>OY804589.1:75470190-76959242 GCA_963680875.1 Bathymodiolus brooksi
AACTATAGTACACGTGTACGTACGTTGTTAAACAAAGTTTGATATTTGTTCACATTCTTTGTATTTCCCTTTTTAAAAGATTTTCGTGTTGGTTTCCTAGTTTTGTTGTATCGTGATTTTCTACTTTCATGGTAAATAATCGTTTATTAATGGTTAGAATCAAATAATTTCGATCAATTTCACGTACATTAATTATTCTTGGCGAATTGTATGTACTGTTCTGTTCCGGATTTCAACCACAGTGGCTTGTCTTTAAGACATATAACTTTATTAATAAAAAAATATGCACCCCTATATCATTTTTAAGATATATATATATATTATAAAAAAAACAACAACTAAGCGTGTTGGGACCTCATCTTCATCTCATTGAAAATTAACTTGTTCTCGTCGTGATATAGCTGAAAAATTGCCGTAAACAACAATTACTCACTGATCTCCAACATGATGTTAAAAACATATTCTGTCTCAAATATAAATATCTACATTTATTAATCTACTATTTAAGTGGTTATTTTCGAAGGGGTGTTAATTTTGCGTGTTTTAGTCAAACTGTTGCGAAAATTGAAAAAAGCAAAATTAAAAATTTTACGATTTCAGCTTTATCTTAAGCCATTCAAATAAAGGCATCAAACATTCTAAAGATTTTGACAACAAAAAAATTCAAACGTGAATACCTGTAGATAATGTTAATTTGTTTCATGAACAGTCATGTGTACATTTTATTTTCATCAAGTCATGTGTGGATTTTATTTTTCATCAACAGTCGCTTGACTATTATTAATTGGTAATAATACTAATGTGATTTCTATGTGATAATGTTTGTCAGTGACTTGCGGCAGGTCGGTGGTTTTTTCAGGGAACTTCGGTTTCCTCCACCAATAAAACGGGCCGAATAAAATTGACCGTTACAAAACAAGAAGTGTACTGTTTCATTTCAACGACAATACAAGCTATTTAACAACCTCTACACTAAATACAAAATATATTTGGGCGGTGTTGATTAAATTACATGATAGTGCTACATATGATGATAGAAGAAAATCATATGAATGGTTAAAGCACCAAGCATTAAAATACAACTTATCTCTTTGAAGGTTTACTTTTTAAGGAATCAATCTTATCGGGACAAATCCGCCAATCAGAAGCAATAATTAAACTGTTGAACTTTCTTGCATAAGGTTCTTGAAATCCAGACACGTATTATACGAGTGATTGTTGTTGCTTAACGCCAATTCGACAATTTTTCAGCTATATCATGGCGAGAACAAGTTAATTTTCAATGAGATGATGATGAGGTCCGCTTTGTACTAGACCAACACACTGAGTTGGATTTTTATAGTGCTAGCTCACTAAAACAACAGTCCGCGGATAGACATGTCGCCCCACTTGAACACATTATCCTGATTCCGAGCCGACCAGTCTTTGCTCTTTCTCCTTAATGCTGCGTGCTTACCAGAGAAGCAACAAATATCAATTTGTATAGTCTTTGGTATGACCCAACCGGGGCTCGAACCCACGATCTACCACACTCGAGGCGAGCACTCTAACCATTACGCCACAGATGCGGTTCGTATTATGCGAAGCTGCATGGACGCGGCCGAGACACACATTCATGTCATTAAGGGGACGACCATTTAACTTTTAGAATGTTTTTTTCTGGAAAAAAAAAAATATTAATTATGTGGTGAAATTTTAAAGAAACAAAATAAATTGACACGAAAGATGCAAAAATATCATTAATCCGGCCCTACAGTTCTCAACGAGAAATTTATGATAAAAATTTGAAGGGAAATTACTGATTTTTTTTATGTCCAAAAAATAAAAATCTTATTTTTGTTTCCTGTGAAAAAATATATCGCTGTGGTGGAAATGATTAGTTTTCTGTGTAGTGTTTTGTAGATCAGTGATTGTCCTTTTCCTTTTGGCCATTGTATTGCCTGCCCTTGCAATCGTAACTACTCGGCCATTCTCGCTACCATGCAAATAACCTCGTATGCATTAGGCGTATAAATCGCACTACTTTTCACATGTCAGTTACATGAAAGTTTGATAAAGTTATATTTTAAGCAATTTTCTATATTTCAATTAAAGTTTTAATTAGTTTTGCATGATTAGATTTTACTTAGTATGTCTTCCATATTGGATTTTCGTGGACTATATTTTTGTGCGGCTTAACTTAACTTAACTTCCGGCAAACAATTTAAGAAGAATTTCTACTATGTACGTACGAGGTTATTTGCAGGGTAGCGAGAATGGCCGAGTAGTTTTTGCGCTTGGGGATCTTAAAACTCTTCTTGCATAATATTAACGTTTCGGTGGCGTAATTGTTTAGCACACATGACTGCCGATAACAACATCGTGAGATCAATATTGTATTCTTACTTATTACAATAAAGTATGGACAAACAAACAATATATTTGATAATTCGTAACTCATCTAATACAGTACATATAACGATATAACGTGCATGTTTTAACATAGTACACGAATGTCGGGTTTGATTTACATATTCGGTGTTTTGTTTATAATGGTCCTTTTGTTATCCTTACTAAGAATTTCATTGATATAGTCTATCGTTTATGAGTCAGTGCTAAATGTGTAGTATTACTTGGAATTTTAGTGGTATGATTTTACTTTAATGGGCCATGACCGATAATACAGTATTACCAAGCATTATATAATCTATCACGTTTTACTTTTCTCAACAAAAAAAGTTTGAAGATACCGTAAATATAAATTACCGTCTTCCAATCAATAAGGGTAATAACAAAATTACCGAACTCCGAACAATCTTACAAAGGGAAAGTCAAAACTCATAATTATATAAACAGACAAAATCAGTCAACAACCGGAAAACTGTGAAAACCGTAATGACCCTGACTTGGTACAGGCATCTCTAAAGAAATGGTGGGTTGAATCAGATTTTAAGGCGCCAAACCTCCCGCTCTCATTACGGTTCAAAGGTTCCGGCTGTCACTATAACAGTATTTAAATACAGGAACAAAATAGGTAAAATAGTTGTCAAAGCAGTACCATATTCGGTGACGTAAATGTCAAAAATATTTTTACGTCACACATTGAGAAAAAAAAAATATCCTTGACATTTTTTGACTTCTTTATCTTTATACATTTTCACTATATGAAAATGCATCGCTTATAATTTTTTCTGCAGAGACGGAATATATTTCGACAAGATCTTGGTATCGGAATATAAACTTTTTAAGAGATCGAATAAGGCGAATCTTTTTATAGCCCTGGTCCAGTAGCCTGTTTCTCAGATGAAGATGACGTTTCAGGAAATCAGAATAATTGCTACTGGCCCTTGCATAGCGAATCAATTGCGAATCAAAGTATACTACCGTATTTGTACTCTTAGACATATCAGAATCGAAATAAATCATGGAAGCCAGAATGTGTTTTGAGTTTTAACATGGATTGGCGGATATTAGTAAATTTTATCCCTCGCTTCTGGCTCGGGATAAAATACTATTCTCTGATGTTCTCGTGGCAAGTAGAATTTTGATTGGCTAAAAAGGTACTTTTAAAACTTCAGGGAAGCCGTGCGGTGACAGAAAATCAATAATCGCTCTCACCTATGTGCTGTCCGTTTACATTGTGCACAGCAGACGACACACATTTCACAAGATGATAGCAAATCAATAATCGCTCTCTGTGATCTTTGTCTAAAGATACACGTATTTATGTTTTTCCTATAATTAGGACATACTTATTAATGTTGGAACATTCAGATTAAAATGTTATCAGTCTCTAGAGGTTATATATCCCGTTTTAAAGGGCAGTGGTTTTGTTAAAAGGTTCGACTGACGCCTCACCTTTTAGCAAAACCACTACCCTTTAAAACGGGATATATAACATCTCGAGACTAATAACGTATAATATCCGCCAATCCATGTTAAAACTCCCAACACATTCTGGCTTCCATGATTTATTTCTTAATTATTCAACATGGATTATATCCTACCCTGCCGCTGTAGCGCAGCTTTACCATGTTATGCAGTTGACTTGGTTCCTTTGACATTCTAATTACTGAGAATAATTTCCTCTCATGATTTAAAAAATAAAAAGATCAACATTCGGTTATAAAAATTTGAAAAAAAGCAATTTACAGAGCTCAGCATTGACCAGTTTCTGCGGTTGTTAGGGATAATATTTGGTTACTAGGGACATTGTAAGATTTAAGGAATTCTTATAATATATACTGGTTAGTAAATGATAAGATGTCTCTAGATCTGCTAAGGTGCTGTTGTAGTATTTTTTTTTCTGGATTAAATAAAAGGTCCATGAGATCTACAGGAAAATACTGTGCATAGGGAAACCTGTTGCTATGGACGGGGCATAACTATGAATAAAAATATCAAAATGTATTTTTGAAATATGAAATGACATTTGTAGTGTGTATAGCTTGACAAAAATGTACCGCTTAATCAAATATCAAGTCAAAAGATCGTAGATGTCAAAATTCAACCATTAATTGCAATAATATATAGGCTAATTTAATGTTTACAAACCGTTGCTAGGGTGACAAAACTACACAAAAATACTATATGCTACCATAGAGAATTGGAATATTATTTTTAGAGCGTACATACACAGAATATAACATTTTGTCGAAAAGACTATGCAAGATATGTAATATAAAACCACCATATTTGAATTTCCTATGATTAATTGGACCCTCCTTCAATTACGTTGCTAAGCAACAAAGGACAAAGTGAAATCATCAAAAAAACAATTTTTCTTACCTTTCAATGATTGTGTTTAATATTATATCTATATAAACAGTTTCTGAGATTGGGCCAAAATCTACCCTTATCATACTCACTCCTTTACATGGTTAGACCCTATACAGTGTGAAAAAAATACGTGTACAATTTTCAATCTGGTTCAATTTAGTCTGAAAACTCGTATGCAATTTTATGTCATTAGAGAACAAATGAAGAAAAAAAAATCGTGTGCAATTTTACGTCATTAGACACCAAATGAGGTAAAAAAAAAAAAAAAAAAAAAACCCACGTACATGCAATTTTACATTGCCATTGCAGGCATTGGGCCCTATAGGCTATGATTGTTACCGGTCACTGTGAAATAAACTAGAAAAAAGGTATTGGAAATATCAAATTAAAATCTATCATGATCACTTCCGTCCTCTCTATAGTATAGGCCGTGCCTACCGTCATATTACGCAACGCTTCAGATCAAGGACACCACGTAGGTATTACCATTTGATTACATTGGTTACAAGCGTTTATCGGAAAACAAACGTTTTCCTAACCACCGTTAGTACAGCGACGACACCTGGGGGGAAAATGGGTGAATGGTCTCCATTAATAAGATGGCGTCCATTTCTTGATCGATCTCAAAACACGAGCAGTTGCACCTTTTCCCCCCGATGCGCGTACATTTCATAACATTTATAAGTTACAGAAACACGTTTTATTAAGGCATCAATCATATCTGATAGTTTTTATGGGTAACACAAATGTACGATTTTGGCAGATAATGCCCCTTTAAATAATTAGATACAGCCGAAAGGAAATAATTTACCGCTGGTAGTAATATTATATTGCTCCCAGTTTACCGCATATAAGGAAAGTTTGAAGAAACACTCAGACGCTGTAAACATTAATTCTTAGCCAATTCTACTAAGATTATATTCATATACAATTAGATTTTTTAATGAAATGTTAATACCTTTTTAATTTTTTATTAAATAAATGTACTAACCTGGCAAAGATAGGAAGAGCAATGAAATTAATGCAGAAGATAATACACGGATGATGGTTCAGTCAATGAAGCGTTAAACTGGCAGCTATTTATACGGTATGCAATGTAATAAATTGTGTCATAGATCTGTTGAGATTTCATAGGGTTCATTAAAGATATGTTGGAAAAAAAATATAAGAATAACAATAAGTTTTCCATATGATAAGGTGGAAATATATTCGAAACCTATAATAGTATATAATATCTGCCGTACGTACTGAACTGAATAGAATTCATAATCAAATGTACATAAATGTTTTACAGTTAGTGAATTTGCTTACCTTTCAAATATGATTATATCACTGCATAAATTAAAATTCATAAATATTTTTTTTATACGAATGTTGAAATTTAAATGCAAAGTTTGCATATCTAGTTACAATATTATTATTTTATTATTATTATTTTGGGGGGATGGGGGGTGGGGGGGGGGGGGGTATTTAAAACAAATTATACAGACAAATCGATAAAAACAGTGGTTGAATTGATCGATTGGTGTTTAACCACACATCAGCTAGTCATATTCATGAGGAGAACAATATATCATATAGATTGTGACGGAATAGACACGTGGACGGATATTTTAATTGCCACCGAAGGAAAACTTAATACTACAATATATATTGGTATGAAAAATATCAATATATTGAAAAGAAAGTGTCAGGTTAGAATAAATGTAGTGTTTTTAGATGTGATATTGAAACTGTATGATGTATGTTTCATGAAAAACATTTTCATTGCCCCATGAACATGTTTGCACTGCTCTGATCTTCACATAATTATTAGGTGACCCGAAAATGTCAGGATGGTAAACAAGATATGTTTATATACATTGTGGTCATTTTATACATTGCTATTTTTTGTTGACTTTTGTATTATATTTTAGCAGTTCATTACAGACTGTGACTATTAGTAACACTCATGTCACTATAGAACATGAGAATAAATCATCTAAATTTTTTGTTTTGGCTTGTCTAATTTTAATATAATTCCACTGTTGCATATAATGCTCAATTTCGTTGGTCAACATTATACCAGCTGAATTGTTTATATGTAATATAACTAATAATGGCTATTTTCAAGGAATGTATGCATTATGTAAACACATCATCTCACTCACAAATTTTAGCCCTGTGTGGGTCCGGGGTACTACGAATAGGCTCACAGCACCCTCTTGCTTGTCGTAGAAGTCAGACTAAATGAGGCAACACGTTTGCCGTGTGTTGCGACCCGTGATGGTGGAGGACGGGATCCTGGCGGTTGAAACACACCTCTTTGGCCCTTACTTCACCTAGACGGGAGGTCGAATGGACCCGATTCGATCAATCGGCTGGTCACGTCAAGCCCTTTAACTGATCCCGTTAACATTGTTTATATGTTTTAATTATTCTAACTTGATGAAGGATGTTTTCTAAATGGCTAAGATATGGGATTGTTAAAGAAGGCGGTGGCTAATGGGTCAATCGAGTAGTTGGTATTTCGAACGGTTGTTTCATTGGGGAACCAGCCCTGATACGAAGCTTGCGTTCATCAAGAAATTCTACTGTTCGAGTATACCATCCTTGGAATTCCTGATACTTTCCGATGGAGATCCTCGGAATTCAAGTATCGCCCGCGTTGGCACTCCGTGGTGGGTGGGGACAAGGATGGTGAACCATTATACATGGCGCCATGGATTCTTTCGGGGCTTTACAGGGGGGACAAGGGAAAAAAGGAAAAGTGACGACAATAACAACATAGACTATATAAATACATGGCCAAGATTTATTGTTTTGACAAGCAAAGATGAAAATAAAATTATAACCAAATTATCACCTTTTATTTTAGAGAAATGGCTAAAAAGCACTGTTGGAGAAGTGAGAAATGTAACTAAGATGAAATCCGGTAGTTTGTTGGTTGAGTGTTACAGA
This sequence comes from Bathymodiolus brooksi, assembly GCA_963680875.1. Taxonomy (NCBI): domain Eukaryota; kingdom Metazoa; phylum Mollusca; class Bivalvia; order Mytilida; family Modiolidae; genus Bathymodiolus; species Bathymodiolus brooksi. The sequence goes on from OY804589.1 coordinate 75,477,889, forward strand.
CAACAACAATCCATCAACTTGCTATCCGCAACAACAATTCTTGAAACTGAAATTTCGGCTACACCTCACAGAACTCTAAACTATAGCGAAGGAATCATACGAGACAGAGACCGTACATTAATTGAACTACCAGAAGAGGAAATATGTCAAGAACTTAAACCCCAAGGAATTACAAATGTTAAAAGATTTTCGATAAAAAAACAAGGAACTATTATTAAATTGAACACATACCTATTGACTTTTGAATCTCCGTCTATCCCAAACACAATTATTGTAGGCCCATACAGAATGAAGGTTGACCAATACATACCAAATCCAACTCGCTGTTTTCTATGCCAAAAGTTTGGTCATGGAAAGCAGTCATGTAGAGGTCACGCCAAATGTTACAGAAGTTCGGAGGAAGGCCACGATGGCCTAACATGTGATAAACCAGTCAAGTGCTCTAATTGCAACCTAGATCACATGTCGTCCTCCAAAGAATGTCCTGTATATTTAAAAGAAAGAGAAATACAAAAAATAAAAATTGAAAAAAACATCAGTTACTTAGATGCTCGTAGACAGGTCTCAATCTCGAATGATTCCTCTCAAAATAGTAAAGCATCCTATGCAAGTGCTGCCAAGAGGACGTATACATCGTCCACGACACAAACAACTCTCGCTTGGCCGCCTGCTAGTGATAAACCTTTCAAAGTTCCACTTCCATCTACAGACGTTATTATTACACCAACAAAATATAAAAAAAAAATCCACTTCATCTGAAAGTCAGACATCCTCTAGCCAAGCATGCTCATCGCAACCAAGTACATCTTCAAAAACACCAACAAAAACTTCTTCTAAACCATCAACAACATCTAGATCTAGCTTGCCAAAACCATCTGATTCAAATTCAAAACAAACAACCAAAAATAAAAACAAAAACAAAAACCAACAAAATTCAAATCGTTTACAAAAAGCAGAGAAAGACATTTTTAAACTTACCAATAGATATGATGGTATCAATTGTGATACCAGCATCTGGGGGGATGCGATGGATACATCCCCGCCAGAGAGGGGCAGATCTAGAAGTAGATCTTCATCCTCTCTCAGCTCCAATGGTGATGATAGCTGTTCCCCATCACGCTCTCGGAATAATAGAGAACAGATACGTCAACACAAGGGAACAATATCTCCCATTCGGCCCCCAAAATGAACAATATAATCCAATGGAATTGTCGAGGTCTAAAGGTTAATTTTATTGAAATCACCCTACTGGTTGAAGCCTTTCTACCAGTAGCATTCTGTCTTCAAGAAACACATTTAAAAAAAAGTGATAATATAAATCTAAAAAATTATTCAGTGTACAGCACCTATGTAGATGAGGATGAGCGAGTGTAGGCGGCTCAACAATCCTCGTTCGAGATAATATTTTACAGTTATGTTAATCTCAACACAGATCTGCAGGCTGTTGCTGTACGCATCACTTTAGATAAAACAATAACCTTGTGTTCGGTTTACATACCACCACATTCATCACTAAGTTTAACTCAACTCAAAAATTTATCTGATCAGTTACCTACCCCATTCATTATCATGGGCGACTTTAATGGACATAACCCCTTGTGGGGTAGTAAAACAACCACCGACAAAGGCAAAAAACTTGAAGACTTTATCTCCCAGGAAGGATTATGTATCTTTAACGACGGTACTGATACATATTTACATCCTGGGAATGGGTCTTATTCAGCAATTGATCTTACTGTTACTGATTCATCTCTTCTTCTAGATTTCTCATGGAAAGTCCATGATGATCTCTGTGGAAGTGATCATTTCCCCATTATCCTAGAAAGCTTACATTCTACTGTAGGTGAAATACCTACACGGTATAAATTTGACAAAGCTGACTGGCCCCGGTACGAACAGATGTGCAGGGGAAATCTTCAAACGGAAATGATCCGAAATTCCACCGATCCAATTTTGAAGTTTAACGAAACAGTAATATCGGTAGTTGATGAGACTATACCAAAGACCTCGACAAATCCAAAACACCCAGGAAAACCATGGTTTAATGATGAGTGCAAAGATGCCATCAAAAATCGCAAAAAGGCCGAACGACGGTTCGGAAAACATCCAACATCGGACAACCTCGGTAATTTTCGCATCTTCAGGGCGAAAGCTCGAAGAACATTGAAACAAAATCGGCGCACTTCCTGGCGTGATTTTGTTTCTAAATTAAATTGCCATACACCGATGAATAAGGTTTGGAATATGGTACAAAAAATTAAAGGCAAAAATAATAAAACAAACGTCCATCATTTAAAAGATGGACATGACACATTAACATCTGAACAGGACATTTCAAATAAATTAGGCCAAATATTTTCACAAAACTCTTCTACCCAAAATTACGATCCCGAATTTCAAAAATTTTAAAAGCAAAAGGAAAAAACTAAATTGAATTTTAAATCAAAGAATTTGGAGGTATACAATCGCCCGTTTTCGTTAGATGAATTGAGAAAATCGTTGGATAAGGCGCATGACACTGCATGTGGCCCCGACTATATCCACTACCAGCTCCTCAAACATCTTCCGGAATCGGCACTCCAAGTTCTTTTAGATCTCATGAATGACATTTGGGAAACAGACGACTTGCCATCAATTTTGAAATTAGCTAATGTCATTCCTATTCCAAAACCTGGTAAAGACCATTCCGAACCGTCGAATTATCGGCCTATTGCACTAACTAATTGCGTGTGTAAAACCATGGAAAGGATGATCAATGCTCGCCTTGTATGGTTTCTTGAATCCAATGACTCTTGTCCAATATACAGTGTGGATTCCGTCAAGGTAGAAGCACATTAGATCATCTTGTTCGTTTTGAAACTTTTATTCGAAACGCCTTTGCCAAAAAGCAACATGCTGTGTCTATCTTTTTCGATTTAGAAAAGGCATACGACACAACATGGAAATATGGCATTTTAAAAGACCTCTTTGATATGGGGTTGAAAGGTAAGCTACCTAATTTCATTTCAAATTTTCTATCTGACAGAGAATTTAATGTCAGAGTTAATCAACCTATTCTGACATTCAGGAACAAGAGATGGGAGTTCCCCAGGGAAGCATCCTCTCTGTTACATTATTCAGTATTAAAATAAACAGTCTTGCTAAAATTTTAAACGATAAGATTGAGGGTTCTCTCTATGTAGATGACTTCCTGATATGTTATCGGGGCAAGAATATGAACAACATTGAAAGACAATTACAGCTATGTCTAAATAAGATAGAAAAATGGGCAATGGAGAATGGATTTAAATTCTCCAGCTCAAAAACTCTAGGAATGCACTTTTGTAATAAAAGAGAACTCCATCCAGACCCGGAGTTAAAATTATATAATTCCCCTATTAAAATAGTTTCAGAAACTAAATTTTTAGGTCTTCTTTTTGATAGTAAACTTACCTTTCTACCTCATATTAAAATGCTAAAAAATAAGAGCCTTAAAGCTCTTAATATTTTAAAATTTGTGTCCAGTACCGACTGGGGTGCGGATAGCACGGTTTTATTAAATTTATATAGATCGTTGATTCGATCCAAATTGGATTACGGATGTATCGTTTACGGTTCAGCCCGTCCATCGTATATCAAGTTGCTAGATACAGTCCATCATCTAGGACTACGACTCTCACTTGGAGCGTTCAGAACGTCTCCAGTTGAGAGTTTGTATGTTGAAGCAAACGAGCCTTCCCTTGAAAACAGACGTATCAAACTTGGTATGCAGTATGCAACCAAATTGAAGGCTTATCCTTCAAATCCTGCACATGACTGTGTTTTTAATCCTCTATATGAAAATGTTTATGATAAACAACCCAATACAATTCAACCTTTTGGACTCCGAGTAAATACACATTTTGAAAATTCTGATATAAATTTGGATGACATAGCACCCATTGTAATTCCTGAAAACACTCCATGGTTAAATCCAAAACCTACTTTTAATTTTGAACTTACACAACACAAAAAATTAGAAACAAACCCTTTACTAATTCAGCAACATTTTGCTGAAATTAAATCGGTAACATAAGGGTAATAACAAAATTACAGAACTCCGAACAATCTTACAAAGGGAAAGTCAAAACTCATAATTATATAAACAGACAAAATCAGTCAACAACCGGAAAACTGTGAAAACCGTAATGACCCTGACTTGGTACAGGCATTTCTAAAGAAATGGTGGGTTGAATCAGATTTTAAGGCGCCAAACCCCCCGCTCTCATTACGGTTCAAAGGTTCTGGCTGTCACTATAACAGTATTTAAATACAGGAACAAAATAGGTAAAATAGTTGTCAAAGCAGTACCATATTCGGTGACGTAAATGTCAAAAATATTTTTACGTCACACATTGACAAAAAAAACATCCTTGACATTTGTTGACTTCTTTATCTTTATACTCTGCAATATATACTGATGGTTCAAAGGATGGTGATAGAGTAGCGTCGGCAGCTGTTTTTGGACAGCAGGTCTACTCTGCTCGAATACCGTCTGCCAGTTCGATCTTCAGTGCAGAAGCTAATGCAATACTTCTTGTCTTGAAGTTCGTTGCCTCTTCTGAAAAGAGTAAATTCATGATCTGTTCAGATTCTCTTTCTTGCCTGTTGGCAATTGAGAGTTGTAAAACTCAAAACCCTTTTATTTTAAAAATTGTTGAAATTTATAAAAGCCTTGTTGCTATTGATAAACATGTAATTTTCACATGGATCCCTAGTCATATAGGTATTCATGGGAACACAGTCGTTGACCGGGAGGCCAAGAACGCATTAGATGATCCTGTATCCAATTGTTCTATTCCTTATACAGATATTAAAACTTTTATAGTGAAATATATTTTAAAACGTTGGCAAGATAGCTGGGACCAGCAAATTCATAACAAATTACACGAAATGCATTCCCTAGTTGGCAAGACTCCTTGTTCTTACGGTCAAAATCGGAAGGAACAGGTAGTCTTGACCAGATGTCGTATAGGTCATAGTAGACTTACTCATAGCTATCTGTTGAATAACGAGGAACGACCGGAATGTATTCCGTGTAATGCTAATTTTTCATTAAAACATGTCTTGATTGATTGTGTGGATGTTGCCGATGTTCTCGTCCTGAATATAGCTGAAAAATTGCTCGCTGGACGTTAAACACCAACCAATCAATCAATCAATCAATCACATATTTTTCAGTTTGCAGGTGAAATGTCAAATTCTCATATGTATAATTTAAATAACCTATATTCTTATGATATGATTGCTCACAATTTGAGAAAGATTCATATTTCAGAAAACAGAAAAAATAACTGTTCAAAGATTGATATACCAAGGTGTTAATTATTTTTATGGTAGTAAAATAATGGAAAGATATTTTGAAAAAAAATGTATTATCTGATCCTCTCTCCCCTCCCCCACTCAAAATATCTTTACCGAAAACAACTAAAGAATAACCAGAATCAAATGAATACAACTGGAGCACAACATTTGAAGGAATTTGGTAATAAGCCCCCCCCCCCCCCCCCCCCCCCCCCTCGAGCTCCTCAACCGACCTGAAAATAAAAAAGACAAATGCAGTAATTTGGACATCCACTTTGTCAAATATAAGAATTCAAAAGCTTTTTGCTATTGGTAACTAGTTTTTTTTTATCTCACAAATAAAGAAACGGCAAAGGATGAGTGTGTTATAACTTTCCTTGACAATTTCATTTTTTCTGGGTGCCATCCACGAAAAACATAATATTACTGTGACATTTTTTGGTGGAAATTGATCGACAATTTTTTTTAATCATATTTTTTTTAATACCATGTTGGTATTTCGGGGCATCCCCCCCCCCTTTTTTCCAATTGCAACTGTTTTGCACGTGATTATCTCCAAACAGGATAATCATATGCTAGATATTTCATAATTATTCAACAATAACACAATAAAATGTATTAAAACCAAAATATCCCCTTTCAATCAGAAATAAATGCGTATATCTATTAGAAGCTTCCGAATCTAATATTACCATCTGGCGTGCGTCAATAATACTCCCAAAATTGCTATATTTACATGTAGGATGTGCTATGGAGAAAACGGCACGGTGAAATTTCTTAAAACTTTGGCAGATAATGCACTTAGACATAACTATTCAATGATGCAAATTAAAAAAAATTTAAACAATGGGAAAATTTTGGGGTTGCCCAGGCCTACACCCTTAAATCACATATCTCTCATTTGCTCCTCTTTACTGGGATGTCACGGCCTAAGCGATCTGACACTTTCATAGTCTTGTAAGCACCACTTTTATTGGACAGTAGAGGTCATGACATAGAGTCACTCGCACATGACCTGAAAGGAATTTCACCAGATCTCATACGCTGCGACAAAGCTGTTTCATTTTGAATTAAAACACTCATAGTCTCGTAAGCACCACTTTAATTGGATGGTAAAGATCATGACATAGGATCACTTGCACACGTGTCTCATACGCTGTGATATATCAGTATTTTAATCAGATTGGACCTTATTGATGTTTGTCAAAGGTTGGAATGTTATTAATTAACCTCATGTGAGGCCTCATGTGAAGTTAATATTATGCAATTATTGCACTTCATTGAGTGCGATATGATGTGTTATGGAGCACTGAAAATCAATATTGACAAAGGCCGAAGGCTGCGGTCAATATTGCTTTTCAGTGTTCCATAACACATCATATTGCACAAAATGAAGTGTTGTAATTGTTTTATTACATTTAACTTCTCCAGTTTCTTTTTAGAGAGTGTTTGTTTGTTTGTTTGTTTGTTTTTTCAAATTCAAAAGCACATGAGCTGATCCATTTAATATAAATGTAGATACAGTGTGTAGAAATTTATATTACTAATTAAGTGTGTGCAAATTTATATTACTGATTCGATATTTGCATTCTGCTTGTGTTTGTAAACCATCTATGCCACTTTCTGTTTGTGTTTGTGTGACGTCATTGCAACGGACGTAGAAAACGATTGGCTAGTAAAGTTTTAAATTTTGCCGGGATTTCACACACTGTTAAAATAAATCAGATATCGTTCAATATGAAACTTGCCATGCAATATGATGATTTATCACAAAAAACGAATTATATGGTTTTATAATACTGTATAAAACTATAAATGTAATAAAATGTGATATCAGGTAGCATAACCAAGGGCATCATCCAATAGTCTGAATAAAAATGAAACAAAAACAAGATGCCATTTGATAATTTTTTTTTATTGTATTTCTTCATTTATTGTACAATGTTATTGGATTTCTACGGAATAGGAGTGTTTAGTACCAATAGACCATTTGACCATTTCTGACTTGATTCCAATATTATGCTTTTTTATAAAAAAAAAAAAAGGGCAAAAGGTCCAGTTTCAACTTCATGCAAAGTTAAATGAAAATAACATATTTTTTTCCCATAATCTGTACAAAATGTTTAATGTTCTAACAACTTGCTATACAATTATCCTCAAATTTTTACAAGGTTCTAATATCTACAAATTAAAAAAAGATATACCAAAATTCTTTGTTCTTCATATTGCTCTTGCTAGAATTAGTGCCATTTTGCCCATCGAAAATAACTCCTATGAAAAATTTATAAGAATGCATAATTTTAGAATCCAATCGAGAATGTGCTTAAAGGTCTGTTTTGTAAATAAAGGGAAGTCTGTATAACACAGGCACTTGTTTCTGGTAATTTGTTTTACCTAGATACTATATACTACAAGGTACGTAACCGTTCATTTGTAAAAAATCTAGGTCATCTCGATTTTCGCGTTTTTTCAACTCGACGGATGCCAACATGGAGGAATGGCCTACATCATCTGAAACTACGATAATTTATCTACAAAATGATGTATAAAACACCTACCTTTGCTGAACCTCAACAATGCAACAGACCTTTTTCCACGGGTCAGTTATCAGCTTTCATCATCCAGTTGGTCACCTGGCAAGTTCTACCCCGCAGTGAAAGAAAAAATAAGATAAGTTGTAATAAAAATGCTATAAAAAATACTGAGATGTTAGAAAATTATATATATTGCATTCCAAAAAAAAAATTTAATAAAAGTGTTTTAATTTCTTAGAATAAAAGTGTAGTTTGAATGCAAATCAGTGGCTATTTTTAGAATTCAAAATTTTTTTAACTTTCTATACAACCCCGGGATTTTTCCCTGAAGTATATCAACAGGACTGAAAGTCGTATAGGCGGGAAAATTAATACAGCATCACATGTTTCTTTTTGCATCTTCTCCATTTTGATGAAAAATTATAAAAATAAACTTCAGAATTCCAGCTTGCTAAATGTAATGAGAAACTTCGACCAATCAAATACTTTACCTGAGTTCGACCTTGAACTTTTCATTCACTGCGGGGTAGAACTTGCCAGGTTACAAATGAACGGTTACGTACCTTGTAGTATATATAGTATATAGTATCTAGGTAAAAAACAATTACCAGAAACAAGTGCCTGTGCTGTATAAGCCGGGTTATAGACAGTTTTGTAACTTGCACAAAACGTTCATGTACAATGTAAGACACATAAAAGTTACATTTGAAAATAAAAGTTAAAATCAGTAAATAATGTTCAACAATATAATTATATGATGAACTACAACAATATTGACCACTACTTAAGGGCCCATTTCAAATGTAAATTATTTCAAAACATGTAATTATTTATGTTTGACAATATAACCAGCCGCATCAATACTTGTACAATAATACCCCGAGCAGTGCTATTGTAAATGTTCCTCTAAACAAAACAAGTTGGGTTTACAACTACCTGTACAATCAGTGCCTATCACCACTAAAGTTGTGAGTTCGAACCCTGTTCAAGCGAGGTGTACTCTATACAACATTATATGATAAAGTTTGTCAACGACTTGCGACAGGTCGGTGGTTTTCTGCGGATGATACTCTGGTTTCCTCTACCAATAAAACTGCCCACCACAATGTAACTGAAATATTGTTGAAAGTGGCGTTAAACACCATAAACCCAACCCAGAATATAGATCATATTGAGTCTCTTGATCAGATCTAGAACTTTTGAATATATTAAATGATATTAATGGTACTCAGTTTGATTGTAACCCACCAATAAAGGTTATGCTGTGAATGAGAGTGGAAGGTATATCTCATGGGAAGATCTAGGTTGCAAACTTTTCATAATTCATCTAGATATGCAGCACATCATGACAAGCTCAGAGATTTGGACCGATATTTATGATATACGTGTATTGTGTGATTGTAGACATCACAAAGACACATGATGGTGCGTCCCTGAGAAGGCTGGAAGGTCAATGTCACAAACATATATGCTCCTTATCCATATATACATGTACAACACATCCCCAAAAATACAGGACATTGGGTCTAGCTTTCAAGTTTACGGCCGCCACGTGCACCCTAACTTGGTTATCAACTGTTACGGAGTACCTGTGCCACAAATGACCACGGATATAGATTTAAATCTGAGGATCCCTAAAATTCACATCACATTTTCATAAATTATATAAAGTTTCCCCTTTTGCGCCCAAATTAAACTTTTTAACTTCTATCAGTTCCATTCTCTTAAATCAACCTCCAATGGACAAATGATGGATCACAAGTTGGTGTATGTAGTGCATTGAAAATGCGTTCTGTCATGTGCATAAGTTATTGTTTGCATGATTGACAGACAATATTCATCATATTGTTTTCTAGCTTCTGAACTGTCGATCGAGAAAAAAATAAAATATTCTAGACAGGCAGCAAATAGCCAGTCAATGGGGTTTGCAATTAATATTTCGCATGCACAATAGCGACCCCACATCACAAGGTGTGGAAAATAGAAATATTCTTCTGTGGTTTAAATGCGTATTAACTGCATTACATGTAAACTGTATGATTCTGTTTGACAAAGTCCTTTAACTAGAACAGGAAAAAAATGTACACTTGAAATGAAAGTGTTGTAATAAAAGATCGTGAACGTGATGTACAAGTTTGAAAGAATGTAAAGGTATATTTTAAATGAGTTTGAAACAAGTCACCATTTGATATTAATTCGGTTGTATTTCATTTTGACGATTTTAATTACGGAAGACGATCACAACCATATTTTTTTTTAACAATTGCAACTCAGCTGTTTTCTTTTCATAACCTATAATAAAATGAAAAAATATATAGCACACTGTCGGAACAGTTCCAGCATTCAATAGTGGTGATAGGCAACGATTGCACAGGTAGTTGTAAATTCAACTACCATACGACCACGACGGCTCAAGTTTAGTTAAGATGAAAGGTAATTAAGTCTACCCATGTTGAATTTCAAACTCTGTCAACAGTTGAAACACTGACACCAAAGCATCAATAAATAAATAAATAAATAAATATTGCAAAGGCCGTGCTATTTATCTTAGTGAATCTCATGATCATCGATGAGCTAAAACAATTAACGAAGGTGGTCCGTTGCTGAGCATGAGCAGTATAAAGCTGTGGCTCTTAAATGTGTATTAACTGCATTACATGTAAACTGTATGATTCTGTTTGATAAAGTCCTTTAACTAGGACAGGAAAAAATGTACACTTGAGTGAAATAGTGTTGTAATAAGATATCGTGAACGTGATGTACAAGTATGAAATAATGTCAAGGTATATTTTAAATGAGGTTGAAACAAGTCACCATTTGATTCGGTTGTATTTCATTTTGAGGAGTTTAATTACGGAAGACGATCACAATCATATTTTTGTTTTTGTTTAACAATTGCAACTCAGCTGGGTTTTTTTTCATAACCTATAATAAAATGGAAAAATGTCAGAACAGTTCCAGCATTCAATAGAAAAATCGTAGAGATATGTAAATTCGATATCCCTAACACACATCTAAATGACCCCTCCTGGCTTAGTTCAGGTACTTCAATAAAAAGTGACGGGGTTAAACTAGTATACAGTAGATTTTTCTAAGACATTTCTCTTATTTAATAAAAACAATAGAAAGCGAAAATCGCACGATTTTTGCACGACAACCGTTCAATGGTCGGGCGATCGTCGCCGATAAGGTATAAATAAGCCTAAAAGGGACTATTGTTTTACCATGGGAGAATGGAATCATTTATTTTTCTTTTCATATGAAATCAGAAATGTTCCATTCAATATCCAGTTTTACATAACTATGATACTGCTTGATTTTTCCTTAGTCAGATTATTTTTTTTCTCCCAAGTCTGGAAAAATTATTTATTTGTGGGAAAATTTAAATCAGAAATATTTAAAAAAAAATATGTTCTGTATCAATACAGATCTCGTAAACTCTAAAAATGAATTAAAAACAGCAAAATAACTGATCAACAACTATTCTAAACAACTTTCTTTTCCCTCAAACTGTTAAATATCGAACAAGTTAATTGATTGTAGATTACAATTAAAAATAATTTACTAGCAGAAGACAAAAACCAACGAGTTACTTCCCTTACATAATGTACAATGCGAAAAAAAAAACGTATTGGAAGTACAATACGGAAAAAATACGGCTTCCGGTTGTACAATACGGGAAAATAATGTACGGTCACATGTCTTAAATGGGTGTTTGTGATTGGATTAAAATTATAGCTGTAGAATAATGTATAATAACCTATTATTATTAGAATCCTAACGTGACTGCGAATTTGGCATAAATAAAATAACAAATGGTTTCCTCTAGGAAAACGCCGACTTTATGTGAAAGGGACATCAGACAGTTATGAGGAACAAATTTAACACATCCCTTAGCGCGAGATGTAAAGGACACACTCCTTACACGTAAAAGACAACTTACAGCAGATTCTGATAGCAACAGTTTATTAGGAGTGTTGTTGTTGGTTTGTCACAAAGCAAAATAATATCTACCATCTCCTCTTTTTCTAGTGACAATCAAAACAATCATACATAGACTCATGGCAGCGACACACAGTTTACCTACACGATTAATCATATGGTTGTAAACTTGTTCTCATCATAAATATATATGAAATACTTGATTGTAAAACAAATATCTATCGACAACCACTTTCTATGGGATATCTGATTCCAAGGCTTGTTATCAGTTTATCAAAAAAAAAAAAAAAAAAGAATTCACAGGTTCCTAGCTATAATCGTTACACATTAAGCATTTTGCTTCACATCATTTCCCAAAATATTTCCATATTATAAAAAAAAAACGATCTTTAAATATTGGACTTCTCTCAACCCGCACCTTGGCATTTTTTTTTTATAGATTTGTGATGATTGTCCGTAAAAATGTACTGGAATATATCATAGCATTGGTTGTCGTTAAGAATAAAGTACGGTTAAAAAAGTGTTTAAACAAATTTCAAATATGACAAAGTTCTATTGTACAATCTATTACTCCTTTTAAAATTAATACCAAAATTTCGACCAGTTTACGACGATCAATGTTAATAGGTTTCTGAATATTGTACATTATCAATGTCATAGCAGACGATGAAACCAAAATTGGGGTGTATGAGATATATTTTTTAAATGATTAAAGCTTTGTTAAGGTGACGAAAAAAATGAATTACGAAAAACTACAATTTGAACGTGAAATAATAGATGTGGTACGTAGTTCTTACATTTAAAGATGACATTTTTAGATCAGATTTCTTGAGATAATTCATGCAATTTCAGCATCATAATATAACCTCTGACAAATGAAGCGATCAAAATAATGAGAGATTTTATCACATGAAACAAACCGTCGAAAACAGGAGACCGTCGAAAATGGGTGACGTTGCGACATTACTATTCGTTCACTTTAATTTCAAAATACAGCTTCGGAACATGTTTTTATTCCTGAAATCAATCCACATTGCATATTAAGTCAAATTTATGCTTTGTTTATTGAGTTTTATTATGCTTTGTTTTTGTTTTTGTTTTTTAAAGATATGCATTATAATACAATGATACGTAAGTTCTGTATTCTGAAAAAAAATGACGTTCAGTGCTTTTCATTACCTGACTTTGTCGATCCGTTGTGAGGAATTAGATACACATATTAACTAACTGTATTTATTTCTGAAAAGCACATATTGTGAATACATTTTGGAGAAAATTTTATCGACATCTGAGGTGGGGCCGATTTTGGCCCTTATAGCTCCCAGTCCTTTAACCTGTCTATTGCAAGCAAAAAAGTGTGGCATCAGAGCTCAATATTGTGGTGGCCTGGGCGACCAAAATGTAAATCTGGTGGCCAGCGTGACCACCAGCTTAATTGAGGTTGGCGACTGGAAATTCTGGATAATTTTCCATCAGAGAGAGAAAAATATTGAACTTGAAGACTGATCAAATCATTGAAAGAATATTTGTTTTTACTTGTTTACCTTGTATCTTTGGCTACCAATTTTGTTTTACTTTGGCCACTGGAATTTGAGTTTGGCCACCAGATGTTTGAAGTTGGTGGACAGCTGCCCACCAAAATTAAAATCCCACTTTGAGGCCTGTGGCATGCATTTGTCACCTATACCTGAGGGAGAATATATCTAATATCTAATATAAAAATTCTTTCATTTTTCAGAAGTACCCTGAGTATTGACCCCCAGAGAAAGGTAAATTTGACCATCATGGCCCCATTACATTGACCTTGCAGAGTGTCAAGGAGGAACAGTTGTGGACAGAGAGGATAATACATCTACAGCACCAACATACAAAACAGGGAAGGACCATTGTACAGCTACAATACAAAAACTGGTCTGTTAGGTAAGGACCATTGTACAGCTACAATACAAAAACTGGCCTGTTAGGTAAGGACCATTGTACAGCTACAATACAAAAAATGGCCTGTTAGGTAAGGACCATTGTACAGCTACAATACAAAAACTGGCCTGTTAGGTAAGTACAAAATCTGGACCATTAGTTGATATCCATTATTAAGATTGATCTCTTAGGTAAGTTACATTGTACTAGAATCAGAAGTCGTAAATCGAAAAAGGACAGACAATACAATGGCCAAAAGAAAAAGGTCAAACAACTGTACTACTCTAAAGATTAGTCCTTTTAGCATGGAATTTTTCAGCTATATAATGGCTAGAACAAGTTACAATAGTTGGATGTTTATAGTGCTAGCTCATTGAAACAACAGTTGGCAGGTAGACATGTTGATCCACCCAGACAGATTATTCTGATTCTAACTCAAACAGTCTTTGCCCTTACTCCTTAATGCTGCATGCTTAGTGATGAAGCAACAAATACCAATTCTTTAGTCTGACCCGCCTGGGGCTTGAACCCACGAAACACGAGGTGAGCATGCTGGGGCGTTAACCCACGAAACTCGAGACGAGCATGCTGGGGCTTGAACCCACGAAACTCGAGGCGAGCATGCTAACTATTACACAACTGATGTGGTCGATACATGTATTGATGAAATTATGTATATATTTTTATAGTGGATTTCCAGAGAAGGTTCTAAGTATATTACAGTTTATAAATGAAGTAAATTATGTATATATTTTTACAGTGGATTTGCAGAGAAGGTTCTAAGTATATTACAGTTTATAAATGAAGTAAATTATGTATATATTTTTACAGTGGATTTCCAGAGAAGGTTCTAAGTATATTACAGTTTATTAATGAAGTAAATTATGTATATATTTTTACAGTGGATTTCCAGGTTCTAAGTATATTACAGTTTATAAATGAAGTAAATTATGTATATATTTTTACAGTGGATTTCCAGAGAAGGTTCTAAGTATATTACAGTTTATAAATGAAGTAAATTATGTATATATTTTTACAGTGGATTTCCAGAGAAGGTTCTAAGTATATTACAGTTTATTAATGAAGTAAATAATGTATATATTTTTACAGTGGATTTCCAGAGAAGGTTCTAAGTATATTACAGTTTATGAATGAAGTAAATTATGTATATATTTTTACAGTGGATTTCCAGAGAAGGTTCTAAGTATATTACAGTTTATAAATGACGTGCATATATTCTACAGACAACAGAGAAGTTTACTGAAACCGGTCATGGTACCTTGTAGGTCAGTATGATTTAACACATTTATTGGTATTTGGCCATTTCTTTTCCTAAATAATGTGCCCTCAAACCTGTATATAAAGGAAACTAAAGGGAACCTGAAAATGTGCCCTTTATGAGCAGTTGCCCTTTATATACAGATTAGAATTATGTGCACTATTCATTAATGAGAAAAATAAGCTGCCCTTTATAGACAGTGATTAGTCCCACTAAGGCAGGTTTGACTTGAATTATTATTAAAATCTAAGGTTCTCCTCCCTAAGGTGTTTTGTTACCAGGCGAATTCAAAAATAAAATATTATGTTATTAATAAAAGGTTCCCATTCCTCAGACATAGGTGATCTTAGCTGATTTTGGCTATCCTGTTTAGGACCTTTGGATTTCTTACTGCACAGAACGTAAAGTATGTGCTTTTCCAATCTTTTGACGTCGAGCGTACCTAGAGAAGGTTATTTCAGAAAATAGATATCGACGTTTTTCTTGCCTGACTTCGTTAGTTCTGAAAAAAATCTCCAGTTGCGCTATGTCTGGTTACTATAGATACTAGATTTTAGTTCACCTTGCCAAAGGCAATGTGAGCTTTTGCCATTACTTGTCATCTGTTGTCCGTTAACTTTTCACATTTTAATCTTTTCCTCTGAAACCCCTCAGCCAAATGAACTGAGACATGGTAGGAAGCATCTATAGAAGGTCCTCTCTAAAGATTACACATTTTGTCCCGATCCATTAACAAACATGGCCACCACAGGCAATTCTTGTTTCTGATTGGCCGAATTTTTAAAATCTTCTCCTCTGAAACCGCTTGGCCAAATGAACCGAAACTTGGCATCTATGGAAGGTCCTCTATAAAGATTGCTCATTTTGTCCCGATCGGTTAACAAACATGGTCGCCACAAGCAATTCTTGTTTCTGATTGGTTGATTTAAAACAAATCTTCTCCTCTGTCAAAAGAAAGATAACTCTTGCCATTATCTCCCTTAGAAATTAACTACGGTAATGCTGATATAACGTAACATGTTTATTCTATACATTACAAGTAGGTATTCACATTTTAATATTCCTTTTAGCAAACCTTGCCAAAGGCAATATGAGCTTTTGCCATCACTTGGTGTCCGTCGTCTGTCATTGTTTACTTTTCACATTTTAATCTTCTTCTCTGAAAACCCTCAGCCAAATGAACTGAAACTTGGTAGGAAGCATCTATGAAAGGTCTTCTCTAAAGAGTGCACATTTTGTTTTGATGCATTAACAAACATGGCCGCCACAGGCAATTCTTGTTTCTGATTGGTCGATTTTTTTTAATCTTCTCCTCTGAAACCGCTTGGCCAAATGAACCGAAACTTGGCATCTATGGAAGGTCCTCTAAAAAAATTGCTCATTTTGTCCCGATCGGTTAACAAACATGGTCGCCACAGGCAATTCTTGTTTCTGATTGGTTGATTTCTAAAAAATCTTCTCCTCTGTTAAAAGAAAGATAACTCTTGCCATTATCTCCCTTAGAAATTAACTAATGCTGATATAGTGTAACATGTTTATTCTTTACATTACAAGTAGGTATTCACATTTTAATATTCTTTTTAGCAAACCTTGCCAAAGGCAATATGAGCTTTTGCCATCACTTAGTGTCCGTCGTCTGTCATCCGTTTACTTTTCACATTTTAATCTTCTTCTCTGAAAACCCTCAGTCAAATGAACTGAAACTTGGTAGGAAGCATCTATGAAAGGTCCTCTCTAAAGAGTGCACATTTTGTTTTGATGCATTAACAAACATGGCCACCACAGGCAATTCTTGCTTCTGATTGGTCGATTCTTTTAAATCTTCTCCTCTGAAACCGCTTGGCCAAATGAACCGAAACTTGGCATCTATGGAAGGTCCTCTAAAAAAATTGCTCATTTTGTCCCGATCGGTTAACAAACATGGTCACCACAGGCAATTCTTGTTTCTGATTGGTTGATTTCTAAAAAATCTTCTCCTCTGTTAAAAGAAAGATAACTCTTGCCATTATCTCCCTTAGAAATTAACTAATGCTGATATAGTGTAACATGTTTATTCTTTACATTACAAGTAGGTATTCACATTTTAATATTCTTTTTAGCAAACCTTGCCAAAGGCAATATGAGCTTTTGCCATCACTTAGTGTCCGTCGTCTGTCATCCGTTTACTTTTCACATTTTAATCTTCTTCTCTGAAAACCCTCAGTCAAATGAACTGAAACTTGGTAGGAAGCATCTATGAAAGGCCCTCTCTAAAGAGTGTACATTTTGTTTTGATGCATTAACAAACATGGCCACCACAGGCAATTCTTGTTTCTGATAGGCCGATTTAAAAAGAATCTTCTCCTCAGAAACCGCTTGGCCAAATGAATCGAAACTTGGTAGGAAGCATCTATGGAATGTCCTCTATGAAGATTGCTCACTTCGTCCCGATCGGTTGACAAACATGGCCACCACATGCAATTCTTGTTTCTGATTGATCGATTTCTAAAAAATCTTCTCCTTTGAAACTGTTTAGCCATATGAACCGAAACTTGGTAGGAAGCATATACAACGACGAACAATGATCTACAAAGTACTTCACAGAAAACTAATGATCGTGCAACACAAACCTCCCTAAAAAAGTGGGTGATTGCAGGTGCTCCGTAAGGGTTAGCAGTTCCTGCTGCACATGCGATACCCATCGATTTACTGTTAAATGACTTGCACGTTGATAAGAAGAGTTGTTCATTTGACTTCGTCTTTGAGGAACTGGAAAACCTTTGGGTGCTTTGGTTATTTAAAACATTAGCTTTATTAAATTCAAAATCAGAAAATATTATATTTGGCCTTTTCCAAAAATGATTGTTAAGGAGGGACTTTAATTAAACTTCACCTCTAGGTGGTACACAATATAGAAACAGATACAAGAGCTGTTTAGAGTTATTCATGTGCACAATATAGAAACAGATACAAGAGCTGTTTAGAGTGATTCATGTGCACAATATAGAAACAGATACAAGAGCTGTTTAGAGTTATTCATGTGCACAATATAGAAACAGATACAAGAGCTGTTTAGAGTTATTCATGCATTGGGGTTATTAAAGTAAAGTGCCGTATTCCTTTCTCCCTTTTTCCACATACAAAACATTTTGGAATAACCCTTAGTGAAAAGGCAAGAACATGTTCCATGTAAATTGTCATTGGTAAATACAACTTTTTTTGGTAAAGACCCTCCCTCCAGACCCTCTGCAACTTTAGCAATTGTCATTGGTAAATCCACCTTTTTTTATGGTAAAGACCCTACCTCGAGATCCTCTCTAACGTTGCTGTTATATTTTTCAGAAGGTATATTGGTACATAAGGCATCATTTGGAGATAAACTTCCACAACCTGGAGAAAAGTCGTACCATTGGACACCGACAGATGATGTCGTGTTTGGCGCTTGCAGTTTAAATGACCTGAAAAGTAGTGTAGAAAAACTTGGGTTAAATCTTGGCATGTCTGAACAACATGGTCCAAAGAAGACGGGGATACCTATACATGAAGTATCCAATGAGGAGGTAGATAAAGCACAGAGACCCTCCTCACCTCCAAGTGGTAAGGAGGACATAAAGGAGGTGACACCGTACAGCAGTTTACCAGATGTTGTTCAGAGGACGGACATGTCTGTAGAAGATAAAGAAAGCGATCAGAAATTGAAAGAAATGTCTGCGGGTGTGAGTTCGTTATCTGGGTCAAATGCCTCGTTACTAAGTATTAGTTCAGAAACTGACAATATCACAGGATCGCCAATTCATAAAATAAAGTCTCGGGATAGTTCACCGAAATCTAGTTCATTACAAGGTTCACACGAAGGTTCACCAAAACTTCAGTCATTGTTAGATTTACAAAACCCCAACACATTTACACTTGGTATGGATGGAGGAAAGAAACAAATAACAAAAGCCAGTTTCATGGACAATACGTCAAGTTTGAGTGATAATATGGATACGAGTGATCCACTTGGCTCGCTCGGTCCACTGTGGACTATGAAAAAATAAAAATAAAAAAATATTTTCATATAATTTTGTAGCCAAACAGTGAAACCTTTTTAAAGAGACATCTTATGTTACAGCCCCATAGTTTCATAAAGCTGGGAAATGCCGATCTTGAAACACCACTTTTTAAGTGCAGAATTATCAGACAGGAAATGAAAATAAAAAGAGAGATTTCACTGTATTATCAGGCAGGAATTACAATTAAAAGACAGATTTCACTGTATTATCAGACAGGAAGTTAAAATAAAAAGGACAGATTTCATTTCATTGTATATGGAAAATGAAAATAAATTTGTCTCATTTTCTTTGCCACATGCAATGAAAAAAAAATGAAGAAAAGTAAAGTGATTTCTGTAATGATACTTTACATTCTTTGAAGACTATAGAAAACTCCAATAGCAGGGAACCAAATGATGAAATCACGAATAATTACTAAATGGTAAATTTCATGTTGGTCCAAGAAACAAGTATCCTCAAAGTCTATATATGAATGTCTACAAGACCATGACCTAAATTTTGATCGATGTGGACAAAGGTGCTTTGTTGATTTTGTAGTTATTACCAACTGTTACTGTTTATAACTCCTGTTGTTAAGAATGTTAACTCATATAAACCCTACAAATACAAGTACAATCCAACCTGCCCATGTGGTCACCTCTATTAAGCAGTCACTTGTAATAAAAGGTCACAAAATTTTTTGACCTGTAATAGAAAATTACATATGAATTGAGCCCCTTTTAAGAGGCCCCTTATTTTATTAGACCACTTTTTCTTTCTCCCAAAGATGACCTCTTAATACAGGTTTGACTGTATGTGATTGAAGTGGACAATCGTTTATATGACATTGCTGAGAACTATTTTACTAAAAGGTACATGATTGAGTAGGAATGGATTTTTTTGCTACTTATCAATATTTTGTATTCATTATTTAACAGTAAAATTGCAGAAAAAAAATATCTTAAATTTTTTAAAACTACATATATGTTTGGACTACACATGTCAGCCTACAGTCAAACCTGCTCATGTTGTCACCTCATTTGTCTTATAAGACCATTTTTTCTTTGGGCCGTCGTGGTCACGATCTTGATCATATGGTAGTTGGATTTACAACTACTTATGCAATCAGTACCTATCACCACTGAAATTGTGAGTTCGAATCCCACTCAGGCGAGGTGTACTCGATACAACATTATGTGATAAAGTTTTTCAGTGACTTGCGACAGATAGGTGGTTTTCTCCTGGCACTCTGGTGTCCTCCACCAATAAAACTGTTCACCACAATATAATACAGGTCTGACTGTATTTGGCATTTCTTCATAGACATAAAATGGAAAAAAGTTGTTTTTCTCATTAAAGCAAAATTCTTGGACTATATTTTAGGCCATGAAATATGATAAGTTTGCTATGAGTTAGAATTTGAACTCCATTTTCATCTCACCATTGACCTTTTAATCAAGTAGCCATTTTATGATGTAAAAAAAATGTAGTTTGATATCAGGGAAGAGAATGCAGTACGTACAGGGCATTAAGGAATGTATTTATGTTGGCAAAATTTTATGAATGTATATATAGTATTCAAGAAATTATATAAAAAAAAAGTTGTGTACACTTTATATATATATAAATATGTAACTTTCATCGAAGAGTGTTATATTGCAACCATTGAAATTTTTAAGCATTTGAAATACGAGAAACTATCTAAATATATATCATGTTTATAATCCATTAATACATTTGCTCAACACAAATTGTAACTACCGTAATAGGTACAGTACAGTACTCATAAGGAAAGGACCATAGAAGGTGTGCATTATACATCAGTGTATGGTATATACAGTCAATTATGGTAATTAAGATACAAGTGTGATGTTATGTGTTAACACCATCAATATTAGACTTCAGTGTGTGCTATACACAAATCAATTATGGTAATTAAGAACTAAGTGTAGTAACACTATTAATATTAGACTCTATGTATTATACATATATGTGTACTATTCACCATAAATAGGTAATTAAGATATAAGTGTGGTGTAATGTGTTAATACCATTAATATTAGACTCTCTGTATTATACATCAGTGTGTGCTATACACGGTCATTTATGGTATTTAATATAATACACAGTCATTTATGGTATTTAATATAATAATCAGAAACTGAAATCAATCACACTGAAAAGTGACTTCGTTCTCTTCTCAATTATAACATAGGAAATATATGTTTAGTTTGTTGGTAGCCATGCCTAGTAATTGTTTTAGAGGTCAGAGGTCATTTTTGGTCGTGATCCATTCTAGTCGTTGTAATGATCAAATTTCAGTAAAACTTGATTTTGTTGATAATGAATATTATTATATTTCATGTCTTCTCATTGGTTAAGGAGCATGTGCCAATTTAGTCTATCACATGGCAGAGGGTGATAATTTAGTCTATCACATGGCATAACTGACAAAATTGATCACTTTTCATTTAAGAACACCCATCTGTATAAAACATACACCAAAATGGCAGAAAAATATTAACAAATAAAAAAAATGTATGTAATCTTATTTATTACACATCATCGATATCACAGTTTAACACATTTAAAGACAACAGCAATTGAAATTCAGGGCATCAAAATCTTAAAAAAGAATGAAACCAGGAGAAAAGAACATTCAGTATAATAAAACAGACAACACATAGCTGAGAGGGTGGTAGAACAGATTGTTACCCCTAGAAATTTCATTGTCAACCTCAGCTTCGCCTCGGTTGACAATGAATTTCTCGGTAACAATCTACTCTACCACCCTCTCAGCAATGTGTTATTTATATAGTGTTATAATGATAGTTATTTTCCATGTCATTTCAGTAGGAAATATATTTAACTTGATTAGGATTTAGAATTATAGGTCATTAACATCACTTTTAACAATATTTTCGTCAGAAACGAAAAGTGTTTTCTTTGTAGTAACACTGTGTGTAAATTTAACAAATATCAGTATGGATTGTTCCATATATGGAATGAGTGTTTGAAACAAGATTGGTGCACCTTTTTCAGCACATTTCTTTCATGACATATATCTGAAATAGTTATACCCTTTGACCTTATTCATTAGTGTTATACCCTTTGACCTTATTCAGTAGGGTTATACCCTTTGACCTTATTCAGTAGGGTTATACCCTTTGACCTTTCTCAATAGGGTTGCAAGTTTCTCATCATACATTTGCTGTCTTGTAATTTTACAGATGTATTTTTTGTCATTTTATTTGGCCATTGTCTTGTCAAGCTTTAATCTGTGATAATAAATGTTGTCCGAATGATTAAATTTAGCTTAGATATGTTACATGCTACAAACTGGCAAAAACAAATTCTGGATTGTGAGTTCTAGTGGCCAAATATACGGCAGGACAAAGGGATGACATATTTTGATGAAGACTCCATGTTTTCTATTTTGATCTGGTAATTAAAACATAAAAATGAATGCAACGGAAAGATGACATGTTGTACCTAATTGTGACATCACAAGTGTTATTGATCATACATTGGTTTTGGGTAAATTTTACCGTGGTTGAAACCGCTTGACAATTTGGATTGTTGTTTAACGTCAAAAGGATAATAAGTAGAATATATCAATTTATGTTAAGCTAATGAACACTTAATTTGTTGTGGCATTTTATGTGTAACATGCGTTGTTTGTTTTGAAGTATAAACAAGCTTTTAATATTAAGCCAAAACTCGATACAATGCAATATTTTTTCTCACCTCTGAAGGTTAGTGGGGCATTTTGCTTAATTTCTAGACCTGTAGCACAAACGCACGCACGCACGCACGCACGGTGGTGCACAATAAAAATAAATAGGATGTAGAACTATTAATATGGATGAAATGTATTAAGCATAGTAAACTAATATAGTTGTCTCCCTCTTTTATTAGATCACTCTCAGACCAGATTTCAGATGCACTGATATAGCATAATACTACTATTTTCATTGCAGAAGGGAGAATCTTTTAAGAGGGGAACTACATCCTACTAAATTTCCCCCTTCAAGAGAGGCCATCTCTCTTATAAGGTAACATTTTCATTGCAGAAGGGGTAATATTTTAAGAGGGAATTACATCCTATTAAATTTCCCCCTTCAAGAGAGGCCATATCTCTTATAAGGTCACATTTTTCATTGAAGAAGGGATGGTCTTATAAGAAGGGGACTACTATGTTACTAAGTTTTACTTATAAGGTCATTTTTTAAGCAGGGGTGTCCTCTTAAGGGGGGACTACCATAATGATTTTGTTGTATAAATTTTTTGAGGATAATTATAATGTTGTATATCTGTGTGAATATTGTTTATATGAAACTTATTTATTGTTAATTATAAGATAAAATTATTGATGGAATACATGTGTTAACCATAGTCTTTGTTAATATGAGACAGGCACAGCCTGTTTGAAGGATGAAGTCCTATAATTTTAAGAGGGAGGCGTGAGAAGGGAATGTATTATTTTTTTTCAAGTACTTTTTAAAGTTTTTTTTAAATTATTTGTCTGGAGTTATCTCTCTTTGACTTATGGCTGTTCCGTTCATTTTACCTATGGCGCTCTTCCGCCGAGTAAATAATTAAAGAAATGGGAATTTTGCATTGAAATATATATTTTTTGCATTTCTAAATATCAATTGATCTATTTTTAAAATTTCCGGTGAAAAGATATTTGGCTATGAATAGATACATAGGAGTCAACTCCTATAGGAAGGAGGAAAAATCGTACAGCCTACAGTTAAAAGGACTTCGTTCTTTATTATATTACCATAGAATCTTAAAGGCATCCTGTATCTGGTTATATCAATCCTTCACATTCAGGGTTAGAGTTATGGTGTTTAAAGCCACTTTCAACAATAATTCAGTTATATCATGGCAATCAGTTGTATTGGATGAAGAAACCGGAGTACCAGGAGAAAACCATCGAACTGTCGCAAGTCACTGACAAACTTTATCACATATGTTGTGTTGAGTACACCTCACTATGAACGTGGTTCGGACTCACAACTTTAGTGGTGATATATTCTTGAAGGCATCCTATATCAGGTTACATCTATTGTTTTAAAATCAGAAGCCATCCACTCCTTCTTAAACAGTTTAACTGCATTGGTTGTGTAATGGTGAGGGTACTCACCTCAGGAGTCGTAGATCGTGGATTGAGCCCTGGTTGGGTCAAATCAAAGATTATAAACTGGTATTTGCTGCTTCTCTACCAAGCACTCAGTGTTAAGGAGTAAGAGGACAGTCATAGCTTGGAATCACGACAGTGTGTCATAGTGGAGAGACATGTCGACCAGGGGACTGTACAAAACAGACATCATCATCATCTCATCGATATACAACTTGATCTTGCCATGATATGGCTGAAAAATTATTTACGTGGCATTAAACAACAATCACTCACTCATAAGATGATATATTTCAGCTATATCATGGCGACCAGTTTTAGTGGTGGAAGAAGACAGAGTACCCGAAGAGAACCACCGCAAGCAACTGGTAAACTTTATCACTTGCGGCCGCGAGTCGAGTTCACCTTTTTTGTAATTTACAAAGCTGGGCGCGAACCCACGCCATATTGGTGATAGGCTTGTACGAGTTGTTAGGTAATCCAACTACCTAACTCATTGAGCCACTCGGGCCCTCTCACTCATAAGAGGTTTAATCACTATACTGTTAGATACCTAAATAATTTGTAGGTTCGCCACTGATTGTTTGTTTGAAATTTGACCCATATACATTAGTGATTGTTGTATAATGCAATTAAGTGAGCAATTTTATATAGCCGCAAAAAGTTTTCAATCCTATTATGGTATGGGTCTGTCATCTGTTTGTAGAAACAATGTTTTTTTTCTCAATAATTTTTGCTCCAGTTCAATGATCCTTGAAAAATTTTCATGGAAACGATTTTAGCTACGGGTATGTCTTCATCACACGTTAGTGTCTTGTGTCCAATGAGATAAATAAAAATTTCTACATGTCCCTTAGCTACCATGCTTGCGTCGTTAACCAGTAACAGGGCGGGTGTCACATGTGGAGCAGGAACTGCTAAACCTTGGATCCCCCTTTGGCAAGGTGAGCTTTTGCTATCACTTGGCGTCCGTCGTCCGTTAACTTTTCACATTTTAATCTTCTCCTCTGAAACCCCTCAGCCAAATGAACTGAAATTTGGTAGGAAGCATCTATGGAAGGTCCTTTATAAAGATTGCTCATTCTGTCCCGATCCATTGACAAACATGGCCGCCACAGGCAATTGTTGTTTCTGATATGCTGATTTAAACAAATCTTCTCCTCTGAAACCGCTTGGCCAAATGAACCGAAACTTGGTAGGAAGCATCTATGAAAGGTCCTCTATCAAGGATGCTCATTTCGTCCCGATCCGTTAACAAACATGGCCACCACAGGTCATTCTTGTTTTTTATTGGTTGATTTCTAAAAAATCTTCTACTCTGAAACCGCCTGGCCAAATGAATCAAAACTTGGTAGGAAACATCCTTGGAAGGTTCTCTATAAAGATTGCCCATTTAGTTCCGATCCGTTAACAAACATGGCCGCCACAGACCATTCTTGTTTTTGATTGGTTGATTTCTAAAAAATCTTCTTCTCTGAAACCACTTTCCCAAATGAACTGAAATTTGGTAGGAAGCATCTATGGAAGGTCCTCTATAAAGATTGCTCATTTTGTCCCAATCCATTGACAAACATGGCCATCACAGCCCGATTCACAGGCAATTCTTGTTTCTGAAAATCTTCTCGGAAATCACTTTACCAAATGAACCGATACTTGGTAGGAAACGTCTATGGAAGATGATGATCCTCTATAAAGATTGCTCATTTCATCCCGATTCGTTAGCAAACATGGCTGCCACAGGCAATTCTTGTTTCAGATTGGTCGATTTCTAAACATTTTCTTCCCTGAAACTGCTTGGCCAATTGAACCAAATCTTGGTAGGAAGCATCTATGGAAGGTTCTCTATAAAGATTGGTAATTTCATCCCGATCTGTTAACAAACATGGCTGACATAGGCAATTCTTGTTTCTGGTTGATTGATATCTAAAAATCTTCTCTGAAGCTGCTTAGCCAAATGAACCGAAACTTGGTGGGAAGCACCTATGGAAGGTTCTGTATTAAGTTTCCTCAAAGCAGAATGAAAGGTGAGCGACAGTCTCAGCTCACTGAGCCTCTAGTATTGGGGTTCCTGTTACTCGAACTTTAGTTTTCTATGTAGTGTTTTGAAGATCGTTGTTTGTCTAGCGGTAATAAAATTTGGTGAAAGTTTTCAATCATTTTTTAAAGCGGTATCCTTGGTGTACAAGTTTTTTTTATGTTTTCACAAGATTACGGTCATTGAAGTCAGACACATTATTGCAAATAATAAATGTAAACGCCATATGATGGGGCCAAAGGAACGCCACCATTCAAAAAAGGAAAATTGATGATAGGGAAGGAAGAAAGGTTTGAAGATACCAAAGGACCAAGTTATGAATCTTTGTGAACAGTTAGGACTAAATGGTCATTTCACCTTATTCCTAGATTATCGTAATAACAACATTGGACGTTTCATTCGGGAATACCACTTGTCATGCCTATTTCAAATGATTTCATTTCACATGACAATATAATACTCCATTACGTGATTATGTTATGAATCTGATTTATGATGTCATTACGAATTTTTGTTGTACACTAAAGCCCAGAAACAAGACTAAAAAATGTACATTAGAATTAAACGTAGGGTATCTCCCAAGGAAACGAGGATTAACATGAGAGTCTCCGAAAGGTGATTTCTCATGGTCCTAAATTCAGAGAACCTCAACACATCAATTGGAAACATAATTTCAAGATAATTATGGATGCTGTTGAAGATTATGCCAGAAGGTGGATAAAGAGAGAAGTAGACCAAGATCCTGAGTTAGAGTCCTTGTCAGACTGGGTTAGAACAATTAGGTCTCTAGTACAAGGTCGGATTCACAAACTCAAAAATTGTGTTAATAGTCGACCTAAGTCTGTATTTAAAGACCAAGAAGCTGTTAAGTGTCTTTCCTCTCTTCATGACAAATATGTTATCGTTCCTGCGGACAAGGCTTCCAACAATATCGTGTTTGTATGTAAATCTTATTACTTCGAATGCCTAATCAAGGAATTAGGTATAAATAGCAACACCTCTAGTAATACCACATACAAACCAACTTCGTTCGACAAAGATGAAATCCTAGCTAACCACAGATCATTCATGACCTCTTTAAACATTCCCTCTGGTAAAAAGTCTGAGGATTTACCCTATTTATATTGGATACCTAAACTCCATAAGACACCATACAAAGAAAGGTACATAGCGGGATCATCAACTTGTTCGACGAAAGAATTGTCTATTCACCTAACAAAGATTCTGTCTGCAGTAAAAGAGGGACAACAGAAATATTGTGAAACTGTTTACTCGCGTAGTGGCATAAATCACATGTGGATTTTGAAAAACTCTAAAGATCTTTTGGATAACCTGAAATCAAGATCTTTCTCTCAGGTATCCTCCATCAAAACCTTTGATTTTTCAACTCTATATACCACCCTACCGCATGACAAATTAAAAACCCGCTTAAAAGAAACAATTCATAAAGCTTTTAGTCATAGAAACTATGGCTCAAAATTTGTTGTGTTAGGCTACAATTCCACATATTTTTCAAACAAAATTCATAAAGGTAAAACATGCTACTCCGAGGAACAAGTGATCAGTATGCTGGAGTTCCTCATCGATAACATATTTGTCTCCTTTGGAGGGACACTGTTTCAGCAGGTCGTCGGCATACCAATGGGTACGAATTGTGCCCCTCTTCTAGCCGATTTATTTTTATACTCATATGAGTCGGAGTTTCTTCAAAAGCTTGTAAAAGATAAGAAGATTCATGAGGCTAGAGCCTTTAATTTCACATACAGGTATATTGATGACGTTTTATCTATCAATAATTCTAGATTTGCAGAATTTCTTCCATTGATATATCCTCCAGAGCTGGAAGTTAAAGAGACCACCGATACAGCTTCGTCCGCATCATTTTTGGACTTATACCTCGAATTTGACGACAGTGGTCAACTCAGTACTAAAATTTATGATAAGCGGGACGACTTCAATTTTAAAATCATAAATTTTCCAAATATGTGCAGCAATATACCAGCTTCTCCTGCATATGGTGTTTACATCTCGCAATTGATTCGCTATGCAAGGGGCAGTAGCAATTATTCTGATTTCCTGAAACGTCATCTTCATCTAAGAAACAGGCTACTGGACCAGGGCTATAAAAAGATTCGCCTTATTCGATCTCTTAAAAAGTTTATATTCCGATACCAATATCTTGTCGAAATATATTCCGTCTCTGCAGAAAAAATTATAAGCGATGCATTTTCATATAGTGAAAATGTATAAAGATAAAGAGTCAAATATGTCAAGAAATTTTTTTTTTGTCAATGTGTGACGTAAAAATATTTTTGACATTTACGTCACCGAATATGGTACTGCTTTGACAACTATTTTACCTATTTTGTTCCTGTATTTAAATACTGTTACAGTGACAGCTGGAACCTTTGAACCGTAATGAGAGCGGGAGGTTTGGCGCCTTAAAATCTGATTCAACCCACCATTTCTTTAGAAATGCCTGTACCAAGTCAGGGTCATTACGGTTTTCACAGTTTTCCGGTTGTTGATTGATTTTGTCTGTTTATATAATTATGAGTTTTGACTTTCCCTTTGTAAGATTGTTCGGAGTTCGGTAATTTTGTTATTACCTTTATTAAAACATATGATGTAGATTTTGCAAACTGAGTGTCTGATATAAAGAAAAAAACACAGAATTCATTGATTGCTAGCAAATCATCATTCTACTTTAAACATTCATTGAATGATAGGAGACGACTGTCATTTCTGCTGTCCGAGAGAATTTCACGTGATTGTTATTGTCGTCATCTACAAACACCATCCAAACATTAATTCGTATAAAAATAAAACACGAAATGGTGCATTTGTTAGTAAATATATTTCATAAAAATCCTTAGAAATATATCCCTTTTATATTTCATAGAAGTTTATACTTTATATTTCACTTTCTTTGACATAATCAGTGTTGCCTCTGTAATGTCAAGTTCTCCTTGGTCTCGTTTTGTAATTTTGATGGTAAATTGACCACAAGTAAAGGAATCTGTCGTTGCTGTATAAACCAGATCAGCCTTGCAAGATTAAAGTATATATACATACAATCTAATTCTAACACTGTTTAGTTTAATTTTCAGACGTACATATATATATATATATATATAAATAAAAGGAAGCCTACTAAATACGCTTATCATATAGCATTGCAAAATTCATATTTCGATACAATCAAAGTATAAACTCGATCTTTAGTTTTATGTGTATGTTTTGGAGGTCGTTGTTTGTCTTTTTGCCTCTTTTTCGTCTCTCCTTCTTCGATTTACGGATTCTGCTTACCCCTTTGGTATCTTCAAACTCTTCTTAATGCTTCTTAATGTATCAATTAATTTACATGAATAAAATACAATTCGTAAATTTTGTGGGTTTCGCTTGGTCTTTCTCTTTTGGCCAATGTATTGTATGTACCTCTTCGACTTACGGCTTCGAATTACATTTTTGGTATCTTCAGATTTTTTTGGATATTGGCAAAATGCTTCAAAAGGGACATTTTAGGTTCAAAATCATAAACAACCACAACATATGCCAAATTCTTAAGCTAGAAGAGACGACTGGGATCGTTATCGACATAATCGTATGTTTCTTGGATTTACATCTACCTATGCAATCACTGACAATTATTCGTAAAGTAGAGAAAGTTAAGTTCCTTCAGATGGCGAAGTGTATTCGATAAAATCTATGTGAGTTACATTCTAAAAGTAGGTAGTTTTCTCACTGTACTTAAACCAATGAAACTGAGCGCAATCATATACTGAAATATTGCTTAGCTCTTTATAAACCAATCCCCATATTATCAAAACATTCTGTTCAAAAATCGAAAATCTTCACAAAAATTCAGTGTACATGTATGTTATTTTAATTTCATGTTATTGTGTACCTCTTTTTGATCATTCAGGATTAAGACAATCGTTGAAGAGCTGTGATCTCTAATCATGGTCCACAAATCCACTTTAGTATCAGGCAACTGTTGCTAGATATCCCACAAATTTTGTGTATGACTGAAATAGTTTAAGTAATAACATTAATTAAACACCAGATAAACTGACAGAATAAAAACGATGTTATGTTCTTCGTTACCGTTACCTCCAGTTGTTTGTAGGAGGGTTTATGTCTTATTTGTGTTATTTATGTTTGTTTGTTTTTGTATCGTGGTGTCCAACACACATTGTGTCCTGTTGTGTTTTCTTTGTTTTTGTGCTTTGTCTGTTTCTCTGGAATGTCCATTTTTGATTGATTGCCCCTTCGATATTCTCAAACGTTTATTGCCGATTGGAAGCTATCATAAATATGATTTAATAAATAATCACGGGAAAATCACGGGGTTCTTATCAATATATGTGAAAGATATGAAAATAATAATTTGTTAATGTAAACTGCAAAAGCTTCATACCGATCATGCTCGGAACCCATTAAAACACCAATGGTTCAATATTCAAAGGAAACGGTGAAAGAGAAAATCTCCAATACCGAACTTGATATTCATTCTTTCAAAAAGTTCCACCATTTATCAAAATTATCGTGACTAAGTTACACAATCATCTCCTTTACAGTAAACAATATAGCTGGAATGATTTATTTATGCTCACATTTTTCAAAGCTATTCTCAGTTTGTTCTCATTCATCTCTCAGTTTCACCAGAAACATGAACACAAAACGTTGAAAGTCTTAAAATGATAATATAAACATGCTGCCTTTAGTTGAGGGTGTTATAGTAGATTACCACACGACGAAACAAATATCACCCGAGATAAATCGAGGGTGATATTTGTTTTCTGAGTTTGGTAATCTACCATAATACCCTCAACTAAAGGCATCATGTTTTTTTATTGTACGGAATGCCTATTATCATTCTTAAACAAATAATATCGGTATATCATTAATAAATACAAGTATATTTCAGCATTTTAATAATCGGTAAAACTAGGTCGGCACAGGTTTTATTTTTCGGTGTTCGGCAAACTTTGGTCTGAGCAGGTGGTATTGTCGTTGCTATGCGTTCAATACAACCCGTTGCTAAGAAAGGCGGAGTTTACTAAAACTTTTTAAAATACCACATGGCTCTAGACCAATGAATTTAATGGATTAGCAAAAGTAATTTGCATAAAGTATAATGAATGGAAATATCTTTTCAGCTATGATGATGAATCCCGCTTTGCACTAGAACAACATGGAGTGTTGAGAGTTTACAGTGCTAGCTCACTGAAACAACAGTCCATTGGTAGACCTGTCTCTTCACTCGGACACATTATTCTGATTCCGAGCCAACCCGTCTTTGCTCCTTATTGCCAGGTGTTTAGCGTTGAAGCAACATATAACATTTTTATAGTTTTTGATCATACCCGACAGGGACTCGAACTCATGACCTACGGCACACGAGGCGATCATGCTGACCATTACAGCACTGGTGTGGTCTACTTTAAGTCATATATTTAATCAAGATTCAAGAACAAACATAGCATTAATGAATATACTAAATAAATGAAAATATACAATATATAAAACTGATATAGAAATGTTACTGTAAGTTTACATACAGGAACCTGAACTGCATTAATAAAGTTTGATCTTCCTTTCTCAAACGTTGTAAGGTACAGCCTCGTACTGTCCGCTGTAAAGAAAATTTGGCATTACGAAAACGTAAATCAATGTGATTGTTATATTTTCGAAGGTGTCCACTTAAATTAATCAGAGTGTAATCAACCTGTGAAAAATGCTGAAAAACCATACACTTGTGTACTGGACTGTCTTTTCATTATACATATTTATATTATCCGTGGTGGTCGTGATCGCATGGTAGTTGGATTTACAACTACCTATGCAATCAATGAATATCACTACTAACGGTGTAATTTCGAATATCACTCAGGCGATACAACATTATGTAATACAATTTGTCAGTGACTTACGACGAGTCGGTGGTTTTCTTTGGGTTCTCCGGTTTTCCTCCAACAATAAAACTGACCGCCACAATATAACTGAAATATTGTTGAAAGTGGCGTTAAACACCATAACCCTAATCTTCTTGGTCATCTTATGTCGTGGTGTAGTCTTGTATTAGTAGTTTTTTTATTTAAATGAACCTCGTGAATGGCTCATTTATATATATATAATCTTTATTCTCATAATCCAAAATACAATGGTATAAAAATTCAAGAAGACAGGAGGAAACAATTCCACGTTTTATCTCCATTTTTGTTTTCTCTCTATTTGTGGTCAGAATGTCAAATACTAAAGAACATACATGTAATGTATATCTATGAAATGTCAGTAGATATTTAAATCATGTATTTAGTAAACATACGGGGTCTATGGGATATAATTAAGGAATAATTCATGGCAGGCATAGAGTTGTGCAAATTTACACATGGGCTGGGCCTTTATATTGGCATTTTACACCGAGTGATAGCGAGGGGTAAAATCTAAGAATATAAAGGCCCATCCCATGTGTAAATTTGCACAACTCTATGCCTGTCATGAATTATTTCGATTTAAAATCTAAGAAACATCTTTGGGGAATGTATGGCTGAATGGAGTCTTATGTAATACAATTTTAGTAGGTTGAAAACAATTATTCCTAAGAAAGAAGATGTGACTGCTGACTCTCTCACACCATCAGAATGGTGCTTAACCAGAATTGTCAAACAGAAACACGAATATGAGCACATGTGCCCAAAGTTAACTAGATTAGCAGAACTAGTATTTACGATTCCTGTTAGTAACGCATGGACTGAAAGAGGGGCCTCCAAAGTAAAAATTATAAAAACAGACTTGAGAAATCGTCTAAAAAACGATATGTTGGAAGGATTGATGCACAGATCAATGTGATGACCTAATAACCTCTTCTATTAAAAACTGGTTACAGACGAAATCCAGAAGAAAGTTACCAAGTCGGAATAAAGGTAATAAATACAATTTACTTTTTTATTCATCCAAAAAATACCATACATGTAGCTACAAAATTATTAA
This sequence comes from Bathymodiolus brooksi, assembly GCA_963680875.1. NCBI lineage: Eukaryota > Metazoa > Mollusca > Bivalvia > Mytilida > Modiolidae > Bathymodiolus > Bathymodiolus brooksi. The sequence continues at coordinate 75,511,073 of OY804589.1, forward strand.
AATGAATTGATTAAATGGTAGATTTTCATTTATCTATTTTGTTTACAACATACATCATTTGAACACTGAAATTGAAAATCTGAATTATTTTTTGGGGGATTTTTAATCAATGTAGCTGTCATATCTGTAATACAGTATACAAACATGCCAGTTTTATTTTTTTTTAAAAAGGTATGGTCAGAAAGAAAACAATACATGTATCTTAGTACATTGACTTTGTTTTAAAAAATCCATTATGCCATACATTCCTCAGAAAATGTATCTTCATCAGATTGTCTCACTCTGTCAATACACCTGAAAATGTTTCATTAACAAAACACCATAATTATTATTTGGGAGTTTTAATTATTCTCTAAGTCCTTTTCAAACCAATGATGCTTGCAGATAAACTTTATCCAAAAAGCAATATTTCTATACATAAAAAAAACTTTACAATTTCTAATATGAACAGTCAGCTTTCCTAGTGAAACAGAATTTGAGAAATATCTGTTAGTTCCCTGTTTTAATATCATTTATTTGCTATAACTTTTATGAATATTTTTTCTGCAGGGACAAGAGTTTCAAGACAGTCTAATCGGGGAATCCTACTGTTAGTGTAACAATGGAGGCAGAAACTCAGGCAGAGGAAGAACAAGTTAATATTATTGCGCCAAATAATCCGATTACTCCAATGGACATTGGAAATTTTGCTTCTGGCACTGATTCTATGGATTTTGATGCTGAAATTGAAAACCATGAAAGACAGTTAGAACAGACTTTACTTGAACAGCTAAAGATAGCTAAATCTGTAGCTGAAACCAAGCAGTTCTGCACAACTGACACAGATGACTTTGATTTCTTTGAATAAAAGTTATAAACAAATCGAATCTCTATTAACAAAACAATTATCCTGATTAGGGTGCTTATAGCAAAGGTTCACAGTCATTTATTTTGCTAAAGTCAGTATAACAAAATGTAATCCACTGAAAACCTAAAAAAATAAAATAATAATAAGTTAATGTGTAAAAAGTGACGAATTCAAAGCTTTATTTATCTCCCAGGAAATGCCCAGATGCCAGGATTTTGCATCATTTTATCGTCAGCTTCCGGGGGCCTTCTATTCAAAATCTTAATAAAACCACTGATAGATCGTTGTTTGTCCTTTTTCTTTTGGCCATTGTGTTGTCTGAACTTTTGTTTTATAACTTGCCACACATTTTCTATTATATTTAAGTGGGGGCCACTCTAAAGTTGGAATATTATTTTCCGTTTTCCACTGATTTGTCCTCCGAGACACATGGCATGGGGCATTATCCTCCTGGAATATGTAGGGGCTTGTAGGAAAATGTTGGGCAATGACCGCCCATAAATTGTCATCTAAAATGTTTATATACTTTTCACTATTTAAATTGCCAACAACTGGAGTTAGTGTACATACCCCATAATACGAAATGCAGCCCCAGAACATGACAGAGAATTTCGTTTTGTAATTTCGACCCTGGTACAACCCATTACATTCCGGTCTTAATCTTTCATCCACTTTATGCCAAGCATAAACTGTCCTGTTATTTCCAATCTCAATCTTCGTCTCATCACTGAAAATAACTTTTTTTCCAATGATTTCTCACTGTCTACATCAATTTTGATCGACAAAATCTGTCATTACATTTTAATAGAAAAATAGGGGCAGTCGTGGTCGTGATCGTATGGTAGTTGGATTTAGAACTACCTTATCACCACTAACGTTGTGATTTCGAATCCCTCTAATGGCGAGGTGTACTCGATACAACATTATATGATAAAAAATTTCAGTGGCTTGCAACAGGTCGGTGGTTAGACACCATAGCCCAATCACTAACACTAATAGAAATAAATTTAATAACGTAAATATATATTCTATGATCTTCTTTTCAGAAGGAATATGTAGGCACTTTTTTACTGATTTATTTTGTCAGATACTAGTACGCTGACATCTGTCTGATTGGCAAATAATCCAATCATAGTTAAACCCGGTGTCGGATGAATCTGAGCTACAATAAAATCAAGATACTTGTTGTCATTCGGAATGAAATTTTCCTAAACCACCGTGTTGTTCCAAATGATAGCCATGAAAATTTGCTACCTCAACAATACTTTAAAAATACCATTCCTGTTATACCCCTTTTGCCAAGTTCTGATAAATTAATAGAAGTCTAGAAAACAAATGCGCCCGCTTGATATACGGCTTTTCTAGATGCAATTTATGAATGAAATGGGGGTGGGGTGGGGAGGAGAAGAAGTAAGTGACGAGATCTAATTTTAATCAGATAGATTCATCTCCGAAATGGATATACCAATCTCCTGTTCATTTACATCTGGATAAAAATCCATTATATCATTTATTATAATATATTTACAAATCCAAATACATTCAAGTCTAATAAAAGTTAAATATATATACATGTATAGATATTTGAAAACGAATTTAAATAAATTGCTATTATGAAATAGATAATGCATTTTCTGTTTTCCGACATTATTCGAACGTAACAAGAAGGTTAGTTATCATAATAAACAAGCTATACAGAGTTACGATGGTGTAATGGTTAGCGTAATCACATCAAGTGCCGTATATCTACGTGGGTAGATCGTGTGTTCGATAGACATGGGGTCAAACCAAAGACTGTAAAAGTAATATAAACACATAGCGGTAAAGAATAAAGGCAAAGACTAGTTGGCTCGGAGTCGGTATACTGTGCCCAATGGAGCGACATATTCTACGTACATTGCTGTTCTAATGAGTTAGCACTATTAAAATCCAACCCTGTTGGTCTAGTACAAAGCGGACAGCACCATCTCATAAACAAATTAATATGGTTTTCCCACGATATAGCTGAACTAAAAGTCAAGTTAAACAACATTCACTCATTTACGTGTTTGAAACGATTCAGTAAAAAAATCGGTATATTGGTATAAAAAAATAACTACTTATTAGGATCAGGGGCGTTTTTTTGTGTTTTTTTTTTTTTTAACTTTATTTAATTTTAGCTGCAAGCTTGCTATAAGAGTTCTTGATTTGTGTTTTATTACTCTTCGTCTTTAAATGCTTTTTGGATCTTCATTCATTTGGCTTCAATCCCCACTGATGAGACATAAGTTGTTGAAATCCGCATATGGTGCAATAATTCAATGTTTGTATGTTCCGAAATTACTGGATCGGTGTCACTGTTGGTGCATAAAACCACAAATTTTAGCATTCAGACGAGATAAGAATTTAAAAGATATTTTAGTTCACAAAAAGCATAATTCTCTGTTTTTTAAACAGGAACATAAGTGTGAACCTTGCAGTAGGAACTGTGCTATTTGTGCGTATGTTCGCAACACCCATACATTCACCAATTTTGAAGGAAAAACATTTAACGTAAACAATTATATCAATTGTACAACGGCAAATGTGGTTTACGCTTTATTTTGTAAGCATTGTGACAAATTTATTTACGTCGGAGAAACCGGGGACACCCTGTACCAAAGACATTTGTTAAATTTATCACTAATCAGAAGGCAGAAACCTGATCCAATGGCAATTCATTTTAATTCCACTGAACATACACTGCGCCTCAGGGAACATAGATCCTAAGCCGGGAATGTCACATTATATACCCTGTCTGATAGCTGAATAACACATAATATATATATATATATGTACGTCTGAAAATTAAACCACACAGTGTTAGAATTAGATTTTAGAACTGTCAAATTTTTGTTCTTCCCCCGACGGGATTTGAACTCACACCATTGTTACACTGCAGCACCATTCGCTTAGCATTACGTCCAGCACCCTAGACCACATCCACTCCCTATATATATATATATATATATATATATATATATATATGGAGCGGATGTGGTCGAGTGGTCTAGGTAGCTGGACCTAAGGCTAAGCGATTGGTGCTGCAGTGTATCAATGGTGCGAGTGAAAATCCCATCGAGGGAAGAACACAAATTCGACAGATATAGCTTCAGAAGGTTGCCCATGACAATAAGCTATCTTATGTCTCGCCAGCGTGAGATTCACTATTCAGGAAACAAAATGTTGCTAGTGAAAACTTACATAATGCATTTATGTATTTTATCACATTTTCTAAACAAATATAAAAAAAAGGTTTGTATACGAAATATCGGCAATATAAGTTTTCGGAGTTAGCCCACGTCATTATAGGAACATTTTAGATTCTGATAAAAGTTGTAACCCGGGCCGGAAGTATTAAATTGTTTTGAATTAGTTTACACTTAATCAAATGATCACGCATAGTGTAAGTGTCAAAATTCACATTGTCTTGAAATATTATATTTTTACAAGTAATTTTGCAAGAATTAAGACGTATGATACAGTACATTTTGTAAACTGATTCAAAACAATTTATCACTTCCGGCCCGGGTTACAACTTTTATCAGAATCTAAAATGCTCACATAATGACAAAAGAGAACATTACCATTGAATTTAAAACATTTTTTACATTTCTTTAATACTGAAAAATGTTCGTTCTGAATATTGTGAAGTTTTAACGAGAAATAAAGGTGTAATCAACGATTAATTGAAAATGTTGCCTTGGCCAGGGTTACAACTTTTACTAACTTCGAAAACTTATATTGCCTATATTTCGTATAAAAACTAAAAAAAAATTATATTTGTGATAAAATACATAATTTTTATGCATTATGTTCAAATATTATTAAAATTAATGCCTTAATAAAGATGTAATAAAGAAAATACGAATTTGGGCCCGGGTTTTTGGAACCGGACCCGGCCCCGGGTTACCACTTTTACTAACCACCAATGAGTCTTCGTGCTTTTACCAATTTGTTAACTACGTCTTCCTCTGCTATCATGAGCAAAAACTCTGGAAGATACAAAACATACATGTACATGTATATTGATTTGTCAATCGATGTAGATAACGTTGTAAGATTTTTTTATTGTTCGCTTTGGGACACTCGCGGCTATTTCATCAAACCGTTGACCAGCATTTTCGATTTTAGTGAGCTTGCCAACAAACAAACAAACGAATTACGAATTAAAAAATATATACGTACACACATAGCCGAGATGAATATTTTTATTGATAATACGTTGTAAATTACAATATATATATAGGTTTATAAATGTAAAAGCAGGTCGGCCCATATTGCCTGGCATCGGAACAAATAGCCTAGGCTCAAAGTTCCGAACCGGAACAAATTGCCTAGGCAATTTTGGCCGTCCAGAGGTTTTGTTTATTTACCTCGATATGAGAGACTTTGATTATATATATATATATATATATAAAGTCTAAGGGAATCTACCAACCAGAGAACTTAATGAGTATATATATATATATATGGAGCGGATGTGGTCGAGTGGTATAGGGAGCTGGACCTAAGGCTAAGCGTTTGGTGCTGCAGTGTATCAATGGTGTGAGTTAAAATCCCATCGAGGGAAGAACAAAAATTCGACAGATATAGCTTCAGAAGGTTGCCCATGACAATAAGCTATCCTATGTCTCGCTAGCGTGAGATTCACTATTCAGGTAACAAAATGTTGCTAGTGAAAACTTACATCTCTCCAGTGTTTCACAAAGGTATCAGAAAGTGAAAATAAGCTACTCAAAATGATGCCGGTGTGTGATTCAGGTAGCGAAATTATATTCATGAAAATAAGTTACATTGAATCTGTTCATGATATGACCTATGTATCAAAGAGTTATCCGTGAAAATAAACTACCTTGCATTACTCATGTGTGTGATATTGGTATTAAAGTAATATTCATGAAAATTAGCTACCTGATAATCCTTTATTACATTCTATAGATATAAATCATGATTTCCCTTAATTCTCTTCATTGGAAGATTATCTATGATGAGCCCCTAACCATGGTATTTTAACCCCCCCTACCCATTGTATCTTGACCCCCACTACGCATGGTATATCGACACCCCACCCATGGTATTTTGACTCCCTACCTATGGTATATCGACCCCCTACCCATGGTACGTACATATATATCGAACCCTTTCCATGGTATTTTGACCCCCTACCCATGGTACATCGACCCCCCTATCCATGGTATTTTTACCCCCCTACCCATGCTATTTTGACCCCCTGCCTATCGCTTGATTAGAAATGAGGGGGGTCAAAATACCATGGAGGTTCAATTTACCATACAGGGGGGTCAAAATACCATATGACACCGGTCCTTTCTTCATTCATGAACTATCACCGGATTTGTAATCAGATTAACACGACGAGTACCACTGGTGGAGCAGGAACAGCTTACCTTTCTCGAGCACCCAAGTTCAGTCCCGGTTTTTAGTGGGGTTTGTGTTACACGATCTTTAGTTCTATGTGCATGCTTTGTAGATCATTGTTTGTCCTTTTGTCTTTTTTTGGCATTGTGTTGTCCGTCCTTCGATTTACGGATTCTTATTACCCCTTTCGGCTTTGGTATCTTGAAATTCTTCTTAAGAACAGCTGTTATTCATTTCCCAATGGGCTCCTATGTTAAAAACTGCCACGTGTCGGGGAGCTAAAACACTTTGTTGCTCACTTTTCATTGTTTTGAGGAAACCTTATACAGAACTCTCCATAGGTGCTTCCTACCAAATTTTTGTTCATTTGGCAACTGAGTTTCAGAGGAGAAGAATTTTAAGAAATTAACCAATCAGAAACAAGAAATGTCTGTGGTGGCCATGTTTTTTCACTGATCAAGACAAAATGAGCAATTTTAATAGAAGACCATCCATAGATGATTCCTATAGCCACTAAGTTTCTGTTCATTTGGACAAGCGGTTTTGGAGGAGAACATTAAAATGTGAAAAGTTAACGGACGACGGATGCCAAGTGATGGCAAAAGCTGACATTTCCATTGGCAAGGTGAGCTGAAAAGAAATATTCTTACAATGTACTAAAGTTTATATTTGACATGGGAGTCAATCAGGATCTTATTTCAGTGTTGATTCGCATCAATCCAGACATTTGAAAAGTGAGAATGTAAATATAGTGTGGTTCATTCTGTGTCAGCGATTTTGATTAGAACATTAAAATTTGAAAAGGCCATCAATGACAAAGAGAGGTTAATGTGAGCGACAACTTCCATGATTATTTATAAGTAGGTGAGATAAAGTGTTGACGAAAATGACAAACGGACAACAGATGCCAGGTGATTAAGAAAATTGCTATGTTTTTTCTCTATGTGTGTACAAATTGTAAAAATTGTGTGTGTTGTTTCTGAATGATCAGGTTTAACTAACAACCACCATTAACAATTGATACACATAAGATCATTATTAATTTAAAATCGCTAGATTAATTAGTGCTTAACATCACTTGTAGCAATATGTTACCTATGAGATGGTGGTTCAATATGGTGAAGGAAACCGGAATATCGATAAAACCACTGACCTGCAATAAATCTCTAAAACTTGATAACATAAACATGATAAAGATGTATAGAGTACACCTCGCCAAAAGCGGGAATTGAACGCACAACTTTAGTGGTGATAGGCACTGATTTAATATCAAACTATCATAGTGATCTCAGTATTGATAATGTCTTGTAAAATGTAATTTCCCTCATTTTATTAATAAGGCAAAATATGAGGTTAAGCTGTTAAGGATGAACATTATATGGAACAGCAAGTAATTTATGTCGAGGTGTACTCGATACAACATTATGTGATAAAGTTTGTCAGTGACTTGCGAAAGGTCTGTTGTTTTCTCTGGGAACTCTGTCAGCAATAAAACTGATCGCCATGATATAATTAAAATGTTGTTGAAAGTCGCGTTAAATACCATAAACCCTTAATATATATTATCTCAAATTTTATTTTTATTTAATTTTAGGCCACAAAAAATGTGTGTGTTTCCGATTGCCATGATATATCTGTTATGTATTGGACTTATAATAAATGTGTATTTGATATGCCATAAATAGACACATTGTACAGGTTATACTTTATATATAAATTGTATGTATGCAATATTCTATTAAAACATGCTATACATTGTCCAAATATTGTAATGATCCAAATGTTGTAAATTGTCCAAATATTGTGAATGGTCCAAATATTGTTAATAGTTCAAATGTTGTAAATTGTCCAAATGTTGTGAATGGTCCAAATGTTGTAAATGATCACACTATTGTTAATCTAAATAGTTCAAATGTTGTACATGACCAAATTGTTGTAAATTGTCCAAATATTGTAAATGATCACACTATTGTTATTAGTTAATCTAAATAGCTCAAATGTTGTAAATGATCACACTATTGTTAATCTAAATAGTTCAAATGTTGTACATGACCAAATTGTTGTAAATTGTCCAAATGTTGTAAAACATCCAACGGTTGTTAATTGTCCATATAAATGAGCGGAATGTTCTAATTTGTCCAACTGTTGTAAAGGATCCAAATGTTGTGATAAAATCTAAAGGAAAAAAACCACCACACTTTGGGAGTAATTCCCAAATCAACTACTAGTAATTTGGTGGTTTGGTACAGGTACTTCAATGTAAATGAGCAACAGTTCCAAGCTTCACCTCAAAATGTACAATGTTAGCAATAATCCTTTAATTAGCATACTTTATACTCCAATAATTAACACAAATCAAATTAAAATTATCCAGTAAAATTAATTAGATCTATATTTTACTACTTTTATCTACAGTACATACACATGGGGAAACATATTGTTATCACAAAGTAAAAAACAATCTTCATTTAAAGCTATCAACTAATTAATATAGAATTATTTCTACTTATAATTAACAGTTTTGTAAGTCATTGTTTAATATTATATCATGTGGTTTGTGACTTGTCAATACCATCTTGTCCACAAAATAAACAAAAAATATCTTATTTACAAAATATAAAAATCCTTCATCTACAAAATATAAACTAACAGTCTTATTTCTACTTATAATTAACAGTTTTGTAAGTCATTGTTAAATGTTATATCACTTGGTTTGTATGATTAAATTTTGATTTGTTTGTTTCATAAAATGTTGTCATCTTCCAATCAATGTAATCAATCCATAATCATTGTATTAAATTCTTTGTTAATTGTTCTGCCCAAAAGGGCTCCTTAATTGGAAATAAAAAATGTGACTTGTGACTTGTCAATATCATTCATGTCCGCAAAATATAAAAATCCTTCATTAACAAAATATAAAATCCTTCACCAAAATATAAAAATCCTTCATTTACAAAATATAAAATCTTTCATTTACAACTATAAACTAATACAGTCCTGCTTTCATTTATAATGAACAGTTTTGTAAAGTCATTGTTAAATGTTATACTCCATGGTCTGTCAACACCATCATGCTTACTTAATACTATATCAATGAATGTTCCATCTGGTGACAACCTGTGTATGTCGTTTGAACCACTTATGTATACATGACCTTGTTTATCCACAGCCAGTTCTCCGTCTCCTGATATGTCGTATCTATATATAACGTGGCCATCTAAATTGATACAACACATTCTCCCATGCTGTCTTAACAACAACTGATCATTCCTTTCATTATACAATACGTTGTTATTATAACGACCATCAGTTGTTATCTCTCTTACACGAGATCCATCTGTATTTAAAATTAAAACTTTTCTATATCCACCGATGTAAATTTTGTCCTTTACAGCAGTGACACCCCAACACACTTCTCCTATCTTTATCTTGTTGTCCTTTGTATTGTTAGTAGTGTTGATAAATTGTATGGATCCCTCAATTGGAAGAGTAACTACTGCTTTATCTGTACATGGTACTACAGTAATACAACAAGGTCTACAGGTAAACGATATTTCATCTTCATAGGTTTTGTAATCCTTGTATATATATACCTGCGGATGAGATGAATTATAATTACAAAGTAGTAATTTGTTGTCAGAAGTGACAGCCATGTCTGTTAACCAGTATAGTTTGCCACGTTTTAATTTAACTTCACCTTCTTTTATGAATTTGGTCAGTGTTTGTCTTCTATCTTGTTGTACCTGTTGATGTTGTGCTTTCATTGATTTAAATTTGATAGGACAAGGTCGGGTAATTTGTGACAATGATCCGATTGTTTCAATGTTGACATACTTAATTTCTTTAAACTCCATGTCAATTTCATTAATAGCAGACGTCATGTCATGAATCTTCTTGTCTGTTTTCTGGATGATTGTTATTTGTTTTTGTAAAGTTAAAAATAGCTGATTATTAGAGCCATGATCTTTTAGGAATTCTAGTTCTTGTTTATTGTCTTTTAAAATCGATATTAATTGACAAATTTCATGTTTTTCTCTGTTTATTTTCTCCTCATTTTTTTCCTCTACAGACCCTACTTCAGTAATTAATCTTTCTTCAATCTCATCTAGATATTTTAGAACTTTTGATTTAGCTGCACTGATTTGTTTTATTTTCAAGGACTTCTTCTGTTTCAGTATTTTTCGATTCTCGTCTCTATTTTCTTCCATTTTCGACAATGTTTCAGTCATATAATCTTGTTCTTCTAACGTATCGGAAAGTAAAGATGAATTTTTGACGTCCTTTGAAGCAGAGTCTAAAGGTAAAACAGACTCACAAGTCCTATGACTATCCGAGAGACAAGCTCTACAGCATACAACATCATGTTGACTACAGAAATAATCAATCTGGACGTCTGTGTGTATTTCACAGTTTATCTTAGAAGATGGTGGTATTCTTGATCCCATGATGGATCTACAAGTAGAAATATTATGACATTGATTATTCATAAAAAAAATCTTTAACATTTTTAATAAAAAAAAAAAAACAACATTATAATCTTGAAATATCGACATTTCTAATCTCTAATAACTCGACTACTATTCGTCCAATCCGATGTTTTCTGTGCAGTATGCATATGCAGTGGAGTAGCAAAGGGCTACAAATGCCAAGATCAAGCTTTAGAAATGAATCGGAAGGTGGGGGGGGGGGCATTTAGAGTTGACACGAGGGGTGAAAGCTTGCAAAATAACACGTAAATAAATAAAAACAAAACAAACTCAGATGCTGGCAACTTAACATTTTGTTTTTGCTTTCATGCTGAAAATACAGTTGCTAATTAAATTTCTGCCATAACAAGTGAAGTAGTCCCCACCTTTTTCCTCACCCACTTACCAAAGTGCTGGGAATGCCCTACTATGCCCATGATTTAAATTCAGAGCACGAAGCAAATCTAGCGAGGTGTGCAATGGGCTTCGGGGTCTCAAATGGGTTCAAACTTGCATTGCTTGGGATTGCGAGGTTTGGTGTGTAGTCCTGGGGTTGAAGATAATGAAAATGTGCAATAAAAAGCAATACATATATTTTATTTGCACGTGTATGTGTATGTTTTATAGATCGTTGTTTGTCCTTTTTCTTTTGGCCATTGTGTTGTCTGTTCTTCGATATAATTTTCGTTCTCAAAAGACGAAAAGTGGTCCGATAAGTTGCTTAATGTGAAATATTTACCTTTATTTCATCACTTTAAAGCTATTTACCAATTTCCAAAACATATAATTTTTTGGGTCAAAATCGTAGCTATTGCCTCTTTAAATGGTCGTCCTCTACACCTCATTAATGACATTATTAACATTTCTTAGACTTCAAACTTAATACTTTGATGTAAAGCAAAAATAAATTACTTGTAACGGAAAGTCAATATTGCTTTTTACACGATATATACAAACAACACAGTCACCTGTCAAAAGTATTCGGAAATGTAAAAAAATCCCTACATAATCAACCAAAACCATATTTTTTCAAAAAATTATTAAGAAGTAATTTCTGGATAGATTTTAACAAATGTTACACCAAAACATTCGGAATTGTCAATATATTAATTGTTTATTTACTCATTATGTAGTTATGAGTGATTTTTATTTGTACATAATTTAAACACAACAAATAAAAATTGACTTTGATTTTCCTATATATTTCAACTAAAAATAAAAAATCAGGGAAAAATTATGTACAAATAAAAACCACTCATATAAACATAATGAGCAAATAAACAAACAAAATATAGACAATTCCGAATGTTTTGGTGTAAAATATGTTAAAATTTATCCAGAAATGACTTCACAATAACTTTTTTTTAAAATATGGTTTTGGTTGATTATCACAGTCAACTTCAAGTGACTGTGTTGATTATATAGGGATTTTTTTTGACATTTCCGAATACTTTTGACAGATGACTGTTTGTGTATATAACTTTATTCTCTAAACTAATAAATGTTACAAAGGTTACAGAGTGCGAGTGTTCAAATCAATACAAAGTAAATACATATCATTACATTAATTATCAAGATTAGGTCTGTACTTGCTCCCGGCGTTTTCGTTATCAATAATCATTGATAGTAGGGTTAACATTATTGGTAACGAAAGGCTGGGAGCAAGTCCCTGTGATCCACGTGGACGTTTGCATGCGAACAACACAGTCAATAGTCCTATATAACATACGACTTCACATTCCATGTTCATATTTTACGTTTTCATTGGGATTTTTTCATTTTTTATTTCATGCGGAGGCAGCAAATAGAAAACAAACAGTAAATATCGCCACCCGAGGTACTACGGGTATACGTATGTGATAGGACTACACAAGTCAAATGATGTCTTGTTTCATATAATGTTGTCATCTTCCAATCAATGTAATCTATCCATAATCATTGTATTAAATTCTTTGTTAATTGTTCTGCCTGAAAGGGCTCCTTAATTGGAAATAAAATATTTGTATTGTACTATTGTGTTCCAGAGAGATAAATTCGTATAAAATGCATTGCACAAACACGCAACAATGTTATTCTTAACTGTTTTCAGCAAAATGTCGTTAATTGCATATGAAATGAAGAAAATTTAACCAAATTTTACCAATTCAAATTTCACGTCTGCTTCTGCCAAGTTCTGGTTAATGGAAATTTGAAAAAGGAAGCGTTAATCGATAATTGCGAGACGTCACGTCTCAGACGTGTGCAAATGTGATTTTGGTCACGTAGGCCAAGGTAGATGGGGTGTCTAATTTTTTATCCATATTTTTTTTTATTTTTTAAAGCAAACTTCCTTGTAATATTCCCTTCCAAATAAAAAAGATAAAAAATGAGGGTCACCAGCATTCCAAGATCAAAATTTTAATTTGAAAATTGAAGGGAAAATGGCATTTTGGGGCAACATTTATAGACAATGAAGGAAAAAACTTTATTGGATGCATTAATCTGATGAACATATCAATGGAGACCATTCACCCAATAATCCCCCCAGTTGGCGTCGCTGTACCAACGGTGGTTAGGAAACGTTTGTTTTCCGATAAACGCTTGTAACCAATGTAATCAAATAGCAATACCTACGTGGTGTCCTTGATCTGAAACGTTGCGTAATATGACGGTACAGTCGGAAAGCAAACCCATGTGCAACAATAAATTGCATCTCACTGCACAATATATCTGTTCAATAACTTCCAAACCTCAACTGAATCTTGATTGATTTGAAATGTGGTTATGTTGTAATCAACAATAAAGGACCTGTCAAACTTGAATTTTGGGTTTTAAAGTTACGGGAGGCCGGGGCATTTGTATCACATTGACACATTTCTGTTATTTTGGATAATGTTATTTCAGCCGTTGAATTATGCTTTTTCAAGCTTATTAAAAATAAGACCTATTGGCTATTTTGAGTGCAAATGTACATGTAGTGAAATTGAGACAGATGAAATATTTTGTTGTATAGAGCAAGGATAAAATTATTTATTTTCATAGAAATCTGGAGTAATATTTGATATATATCCATTTCTGAAAAATATAGAACGAATCAAAGCAAGTCTTAGAAACATGTAGTTACTACTTCCCTATATATTTTGGTTTGAGTATAGTGTATTTTAATCTCGTTGAGATTATATTTCCAAAGAAATTTCCAGAAGGCAGCCAATTTAAAAAAAAATTGTTTATGTTTTCGTCAATAGATTTACTTGACAAGAAAAGCATAATTAAAGAAACTAGCAACTCATTAAGAAACCACTTAACATGAACTTCCAACACTGAAGAATAAGGTTGACAAATGCAAATTATGAAGTATGTCATGTATACATGTAATGTATATGTTACAGGCAATTTCATAATTCAGGCATTTTGTAAAATGCCTGAACTATTTAGGCATTTTATTAAATGACTGCCAATTTTATGCATTTTATAAAATGACTAAAACTTCAAGATTGTATTGAAAACATGTTTAATTGTACAAAACGAAGAAGTAGAAACTAAATTTTCATATCTCATCTAAGGTATTTAGACTTAATAATTCAATATTAATTAACTTATTTACAAAACTGTTATTATAGCAACTTATTTATTGTTACAAGCAATGTTTGGGTGGCATCAACCAACACTGCAGCCTTTTTACACACACATTTTTTAGTGCTACATCTAAGTTTCCCACTTGCACTGCACCCACATTTGGTAAACCCTTGGCCACCACAAACAGAAACGCTCCTAATAGCATTACGCAAAGATATTTCAGAAGTTTAACCAACTGTTTCTTTATATAAAAATTGACTATCCGAAAGTTCCAACTGGTTTCTAGTGTATGAACCTAATAGCATGCCACCAGACGTACCAAGTTTGTAACCATTGTGCACTCTTTCTGTTACAACTGCCATTACATTCTTTGGATCTCCTTTTCCTCTGTCTACATTTGGTATCGGAATCAGAACATTTTGTCCTATTTCAACGTTTGTGGTGCTTCTGCCATGTTCAGTGACAAAGTATGAAATGACCACTTTATTATGTACTTCTGGTGAGTACATTTCAACCTTGTATAATATACCCATGCACTGACAATTAATTCACAAAGAATTTATTTCTTAAGGCAATACTATAAAAGTATTAAATGATTTAACATGTTTAAGGTTCTCTTTTTAAATAAATGCTGTTTTATATTTAAATTCATTTTTATTAAAATGATTGAAATGGGTTAGGCAATTTGCAGAAAAAGGATTAAAATATTCAGGCATTTTGTAAAATGCCAAGATATTCTTAGGCATTTTATAAAATGCCTGACTGAAATAGGCATTTTGTAAATTGACTAAAATTTCAGGCATTTAACAAAATGCCTAATTTAAGAAATTGCCTGTAACATATATATCGTATATCACTTTTATTTTCCAGAAGCATTCTTACAAGTAAAGAAATTGATGGAAAAAACATATAGTGAAACTGAACAAAATATGTCTGAAAAACAGGGAAAAGGCCAGATTATGTTGCGCTTGCCAATGAAGTTCGAAAATCATGTGATGAATAGGGAGAACGAGTTTTTAAGAAGTTGGAGTGGTTGAATCCAAGTCAGATAAAAAGTTACATGGCATCTTTCCTAACAAAGCCGAAGACAAATCAGAAACTTCTTCGAGTACTCTACAAGTTCAGTTTAAAGAAATTCCCAATGAAGATGTCAGTCAAGATGAAACTCTATCAGAGGTCATTGCAGTGCTAGAAACTAATGATTATAATTCCAATATTGAAAATATTGTGGAAGAAGTGTACACTGCTGTGAACATGTAAATTAGCCATTATATGCAGGGATTCTAATTTATTTTCATTTTTTCAAATTAAAGTTAACTTTAAACACTTCAAGCTTTGCATAGTGGTTAGACAGAATATGTTAAATGTTCACCTGTGAATAAGTATGATATAGGTTCAACCTCTTGTTTTTATTTCATTTCATATTGATGGGATATCCTTTTTCTGATAATTATAATATCAACTTGTCAATTTCTTGTCCTATTTACCAAAATGCACAAATCTAACACATTTAAACTTGTAATCTGTCATTATTTAAGAGTATAAGAGAAGGTTTTTGATACAGATCCATGATAGAAGAACCTCAGAAAAATAAAAGTATTATTGAGAAGTTTCACTATCTCATTTAGGATATATGATGGACAGAACCAAAAAAAAAAATCGGCTTATTTTAACACAATTACATATATATTGTTTTCAATTGTTTAGGAGCTGGCTGCAAATTCATATGCTTATTGTAATGGCATTTGTTTTCTTCACTTTTTTTTAACAATAGGATTAACTTAATTTCAATTATTATTTCATTATTCAAACATAAGCTGCATATAAATGATTCAATCCCATACATACGTCTGAACGTAACATCGGGAAAAAACGTTGTCACAACGTTGTGTTCACGTAATTTCCCAACGTTATATCACGACGTTTATACAACGTTACAAAATTACGTCTACACAACGTAAAAATATTACCACCAAACAACGTAACATTTTATTCTCTAATTCCCGTGTGAGAACAAATCGATAATCAACGATGGATCACTTTGTTCTCAGTCGCTGATTGGGTGAGATAAGAATTTCACGCTACTTTTCCCATAAAAATGTTACGTTTCGCAAAATGTCATTGTACCATCAATAAAATCGTTTAATTAACCGTAACTAACCGTACCGTGATCAAGAATCCCTCATCTGGAATCTTGTCTCTTCTCCATCATTGGCGTCATTGCTTCAAAAACATTCCTTAACGGGTGTGACGTCAATTGAAGTATACGTCAGTGACGTCATTGCTCGTCGAATTGAGAAAGTGAAAAACGGCCATATATTTTGTTAAATTAGTGAGAAAAAGAATCAAGAAAATATTTTTTAGTGGTTCATTAGAGAAACAATCTCTAACATTATTTCCCATTTATTACGATAATTTCTCAAATCGCGATAGTTAAATTTTCACATTTTAAGGTTATCGGTAAACCTCGAACTATAAAATGTGAAAATTTAACTATCTTGATTTGAGAAATTATCGTAATAAACGGGAAGCAATGTTAGAGACTATATTTACGTTGTAGCGACGTACTATAAACGTCCTTATTTTTTTCGTTTTAGGTCGTGCGTCAATGTTTACATACTAAACTGAGACTGTGGATAGGGGTAAATGGTATATTTATGTAATAGAAAAAATATCTTGAAATTACAAGGCTAATTTGTTAAGAAATTCAAAGTTTGAAATTACCGCCATATAATCACTGTATTGTAACCGAGCCGGTAGCCGGGAGTTTGGATTGATCCAACATGGACGCACTCGACTTAGATCAGGTCAGTTTGCTCTCATTATTTTAACTTTCAAGCAATTTTCTGAATTATATTTTATGCCAGCTGAAAGTGATTAACAAATGTATATCTAAGAAAGTCATACGCACAAGTTTCCTACCGGTGTAACCGAACATTACTGATATACAGCGTCATACCTGTGTGATTTGGGTAAATACAATTTAAAAGTGAACTTTTCTTTAAGTTTTTTGAAAATATCCTTAGAATTCCGAATTGCAATGCCTAAATATACGTCAAAAATGTATACTGTATCACTTTATAGTTATAGCTATGGGCGAATCAGCAAAGCATTGATGTAAATATATGTTTGTTTACAACCGACGATCCGTCAGGTTAACGGTTTGGATGGAACACACTACATGCTAAGTTCACGGTTTGGATATATAAAGGGAAACGGTTTGGATAGTCTTAAGATTTTTCAGAAAGCTTTATTTTAGGCGACAAATCCATTCCAGACATTATTTCAGAAAAAAAAGATTTAAATATACTAAGATTTATTAACACCATTCGGAAGAGAATATGCACATAACTTAAGGAGTTAAAATGACATTTTAAATATAAATGTGACTGTCTATGGTTTGATGGAATAAAGACAATATGTGCTAACAGCACATCTCTATATCATAACATCCCGTAAGTTTTTCTTTTCTTCTAACTCGATTTGCATATTTTTCATCATTTGTGGGAGTACTATGCACCTATTACTTTTTTGTAGAGTATGGATGTAAATGCAGTAGTCCCAAATAATTGATTAAAATTGTAACACGAAATATCGTTTTAACAGAGTACACCAATGCAGTGCACGCGAAGTAACAATCATAGAGTACGCCCTTTACATAGTGTGAGTATGCCCCGCCGCAAATAATTGACAGCGGTCCAGATCACTGGATTGAGAAAATTAAATAACCTCCATGTGGTGACCTTCTGTCGTTGCTTTTGGTGGTAAGCTGGTGCAATTTCTGTCGTTTCTTTTGGTGGTAAACTGGTACAATCATAGCATTTCCCAACATACGACCTCTTCTATTGATGAAACATTGAAAGAGCTATTTGATCCAGGTATAGTAAAATGTTGTACAAACATCGGCAAACGAATACCGAAGCAACAAGCCAAATAATCCAGAACATCATAGTTCCAAAAATATGGCAATACAGAGATTGCACATAAAGAGACAATCGGAAATAACAAGAACAAAACAAATAAACAGGATTTAACACGAACGCTACAAACATAAAACACTAGCAGTGTGAACTTCACAAAAACCGGGAATATCATCAGGTGTTCCGGAAGGGTAGGCATAATCTGCTCCGCGTGCGGCACACGTCACAATGCAAATGGAAAGTCCGGTATAAAGTCAAATTCGGTGTGTGTCAATCCGGTAATAAACTCAAAATCTATTGAAAGATGTTAAACCTCATTTGTGAGATAGAAACATCATAACGATCTGTCAAATCATGATGACGACAGTAAAACTTCGGGAGTGACGATATCAACAGTGGCTGAACATAACCCTGCCATAGTAGTTTTTTAGACGGTAATTTCGCTCTGTTGAGAACGTCACTGTACACATTACAGGCACGACAGTAGCGAATAAACTGTGAAATGTAGACTCCATATGCTGGAGATTTAGGTATATTACTACTCAAAAACGGAAAGTTCACAATCGGGAAGTCAAAATCATCATGTTTGTCATAAAGTTTAGATTTCAAGCGTCCAGAATTATCAATATAAAGGCATAGGTCCAGGTATGAAGCTAATGCTGGAGTATCAGTGGTCTCTTTAATTTCCAGTTCACTTGGATAGATTTGATGCAGGTAATCTTTAAATTGAAGATTGTTCAACGAAAGCACATCATCTATGTAACGGAAGCTGAAATTTAAGGACATGGCTAGCTTCTTCTCTTTTTCTGTACCCTGAACCTCTTTTTCTTATGCCTAACCCCTATGTTCTATTTTTAGCCATGACGATCATATGTGTTGATGCAGGGACATATAATTCATAAACTATAATCTAAACACCCTAAGGATCATTCTTACCAAGTTTTAAAATAATATGTTCTGTAGTTTCAGAGGAAAAGATCTTTGAAGAAGATTAACGGACGGACGGACGACAGACGGAAAGTGATGCACAAGCATAGCCTGACTTTTAGTCAGATGAACTAGAAATGCTACCCCATTTGAGTGTAACCTTGAAAAGCTCAGCACTACACCCCAGAGGTTAGACATAAAAATAACATCTCGAGCTATACATTTACCAACTATTAAAGTACCGATCATTTTATCTGAAACATAGGCTGAATTGTAAACAATGCCATTAAAATTATGCTTATCCAATTATAATTCATTATTAAACTGAATCCTGTCAATCAGAGTAATTTATAAATTGTCCAATTGTAAACCCCTTCGGACATGTGGTAATATTTTAGATTCGTCTCTTCTGTGATACTGCCTCACTGGCATGCAACCTCTAGCAGGTTCATTTGGCTTAGAGACAACCGCTGACTTCCTTTTTGGATTCCGTCTTGCTCTGATAGGAGCATCAAACTCATGGTCCCTGAAATATGAATACAATTGTCAATGAAAAATGAAGGGATATGGAGTAAATGTACACGAGACAAAATCCCAATTTTAAGTAGAACTCATTGCTATCAAGGCATCATTTTCAAACATTTGGTGAAGTAAACCTCAAAAAGTGACAATAGTAACAACCAAAATCCATGACGAGTCTGAAAAGGGTATAGAAACCTTTTTTGTATATTATCCAAACCGGAAACTTAACATTCATCATGTTCATCCAAACCGTAACCTATGTGTATTCCAAACCGTCACATGTTTTGAATATCACAGCAATCATATGCGTTCATTTCTGGGGGTTAAATGTGGTTAAAGGCAATTCAACGTGATAAAACCTTTACTTTATTACTTGTAAGTGAAAAGGTATACATATTATATTCATAAATGAGTAAAATTATAATGATTATAGGCATATTTTGATAAAAAAGATCAAAGGTTTCAGTTTTAACCACAAAAATCACTTTCTCTGATGGCTTAGCAAATTAAAATGCTTCAGTTGACAATGGTAAAATGCAGAAATGACATGCTAGTGTGTGTGCCTTCATTGTATCAAATCAAACCATATTAAAACATGATCTTGGACGTACAAAGTAGAAATAATCTTACCTGCATGTCACAATGTTCCGGTAATGGTCGCCATGTTGGATCAATCCAAACTCCCGGCTATAGGCTCGGTTACCATACAGTGATAATCTCTATTCGTACACTTCGGATTTTATCGGCAAACTCTAAGTAAAAATCAGCGCATGCGGATTGATACCAACGCGCAGCATCCCGCATCTTTCAAAAAATTGTTCAGATACAACAGATCAAATTCCGCTTTTAATTCTCGACTAAGACAAAGAAAATTAAAAGAAAGAAGATATCGTTATTCATCATTAGTACAGTTATCAGAAGATTACACTTAAGGTAGGTACACGTTTCTTTTTTTGACACAAAATCAACATCAACTGGTCAATATAGAAAAAAGGGGCACGTACAGCAGTTCAAGTGGTTCGGTTTTTACACTGATATGACTTTGTAAAAATAGAACTTCGACTATTAATTAATAGAAATGACACTGTAAAACGTAAGACCGAGTTTTCACTCATTTATCATTTGAACTTTTTTAGATTTATTTGTCTTAGAAAATGGGGCATGCATTTATAGGTAACGATTGCAAAGAATGTGTTGATTGGTCAGTGATTTAAAACGATATATATTGTATTTTAATTTTAATTTATTACTTTCATCAGATCAAAATCTATCTAAAATAAACAATCATTTATACATGTATTAACTATATGAGAGGAAAAAATGAGAATTTCAGACTTTCAACCCATGTGCGACTCTTACCTTTAACTCTTGATAGTAAACTGGGGTTAACAAATTACCTAAAAATAACCGACCAATCAAATCGCACGTATGAATTCAGCCCGTATTGACATGTAAACATGATTGAGAATGGATTAGGTCACTGCAAATTCTGCGAAGTATTGCTTTAAAGTTGCAGATAGGTAAAGATGATGACAAAAAGGAATCGAAATATCAAAAATATATTTATTAGGCTTCAATTTAGTACCAATATTATGGCGAATGAGGTCAAGACACCAATACAAACTATTTTGAAAAAGGTTTGCATGAAAATTTGACATTTTAGATTCCTCCTTTGTGTGGTTTTTAGAGTACTAGGGGGGGAAATCGTGACAAGCCCCTGTGGATAGTTGTGCACTGATACACTTGCTTTTTTATGGAGAATGTCACGAAAATTGTTACAGGGGCATATACATGTATTTACATTGTATCTGTCTGTCAATCTCATTTCATTCGAATGAAGGTTTCTATTGACTGTTTTCATCACATATGCACATGTGAGAATGCATTCATGGGTCATGATCTTAATAAAGCGGTATAATTATACATGTTTTCATCCATTTCAAGAGATTTGCATGTTTTATCAGTTGCCAAATATTATCCCACCTTAGGCAAAATCCTGATGTATACAGATGTAACAAGTAGTCAAAGTACATGTACTTTAATAAGGTTTGGCAATCATTTAATGACTCTAGGAGCTTAACTGTTTAACACAATGTATGTCACATTGATTTAAATGGAAAAGATGGATCTAGGAGTAGGATGCTCATTGCTTTGAACATGTAACAATAAACCCATTCAACAGTCTTGGGGAAATTGTTTTGGAACTTATCTACGATAATTAATCCAATCTGACATACCAGTCGGAAAGCAAACTCATTAATGGCGTCGCTGGTAAAACCACGGGTCACGTGATTCTCATTTGAAAATGTTGACATTTTCGTCGGTCATGAAAATCATGGAAAATTGTAGAACAAAGACCTCGTTTATTTATACCGTAGGATATATCGAAACGTCTTATATTGTTTTCTTTTCAGCAATAATTACTTCCACGATCTGTTTATTAGATTTGAGTTAAAACGGGAGATTATTATAAAATTTTGATGATTTAGAGGGTGACCCCTTCGATGGAATGTCGCCATCGCATTGGAATAAAATGCAAATATATTAAGTTTGCAGTATAGTGACATTCCCAAACTTCACACTGCGCTAGGTTATATATTTATTTAACGAAATGTTTCTCTGGTACACGTTTTTATTCATTAATAAAATATTGTGTCAGCTTTTAGTGCCGAAAAATTGTCAGCCAAGAAAGATATCTCCGTAACATCGCATTGAAATAAAATGCAAATATATTAAGTTTGCAATAGAATGACATTCCCAAACTTCACACTGTGCTAGGTTATATATTTATGTAACGAAATGTTTCTCTGGTACACCTTTTTATTCATTAATAAGAGTTTCTGTCAACTTTTAGTGCCGAAAATTATTCAGATTCAGAAAAATTGTTAGTCAAGAAAGATAACTGCGTATGAATTTCCGTATTTCTAAAAATAAATTTAGAACTAACCTAACGACTTGAAAACACGCTGTGCACAAATGTTAATGCCGATGCAGGCTGCTATTTTAATAGCATATGCATATAATTAACAACAAATTTTGGAATATACAAACATTTATATATGGTCTCCTATCCCCAAAAGAAAGGATAGGCGACTAAAATTTACAGGTCCACCGGTTTTATTCTAGCAATTCAAGAAAAAACATTTCTATATCCTTTTGATGAATCATGAACAGAACTCGTGTAATTTTTTTCTAGGCATGAAAATAAAATTCAATATAAAGATAAAAAAAAATGTATAAATATTTAAAGAAAATGTATATAGTCATCTGTCAAAAGTATTGGGAAATGTAAAAAAAATCCCTATATAATCAACCAAAACCATATTTTTTCAAAAAAATATTGTGAACTAATTTCTGGATAGATTTTAACAAATTTTACACCAAAACATTCAGAATTGTCAATGTTTTGATTGTTTATTTACTCATTATGTTGTTATGAGTTATTTTTATTTGTACATAATTTAAACACAACAAGTAAAAATTGATTTTGATTTTCCTATACATTTCAGCTAAAAATAAATCCTAAAAATTAACAATCATGGAAAAATTATGTACAAATAAAAACCACTCGTATAAAGATTTGAGCAAATAAACAAACAAAATATAGACAATTCCGAATGTTTTGGTGTAAAATTTGTTACAATCTATCCAGAAATGATTTCACAATATTTTTTTGAAAAAAATATGGTTTTGGTTGATTATATTTTTTACATTTCCCAATACTTTTGACAAATGACTGTACATATTAGTTTTCAAGTGTATTTCTTTTCCATAAACTATTAACAGAGTAAAAAGTCCATAAATTTTTATGAAAGTTGAACAAATCCTAAGTACAATGAATTATTAATTTAATAGAAAATGTTATTAAAAAAAATATGTGCCAGTCTCCATGATATGGCAAAACCCAGCTTAATGAACCTACATATTCTGATTTTAATTTTATTAAATGGTCATAAGATTTCCTGTCCCCAACAACAACTTGATACTGAAGTTTATCCCAATCTGAAACTTTTTGTGAAGAATATTCAAAGTTTTCAAAACTGTGGCTTTTGAATCTGCTGTCTCATCTAAAACTTCAATTGAATAAAACTCAGATTTTTCAGTGTCAGTTTCAGAAAATGAAAGAAAAGTGTTAAGACCTGGGATATCTACATGTATATCATTTTCCTGTACCAAATATTTCAGAAAACTGTAAGCTGACAATTTCTTCTCGAAACTTTCCCATGCAAAGGTTTCATCACCCGTTTCCTTGAAATCTTCCAAACTTAAATGGGAGAATTTATTGCCTCTAATGGGAGAGGGTTCACCAATTTTGTCTTCTGGTTCTTTCAGTGATTTAATTAAAGCTGTTTTGTCAACTAAATCTTCAAATTTTTTGTACAAATCTGGCAACAATAAAGCATTGTTGGATAAAAAGTCACTGACTACAAATTCTAAAACAGGATAAAACAGTAACGGTCAAGATTGTCAGAGTCTACATTGCAATATTCCACCTGATCAAACTGTGAAAACATTTAGTTAACTGGTAGTCATAAGTTTTTGAAAGTTCATTTAGAGAATCATCAGACCTCACAAATTTGTTAAAATTTTTATAACATGTAAGGCATAAAATGGCTTTGCCTGCAGACAATGAACACAGGGCCGAGGGTCCCTGCCACTTTGGGCTTCAGAACAGTTAAGTTTTTTTTGGGCATTACTACTACTACTAGTCAACTATGGTAAAATCACAGTCTTGCAAAATACAGTTGTTTAATCAATTAACTATCATATATGCAGTTACATACAGATAACAAATTTAGCCTACTTTCTATTTATAACACACACACTGGCTGGTTTTTGTTTTCAGAGTCACATTTATTCAATCATTGTATACCTGTTACACATAAATTCATAATTCATTTGCAGAAGAAAATCAGGTAAAACTTAAGTCAGCATTCCTAAATATATTTGATAAACTAATTGCCTTTGAAATAATCGCCACATTAGATATGTACAAGATTAACTGACAGCAAACGGGAAAGGAGTCTAAACAAAGTGTATTGACGAGACAGGGGAAAAGGGGGGGGGGGGCATAATCTGATGTAAACAATGCAGTTTTCTTGTAAACTTTCGGTTAAAATATAAAGATATTAATAAATCTAATAAAAGGCAGACATATACAGACTACATGGGTGTTTTGGGGGAGAAATGTTCACCAAAATGGGCAAATTTTACACTAAAACAAGGTGAAAATTAAAAAAAATATGCCTCGTCGAATTTTCTTTCAGGAATGATTTCCATTCAGGGTGACGGAATTTCCAGTTGAGAGAGCATTTACTATTGGTTGATGATGCTATATCACTCCTGTATCATCAATTTCATGTCCTAATATAGAATTGTGTCAGCTTTTTCATTGGCCGAAAAATGTAAACAAACCGAATCTCGTGTTTTCACACATTCTAGAATGTACGATTCGAAACACGTTTTTGACTAATATAAACCTCGGTCGCTTGTCTGATATAGCCAGTCATTCCCCAAAAAATATATATATTTTATAGAAATCACGTTTCTATCACAATTTTGTCTATTTAATACTTTATTTCACGTTTATCCTACAACGGCAGGAATGAAAAATTTTGTGGGACTTGTAAAGCGGCACCTAGCGGGAATTTTTTGCGGTTATCGCCCCCTGACTGCGTGGTTTTAGAATCACTAGCTGTAACGGTCAAATCATGGGTTTGCTTTCCGACTGATACATGTATGTGTTTCTTTCATCTTAAGCCTTACTAATTAGTCTTTATTAATTGGTAAACATTAAAACTGAAGGCTTATCTCTTCTCAGCATGCATAACACATGACGCACATGTATTTGTATCTGAGAAAAATCCTTATCTGTCACTGGTTTTCTGAACATATGGCATACCTGTTAACCCTCCCCCTTTTCGCGGGAGTCTCCCGCGTAAGAGCCTTATCTCCCGCATGGACTGGGTCTCATGCGCGGGAGACATTAATCTCCCGCACACACCTTTTCCTCCCGCACGATATCCCCCCCAACAAAAAAATCTAGTACAATAAAATCTTGACCTACATTTTGCGATCAATATTTCTGGAAATTCCCCATTTGGAACTCCCGCGCTGATGAAAAACGCCGAGAGATACGAATGGAAATGATATTCGTTATTGATCTGTTTGACACCTTTACAGGTAAATTGGGTCATGGTGATTAATTAAGGTGTTGATGATTATACAACAATTATCCACTGATTGACAGTTAATTGGGGATAAGGAAGTGGGCTTGTGACACACGCTTAGATGATTAGAAGTGTGATAGCGGCAAATAAAAATAGTTTTTAACCGTTGTGCAAACAGGAGTCGGACAACCTTTGATGCCGAGGAAAACTTCTTATTTCGATCAAACGTGCAATGAATTCATCTCGGATTGAGTTGTTATGGCTTGTTTGGGACCAAAGCCGATCAAAGTATCATTTAAGGACTAAGTTCCAGGATGGAATTGATAAACCACAAAAATGCCAAAACGTATGCTATCACCCAACGGACCAGCAGCAAAGTGACTTTTTAATTTTAGTGCTCTATGACTTTATTGTTCAGAGCATTCTGTCTTCATTTGTATTGCTTTGTTATAACCTTATGATTATGAATGATTATGAATAAATTATAAATACAGTTTTTATCCTTCATTCATCATATGAAACACTACTAATACGACAGAAATGTAAACAATATATATTGAAATGGGATGCAGTTGGTTCAATACTGAAACAAACAAAAAGAAAACATCAATTAACAATAAAAACATGCACCTGAAATACGTCGATAAAAAATCTCCAGTTATGAGACCAAATCTCCAGCCAAAAATTTACAAATCTCCAGTTGTAGCATAGCAACTCTATCACATGTATGCAACTACATGGTACAATGTTGTGCGTTTAAAGGCGACGCACAACATCTCCCCCTTAGAAGAGTTGGTAGGGGGGAGATCTCCCCCCTAGCAGTTCCCAGAGGTTAGCATATTATGGTCTATGTAAATAAAGTTTAGAATGGGCATAAAAGGGCACTGCAGCCATGGAATCATTATAAAAATCTACATGTATGTAAATTAAAATATTAACCTTAACATGTTTAATAAGAAAAAAAGCAATTTAAATCATGTACTGTAAGTGATATTTATTTTTGTTACATTTACCTGATCTTTTCCTTTCCCTTTTACACGTTTGGTACAATTTACCATGCCAACAAAAAATGTTAGGCCTTCATCTTAAAATGTATAATGTGCCCCAAAGTAGAAAACTTCACTTTATTTTAATTTATGTCTTATTTTTTTGAAAATTATTTGTGCTTAATCTTCATTTTTTTGCAGTTTATACTAGGGCTAACAATCTCTGTCCACATGTACACATACCTTTTTTGTATCTTAGAACATGCTGTGTGTTTGAAAAGTTCACTTAATTGGCTCAATTTAAAGAATTTTTAACATTAGCTTAATCAAGAATTTTTTTTGGATACTGTGTACATTAAAACCCCTTTTGCCTTGAATGAAGAATCTTGTTTACAAATGCATGAAGTGATTTCTGAATTTAAATTGATTCTCTTAAATCTTAACAATTACAGTATTGCAGTCAAGTGGTTCTTGTCCAATTATTGTTTCTACTTTTTGTTGTTAGATGAGAGGAGTTATCAACCAACACCATCCAGGTGGGCATCAAAAGAGCTACATGCAGCTCCACAGCTCCAAAAATATTTAAGACCAAGTTTAAGTTCAACTCATAAACAACCTACTGGAGAGAGGATGGAAACAGCATGCTCTAGTAAGTTCTATACATGATATTTTTATATTACATTAGTATTCATTAGAATAAATTTTGAAATTTGGGTAACTTGTTGATTTTCCTATTATATGTACATGTACCGGTATAATGCTAATAAACGTGTTACTGATCAGATTTCCAACAATTCAGATTATTTTGGTAAGGACTAGTTAGTACAGGCCTCGACATTAACGTTTGTCCGATTGTCCGGTACCAGTGAAAACTGACGTCGGACAAGTAGATCTTGTATTACAGTTGTACGACGGGACAAGTGAAAAAATCAGAGATTCCCAACCGTGCCGGTACGACGGACAAATCTATTTCCACTGGTATAAAATACTGGGTTTGTTGTATAAAAGAGCCCTGTTTGATCTCCAATTTGCCCATAATTTATTTTGATTAAAACTAAAGTGAAACGCCAGATCAAAACTCTTTATATGTATAATTTATCGTTCCTCCATATGAAGTTCAAGGACATTGACAAAATTAAAGTGGCAATCTCAGAAACGCTTTAATGAATGGAAATATCAATATTTGAAATATAAGAACAAGAATCACTCCGGAACGGACACGTAAAAATTATCGGATATCAATTTGCGCCAAATTTAAACTTGTCTTTTGTGCAAAATACGATAGACTAGACTTGATTTAAGCTTTTGGGAAATATTGAAACCTTTGAAATCGACAACCATTGCAAGGTTTTTCCTTATCTGGTTGAAAAGGTCCACTAAAATTGTTATTTCTCCGTGAATTTAAATAAAATACTTTGCTTTATTTATATCACAGGCACTTGTTTCTGGTAAAAAAAAATATACCTAGATACTGGTATATATAGTATCTAGGTATATTTTTTTTTACCAGAAACAAGGATTTATATAACACAAATATGAGTTATTACAATTTGTGTGGTATTGGATCACAACACAGTAATATTTCAAAAGGAAAAAGGGGGTGTACATATAAAAATCACTGGTATGCAAGACTCCAATCAAGGTAGACAGAAATAAAAATGTGACATTGAATATATGTCCTTAAGGTAGTTATGAATAAAATAAACCCAGAACAAATCAGTTCAGGCAGCTTTAACTATTTACTAAATTTGGGAAGGGTAACATCAGAGGGGTCGCGAAACAACGTTTTGATTAATCGCAATTGACTTCTCCCAGAAGTCTCCCCACTTCTCTCTGTTGTCTCCCTCTTCTCCCTGTGAGCTCTCTGAAAGAGAAGTCACTTTTCCCTCTAATTTGAAAGTAGTGGGAGCCCTGGATAATTATTCTCTAGTTTTTGTAATTTTTATTTTTTTTTTCGGACAACTAAAAGATTGAGTCGGACAAGTACATTTTTTAGTTAGTTGTCCGAAAGGACAAGTTGAAAAATATGTTAATGTAGAGGCCTGTAGTAGTAGTGATGAAAATTATGAAATGTTTTTATTTATTTACCTGGTAGGCTACGTATCACCTCCAGGCAGTAGTTTCCTACCGATAGGGAACAGATTATCTCCTGCTGGAAGTAACCCATCTCCAGGAGCAAGGTCTGCTGGACACCTTGTAAGGTCATCATTATCTCCTACCAGCAGCTCCTTAAGTTCCCATCTTGAGCCGGTGGGGTATGGTTTAGGAACTTGTAAGTATCTTGCTTTAATAAACTATTCAGACTTGAAACTGGTTTTGATCATAGTGTAAATGTTTGATTTGTGGAAATTAACTGTTGTTGCAATGTATTGTGCTCATCGATTCTCTCAATATGGTAGTATAATTTTATTTTATCTCAATGTGTTGAATTCAGATGACAAAATAGTTAAGTAGCTTAAAGTTGTCTAAGATTGTGAGATAACTTATGTTAAAGACAAGATAACAAGTTAAGTAAAATGAAATGTTTAGAATAAACAAGACATTAGTGCAATGAAATGTTAAGAAAACCCATAAGACAATTACAATGTTGATATTTCAGTAAATTAATGTAGCAGTTAATTGTGGAAGTGATACTTTAAAGTGAAAAAAGGTATTTTAAAGATTTAATTTATTATGTTTTAGAGACCTCAAGAAAGACCCCAAGAACCTGGCCCACAGACAGAAGATAATTAGGACCTTTAATCTTATTGTGGCAACTTCTCCTACTGAACAATGATCTTGTGGTGTAAATAGAATATGATTGTACCAGATCCATACTATGCTGTGATTGTAGGGTATTAATTCCCTTTACTTGTACATTTGTTATAAATAGAGAGGACTTCTAAATATTATACATTGTATGTTATTCAGGATCTTCACAGGGGATATGGGCTCATATTCCCAGTCAGTGTTCTATATTCCCTGAGCCGCAGGAACTTTAAGTTCCCCTCCTTTGATAACATTCAAGAGTATCGTAATTACAAATACGTGTAAATATGATTTAATCCAGCACTTGAATATTAAAATATATTACGGATTTAGTTTGTTACACAAATTTTCATTGGTCGTTCAACCATGAATGTCAGCATATATTCGGAAAACAGACTGGGTATATATTTCAGTCTCCTAAAACGATAACAACATGGACGACAACAAATTACGCTTCACTGAATCAATAGAATGATACGAATAATAAATGTATCTTTACCTAATTAAATGCTGTTTTTAAGCTCAAACGGCTGTATGAACAAAACAAATATTACAACAGATAATTCCGACACAAATACCTGATCGATTCAGCAAACTCATATGTTCCACGGCTATACCATAACGTGATGAACATCAAAATAAACAAAACGTAGAGGCTTGAAAACTTTCGACGTCATGGCCGGGGCCACACCAAGGTTTTATTTACATGTTGTTAACATTTAAATTATTGAAACTTTCGCAAGCCCGTTATTTTGTTATGTGATATATTAATGTTATATTTATAAAATTTATAAAAATTACTACATATGAAATTGTATTGATTTAGAAATTTAGTACAGTATTTTCCTTCATGAGACTTAAAGTAATATGAAATGCCAAAATCATTATTTTCAGTTTTCTAAAAATTTCTAATATATGTAAAGATTAAATATATAAAGAACGTATTGAGAGCTACGATGTAAAATTCAGGAGAAAACTTCATTTTATTCTGTCTTCGATAATTCTTGCTACCCGAACAATAATGCAAATCATATGCTATTGACCTCAGATTTGAACTCATTCGGTAGAGATTGTGCGCATGCTCCGTTATAGTCTTGACAGGTAACATCATTTTCGTTTCGATTTACATTCCATTATTTTCCATTCAATCCATGATTAAAAATAATTTTCCCTTAGCGAAACGTTAAAGGGATATTTTCTACCAGCTGCGATATTTTTTCATACCCAAAATTATTGTCGATTGCCGTACTGACCTTCATAAAATGAAGATTAAACACCGAATTATTGATGAATACGCTCCGAAACGTTGTTTTTTCGACTAAAAAAGCTGACCATCGTTACCGGAAGCTAATTAATTATGCACTGACCTGGGCGAGGCCAACTCTATTTATTTATCTATTTTTATGTCAGTAGCCCGGATGCTGCAGCATGGATATTGAGGTAAGTTTCTATAAAAGTTGAGGAAAAAAGCTATTTGCGAACCGATTGTATCTAAAAGACGTAGAATAAATAATTTCTGTATCAGGAATAGATTTTCTTTGATGAAAACTACATGCCTTAACAGATTCAGCCGATATTTCCACGATAACCATTGAAAACATGCCAGGAGGCACCCTATGGGGACAAGCTCAACTACGTATTTTCGATCGGAAATTTTTGCCGGCGTTGAAAATAACTAAGTTAGTTTTTTTCTTCTTATAAGTTATGAAGTTGTTCCCCGAGATTTTGATACACGTGTTAAAATAATTTATTTTAGCCAGTTTACCGACAATATGAAAACAGAGACATACATGTAGAACACAGTGAAATACATGTCTGATGAAAACGAATGACGTAGCCAGTATTGTTTTATTTGTTAATTGACTGGAATGTTTCAGAGAAATTTGGGCTGGATTAGAAACAAAAGAGACCTTACTTCTAGTTCCACAAGACAGTTGCTGCAAAATAATATGGGACTGACCATTTACCTTGAAGGGGGCTATGTCACGTAGAAATGTTTTTTTTCAGACGCCACAGAAATAATATTTTCTTATTTTCCAATCTAATTAAAACAAGGTGAACTGTGATCTAATTCTCACTTATGATACCCCTGCCACTTCCCATGATATGGGGTACCTATATGAAGCTTGTGACCAAATACCAGATTTCTGCCATCAATAGTTGTTGAGAAAAATGTGCATTTATGTTCAATGTGGATAAAAACCAACTAAGTCGGCAAACAGGAAGTAGGAATCTGATGGTTCCAAAAACGCTTCCCACGATATGGCATACCTATGTGAAGCTTGTGACCAAATATCAGATTTCTGCCATTAATAGTTGCTGAGAAAAATGTGACGAAAAATATTTTGGAAGAACGGACAGACAGAGGTAAAACAGTATACCCCCCTCCCCCTTCGGGGAGCGGGGGTATAATTAGATCTAAAATAGGGAGCAAGTGCGTAGATCTAATTTTAATTGGATTGGCGAAGTGCTGGAATAATTTTTTTTTCTTCAAAATTTTGTATACGATTATACTGTGAAAATGGCAAGTATATGAT
The DNA here is from genome assembly GCA_963680875.1 of Bathymodiolus brooksi. NCBI lineage: Eukaryota > Metazoa > Mollusca > Bivalvia > Mytilida > Modiolidae > Bathymodiolus > Bathymodiolus brooksi. The sequence goes on from OY804589.1 coordinate 75,543,148, forward strand.
TATACTGTGAAAATGTCAAGTCGGAATATATTTTTTTCTCCTGTCCAGCCAAATTTTTTTCTTCAAGATTCAGAATCAAAATAATTTTTAGGAAAAAAACCATAGAATTAAAATTGAATAGCTTGAGGGGTAAATTGATAAAAAAAAATTTGCAAGACCAAAATGGTTCTCCCATATACCAACAAAAAATGAAATAAAACTGTGGTCATAAGAAAGTCCCACGAGAAAATCTTTCCTTCCAAAATAAGACTTTTTTTTATTTCTCTAAACTGAATTTGTGCAAACTATTTCACTTATAATGAATTATATTTCTTTTTTAAATAAAGCTCATTTTTCTAGATGAATGTATAACCATCTGTCTTTACTCTGTTTTTATTAAATCTCTTGTCTTTATTACAGGACTTTGATCGGATTGTCCTTGATGAGGAAGTGTTGGGGGTTGCTAGAATGTTTCGAGAGGAACTTGTAGTAATGCCCCATGACGAGGATTACAACAGATCCAATAGGTATGCAGCCTACCGCCAGTATACCATTTGGGCACATGGCCGACTTGGAGCTGGGGTCAGACGTGTGATCCCAAGCTGTTGTACTTGGAAAATTAGGGCCAAATATCCTGATCTATATGGACAATACAAGGGTTTCATTCCTAGACGATTTAATTAAAACTTATTCATGAAATATTTTGTATTTTATCCCATATACCCTAGTGATAAAGTTTACCACTTGCTTCCCTATGGTCGGTGGTTGTCTGGGTACTCTGGTTTCCTCCACCACTAAAACTGGTCGCCATGATATAGCTGAAATATTGCTGAAAGTGGCATTAAAACACCAAAAATAAAAAATAAATCAACCCTAATGAGTTGTTAATTTCACAAGTTGGTCAGTTGGAATTGTAAATTTAATTTGAAAGTTTTGCCATCTTATTATTATTTTTTGTTCTATCAGCACTGACAACTTCTTCTAAAATGGACTGACAGTCTTTTATATAATTCAAAACCAAACTTGGCAGAGATGTTTTCTATGAGGTCCTACACAAGAGTTGTTACTTTTGTGCAGATTCGTCAAAAAACATGGCCACCATGTGACTTTGAAAATTCTCATTGGTCGATTTTCAAGAAACTCCTTCTCAAGAACCGCTGAAGGGATTGAATTGAAATCTGGTATATATGTTCCTATGAATGTCTTTAACATGTGTTGTTACTGTTTGCGCCATTTGAAAATTCAAAATGGCCACCAGCGGAGGTCAAAGTTTGCATTGAAACCCTATGGGAAACAACATTTTCATCTTCTTCTTGAGAACAGCCGAACAGAATTTAACCAAACTTGGCAGAGATGTTTCTTGTGAGGTCCTAAAAAGTTGTCCTGGTTTGTACTAATTTAACTAGACCAACACACTGAGTGTTATCATTATTGTGCATTGGACAATTTGTAATGCCCATTATCCTGACTTGGGTACTTTTCTGCTCTAAATGTGCAGAACTTCTGTCAGACCAGGAAAAACAAAGAGTGACAATCAAAATTTATTTTATGCGACAATATAGTCAATTGTTTTGTCTTGGTCTTCAAATCTGGATTTCTGAGATGCTACAATATCATCCCGAGTTGGAGGTTGTGGAATTGGTGCAGGATGGACCGAGATTCTTCTGGGATCATCTACTTCCAACTGCACACTTTAATTCATTCCTTCATTATCTTGCAGTCTCATACAAATGATGACCCTTAATAGTCTTGGAACATAGGAATATGACTTGTCAGCTTTAACAGGCTGCACAGACCATCTAGCTGTCTTTTTGTTGTAACTTCTCTGCCACCTGAAGTAGAAAAATACTTACAATGTAATTCACAAGAATAAAACAATAGAGATTATGATCTATGGAGCCCTAATTTTCAATTCAAGATGAATATCTCGAATGTATAGTGAATGAGCAACTAAACATATCATTACAAGTCCACTTTATGAAGGATTTGAGTGATTTGTAGACAGATTTTAGGTTGTGGTCATCCCTCAAGAAGTTCTACGGCAGGCATCACGAGCTGGTCAATGGTTACAGGGTGTCTGTTACCCAAATCATACCTGATCTTCATTTGTTGTTGATGTCTTTCCCTTCATCGGATGGGACTTCTACCAGACTTGACCATGGACAACGCAGCGGGTTTGCGACTTTCGATTGACCCGTCTGAAGCCTATGATCAAATATCAGATTGCTGCCATAAATAATTACTGAGAAAAATGTTATGAACATCTTGGGACAAACGGACGGACAGAGGTAAAATAGTATACCTCCCCCTTTCCAGTGGAGCGGGGGTATAATAAAGCTCCTATGACATATGATCATGCATGGTTCTGTTATTAGGACAAAATTTCAAGTATGTAAGTTACAACTGAAGCATATGAAATTAACATGACAAACCTTAGAGTGAAGTTGAGGCTAGGTTCAAAATCTCCATCGTCAGAATCATCACCAACATCACTGCCCTCTTCAGTAATATCTATTGAGAGACTGTAAGAATAAAAAATAATTGTTTATTACAGTGTATGTGTATAATATCGAAACACATTTTGCTATATGGTTCTGATGTTCAGCTGTATAACGAAAAAGCTTTTCAAAATAATATTAAATCTTTATAGATCTATCCAGCACACATCTACACAACACAATATAAAGAGACAAAATTACATCAAAGTTCCATGAAAATATTTGGTGCGCCAGACGTGCGTCAATTCTGTCCCAGTTTGGTTTCATTCCCGTAAGTAGCTAAGGAGGACTGGCCATTTCAGCTTGTGGATTGATGAAAATGTAACGATGACGCAGAAGCCAACATGATCCCTATATAATATAGTTACTAGTAGTATCACTATGCAAGCCACAATAATTAATAGGAAACTGTTATACAAGTGACTGTGTTGAACAATATTGACAATGTTACCTATAAACATAATGTAGAATACATGTATGTCTAATCTTTAACAAAATGAACATACTCAAATGGGTTCACAAATGAACTCGATTTCTCCAGTTTCATCCGTTTCGTTGAAATGTGATGGCTGCTCATTTCTTCTACTCTAGAATTACCTTGGTCAGAATATCTAAATCAAAAGTACAAATATCAATCACTACAAAATCACATTTGTCTGAAATTACCAGTTTTAGTAGTAATTTGCCTAAAAAATTTAGATAATTTTACAAAAACCTGCATGATTTTAACACAGACATGGGCCATCGGTCTACTGTTAAATTCACACACTGTGAAACATGCAAATTGCTATGGATCTTCACATTATTTCTTAAAAATCTTGTTTATTAATCATACTTACAAGATCCAAACTAAACAAGGGCAAAGCGTGGCATATCCCCTCGCCTAAAAATTTGACCTGGTGACCTTGACCTTTGACTTTGAAAATCAATAGGGTTCCAGATTCTCTTAAGGACTAAGTATGTACCAAGCTTGGTCAAAATCCATTGAAGGATGTTGATTCTAGAGTGTTCACAAGGATGTTACGTGGTAAAATTTTGACCCGGTTATCTTGACCTTTGACCTATAAGGCTATGACCTTGAAAATCAATAGGGTTTCGGCTATCTTAAGGACTAAGTAAGTACCAAGTTCTGTCCAAAATCCATTGAAGGATGTTGATTCTAGTGTTCACAAGGATGTTATGCGGTAAACATTTTAGCCTGTGACCTTGATCTTTGACATACGACCTTGAAAATCAATAGGTTTCCAGATTCTCTTAAGGACTAAGTATGTACCAAGTTTGGTCAAAATCCATTGAAGGATGTTGATTCTAGAGAGTTCACAAGGATGTTACGCGGTAAAATTTTGACCCGGTTATCTTGACCTTTGACCTATAAGGCTATGACCTTGAAAATCAATAGGGTTTCGGCTATCTTAAGGACTAAGTATGTACCAAGTTTTGTCAAAAATCCATTGAAGGATGTTGATTCTAGTGTTCACAAGGATGTTATGCGGTAAAAATTTTAGCCTGTGACCTTGATCTTTGACATACGACCTTGAAAATCAATAGGGTTCCAGATTCTCTTAAGGACTAAGTATGTACCAAGTTTGGTCAAAATCCATTGAAGGATGTTGATTCTAGAGTGTTCACAAGGATGTTACGCAGTAAAAATTTGACCCTGTGACCTTGACCTTTGACCTTGAAAATCAATAGGGTTTCAAATTCTCTTAAGGACTAAGTATGTACCACGTTTGGTCAAAATCCATTGAAGGATGTTGATTCTAGAGTGTTCACAAGGATGTGACGGACGGTAGCGTTACTATATCCCTTCGCAACTTCGTTGGCGAGGGGATAAAAAGCAGTTCAAATGACAATTCTTTAAATAGAAAGCCTTTATATGAAAAATACATATTGATTTCCCTCTATCATGTCTATGTTGATAATTCTAAGATAGTAAAGTATAATTTTGGCTCCCTGAACTAAAATTTATGTCCAAATTTGTTGAAATGTAGTAAAAAACTAGTTAATGTAATGTTTTTTGAATAGTCAAGAAATAAACTTGGTTTGCATAAGGAAATTGAAAACGATTTTCATTTAGTCATAGTCTAAAATATGCAGTTCAGGACATTTCAGTAAAATTTTATAGTCACATATATAGAAAAGTTTCTGAAACTTGCAAATTTCTATGGATCTTCATATTATTTTTTAAAAACCTTGTTTATGTATCATACTTACAGGATCCAAACTAAAAATGCTACTGAAATGACACTTATTTAAATGGAAAGCTTTTTATATAAAAGATACATGCGGATTTTCCACTATGGTAATAATTCACAGACAGGAAGATATAATTTTGGCTCCCATAACAAAGTGTTATGTTCAAACTTGTTGAAAGTACTTTTAACCTTATTTATGCAATGTATTTCCAGTACCCAAGATATGAACTTGTTTGCATAAAGGAATTAAAATGATTTTCATTTAGCCATGGTCTAAAATATGCATTTTAGGACATTTCTGAAATTTTCAGTAAAATTTTGAAGTCATATATAAAAAAAGTTCTGAAACTTGAAAATTTCAATGGATATTCATATCATTTCTTCAAAACCTTGTTTATAATTATATGTTATACTTACAGGATCCAAACTAAAAGTGCAATTGAAATGAAACTTCTTTAAATAGAAAGCTTTTATTTGAAAAATACATACTGATTTTCCATTATAGTGATAATTCGCAGAAAGTAAGGTATATACTTTTGGTTCCCAAAACTAAGTTTCTTGTCCAAGTTGTTGAAATTTGATAAAATTAAAAGCCTAATTATATGTTGTATATCAAAGAAATAAATTTGCTTGAATAAAAAGAACTTTATAGGGTTTTCATTAAGCCATGTACAGTTTTAATTCTTGCATTAAAAATGAATTGATTCGATATTTCTTTTTCAATTGATAATAATAAACTGCATTGTCATTGATATCATTTTTGCACTCCCATTTCCCCTTTGCTGGCCTCTTAAAATTTGTGTTTGTTTACCTCGCAAATACGGCCGTTTTATGCTACTCATTGACAATAATTTGCTGTTGCCAGGTGCAAAATTAAATATATTGATTAATATCTACCGAAAATGATCATAGGCATCATCATAAATTCATAAAATATGAAAAACGATTGAGAAAAGAAGGCAACATGCTCGGCTTACCTATCAACAATAATCAAGCACTTCCTTGAGTTCGCTCCATCCAACGGCAACGGTCCAACTGATCCCCTACATATATCCTGCATTTGTTCCATTTGGAAGATACTTCACTTCTATTCCTCTTTATCTCTGAATCCGTCAAAGTCCGCTTTCTTCCACGCGTTGACAGTTTCTCTTTTGCCCAAGAACCACATGTTGTTTATTGTTTCTAAACAGTGCGCATGCTCAAGACGTGTTCGCATAGAAGGCCATATGAATAGATTTGAATATTGTCATCCGGACAATAATTCTTTTTTGGATCTTTTTTGTCAAAAAATCGTATCTTTTGCAACATAACTCGGTGTTAATCTTCATTTTATGAAGGTCAGTACGGAAATCGACAATAATTTTGGGTATTAAAAAATTACGCAGCTGGTAGACAATATCCCTTTAAACAAGGATCTCTTTACTTGGAAAATAAATATATATCACCATCTATGATCTAAACCGCCGTAAATGTCTTTTAACGGCATTATGTGTATAATCAAGGATGTATATAGAATCTTATATACGTCCTTGGTATAATTCAGCAAATTTCGCGGGGTCCAGTAAGGGGACACTGCATACGCAACTTGTAATTATGTTAAAACATTAGTATTTTTTTATATTAAAAATGAATACTACTTTGTTTCAAATCTATTTAAAATTTATTTGGCCTAAGAGACAAGAATGTGAAAGAAAGCACACATTCTTTATCTCATAATGATATATAGGCAAATAATTTGATTCTGAGGGGGCCTGGCAAAATTAGTCAGGTTAGAATATTTGACAGAAAATTCATTCGACACATAGTGCAGGACAGGTTATAACATTGTTTACTCAGTTCAGGCCAGATTTTTTTTAAATTTTCTATGAAGCAAAGACCAGAATTTTTTTTCCAGCTTTGGGTGGCCAGATTATTTATTTTATTTACAAAAACTGCCAGACCCCCATCCCCCCTCCCGCGGAATCAATTGGTTGTCCCCAAAACAAACCAGGAAATAAACGAACCAAGTTATGAAATGGTTGGTGTCAAAATAACGGTGACAAATTATGGACAAAATAAGTCGTATTTTTGGCATTTTTTTTCTTGTTGATCTTTTATTTTCTTCTCTGACAACTCCAAATGTTTTCATCGTAATGGTTTTGAAATGTACATACTAATAATAATTTACACAGTTTGTACATGCGATACGTTAGTTCTGACGAGTATTTTATATTCTGAGATTTCTTGGTTCTGTTTCGATTTCCCCAAATGGGGCCCCGTGTCATTCATTATTACCGATATCAATGTTTTTGTCCAGTTTTTCGAATAAACTGATTAAGTCAAAATGAAATTCATTGCAGTTGATAATCTTTAAGGTAAAACATACATGAAATAATTTCTTTGCAAGGCAATAAATGCAAGAAATTTAACTTCTTTCAAAACCAGAATGATACATGTGCTCACCTGTTAACGAAATTTCATGATCGGCAATCATCGGAACGGTGCATCCGAAAGTTAAATAGCCGCCATTGTCTTGACAAAACACGTACGAGATGGAATGATTTTCTGTTCTTAATCACAGTTGATCGCGATTTTCGTCCTCAAACATGCACGAATGGCTTAGCTTTTAGGGAATGTAAACATATCAAGAATATTTTTGAAGATGTTTATTTCACCAAAAACTCGTTTCATATTACTTTAAGATTTGCTATGAACTCAAAAACAAATTTAACACATTTTTTGTACACTAAGCTTAAATCTAATTATAATAGACTGTGGTTCCTATCTTTACATGATGATAAAATAAATAAGGATTTTGGAAATAAATTAAGAACATATAGATTATTTAAGAATAACATAAGTCTAGAACCCTATTTATCTATGAAAAATGATGAACAAAGAATTTTACTCTCAAAATTACGAATAAGTAATCATTATTTAGAAAAAGAAAGAGGAAGACACAGAGGGCTTCAGGCAAAAGAAAGAATTTGTAAATTACATGTATGTTTAAAGGAAGTTGAAGATGAAATTCACTTCTTATTAAAATGCAAATTTATTTAATACAGTTGGATTTTGTATTTAAAAAAAGTAATGGTTAAATCCGTAATATATCTGTTAATCAACTATCGGACAGGGTATATAATGTGACATTCCCGGTTTATGATATATATTCCCTTCGGCTACGCCTCAGGAATATAGATCCTAAGCCGTGAATGTCACATTATATACACTGTCTGATAGCTGAATAACATATAGTGTAATTTGTTGGACCTAAACCCACTTGAAGGTCTGCCTTGTATGAAAACAAAACATTATTTTTCTTTAATTTCACGATTTATTATTCGAAATAAATGTTGGCTTCCTATATAGATAAGCTCAGATATTTATTTTAATTCTATTATGAGAAAGCAACACATATTTAGACCCGCTTCATATCCCCAGTCTACCATGCCAGTCTTCACGCTTAACCTTTTAGCTTACAAACCCACCGGGCCTGTAAGTTCAAATATTTACAGGCCGACCATCAATTCTGCAGGCCCGAATTTGAAAACTACAATAATGACCATTAATTCAAACCACCAAAACTCAAAACATGATGGTGTACCAAATATTATGTGGACATGTCAATTATGCATTAGGTAAGACCAGAATGCAAGTAAAAAACACAAAAAGACACTTTATTTTGGATTCATGTTTATATTAATCTCCTGCAAATTCTAAAATCATATTGTCAATAGCATCCTCAGTATATTCAATATCATCACTATCCACCTCCTCCTCCTCCTCATCATCATCACAACCAATATTGTTATAAGACTCTTATAACAAAAACCTGTGATGTCATCATTGCGTGAGACAAATAATTTGGTGATCATTTTTAATATGTACCCCCTTTTTTTTAATATCACTATGCTTTGAATTAATACCACACAAAATGCAAAAAGTCGTATTTGTGTAGCCTTCAGCAGAAGAAATATGTACAGTACATGTGTATATGCCTATTTGCTCAACGGTCCAACTATATATAGAAATCTAGGGAATGCAAATATAGCACGAACGTATATTGACACTCGCTACCGGATGCTTCATCCTATAACCAAAACGGACCATAACAAAAACGGACGATTGAAATAAAAAATGTAAATTTCTTGAATAAATATGATATTTTATGAATTATTTCTATGATTTTATATGTATTTAATTATTTGTATTAATTTGTTTAGTGTGTTTTAATTATAAACATATGTTCGTTTGCACATAAAGAGGGAGAGGCGTTAATTATCGAAAATAACAAATCAAGGAAATTGAAATAATTTAATTCGAACCTTGAAACTGCGCTTTGGTTTGTAGAGTCATATGGCCTTGTACCCCAGTACTTAAAATTAGAAAGTACTGATGGGCAGACTGTTAAAGTCGATTTCAATCCGTCGTCCAGCAAATCTTCATACCAAGAATTGTCTGAAGAAGAAAGACAAAAAATTAAAGATTTGTTATTTATTTTGGAAAAAAATAATGTTAGCGAGAGCGCTAAAAGGGAACTGACAGTATTTTGTGATGGGCTACCACGAACATATCTGGTTTCATCAATGCCAGGAAGATATTAACAGTTTATATCATTTTGAAAGAATTTTGGGAAATATCCCTGGCGCATATGTTACATCACATCTTCATAAATTATATAAAGTTTCCCCTTTTGCGCCCAAATTAAACTTTTAAATTCTATCAGTTCCATTCTCTTAAATCAACCTCCAATGGACAAATGATGGATCAACAGTTTGTGTATGTAGTGCATTGAAAATGCGTTCTGTCATGTGCATAAGTTATTGTTTGTATGATTGACAGACACTATTCATCATATCGTTTTCCAGCTTCTGAACTGTCGATCGAGAAAAAAAATATTCTAGACAGGCAGCAAATAGCCAGTCAATGGGGTTTGCAATTAATATTTCGCATGCACAATAGCGACACCACACCACAAGGTGTGGAAAATAGAAATATTATTCTGTGGCTTAAATGCGTATTAACTGCATTACATGTAAACTGTATGATTCTGTTTGATAAAGTCCTTTAACTAGAACAGGAAAAAATGTAAACTTGAGTGAAATAGTGTTGTAATAAAAGATCGCGAACGTGATATACAAGAATGAAAGAAGGTCAAGGTATGTTTTAAATGAGGTTGAAACAAGACACCATTTGATATTAATTCGGTTGTATTTCATTTTGACGATTTTAATTACGGAAGATGATCACAACCATATTGTTTTTGATTGGATTAAAATTTTAGCTGTATAATAATGTATAATAACCTATTATTATTAGAATCCTAACATGACTGCGAATTTGGCATAAATAAAATAACAAATGGCTTCCTCTAGGAAAACGCCGACTTTATGTGAAAGGGACACCAGGCAGCTATGATGAACAATTTTAATACATTCCTTAGCGCGGGATGTAAAGGACACACTCCTTACACGTAAAAGATAACTTACAGCAGATTCTGATAGCAACAGTTTATTAGGAGTGTTGTTGTTGTTGTTTTATCGACATCTGAGGTGGGGCCGATTTTGGCCCTTATAGCTCCTAGTCCTTTGCAAAGAAAAACCATTGCAAGCACATTTTTAGTAAAATCATACAATTAATTGTTACCCTCTTAATTACAATTATGATTAATTTGATTTTTATTTGATTAAAAGTTAATTAATTTTAAAGAATTTGGTTTTAATTTACAAAGATTATTAAACCCTCAATGCTTTAATCATAGTTTCCCCCAAAGAATATGGGCTTGGGTTGATAAAAAGAAAAAATAGTAATTAAGATATAATTAACCGATTGCAGTACATGGAATTTTGATAAATTCCATCACAAAAACGAGTAAATTTCTTTGATCTTTGGTTCATAGACAATAAAAGTACATGGAGTTTGTTTTCATTCATTATCATTCTCACAATGGGGACAGACCACTGTGCAGATTGCTCCAGAAAAGTAAATTCAAGACAACACACACTTACACAATCACCTGATAATCAAATCATTTAATCTAATTAAAAGTGATTTGGGTGTCATAAACCAATTAAAACACCAATAATTACTTGGCTTCACTAAGTTACCTGTACTAATTTGATTTATTCATAAATCTAGAAAGTAATTATCACAAATAAGATAAGTTTAAAAAAAAAACAATCAACGCACACTAAAAAAAAAACTAAATAAAGATTCTTGCAATACATATTTTTTTCTGGTAGTCCATTTCGGTTATGGTCCGTTTTAGGGTAGTCCGTTTTGGTTATGGGATAAAACATCATGTAGTGTTGACACTGACAGTCATAAACTGAAGCAACTTAAAGTAAAGATTGTAATTATTATTTGTCAGACCTCAAATCAGAGTGCAACAATGGAACAAAACTACTGTAGTTCAAAGTCTATTTTCTAACTGCTGAGGTATTAACCCCTAACGTAGACACAGGTCTGTCAGCAACAGTTCTATAAATAGATCGCAATTAATAAAAAAAAATACCGATCGGATTTGGAAGCGGATCGAAAATAATCTGAAGTGTCTTCGTGCATTTCAACGAATTTGAATGACCAACCTTCTCAAATATGAACATATTATATACGAGAACTGGATTGAGAAAAAAAATAATCAAAAGTTTGTTTGGTTAAAAGTAGCTTCGATCAACATTTCCCGTTGCACAGTGTCTGATTGCGCCCCATTTCTCGTGGTGCCATTAATATTTGATATTGAACGAAATTAAAGTTTCTTTAAACCGAAATGGATTACTTTTCAAGAAAGTCACTTTCAAAATACTTGATGAATAACATAGAAGTCAATAAACACGATGTCGATATTTTCATAAATGGCACGTGGCGAAAATACGCGGGCAACATAGGGCGACTCTTCAAAATTACAAGGCTACTTGAACTTCGCTTTTGACCAACGAGAAATCGAAGTCAACCTTCACAACGCAACTATTTCGCCCTCTAACGTGAGTCCTGCTTCTTGTCCTTTTTTAAAACCTACATGATGGGAAAAAGATCGACCAATCAAATTGCAAAAAATACACACCTAAATCTATTTCGAATATCGGAAATTCTTAAAAGGCCTACCCATTTTTTGCATTGACTCGGCAGCAACTGAAAACGGAGAACAATAAACTAAATATCTACACACAATATCTTATGAAATCAACTTTTGAAACTATATGACTTTTTTCACAGGCCCGTCGGACTTGTGGAACTACTCATTTCATACGCCCGTGTACAATTTTACACGCCACGGGCTTCGGACTACCGCCTTATTTCGAAGACTGCCATGGGAATATGGCCATATATCACCTGTCAAGCTGACCATTCAAATTGTAGGATTAGACTGCATATTTCACTCCAGTAAAGTATTGACTTGTACTTGTTAATTATTGCTTTGTATTCTCATTGTTTACTGTCACAAACATGAATTGTTTAATGACTTTATAAATAAAGCTGTATTTAATTCATCATTCTTTTAGTTCATGTTTAAGTTGTGCCATATATTTTAAGATTCTTTTAGGATTTCAACATATCTTCACAGTGCTATAAAGTTAACCAACTTTTCAAATGCTTAGAATTGTACCTTTTGTTGTCTAAAATTTAATTCTGAAAAGCACACTCATTGAAATAATATTTCACAGATCAAGGTATGCAGTACTAAATAATGCAGTGATATGCTTTACATTATGTAAACTAGGATTACAATGTTTCTAGAAATGCTTGGGCAAATAAAATTGACATTGGCTAGATTAGTATAAGAGAAAACATGTGGTATTAAGTGGTATATTGCTTCCCTAACTGAAGGATTAAGCATCTGACAATGAGTTCCTCGCCAATAAAACAGGAGTTTAGTCGCAATATGACCATACCACAACATTATGACAAAGTCGTAATATTACGTTGTGACGACGTTGTGTAGATGGTCGTATTTACGTGCTGAGAAGTCCACAAAAGTACGTTGTGACGACGTAACAATATTACGTTGTCACTACGTAAAGTATAACGTTGTGACAACGTTTTCCCGACGTCGGATTGTTTGCTGGGCCCCTTAATGACATGAATGTGTGTCTCGACCGCGTCCATGCAGCTTCGTATAATACGAACCGCATCGGTGGCGTAATAGTTAGTGTGCTCGCCTCGAGTGCGGTAGATCGTGGGTTCGAACCCCGGTCGGGTCATACCAAAGTCTATGCAAATTGATATTTGTTGCTTCTCTGGTAAGCACGCAGCATTAAGGAGAAAGAGCAAAGACTGGTCGGCTCGGAATCAGGATAATGTGTCCAGGTCGGGCGACATGTCTATCCGCGGACTGTTGTTTTAGTGAGCTAGCACTATAAAAATCCAACTCAGTGTGTTGGTCTAGTACAAAGCGGACCTCATCATCATCTCATTGAAAATTAACTTGTTCTCGCTATGATATAGCTGAAAAATTGCTGAATTGGCGTTAAACAACAACAATCACTCGTATAATACGTGTCCGGATTTCAAGAACCTTATGCAAGAAAGTTCAACAGTTTAAATATTGCTTCTGATTCGCGAATTTGTCCCGATAAGATTGATTCCTTAAAAAGTAAACCTTCAAAGAGATAAGTTGTATTTTAATGCTTGGTGCTTTAACCATTCATATGATTTTCTTCTATCATCATATGTAGCACTATCATGTAATTTAATCAACACCGCCCAAATATATTTTGTATTTAGTGTAGAGGTTGTTAAATAGCTTGTATTACCGTTGAAATGAAACAGTACACTTCTTGTTTCGTGACGGTCAGTTTTATTCGGTCCGTTTTATTGGTGGAGGAAACCCGAGTTCCCTGAAAAAAATCACCGACCTGCCGCAAGTCACTGTGACAAACTTTATTAATAGAAATCACATTAGTATTATTACCAATTGATAATAGTCAAGCGACTGTTAATGAAAAATAAAATCCACACATGACTGTTCATGAAAAAAAATCAACATTATCTATAATACGTAATACGACCCAGGTATTCACGTTTGAATTTTTTTTTATCAAAATCTTCAGAATTGTTGATGCCTTTATTTGAATGGCTTAAGATTCGCATTGGAACAATCTAGACATATCAAGAAGAAATTCCCCTACATTATCTTCGTTTAAAAATAGAGTGAAAGTTGATATCTATAAAACCCCAAAGTATTATAATGAAGGCCCACGGAAACTAAGTATGTTGCATACTAGACTTAGACACCAATGCAGCTCACTCAATGCCGATCTGTCAAAAATACATAGTAAATAATTTTAAATGTAATTGCGGTGCTTCTTTTGAAGCTGCTATACATTATTTTCTGGAATGTCATTTATACCTGAACGAAAGAAGAACACTTCTGAGTAATTGCGACGATATCAATATCAATATTGAAACTTTGCTCTTTGGGAACGATAAGTATAGTTATGGCGTCAACTCCAAAATATTTGGAAAAGTTCGAACTTTTATAAATCAATCAAAAAGATTTTAGGGCTAATGTCAGGAATTTTTCACTTTTCCACTTTTTCACTTTTACTTCTTACTTTCTTCCAGTGTCAAAATTTTAAATGTCTATTGTCTCTGTTTTGTTTTGCTGTCATTAATTCATGTGTATAATTTATAAGGAGAGGACTTCATATAAGTTGGTATAACTTGCTGTCCAATCCTATTGTTTATGTACAATGAAATGTTATTAAATTAATGGCTAAAGATAAAGCTGAAATCGTAAAATGTTTAATTTTTGCTTTTTTCAATTTTCGCAAAATTAGAGCCCACGCGAACAGTTTGACTAAAAAAGTCAAAATTAACACCCCTTTGAAAATAACCATTTAAATAATAGATTAATACATGTAGATATTTATGTTTGAGACAGAATATGTTTTTAACATCATGTTGGGGATCAGTGAGTAATTGTTGTTTACGGCAATTTTTCAGCTATATCACGACGAGAACAAGTTAATGTTACAATGAGATGAAGACGAGGTCCCAACACGCTTAGTTTTTTTTTTTTTTATAATATATATATATATATATATATATATATCTTTAAAATGATATAGGGGTGCATATTCTTTATTAATAAAGTTATATATCTTAAAGACAAGCCACTGTGGTTGGAATCCGGAACAGAACAGTACATAAAATTCGCCAAGAATAATTAATGTACGTGAAATTGATCGAAATTATTGGATTCTAACCATTAATAAACGATTATTTACCATTAAAGTAGAAAATCACGATACAACAAAACTAGGAAACCAACACGAAAATCTTTTAAAAAGGGAAATACAAAGAATGTGAACAAATATCAAACTTTGTTTAACAACGTACGTACACGTGTACTATATAGTCTCCTCATTCAACAGTTATTGTACGTATGCTATGCGTATTTACTAATTACAAAATTATTGAAAATATTGATTTTTGCTCATGGAGAACATAAGAAAAAATTAATAAGAATGTATTCAATTTTATTTTATATTCGCATTCACAGTGAGTAACAGGTGCCCGTGACCCAGATATGATTGCAACCTTGTCCTTGTCTTATTTCAACGTAATGACGTGATCACTTTAGCATAACATGTCAGAAGATGGTTACAACTTATGATGCATTTGTTGTTAACTTGAGGAGTATTGTTATACAAATAAAAAATAATTATTGTTGGATAATTAGATAGAAATTGTATTTGAAATAATAGTTTACATAGGTTACAAACGTCTAAGCGATAATAAAACGCTCCGCTAACCACCGTTGGTACTCGAGCGACACCTGTTGAGTAAATTTGGGTGAATGTCCTCCATTTCTAATCCATAGAATTTTCTGATTTTTTGTAATTGAATGGTACAAATGTTTCTCAAAGAGATAAAATTCAAAAATTGGTGGGTCACTTTCCAAATAAAAAAGATATAAGTAAAATTATACAAGAAAATAGACAAAAAAGGGAGTTAACTCTTTGTTCAAAATGAATGGATTTGCAAATTTACTGTCGGGCCATAACTTTTTTGTCTCCTCTGATAGGTCATTGATATTTGGTATGTAGGTGTATAATCATGTACCAACATGACCACATTTTGTCTTTGACCTTTTACCTTTAGGTCAAATAATTGATATTTTTTAATTGTTGTGGTGTCCGAGTCATAACCTTTTTTGTCTTTTACGATATATTAATGATATTTGGTATGTAGGTGTACCGTGTATAATCATGAGACGGTGTGTCGTGTTCCATCGTGACCTCAGTTTGACCTTTGACTTTAAGGTCAACTAATTGATATTTTTAAAGTGTGTTTGTGTCTGGGCAATAAGGTTTTGCCTTTTTAGATAGGTTAATGATATTTGGTATGTGGTTGTATAATGATGAGACAGTGTCTCACGTACCATCATGATCACAGTTTGACCTTGATCTTTGACCTTGAGGTCAAATATTTTACTTGAGAGTTTTATGAATGGGAGACATGGGTCTGAAACAATTCTAGTTTTCTTTGAAAATTATGGCCGGATTTTGAGAATTAATTCTTGTTTTTAATGAAATAACTAGCTTATGATGAGCAGAAAATTTCAGATTTGAAAAAAAAAGAATGTGAAGCTGGTGAGGATTAGACTATTTTTGTCATAAGAAAAAATTATCTGAAACTTTTTGGTCTGGGGGACTCACCTTTTTTTAGGGGACACAGATTTTGAGAATCAAGTCTTGTTTATGCAATAATTTATGCAAACATTATTTGGTTGAATTTTTATTTTATGTGTGTACATTTGAAACTTATTTTTATCTTATTGGATTATGAAATAAATGCCTGAAACCATTGGTTTTTTTTCAAAAGCATTTGAATAAAAAAAAAATGCACCTATGTACTGTACAAGCTAATTCCTATAAAACTATGCTGTGTTCAAGGATTGTAATGAAATTGTGCATATACACGGCTGGTGGGGGACTAGGTGGCCGAGTAGTCTAAGTTGCTAGTTTAATTACGACTACTGTTGACCATCAGTCAATAACCTCTATGGTAATTAGTTCAATCCCTGCTTTGTGCATAACAAAAATATGTACTCGAGTGTATGTAATTATAGGATTGGTCAGTTACCTGCCAAAGGTTGGTGGTTCTGTTGCCTCTTTTATTGTTAGTCTGGGGTTAGCATGCTCTATAACTTTCAGGAACTGCATATTTTCGCCAGACTCTCTGAGTTCAGCCATGTTTATGTCTATACAAGTACACTGCATGAATACATATAATTGTTTACCCTGAATTTTCATATGTTTTTCAGTATACAAATACAGGGATAATAATATCAATTCAAAAGTGATATTCTTTTATTAATATAAATGTTAAATCTGCTAGTGGTGTTTTGTTTTGTTCTCAAGCCAGTCCTTGAATTAATTATTATGTACATTACAAATTATTCATCACTATTTCCCATGACTAATTAATCAAAATGTTCCTTGACACAAGATTACTGAGACTACTACACAGGTGCTAATACAACCAGAGGTTTCCAGGAGCCTGTAATCGCTCACCTGGATCAAAGCTGCTTTAAATAACACGAAACTGCACTGTGGCGGCCATCTTGGTGGGAGAGCGCAACTGCCGGAAACAATTTTGGAAAAGGACCATCCAATGACTATTCCATCAAAGTTTGGTTCTAATTGAGCTACTGGTTCCAGACAAGATGTTTTTTTATGTAAATTTCCCATAGGGTCCTATGTTAATCTAAGTTCAGCTGTGCAGCCATCTTGGTCAGTGGGCGGGAACACCAGACACAATTTTGGAAGAGGACCATCCAATGACTATGTTATCAAAGTTTGGTTCCAATTGAGCAACTGGTTCCAGACAAGAATATTTTTATGTGAATTTCCCATAGGGTCCTATGTTAAGCTAAGTTCGGCTGTAGGGTCCATCTTGGTCGAAGGGCCGAACTGCCGGACACATTTTTGGACGTGAACCATCAAATGACTATTTCATCCAAATTTAGTTCTTATTGAGCAAATGATTTCAGATAAGAAGATTTTTATGGGAATTTCCCATAGGGTCCTATGTTAAATTAAGTTCGGCTGTGGCGGCCATCTTGGTCGGAGGTCTGAAATGCTGGACACACTTTTGGAAGGGAACCACCCAAGGATCATTTCAGCAAAGTTTTGGTTGAGATTGGCTCAGTAGTTTCAGAGGAGAAGATTTTTTTTAAATTTCATCACCCCTTTTTTTCTATTTTAAGCTTGACGGACTTCTTGGTTGGAAGTCGGGATCACCGGACACATTTTTGGAAGGGGGCCATCCAAGGACCATTCCACCAAAGTTTGGTTGCAATTGGCCCAAAGGCTTCCGAAGAGAAGATTTTTATGTGGATTTCCCATAGGGCTCTATGTTAAGCTAAGTTCGACTGTGGGAGCCATCTTGGTCGAAGGGCTGCACGGGCGGACATATTTTTGAAAGAGAACCACCCAATGACTATTTCATCAAAATTTAGTTATTATTGAGCAAATAGTTTCAGACACACTTTTGGAAGGGAACCACCCAAGGATCATTTCAGCAAAGTTTGGTTGAGATTGGCTCAGTAGTTTCAGAGGAGAAGATATCTTTTTAATTTCATCCCCCCTTTTCCTATTTTAAGCTTGACGGCCAGCTTGGTTGGAAGTCGGGATCACCGGACACAAATTTGGAAGGGGGTCACCCAAAGACCATTCCACCAAAGTTTGGTTGCAATTGGCCCAGTGGTTTCTGAGGAAAAGATTAACATATGAAATGTGGACGGATGGACGACGGACGAAAAGTGATGACAATAGCTCACATGGTCTAAGGGCCAGGTGTGCTAAAAAAGGAATATATGTTAAACTACTCCTTGCAATGTAACTGCAGTTAACATTTGAGCTCATTTTGACTTATACTAAAGCAGCAATGGACAATTGAAGAAATTTCTATTTTTAGTAATAACAGCCATCTTGAATAGAGGGTGGGGCTGCCGGACATAATTTTGTAAGGGACCTACCCAGGGACCATCCCTGTCAGGTTTGGTTTAATTTGGTTCAGCGGTTTCAGAGAAGAAGATTTAAATGTGATCTTTTATCAAAATATGACTAATTTGCATAATCGGTATAAATCGGCTGAAAGAAAAATTTCACAGAAAAACCCGGAATATATGTTAAAGTACTCCTTGTCATGTAGCTGCAGCTAAAATTTGAGCTCATTTTGACTTATACTAAAGAAGCAATGGACAATTAACATTTGATCCCCCCTTTTTATATTTTTAGCTTGGCGGCCATCTTGGTTGGAAGCCGGTATCACCGGACACAACTTTAGAAGGGGGCCATCCAAGAACCATTCCACCAAAGTTTGGTCTAAATTGACTCAGTGGTTTCTGAGGAGAAGATTAAAATGTGAAAAGTTTACGACAGACGACGACGACGACGACGACGACGACATAGGACGGACGACGAACGAAACCTGATGGCAAAAGCTCACATGGCCTTAGGCCAGGTGGGCTAACAAGGTTTATGGAGCTTATGCCTAAAAAAGCTGTTCATAAATTTGCATAATATCCTAAATCAGCTCCCTCCACATGTGTATTTGATTTATTGAAAACTTTGTTTTTAGTTTTGACTAGTTTAAGTGGATATCCAATTTAACATAAATGAGGGGGACAAAGACTAAATCATAAAGTTTACTCCAAACGACCACTTTGAATCCACAACTGATATCAATATTTTTAGAGAACTCTTAAGTTCTGTGCATGTATGTTGGTAAAAATGATACCAACATTTTCAATAATAATATCACATAATGTTAATTTACATGTAGGACCATTGATCTTTTTCACTTAGTAAGGACAATCTTGTAATTGGTATGTTGATGTAAATAAAAAAGGTTTATCTGATATTTCAATGGGAGTATACAAATATTTTTATACTGATTAAAGTATATGGGCTAATAGGGAAGTCTTTGTCACGATTCACAATCAATTATCATCTTTACATTAATATAAACATTTCTAACTGATTTTTATTAACATATAACATGCATATGATATAATGCAATAGTAATTAGTTAATTAGCACACGATGAATATTAAGTGTATGTTGAAATGTCTCCAAATCCCCGTTCCATGTAAAAATGAAGCCTACGTGACAATGAAGTACTATTTCACATGACAAGACACATACAGATAAATTCTAAAGGCCATCCTTCAATAAACGTAAGCAAAAAGGTAGATTTTCAACCTTTAAATTTCAATAATCGGTATGAAATCTGACAGTTTACAGATACTGTAATTGTCATTATATTATACTTAATTAATCCTTTTAGATAGAAGACGACAATTAGATTGTTAGAGGGGGTATGGCTCATTATATACTAAAACTTGTCAGGTTAAAGTTTTTGTTTATTTTAGTGATATTAAAGATATGTTTGTCCCTCACTTGTTTTGGTACAATAAATGTATTGACTAAAATTGATGTTTAAAGATTACATCCAAGTCATCAATATTAGATATTTACATATATTATATTTTCGAACTAGATTTCTTTTAATATTAGAAATTCAATATTTTGCGTTATTTTTTTCTATTCTAGCTTCACTTGCCACGCTCACCAGGAAATATAACCTCGTGCGGGATTTTTTCAAGCTTGAAATTCCCGCGCGTGAGTTATATTGCCCGTTGACTATTTCCGGTTTGTTGTTTGTCTCATTTAGTATGTCAACTTACACTTATTAATATTTTGTTTTAGTTTTGATTAATTATTTTACTATTAAAATAATATGGAGTAGGCATTGCCTAGATGCGGGCGCAGCATTCCTGTCTCAGTGGCCAGTGTGTATATATTAGAGTGAAAGTTGAATATCACAAAATAATATGAGTAGGCATGGCCTATAGAGAGGACGTTAGTATTTGAAATTAAATGATACTAAAGATACCTTTATATCCCCTATGACATCCATTGGAAAGTTAAATGAAGTAGAATAGAAAAGTACGAGAAAAAAGTATGGAATCTTTTATTGTTGGACTAGGGACAGTGCAAACATTGAAGACTAATTAGTACTAGTACGCGGGTGGTATCAACCATTATAAAGCCTAAAGGGGGTAGTAGACGCCGATGTCTGTAAAATGAAAGTATGATCTTTTAAGTCATAAGAAAAGAGTTTTATTACGAAAATATCAATTAATGCAACCAACATACATAGACGGTTGTTTGTCCTTTTGTCTTTTTCTTGGGTCATTATGCTGTCTGTCCTTCTTCGATTTACGATGCTTATCCCCCTTTGGTATTTTCAAACATTTCTTAAGGTAGCATAAGCAGTCATGGTTATCAAACGTTTGCAAATGTTTACATAAACGTTAGAGAAACCAAAAGCAGAAATCACAAAAGTGTAATCTAGATAAACTGGCAACATAGGGTACACAAGACGTTAGAGAAGACCGAAAGCAGAAATCACAAAAGTGTAATCTAGATAAACTGGCAACATAGGGTACACAAGACGTTAGAGAAGACCGAAAGCAGAAATCACAAAAGTGTAATCTAGATAAACTGGCAACATAGGGTACACAAGACGTTAGAGAAGACCGAAAGCAGAAATCACAATAGTGTAATCTAGATAAACTGGCAACATAGGGTACACAAGACGTTAGAGAAGACCGAAAGCAGAAACCACAAAAGTGTAATCTAGATAAACTGGCAACATAGGGTACACAAGACTTTAGAGAAGACCGAAAGCAGAAATCACAAAAGTGTAATCTAGATAAACTGGCAACATAGGGTACACAAGACGTTAGAGAAGACCGAAAGCAGAAACCACAAAAGTGTAATCTAGATAAACTGGCAACATAGGGTACACAAGACTTTAGAGAAGACCGAAAGCAGAAATCACAAAAGTGTAATCTAGATAAACTGGCAACATAGGGTACACAAGACGTTAGAGAAGACCGAAAGCAGAAATCACAAAAGTGTAATCTAGATAAACTGGCAACATAGGGTACACAAGACGTTAGAGAAGACCGAAAACAGAAAACACAAAAGTGTTATCTAGATAAACTGGCAACATAGGGTACAGAAGACGTTAGAGAAGACCGAAAGCAGAAATCACAAAAGTGTAATCTAGATAAACTGGCAACATAGGGTACACAAGACTTTAGAGAAGACCGAAAGCAGAAACCACAAAAGTGTAATCTAGATAAACTGGCAACATAGGGTACACAAGACGTTAGAGAAGACCGAAAGCAGAAACCACAAAAGTGTAATCTAGATAAACTGGCAACATAGGGTACACAAGACGATGAAAATAAAACAAAGACAAAACACAATATGTGTTGGACACCACTATGCGTAAACAAGCATAAATTACGTAAATAAGACATGCACCATCCTACAAATAACTGGTGGTATAGTCCATTTGAATGCTATAGACCACCTAAAAAAAATTAATTACAAATTCCTTTTAATATTTTCTTCAAATATATATTTCAAATGTGTCTACGAACTCTGACAGTAACTTTCAGAATTTTTCATCAACAGATAAAAAAGTTGCCCATTAGGTGTCTATGTTAAATATTTGCACTTATATGTTTAATTTTCAGTGGAGTAAGCATGCTTTAAAGAACAGCACTCATACTGTAAACAAAAATAAAAACATGTGCTTGACATGCAAATTTCTATATATCATATGACTGACCATTTAAATATCAAATGGGCTTGCATGAATAGAGTTGTACATTTTATTCAAAACACATGTATCAAGGTCATTGTCACTTGATCTTTCATTCTCATGGACACATTCTCTAGTTTAAATATATATTGAAGAATGCATAGAGCTTGACTTGCATCCTTTTTATTCAAGCAAGAGGCGCTGTTGGTATTTAAAGTTTACTTTGATTTCACAAGGCTATTTTCCATTGTTATTTCCAATCATCCTTTACATGTCATCTTCTTTGATATTTAAATGACAAGTCACATGCCAATAGTATATTTGCATGGTGAGCACATGTTCTTATTTTTGTTTACAGTTTTAGGCTGTTCTTTCACTCCCCTAGAAATTACACACATAAAAACAAATCAGTATTTAACATAGACACCTAATGGGCAACTTTTTTTATCTATGGATGACAAATTCTAAAAGTTACTGTCAGAGTTCGTAGAAACATATAAAATATATATGTGAAGAAAAAAGAAAACGAAACAATAAAATGGATTTTTTTTAGGTGGTCTATAGCATTCAAATGGACTATAAAGACGAACCGAACATCGTTTTTATGCGCAAATTGTAATGGACAGCACAACACGGAACTCAGAACGTAAAGACACGCATGTTAGTTTTCACAAGGCAAAAATAAGTGAAACATTTGATAAAAATCCATCTTCGGTGGACTCCGTTTTTAGTAGGTTCCGAGTAGCTCAATATTTTGTTATCTGTGAATTGCTTTGAAGGTATATTTCCACTTCTTTGCCGACATTCGGCTTTTTTGATCTAACATTTCTATGAACATGTTTCATAGCATAAGCCACTTTAATATATAAGACATGTTTACAAAAGAAAATCAACATACACTCTCGCAAAAAAAATCATATATATATTTGTCATGTACAATAAATGTACATAAAAGATAGAACGTGAACTTGTATGTTGTCATTATCAATATTAGCTATACATTATAAAACTTTATAGCCTTAATATTTACTGCCAGATTTGTATGTGGTTTTACATTGGGAGAAATGGGAACAAAGGGGGGTCAAGTTAGGACGAAGTCGATTTGATATTAAGATGAGCCAACAGGAGATTATCGAATGTCATGATGATATTGTAGAGAATTATTTTCTCTATTTAATGCATAATACATGTTATATGTATTTACTATAATTGATTTTCAAAAGATCAAAATAAATTCCTAAAATTCTGATAAAAACAGCAACCAACGTGAATAATTATTGCGATAAATCTAGAAATGTGAATATGTATGCTAGAAGTTAATCAATATGTTGTGTAAAACGAACCAGAGAAATACTACTAGATTATAGACACACAGTTAGCTGTCAATCAAATAACACAAGGGTAATTATTGTCACTTTGTCGCACCCTGTCTACCTTAGAATCAATGGTGTATGCCATAGGTATGAAATTCGGATGAAGCAATTAAAAAAGAAAATGAACAAAGATATTGATTGGTAAAATTATTTTTATGAGTTGCAGGCGTCATATTAGCTATAATATATTTAATTTGAAAATTACCCCTTAACATCATGAACTACCAATATCGGATCTTTAACATAATGAATTATCAATAGTGATAATGATTTAAAATCTAAGAAGCAAATATTGCTTTAGGTTCATACACCATTTAAAATAAAAATATTAAATATTTTTTTTACAATTAAATCACTTTAAATTAAATCAATCACCGAAGGGTTATATTACACTATATGGCATGGGTATAGATTATCTTTTCGCATAACACACTTCGCAAAGCTGGTTTAACTTGTGTCTAATCCATTTAGGGACCGACCATTTAACTCGAAGGGGGGGGGGGGGGGTTCTAGTTTTTTGTTTCGTTCAGAAATTATTTTTTCGGACATCATGAGAGTTAGAATATTTTATTTTGTCGCGCAAAGCGCGAATTTTTTTTCCAGAATTCCACATTAGGCTATATGACAAAAACTCTGAATCTGATTATTTTTTCCTCCACCAAAATCAGAATATTTTTTTCAGCAACATTGGGAATCAGAATATTTTTTTAGAAAACAACCTTAACCCCCCCCCCCCCCCCTTTTCAAGTTAAAGGGTCGTTTCCTTAGTCTATTTAATTGGCACACTTCGTCATATATTTTAAATGTTCTCCAGTACCACAAACGGTTATAAACGAAATAACAACGATAGTTGGTATAAACATATTTTATTGGTATAACTGACATATATAAACAAAACAATAGCAATTCTACAATAGGATTCAGAAACAAGCAAATGCTTTTTTTAAATCTGTTTCCTATGAAAAACATACAAATATCACAAACAAATATATATGCATGCCGATTTAAATTTTAAACTTGTGAGAATTATTTATACATTGAGGGAAAAAAATGTATGTAGCATGTAGTTGAAAGCTACACAATTTACTTCAAAATAATAATACAAAGAGATTGAATAAGATTGAAAAGATGAAAAATATTATGTAGGCATGTCAGGGTGTAAATCTTTTACTTTTTATGATAAAGGTTTGGACTGATTTAAATACTGCCTTGTTTTCTTCGTCATTTAGATTAACTGAGCCAAAAATAAGTAGATTCAGTGAAATTGTTTCAGGAATGTCCAAAAGTGAGAAGAAAAGTTTTTGTCTTAGAGTCGTGTGACGCGAACAATCTAATAAGAAATGAGATACAGTTTCAGTTATTCCACAGATACAATTTGGCGATTCAACAAGGTTTCTAATAAAGAGGTGTGCATTTAAGGCACTACAATTCATACGTAGTCTCGCATGTAATATCTGACCTAACCTACATCCAACATAATAATGGGCTGGAACTTAAGAAAATAACGATAGTTAACAGTTAACAAAGGAATAACAGAGACAAATATGTTGGGGTGGGGATGATTTAGAAACAAATTGTGGTATAATAATGATCTACTGGTGGTAGATAATATGGTAGACACGTAATAAGCCGTTTGTGAAGATGCAGACCTCATTTATCATATGGATTAGGGTTATGGTGTTCAATGTCACTTTCAACAATATTTTCTTTATGGGGGTCTGTTTTATTGGTGGAATAAACCGGAGTCCCTGGAGAAAAGCACTGACCTGTCGCAAATCATTGACAATTTGTATCACATAATGCTGTATCGAGTACACTTTGTAATGAGCGGGATTCGAACTCCCATCCTTAGAAATGATAGGCACTGATTTTATATGTAGTTGTACATCTAACTACCATACGATCACGACCACAACAGACCACATAAAAAGGATAACTTCGGTAATTGTGTAAACCAGTTAAGGTAGAACAACATACTATCTAGATAATATTGCATCATTAAAAGGAAAATTTCGGAAATTGCTTAAGCCAGTTAGTGTAGCACAACACACTATCTAGATAATACTGTGCCTATCAAAAGGAGAACTTCGGTAATTGTGTATGCCAGTTATGGTAGCACAACACATATATGTAGATAATAATGCATTATAGAAAGGAAAACTTCGGTAATTGTGTAAGCCAGTTGTGGTAGCACAACACAGCTATCTAGATAATATTGTGTTATAAAAAGGAGAACTTTGGTAAGTGTGAAAGCCTCTTGTGGTAGAATAACACAGTTGTATAGAAACTAGTTGACTATTTCGTGCCTTATATTACTCAATAAATGAATAGCAGAAAAATGACTCTTTGATCGCAAACGTAGATAAATGTAGCCTAGAAATATACGATTAGTTAGGTAGATGTAACCTAGAAACAAACAATTAGCTAGGTAGATGTAACCTAGAAACAAACGATTAGTTAGATAGATGTAACCTAGAAACAAACGATTAGTTAGATAGATGTAACCTAGAAACAAACGATTAGTTGCGTAGATGTAACACAGAAACTAACAATTAGCTATGTATTAATAAACGATTATTTAGGCTTGTATATACTGAACACTTGTTATGTAGAGAAAAGAAGCACACTAATATGACCATTTGCTGCAAATTCTAATGTATTTGTTTTATGTATTTACCTTTTTATATCATTCTCTCTATGAAATATATGACTACAAATCCTTCGTCGATGCAACCATGTAGCTTACGTGACAATCAAATAATATTTCACATGACAAGACAAAAACATACAATAAAGATCAAATCTATAGGCCATCCTTTAATAAACGTGAACAAAAAGGTAGATTTTAAATCTTTAAATTTCAATAATCATCATGCAATCTGACACTTTACAGGTATGTTAATTACTAAGATCTGCCAGGTTAAAGTTTTGTAATTTCGTAATATTACAGATATATTTATTTCTCACGTTTTTGGTACTATAAATGTAATGACTAATATTGGATTTTAAAGATTACAATATAGTCCTAAATATCAGACATTTACAAGTATTCAAGTTTGACGAAATATAAATGGATATAAATAAAAATCTAGAAGCTTAAATGAACATAGATAAAACAATATATTATTTATGATTCAAATACTTTAGAACTCTGGAACGACGTACATAAGAAATTAAATTGGTTAAGAAAATTTAGTTACAATACATGCATGTATAATGTATACAAATTAAATGCATTCATTGAACGATATACACACAAGTTTTATAAAGTCAATAGTGTGATTTGCACCAGAAAGAATGTATATTGTGTGAACTGAAGTGATAAAGAGTGTGTGAAGCAGACGACATGGGTATGACTATATTGCATTATGATGCAGTCCTAATATTTATAATCTATCTGGACTCAGAAAATGGGATTTAGAGATGAGATATTACAATTCAAAAAGTAATTGTGGATTTTTTTAATAGTAGGAAGAAGGAAAAAAAAAAAAAAAATTGCATTCGTATTTAGCGCCGATACAACATAATTGTTATCTCCCTTGTTCTGTTTCACCGGATCACTTGAGCGTTTTATTGTTTACAGTGGCATATTTATATTGAATAATAATTGAGGGTGTACTACTTTGAGAAGAAAGTTCCAGATATTGTGTTGCAATAAAGTATCAGTTTAAAACATATTCACAACAGGGGTATAATAAAATTACATAATTTGTCTACGAGATCAAAGAAAAACACGACAGAAGACGACAGTTCACAATTTTTACGCTATTGACAAACAAAATTGGTCAAACGCACACTTTCAGATCGTCTTAATCTTTATTGTTAGCTTCATGGTTCCTCTCGTAGCACTTTTCTGAAAAATAAACAAAAGGACTTAAAGAAAATATTCGGTTTTTTATTCAATTTTCACTCGAAATTCTAGAACTTTTAGAAATTAGTTAAGGCAAATTGGTGCTGCTGAATTTGGTCACGTGACCATGTTGATTTACAAATAAAATATGTTTACTACCACAAAACCAAACTTTTACTGTCTTCTAAGAAGCTTAAGCAAAATGTTGACATAAGATATCGCACTTTGTTATGTTAAACCCACTTATTTTATTTTACATACTAGATCCCCCCTTTTTCTTGCATGCAATCTAAGGAACAGCCTTAACACACCTGCGAACTGTAAAAATTGAAAGCATTCATTCATTTACGTTCACATATCCATTTGTATACAATACACATGAAATAAAAACCTTTCCTTTATTCATACCATAAATGTGTGCCAGTTTGCATTTGGAATTCCTTGGACTCTTCAATGAATAAGGTACATCACGGATTTTGACATTTTGGGATAGATCAAGGTAAGGAAAATGTATTATATTGACTGTTTTTGTTTTAATTTCAACGTGTTCTACATATGCATAGAACCATGGGATCATATTCTTTCCAATTACAGGCATAAGATAACAAAATATGCGTACCTCAATGAATTTTAGCGATAGAATCCAAGTGCAATTGTCGATCGTTTTCTGTTTACAAATATGAAAACCCGTCGTCTGCAACATTCAACAACTGCGCATGAATAATTTTCTTCTAAAACACGAGTAATTTAGCGGGGTATCTATTTATAAAAGCATTTTTTTAATTCATGTTTTGAAGGAACAATTAGGGGACATACTTTTTATTTCGTTCGTGATTGCGTCCGGTGAGGCTATTATCTTTTATTTTGAATGAATTGTGTAGCCGATTTGTTATGGCGTTCATTTTACCTACGCCGCTCTTCCACCGGGAGTTTCGTAGAAAGAGATTTTTTTATTAGAATTTTATTAAAAGTATATTTCGATTTTGCATAGGGTAAATAATCAAAGAATTGGGAATTTTTCATTGAAATAGATTTCTTTTGCGTTTCTAAATTATCAATTGATCTATTTTTTAAACTTCCTGTGAGCAGATTTTTGGCTATCAATATAAAAGGAAAAATCGGACAGCTTACCGTTAGAAGGACTTCGTCCTTTATTACAAGTCAAAGTCGATAGATGGTTGTCTTAAGAATTTTTTCAGGAATTTTTTTATATGTCAACAAATACAAGCTTTTTTTTTCATTGGCATTTATTTTTTTATTTCATATCTAACAATAATTGTCGATTATTAACAACTGTTCAAGTGTTCGATATTATGTTTGACAACTCCGCTCCGCCATCTTGTTAGCGTTTAAAATGATGAACGAATGAACTCCGACTTTTTTTTTTAAATATTTTTACGCAGGAATTGTTCAATCGAATCTATGTTGGAAAATACACAATAAATATGTTTTTCATGTTAACATCCATATCTTTGTTTTAAAATATCTCGTTCAAAAACAAATAATTCAAAATCAATTCAAAATATCCGAAGGAGGTAAATGGAACAGCCACCAAATGCCGTGTGTATACAGTTCACGAAAAGTTAAAAAATACCGTATTTGTCCTATTAGAATCGAAATAATTAACGGCAGGCATAGAGTTGCGCAAATTTACACATGGGCTGGGCCTTTATATTCTTAGATTTTCTTAAAATTCGAATATAAAGGCCCAGCCCATGTGTAAATTTGCACAACTCTATGCCTGCCATGAATTATTTCTTAATTATAAGTTTAAAAGGTAAAATTCACAGAAATATTTTGGTTACATTAAAATTTTAAAATATAAATTACAAAATTACAACAAACTTTATTTTAAGTTTAAAAGATAAAATACAGGGATTTATGTTATGTTTAAAAGGTAAAATTCTCAGAAAGATTATGGTTACACTGATATTTCAAGAGGATGTCATAGCTAAAATTAAAATGTATAAAATATTATATATAAAAGGATAATAACGGATTATTTTATAGATACCTCTGAGTACACCCTGGACATTATGGATCTATCATTCTAAATATAGAATGAAATCAAAAACCTTATTACTTTATATGGCACAGTTAATTACATTCCTGAACATAATTGTAGTCCATTAGAGTTCTTCCAGATTCATTACTTCATGTTTCCTGCGTACATTGTAGACGTCCAACATATAGACTGTAACAAAGTTCTATGGATAGCTCTTCTATTCTGTCCATTACACTAGTACTTTCCATAAATGTTTCTGAATAATTCCTACAGTCAATTATCAGAGTTGTGATTCTTTCATCACTATTAAAAATTCCATCTTCTGAATTGTTTATGACTTCATTTTTTAACTGACGGAAAGGTTCCTGTCTAGATCCAGCGACCAGGGGACATTTCAGTAGAAAGTGTATTATATCCTCATCTTCCAATCTACACATTGGACATATACTAGAAATATCAAATTTATTAAATCTATGCCTATCCATTTGCAAAACGAGCGTTCCTGTTATAATTCTAGCTTTTATTATCGATTTCTTCACCGCAATCCTTGTTTTTGATTTCATCTTCCATAAGGGGTGACTTGTCCCAATTTCTAGATGTTTTATGGCCAAATATTTTAAGGTAGTCTTGGCAGTGGCATCATTCTGGAGTCTTTTCAACCAGAATTTTTCAACCTCTTTTCTTACAAGTTTTTTCCATCTGATTTTTAATGGTAAATTTGCTTGTAGGTCTGTTATTGATGGTAGATCATACAGTATAAGTATATCTCGGATGTTACAACAGAAACTGTCCTCGTTGTCATAGTTTACACTGATCTGTCTATTAATGATCTCTTTAATTTTTGAATTATCACTCGCAAGCATGGAGTATAGTAGACTCAATTTTCTCTTGTGAAGTTCTGCCTCTATATGTATCGCACCCACCAGTAGGTATATAGCTGCCGTTGCTATTCTTTGGGGTAGCGATTGCAAATAACGTATTGGTAAGAGTTCTAGCCCGTATATTTATCTTGGTAATACGTATGTGTGAAATATTTTGTAGGAGGTTACAGCATATATACCGGTTGTGCCCTGTCTACCTTAGAATCAATGGTGTATGCCATAGGTATGAAATTCGGATGAAGCAATTAAAAAAGAAAATGAACAAAGATATTGATTGGTAAAATTATTTTTATGAGTTGCAGGCGTCATATTAGCTATAATATATTTAATTTGAAAATTACCCCTTAACATCATGAACTACCAATATCGGATCTTTAACATAATGAATTATCAATAGTGATAATGATTTAAAATCTAAGAAGCAAATATTGCTTTAGGTTCATACACCATTTAAAATAAAAATATTAAATATTTTTTTTACAATTAAATCACTTTAAATTAAATCAATCACCGAAGGGTTATATTACACTATATGGCATGGGTATAGATTATCTTTTCGCATAACACACTTCGCAAAGCTGGTTTAACTTGTGTCTAATCCATTTAGGGACCGACCATTTAACTAACTCGAAGGGGGGGGGGGGGGTTCTAGTTTTTTGTTTCGTTCAGAAATTATTTTTTCGGACATCATGAGAGTTAGAATATTTTATTTTGTCGCGCAAAGCGCGAATTTTTTTTCCAGAATTCCACATTAGGCTATATGACAAAAACTCTGAATCTGATTATTTTTTCCTCCACCAAAATCAGAATATTTTTTTCAGCAACATTGGGAATCAGAATATTTTTTTAGAAAACAACCTTAACCCCCCCCCCCCCCCCCCCTCCCCCCCTTTTCAAGTTAAAGGGTCGTTTCCTTAGTCTATTTAATTGGCACACTTCGTCATATATTTTAAATGTTCTCCAGTACCACAAACGGTTATAAACGAAATAACAACGATAGTTGGTATAAACATATTTTATTGGTATAACTGACATATATAAACAAAACAATAGCAATTCTACAATAGGATTCAGAAACAAGCAAATGCTTTTTTTAAATCTGTTTCCTATGAAAAACATACAAATATCACAAACAAATATATATGCATGCCGATTTAAATTTTAAACTTGTGAGAATTATTTATACATTGAGGGAAAAAAATGTATGTAGCATGTAGTTGAAAGCTACACAATTTACTTCAAAATAATAATACAAAGAGATTGAATAAGATTGAAAAGATGAAAAATATTATGTAGGCATGTCAGGGTGTAAATCTTTTACTTTTTATGATAAAGGTTTGGACTGATTTAAATACTGCCTTGTTTTCTTCGTCATTTAGATTAACTGAGCCAAAAATAAGTAGATTCAGTGAAATTGTTTCAGGAATGTCCAAAAGTGAGAAGAAAAGTTTTTGTCTTAGAGTCGTGTGACGCGGACAATCTAATAAGAAATGAGATACAGTTTCAGTTATTCCACAGATACAATTTGGCGATTCAACAAGGTTTCTAATAAAGAGGTGTGCATTTAAGGCACTACAATTCATACGTAGTCTCGCATGTAATATCTGACCTAACCTACATCCAACATAATAATGGGCTGGAACTTTAGAAAATAACGATAGTTAACAGTTAACAAAGGAATAACAGAGACAAATATGTTGGGGTGGGGATGATTTAGAAACAAATTGTGGTATAATAATGATCTACTGGTGGTAGATGATATGGTAGACACGTAATAAGCCGTTTGTGAAGATGCAGACCTCATTTATCATATGGATTAGGGTTATGGTGTTCAATGTCACTTTCAACAATATTTTCTTTATGGGGGTCTGTTTTATTGGTGGAATAAACCGGAGTCCCTGGAGAAAAGCACTGACCTGTCGCAAATCATTGACAATTTGTATCACATAATGCTGTATCGAGTACACTTTGTAATGAGCGGGATTCGAACTCCCATCCTTAGAAATGATAGGCACTGATTTTATATGTAGTTGTACATCTAACTACCATACGATCACGACCACAACAGACCACATAAAAAGGATAACTTCGGTAATTGTGTAAACCAGTTAAGGTAGAACAACATACTATCTAGATAATATTGCATCATTAAAAGGAAAATTTCGGAAATTGCTTAAGCCAGTTAGTGTAGCACAACACACTATCTAGATAATATTGTGCCTATCAAAAGGAGAACTTCGGTAATTGTGTATGCCAGTTATGGTAGCACAACACATATATGTAGATAATAATGCATTATAGAAAGGAAAACTTCGGTAATTGTGTAAGCCAGTTGTGGTAGCACAACACAGCTATCTAGATAATATTGTGTTATAAAAAGGAGAACTTTGGTAAGTGTGAAAGCCTCTTGTGGTAGAATAACACAGTTGTATAGAAACTAGTTGACTATTTCGTGCCTTATATTACTCA
Organism: Bathymodiolus brooksi; assembly: GCA_963680875.1. NCBI lineage: Eukaryota > Metazoa > Mollusca > Bivalvia > Mytilida > Modiolidae > Bathymodiolus > Bathymodiolus brooksi. Next base: position 75,576,011 of record OY804589.1, read on the forward strand.
ATTAATGAATAGCAGAAAAATGACTCTTTGATCGCAAACGTAGATAAATGTAGCCTAGAAATATACGATTAGTTAGGTAGATGTAACCTAGAAACAAACAATTAGCTAGGTAGATGTAACCTAGAAACAAACGATTAGTTAGATAGATGTAACCTAGAAACAAACGATTAGTTAGATAGATGTAACCTAGAAACAAACGATTAGTTGCGTAGATGTAACACAGAAACTAACAATTAGCTATGTATTAATAAACGATTATTTAGGCTTGTATATACTGAACACTTGTTATGTAGAGAAAAGAAGCACACTAATATGACCATTTGCTGCAAATTCTAATGTATTTGTTTTATGTATTTACCTTTTTATATCATTCTCTCTATGAAATATATGACTACAAATCCTTCGTCGATGCAACCATGTAGCTTACGTGACAATCAAATAATATTTCACATGACAAGACAAAAACATACAATAAAGATCAAATCTAAAGGCCATCCTTTAATAAACGTGAACAAAAAGGTAGATTTTAAATCTTTAAATTTCAATAATCATCATGCAATCTGACACTTTACAGGTATGTTAATTACTAAGATCTGCCAGGTTAAAGTTTTGTAATTTCGTAATATTACAGATATATTTATCCCTCACGTTTTTGGTACTATAAATGTAATGACTAATATTGGATTTTAAAGATTACAATATAGTCCTAAATATCAGACATTTACAAGTATTCAAGTTTGACGAAATATAAATGGATATAAATAAAAATCTAGAAGCTTAAATGAACATAGATAAAACAATATATTATTTATGATTCAAATACTTTAGAACTCTGGAACGACGTACATAAGAAATTAAATTGGTTAAGAAAATTTAGTTACAATACATGCATGTATAATGTATACAAATTAAATGCATTCATTGAACGATATACACACAAGTTTTATAAAGTCAATAGTGTGATTTGCACCAGAAAGAATGTATATTGTGTGAACTGAAGTGATAAAGAGTGTGTGAAGCAGACGACATGGGTATGACTATATTGCATTATGATGCAGTCCTAATATTTATAATCTATCTGGACTCAGAAAATGGGATTTAGAGATGAGATATTACAATTCAAAAAGTAATTGTGGATTTTTTTAATAGTAGGAAGAAGGAAAAAAAAAAAAAAAAATTGCATTCGTATTTAGCGCCGATACAACATAATTGTTATCTCCCTTGTTCTGTTTCACCGGATCACTTGAGCGTTTTATTGTTTACAGTGGCATATTTATATTGAATAATAATTGAGGGTGTACTACTTTGAGAAGAAAGTTCCAGATATTGTGTTGCAATAAAGTATCAGTTTAAAACATATTCACAACAGGGGTATAATAAAATTACATAATTTGTCTACGAGATCAAAGAAAAACACGACAGAAGACGACAGTTCACAATTTTTACGCTATTGACAAACAAAATTGGTCAAACGCACACTTTCAGATCGTCTTAATCTTTATTGTTAGCTTCATGGTTCCTCTCGTAGCACTTTTCTGAAAAATAAACAAACGGACTTAAAGAAAATATTCGGTTTTTTATTCAATTTTCACTCGAAATTCTAGAACTTTTAGAAATTAGTTAAGGCAAATTGGTGCTGCTGAATTTGGTCACGTGACCATGTTGATTTACAAATAAAATATGTTTACTACCACAAAACCAAACTTTTACTGTCTTCTAAGAAGCTTAAGCAAAATGTTGACATAAGATATCGCACTTTGTTATGTTAAACCCACTTATTTTATTTTACATACTAGATCCCCCCTTTTTCTTGCATGCAATCTAAGGAACAGCCTTAACACACCTGCGAACTGTAAAAATTGAAAGCATTCATTCATTTACGTTCACATATCCATTTGTATACAATACACATGAAATAAAAACCTTTCCTTTATTCATACCATAAATGTGTGCCAGTTTGCATTTGGAATTCCTTGGACTCTTCAATGAATAAGGTACATCACGGATTTTGACATTTTGGGATAGATCAAGGAAAGGAAAATGTATTATATTGACTGTTTTTGTTTTAATTTCAACGTGTTCTACATATGCATAGAACCATGGGATCATATTCTTTCCAATTACAGGCATAAGATAACAAAATATGCGTACCTCAATGAATTTTAGCGATAGAATCCAAGTGCAATTGTCGATCGTTTTCTGTTTACAAATATGAAAACCCGTCGTCTGCAACATTCAACAACTGCGCATGAATAATTTTCTTCTAAAACACGAGTAATTTAGCGGGGTATCTATTTATAAAAGCATTTTTTTAATTCATGTTTTGAAGGAACAATTAGTGGACATACTTTTTATTTCGTTCGTGATTGCGTCCGGTGAGGCTATTATCTTTTATTTTGAATGAATTGTGTAGCCGATTTGTTATGGCGTTCATTTTACCTACGCCGCTCTTCCACCGGGAGTTTCGTAGAAAGAGATTTTTTTATTAGAATTTTATTAAAAGTATATTTCGATTTTGCATAGGGTAAATAATCAAAGAATTGGGAATTTTTCATTGAAATAGATTTCTTTTGCGTTTCTAAATTATCAATTGATCTATTTTTTAAACTTCCTGTGAGCAGATTTTTGGCTATCAATATAAAAGGAAAAATCGGACAGCTTACCGTTAGAAGGACTTCGTCCTTTATTACAAGTCAAAGTCGATAGATGGTTGTCTTAAGAATTTTTTCAGGAATTTTTTTATATGTCAACAAATACAAGCTTTTTTTTTCATTGGCATTTATTTTTTTATTTCATATCTAACAATAATTGTCGATTATTAACAACTGTTCAAGTGTTCGATATTATGTTTGACAACTCCGCTCCGCCATCTTGTTAGCGTTTAAAATGATGAACGAATGAACTCCGACTTTTTTTTTTAAATATTTTTACGCAGGAATTGTTCAATCGAATCTATGTTGGAAAATACACAATAAATATGTTTTTCATGTTAACATCCATATCTTTGTTTTAAAATATCTCGTTCAAAAACAAATAATTCAAAATCAATTCAAAATATCCGAAGGAGGTAAATGGAACAGCCACCAAATGCCGTGTGTATACAGTTCACGAAAAGTTAAAAAATACCGTATTTGTCCTATTAGAATCGAAATAATTCACGGCAGGCATAGAGTTGTGCAAATTTACACATGGGCTGGGCCTTTATATTCTTAGATTTTCTTAAAATTCGAATATAAAGGCCCAGCCCATGTGTAAATTTGCACAACTCTATGCCTGCCATGAATTATTTCTTAATTATAAGTTTAAAAGGTAAAATTCACAGAAATATTTTGGTTACATTAAAATTTTAAAATATAAATTACAAAATTACAACAAACTTTATTTTAAGTTTAAAAGATAAAATACAGGGATTTATGTTATGTTTAAAAGGTAAAATTCTCAGAAAGATTATGGTTACACTGATATTTCAAGAGGATGTCATAGCTAAAATTAAAATGTATAAAATATTATATATAAAAGGATAATAACGGATTATTTTATAGATACCTCTGAGTACACCCTGGACATTATGGATCTATCATTCTAAATATAGAATGAAATCAAAAACCTTATTACTTTATATGGCACAGTTAATTACATTCCTGAACATAATTGTAGTCCATTAGAGTTCTTCCAGATTCATTACTTCATGTTTCCTGCGTACATTGTAGACGTCCAACATATAGACTGTAACAAAGTTCTATGGATAGCTCTTCTATTCTGTCCATTACACTAGTACTTTCCATAAATGTTTCTGAATAATTCCTACAGTCAATTATCAGAGTTGTGATTCTTTCATCACTATTAAAAAATCCATCTTCTGAATTGTTTATGACTTCATTTTTTAACTGACGGAAAGGTTCCTGTCTAGATCCAGCGACCAGGGGACATTTCAGTAGAAAGTGTATTATATCCTCATCTTCCAATCTACACATTGGACATATACTAGAAATATCAAATTTATTAAATCTATGCCTATCCATTTGCAAAACGAGCGTTCCTGTTATAATTCTAGCTTTTATTATCGATTTCTTCACCGCAATCCTTGTTTTTGATTTCATCTTCCATAAGGGGTGACTTGTCCCAATTTCTAGATGTTTTATGGCCAAATATTTTAAGGTAGTCTTGGCAGTGGCATCATTCTGGAGTCTTTTCAACCAGAATTTTTCAACCTCTTTTCTTACAAGTTTTTTCCATCTGATTTTTAATGGTAAATTTGCTTGTAGGTCTGTTATTGATGGTAGATCATACAGTATAAGTATATCTCGGATGTTACAACAGAAACTGTCCTCGTTGTCATAGTTTACACTGATCTGTCTATTAATGATCTCTTTAATTTTTGAATTATCACTCGCAAGCATGGAGTATAGTAGACTCAATTTTCTCTTGTGAAGTTCTGCCTCTATATGTATCGCACCCACCAGTAGGTATATAGCTGCCGTTGCTATTCTTTGGGGTAGCGATTGCAAATAACGTATTGGTAAGAGTTCTAGCCCGTATATTTATCTTGGTAATACGTATGTGTGAAATATTTTGTAGGAGGTTACAGCATATATACCGGTTGTGCCCTGTCTACCTTAGAATCAATGGTGTATGCCATAGGTATGAAATTCGGATGAAGCAATTAAAAAAGAAAATGAACAAAGATATTGATTGGTAAAATTATTTTTATGAGTTGCAGGCGTCATATTAGCTATAATATATATAATTTGAAAATTACCCCTTAACATCATGAACTACCAATATCGGATCTTTAACATAATGAATTATCAATAGTGATAATGATTTAAAATCTAAGAAGCAAATATTGCTTTAGGTTCATACACCATTTAAAATAAAAATATTAAATATTTTTTTTACAATTAAATCACTTTAAATTAAATCAATCACCGAAGGGTTATATTACACTATATGGCATGGGTATAGATTATCTTTTCGCATAACACACTTCGCAAAGCTGGTTTAACTTGTGTCTAATCCATTTAGGGACCGACCATTTAACTAACTCGAAGGGGGGGGGGGGTTCTAGTTTTTTGTTTCGTTCAGAAATTATTTTTTCGGACATCATGAGAGTTAGAATATTTTATTTTGTCGCGCAAAGCGCGAATTTTTTTTCCAGAATTCCACATTAGGCTATATGACAAAAACTCTGAATCTGATTATTTTTTCCTCCACCAAAATCAGAATATTTTTTTCAGCAACATTGGGAATCAGAATATTTTTTTAGAAAACAACCTTAACCCCCCCCCCCCCCCCCCCCCCCCTCTCCCCCCTTTTCAAGTTAAAGGGTCGTTTCCTTAGTCTATTTAATTGGCACACTTCGTCATATATTTTAAATGTTCTCCAGTACCACAAACGGTTATAAACGAAATAACAACGATAGTTGGTATAAACATATTTTATTGGTATAACTGACATATATAAACAAAACAATAGCAATTCTACAATAGGATTCAGAAACAAGCAAATGCTTTTTTTAAATCTGTTTCCTATGAAAAACATACAAATATCACAAACAAATATATATGCATGCCGATTTAAATTTTAAACTTGTGAGAATTATTTATACATTGAGGGAAAAAAATGTATGTAGCATGTAGTTGAAAGCTACACAATTTACTTCAAAATAATAATACAAAGAGATTGAATAAGATTGAAAAGATGAAAAATATTATGTAGGCATGTCAGGGTGTAAATCTTTTACTTTTTATGATAAAGGTTTGGACTGATTTAAATACTGCCTTGTTTTCTTCGTCATTTAGATTAACTGAGCCAAAAATAAGTAGATTCAGTGAAATTGTTTCAGGAATGTCCAAAAGTGAGAAGAAAAGTTTTTGTCTTAGAGTCGTGTGACGCGGACAATCTAATAAGAAATGAGATACAGTTTCAGTTATTCCACAGATACAATTTGGCGATTCAACAAGGTTTCTAATAAAGAGGTGTGCATTTAAGGCACTACAATTCATACGTAGTCTCGCATGTAATATCTGACCTAACCTACATCCAACATAATAATGGGCTGGAACTTTAGAAAATAACGATAGTTAACAGTTAACAAAGGAATAACAGAGACAAATATGTTGGGGTGGGGATGATTTAGAAACAAATTGTGGTATAATAATGATCTACTGGTGGTAGATAATATGGTAGACACGTAATAAGCCGTTTGTGAAGATGCAGACCTCATTTATCATATGGATTAGGGTTATGGTGTTCAATGTCACTTTCAACAATATTTTCTTTATGGGGGTCTGTTTTATTGGTGGAATAAACCGGAGTCCCTGGAGAAAAGCACTGACCTGTCGCAAATCATTGACAATTTGTATCACATAATGCTGTATCGAGTACACTTTGTAATGAGCGGGATTCGAACTCCCATCCTTAGAAATGATAGGCACTGATTTTATATGTAGTTGTACATCTAACTACCATACGATCACGACCACAACAGACCACATAAAAAGGATAACTTCGGTAATTGTGTAAACCAGTTAAGGTAGAACAACATACTATCTAGATAATATTGCATCATTAAAAGGAAAATTTCGGAAATTGCTTAAGCCAGTTAGTGTAGCACAACACACTATCTAGATAATATTGTGCCTATCAAAAGGAGAACTTCGGTAATTGTGTATGCCAGTTATGGTAGCACAACACATATATGTAGATAATAATGCATTATAGAAAGGAAAACTTCGGTAATTGTGTAAGCCAGTTGTGGTAGCACAACACAGCTATCTAGATAATATTGTGTTATAAAAAGGAGAACTTTGGTAAGTGTGAAAGCCTCTTGTGGTAGAATAACACAGTTGTATAGAAACTAGTTGACTATTTCGTGCCTTATATTACTCAATAAATGAATAGCAGAAAAATGACTCTTTGATCGCAAACGTAGATAAATGTAGCCTAGAAATATACGATTAGTTAGGTAGATGTAACCTAGAAACAAACAATTAGCTAGGTAGATGTAACCTAGAAACAAACGATTAGTTAGATAGATGTAACCTAGAAACAAACGATTAGTTAGATAGATGTAACCTAGAAACAAACGATTAGTTGCGTAGATGTAACACAGAAACTAACAATTAGCTATGTATTAATAAACGATTATTTAGGCTTGTATATACTGAACACTTGTTATGTAGAGAAAAGAAGCACACTAATATGACCATTTGCTGCAAATTCTAATGTATTTGTTTTATGTATTTACCTTTTTATATCATTCTTTCTATGAAATATATGACTACAAATCCTTCGTCGATGCAACCATGTAGCTTACGTGACAATCAAATAATATTTCACATGACAAGACAAAAACATACAATAAAGATCAAATCTAAAGGCCATCCTTTAATAAACGTGAACAAAAAGGTAGATTTTAAATCTTTAAATTTCAATAATCATCATGCAATCTGACACTTTACAGGTATGTTAATTACTAAGATCTGCCAGGTTAAAGTTTTGTAATTTCGTAATATTACAGATATATTTATCCCTCACGTTTTTGGTACTATAAATGTAATGACTAATATTGGATTTTAAAGATTACAATATAGTCCTAAATATCAGACATTTACAAGTATTCAAGTTTGACGAAATATAAATGGATATAAATAAAAATCTAGAAGCTTAAATGAACATAGATAAAACAATATATTATTTATGATTCAAATACTTTAGAACTCTGGAACGACGTACATAAGAAATTAAATTGGTTTTCTCCCTGTCCTCCGGTTTCCTCAACCAATAAAACTGACCGCCACGATAAAACTGAAAATTTGTTGAAAGTGGCGTTAAAACACCATAAAACAAACAAACCAACATAAGAAATAAATTAAATAAATACAATAAATAAATACAAAGAGTAAAAATAAGGTGGTAATAAAAACAACATGAATAATTCCAGCATGACAATCCGACCTTCAAAATTTGTAGAAAGAGGAAAAATTGATACCCTAACACAAACACATGACCTCTCACTGTCATGGTTTACACGATATTTTAGTTTACCCTCTGATGTCTTTGAGATTCGTGTTGTTTGTTCAATCGTTAGTTTTCTGCTCAGTGTTTTGTGGTCCATTATTTGTTTTGTTGTCTATTTGTTTTGTCTGTTATTCTAAGACTAACGACTTCTGATTACAACCTTGGTATCTCCAAACTGTTCTTGCAATATACAGTAAAAGTAGCCAATGGTTGTATTGTCATTTAGGAACTGATTGTCCTTTTGGGGCACCTGAGTATTCTAGGTATTCAGTGGGGAACTTGATGCTGGATCGTAGTTTTCTGTGTAGTGTTTTGTAGATCATTGTTTATCATTTTGACCTTTTTCTCTTTTACCATTGCATTGCGTGTCTTTCTTCCTATTAACCGTTTGATATCTTCAAACATTCTCGTTACCTTCAAAGAATTATGTTCAGTAAATTCGGGAATAATACTTAGTACCTGCGTTTATCTCCTGATCTTCATTGGGTGCATGCTTTGTAAAGCTTCACACAATCACAGTATGGAGATGTTCAAGAGTCGGCCATATTGATTCGAATACTCTATTTGACAAACAGGTAAACATCTAACTTTCTCGTCGATGTTGTGGGTTGTGTTATTGAGTAACGCTGTAACTTATCTATGACTTAGCATATCGCCTACCATCCACTACCATACATTCCTGTTATAAAATAACCACCATATCTTATCCCCTGCTATTCATCTAATAGAAACGTTTTACCAAACCATATACTTCACTTGTCAATCTAATTATTAAATGATTACCATACCCTATTCTCAACACAAAAATAATTAAATGATTAACAATAACATGATTACTGTTGCATATACTATGCCTGCCTGTCTGTGTTATTCTGTAGATAATGGAGGTTATGGTTTCGGATTATGGTGTTTAACGCCACTTTCAGCAATGTTTCAGTTTTATTGATTTATCTTTAATTTTCTGCTCCGCAGTGTTTTTTTTCTTCTTTTATTTTTTTTTTAGTTTTGTTGTCATTTGTTTCTTTTTCCATTACGTGGTCTGTTCTTCTAAGACTTGCGGCTTCTGATTACACTTTTGGTATATACAAGCTTTGCTTTACAATGTAAAATAAAAGTAACGAATGCTTTTATTGCCATCTATGTACTGATTACCCTTCCGGGGCACCTGAGCTCGTCTAGGTACTCAGTGGGTTTCGTGATGCTCGATATTATTTTCTATGTACAGTTTTATAGATCATTGTTTGTCATTTTGTACTTTTTCTTTATTCCCATTGTATTGTGTCCTTCTTCCATTTACTCCTTTGATATCTACAAGTTGTTCGTTTACCTTCAGATAAACGCTATTAATAATTTCGGAAATAATACTGTGCAGTGTTTTGTTGGCCTTTATTTGTTTTGTTGTCTTTTTTTCTTTCTCCTGTTCTTCTTAGACGTACAGCTTCTGATTACACCTTGGTATCTTCAATCTTTGTTTTACAATTTAATGCTGTCTTTTAGTTCTTTTTCTTTTTATTATTGTTCTTTAAAAGACTTAAGCTTCTGATTACCCTATTGGTATCCCCAATTTGTTCGTGCAATGTTAAGTACAATTAACAAAGGCTTTATAACAATTTATAAACTAATTACTTGCTCGTACCGTTTGCGTTGTACTTTTTATTTTGGCCATTGCGTTGTCTGTTCTTCTTCGATATACGGATTCTGATTACCTCTTTGGTATCTTCAAACTCTTCTTATAATCTTCTTTGGGTAACGTCATCCATACCATCATCGATGTGGTCTCCATTGAAAAGCTTGTTTGCATTCTTCATTGATAATCTGTTGAGTTTTTTTTTTAGATCTGGTCGTTTGTAGGCATCACTTTTCATTATACCAATTGACTTACTTACTTACTTACTTAATGGTACTTAATGGTGGTTTCCAGAACTGGCTCCTCTTGGTTCCACTTCTCCGGACTCTCCAATTATGTCAATATCTGGTAATTGTATGTCACTTCTGCTTCCTCCAGAAATTTCAGCTCTATGGTCTGAATAATATATCTCTTTACTTTCCCAGTATTTATCTAAGCGGTTTTTGAATGCGTTTGTTGATGCTGCATGTATGACTTGGTCTGGTAATTTGTTCCAAACTTTTGCAACACGTATAGCAAAACTATTTTTCCTCAAACTTGTTTTAAATCGTTGTTGGACTATTTTGTTGTTGTTGTTTCTTCTGCTGAATCTGTTTCCGGAGCTTGAAAGTAGTTTTAAGAAAGAACTAGCTTCTGGGTCATATTTCTCGTTTATGATTTTATATGTTTCAATCATATCACCCCTGATTCTTCTATGTGCTATTGTTGGTAGTTTTAATTTCTTTATTCTCTCAGGGTAGCTTAGATTGTGAAAACCTGGTATTTGTTTTGTTGCTCTTTTTTGTACACTTTCGATTTTATCTATGTACATTTTCTTGTATGGGGCCCAGACTGAACTAGCATAATCCAAATGTGTCCTCACTAGAGTTTTGCATAGTGGGAGAAATATATCTGCAGTTAGGTTTCTGAATGTTCTTCTAAGTGCTGCAAAAATAGAATTTGCCTTGCTTACCATCTCACAAATGTGTTTATCAAAAGACAGCTCATCATCTATTAAGACCCCAATGTCCTTTTCGTCCTTTACTTTACTAATTTCCTGCCCCAATACATTATATTTGACTTCCTCCTCTTTTGGTGTTCTATGCATATTCATATATTTACATTTTTCCAGGTGGAATTTTAGAAGACATTTGTTACTCCAATTTTCTAACTTAATCAAGTCGTTTTGCAATATTTGCTGGTCATCTATACTGTTGATTAACCTGAAAATGTTGGTGTCATCAGCAATTAAATAGGCTTCAGATTCCACAGCATCTGGCAAGTCGTTGATGTAAAGAACGAAAAGTATAGAGCCTAAAACCGAACCTTGAGGTATGCCTGAGGTATCTTCCATTCGGTTTGATATCTCTCCTTCTATTGATACTCGTTGATAGCGTCTTGATAGAAAATCCTCTATCCAACTCAAAATGGGATTAGCTATGCCATAATTTTCTATCTTCTTGATTAGTCTTTTATGTGGCGCCTTATCAAAGGCCTTTTGGAAGTCTGTACAAATACAGTCTATATCCAATCCCTCGTCCAGAGCCTCAGACCATTTATCTATGACCTCTAGTAATTGTAGCGCAGTTGATCTCCCTTCTATGAATCCGTATTGTTTGTTTGAAAACAATTTATTAGCCTTCATATGATTTATTATATGCAATCTAATTAGTTTCTCCATTATTTTACAAACTACTGATGTTAGACTAACTGGTCTGTAAATTTTTGCCTGTGATTTATTACCCTTCTTGAAAATTGCACTAATTTGTGCATATTTCCATTCTTTTCCTACTGTTTTTAAAGCCAGTGATTGATTAAATATTATACTCAATGGTTCTGCAATAAATTCTTTAATTTCAAATAGTAATCTAGGATGCAGGCTATCCGGTCCTGAGGATTTGTCTGTCTTCAAATTCTGGAAGAGTTTCAAAACCATGTCTTTGTTAATAACTAGATCCTTTTGCTCATATTGAATTTCAACTGGTATCATTTGTGGTAATTCCCCAAGAGGATCATTTGTGAAGACACTAGAAAGGTAATCAGATAAGATGTTGGCTTTCTTTTTGTTGTCTCTGAATTTGTATCTTCTGGGTCAATATGCAAATCTCCTATTCCCTACCTCGTTTTGGACTTTGATTTTATATAGCTCCTGATAGCTTTTGGATTTTTCTTGGCATTCTCGTATAGGTCTTTTTCAAACTTCTTTTCCATTTTGTTGACAGCCCCTTTCACCTTATTCCTAACTCTATTGTATTCTTGTCTAATTGTATGGTCACTACTGCTCGCTACTTTTTTGGATAGGGTGTTTTTCCTTTTAATTAAGTTTCTTGCTTTCTTGTCAATTGGGAAAGTGTTTCTTCTTCTTTCATTCATGTTGATTGTTTTTGTTGGGAAGAACCTGTGTTCAAGGTCCCTTAAAAGGGTTAAAAAGGTTGACCAATTAGTGTCTATGTTATTAGTCTCACTAAGTACTGTATATCTTGCCATTTTATATTTTTAATCTCCTGATTAAAGTCTCTATAATTTCCGTTGTTATGCATCTTCACTGTTTTTGGCTGAGTACATATGTTAGCGTAGCAATTGAAGTCAAAATTTAGGACACAATGGTCGCTCTTCTCAAGCGGACTTACATGTTCAAGGTTCGATATCATGGTTTCCTCATTTGTTACTATAAGGTCTAATATATGAGGGGTATCTGTGCCTCGTCATCTTGTTGTTTCCTCGTATGTTGATATAGGAAGTTGTCCTGTATTGTTTCAACAAATTTGTATTCATGACTATTTGTGTTATCCCCTTTGGTATTCCAGTTCTCCCAGTCGATATCCGGGTAATTAAAATCACCCATAATTAGTATGTGTGAATAACCTTTATGAGTTGCTTCTGAAATTAGTGAGCACAGTTTGTCACTATTCTCACTAGTTCTATTAGATGGTGATCTATATGTTAGACCTACTAGTAGCTTATCATTTTGTAGCTACCTACTTCTGTTAGTGAAAATTCTGCTATTGCAGGTTTATATAGGTTTAGTTTTGGTTTGACTTCAATGATTCCTATGATGTTTGGTTTACTATCTCTAGTTCTAACAATGAGTTCCGCCATTTTATTAAATAATTGGTCTGCATTTGTATAAAAACAGTTCAATTTGGATAGAACTGTAAACGTATTTACATTAACACTGTTAAAACATTCTTCCCACTATGTACCAGGTTTGTCCTTTTATTTCAATTTACTTCTCTATCTTGGCCACTTTCCTGGCCCAAGGGGGATCCCCAATCTTGTATTTGTACGGACATTAGATAAAGTATACTTATGCCGAGGGGTTTATACGTTTAATCATTGTGATGGAGTAGTACGGACATTAGATAAAGTATACTGATGTCGAGGTGTTTATACGTTTAATCCTTGGTGATGGAGTAGTACGGACATTAGATAAAGTATACTGATGGTGAGGGGTTTATACGTTTAATCCTTGGTGATGGAGTAGTATGGACATTCGATAAAGTTAACTGATGCCGAGGTGTTTATACGTTTATTCCTTGGTGATGGAGTAGTACGGACATTAGATAAAGTATACTGATGCTGAGGGGTTTATGCGTTTAATCCTTGATGATGGAGTAGTACGGACATTAGATAAAGTATACTGATGCCGAGGTGTTTATACGTTTAATCCTTGATGATGGAGTAGTATGGACATTAGATAAAGTATACTGATGCCGAGGTGTTTATATGTTTAATCCTTGGTGATGGAGTAGTACAGACATTAGATAAAGTATACTGATGCCGAGGGGTTTATACGTTTAATCCTTGATGATGGAGTAGTACGGACATTAGATAAAGTATACTGATGCCGAGGTGTTTATATGTTTATTCCTTGGTGATGGAGTAGTACGGACATTTGATAAAGTATACTGATGCTGAGGGGTTTATACGTTTAATCCTTGGTGATGGAGTAGTACGGACATTAGATAAAGTATACTGATGCTGAGGGGTTTATACGTTTAATCCTTGGTGATGGAGTAGTATGGACATTATATAAAGTATACTGATGCCGAGGGGTTTATATGTTTAATCCTTGGTGATGGAGTAGTACAGACATTATATAAAGTATACTGATGCCGAGGGGTTTATACGTTTAATCCTTGGTGATGGAGTAGTACGGACATTAGATAAAGTATACTGATGCCGAGGGGTTTATACGTTTAATCCTTGGTGATGGAGTAGTACGGACATTCGATAAAGTATACTGATGCCGAGGTGTTTATACGTTTATTCCTTGGTGATGGAGTAGTATGGACATTCGATAAAGTATACTGATGCCGAGGGGTTTATACGTTTAACCCTTGCTGATGAAGTAGTACGGACATTCGATAAAGTATACTGATGTCGAGGTGTTTATATGTTTATTCCTTAGTGATGGAGTAGTATGGATATTAGATAAAGTATACTGATGCCGAGGTCTTAATACGTTTAATCCTTGGTGATGGAGTAGTATGGACATTAGATAAAGTATACTGATGCCGAGGTGTTTATACGTTTATTCCTTGGTGATGGAGTAGTACGGACATTAGATAAAGTATACTGATGCTGAGGGGTTTATACGTTTAATCCTTGGTGATGGAGTAGTATGGACATTTGATAAAGTATACTGATGCCGAGGGGTTAATACGTTTAATCCTTGGTGATGGAGTAGTATGGACATTAGATAAAGTTAACTGATGTCGAGGTGTTTATTCGTTTAATCCTTGGTGATGGAGTAGTATGGACATTCGATAAAGTATACTGATGCCGAGGTGTTTATATGTTTAATCCTTGGTGATGGAGTAGTACAGACATTAGATAAAGTATACTGATGCTGAGGGTTTATACGTTTAATCCTTGGTGATGGAGTAGTACGGACATTAGATAAAGTATACTGATGCCGAGGTGTTTATACGTTTAATCATTGGTGATGGAGTAGTACGAACATTTGATAAAGTATACTGATGCCGAGGGGTTTATACATTTAATCCTTGGTGATGGAGTAGTACGGACATTCGATAAAGTATACTGATGCCGAGATGTTTATACGTTTAATACTTGGTGATGGAGTAATACGGACATTCGATGAAGTACACTGATGCCGAGGGGTTTATACGTTTAATCCTTGGTGATGGAGTAGTACGCACATTCGATAAAGTATACTGATGCCGAGGTGTTTATACGTTTATTCCTTGGTGATGGAGTAGTATGGACATTCTATAAAGTATACTGATGCCGAGGGGTTTATACGTTTAACCCTTGCTGATGAAGTAGTACGGACATTCGATAAAGTATACTGATGTCGAGGTGTTTATATGTTTATTCCTTAGTGATGGAGTAGTATGGACATTAGATAAAGTATACTGATGCCGAGGTCTTAATACGTTTAATCCTTGGTGATGGAGTAGTATGGACATTAGATAAAGTATACTGATGCCGAGGTGTTTATACGTTTATTCCTTGGTGATGGAGTAGTACGGACATTAGATAAAGTATACTGATGCTGAGGGGTTTATACGTTTAATCCTTGGTGATGGAGTAGTATGGACATTTGATAAAGTATACTGATGCCGAGGGGTTAATACGTTTAATCCTTGGTGATGGAGTAGTATGGACATTAGATAAAGTTAACTGATGTCGAGGTGTTTATTCGTTTAATCCTTGGTGATGGAGTAGTATGGACATTCGATAAAGTATACTGATGCCGAGGTGTTTATATGTTTAATCCTTGGTGATGGAGTAGTACAGACATTAGATAAAGTATACTGATGCTGAGGGTTTATACGTTTAATCCTTGGTGATGGAGTAGTACGGACATTAGATAAAGTATACTGATGCCGAGGTGTTTATACGTTTAATCATTGGTGATGGAGTAGTACGAACATTTGATAAAGTATACTGATGCGGAGGGGTTTATACATTTAATCCTTGGTGATGGAGTAGTACGGACATTCGATAAAGTATACTGATGCCGAGATGTTTATACGTTTAATACTTGGTGATGGAGTAATACGGACATTCGATAAAGTATACTGATGCCGAGGTGTTTATACGTTTAATCCTTGGTGATGGAGTAGTACGGACATTAGATAAAGTATACTGATGCCGAGGTGTTTATACGTTTAATCCTTGGTGATGGAGTAGTACGGACATTTGATAAAGTATACTGATGCCGAGGGGTTTATACATTTAATCCTTGGTGATGGAGTAGTACGGACATTCGATAAAGTATACTGATGCCGAGATGTTCATACGTTTAATACTTGGTGATGGAGTAGTACGGACATTCGATAAAGTATACTGATGCCGAGGTGTTTATACGTTTAATCCTTGGTGATGGAGTAGAACAGACATTAGATAAAGTATACTGATGCCGAGGTGTGTATACGTTTATTCCTTGGTGATAGAGTAGTATGGACATTTGATAAAGTATACTGGTGCCGAGGGGTTAATACGTTTAACCCTTGGTGATGGAGTAGTACGGACATTCGATAAAGTATACTGATGCCGAGATGTTTATACGTTTAATACTTGGTGATGGAGTAATACGGACATTCGATAAAGTATACTGATGCCGAGGTGTTTATACGTTTAATCCTTGGTGATGGAGTAGTACGGACATTTGATAAAGTATACTGATGCCGAGGGGTTTATACATTTAATCCTTGGTGATGGAGTAGTACAGACATTAGATAAAGTATACTGATGCCGAGGTGTTTATACGTTTATTCCTTGGTGATGGAGTAGTACGGACATTCGATAAAGTATACTGATGCCGAGGTGTTTATACGTTTAACCCTTGGTGATGGAGTAGTACGGACATTAGATAAAGTATACTGATGCCGAGGTGTTTATACGTTTAATCCTTGGTGATGGAGTAGTATGGACATTAGATAAAGTATACTGATGTCGAGGTGTTTATACGTTTAATCCTTGGTGATGGAGTAGTACGGACATTCGATAAAGTATACTGATGCCGAGGTGTTTATACGTTTAATCCTTGGTGATGGAGTAGTACGGACATTCGATAAAGTATACTGATGCCGAGGTGTTTATACGTTTAACCCTTGGTGATGGAGTAGTACAGACATTCGATAAAGTATACTGATGCCGAGGTGTTTATACGTTTAATCATTGGTGATGGAGTAGTACGGACATTAGATAAAGTATACTGATGCCGAGGGGTTTATACGTTTAACCCTTGGTGATGGAGTAGTACGGACATTCGATAAAGTATACTGATGCCGAGGTGTTTATACGTTTAATACTTGGTGATGGAGTAATACGGACATTCGATAAAGTATACTGATGCCGAGGTGTTTATACGTTTAATCCTTGGTGATGGAGTAGTACGGACATTAGATAAAGTATACTGATGCCGAGGTGTTTATACGTTTAACCCTTGGTGATGGAGTAGTACGGACATTCGATAAAGTATACTGATGCCGAGGTGTTTATACGTTTAATACTTGGTGATGGAGTAATACGGACATTCGATAAAGTATACTGATGCCGAGGTGTTTATACGTTTAATCCTTGGTGATGGAGTAGTACAGACATTAGATAAAGTATACTGATGCCGAGGTGTTTATACGTTTATTCCTTGGTGATGGAGTAGTACGGACATTCGATAAAGTATACTGATGCCGAGGTGTTTATACGTTTAACCCTTGGTGATGGAGTAGTACGGACATTCGATAAAGTATACTGATGCCGTGGTGTTTATACGTTTAATCCTTGGTGATGGAGTAGTACGGACATTAGATAAAGTATACTGATGCCGAGGGGTTTATACGTTTAACCCTTGGTGATGGAGTAGTACGGACATTCGATAAAGTATACTGATGCCGAGATGTTTATACGTTTAATACTTGGTGATGGAGTAATACGGACATTCGATAAAGTATACTGATGCCGAGGTGTTTATACGTTTAATCCTTGGTAATGGAGTAGTACGGACATTTGATAAAGTATACTGATGCCGAGGGGTTTATACATTTAATCCTTGGTGATGGAGTAGTACAGACATTCGATAAAGTATACTGATGCCGAGGTGTTTATACGTTTATTCCTTGGTGATGGAGTAGTACGGACATTCGATAAAGTATACTGATGCCGAGGTGTTTATACGTTTAACCATTGGTGATGGAGTAGTACGGACATTCGATAAAGTATACTGATGCCGAGGTGTTTATACGTTTAATCCTTGGTGATGGAGTAGTATGGACATTAGATAAAGTATACTGATGTCGAGGTGTTTATACGTTTAATCCTTGGTGATGGAGTAGTACGGACATTCGATAAAGTATACTGATGCCGAGGTGTTTATACGTTTAATCCTTGGTGATGGAGTAGTACGGACATTCGATAAAGTATACTGATGCCGAGGTGTTTATACGTTTAACCCTTGGTGATGGAGTAGTACAGACATTCGATAAAGTATACTGATGCCGAGGTGTTTATACGTTTAATCCTTGGTGATGGAGTAGTACGGACATTAGATAAAGTATACTGATGCCGAGGGGTTTATACGTTTAACCCTTGGTGATGGAGTAGTACGGACATTCGATAAAGTATACTGATGCCGGGGTGTTTATACGTTTAATACTTGGTGATGGAGTAATACGACATTCGATAAAGTATACTGATGCCGAGGTGTTTATACGTTTAATCCTTGGTGATGGAGTAGTACGGATATTAGATAAAGTATACTGATGCCGAGGGGTTGATACGTTTAATCATTGGTGATGGAGTAGTATGGACATTAAATAAAGTATACTGATGCCGAGGTGTTTATACGTTTAATCCTTGGTGATGGGGTAGTACGGACATTGGATAAAGTATACTGATGCCGAGGGGTTGATACGTTTAATCCTTGGTGATGGAGTAGTACGGACATTAGATAAAGTATACTGATGCCGAGGGGTTTATACGTTTAATCCTTGGTGATGGAGTAGTACGGACATTGGATAAAGTATACTGATGCCGAGGTGTTTATACGTTTAATCCTTGTTGATGGAGTAGTACGGACATTAGATAAAGTATACTGATGCCGAGGGGTTTATACGTTTAATCCTTGGTGATGGAGTAGTACGGACATTCGATAAAGTATACTGATGCCGAGATGTTTATACGTTTAATCCTTGGTGATGGAGTAGTACAGACATTAGATAAAGTATACTTATGCCGAGGGGTTTATACGTTTAACCCTTGGTGATGGAGTAGTACGGACATTAGATAAAGTATACTGATGCCGAGGGGTTTATACGTTTAATCCTTGGTGATGGAGTAGTACGGACATTAGATAAAGTATACTGATGTCGAGGTGTTTATACGTTTAATCCTTGGTGATGGAGTAGTATGGACATTAGATAAAGTATACTGATGTCGAGGGGTTTATACGTTTAATCCTTGGTGATGGAGTAGTACAGACATTAGATAAAGTATACTGATGCCGAGGTGTTTATACGTTTAATCCTTGGTGATGGAGTAGTACGGACATTTGATAAAGTATACTGATACCGAGGTGTTTATACGTTTAATCCTTGGTGATGGAGTAGTACAGACATTAGATAAAGTATACTGATGCCGAGGTGTTTATACGTTTAATCCTTGGTGATAGAGTAGTACGGACATTTGATAAAGTATACTGATGCCGAGGGGTTAATACGTTTAATCCTGTACCTTTGTTCTCTATACTCTGTTAGTATAAATTCAATATATTGGTATGGGTATTCATATGTCTTAATATACTTATCTACTTTCCTTGTAATTTCACATGTCCCGAGCCATACCAAGATGATTGGGTCCTTCAGATCTTTCACTAGTCTTACCAGCGAGTTAACATGACTCTTATTATACACAGTATAGATTTAACAAATACAGGTACATTAAATGAAAACCACATTAGACTGTAAATAAAGTGTAGTCGACTCGAGATCAAAAACATATATTATCCAGTCAGTCAGTGAATGATTTAAGAAATAAATCATGGAAGCTAGAATGTGTTGGGAGTTTTAACATGAATTGGCGGATATTGGTATTTTATCCTGAGCCAGAAGCGAGGGATAAAATTTTCTAATATCCGCCAATCCATGTTAAAACTCAAAACACATTCTGGCTTCCATGATTTATTTCGATTCTGATATGTCTAAGAGTACAAATACGGTAGTATACTTTGATTGGAAGACGGTAATTTATATTTACGCTTGTGGAAAATGTCGCACACAATTTATGTAACTCGAATAATAATGTGCCCTCTATCGGCATTATTCGGGTCACCATTTATGCTGCCAATGGAAAAGTCAGTCACATTCACCGGCGCATGTGCTAATAAGATTATACCGAATGGATAACTCGCTCGTTTATTAACAAATCAAAAGAAGGAGGTAATGTTAGAATATTGTTTAATGCTAAATGAACAATTTTTCAGCTATGTCATGTCGAGAACAAGTTACATTTTAATGAGATGATGTTCGCTTTGTACTACATGTAGATTAACACGCTGAGATGGATTTGTACAGTGATAGCTATTTTAAACGACGATGTGTTCTAAGTTTAAATGATACAGTTCATTTCACCTTTCGGTCCAAGGCTACATTTTGTATTTCCACCTTTTGCCTTAGTAGCCTATTCCAACTTGTAGATTAATATAATAAACTTTAACTTCTTATTATTACAGATGAACAGTTTTCACTTGTCCAGGTGGTTTATTTTTTACAATATAATTTCTTTGTTATTGACTAATGATTAACGACAGTATACCAGTACTAGTGTGGAGGTATTTGGAACAAGTTGGAACTTTTGCACGTTCGAATTCCAGATTTGATTCTAAAATTATACATTTTTGTATCTTTTTATGCAAATTATTTCCCTTGCGATTGGGGCCTGGTTTAGATCTAGCAAGAGCAATGTAAATGACAAAGAATTTGAGTATAATTTTCTCATAGTTTGTAGATATATGAACGTTGTAAAAAATCAGAAGATAGTTTTATAACAAATACAAAATTCACAAGTTGTTACATTTTAAAATTTTGATCAGATTATGGGAAAAACTACATGTAATGTACATTGTATATGTTATTTTCATTGAACTTTCCATGAAAGTGGACCACTTTGCTATCCTTTTTGTAAAGGGAAATACATTTTAGAATGGAAGGTGGAAATGAGCAAATGGTCTATTTCAGGTTAACTTAGTACTATACCCTTTTTTGTACAATTGAATTTGATTAATTCTTGAGGAACCGTCATGTTTGTGATCGTATGGTAGTTGCATTTACATGTACAGTGACTTGTGACACATCAGTGGTTTTCTCAGGGTACTCCGGTTTCCTCCACCAATAAAACTGACCGCAACGATATAGCTGAAATATTGTTGAAAGTAGAGTTAAACACCATAGACCAAACCAAACCATTAATGTTTTATTACCATGGTGATGTGATCATTATTAATGGTACACAGAAAACTTACGGAAAATTGTTCATGACTACGATTGTTGTACCATATTTTCATTTTTCATGATAAAGAGCTAGACAATAGAATGTTGAGAAAGAATCCAACAAGGATAGAAGTTAAACTTGATGATCTCGAGGAATTTAATCAAATGAAAAAGGATAAAGAATTTGAACAAGCCAAACAAACACTTGGATCTAATGATTGGCACACGCCTACGCAGGACTCGTTAATGGACACGAGAACAAGAACTGAATTTATCCACGAACGTATAGGATACGATCCAAAACCACACCCACAACCATCCCTCCAGGGAACTGTTAGATAGCAGATATTTTTTTTGGTATGTTTATTGACAGATGAAAACAGTATTCAATATGACAGGTTCAGTTCCCATGACAACGGTAATTGAATATATTTGAAGAAAAGACCATCAATCAATGACAATTGAATATTGAAACATTATTATATTGTATGCATGATCATGAACCAAAAATTGTGTTAAAATCTGTGGTGAATGTGAACGTGACAAATATAACTTTCAATATTTGAATGCAATACAAGTTTAAAGCTTAAAAATATATGATATATAGTAAAAGTAATACATTTTAGATTTTAAAAGAAACATGGTTGCTGCTAACAATGAAACTGCAGAGCCACCATGACTTAGTTAGCCGTTAGCGAATATCTGGGTCACTCCGGATGTGTTCCGTTTGTGGTAATCACAAGCCCGTCCTTTCCTCATTCATGACTTATCACCGGGTTTCTAACGTGTGTAACACGACGATTGCTACAAGTGGAGCAGAAAATGCTTTTTCTTCCGGAGCACCCAAATTCATCACCGGTATTACTCAATCTTTAGCTTTCTGTGTAGAATTTTCTAGATCATTGCTTGTCCTTTTGTATACTTTCTGTCGGCCATTGTATTGTCTGTCTTTCGATTTACGGCTTCCCATTACCCCGCAATCTTAGATTTATGGCTTCCTATTACCCCTGGCAATCTTAGATTTACAGCTTCCTATTACCTCTTGGTAATCTTAGATATACGGCTTCCTATTATCCCTTGGCAATCGTAGATTTACGGCTTCCTATTACCCCTTGGCAATCTTAGATTTACGGCTTCCTTTTACCCCTTGGCAATCTTAGTTTTACGGCTTCCTATTACCCCTTGGCAATCTTAGATATACGGCTTCCTATTACACCGCAATCTTAGATTGACGGCTTCCTATTACCCCTTGGCAATCTTAGATTTACGGCTTCCTATTACCCCTTGGCAATCTTAGATTTACGGCTTCCTATTACCCCTTGGCAATCTTAGATCTACGGCTTCCTATTACCCCTTGGCAATCTTAGATTTACGGTTTCCTATTACCCCTTGGCAATCTTAGATTTACGGCTTCCTATTACCCCTTGGCAATCTTAGATCTACGGCTTCCTATTACCCCTTGGCAATCTTAGATTTACCGCTTCCTATTACCCCTTGGCAATCTTAGATTTACGGCTTCCCATTACCCCTTGGCAATCTTAGATTTACGGCTTCCTATTACCCCTTTGCAATCTTCAAACCTTTCTTACAGACATAATATTCTGGTTCATACTTGTAAATGGCATACATTGCTTTTTGTGGGTCAAGGAAAGGCGTTTTGTTTTTAATTTTGTAAATCATTGTTTGCCCTTTAGTCTTTTTTCATATGACCATTGCATTGTCTGCCATTCGATATACGGCTTCGGATGACCCCTTTGGTATCTTAGATATACAGCTTCTGATGACCCCTTTGGTATCTTAGATATACGGCTTCTGATGACTCCTTTGGTATCTTAGATATACGGCTTCTGATGACCCCTTTGATATCTTAGATATACGGCTTCTGATGACCCCTTTGGTATCTTAGATATACGGCTTCTGATGACCCCTTTGATATCTTAGATATACGGCTTCTGATGACCCCTTTGGTATCTTAGATATACGGCTTCTGATGACTCCTTTGGTATCTTAGATATACGGCTTCTGATGACCCCTTTGGTATGTTCAAACCTTTCTTCTTAAATTTATTGCATTGCTTTGTGTAGTAAAAACGTAGATATCAAATTTAGTGCGCACGATTCGTTTTTGGAATAACCTTCATCAGGGACGCTCAAAATCGAAAGATTGGGAAGTCAAATAATTTTGGGAGCAATAAAACCAAAGGAGACCCTTATTTATTTTATTACTAATTACATTATTTATTTAGGAACTGTATATTTCAGTAATAAATATATCAAATAAACAATATATATCTAGTAAACGTCACGGTGCCCAAAATGTCAAGAGCATCAAGACAACGTAGAGTTTCATACGGTATTCCCTAGTTAACACCTGTATACATAGCGTTCTTAAAACAAACAGCATCTCTTTTGATCTTGTTACAGAATTTATAACATGGTAAGATAACTAACTTAGTGTATTGACCTATTATCATGTACTAAGTCAGTATACTACATGTATTAGACATGTAGTGTCATACATTATTTGAAGCCAAAATAACACTGGATCGATACCTCTGTTGGTGGATTATTAGTCCCCAAGGGTATCATCCGCGCAGTGGTCAGTGTTTATCTGAGAAACAGGATACTGGACCAGGGCTATTAACATATTCGCCTTATTCGATCTCTTAAAAAGTTTATATTCAGATACCAAGATCTTGTCGAAATATATTCCGTCTCTGCAGAAAAGATTATAAACGATGGATTTTCATATAGTGAAAATGTATAAAGATAGGGTGTCAACAAAAATGTCAAAAATGTTTTTTTATCAATGTGTGACGTAATATTATCTTTGACATTTACTTCACTGAGTTTGGTGTTGCTTTTGACAACTGTTTTACCTGTTTTGTTCAAGTATTGTTATAAATACTGTTATAGTGACAGCCGGAAACTTTGAGCCGTAATGAAAGGGGGAGGTTTGGCGCTTTAAAATCTGATTCAACCCACCATTTCTTTAGAAATGCCTGTACCAAGTCAGGGTCATTACGGTTTTCACAGTTTTTCGGTTGTTGACTGATTTTGTCTGTTTATATACTTACGAGTTTTGACTTTTCCTTTGTAAGATTGTTCGGAGTTCTGTAATTTTGTTATTACCCTTACTTACTGACATGGTGTGTTTGATATACTTATTATTGAAATTTACAGTACTGTAACTATCATCAAAACTAAGGTTCTCATCCCTCAGACATATGTGCCCGTAGCCGATGTTATATATCCTGCTTAGGCCTCATTCAAACCTTTCGACTTGTACCTGATGAAGTTGATTCCAAAAGCGTGTGGTGTGCACTAAATTTGATATCTACGTTTTTATTTATTTTTTAATTTGTGTCATTTTTACTCTGCATTTTGAGGGTACCTGATGAAGGTTATTCCAGAAACGCGTCTTGCGCAACAGAGTTTTAAAACAAATAGCATCTCTTTTGATCTTTGTTACAGAATTTATAGCATAGTAAGATAACCATTAGTGTAATGACCCATTATCCTGTACTAAGTCATGTTACTACTAAGACATTTAGTGTCATTCTTTATTTAATGCCGTAACTTTGTGTGGTTTTTACTCAGCATTTTGAGGGTACATGGTGAAAGTTATTCAAGAAACGCGTTCTGCGCACCTAATTTGATATCTAAGTTTTTAATAAAATGTCGGAATTAGAAGTCAGATTATTTTTTTTCTAAATTATCATGTTTTTGTGTGTTTTCAGATATTTTGGATATACAGTCAAACCTGCCCATACAGTCACCTCTATTAAGTGGTCAACTGTATTAAAAGGTCACTTTTTTCTTGTCCTGTCATAGAACATTCTTTGTGAGTTGAACCTCTTTTAAGAGGTCACCTGTCTTAAAAAATAGCTTTTTCCTTCTCCCAAGGGTGACCTCTTAATACAGGTTTGACTGTATTTATGTTTTAAATTGATAGCTGCTCCTAATTAATATAATTTATTAAAACTAAGTTCAATGACAAATATTTTAGCTATCCTGTTTTGGTCCTTTGGCTTACCTGCTCTCAGATCTTTAAATTATTTGGTTTTCCAATATTTTAACTTTGAGCGTACCAGACGAAATTAAATTAAATGTACATGTATACGTTTGTATTGTCTTTGCAACCTCTCGACAAGCACTACACAGGGGCGGATCCAGGATTTCAAGCTAGGAGGCGCACTTAAGAAAATTGGGGTATTTCGTGTGAAAAATCACGATTTTACGCCAAAAAATCATATTTTTTCCAATTTTAGGGGGCGCACGCGCCGGGTGCGCCCCCCCCCCCTGGATCCGCCCCTGCTACAGACAATAATAAATTCTCTGAATTGTCATTTTTGAGAGTTCAAAAAATGTAATTACTCTTGCACAAAGCACGACGGGTGCCACTAGTGCAACAGGAACTATTTACCTTCCGGAACACCTGAGTTCACCCCTGATTTTAGAGGGGTTCGTGTTATCCAATGTTTATTGATCATTGTTTGTCCTTTCTATTCCCGTTGTGTTTTCTGTCCTTCGATTTGCGGCTTCTGGCTACCCCAGTCGTTTCTCCAAACTTTTCTTTCACGACAAATAAACAATGAAATTACAACAATGGATATATCGTAGTACCAGTAGTCAATGTTTCGGTACTGACATTGTTTATTCTATTTTATTTAGTAAAAATTTTACATTTATTATATAAAGTAATTTTCATTAAAACTATTAAATTCATTTTCCATGGGCATCCGGTGCCGATTTTATCTACCCGGGTTCACTTGCTCCCAAAGACTTCCAAATTATTTGGCTTTCCTTTTTCTTTACTTTGAGCGTATCCTATGAAGGTTATTCCAGAAACGCGTCGTGCACACTAACTCAGATATCTACGTTTTCATTGGAATATATATAATAAAATGAACACGGTTTTTGCCCAAGCAAATGTAAAGGTTTTCTAGAAAATGGTTGATGGGACAAATCATGTCATTGCATGTTCAATTGTAATATTTATCACTTTTATTATAGTTTGTGTCCTCCGAAAGGGGTATTTTATAATATAATTACTAGTGTTGTCAGTGTTCTATGATGTCGTAAATGACATGAAAGGAAGGTTGTATAATCTTATGACCAATTACTATAATTTATATGAAGCTAAAATCCTGGTAATAAATTCTTAATAATGTTTTTTTGTTTTTTCTTTAATGAAATCTTTACATTTGTTAGTGGAAACACAGTACCAGTACGTTATCCTGGCCTCGTTAATATTAGCAGCATGCTATAGATATATAGTGTTAGTCGTGTTAGTACAATTTATCAATGAAAATGAATACGGATTTTGAGAGTCATTTCATAAATATGTAAGTGTTTCTAATTTTAATCTTGTTTGTTTACTTCCTATTTATTTTCGTTTTTGACCCACGTGTTGAGTGATCTGAAGTGAACATTCTAAAATGTTTTTATTTTTTGTTTATCAGATTTACGGCTTCCTATTACCCCTTGGCAATCTTAGATTTACGGCTTCCTTTTACCCCTTGGCAATCTTAGTTTTACGGCTTCCTATTACCCCTTGGCAATCTTAGATATACGGCTTCCTATTACACCGCAATCTTAGATTGACGGCTTCCTATTACCCCTTGGCAATCTTAGATTTACGGCTTCCTATTACCCCTTGGCAATCTTAGATTTACGGCTTCCTATTACCCCTTGGCAATCTTAGATCTACGGCTTCCTATTACCCCTTGGCAATCTTAGATTTACGGTTTCCTATTACCCCTTGGCAATCTTAGATTTACGGCTTCCTATTACCCCTTGGCAATCTTAGATCTACGGCTTCCTATTACCCCTTGGCAATCTTAGATTTACCGCTTCCTATTACCCCTTGGCAATCTTAGATTTACGGCTTCCCATTACCCCTTGGCAATCTTAGATTTACGGCTTCCTATTACCCCTTTGCAATCTTCAAACCTTTCTTACAGACATAATATTCTGGTTCATACTTGTAAATGGCATACATTGCTTTTTGTGGGTCAAGGAAAGGCGTTTTGTTTTTAATTTTGTAAATCATTGTTTGCCCTTTAGTCTTTTTTCATATGGCGCTTTAAAATCTGATTCAACCCACCATTTCTTTAGAAATGCCTGTACCAAGTCAGGGTCATTACGGTTTTCACAGTTTTTCGGTTGTTGACTGATTTTGTCTGTTTATATACTTACGAGTTTTGACTTTTCCTTTGTAAGATTGTTCGGAGTTCTGTAATTTTGTTATTACCCTTACTTACTGACATGGTGTGTTTGATATACTTATTATTGAAATTTACAGTACTGTAACTATCATCAAAACTAAGGTTCTCATCCCTCAGACATATGTGCCCGTAGCCGATGTTATATATCCTGCTTAGGCCTCATTCAAACCTTTCGACTTGTACCTGATGAAGTTGATTCCAAAAGCGTGTGGTGTGCACTAAATTTGATATCTACGTTTTTATTTATTTTTTAATTTGTGTCATTTTTACTCTGCATTTTGAGGGTACCTGATGAAGGTTATTCCAGAAACGCGTCTTGCGCAACAGAGTTTTAAAACAAATAGCATCTCTTTTGATCTTTGTTACAGAATTTATAGCATAGTAAGATAACCATTAGTGTAATGACCCATTATCCTGTACTAAGTCATGTTACTACTAAGACATTTAGTGTCATTCTTTATTTAATGCCGTAACTTTGTGTGGTTTTTACTCAGCATTTTGAGGGTACATGGTGAAAGTTATTCAAGAAACGCGTTCTGCGCACCTAATTTGATATCTAAGTTTTTAATAAAATGTCGGAATTAGAAGTCAGATTATTTTTTTTCTAAATTATCATGTTTTTGTGTGTTTTCAGATATTTTGGATATACAGTCAAACCTGCCCATACAGTCACCTCTATTAAGTGGTCAACTGTATTAAAAGGTCACTTTTTTCTTGTCCTGTCATAGAACATTCTTTGTGAGTTGAACCTCTTTTAAGAGGTCACCTGTCTTAAAAAATAGCTTTTTCCTTCTCCCAAGGGTGACCTCTTAATACAGGTTTGACTGTATTTATGTTTTAAATTGATAGCTGCTCCTAATTAATATAATTTATTAAAACTAAGTTCAATGACAAATATTTTAGCTATCCTGTTTTGGTCCTTTGGCTTACCTGCTCTCAGATCTTTAAATTATTTGGTTTTCCAATATTTTAACTTTGAGCGTACCAGACGAAATTAAATTAAATGTACATGTATACGTTTGTATTGTCTTTGCAACCTCTCGACAAGCACTACACAGGGGCGGATCCAGGATTTCAAGCTAGGAGGCGCACTTAAGAAAATTGGGGTATTTCGTGTGAAAAATCACGATTTTACGCCAAAAAATCATATTTTTTCCAATTTTAGGGGGCGCACGCGCCGGGTGCGCCCCCCCCCCTGGATCCGCCCCTGCTACAGACAATAATAAATTCTCTGAATTGTCATTTTTGAGAGTTCAAAAAATGTAATTACTCTTGCACAAAGCACGACGGGTGCCACTAGTGCAACAGGAACTATTTACCTTCCGGAACACCTGAGTTCACCCCTGATTTTAGAGGGGTTCGTGTTATCCAATGTTTATTGATCATTGTTTGTCCTTTCTATTCCCGTTGTGTTTTCTGTCCTTCGATTTGCGGCTTCTGGCTACCCCAGTCGTTTCTCCAAACTTTTCTTTCACGACAAATAAACAATGAAATTACAACAATGGATATATCGTAGTACCAGTAGTCAATGTTTCGGTACTGACATTGTTTATTCTATTTTATTTAGTAAAAATTTTACATTTATTATATAAAGTAATTTTCATTAAAACTATTAAATTCATTTTCCATGGGCATCCGGTGCCGATTTTATCTACCCGGGTTCACTTGCTCCCAAAGACTTCCAAATTATTTGGCTTTCCTTTTTCTTTACTTTGAGCGTATCCTATGAAGGTTATTCCAGAAACGCGTCGTGCACACTAACTCAGATATCTACGTTTTCATTGGAATATATATAATAAAATGAACACGGTTTTTGCCCAAGCAAATGTAAAGGTTTTCTAGAAAATGGTTGATGGGACAAATCATGTCATTGCATGTTCAATTGTAATATTTATCACTTTTATTATAGTTTGTGTCCTCCGAAAGGGGTATTTTATAATATAATTACTAGTGTTGTCAGTGTTCTATGATGTCGTAAATGACATGAAAGGAAGGTTGTATAATCTTATGACCAATTACTATAATTTATATGAAGCTAAAATCCTGGTAATAAATTCTTAATAATGTTTTTTTGTTTTTTCTTTAATGAAATCTTTACATTTGTTAGTGGAAACACAGTACCAGTACCTTATCCTGGCCTCGTTAATATTAGCAGCATGCTATAGATATATAGTGTTAGTCGTGTTAGTACAATTTATCAATGAAAATGAATACGGATTTTGAGAGTCATTTCATAAATATGTAAGTGTTTCTAATTTTAATCTTGTTTGTTTACTTCCTATTTATTTTCGTTTTTGACCCACGTGTTGAGTGATCTGAAGTGAACATTCTAAAATGTTTTTATTTTTTGTTTATCAATATTATATATGGATTATTAAATACAACAGAGATACAAAATAGATTATTTAAGACATTATTCTATCCAGAAAATATTTGAGTTTTGAAAAAAGAGATACTTGAAATCACTCTCAATTTCTATTCAACAACTTAAACAAGGATATAATTAACCATTCAAACTATATATATAGGATCTTCATCCTCACCTTGCTGACTGTGAGTAGATAGAATTTTTTTCATTTATGTCTTACTTGAAAAATAAAAAGAGCAAAATAACAAAACAAAATATAGAGAAACAAATAAATACAGAAGACAACATACATTGTAACAAAACAAAATACACATATAAGACACAACACACAGTGTGTGACATCAACATTACTTGCACAATTTATGTTTATACTAACAAGATATAAGTATATGGTATGATTTACTGAATACTTGCTAACATATAACAGCGTACACTGTAGTCCGAGATTCCTCTGTCGTTTAACGGCATTGATAAAGTTGCTGTAGCCTTTCTACGGCTACAGCAACTTTATCAATGCCGTTAAACGACAGAGGAATCTCGGACTACGTACACTGCAAATATACACACCATGCAGTACACACTGCAAATATACACACCATGCAGTACACACTGCAAATATAAACAACAGTGTACATCTGAATGTAATGATTGTTACTTGTTATATGTTGTAGGGAGAATGTTTTCCTCGGTAGAGAAGTCACGATTCCTGATGTCAAGTTTGAACAAGCCTGTATCCTCTACAACATTGGTGCATTACATTCTATACTGGGTAGAATAGAAACAAGACAGAGTGCTGATGTAAGTATGTGTGTGTAGTATTGCAAATTAAATCTTATGTGTACATGTCAAAAAATGGAGGGAGGGTTTAGCCAATGGATGGGTCCGAACCTCCTTCTCTAGATCTCCAGCATTTTGACACACATTTAATCCTTTTCCTAGTGATTATTGATATTCATGTAATTGGATGTTTGCTGTATCTTTTTTTCTTTTTTTTTGGTTATGCACTAAGTTAACATGTAATGACTTGCAGTATGGGGTCATGTCAAGGATCATATTTTAAACAGACCAATCAGCGATGAGCCTACAATTTAAAACCGAGTGCACACATAAAAGCTGATGTCCGAAAAAGATACAACAACATATAATTTTAATTATGTCTCCCCTTCGAACGACGGGAGACATATTGTTTTAGTCTGATTTTTTCTTCTGCTTACGCTTCTTCTGCTTCTTCTCAGCGAAGCTTGTCCGGACCATAACTTTTTTGTCTTTCAAGATACATGTAGGTCAATGATATTTGGTATGTGGATGCATGACCATAAGGCGGTGTGTCGTGTACCGTAATGACCTTCGTTGGACCTTGACCTTTGACCTCAAGGTCAAATAATTGTTTTTTAAATAGTATCACTTGTTAAGGGGAGACATAAGATTTAGGTATCTTTAGATTGAGTGGTAATGGCCATGCTTTATTCTTGTTGCCAGTAAATTCAGGTAAAGGAACGACACTTTTATTGCTGTATTACATTTCACAGTTACAGTAGGGTCTTCAGTAATGAGCATCACTCATACCCTAAAATGACTGTGAAACAGACCCTGGCCAGATTTTTCTAGTTTACCACATGCCTTCCCATTTCAGTTCCAATTTCTACTTTCATGTTGCACATCATATACTGATAGGCTACACATGTCTTTTATAATTAAAGATCCATAAGCTTGTAGTGATTCACTGTGCCATGCTCTTACAATACCAAATAGTTTCACTGCATCGGTGGTGTAATGGTTAGTGTGCTCGCCTCGAGTGAGGTAGATCGTGGGTTCGAGCCCCGATCGGGTCAAACCAAAGACTGTAAAATTTGAATTTTTGCTTCTCCGCTAAGCACGCAACATTAAGGAGAAAGAGCAAAGACTGGTTGGCTCGGAATCAGGATAATGTGTCTGAGTGGGGTGACATGTCTATCCACAGACTGTTGTTTCAGTGAGCTAGCACTATAAAAATCAAGCTAATTGGTCTAGTACAAAGCAGACCTCATCATCATCTTATTGAAAATTAACTTGTTCTCACCATGATAAAGCTGAAAAATTGCTGAGTTGGTGTTAAACAACAATCACTGACTCACTCCAAATCGTTTCTATCGACGAGATACTAACGCGTGACCTCGATATAGCTAAGTCGTGGTCACGAGATACTAACACGTGGTCAAACAAGGTATATTAACATAAATAGATCTGCATATATTATATCATGGTAAAAACTATTTACATATTAAATATTTTTTTCAGAGGTCAGCAGGAGTGCAATCACAGATACACTTGCCTACATCTTTACCTCAGACAGGTAATTATTCTTAAAAGAAAAACATTATTAATCAGAAAGTTTGCTAAAAATTCATAATGCAAAATCTCCATATGGTTAGAGTACTGGTGTTTAATGCCACTTTCAACAATATTTTAGTTGGGTCATTACGGTTTTCACAGTTTTCCGGTTGTTGACTGATTTTGTCTGTTTATATACTTATGAGTTTTGACTTTCCCTTTGTAAGATTGTTCGGAGTTCGGTAATTTTGTTATTACCCTTATTTTACTGGTGGAGGAAACCAGAGTACCCGGAGAAAACCACTGACAACCTTTATCACAAAATGTTGTATCGAGTACACCTCACCATGAGCAGTGCTCTACAATTCATACCAGCTCCCACTTGACCCAGGCTAGTAAGGAAACATTTTTTACTCGCCAACAAAAGTATGTTACTAGCCAGATTAATAAAGATAGCAATTTGTACTATGAAATTCCAATATGTATTTATTTGTACAAAATTAATAATGCCCTGAATGAGACAGAAGATACTTAGTTGAGGAATGGGCATTTGCTGATGCCATATTTAAACATTTGTATGTTTCAGACTTTTATTATGATAAGGAAGACTTTCAAGTTTAAACTTTTTCTCTCCGGTAGCAAATTTGGTTTTGCCAGCAATATCTGAGCCTGCCTTTCTGCAAATATCACAATCCGTAACGTTGTTACTGGAACCATAAGTGAGCCACAAAAACTCCAACTTCCAGACATCGTGGAATTTACGTTTTACAGCTTTAGAACTCGAACCTTTGTCACTATTTTGGCTTATACTTCCTTCGATGTTGCATCAGACAGGCCAGCTTCATGATCAGTTGATTTAACCGGTTTATTTTTAGCGAAAGAATTTGTATGCATGTTTAGTTTTTTGCTCATCGTGGTCACTTCCAAGCATTAAAAGTATGTGATTCAAAACTCTTATGTCTGGTTCAATTGTGCGGTTTAAAAGACCGGATAATCAAAGGTGGAATTTATATTGAAAAGCATTATTGATGAGGGAACGAAAATTATCCGGAAATTTCAACTCGCCGTCTGGCTATCAATACAGAATTTTTACTACAAAAGTAACTCGCAAATGCGTGTGTTTTGGTCACATTGTAGAACCCTGCATGAGCAGTATTCGAACCTACAACTTTATTTGTGATAGGCACTGATTGCACAGGTAGTTGTAAATCCAACTACCATGCAATTACGACCACGATGGCCCCTCAAATTTGCCATAGATTGTATGTGTATGTAACAGGGCCTACAGAAATTTGTATTTGGCTGCAACATTTTTGCTGTTGTGTTATGGAATAGGTGTGCCCTCGCCATTTTCTATCTAGGCACAAAAAAAGTGTCAAGTATTCATACTCAGCAAATAACAATTGAGCGATTTTTCAATATTATTTTTTATACAAATAATGTAAAGTTAAATCATTGTGTCTATGCTCATTTGGTGGAGTATGCTAAGATTTTGTCATCATTTACAGATTCTTACCTCTGATTTATTTTCTAACAGGTGCGCCACAAGGGAGTTACTCGTCATCACTACAACAAATGAATCCTTTATCCCCACCGGACATACTACCACAACCGATACTACCAAGCCCATTGAAACCGATGTCAGATGTTCAATTACCAGTACAGGAGGTTTCAACGGAGGTTTCTATTCCAAAACATGATGTCCATCCAAGATCAAGAGAATCACCGATCATA
The DNA here is from genome assembly GCA_963680875.1 of Bathymodiolus brooksi. Lineage (NCBI taxonomy): Eukaryota > Metazoa > Mollusca > Bivalvia > Mytilida > Modiolidae > Bathymodiolus > Bathymodiolus brooksi. The sequence continues at coordinate 75,609,736 of OY804589.1, forward strand.
CATCGGAAACGGGTTTGAAACCTTGTTTATTACCAGGTAGTTCTTCATCATAATTCAAATTAATGCTGAAATTCTTATTGAAGATAAATCATGGGTTCAAGAACCTGGTCATGTCAAATCAAAGAAGTGATATTTGCTGCTTTTCTGATAAGCTCTCAGCATTAAGGAGTAAAAGTAAAGACTGGTTGGCTTGGAATCAGGATAATGTGTCCCAGTAGATCAACATGTCTACTGTTGTTTCAGTGAGTTAGCACTATGAAGATCAAACTAAGCGTGTTGGTCTAGTACAAAGCAGTGTTTATTATCATGTCATCGAAATGTAACTTGTTTTTGTTGTAATTTCCTTAAAGGAAATCATTTGAAATTTATATACAAGGTCAGGCACCATACAAGGAAGTCCAAGTTTGATTTCAGAATTTGCCACCTTTTTCCATTTTAGAGTTATGCCCCTGTTTACTTTAGCTAATAACAGCAGAAACATCTGTGTCCTATGGGCACATTCTTCAATTCTATCCCCTCGCCAACGAAGTTACGACGGGATATAGTAATGCTACCGTCGTCCTTCCTTCCATCCTTCCGTCCTTCCATCCATCCTTCCTTCCGTCCGTTCGTCCTTCCTTCCTTACTTTAGCTGATAGCAGAAACATCTGTGTCCTATGGACACTTTTTTCATTTTTTTATATTTGAATTATATTGTGTTTAGATACATTTTTGTTTACCAAGATTTGATAATTCTTTCCAATTTTGTATTTAGCCAGAAAAAACACACTCGAGGTCAGGCTCAAATACCAGCCAACCAGAATTCAGATTACAAAGACAGCATTCTTCATCTTCGATCGGTTCCTCGCTAGACGATATTTTGTCAACAAGTCCGTTAGATTCCACCATCAAAGCAGACGACTCTGTTCTGATTCCAAAGGTTCTAACAGCACAGGAAATAGCTCAACAAAAAGAGGAAGCACTTTTAAAGGGAACTCTGGGAAGACAATTTTCGAAAGACCCTTATCCTGATTCAACCAAAATGGAAACATTTATTGCAGAGACAGAAAAATTGGCTAAACTTGTAGAAAGTCTATCTAAAGCTATATGTTCTGGACCTTCCCACTTAGATATTGCTTGGAAGGTAACAGTTCTGAAATAACATTTTAATTACCGTAATCTTCTGTGTATAATGCTGACCTTTTTGCTTAGAAAATAATGTGACCAGGCTTCATTGTCATTAAAAATTTTGATGACGAGATTTGTACTCATGCTCAAAAACATCCTATCAGTATGTCATATCCAATAAATGCAATGTTTTGATTAGAGACTTTGGTGTTAAGTAAGTAAATGGTACTCAAAAGTGTTATCTCTGTGAGACCAGCTTGGGTAAGGATTAAACACAAGTAATCAAGGAATTATCAAAAAGGCTATTTGGGGGAACACAATTTATTAGTTTAATGAACTACAGAATATAGAATTACCCTGAGAAAAACTACTGACATATGCATGTAAATTGACAAGCCTTATCACATAAGGTTATATCACGTACAAGTCACCTTGGGAGGAAACCAAACTCTTGATACTTTAGGCACAGATTGCGTTGTAAATCCAAGCACCATGATATTGCTACCACTGCTATTGTGTGCTTAGTATGAAAGGATATGGATATTGATGTAAGTGAATATGAAAGATTATCCAACAATACACTGGGGAAAAAAATTAAAGTAAAGGAACAGCACTTTTATTGCTGTTCTACGCTTCACAGTAACAGTAAGGTTTTCAACAATGAGCATAACTCATACCCTAAAATGAGTGTGAAGTGGCCCCTAGCCTGCAGTTGAGAGGTACTGTATATTGATACAGAATTGCTTTAATTTATTACAGACTGTTCCAGAAATTAGTTTATGGGGCTGGGAGGATCGATTTATTTTAATAAGGGCTATTCCAGAAATTGTTGTATGGGAAAGGGAGGATATGGAGGCACTTGTTTGCTTGACCTATCACCCATACAATTTTCAGTGAAAAGATATGACTTACCCACCACCCAAGTAACAATATATCAAATGCCTTACAAAACTCCTTCCCCCACCCAACCCCAACCCACCATACAATGTTTACCTGGATTAACACTTACTATTAATTTTTTACAGGAAATTACTGAAGACCATGACATACATGGTAAGAAACACTCGATGGCCATTGGTTGATGTTATCCAATGAAGAACAGGGACCAGGATGTTCTGCCGTGTAAGTTTTATTTTCTAACAGTTTCAATGTTGATGTCTTAGCAAATAATTAAATTCATTCTACAGTATTAAGAGTTATATGTGTTTAGCACCACTTTCAATAATAATTCCATTATATCCTGGCAGTCTGTTTATTGAGTTACGAAACCCTAGTCAATAATTATATAATAGTTACTGATATGGAGGGCAATATCAGGATATACAGACTGCCCAAGGGTCATGGTCCGTATCACGACCCAAGGGCAGTCTGTCTATCCTAATATTGCACTCCATATCAGTAACTATTGTGTTTATTGCATTGAAGACCAGAATCTGACACATACAATATAAATGCATAGAAATTTTTAATCATGATCATTGAAGGTTTCCCTAGGCATTATCACCTTCGTTATTACCTAACTTGAATAGACTACAGCAATTGTTTGAATGGTGTTCAACTTATAATGAGAAATAAAATGATATTATAAGTAACGTTGTAATTACGTAAGACGTAAACAAACAAATATCCTTGTATAGACCAGTAGTACCAGTCTATACACGGTTTTTGGACCGGTCTATATCGTGGAATAGTGAAGGGCACATGGAGAGTGTTCAGCCAATTAAATGTACAAATGTATGATTTTTATTCTGATATGCAATAATCATTATTATCACCCTTAAACACTCTCATCCAAGAGGATTATAACTGAATACTTTATGATTTTAAAAGAAGTTAATCATAAGATTTTATAATTCGTCTGTCGTCTGGCCATGATGGAAGTAGAAATATGAATCAGAAAAATTTCGGTCGGAGCAGATGTTAATGTTTTCCAGTCTAGCAAGGTTTTTTCTTAGCTTAAGCATTGATTTTAGGCATAAACACTTGTTGCTATGTGTGAGTGGGACAAAATGTTGTCAGGAAAAGGATGGACAATATAAAATTTATATAAATTTAACTAATTCCATCTGTCCAATGAAATGATTTGATCACCATAGAAATTTGCAAGAACTACTTGACATTCACAGTAGTTCCACTCTTCTGCAATGAAAAAGTGGCATCATAGGAGGGGTGGCCTCTTGAAGGGGAAAATTAGTAGTATTTTACTATCTCAGTGAATATGAAATATGGACTTATAAGAGGAGGACCAATAGAATGTTGACCGTTACAGTTTTTTTTTATTTTTAATTTTTTTTTGGTGTTTAATGCCACTTCCAGCAATATTTCAGCTATATCATGGCAACCAGTTTTAGTGGTAGAAGTAGCCGGAGTACCCGAACCACCGACCATGGGAAAGCAACTGGTAAACTTTTATCACTTGCGAATGTGAGACGAGTGCACCCTTTTTAGTAATTTACAAATCCAGGCGCGAACCCATGCCGTATTGGTGATAGGTTTGTATGAGTTGTTAGGTAATCCAACTACCTAACTCATTGAGCCGCCCGGGCCCTTTGACCATTACAGCGTAAAGGCATAAATAATTTTCTCTCATCTGATGGTCAAATTTCTTTTTTTTATCTTTTGAAAAATGATTTAAAAATATGTATATATATATATTTTTTTAACAGACGATGAAACAAGAGTGTTGTTAGCCTCACATAAAGATGACTATATCAATGGCAGTTGGATCAATGTAAGATTTACAGTATAGCATTCTATTAAAACTTATTTTTATGATGTAAAAACATTTGTTGATTGTCATTGTTTGGGGGTAAAGTTTCATTATTTGGTAATATCATGAGTTTATTATCATTACAAAACTGTTTATGGACCTTTTGGGTGGTGTATTGGTTAGCATGCTCATCTCGAGTGTGGTAGACCATGGGTTCCACCCCTGGTCGGGTAAAACCAAGGACTGTCAAATTGGTATTTGTTGCTTCTCCGCTAAGCATGCAGCATTAAGGAGAAAGAGCAAAGACTGGTTGGCTTGGAATCAGAATAATGTGTCCGAGTGGGGCGACATGTCTACCCACAGACTGATGTTTCAGTGAGCTAGCACTATAAAAATCCACCTCAGCGTGTTGGTCTAGAACAAGCCAGACCTCATCATCATTTCATTGATAATTATTAACTTGTTCTCGCCATGATATAGCTGAAAAATTGCTGAATTGGCGTTAAACAATCACTCACTCACTCACTTCTTGATTACATACTTGTGACCTTCTTTTCGTCTAAAAATGGATTTCAACAAAGTTTTTTAATAAGTAGATTTTAACAAATCAATTTGGGCAGAATTTGAAATCATTGTGACCTGGTTGTGATCTAATTTTTTTCCAAAACAATTATTGTGGAAGTATGTTTCAAATATATGGTTGTGGTATGTTTAAGCAGATCTTGATGCCAATGTATTTTGAAGATTAAAGATAGGTGTTTGTTTGAACTTTTATCCAAGGTTATAATAATCATAGTAGGTTCAGAACCATCCTCTACTACCTGTAAGAGCTCAGTTGGTAGAGCGGTAGGTTACAATGTGAGAGGTACCAGAATCAAATCCCATAAGGGACTTTGCATTTTTCAGAGAGAAAAATACTGTTACACGTTATTAATTTTTGGCAATACACCCACATCTAACAATTTCCCACATAGGGTCATATCATTCAACCTTCCATTTATTGTAACCGCATCGGTGGTGTAATGGTGATCATGCTCCTCTCGAGTGCAGTAGATCATGGGTTCGAGCCCGCATCGGGTCAAAACAAAAACTATACTATTGGTATGTGTTGCTTCTCTGCTAAGCACGTAGCATTAAGGAGAAAGACTGGTTGGCTCGGAATCAGGATAATGTGTCAGAGTGGGGGCGTCATACCTATCCGTAGACTGTTGTTTCAGTGAGCTAGCTCTAAATCCATCTGAGCGTGTTGATCTAGTACAAAGCAGACATCATCATCTTATTGAAAATTAACTTGTTCTTGCCATGATATAGCTGAAGAATTGCTGAGTTGGCCTTAAACAACAATCACTCACTCACTCCATTCATTGTTGACTGTTCAATATGGAAGACTGTTAAATATATTTTTATCAATCAAACAACAGTTCTAGTGTATGCTTGGTCTTTAGTACCACAAGATTTGTTAGGCTCATCGTTAATTTTTTCAGTTTAAGATAATACCTGTGATGTAACCTATGGAGGATGTCGTAGGATATATCGTAAAAAAAAAAGAAAAAAAAAAGATCCAACAAGAATATTTAATTTAATTTAAACATATTTTATTGTCTAAATAATGACAAAAGGATCAGACACAAGTATTTCAACTTAGTATTGTCTTCTCCATATACATACAATATGATAAGCATTATTATTACATTATTTCTCTAAAATTTTCACATGAAGACATGAAACAAAAAATGTAGCAATAAAGCAGAATGCAACAATGGAATACCATTAAATGTAACCAATCAAACAGACCTGAGTATAAAAAAAGAAAACTGGGACATAGACCTCTAGCACGTGTTGTTAAGTTATTGGATTGATAATACATTGTTTCTCCAAATGTAAGTACTTTTAGTTCACTTTGTGTATTATAATATGGTATTAAAGATGAGTTATCCATTGTCGCATACTGTTGTAAAAAAAAAGAAAAAAAAAAGAACAATAGAAATAAACTTTCGAGGTCAGTCGCGAACGGTAAACAATATAAACATCAGCACACATTCTCATACAGTAGTCAATTTATTGTGAAACGACATGTGTCTTGAATGAATTTTTGAACTTGTAAGAAAATTTTTGTATTTTTTTCATCGTTGAGAATTTCATTGCCAAATAATAAAGTGATTTTGTGTTTCATTAATTGGAAATCCGCCCGCTTGTAATCCCACACTGTACGCTGATATGACTTCAAGTTGCTATATCCACACCTTATTGTTGCACAAGTCCCCTCGTGGTCGCTAATTTTTCTATCAATATGAATTGTATCAGAATCAATTAAAGGTACATTATCTGTGATTAAAATCGGATCCAGGAGAGAAGAATTTCCTGTTCGTGAATCAAAATGTGTGGGCTTATTAATAATGTTTGTTAAGCCATTAATTGAAAAAATATCATTTACATTATTTGGTAATTGACCCATGAAATTTTTATTTAGATCAGCAAGGCAGATAATTCGACTATTTTCATCCAAGGCCTTTGTTATCATTGATTCGAACAACTGCCAGTAATTTATATGAGACTCTCTTTCTGACCTATAATTAATATTTATAAGAATAGGACTAAGTTTAGTTTTTAGTTCAAACCACATACTTTCAACTTGAGAGTGTTCCAAGTCAAGCCTACGTGAAATGTTAACATAATTTTTATAATACCACCACCACTCGAGTTTCTGTCTTTCCTGATTGGAGTTTCAAATCCTTCACATTTAATATTTACATTCGGTATTAAATAATCTAAGTGAGTTTCTGTAAAAAATACAATGTCAAAGTCTTCAATAATATCTGATATATAATTGATTTTATTACGAAAGCTTCTTATATTTGAATGAAAAATTGTTAAAGATTTGTTGTTGGTTTCCGAGACTGGTGTGCCCATAGGGCCAGGGTTTTTCTCAACATCCCCCACTAGAAACAATAATAATAAAAACACCAGCATAATATTTGACATCATAACAAAATTTGTTCTAGACAATAACATACCCTTTCTAATATTAACATACATACAATTCAATATAAAATCTATAATATCATTCAAACTCATAGACACTTTGGAAGTTTTCCTAAAACTACTTCCACTGATTTTATGGTAGAAAAGCCCAATTACAACTCTATGTGATGTTATATCACTATCCATTATCAAAACAATTACATAAATAAAACAAATTGGACTTATCTGTCACATAAATAAAAAAAGAAACCAATCGAACCGACCTCGAAAGACTAACAAAATTGAAAAGGACAATATATAACGGTAAAACGTACAGAAGTATTATGTACAATATTGTGTTTGGCATCGTGTCAAACAAGTGGTTTGTTAAGGGAGAAATGTTTTGATAAGTTTAATCAATAGAACTTTTTAGGGATTATTGCTTGTACAAACATAAAAACAGCGTCATTTAAATATAGAGATGGATAGAAAAAAAGAAACACAATGAATTAATCAAGTGTGCGTTGAAGCGTTGCACTGGACTAGTGTATATAAAGGAGTAAACTATTTGGTAGTCACGAGGTCTTATGAATAACTCGCTTTCTATATTTAACCACGTACAATCAATGTGTGTCAATAAGAGCACGTGTACAATGTAAACATAAACACTGGTATGTAAGCATTTGAACTCAATCTGGCACCGTAATAATAATAATAAAAAAAAATGTAAATAATTTTACATATATATTCTTGGGGGAAAATGAAGAGGAGATTATAACAATAACAAAACAAGAAAAATAATAATAAGTCAAAATATAACATAATCATACAATAGTCATGGAAAAAAAGAAGAAATGTTACAATGCGAGCAAAATATCAAAACAAAAATATCTTTAACTTTTACAGTATTTGTTTTATTATTCCATTTTGTCAACATCTGACTGATTCCTAATCACTTTGACTTTGGAGTTCTCCCTTTCCTTTACTAGTATGGAGCCATCATGTGTCCAGAAAGAATGAACCTTATTGATCTTTTTCATGCCATTTAGCTGTCTTAAAAGATCATATCTATATTTAGTGAGATTTTCAGCTATGAACATTTTGTCTTTGTTACCTTTTAGCTTCCTTTTGTTACTGAAAACCATGTGTCGCTGCCTGTAAGTAAGAAACCTCACTATGATGGATATTTTGCCATCTTTTGCCTCGCCTATTGGATGAGATCTACCTATATGGTGGATGTCTAATGGCACAGTTAGATCTTTGTTGCAAATTTTTAAGACAATACCGTCTGTATCGACTGGTTGGATAATGTTACCTTTATGATCAGTTGGTACTCTAACATTATGAAAACGAAGGCTGGTCCTTCTAGAGTATTGTTCTTGCTCTTCCAATCTCATGTCAATTAAATCAATTTTAGCTTTTAGATTGGCATTGTTATTTTGGAGTTGACTAACTGTTTCTTCGAGTATGACCTGTTTGTCCAGCAATGGTTGTAGGTGTGGTTGTATTGCATCTTTCACCATTTGTTCAATTTTTGGTTGCATAAGTTGGATGACCTTCTCTGCTATGGTAGGTATGATTGATGAAATGAAATCGGGATTGTTTAGGGCAGCACAGACCACATCAGAAAGCTGAACAACCGTATCACTCGTGACTTGGTCAACAATGACATTTTCGGGTGATTTCGACAGAGGAGAGAAAGTTCTAGGTTGTTTCTCGAGTTGTTTGTCAGAAGGTGAGTAGCTATCAGGACTGTCCGGATTGTTTCTTTTTATACCAGAAATATATTGAGACCTTTGAGGAGTTGATTGTTCAAGCTCCGAGGGATCCGCCATTTTGTTTGTTGTTGTTTGTGGTTCCATTGTTCGTACGTTATATGTAGATATATCACATACAATTCACTTGTGTATACTATTTTTGGGTTTCGTGGCTTTACAAACACTAATAAATGTTAGATATACAAATATGAACCACTATCATTATGAATAATACACTTTAAATTAACATTTCTCCCTGCTCTGTCTCCCGCTACAAAATTTTCATGCCTTCATGCTCGGGGGCAGACAACCTTTTTCGAGAATATGATTTCAATTAGATTGAAGTTAGGGTTATATGCTGTAATTCTGCTTTTTTTTTACTTGTACTTGGGGAACTTTATTGTAAATCACCAGCCTGAAAATTAAAATGATTTAAATTAAATATAGTATGTATAATTTTCCAGATTATAGCGTTCTTTAATATAGCATTGTTCATCTGATATGTGAGGGTTGGTGTTTTACTTACATGTGAAAAGCACTTGCATGACCATATCATGTGACATTGTCACTAATAGAAGAGGTTTCGGCCCATAAAACTAGTATAACCCTCCACTTTGCCAGGAAAAAGAGCGGTCATGTATTTGTAGGTTAGAGGTATCAATTTGATACGATTTTAAATTAGATTTTAGAACTGTTCTAACAGTGTGATATTTTTTCGTTTTTCATGTTGTTTCTATTTTCTAGGATTTAGCTGAATCCTGTCCAAAGTTTATTGCCACACAAGCACGACTACATTCCACTCTGTTTGATTTCTGGTTGATGGTGTATGAACAGGGGTCAGAGGTCATTGTAATGTTGTCTAGTGAAATAGAATCCCAGGTTACAAAGGTTAGTATAAACAGGAGTCAGAGGTCATTGTAATGTTGTCTAGTGAAATAGAATCCCAGGATACAAAGGTTAGTATAAACAGGGGTCAGAGGTCATTGTCATGTTAGCTTAGTGAGTAGAATGTATAGATTAAAGTTGGGAAATATGTTATAATTCTCCTTTTGTCTTCAAACATACCAAAATAAATCAATAGTACAAATATATAAGTATTGCATTGCACAATTAAATGGCTATAAATATGTAAACTTGAGTGTTGTAGATTGTGGGTTCAATCCAAGGTCTTTTAAACAATGAAGTGAACAAATAGTTTATAAGATGCATAATATTGTCTACTAAAATGGTGGCCTGGGCGACCAAATTTTGTTTTTGGCGACCAAAATGTAAATCTGGTGGCCAGCGTGACCACCAGCATAATTGAGGTTGGCGACTGGAAATTCTGAATAATTTTCCATCAGAGAGAGAAAAATATTGAACTTGAAGACTGATCAAATCATTGAAAGAATATTTGTTTTTACTTGTTTACCTTGTATCTTTGGCTACCAATTTTGTTTTACTTTGGCCACCAGATTTTTGAAGTTGGTGGCTTAAGCTGCCCACCAAAATTAAAATCCCACTTTGAGGCCTGTGGCATGCATTTGTCACCTATTCCTGAGGGAGAATATATCTAATATCTAATAAAAAAATTCTTTCATTTTTCAGAAGTACCCTGAGTATTGACCTCCAGAGAAAGGTAAATTTGCCCATCATGGCACCATTACATTGACCTTACAGAGTGTCAAAGAGGAACCGTTGTGGACAGAGAGGATAATACATCTACAGCACCAACATACACAACAGGGAAGGACCATTGTACAGCTACAATACAAAAACTGGCCTGTTAGGTAAGGACCATTGTACAGCAACACTACAAAAACTGGCCTGTTAGGTAAGGACCATTGTACAGCAACAATACAAAAACTGACCTGTTAGGTAAGAACCATTGTACAGCTACAATGCAAAAACTGGCCTGTTTGGTAAGGACCATTGTACAGCAACAATACAAGAACTGGCCTGTTAGGTAAGGACCATTGTACAGCTATAATGCAAAAACTGGCCTGTTGGTTAAGGACCATTGTACAGCTACAATACAAAAACTGGCCTGTTAGGTAGCCACCAATAAAACTGATCGCCACAATATAATACAGGTCTGACTGTATTTGGCATTTCTTCATAGACATAAAATGGAAAAAGTTGTTTTTCTCATTAAAGCAAAATTCTTGGACTATATTTTAGGCCATGAAATATGATAAGTTTGCTATGAGTTAGAATTTGAACTCCATTTTCATCTCACAATTGACCTTTTAATCAAGTAGCCATTTTATGATGTAAACAAATGTAGTTTGATATCACGGAAGAGAATGCAGTACGTACAGGGCATTAAGGAATGTATTTATGTTGGCAAAATTTTATGAATGTATATATAGTATTCAAGAAATTATATAAAGAAAAAGTTGTGTACACTTTATTTATATATAAATATGTAACTTTCATCGAAGAGTGTTGTATTGCAACCATTGAAATTTTTAAGCATTTGAAATACGAGAAACTATCTAAATATATATCATGTTTATAATCCATTAATGCATTTGCTTAACACAAATTTTAACTACGTAATAGGTACAGTACAGTACTCACTTTTTTCTTGGAGAATTTTTTTACTTTCCTGTATTATACACATCAGAAAGATTAATACTTATAATCAGTATTGAAAGAACCATAGAAGGTGTGCATTATACATCAGTGTATGGTATATACAGTCAATTATGGTAATTAAGATACAAGTGTGATGTTATGTGTTAACACCATCAATATTAGACTTCAGTGTGTGCTATACACAAATCAATTATGGTAATTAAGAACTAAGTGTAGTAACACTATTAATATTAGACTCTATGTATTATACATATATGTGTACTATACACCATAAATAGGTAATTAAGATATAAGTGTGGTGTAATGTGTTAATACCATTAATATTAGACTCTATGTATTATACATATATGTGTACTATACACCATAAATAGGTAATTAAGATATAAGTGTGGTGTAATGTGTTAATACCATTAATATTAGACTCTATGTATTATACATATATGTGTACTATACACCATAAATAGGTAATTAAGATATAAGTGTGGTGTAATGTGTTAATACCATTAATATTAGACTCTCTGTATTATACATATATGTGTACTATACACCATAAATAGGTAATTAAGATATAAGTGTGGTGTAATGTGTTAATACCATTAATATTAGACTCTATGTATTATACATATATGTGTACTATACACCATAAATAGGTAATTAAGATATAAGTGTGGTGTAATGTGTTAATACCATTAATATTAGACTCTCTGTATTATACATCAGTGTGTACTATGCACCATAAATAGGTAATTAAGATATAAGTGTGGTGTAATGTGTTTATACCATTAATATTAGACTCTCTGTATTATACATCAGTGTGTACTATACACGGTCATTTATGGTATTTAATATAATACACAGTCATTTATGGTATTTAATATAATAATCAGAAACTGAAATCAATCACACTGAAAAAGTGACTTCGTTCTCTTCTCAATTATAACATAGGAAATATCTGTTTAGTTTGTTGGTAGCCATGCCTAGTAATTGTTTTAGAGGTCAGAGGTCATTTTTGGTCGTGATCCATTCTAGTCGTTGTAATGATCAAATTTCAGTAAAACTTGATTTTGTTGATAATGAATATTATTATATTTCATGTAAATTTCATGTCTTCTCATTGGTTAAGGAGCATGTGCCAATTTAGTCTATCACATGGCAGAGGGTGATAATTTAGTCTATCACATGGCAGAGGGCAATAATTTAGTCTATCACATGGCAGAGGGTGATAATTTAGTCTATCACATGGCATAGCTGACAAAATTGCTCACTTTTCATTTAAGAACACCCATCTGTATAAAACATACACCAAAATGGCAGAAAAATATTAACAAATACAAAAAATGTATGTAATCTTATTTATTACACATCATCGATATCACAGTTTAACACATTTAAAGACAACAGCAATTGAAATTCAGGGCATCAAAATCTTAAAAAAGAATGAAACCAGGAGAAAAGAACATTCAGTATAATAAAACAAATAACACATAGCTGAGAGGGTGGTAGAACAGATTGTTACCCCTAGAAATTTCATTGTCAACCTCGGCTTCGCCTCGGTTGACAATGAATTTCCCGGTAACAATCTGCTCTACCACCCTCTCAGCTATGTGTTATTTATATAGTGTTATAATGATAGTTATTTTCCATGTCACTTCAGTAGGAAATATATTTAACTTGATTAGGATTTAGAATTATAGATCATTAACGTCACTTTTAACAATATTTTCGTCAGAAACGAAAAGTGTTTTCTTTGTAGTAACACTGAGTGTAAATTTAACAAATATCAGTATGGATTGTTCCATATATGGAATGAGTGTTTGAAACAAGATTGGTGCACCTTTTCAGCACATTTCTTTCATGACATATATCTGAAATAGTTATACCCTTTGACCTTATTCATTAGTGTTATACCCTTTGACCTTATTCAGTATGGTTATACCCTTTGACCTTATTCAGTAGGGTTATACCCTTTGACCTTTCTCAATAGGGTTGCAAGTTTCTCATCATACATTTGCTGTTTTGTAATTTTACAGATGTATTTTTTGTCATTTTATTTGGCCATTGTCTTGTCAAGCTTTAATCTGTGATAATAAATGTTGTCCGAATGTTTAAATTTAGCTTAGATATGTTACATGTTACAAACTGGCAAAAAAAAATTCTGGATTGTGAGTTCTAGTGGCCAAATATACGGCAGGACAAAGGGATGAAATATTTTGATGAAGACTCCATGTTTTCTATTTTGATCTGGTAATTAAAACATAAAAATGAATGCAACGGAAAGATGACATGTTGTACCTAATTGTGACATCACAAGTGTTATTGGTCATACATTGGTTTTGGGTAAATTTGACCGTGGTTGAAACCGCTTGACAATTTGGATTGATGTTTAACGTCAAAAGGATAATCAGTAGAATATATCAATTTATGTTAAGCTAATGAACACTTAATTTGTTGTGGCATTTTATGTGTAACATGCGTTGTTTGTTTTGAAGTATAAACAAGCTTTTAATATTAGGCCAAAACTCGATACAATGCAATATTTTTTCTCACCTCTGAAGGTTAGTGGGGCATTTTGCTTAATTTCTAGACCTGTAGCACAAACGCACGCACGCACGGTGGTGCACAATAAAAATAAATAGGATGTAGAACTATTAATATGGATAAAATTAATTAAGTATAGTAAACTAATACAGTTGTCTCCCTCTTTTATTAGATCACTCTCAGACCAGATTTCAGATGCACTGATATAGCATAATACTACTATTTTCATTGCAGAAGGGAGAATCTTTTAAGAGGGGAACTACATCCTACTAAATTTCCCCCTTCAAGAGAGGCCATCTCTCTTATAAGGTCACATTTTCATTGCAGAAGGGAGAATCTTTTAAGAAGGGAACTACATCCTACTAAATTTCCCCCTTCAAGAGAGGCCATCTCTCTTATAAGGTCACATTTTCATTGCAGAAGGGAGAATCTTTTAAGAGGGGAACTACATCCTACTAAATTTCCCCCTTCAAGAGAGGCCATCTCTCTTATAATGTCACATTTTCATTGCATAAGGGATGGTCTTATAAGAAGGGGACTACTATGCTACTAAATTTTCCTTATAAGGTCATTTTTTAAGCAGGGGTGTCCTCTTAAGGGGGAGGACTACCATAATGATTTTGTTGTATACATTTGTTGATGATAATTATAATGTTGTATATCTGTGTGAATATTGTTTATATGAAACTTATTTATTGTTAATTATAAGATAAAATTATTGATGGAATACATGTGTTAACCATAGTCTTTGTTAATATGAGACAGGCACAACCTGTTTGAAGGACAAAGTCCTATAATTTTAAGAGGGAGGCGTGAGAAGGGAATGTATTATTATTTTTCAAGTACTTTTTAAAGTGTTTTTTTTAATTATTTGGCTGGAGTTATCTCTCTTTGACTTATGGCTGTTCCGTTCATTTTACCTATGCCACTCTTCCGTCGAGAATCTCGTAGAAAGAGATTTTTTAATTATAATTTTATTTCAAGTTTATTTCGATTTTGCATAGAGTAAATAATTAAAGACATGGGAATTTTTCATTGAAATATATATTTTTTGCGCTTCTAAATATCAATTAATCTATTTTTAAACTTCCGGTGAAAAGATATTTGGCTATGAATAAATACATAGGAGTCTACTTCTATAGAAAGGAGGAAAAATCGTACAGCCTACAGTTAAAAGGACTTCGTTCTTTATTATATTACTATAGAATCTTAAAGGCATCTTGTATCTGGTTATATCAATCCTTCACATTTAGGGTTAGAGTTATGGTGTTTAAAGCCACTTTCAACAATATTTCAGTTATATCATGGCGATCAGTTTTATTGGTTGAGGAAACCGGAGTACCAGGAGAAAACCATCGAACTGTTGCAAGTCACTGACAAACTTTATCACATATGTTGTGTTGAGTACACCTTGCCATGAACGGGGTTCGAACTCACAACTTTAGTGGTGATATATTCTTGAAGGCATCCTATATCTGGTTACATCTATTGTTTTAAAATCAGAAACCATCTACTCCTTCTTAAACAGTTTAACTGCATTGGTTGTGTAATGGTGAGTGTACTCACCTCAGGAGTCGTAGATCGTGGTATGAACCCTGGTTGGGTCAAATCAAAGATTATAAACTGGTATTTGCTGCTTCTCTACCAAGCTCTCAGTGTTAAGGGGTTAGAGGACAGTCTCAGCTTGGAATCAGGACAGTGTGTCAGAGTGGAGAGACATGTCGACCAGGGGACTACAAAACAGACATCATCATCATCTCATCGATATACAACTTAATCTTGCCATGATATGGCTGAAAAATTATTTATATGGCATTAAACAACAATCACTCACTCATAAGATGATGATTGATTTTTATTTTTGGTGTTTAACGCCACTTTCAGCAATATTTCAGCTATATCATGGCGACCAGTTTTAGTGGTGGAAGAAGACGAAGTACCCAGAGATAATCACCAACCATGGGCAAGCAACTGGTAAACTTTATCACTTGCGGCTGCGAGTCGAGTGCACCCTTTTTTGTAATTTACAAAGCCGGGCGCGAACCCACGCCGTATTGGTGATAGGCTTGTATGAGATGTTAGGTAATCCAACTACCTAACTCATTGAGCCACTCGGGCCCTCTCACTCATAAGAGGTTTAATCACTATACTGTTAGATATCTAAATAATTTGTAGGTTCGCCACTGATTGTTTGTTTGAAATTTGACCCATATACATTAGTGATTGTTGTTTAATGCAATTAAGTGAGTAATTTTATATAGCCGCAAAAAGTTTTCAATCCTATTATGGTATGGGTCTGTCATCTGTTTGTAGAAACAATGTTTTTTTTTCTCAATAATTTTTGCTCCAGTTCAATGATCCTTGAAAAATTTTCATGGAAACGATTTTAGCTACGGGTATGTCTTCATCACACGTTAGTGTCTTGTGTCCAATGAGACAAATAAAAATGTCTGCATGTCCCTTAGCTACCATGCTTGCGTCGTTAACCAGTAACAGGGCTGGTGTCACATGTGGAGCAGGAACTGCTAAACCTTGGAGCCCCCTTTGGCAAGGTGAGCTTTTGCTATCACTTGGCGTTCGTCGTCCATTAACTTTTCACATTTTAATCTTCTCCTCTGAAACCCCTCAGCCAAATGAACTGAAATTTGGTAGGAAGCATCTATGGAAGGTTCTTTATAAAGATTGCTCATTTTGTCCCGATCCATTGACAAACATGGCCGCCACAGGCAATTCTTGTTTCTGATTGGCCGATTTAAACAAATCTCCTCTGAAACCGCTTGGCCAAATGAACCGAAACTTGGTAGGAAGCATCTATGAAAGGTCCTCTATAAAGGATGCTCATTTCGTCCTGATCCGTTAACAAACATGGCCACCACAGGTCATTCTTGCTTCTGATTGGTTGATTTCTAAAAATTCTTCTACTCTGAAACCGCCTGGCCAAATGAATCAAAACTTGGTAGGAAACATCCTTGGAAGGTTCTCTATAAAGATTGCTCATTTAGTTCCGATTCGTTAACAAACATGGCCGCCACAGACCATTCTTGTTTTTGATTGGTTGATTTCTAAAAAATCTTCTCCTCTGAAACCACTTTCCCAAATGAACTGAAATTTGGTAGGAAGCATCTATGGAAGGTCCTCTATAAAGATTGCTCATTTTGTCCCAATCCATTGACAAACATGACCATCACAGCCCGATTCACAGGCAATTCTTGTTTCTGATTGGTCGATTTCTAAAAATCTTCTCGGAAATCACTTTACCAAATGAACCGATACTTGGTAGGAAACGTCTATGGAAGATGATGATCCTCTATAAAGATTGCTCATTTCATCCCGATTCGTTAGCAAACATGGCTGCCACAGGCAATTCTTGTTTCAGATTGGTCGATTTCTAAACATTTTCTTCCCTGAAACTGATCAGCCAATTGAACCAAAACTTGGTAGGAAGCATCTATGGAAGGTTCTCTATAAAGATTACTAATTTCATCCCGATCTGTTAACAAACATGGCTGACATAGGCAATTCTTGTTTCTGGTTGATTGATATCTAAAAATCTTCTTCTCTGAAACTGCTTAGCCAAATGAACCGAAACTTGGTGGGAAGCACCTATGGAAGGTTCTGTATTAAGTTTCCTCAAAGCAGAATGAAAGGTGAGCGACACAGTCTCAGCCCACTGAGCCTCTAGTATTGGGGTTCCTGTTACTCGAACTTTAGTTTTCTGTGTAGTGTTTTGAAGATCGTTGTTTGTATAGCGGTAATAGCATTTGGTGAAAGTTTTCAATCATTTTTTAAAGCGGTATCCTTGGTGTACAAGTTTTTTTTTATGTTTTCACAAGATTACGGTCATTGAAGTCAGACACATTATTGCAAATAATAAATATAAACGCCATATGATGGGGCCAAAGGAACGCCACCATTCAGAAAAGGAAAATTGATGATAGGGAAGGAAGAAAGGTTTTAAGATACCAAAGGACCAAGTTATGAATCTTTATGAACAGTTAGGACTAAATGGTCATATCACCTTATTCCTAGATTATCGTAATAATTACAACATTGGACGTTTCATTCGGGAATATCACTTGTCAAGCCTATTTCAAATGATTTCATTTCACATGACAATGTAATACTCCATTACGTGATTATGTTATGAATCTGATTCATGATGTCATTACGATTTGTTGTTGTATACTAAAGCCCAGAAACAAGACTAAAACATGTACATTAGATTTAACGTTGGACTTTTCTGTGTATTGATGTATTTATATACATGTAACACATTCGTCAAATGTTCATACAAAATTCGATTCTCGTGTGTATGGATCACTAAATACATTGCTACATGTCGATATTTTGTAAAGTAGAGGTATTATGTGTATCTACCTACCTGCTGACAACAGTAACTGGATCAGGAGACATACTGATTCTTGTAGATATTAAATCAACCAGTCTACACAAAACTTTAGGATCTGGCATGTTTTCACATACGGTTTGGTATATAGCTATTTCTTTTGGTTTATCGTCCCAAAATGTATTTCAAAGAAAAGAAATATTTCAGCAAATGTCAAATGATAAAATTTGTATCATGTCTTTTGATTCCAATGCAATTAGTGTATTTCTTTATGATTTCACCATTGCAACACAGATATGATTATCCTCCAGTGAACTGATAATTACAATATAAGTTATGGTATCTCCCAATGCATTGATTATTACATTATCAAATTAGGGTATCTCCCGATGAAACGAGGATTAAAACATATGATGTAGATTTTGCAAACTGAGTGTCTGATATAAAGAAAAAAACACAGAATTCATTGATTGCTAGCAAATCATCATTCTACTTTAAACATTCATTGAATGATAGGAGACGACTGTCATTAAATCAAAAATTTCTGCTGTCCGAGAGAATTTCACGTGATTGTTATTGTCGTCATCTACAAACACCATCCAACCATTAATTCGTATAAAAATAAAACACGAAATGGTGCATTTGTTAGTAAATATATTTCATAAAAATCCTTAGAAATATATCCTTTTTATATTTCATAGAAGTTTATACTTTATATTTCACCTTCTTTGACATAATCAGTGTTGCCTCTGTAATGTCAAGTTCTCCTTGGTCTCTGTATAAACCAGATCAGCCTTGCAAGATTAAAGTATATATACATATATATATATACGTCTGAAAATTAAACCAAACAGTGTTAGAATTAGATTTTAGAGCTGTCAAATTTTTGTTCTTCCCTCGACGGGATTTGAACCCACACCATTGTTACACTGCAGCACCATTCGCTTAGCCTTACGTCCAGCGCCCTAGACCACTCGACTACATCCACTCCCTAAAAAAGGAGCTTCAATAGTCGTAGTGTTACCTTGTCTCGTAAGGCAAATCTAGGGATAGGCGTAAGACATGTGTATAAGCGTGTGTAGATGGTACATATATACTTAATATTATAATTTGACAGCAATCTAACTCAGCAATTTATATATATATATATATATAAAGAAAAGGAAGTCTACTAAATACGCTTATCATATAGCATAGCAAAATTCATATTTCGATACAATCAAAGTATAAACTCGATCTTTAGTTTTATGTGTATGTTTTGGAGGTCGTTGTTTGTCTTTTTGCCTCTTTTTCGTTTGTCCATTGTGTTGTCTGTCCTTCTTCGATTTACGGATTCTGCTTACCCCTTTGGTATCTTCAAACTCTTCTTAATGCTTCTTAATGTATCAATTAATTTACATGAATAAAATACAATTCGTAAATTTTGTGGGTTTCGCTTGGTCTTTCTCTTTTGGCCAATGTATTGTATGTACCTCTTCGACTTACGGCTTCGAATTACATTTTTGGTATCTTCAGATTTTTCTGGATATTGGCAAAATGCTTCAAAAGGGACATTTTAGGTTCAAAATCATAAACAACCACAACATATGCCAAATTCTTAAGCTAGAAGAGACGACTGGGATCGTTATCGACATAATCGTATGTTTCTCGGATTTACATCTACCTATGCAATCACTGACAATTATCAGTAAAGTAGAGAAAGTTAAGTTCCTTCAGATGGCGAAGTGTATTCGATAAAATCTGTGTGAGTTACATTCTAAAAGTAGGTAGTTTTCTCACTGTACTTAAACCAATGAAACTGAGTGCAATCATATACTGAAATATTGCTTAACTGTTTATAAACCAATCCCCATATTATCAAAACATTCTGTTCAAAAATCGAAAATCTTCACAAAAATTCAGTGTACATGTATGTTATTTTAATTTCATGTTATTGTGTACCTCTTTTTGATCATTCAGGATTAAGACAATCGTTGAAGAGCTGTGATCTCTAATCATTGTCCACAAATCCACTTTAGTATCAGGCAGTGGTAACTGTTGCTAGATATCCCACACATTTTGTGTATGACTGAAATAGTTTAAATAATTTTAATAACATTAATTAAACACCAGATAAATTGTATTCTAGCTATCCAACTGACAGAATAAAAACGATGTTCGGTTCTTCGTTACCGTTACCTCCAGTTGTTTGTAGGAGGGTTCATGTCTTATTTGTGTTATTTATGTTTGTTTGTTTTTGTATCGTGGTGTCCAACACACATTGTGTCCTGTTTTGTTTTCTTTGTTTTTGTGCTTTGTCTGTTTCTCTGGAATGTCCATTTTTGATTGATTGCCCCTTCGATATTCTCAAACGTTTATTGACGATTGGAAGCTATCATAAATATGATTTAATAAATAATCACGGGAAAATCACGGGGTTCTTATCAATATATGTGAAAGATATGAAAATAATAATTTGTTAATTTAAACTGCAAAAGCTTCATACCGATAATGCTCGAAATCCATTAAAATACCAGTGGTTCAATATTGAAAGGAAACGGTGAAAGAGAAAATCTCTAATACCGAACTTGATATTCATTCTTTCAAAAAGTTCCACCATTTATCAAAATTATCGTGACTAAGTTACACAATCATCTCCTTTACAGTAAACAATATAGCTGGAATGATTTATTTATGCTCACATTTTTCAAAGCTATTCTCAGTTTGTTCTCATTCATCTCTCAGTATCACCAGAAACATGGACACAACACGTTGAAAGTCTTAAAATGATAATATAAACATGCTGCCTTTAGTTGAGGGTGTTTACTAAAACTATTGAAAAATACCATATGGCTCTAGACCAATGAATTTAATGGATTAGCAAAAGTAATTTGCATAAAATATAATGAATGGAAATATCTTTTCAGCTATGATGATGAATCCCGCTTTGCACTAGAACAGCATGGAGTGTTGAGAGTTTATAGTGCTAGCTCACTGAAACAACAGTCCATTGGTAGACCTGTCGCTTCACTCGGACACATTATTCTGATTCCGAGCCAACCCGTCTTTGCTCCTTATTGCCAGGTGTTTAGCGTTGAAGCAACATATAACATTTTTATAGTTTTTGGTCATACCCGACCGGGACTCGAACTCATGACCTACGGCACACGAGGCGATCATGCTGACCATTACAGCACTGGTGTGGTCTACTTTAAGTCATATATTTAATCAAGATTCAAGAACAAACATAGCATTGATGAATATACTAAATAAATGAAAATATACAATATATAAAACTGATATAGAAATGTTACTGTAAGTTTACATACAGGAACCTGAACTGCATTAATAAAGTTTGATCTTCCTTTCTCAAACGTTGTAAGGTACAGCCTCGTACTGTCCACTGTAAAGAAAAGTTGGCATTACGAAAACGTAAATCAATGTGATTATTATATTTTCGAAGGTGTCCACTTAAATTAATCAGAGTGTAATCAACCTGTGAAAAATGCTGAAAAACCATACACTTGTGTACTGGACTGTCTTTTTATTATACTTATTTATATTATCCGTGGTGGTCGTAATCGCATGGTAGTTGGATTTACAACTACCTATGTAATCAGTGAATATCACTACTAACGTTGTAATTTCGAATATCACTCAGGCGATACAACATTATGTAATACAATTTGTCAGTGACTTACGACGAGTCGGTGGTTTTCTTTGGGTTCTCCGGTTTTCCTCCAACAATAAAACTGACCGCCACAATATAACTGAAATATTGTTGAAAGTGGCGTTAAACACCATAACCCTAATCTTCTCGGTCATCTTATGTCGTGGTGTGGTCTTGTATTAATGGTTTTTTATTTAAATGAACCTCGTGAATGGCTCATTTATATATATATAATCTTTATTCTCATAATCCAAAATACAATGGTATAAAAATTCAAGAAGACAGGAGGAAACAATTCCACGTGTTATCTCCATTTTTGTTTTCTCTCTATTTGTGGTCAGAATGTCAAATACTAAAGAACATACATGTAATGTATATCTATGAAATGTCAGTAGATATTTAAATCCTGTATTTAGTAAACATACCGGGTCTATGGGATATAATTAAGAAATAATTCATGGCAGGCATAGAGTTGTGCAAATTTACACATGGGCTGGGCCTTTATATTGGCATTTTACACCGAGTGATAGCGAGGGATAAAATCTAAGAATATAAAGGCCCAGCCCATGTGTAAATTTGCACAACTCTATGCCTGTCATGAATTATTTCGATTTAAAATCTAAGAAACATCTTTGGGGGAATGTATTGCTGAATGGAGTCTTTTGTAATACAATTTTAGTAGGTTGAAAACAATTATTCCTAAGAAAGAAGATGTGACTGCTGACTGTCTCACACCATCAGAATGGTGCTTAACCAGAATTGTCAAACAGAAGCACGAATATGAGCACATGTGCCCAACGTTAACTAGATTAGCAGAACTAGTACTTACGATTCCTGTTAGTAACGCATGGACTGAAAGAGGGGCCTCCAAAGTAAAAATTATAAAAACAGACTTGAGAAACCGTCTAAAAAACCATATGTTGGAAGGATAGATGCACAGATCAATGTGATGACCTAATAACCTCTTCTATTAAAAACTGGTTACAGACGAAATCCAGAAGAACGTTACCAAGTCGGAATAAAGGTAATAAATACAATTTACTTTTTTATTCATCCAAAAAATGCCATACATGTAGCTACAAAATTATTAAAATGAATTGATTAAATGGTAGATTTTCATTTATCTATTTTGTTTACAACATACATCATTTGAACACTGAAATTGAAAATCTGAATTATTTTTTGGAGGATTTTTAATCAATGTAGCTGTCATATCTGTAATACAGTATACAAACATGCCAGTTTTATTTTTTTTTAAAAAGGCATGGCCAGAAAAAAACAATACATGTATCTTAGTACATTGACTTTGTTTTAAAAAAATCCATTATGCCATACATTCCTCAGAAAATGTATCTTCATCAGATTGTCTCACTCTGTCAATACACCTGAAAATGTTTCATTAACAATACACCATAATTATTATTTGGGAGTTTTACTTATTCTCTAAGTCCTTTTCAAACCAATGATGCTTGCAGATAAACTTTATCCAAAAAGCAATATTTCTATACATAAAAAAAACTTTACAATTTCTAATATGAACAGTCAGCTTTCCTAGTGAAACAGAATTTGAGAAATATCTGTTAGTTCCCTGTTTTAATATCATTTATTTGCTATAACTTTTATGAATCTTTTTTCTGCAGGGACAAGAGTTTCAAGGCAGTCTAATCGGGGAATCCTACTGTTAATGTAACAATGGAGGCAGAAACTCAGACAGGAAGAACAAGTTAATATTATTGAGCCAAATGATCCGATTACTCCAATGGACATTGGAAATTTTGCTTCTGGCACTGATTCTATGGACTCTGATGCTGAAATTGAAAACCATGAAAGACAGTTAGAACAGACTTTACTTGAACAGCTAAAGATAGCTAAATCTGTAGCTGAAACCAAGCAGTTCTGCACAACTGACACAGATGACTTTGATTTCTTTGAATAAAAGTTATAAACAAATCGAATCTCTATTAACAAAACAATTATCCTGATTAGGGTGCTAATAGCAAAGGTTCACAGTCATTTATTTTGCTAAAGTCAGTATAACAAAATGTAATCCACTGAAAACCTAAAAAAATAAAATAATAATAAGTTAATGTGTAAAAAGTGACGAATTCAAAGCTTTATTTATCTCCCAGGAAATGCCCAGATGCCAGGATTTTGCATCATTTTATCGTCAGCTTCCGGGGACCTAGGCCTTCTATTCAAAATCTTAATAAAACCACTGATAGATCGTAGTTTGTCCTTTTTCTTTTGGCCATTGTGTTGTCTGAACTTTTGTTTTTATAACTTGCCACACATTTTCTATTATATTTAAGTGGGGGCCACTCTAAAGTTGGAATATCATTTTCCGTTTTCCACTGATTTGTCCTCCGAGACACATGGCATGGGGCATTATCCTCCTGGAATATGTAGGGGCTTGTAGGAAAATGTTGGGCAATGACCGCCCATAAATTGTCATCTAAAATGTTTATATACTTTTCACTATTTAAATTGCCAACAACTGGAGTTAGTGTACATACCCCATAATACGAAATGC
Source organism: Bathymodiolus brooksi (assembly GCA_963680875.1). Taxonomy (NCBI): domain Eukaryota; kingdom Metazoa; phylum Mollusca; class Bivalvia; order Mytilida; family Modiolidae; genus Bathymodiolus; species Bathymodiolus brooksi. Next base: position 75,633,913 of record OY804589.1, read on the forward strand.
AGCCCCAGAACATGACAGAGAATTTCGTTTTGTAATTTCGACCCTGGTACAACCCATTACATTCCGGTCTTAATCTTTCATCCACTTTATGCCAAGCATAAACTATCCTGTTATTTCCAATCTCAATCTTCGTCTCACCACTGAAAATAACTTTTTTTCCAATGATTTCTCACTGTCTACATCAATTTTGATCGACAAAATCTGTCATTACATTTTAATAGAAAAATAGGGGCAGTCGTGGTCGTGATCGTATGGTAGTTGGATTTAGAACTACTTTATCACCACTAACGTTGTGATTTCGAATCCCTCTAATGGCGAGGTGTACTCGATACAACATTATATGATAAAAAATTTCAGTGGCTTGCAACAGGTCGGTGGTTAGACACCATAGCCCAATCACTAACACTAATAGAAATAAATTTAATAACGTAAATATATATTCTATGATCTTCTTTTCAGAAGGAATATGTAGGCACTTTTTTACTGATTTATTTTGTCAGATACTAGTACGCTGACATCTGTCTGATTGGCAAATAATCCAATCATAGTTAAACCCGGTGTCGGATGAATCTGAGCTACAATAAAATCAAGATACTTGTTGTCATTCGGAATGAAATTTTCCTAAACCACCGTGTTGTTCCAAATGATAGCCATGAAAATTTGCTACCTCAACAATACTTTAAAAATACCATTCCTGTTATACCCCTTTTGCCAAATTCTGATAAATTAATAGAAGTCTAGAAAACAAATGCGCCCGCTTGATATACGGCTTTTCTAGATGCAATTTATGAATGAAATGGGGGTGGGGTGGGGAGGAGAAGAAGTAAGTGACGAGATCTAATTTTAATCAGATAGATTCATCTCCGAAATGGATATACCAATCTCCTGTTCATTTACATCTGGATAAAAATCCATTATATCATTTATTATAATATATTTACAAATCCAAATACATTCAAATCTAATAAAAGTTAAATATATATACATGTATAGATATTTGAAAACGAATTTAAATAGATTGCTATTATGAAATAGATAATGCATTTTCTGTTTTCCGACATTATTCGAACGTAACAAGAAGGTTAGTTATCATAATAAACAAGCTATACAGAGTTACGATGGTGTAATGGTTAGCGTAATCACATCAAGTGCCGTATATCTACGTGGGTAGATCGTGTGTTCGATAGACATGGGGTCAAACCAAAGACTGTAAAAGTAATATAAACACATAGCGGTAAAGAATAAAGGCAAAGACTAGTTGGCTCGGAGTCGGTATACTGTGCCCAATGGAGCGACATATTCTACGTACATTGCTGTTCTAATGAGTTAGCACTATTAAAATCCAACCCTGTTGGTCTAGTACAAAGCGGACAGCACCATCTCATAAACAAATTAATATGGTTTTCCCACGATATAGCTGAACTAAAAGTCAAGTTAAACAACATTCACTCATTTACGTGTTTGAAACGATTCAGTAAAAAAATCGGTATATTGGTATGAAAAAATAACTACTTATTAGGATCAGGGGCGTTTTTTTGTGCTTTTTTTTTTTTTAACTTTATTTAATTTTAGCTGCAAGCTTGCTATAAGAGTTCTTGATTTGTGTTTTATTACTCTTCGTCTTTAAATGCTTTTTGGATCTTCATTCATTTGGCTTCAATCCCCACTGATGAGACATAAGTTGTTGAAATCCGCATATGGTGCAATAATTCAATGTTTGTATGTTCCGAAATTACTGGATCGGTGTCACTGTTGGTGCATAAAACCACAAATTTTAGCATTCAGACGAGATAAGAATTTAAAAGATATTTTAGTTCACAAAAAGCATAATTCTCTATTTTTTAAACAGGAACACAAGTGTGAACCTTGCAGAAGGAACTGTGCTATTTGTCCGTATGTTCGTAACACCCATACATTCACCAATTTTGAAGGAAAAACATTTAACGTAAAAAATTATATTAATTGTACAACGGCAAATGTGGTTTACGCTTTATTTTGTAAGCATTGTGACAAATTTATTTACGTCGGAGAAACTGGGGACACCCTATACGAAAGACATTTGTTAAATTTATCACTAATCAGAAGGCAGAAACCTGATCCAATAACAATTCATTTTAATTCCACTGAACATTCCGTGAATGATTATGAAATTATGGCTTTAGAAAAAATTTGCGGCGATAATTCTTACCGAGAGACAATCGAAAAACTGTGGATGAATAAACTGCGAACATTCAACCCCCATGGATTAAATACAAAAACGTAACGTTCTATTTCCCGTATTTTTTTTTATTTACTTTGTGACGTTATCCATTATGACAAATTCAAATGTACCATAACATAATAAAGTTCCGCTGAAGAAGGCCGGGTTGTAAGGCCGAAAGCTCCGAATAAATTTTCAGAGATTTTTTTATTTACCTCGATATGAGACTTTAATTATATATATATATTAAAAGTCTAAGGAAATCTACCAACCAGAGAACTTAATGAGTATATATATATATACCTCTGAAAAAAAATAAAATATGGAGCGGATGTGGTCGAGTGGTATAGGGCGCTGGACCTAAGGCTAAGCGATTGGTGCTGCAGTGTATCAATGGTGTGAGTTAAAATCCCATCGAGGGAAGAATAAAAATTCGACAGATATAGCTTCAGAAGTAAAGTAAAGTAAAAAGTAAAAAACTTTATTTCAATTCGGCATGTAATATAAACAAAAAAAGAAGGTTGCCCATGACAATAAGCTAGCTTATGTCTCGCCAGCGTGAGATTCACTATTCAGGTAACAAAATGTTGCTAGTGAAAACTTACATCTCTCGTGTTTCACAAAGGTATCAGAAAGTAAAAATAAGCTACTCAAAATGATGCCGGTGTGTGATTCAGGTAGCGAAATTGCATTCATGAAAATAAGTTACAGCGATTCTGTTCATGGTATGACGTAGGTATCAAAGTGTTATCCGTGAAAATAAACTACCTTGCATTACTCATGTGTGTGATATTGGTATTAAAGTAATATTCATGAAAATTAGCTACCTGACAATCCTTTATTACATGCTATAGATACAAATCATGATTTCCCTTAATTCTCTCCATTGGAAGATTATCTATGATGACCCCCTAACCATGTTATATCGACCCTGCTACCCATGTTATTTTAATCCCCTCCCCCCGCCTACCCATGGTGTATCAACCCCCTACCCATTGTATCTTGACCCCCCTACTCATGGTATATCGACACCCCACCCATGGTATTTTGACTCCCTACCTATGGTATATCGACCCCCTACTGATGGTATATCGAGCACCCTACCCATGGTACATATATATCGACCCCCCTATCCATGGTATTCTGACCCCCTACCCATGGTATTTTGATCCCCTATCCATGGTACATCGACCCCCCTATCCATGGCATTTTTGCCCCTCTACCAATGGTATATCGAACCCCTTACCCATGGTATTTTGACCCCTGCCTATCTCTTGATTAGAAATGAGGGGGGTCAATATACCATGGGGGTTCAATTTACCATACAGGGGGGTCAAAATACCATATGACACCGGTCCTTTCTTCATTCATGAACTATCACCTGATTTGTAATCAGATTAACACGACGAGTACCACTAGTGGAGAAGGAACAGCTTACCTTTCTCGAGCACCCAAGTTCATTCCCAGTTTTTAGTGGGGTTTGTGTTACACGATCTTTAGTTTTATGTGTATGCTTTGTAGATCATTGTTTGTCCTTTTGTCCTTTTTTGCCATTGGGAGTCCATCAGGATCTTATTTCAGTGTTGATTCGCATCAATCCAGACATTTGAAAAGTGAGAATGTAAATATAGTATGGTTCATTCTGTGTCAGCGATTTTGATTAGAACATTAAAATTTGAAAAGGCCTTCAATGACAAAGAGAGGTTAATGTGAGCGACAACTTCCATGATTCTTTATAATTAGGTGAGATAAAGTGTTGACGAAAATGACAAACGGACAACAGATGACAGGTGATTAAGAAAATTGCTATGTTTTTTCTCTATGTGTGTACAATTTGTAAAAATTGTGTGCGTATTGTTTCTGAATGATCAGGTTTAACTAACAACCACCATTAACAATTTATACACATAAGATCATTATTAATTTAAAATCGCTAGATTAATTAGTGCTTAACATCACTTGTAATAATATGTTACCTATGAGATGGTGGTTCAATATGGTGAAGGAAACCGGAATATCGATAAACCACTGACCTGCAATAAATCTCTAACACTTGATAACATAAACATGATAAAGATGTATAGAGTATCGTCACGGTATGTGTTTTCGTGCGTCATCTGTTTCCGTGGTATCCATTTTATTTTGATTTCCACAGCACACGCATTATTTTTGACGTGTCTTCCGGTTTCTATTTATGAAACAAAAACAATACGAAAGCTGACATCTGCAAAAAATTATAAAGTTTACTTTTAAAGACGTAAGTACCAAAAACAGTGAACCTACCTACTGAACCATACTTTTTGTAATGCAAAAAATGTACTTCATTTATAAAGTAGCTGGAAAAAAATCCAGAAGGGCTATATAAAATTTAACTATGTCGTCTGCCTCTCAGACACCTGCTCTTCCTGTCATGTAACTATCATGGGTTCACTGATCATATTTGTAAACAAAAGAGCCGACTGAAATGTGCCTGTTTCATATATAAAATGCATGTCACTTTGCAGTGCATTGTGGTTTCAGCACTAAAGAAAACATCAAAAGTAAACACAATTTTGAAAGTGGTAATTTTCAAACATTCTGTTATTTTATTTAGATGTAGTATGATTTGGTAGATGGCCAGAACCATGAAATTTTAAAACCAGCCGTTTCCGGATTTTATATTCGTTTCCATCCGGTATATCGGCCTTGTTTTTATTTGCCACGGAAACAGATGACGCCATTTTACTGACAACAAAAGTTGCCAGATAATCGAAAGTATATTAAAATACAATAATGGCTTTAAAAACAATCTTATGCACAAACAAATATTTAACAAGCCATTCCAATCGTCATATGAATGGAGGGTTAACACTGTTAATCGCTATATCTGAAAATCGATAATAGCACGAAAACCAATAACACGATGGTACACCTCGCCAAAAGTGGGAATCGAACGCACAACTTTAGTGGTGATAGGCACTGATTTAATATCAAACTATCATAGTGATCTCAGTATTGATAATGTCTTGTAAAATGTAATTTCCCTCATTTTATTAATAAGGCAAAATATGAGGTTAAGCTGTTAAGGGTGAACATTATATGGAACAGCAAGTAATTTATGTCGAGGTGTACTCGATACAACATTATGTGATAAAGTTTGTCAGTGACTTGCGATAAGTCTGTTGTTTTCTCTGGGAACTCTGTCAGCAATAAAACTGATCGCCACGATATAATTAAAATATTGTTGAAAGTGGCGTTAAATACCATTAACCCTTAATAAATATTATCTAGAATTTTATTTTTATTTAATCTTAGGCCAGAAAAAAATGTGTGTTTCCGATTGCCATGATATATCTGTTATGTATTGGACTGATAATTAATGTATATTTGATATATGCTATAAATAGACACATGGTACAGGTTATACTTTATATATAAATTGTATGTATGCAATATTCTATAAAAACATGTTATACATTGTCCAAATGATGTAAATTGTCCAAATATTGTGAATGATCCAAATGTTGTTAATAGTTCAAATGTTGTAAATTGTCCAAATGTTGTGAATGGTCCAAATGTTGTAAATGATCACACTATTGTTAATCTAAATAGTTTAAATGTTGTACATGACCAAATTGTTGTAAATTGTCCAAATGTTGTAAAACATCCAACGGTTATTAATTGTCCATATAAATGAGTGGAATGTTCTAAATTGTCCAACTGTTGTAAATGATCCAAATGTTGTGATAAAATGTAAAAAAAAACCACCACACTTTAAGAGCAATTCCCAAATCAACTACTAGTATTTTGGTGGTTTGGTACAGGTACTTCAATATAAATGAGCAAAAGTTCCAAGCTTCACCTCAAAATGTACAATGTTAGCAATAATCCTTTAATTAGCATACTTTATACTCCAATAATTAACACAATTAAAATTAAAATTATCCAGTATAATTAATTAGATCTATATTTTACTACTTTTATCTACAGTACATACACACGAGGAAACATATTGTTATCACAAAGTAAAAAACAATCTTCATTTAAAGCTATCAACTAATTAATATAGAATTATTTCTACTGATAATTAACAGTTTTGTAAGTCATTGTTAAATAGTATATCAGTGGTTTGTGACTTGTCAATACCATCTTGTCCACAAAATAAACAAAAAATATTTTATTTACAAAATATAAAAATCCTTCATCTACAAAATATAAACTAATACAGTCTTATTTCTACTTATAATTAACAGTTTTGTAAGTCATTGTTAAATGTTATATCACGTGGTTTGTATGATTAAATTTTGATTTGTTTGTTTCATAAAATGTTGTCATCTTCCAATCAATGTAATCAATCCATAATCATTGTATTAAATTCTTTGTTAATTGTTCTGCCCGAAAGGGCTCCTTAATTGGAAATAAAAAATGTGACTTGTCAATATCAGTTATGTCCTCAAAATATAAAAATCCTTCATTTACAAAAAATATAAAAATCCTTCATCAACAAAATATAAAAATCCTTCATTTACAACACTAATACAGTCTTACCTGATCTATTTATAATGAACAGTTTTGTAAAGTCATTGTTAAATGCTATACCACCTGGTCTGTCAACACCATCATGTTTCCTTAATACATTATCAAGGAATGTTCCATCTGGTGACAACTTGCGTATGTCGTCTGTATAATAATCACTTATGTATAGATGACCTTGTTGATCCACAGCCAGTCCTTGATGTCCTGATATGTAGTATCTATATATAACGCAGCGATCTAAATTGATATAACACAATCTCCCGTCCTGTCTTACCAACAACTGATCATTCCTTTCATTATACAATAAGTTGTAATTAATACCATTATCAGTTGTTATCTCTCTTACACGAGATCCATCTCTATTTAAAATTAAAACTTTATTAATTCCACCGATGTAAATTCTGACCATTACAACAGTGACACCGAAACACGGTTCTCCTATGTTTATCTTGTTGTCCTTTGTATTGCTAGTAGTGTTGATAAATTGTATGGATCCCTCACCTGGAAGAGTAACTACTGCTTTATCTGTACATGGTACTACAGTAATACAAAAAGGTGAACAGGTAAACGATATTTCATCTTCATAGGTTTTGTAATCCTTGTATACATATACCTTCGGATGAGATGAATCATCATTACAAAGTAGTAATTTGTTGTCAGAAGTGACAGCCATGTCTGTTAAATTGTATGTTACGCCAGGTTTCAATTTAATTTCATCTTCGGTCAGTGTTTGTCTTCTATCGACTTCTACTTGTTGATGTTGTGCTTTCATTGATTTATATTTAATAGGACAAGGTCGGGTAATTTGTGACAATGATCCGATTGTTTCAATGTTGGCATTCTTAATTTCTTCAAACTCCATGTCAATTTCATTAATAGCAGACGTCATGTCATGAATCTTCTTTTCTGTTTTCTGGATGATTGTTATTTGTTTTCGTAAAGTTAAAAATAGCTGATTATTAGAGCCGTGTTCTTTTAGGAATTCTAGTTCTTGTTTATTGTCTTTTAAAATCGATGTTAATTGACAAATTTCTAGTTTTTCTCTGTTTATTTTCTCCCCATTTTTTTCCTGTACAGACCCTACTTCAGTAATTAATCTCTTTTCAATGTCATCTAGATATCTTAGAACTTTTGATTTAGCTGCACTGATTTGTTTTATTATCAATGACTTCTTCTGTTTCAGTAATTTTCGATTCTCGTCTCGATTCTCTGACATTTTCGACAATGTTTCAGTCATATAATCTTGTTCTTCTAACGTATCGGAAAGTAAAGATGAATTTTTGACGTCCTTTGAAGCCGAGTCTAAAGATAAAACAGACTCACAAGACCTATGACTATCCGAGAGACAAGCTCTACAGCATACAACATCGTGTTGACAACAGAAATAATCAATCTGGACGTCTGTGTGTATTTCACAGTTTATCTTAGAAGATGGTGGTATTCTTGATCCCATGATTGATCTACAAGTAGAAATATTATGACATTGATTATTCATAAAAAAAAATCTTAACATTTTTAATAAAAAAAAAAATCAACATTATAATCTTGAAATACCGACTTTTTAAATCTCTGTTAGCTCGACTGCTATTCGTCCAATACGATGTTTTCTGTGCATTATGCATATGCAGTGGAGTAGCAAAGGGTTACAAATGCGAAGATCAAGCTTTAGAAATGAATCGGAAGGTGGAAAGGGGGGGGGGGGGGTCATTTAGAGTTGACACGTGGGGTGAAAGCTTGCAAAAATAACACGTAAATAAATAAAAACAAAAAAACATAGGCTGGCAGCTTAACATTTTGTTTTTGCTTTCATGCTGAAAATACAGTTGCTAATTAAATTTCTGCCATAACAAGTGAAGTAGTCCCTACCCCCTTTTTCCTCACCCACTTACCAAAGTGCTGGGAATGCCCTACTATGCCCATGATTCTAATGCAGAGCACTAAGCAAATCTAGCGAGGTGTACAATGGGCTTCGGGGTCTCAAATTGGTTCAAACTTGCATTGCTTGGGATTGCGAGGTTTGGTGTGTAGTCCTGGGGTTGAAGCTAATGAAAATGTGCAATAAAAAGCAATACATATATATTATTTGCACGTGTATGTGTATGTTTTATAGATCGTTATTTGTCTTTTTTCTTTTGACCATTGTGTTGTCTGTTCTTCGATATACGGATTCTGATTACCCCTTTGGTATCTTCAAACTCTTCTTTGAACAGCAACCACATTTTGTCAAGTACAAAAGGATCAAACAAATGTCCACAATTCAGGAATTTTGTGCATACATTGATGACTCTTTATTCTTGTCTCTTAATTTAATACTATATTCGATATTTGACCATTTAACTTTTGGAGGGTGGGGTAAATTTTTTTTGTAAAAAAAAGCCTCGAATTTAATAGATAAAATATAGTGACCTGAAAGATGCAATTTTTTTTGGTTAAATTTGAATAAAAATAACATTTAAATTTAATTTAATAAAAATAAATTCTTGTTTCGTGTCAAAAATATTTCTGGTTTGGAAAAAAAAGACAGACATCCCCTAAATATTAAAGGAGCATTATCTGCCAAAATCGTAAATTTGTGTTAACCATAAAAACTATCAGATATAATTGATGCCTTAATATAACGTGTTTCTATAACTTATAAATGTTATGAAATGTGCGCGCATCGGGGGAAAAAGGTGCAACGGCTCGTGTTTTGAGATCGATCAAGAAATGGACGCCATCTTATTAATTATCGACATTGTTTACGGAGTTTGCCGAATCGTCATTAAATCAATACAACAATGCATTTATTTCTTATTTTCTGTGAATCTGCTTTTAGTCGGCGTTAATTACGGACAAAGAACCATGCAAGTTTGCAGTTAATAAGCGACAAAATACAAATTATTCATTTTTACCTGTCACTAGTAAGGTCAGTTGCATACGGAGAAAGCGAGGTCAAATTAATTGCTTGCAAGGAAATAACAAATCGACGGTAATTTTCGTTCTCAAAAGGCGAAAAGTGGTAGATAAGTTGTTTAATGTGAAATATTTACCTTTATTTCATCATTTTAAAGCTATTTACCAATTTCCAAAACATATAATAGTTTTGGTCAAAATCGTAGCTAATGCCTCTTTAAATGGTCGTCCTCTACACCTCATTAATGACATTATAAACATTTTTTAGACTTCAAACTTAATACTTTGATGTAAAGCAAAAATAAATTACTTGTAACGGAAAGTCAATATTGCTTTTTACACGATATATACAAACAACACAGTCACCTGTCAAAAGTATTCGGAAATGTAAAAAAAATCCCTATATAATCAACCAAAACCATATTTTTTCAACAAATTATTAAGAAGTCATTTCTGGATAGATTTTAACAAATATTACACCAAAACATTCGGAATTGTCAATATTTTGATTGCTTATTTACTCATTATGTAGTTATGAGTGATTTTTATTTGTACATAATTTAAACACAACAAATACAAATTGATTTTGATTTTCCTATTAGGCTATATATTTCAGCTAAAAATAAATCCTAAAAATAAAAAATCAGGGAAAAATAATGTACCAATAAAAACCACTCATATAAACATAATGAGCAAATAAACAAACAAAATATAGACAATTCCGAATGTTTTGGTGTAAAATATGTTAAAATTTATCCAGAAATGACTTCACAATAAAAAAAATTAAAAATATGGTTTTGGTTGATTATATAGGGATTTTTTTGACATTTCCGAATACTTTTGACAGATGACTGTTTGTGTATATAACTTTATTCTCTAAACTAATCAATACAAAGTAAATACATATCATTACATTAATTATCAAGATTATGTGTGTACTTGCTCCCGGCCTTTTCGGTATCAATAATCATTGATAGTAGGGTTAAAATTATTGGTAACGAAAGGCCGGGAGCAAGTCCCTGTGATCCACGTGGACGTTTGCATGCGAACAATACAGCCAATAGTCCTATATAACATATGACTTCACATTCCATGTTAATATTTTCTAAAAAAATATTCTGATTCCCAATGTTACTGAAAAAAATATTCTGATTTTGGTGGAGTAAAAAAAAATAATCTGATTAGAGTTTTTGAAATATAACCTAATGTTAAATTCTGGAAAAGAAATTCGTGCTACGCGCGACAACAAAAAAAAATATTCTAACTCTTGTGGTGTCCGAAAAAAAAATTCGGAACGAAGCAAAAAACCATACCCCCCCCCCCCTCTTCAAGTTAAATGGTCGGTCCCTAACGTGACTGACGCGTGAATACGTGTATTTATGATATGGTTTGCTTGAAATCAACGCTGGAACTCAGGATACCGCTGCTGATGAAATGTTGTAAGCAAAATGGCGCTAAAAATAGACTCTTTAACTAAGTGGAACAATTGCATCCCATTGGCTGTTTATTAATAAATTTGGTAAAAATAGCTAGAATCACGTATTAGAGTATGGATTATTTGCATATTTCCCCATCATTCGTCACTAGAATTCCATATTTGGATGTAAACAAGAAGCACGATATTTCGAGATTCTAACCAAATATTTCTGTTTTTTTTCATAGATTGATCGATCTATTAGGATGAAAATGTGACTGTATCTGTTTAAACACGAAAGAACCACTTGACCAATCATAGTCACACATATATATAGAGTCATTTTATTCCATTTTTAACAACAAATCTTTCATTTTTGTTGACTCGTTCCATGGCATTTATGGCCGCATGTCAAAATATTGACATAATTAATAAATACATTTTAGAAACAAAAAGGTCTGCATTATAATGTATGATCTTGTCATGCAGAGAGTGGTGAAAGATTGTGTTAAATTCACTCTAGATTAACATGGCATAGCATAAGGCTACATATTTAGTTCATGTCAAGCATTTACACACCCCTTTTTTTTCATTTTCAGTCTGTTTTTCTGAAATACTTATTGATGTGTGTACATGTTACTTTTCAGTGCCAATGGTATTGAAAACCTCCAGTTTTAGTTAGTTTAAGATCATTGTAGGTAGATATATATATACAGACTGGACATGGGATGTTTATTTTTTTTTTAACAAGAGTCGGAAGATACCAAAGGGGCAAAGTTACAGATTCTATTAAATAAAATGGATGTTTATTTTCTGTTAGTTTCAGATTCTATGAGTATAAATGCAAAGTTTCCTGTGATGTTTATTGGTTGAATATTTGAATAAATAAAAATAAGAATATATGATAAGTCTTATATATATTCATACAGGTTTGAAAATCTATATATATATGGTTTTTTTCGTCTAAAATATCCATGAAGTAAAAAAAAGGGACCAGCATTCCAATTATTTTTAAAGTACATCATCAAACAAATGCCATGAATTTTCAAGACACCTTGTGTCATAAATTAAAATAAATTCTTTCAGAAAAGAAATTTTTGATTGTGTAATTTGGGTAATTTGTGAAACTTCATCTGAAAGTCAAAATGTTTATTTCAATTTCAATTGAAAACCAGGACATGTCTTTAACATTTCAAGAATGAATTAAATTTCTGTAAAGAATTTCGTTCAGAAGATAAATTATATTGTGGTACATATTGTTATAACAGTTGCAGCACATTTTCTAGGTCAGAAAGTGGAGCTGAAACAAGATCTCAAACTTTTCAATTTCTTATAGATATATTGACCCAGAACCAAGTTGTTGAACAAGTTTCTACAGACATTTAGACCTGTATACACTCCAACATGTTGTTGAATTTGTTATTCATGCTTTTTTTTTTAGATGAAAAGGTACTTATGTTGCCTGTTGTTTATGAGAAATATAATTATCTTTTATCTATGAATATTAATGCCGAAATTTATAAATTTTCTTTTACAGAAAAGAATTTTTCAAAATGGCCCATTTATTAACTTTTTTCCAGTCATTGGAACAAATAAATTAATTTTTTTAACTTCAATTTTAAGCAATATTAACCAATACTTGGTTATTTTGCCAACAGAAAACATATTCATTCTATTCTAGTCATTTAATTTACTTAGTGAAATTTGGAATTCTGGTTTGTCCTTTCATGTGAATGCAAGTATTCTGTATGTGTCTCAAAATTAGGTGAATGGTAGTCATTCAATATGCTCTTTTATGTGAATGCTAGTTATTCTGTATGTGTCTTTTATGTGAATGCTAGTCATTTTGTTTCTGTCTTTTATGTAAATGCTATAGTCATTCTGTTTGTGAATGTCATGGTGGAAACATTATTGCAATCTAAGTATCCATATTTGTAAATGCTGGTAATTTTGTGAATGTCCTGGAGAAAGAATCATTGCAACCTAAGTACTCATATTTGTAAATGCTGGTCATTTTGTGAATGTCAAGAGGAAAGAATTGTTACAACTTAACCACCCATATATGTTATAAAAGCTAGTTTGTAGTTGTGTCAAGCACATGAATATTCCAAATACATTGATATTTACATTGTGAGATAAATATGAAACTTGGTAGCTTTCATTCAGATAATAAAATTTCCTAATTTCAAGAAAAATATTTGCTTACACTGATTTTTTTTTAATTTGCCTTGATATAATAGGAAGGGTTGAGATATCTGAATACAATTTTTTATGGCCCTTTTTGTCTCAAGGTTTCACTTTTTTTTAGATTTAAAAAAAAATATTAATTTTTTTACATGCTTTTTTTTTTATATAATTTTCATATTTTTTCAATTCGCTTAATTTTTGTTTACATTCTTTTATTTTTTCCACACATTTATTTCTTTCTATTTATCTTGTACCTGTTGTATTGAAATTAAATTAAATTGAAATTATTAATTGTTGTACATTCCCTGTGCAAGTCTAGTGTCATAGATGATTTTTTTTTAAATTCAAAGTGACAATAAATAGTAATTCCCCAGTCTAAATTACAAAATGCACAATGTCTAAAACAATATTGCAATACAAATAATTCAATTAAACTGAAAAATACGGTATCAATACAAGAAAAATAAAAAAAAAGACATATAGACACACCTTTCCCAAATGAAATATACTCTTTCGGATGTACGCTTAGGTGTCGTTTATTGTTGATGTTAAGAAACACCACCGATGTGTTCCGAAAAACAATGAATTTCGATGTTTGGCAAATGGTCGATCCGATCAAGGTGGGTGTAGGGCTAAGTGGAACAATTGCATCCCACAAGATATTGACACTAGTTGTCGGTATGACAATGATACTAGATGATTTCCTCAGGCAATGTATGTTACAGAAAGCCATCATATTGTTTTAATTAAATTTTCTCTTTTAAATAGAACCACCTTGACATTTGTTTTGAAATCGAGTCCACTTCAAGTAGCAAAATTCGATGTTTGTACACAATATAAATAAAAACTGAAGTGATACGTTACATTTCTAGTTATCCATAGACATCTTCCGTATATTTGAATTGATTTCAAGCATAAATATTTATTGTAAACCGACGTATTTTAAGCGAAGGGTTGAACGTCATTTTTCATCAAAAATGAAGCGAAAGTCACGTGACTGGGACTTGACTTTGGAGCTCTCCTGTCACGCTGGCTGTCCTACTGTATTGGATGCATTTATCTGATGAACATATCAATGGAGACCATTCACCCATCTTCCCCCCAGGTGGCATCGCTGTACCAACGGTGGTTAGGAAAACGTTTGTTTTCCGATAAACGCTTGTAACCAATGTAATCAAATGACAATACCTACGTGCGTAATATGACGGTAGGCACGGCCTATAGAGAGGACGGAAGTGAACATAATAGATTTTAATTTGATATTTCCAATACCTTTTTTCTAGTTTATTTCACAGTGACCGGTAACAATCATAGTCTATAGCCATAGGGCCCAATGCCTGCAATGGAAATGTAAAATTGCATGTGTTTTTTTTTTTACTTCATTTGGTGTCTAATGACGTAAAATTGCACACGAGTTTTTTTTACTTCATTTGTTGTCTAATGACATAAAATTGCACACGAGTTTTCAGACTAGATTGAACCCGATTGAAAATTGTACATGTATTTTTTTCACACTGTACAGGGTCTAAGGGAACGACCATTTAACTTGAAGGGGGGGGGGGGGGGGGGGGTTATGGTTGTTTTCTAAAAAAATATTCTGATTCCCCATGTTGCTGAAAAAAATATTCTGATTTTGGTGGAGGAAAAAAAAATAAATATTGTAACTCTTGTGTTGTCCAATAAAAAAATTCTGAACGAAGCAAAAAACCATACCCCCCCCCCCCCCCCTTCAAGTTAAATGGTCGGTCCCTAACCATGTAAATTTGCGTACTCACTTTTGCTTCCTTCAAAAACAATGCAAGAAGAGTTTTAAGATCCCCAAGTGCAAGGGCAGGCAATACAATGGCCAAAAGAAAAAGGACAATCACTGATCTACAAAACACTACACAGAAAACTATCATTTCCCCCACAGCGATATATTTTTTCACAGGAAACAAAAATCAGATTTTTATTTTTTGGACATAAAAAAAAAATCAGTAATTTCCCTTCAAATTTTTATCATAAATTTCTCGTTGAGAACTGTAGGGCCGGATTAATGATATTTTTGCATCTTTCGTGTCAATTTATTTTGCTTCTTTAAAATTTCACCACATAATTAATTTAAAAAAAAAAAAAAAACATCCTAAAAGTTAAATGGTCGTCCCCTTAATGACATGAATGTGTGTCTCGGCCGCGTCCATGCAGCTTCATATAATACGACCGCATCGGTGGCGTAATGGTTAGTGTGCTCGCCTCGAGTGCGGTAGATCGTGGGTTCGAACCCCGGTCGGGTCATACCAAAGTCTAAGCAAATTGATATTTGTTGCTTCTCTGGTAAGCACGCAGCACTAAGGAGAAAGAGCAAAGACTGGTCGGCTCGGAATCAGGATAATGTGTCCGGGTGGGGCGACATGTCTATCCGCGGACTGTTGTTTTAGTGAGCTAGCACTATAAAAATCCAACTCAGTGTGTTGGTCTAGTACAAAGCGGACCTCATCATCATCTCATTGAAAATTAACTTGTTCTTGCTATGATATAGCTGAAAAATTGCTGAATTGGCGTTAAACAACAACAATCACTCTTATTATACGTGTCCGGATTTCAAGAACCTTATGCAAGAAAGTTCAACAGTTTAAATATTGCTTCTGATTCGCGGATTTGTCCCGATAAGATTGATTCCTTAAACAGTAAACCTTCAAAGAGATAAGTTGCATTTTAATGCTTGGTGCTTTAACCATTCATATGATTTTCTTCTATCATCATATGTAGCACTATCATGTAATTTAATCAACACCGCCCAAATATATTTTGTATTTAGTGTAGAGGTTGCTAAATAGCTTGTATAACCGTTGAAATGAAACAGTACACTTCTTGTTTCGTGACGGTCAGTTTTATTCGGCCCGTTTTATTGGTGGAGGAAACCCGAGTTCCCTGAAAAAACCCACCGACCTGCCGCAAGTCACTGACAAACTTTATCACATAGAAATCACATTAGTAGTATTACCAATTGATAATAGTCAAGCGACTGTTGATGAAAAATAAAATCCACACATGACTGTTGATGAAAATAAAATGTACACATGACTGTTCATGAAAAAAATTAACATTATCTATAATACGTAATACGGCCCAGGTATTCACGTTTGAATTTTTTTTTATCAAAATCTTCAGAATTTTTTATGCCTTTATTTGAATGGCTTAAGATTCGCGTTGAAACAATCTAGACATCAATAAGAAATCCCCCTACATTATCTTCGTTTAAAAATAGAGTGAAAGTTGATATCTATAAAACCCCAAAGTATTATAATGAAGGCCCACGGAAACTAAGTATATTACATACTAGACTTAGACACCAATGCAGCTCACTCAATGCCGATCTGTCAAAAAAACATAGTAAATAATTTTAAATGAAATTGCGGTGCTTCTTTTGAAGATGCTATACATTATTTTCTGGAATGTCCTTTATACCTGAACGAAAGAATAAGACTTCTGAGTAATTGCGACGATATCCAGGGGCGGATCCAGGATTTGAAGTTAGGGGGGGCGGACATAAAAAAATTTGCCGAGCGGAGGGAGGTGCGAAAATGTTGGGGGTATTTCGTGTGAAAAAGCACGATTTTACTCCAAAATATCAATTTTTTTCCAATTTTAGGGGGGGGGGGGGCGCGCCGGATGCGCCCCCCTGAATCCGCCCCTGATATCAATATCAATATTGAAACTTTGCTCTTTGGGAACGATAAGTATAGTTATGGCGTCAACTCCAAAATATTTGGAAAAGTTCGAACTTTTATAAATCAATCAAAAAGATTTTAGGGCTAATGTCAGGAATTTTTCACTTTTTCCCTTTTTTACTTTTACTTCTTACTTTCTTCCAGTGTCAAAATTTTAAATGTCTATTGTCTCTGTTTTGTTTTGCTGTCATTAATTCATGTGTATAATTTGTAAGGAGAGGACTTCATATAAGT
Source organism: Bathymodiolus brooksi (assembly GCA_963680875.1). Taxonomy (NCBI): domain Eukaryota; kingdom Metazoa; phylum Mollusca; class Bivalvia; order Mytilida; family Modiolidae; genus Bathymodiolus; species Bathymodiolus brooksi. Next base: position 75,651,065 of record OY804589.1, read on the forward strand.
TGGTATAACTTGCTGTCCAATCCTATTGTTTATGTACAATGAAATATTATTAAACTAATGGCTAAAGATAAATCTGAAATCGTAAAATTTTTAATTTTTGCTTTTTTCAATTTCCGCAAAATTAGAGCCCACGCGAACAGTTTGACTAAAAAACGCAAAATTAACACCCCTTTGAAAATAACCACTTAAATAGTAGATTAATACATGTAGATATTTATGTTTGAGACAGAATATGTTCTTAACATCATGTTGGGGATCAGTGAGTAATTGTTGTTTACGGCAATTGTTCAGCTATATCACGACGAGAACAAGTTAATTTTCAATGAGATGAAGATGAGGTCCCAACACGCTTAGTTGGTTTTTTTTTATAATATATATATATATATATCTTTAAAATGATATAGGGGTGCATATTTTTTTATTAATAACGTTATATATCTTAAAGACAAGCCACTGTAGATGGAATCCGGAACAGAACAGTACATAACATTCGCCAAGAATAATGGGGTTCACCTATCCCATTCCCGACAGGTGGCGCATGTGTACTATCAGTTATTCGATTCCAAGATGGCGGACGGCGATCAGCTGTGGCATACTATAATCCCTTGGCTGTGGTCAGTGCCGAAGCTCGAATGTGATCTACTACTCCGAAATGCATCGACAAACGTTCGAAAAACTGACTTGATTGAAAGATACATATTACACCGAAAAACCAAACATACGATTTATGTTCGTTACTTTTCAATATTATTGTATTTGTTGAATGTCCAAGTTGCCCCGACTGAAAAGAAAACATCATTAAAATTATGATGACGGATCAGTTTGAATGTGCTTTCGTGACAGGATTCAGAGACAAGACCAGGAGAATTTGTCATATTTATGCTATCCATTATAATTGAAAAAGAAGATTTTGAAGTTAACTGCCTTTATAAAACCAGATCATGGCAGATGGGACTCATATCCAGGCATAGGTGAGGGAAAAAAATCATTTTTATTAAAAAAAGTGACCCAACTTTTTACACACCTTTTCTTTTTATTAAATATTCAAAAACAACACACTGAAAGCATCATATACATGTCATCATTCAGAATGTGAAAAAACGGGGCATATTTTCAATAGAAAAAAATTATGGGGCTTTCAATAGGGGTACCCACATACGTTTTTTAAGAAACATTTTACATTTAAAAAAAAACATTATTTTTTGGGGTACCTGTAAAATGCGAAACGAAACGAAATAAATCGAAACGAAATTCATCGAAACGAAACGAAATTTACCGAAACGAAACGAAATCGAAACGAAACGAAATTGCATGTATTTAAAATTTTCCGATTCTGAAGCTGGGAAGAAAAAAGTAATTAATCAAAAGTAATTATTTTTTTAGTTATTTGGCTGGGTATATGTTAGAAACAAATATAACATTTCACGCTTGTTAAGCTTTCAGGTCATATAGACGTAAAATTCCCAAGTATTGTGTCTGAACTTGATTCTTTTTTACTTCTTGCCAAAATTAAGGGAGAGGTGGCGCTCGCACTCCTCGCAGCCCCTTCCTATGTGCATGTTCCCTCCCCTCGTCAAGCTAAATGGCCGGCCCCCAAGTTTTAAAAAAGAAATTTAACATGTAGTTTTGCAAGATGAGTGTACCGTTTTGTGCAGTATACCGTTTAAATTTTGCCAGATTGGTCACCGATTTAAAATGTCTTTTTATCTCGACAGTCTTTTTTTATAATAATAGAAGCCATAATTTGTTGCATATTTGAATATGAATATATGTTGTTTATCTCATCGTTAGCAAGGGGTAAACTTTAAGAAAACAATGAAAAAAATTGTCACGGGCAAAAACTGAAAAAAATACATATAATAAATAATTGAATAATTAAACAACAACGGTAATTTTTCAATTATTTCGAAGCGGCACTAATAAGCATTCTCAAGTAACAGTACCCGGCCTACCTTACAAATTGGTGGGGAGGGGGGGGGGTCTTCCGGGGCCGCTGGACCCCGACCCCTGTACATGCGGATTCTGATGCCAATTTTAGACCCAATCTCAACTGTTGTCTAACTAAAGCCTCTCTAAGCCCCAATTTTGAAGAATAGTCCAAGCAAAAACATATACTCCTTTTCAACAATTTGTGACAAAAAGATTACCCCATGCCAGACATATAATCAATAATAGGACCCCGATTGTCAGAACATCACCATGTATATAGGAAGTAATACCCCCCACATAACAATCATTTTCCTTTTGTCATTCGGCACAGTATAGCTGGAATATCACTGATGTGGCGTTTAGCAGTCAACAATCGATGAATCAATCAGTTCGTCATTGCTAGATGAAGAACAATTTTTTAAAATATAACCTGGAAAACAATGAACTTTTCTACTATCATTTTTCACGCTTAAATGATACTTTCTCTATTTTTTTCGTTTAATTTTTGTCTTGTATTTCCCCAAGGAATTGTTTCGTTAAAATAGGTGTTATTTCATTTTGAATTATTCCGTTTCGTTTCGTTTCGGTGAATTTCGTTTCGATTTATTTCGTTTCGTTTCGATTTATTTCGTTTCGTTTCGTTTCGTTTCGATTTCGTTTCGCATTTTACAGGTACCCTATTTTTTTCATAATTTTCACAATTTTTTTTATCTTTGAAATATAAATACACAATCATGTGTAATTACCTCAATAAATATACTAATTTAAATGATGCTCATTACATTCTTTATGAAATTTGTACAAAAAATGTATTCCTTATTTTTTTGGTATATTTTCAAAACTGCAGCAATAAAAAAAAAAAAAAGTCACTATGGTTTCAAAGCATGCCCTTGTCCAAATATCCTTATACCCTTGGCTAAATGGACAATATATGCTTCCATAATAAAGTAAAAAAGTTTTTTTTCTTAAATTTAATGCCAAAAGGGGAGCAAAACTATTCCCCCCCTCCCTCAATTTTTAAAATTGCCGCCAGCTCTTTCGCCCTTGAAGTGGTATTAGTGAAGTTCGAACTGCAGACTCATATGGAGCATCCGAGTTCATGTCAGTTCCGATTTTTAGTTGTTTGAGCGTCTCAGTCTTCAGTTTTCTGGGTATTCGCAATTTTTTGTTATTAAATATTTGTCTTTTTGTCATGTTGTACTTGTATATTTATATCATATATTGTTATTAAAGTAATATATTGACCCTTTAAGTTTAAGACTATTTAAGCGAAGGGGCTAGTCGCTACTAACAGTAGCTAGAGAAAAAAAAGGTTTCATGAATCACGAAAACATTAACAACTTTTTAATGAATATTATTACCTGATGTAATCAGTGTCAATAAATACACAATTTAAACATTTAACTATCCTATGGTGAAGATTAAAATACATGTACATCTGTAGTTAATAATATGTCGTAAATACAGTCCTTTGTACAAGATGCTTTTGAAGTACTTGTTTGAGTGGTTTATTTATCTGTATGTGTACTTTGTGTAACATTACAATCATTATGGCTTCTATAGTACAAGGTAGTACATTTCAATAAAGTTGAAAAGATGTCAGTTCAAATCTGACTGGAAGCTAATCTATGATCTTTTTAATATGTTTTTGATGATATTGACTGTATTAACTAACTTCAACTAAGCAACTTGGACACAAATCCCTTGCTTAATGAAAGTTTTGAAGGACTGCTCCTTTTTCAGTGTGATTTTTATACGACCACATACATTTTGTTGTGGTGGTATTATGTTATTGGTCTGTAGACAAAATGGTTTCCTATCTCATCGGTGGTATAATGGTTAGCATTCTCGCCTTGAGTGTGTTAGATCCATGGGATAGAGCCCCAGTCTGGTCAAACCAAAGACTATAAAATTGGTATTTGTTGCTTCTCTACTATTAAAGCATGCAAGTAAGAACAAAGACTGGCCGGCTAGGAATCGGAATATTAATTAGTGTGCCCGAGTGGAGTGACATGTCTTCCCACTCACTTGTTTTCTTTATTAGACACCCAACAATTTTATTAGTGAAAGAGGGAGGGGGCATGAGATTTTTTATGTCTGTCGGTAGAGAATCCATTTTTTTTTCAAGCATCGGGTAGATCAAAAATATGTTTTATACATACATGAGATAAAAGATACATGCATACGAGACCTAAAAAAATAATTGTGTGTTTAAGGTTACGGGTAACCCTGTGAAAAAGGTTAGGTAAAGGTGACCAGGATTTTTTTTTTTGAATTGGATATATTGGGCTAGATACGATAACGTAACCCTCATTCCGCTTGTGCTCCAGTTAGGGTTACGAATTGGTCCCATTCAACGTATGGGAGCAAATTAAAATTTTCATTAAGTGAATATTTCAACTTTCTTTTTGCATATCTGCTCATAACTTGTTATTCCCTACAATTTTTAAGTAATGGCGATACGAAATAAGTGTTACAATACCTGTTTCTATCTTCACAATCAATTTAGTATTCGAAAATTGTTTCTTGTCCGCCATGACACCTTACGTATACTCTCGTGATGGGCGGAGCCTATCCATATATGGATCTGAATGCCAAATATGAAAAACTTTACTACGAATAGTGCGATGTGCTTTACTACGATTGATCCAAATAAGGATATCTCCAAAACGAGGCAAGTGCACGTGAAATAGCAACTTGTTAGCAAAATGTCGGACAGAAAGAAGATTTCATGCATTCAAATTTTCAGATGGATATAAGTCTACCATGGATTGATGCAGCGATTACTTAGAACCTCAAGGTTTACCTAAATATATTTATCTTTCACCTCCGTTAATTTTTCCAACCACTTCCAACGGAATTAGGACAAAAAAACCGCCCGATGTGAATCACTCCGGGCGCTGCTCCCATACGTTGAATGGGACCGATTCGTAACCCTCGCTGGGAGCAAAAGCGAACTGAGGGTTACGTTATCGTATCTAATATTGGGCATGCAGATATTCCAAGACTGTGCTTGTTGAGAAAAACTAGTAAAATAGCTAGGATTATAGGCACTGAGGTGTATTCAGGTCTACTTTAAAATTTGGACATAGTGGAAAATAAACGATTTTTATTCTTTGTAAATCAATATCGTAGTTTACATTAGTTATGTTATTGATGCTAGCCGAGGAGTTCCGAAAGTATTAACTGATGGAACACATGCGCCACCTATTAGCGTAAATATCGTAGGTGAACCCCATTAATGTACGTGAAATTGATCGAAATTATTTGATTCTAACCATTAATAAACGATTATTTACCATGAAAGTAGAAAATCACGATACAACAAAACTAGGAAACCAACACGAAAATCTTTTAAAAAGGGAAATACAAAGAATGTGAACAAATATCAAACTTTGTTTAACAACGTACGTGCACGTGTACTATATAGTCTCCTCATTCAACAGTTATTGTACGTATGCTATGCGTATTTACTAATTACAAACTTATTGATTTTTGCTCATGGAGAACATAAGAAAAAATTAATAAGAATGTATTCAATTTTATTTTATATTCGCATTCACAGTTATTAACAGGTGCCCGTGACCCAGATATGATTGCAACCTTGTCCTTGTCTTATTTCAACGTAGTGACGTGATCACTTTAGTATAACATGTCAGAAGATGGTTACAATTTATGATGCATTTGTTGTTAACTTGAGGAATATTGTTATACAAATAAAAAATAATTATTGTTGGATAATTAGATAGAAATTGTGTTTGAAATAATAGTGTACATAGGTTACAAACGTCTAAGCGATAATAAAACGCTCCGCTAACCACCGCTGGTACTCGAGCGACAACTGTTGAGTACATTTGGGTGAATGTTCTCCATTTCTAATCCATAGAATTTTCTGATTTTTTGTAATTGAATGGTTCAAATGTTTCTTAAATAGATAAAATTCAAAAATTGGTGGGTCACATTCCAAATAAAAAAGATATAAGTAAAATTATACAAGAAAATAGACAAAAATGGAAGTTAACTCTTTGTTCAATTTGAATGGATTTGCAAATTTACTGTCGGCCATAACTTTTTTGTCTCTTCAGATAGGTCAATGATATTTGGTATGTAGGTGTATAATCATGTACCAACATGACCACATTTTGTCTTTGACCTTTTACCTTTAGGTCAAATAATTGATATTTTTTAAGTGTTATGGTGTCCGAGTCATAACCTTTTTGCCTTTTACGATAGATTAATGATATTTGGTATTTTAGTGTACCGTGTATAATCATGAGACGGTGTGTCGTGTTCCATCGTGACCTCAGTTTGACCTTTGATTTAAGGTCAAATAATTGATATTTTTTAAGTGTGTTTGTGTCTGGGCAATAACTTTTTGAGATTTAATTCTTGTTTTTAATGAAATAACTAACTTATGATGAGCAGAAAATTTCAGATTTGAAAAAAAAAGAATGTGAAGCTGGTGAGGATTAGACTATTTTTGTCATAAGAAACAATTATCTGCAACGCTTTGGTCTGGGGGACTCACCTTTTTTGGGGGGACACAGATTTTGAGAATCAAGTCTTGTTTATGCAATAATTTATGCAAACATTATTTGGTTGAATTTTTATTTTATGTGTGTACATTTGAAACTTATTTTTACCTTATTGGAATATGAAATAAATGCCTGAAACCATTGGTGTTTTTTCAAAAGCATTTGAATAAAAAAAAATGCACCTATGTACTGTACAAGCTAATTCCTATAAAACTATGCTGTGTTCAAGGATTGTAATGAAATTGTGCATATAAACGCTAGTGGGGGCCTAGGTGGCCGAGTAGTCTAAGTTGCTAGTTTAAATACGACTACTGTTGACCATCAGTCAATAACCTCTATGGTAATAGTTCAATCCCTGCTTTGTGCATAGCAAAAATGTGTACTCGAGTGTATGTAATTATAGGATTGGTCAGTTACCTGCCAAAGGTTGGTGGTTCTGTTGCCTCTTTTATTGTTAGTCTGGCGTTAGCATGCTCTATAACTTTCAGGAACTGTATACTTTCGCCAGACTCTCTGAGTTCAGCCATGTTTATGTCTATACAAGTACACTGCATGAATACATATAATTGTTTATCCTGAATTTTCATATGTTTTTCAGTATGCAAATACAGGGATAATAATAGGTAGATGTAACCTAGAAACAAACGATTAGATAGGTAGATGAAACATAGAAACAAATGATTAGATAGGTAGATGTAACCTAGAAATAAACGATTAATTAGGTAGATGTACGAGTAACCTAGAAGCAAACGATTGGCTAGGTAGATGTAACCTAGAAACAAACAATTAGTTAGGTAGATGTATCCTAGAAACAAACAATTAGTTAGGTAGATGTAACCTAGAAACAAACAATTAGATAGGTAGATGTAACCTAGAAACAAACGATTAGATAGGTAGATGTAAACTGGAAACACACGATTATATCGGTAGATGTAACCTAGAAACAAACGATTAGCTAGGTAGCTGTAACCTAGAAACTAACGATTATATAGGTAGATGTAACCTAGCAACAAACGATTAGCTAGGTAGATGTAACCTAGAAACTAATGATTAGCTAAGTAGATGTAACCTAGAAACAAACGATTAGCTAGGTAGATGTAACCTAGAAACAAACGATTAGATAGGTAGATGTAACCTAGAAGCAAACGATTAATTAGGTAGATGTACGAGTAACCTAGAAGCAAACGATTGGCTAGATAGATGTAACCTAGAAACAAACAATTAGTTAGGTAGATGTAACCTAGAAACAAACAATTAGATAGGTAGATGTAACCTAGAAATAAGCGATTAATTAGGTAGATGTACGAGTAACCTAGAAACAAACGATTAGTTAGGTAGATGTAACCTAGAAACTAACGATTAGCTAGGTAGATGTAACCTAGAAACAAACAATTAGTTAGGTAGATGTAACCTAGAAATAAACGACTAATTAGGTAGATGTACGAGTAACCTAGAAACAAACGATTTGATAGGTAGATGTAACCTAGAAACTAACGATTAGTTAGGTAGATGTAACCTAGAAACAAACGATTAGCTAGGTAGATGTAACCTAGAAACAAACGATTAGCTAGGTAGATGTAACCTAGAAATAAACGATTTGATAGGTAGATGTAACCTAGAAACTAACGATTAGTTAGGTAGATGTAACCTAGAAACAAACGATTAGTTAGGTAGATGTAACCTAGAAACTAACGATTAGCTAGGTAGATGTAACGTAGAAATCGAGAGGTTTGTTCCATACTGTCGTATCTAAATATTTTATCTTTTTGAGGAATTGCAAAAAATAATCTTATGACTACGTTTTATAATGTAGTGTTACCAAAATGATTTTATAAGTAAATAAAACAATAAATGTTATGATTATATAAGCAATTTACCTCTAATAATCAGCATATTAACTTAATAACACTTTGTATCTATGCACTAAGTAGACATGCGATATTTACATTGATAATTTCCAGATGTTAATACCATACCGCTGATAAAACTGTCTGCTGATTTGTTTATCTAAAAGATTAAACAAGTGTGTGCAAGGCAATTAGATAACATTTTAGGATACACTTTTCTGGCTCCCTAACATTAATATGAATAATGTTTCTTTCATCATCCAAATAAAAGTAAGCAAAAATACGCTATGACACCAAATGAAAAATTAATTTGAAATATCTTTTTATAATAACAGAATTGTAGTATTCATCAGTTAAAACATTCTACTAAAGTAAACATTGATTTTTTGAAAACCAACATAAGAATGCTAAGATATTTCAGGATAACTTCCAATGAATTAAAAGCAATTAAAATCAATTATATAAGCTAGAACATCAATACTGTAATCATATATAACAGTAACATTACATTTCAACCACAATAACTATTAGATGTCTGTCTGTATCAGGGGCGTAGCTAAAGCAAATCGAAGAATACGCATAATTTCGGCAAGGGGTCATTAGTACATTGACTACAAATTAAACCCTAAATAAATACTCACTAAAAGCCATTAGTAGTTTGTCTACTAATTAAACTCTCAAATAAATACTCACAAGATGTTATGAGTATACATTGTCCACAAATAAAACCCTCAATAAATACTCTAGAAAGTCATCAGTACATTGACTACAAATTAAACCCTCATTAAATACTCACAAAAGGTCATTAATGTAAAACCCTCAAAAAACAATCAAGAGACTCAGCAACTAAACCACTGCAACACGTAATCGTTCAAGTACAAGGAGCGCGGCATTATGCATACACGAGTCACTCATTTTCCCCCTGCACAACTAGAGGAAACGCTTTTAGAGGTGTTGCATCCCGCAGCGGAGAAACCAGGTTCTCCTCATATACTCCTTAGGTTCCATAAAGGAGTGGCTGTGTAATGTTATATACACAAAATGCATGGCATGTAGGTAAGTTATAATACATCTTCATACATGTACGTTGTGATATCATCTTTGGGGTAATGTGCTGATTTGTATTTTTAACTTGCTAAAAGAAAAATCCCTGTTTTGTAAATTGTATGCCAAACTTTGCTACATGTTCAATTCTTTCTTCTGAAAATCTCGAGCTCGAATCTTGTGGTTTCCCTCTCCAAAACCATGAACAGAAGAACCATCTGATATAGCAAAGAAATAATACTTCCGGTGAACAAGAAACAACCAAATATCCAAATATTTCTATCTTTTGACATGCATACTTCCAACCGTGAATTATGATCTCCTAGTTGTGATAATTATCATTATCAGTGTAATCTAACACATGATCTAAACAGAAAGATTAAACAGTGATTGTCAATAATACTACAAATATCAACAAGAAGAACACGTACCTCTCACCTCAAATCACTGAACACATAAAAGACCAATAATACGTTTTACAATATGATATATACTTACTTCTGTTTTTATGATGTTCACCTCTCACCTCAAATCACTTAACGCATAAAAGACCAATAATACGTTTTACAATATGATATATACTTACTTCTGTTTTAGGATGTTCACCTCTCACCTCAAATCACTGAACACATAAAAGATCAATAATACGTTTTACAATATGATATATACTTACTTCTATTTTTAGGATGTTCACCTCTCACCTTAAATCACTGAACACGTAAAAGACCAATAATACGTTTTACAATATGATATATACTTACTTCTGTTTTTAGGATGTTCACCTCTCACCTCAAATCACTGAACACATAAAAGACCAATAATACGTTGTATAATATGATATATACTTACTTCTGTTTTAGGATGTTAACCTCTCAACTCAAATCATTTAACACATAAAAGACCAATAATATGTTTTACAATATGATATATACTTACTTCTGTTTTTAGGATGTTCACCTCTCACCTCAAATCACTGAATACATAAAAGACCAATAATACGTTGTATAATATGATATATACTTACTTCTGTTTTAGGATGATCACCTCTCAACTCAAATCACTGAACACATAAAAGACCAAAAATACGTTTTACAATATGATATATACTTACTTCTGTTTTTGGGATGTTCACCTCTCACCTAAAATCACTGAACACATAAAAAACCAATAATACGTTTTACAATATGATATATACTTATTTCTGTTTTAGGATTTTCACCTCTCACCTCAAATAACTGAACACATAAAAGACCAATAATACGTTTTACAATATGCTATATACTTACTTCTGTTCTTAGGATGTTCACCTCTCACCTCAAATCACTGAACACATAAAAGACCAATAATACATTTTACAATATGATATATACTTACTTCTGTTTAAGGATGTTCACCTCTCAACTCAAATCATTTAACACATAAAAGACCAATAATACGTTTTACAATATGATATATACTTACTTCTGTTTTTAGGATGTTCACCTCTCACCTCAAGTCACTGAACACATGAAAGACCAATAATACGTTTTACAATATGATATATACTTACTTTTGTTTTAGGATGTTCACCTCTCAACTCAAATCACTTAACACATAAAAGACCAATAATACGTTTTACAATATGATATATACTTACTTCTGTTTTTATGATGTTCACCTCTCACATCAAATCACTGAACACATAAATGACCAATAACACGTTTTACAATATGATAAATACTTACTTCTGTTTTAGGATGTTCACCTCTCACCTCAAATCACTTAACACATTAAAGACCAATAATACGTTTTACAATATGATATATACTTACTTCTGTTTTAGGATGTTCACCTCTCAACTCAAATCACTTAACACATAAAAGACCAATAATACGTTTTACAATATGATATATACTTACTTCTGTTTTTATGATGTTCACCTCTCACATCAAATCACTGAACACATAAAAGACCAATAATACGTTTTACAATATGATATATACTTACTTCTGTTTTTAGGATGTTCACCTCTCACCTCAAATCACTGAACACATAAAAGAACAATAATACGTTTTACAATATGATATATACTTACTTCTGTTTTTAGGATGTTCACCTCTCACCTCAAATCAATGAGCACATAAAAGAACAATAATACGTTTTACAATATGATATATACTTACTTCTGTTTTTAGGATGTTCACCTCTCACCTCAAATCACTGAACACATAAAAGAACAATAATACGTTTTACAATATGATATATACTTACTTCTGTTTTTTGGATGTTCACCTCTCACCTCAAATCACTGAACACATAAAAGAACAATAATACGTTTTACAATATGATATATACTTACTTCTGTTTTAGAATGTTCACCTCTCAACTCAAATCACTTAACACATAAAAGACCAATAATACGTTTTACAATATGATATATACTTACTTCTGTTTTTAGGATGATCACCTCTCACCTCAAATCACTGAACACATAAAAGACCAATAATACGCTTCACAATATGATATATACTTACTTCTGTTTTTAGGATGTTCACCTCTCACCTCAAATCACTGAACACATAAAAAACCAATAATACGTTTTACAATATGATATATACTTACTTCTGTTTTTAGGATGTTCACCTCTCACCTCAAATCACTGAACACATAAAAGAACAATAATACGTTTTACAATATGATATATACTTACTTCTGTTTTTAGGATGTTCACCTCTCACCTCAAATCACTGAACACATAAAAGAACAATAATACGTTTTACAATATGATATATACTTACTTCTGTTTTAGGATGTTCACCTCTCACCTCAAATCACTGAACACATAAAAGAACAATAATACGTTTCACAATATGATATATACTTACTTCTGTTCTAGGATGTTCAACTCTCAACTCAAATCACTGAACACATAAAAGACCAATAATACGTTTTACAATATGATATATACTTACTTCTGTTCTTAGGATGTTCACCTCTCACCTCAAATCACTGATGACATAAAAGACCAATAATACGTTTTACAATATGATATATACTTACTTCTGTTATTAGGATGTTCACCTCTCACCTCAAATCACTGAACACATAAAAGACCAATAATACGTTTTACAATATGCTATATACTTACTTCTGTTCTTAGGATGTTCACCTCTCACCTCTAATCACTGAACACATAAAAGACCAATAATACGTTTTACAATATGATATATACTTTCTTCTTTTTAGGATGTTCACCTCTCACCTCAAATCACTGAACACATAAAAGACCAATAATACGTTTTACACTATGATATATACTTACTTCTGTTTTAGGATGTTCACCTCTAAACTCTAATCACTGAACACATAAAAGAACAATAATACGTTTTACAATATGATATATACTTATTTCTGTCTTAGGATGTTCACCTCTCAACTCAAATCACTTAGCACATAAAAGACCAATAATACGTTTTACAATATGATATATACTTACTTCTGTTTTTAGGATGATCACCTCTCACCTCAAATCACTGAACACATAAAAGACCAATAATACGTTTTACAATATGATATATACTTACTTCTGTTTTTAGGATGTTCACCTCTCACCTCAAATCACTGAACACATAACAAACCAATAATACGTTTTACAATATGATATATACTTACTTCTGTTTTTAGGATGTTCACCTCTCACCTCAAATCACTGAACACATAAAAGAACAATAATACGTTTTACAATATGATATATACATACTTCTGTTTTTAGGATGTTCACCTCTCACCTCAAAACACTGAACACATAAAAAACCAATAATATGTTTTACAATATGATATATACTTACTTCTGTTTTTAGGATGTTCACCTCTCACCTCAAATCACTGAACACATAAAAGAACAATAATACGTTTTACAATATGATATATACTTACTTCTGTTTTTAGGATGTTCACCTCTCACCTCAAATCACTGAACACATAAAAGAACAATAATACGTTTTACAATATGATATATACTTACTTCTGTTTTAGAATGTTCACCTCTCAACTCAAATCACTTAACACATAAAAGACCAATAATACGTTTTACAATATGATATATACTTACTTCTGTTTTTAGGATGATCACCTCTCACCTCAAATCACTGAACACATAAAAGACCAATAATACGTTTTACAATACGATATATACTTACTTCTGTTTTAGGATGTTCATCTCTCACCTCAAATCACTGAGCACATAAAAGACCAATAATACGCTTTACAATATGATATATACTTACTTCTGTTTTAGGATGTTCCCCTCTCACCTCAAATCACTGAACACATAAAAGACCAACAATACGCTTTACAATATGATATATACTTACTTCTGTTTTAGGATGTTCACCTCTCACCTCAAATCACTGAACACATAAAAGAACAATAATACGTTTCACAATATGATATATACTTACTTCTGTTCTAGGATGTTCAACTCTCAACTCAAATCACTGAACACATAAAAGACCAATAATACGTTTTACAATATGATATATACTTACTTCTGTTCTTAGGATGTTCACCTCTCACCTCAAATCACTGATGACATAAAAGACCAATAATACGTTTTACAATATGATATATACTTACTTCTGTTATTAGGATGTTCACCTCTCACCTCAAATCACTGAACACATAAAAGACCAATAATACGTTTTACAATATGCTATATACTTACTTCTGTTCTTAGGATGTTCACCTCTCACCTCTAATCACTGAACACATAAAAGACCAATAATACGTTTTACAATATGATATATACTTTCTTCTTTTTAGGATGTTCACCTCTCACCTCAAATCACTGAACACATAAAAGACCAATAATACGTTTTACACTATGATATATACTTACTTCTGTTTTAGGATGTTCACCTCTAAACTCTAATCACTGAACACATAAAAGAACAATAATACGTTTTACAATATGATATATACTTATTTCTGTCTTAGGATGTTCACCTCTCAACTCAAATCACTTAGCACATAAAAGACCAATAATACGTTTTAAAATATGATATATACTTACTTCTGTTTTTAGGATGATCACCTCTCACCTCAAATCACTGAACACATAAAAGACCAATAATACGTTTTACAATATGATATATACTTACTTCTGTTTTTAGGATGTTCACCTCTCACCTCAAATCACTGAACACATAAAAAACCAATAATACGTTTTACAATATGATATATACTTACTTCTGTTTTTAGGATGTTCACCTCTCACCTCAAATCACAGAACACATAAAAGAACAATAATACGTTTTACAATATGATATATACTTACTTCTGTTTTTAGGATGTTCACCTCTCACCTCAAATCACTGAACACATAAAAGAACAATAATACGTTTTACAATATGATATATACTTACTTCTGTTTTTAGGATGATCACCTCTCACCTCAAATCACTGAACACATAAAAGACCAATAATACGTTTTACAATATGATATATACTTACTTCTGTTTTAGGATGTTCATCTCTCACCTCAAATCACTGAACACATAAAAGACCAATAATACGCTTTACAATATGATATATACTTACTTCTGTTTTTAGGATGTTCACCTCTCACCTCAAATCACTGAACACATAAAAGAACAATAATACGTTTTACAATATGATATATACTTACTTCTGTTTTAGAATGTTCACCTCTCAACTCAAATCACTTAACACATAAAAGACCAATAATACGTTTTACAATATGATATATACTTACTTCTGTTTTTAGGATGATCACCTCTCACCTCAAATCACTGAACACATAAAAGACCAATAATACGTTTTACAATATGATATATACTTACTTCTGTTTTAGGATGTTCATCTCTCACCTCAAATCACTGAACACATAAAAGACCAATAATACGCTTTACAATATGATATATACTTACTTCTGTTTTAGGATGTTCACCTCTCACCTCAAATCACTGAACACATAAAAGACCAACAATACGCTTTACAATATGATATATACTTACTTCTGTTTTAGGATGTTCACCTCTCACCTCAAATCACTGAACACATAAAAGAACAATAATACGTTTCACAATATGATATATACTTACTTCTGTTCTAGGATGTTCAACTCTCAACTCAAATCACTGAACACATAAAAGACCAATAATACGTTTTACAATATGATATATACTTACTTCTGTTCTTAGGATGTTCACCTCTCACCTCAAATCACTGATGACATAAAAGACCAATAATACGTTTTACAATATGATATATACTTACTTCTGTTATTAGGATGTTCACCTCTCACCTCAAATCACTGATGACATAAAAGACCAATAATACGTTTTACAATATGATATATACTTACTTCTGTTATTAGGATGTTCACCTCTCACCTCAAATCACTGAACACATAAAAGACCAATAATACGTTTTACAATATGCTATATACTTACTTCTGTTCTTAGGATGTTCACCTCTCACCTCAAATCACTGATGACATAAAAGACCAATAATACGTTTTACAATATGATATATACTTACTTCTGTTATTAGGATGTTCACCTCTCACCTCAAATCACTGAACACATAAAAGACCAATAATACGTTTTACAATATGCTATATACTTACTTCTGTTCTTAGGATGTTCACCTCTCACCTCTAATCACTGAACACATAAAAGACCAATAATACGTTTTACAATATGATATATACTTTCTTCTTTTTAGGATGTTCACCTCTCACCTCAAATCACTCAACACATAAAAGACCAATAATACGTTTTACACTATGATATATACTTACTTCTGTTTTAGGATGTTCACCTCTAAACTCTAATCACTGAACACATAAAAGAACAATGATACGTTTTATAATATGATATATACTTATTTCTGTCTTAGGATGTTCACCTCTCAACTCAAATCACTTAGCACATAAAAGACCAATAATACGTTTTACAATGTGATATATACTTACTTCTGTTCTTAGGATGTTCACCTCTCACCGCAAATCACTGAACACATAAAAGATCAATAATACGTTTTACAATATGATATATACTTACTTCTGTTTTAGGATGTTCACCTCTCACATCAAATCACTGAACACATAAAAGACCAATAATACGCTTTACAATATGATATATACTTACTTCTGTTTTAGGATGTTCACCTCTGACCTCAAATCACTGAACACATAAAAGACCAATAATACGTTTTACAATATGATATATACTTACTTCTGTTTTTAGGATTTTCACCTCTCATCTCAAATCACTGAACACATGAAAGACCAATAATACGCTTTACAATATGATATATACTTACTTCTGTTTTAGGATGTTCACCTCTCACCTCAAATCACTGAACACATAAAAGACCAATAATACGTTTTACAATATGATATATACTTACTTCTGTTTTTAGGATGTTTACCTCTCACCTCAAATCACTGAACACATAAAAGACCACTAATACGTTTTACAATATGATATATACTTACTTCTGTTTTAGGATGTTCACCTCTCACCTCAAATCACTGATGACATAAAAGACCAATAATACGTTTTACAATATGATATATACTTACTTCTGTTTTTAAGATGTTCACCTCTCACCTCAAATCAATGAACACATAAAAGACCAATAATACGTTATACAATATGCTATATACTTACTTCTGTTCTTAGGATGTTCACCTCTCACCTCAAATCACTGAACACATAAAAGACCAATAATACGTTTTACAATATGATATATACTTTCTTCTTTTTAGGATGTTCACCTCTCACCTCAAATCACTGAACACATAAAAGACCAATAATACGTTTTACAATATGATATATACTTACTTCTGTTTTAGGATGTTCACCTCTAAACTCTAATCACTGAACACATAAAAGAACAATAATACGCTTTACAATATGATATATACTTATTTCTGTCTTAGGATGTTCACCTCTCAACTCAAATCACTTAGCACATAAAAGACCAATAATACGTTTTACAATATGATATATACTTACTTCTGTTCTTAGGATGTTCACCTCTCACCGCAAATCACTGAACACATAAAAGATCAATAATACGTTTTACAATATGATATATACTTACTTCTGTTTTAGGATGTTCACCTCTCACCTCAAATCACTGAACACATAAAAGACCAATAATACGCTTTACAATATGATATATACTTACTTCTGTTTTAGGATGTTCACCTCTCACCTCAAATCACTTAACACATAAAAGACCAATAATACGTTTTACAATATGATATATACTTACTTTTGTTTTTAGGATGTTCACCTCTCACCTCAAATCACTGAACACATGAAAGACCAATAATACGCTTTACAATATGATATATACCTACTTCTGTTTTAGGATGTTCACCTCTCACCTCAAATCACTGAACACATAAAAGACCAATAATACGTTTTACAATATGATATATACTTACTTCTGTTTTTAGGATGTTCACCTCTCAACTCAAATCACTGAACACATAAAAGACCAATAATACGTTTTACAATATGATATATAATTACTTCTGTTTTTAGGATGTTCACCTCTCAACTCAAATCACTGAACACATGAAAGACCAATAATACGCTTTACAATATGATATATACACACTTCTGTTTTAGGATGTTCACCTCTCACCTCAAATCACTGAACACATAAAAGACCAATAATACGTTTTACAATATGATATATACTTACTTCTGTTTTTAGGATGTTCACCTCTCACCTCAAATCACTGAACACATAAAAGACCAATAACACGTTTTACAATATGATATATACTTACTTCTGTTTTAGGATGTTCACCTCTCACCTCAAATCACTGAACACATAAAAGACCAATAATACGTTTTACAATATGATATATACTTACTTCTGTTTTTAGGATGTTCACCTCTCACCTCAAATCACTGAACACATACAAGACCAACAATACGTTTTACAATATGATATATACTTACTTCTGTTTTAGGATGTTCACCTCTCAACTCAAATCACTTAACACATAAAAGACCAATAATACGTTTTACAATATGATATATACTTATTTCTGTTTTTAGGATGTTCACCTCTCACCTCAAATCACTGAGCACATAAAAGACCAATAATACGTTTTACAATATGATATATACTTACTTCTGTTTTTAGGATGTTCACCTCTCAACTCATATCACTGAACACATAAAAGACCAATAATACGTTTTACAATATGATATATACTTACTTCTGTTTTTAGGATGTTCACCTCTCAACTCAAATCACTGAACACATAAAAGACCAATAATACGTTTTACAATATGATATATACTTACTTCTGTTTTTAGGATGTTCACCTCTCACCTCAAATCACTGAACACATAAAAGACCACTAATATGTTTTACAATATGATATATACTTACTTCTGATTTAGGATGTTCACCTCTCACCTCAAATCACTGAACACATAAAAGACCAATAATACGTTTTACAATATGATATATACTTTCTTCTGTTTTAGGATGTTCACCTCTCACCTCAAGTCACTGAACACATAAAAGACCAATAATACGCTTTACAATATGATATATACTTACTTCTGTTTTAGGATGTTCACCTCTCACCTCAAATCGCTGAACACATAAAAGACCAATAATACGTTTTACAATATGATATATACTTACTTCTGTTTTTAGGATGTTCACCTCTGACCTCAAATCACTGAACACATGAAAGACCAATAATACGCTTTACAATATGATATATACTTACTTCTGTTTTAGGATGTTCACCTCTCACCTCAAATCACTGAACACATAAAAGACCAATAATACGTTTTACAATATGATATATACTTACTTCTGTTTTAGGATGTTCACCTCTCACCTCAAATCACTGAACACATAAAAGTCCAATAATACGCTTTACAATATGATATATACTTACTTCTGTTTTAGGATGTTCACCTCTCACCTCAAATCACTGTACACATAAAAGACCAATAATACGTTTTACAATATGATATATACTTACTTCTGGTTTTAGGATGTTCACCTCTCACCTCAAATCACTGAACACATACAAGACCATCAATACGTTTTACAATATGATATATACTTACTTCTGTTTTAGGATGTTC
Source organism: Bathymodiolus brooksi (assembly GCA_963680875.1). Lineage (NCBI taxonomy): Eukaryota > Metazoa > Mollusca > Bivalvia > Mytilida > Modiolidae > Bathymodiolus > Bathymodiolus brooksi. The sequence goes on from OY804589.1 coordinate 75,670,562, forward strand.
ACCTCTCAACTCAAATCACTTAACACATAAAAGACCAATAATACGTTTTACAATATGATATATACTTATTTCTGTTTTTAGGATGTTCACCTCTCACCTCAAATCACTGAACACATAAAAGACCAATAATACGTTTTACAATATGATATATACTTACTTCTGTTTTTAGGATGTTCACCTCTCAACTCATATCACTGAACACATAAAAGACCAATAATACGTTTTACAATATGATATATACTTACTTCTGTTTTTAGGATGTTCACCTCTCAACTCAAATCACTGAACACATAAAAGACCAATAATACGTTTTACAATATGATATATACTTACTTCTGTTTTTAGGATGTTCACCTCTCACCTCAAATCACTGAACACATAAAAGACCACTAATATGTTTTACAATATGATATATACTTACTTCTGTTTTAGGATGTTCACCTCTCACCTCAAATCACTGAACACATAAAAGACCAATAATACGTTTTACAATATGATATATTCTTTCTTCTGTTTTAGGATTTTCACCTCTCACCTCAAGTCACTGAACACATAAAAGACCAATAATACGCTTTACAATATGATATATACTTACTTCTGTTTTAGGATGTTCACCTCTCACCTCAAATCGCTGAACACATAAAAGACCAATAATACGTTTTACAATATGATATATACTTACTTCTGTTTTTAGGATGTTCACCTCTGACCTCAAATCACTGAACACATGAAAGACCAATAATACGCTTTACAATATGATATATACTTACTTCTGTTTTAGGATGTTCACCTCTCACCTCAAATCACTGAACACATAAAAGACCAATAATACGTTTTACAATATGATATATACTTACTTCTGTTTTAGGATGTTCACCTCTCACCTCAAATCACTGAACACATAAAAGACCAATAATACGTTTTACAATATGATATATACTTACTTCTGTTTTAGGATGTTCACCTCTCACCTCAAATCACTGTACACATAAAAGACCAATAATACGTTTTACAATATGATATATACTTACTTCTGTTTTTAGGATGTTCACCTCTCACCTCAAATCACTGAACACATACAAGACCAACAATACGTTTTACAATATGGTATATACTTACTTCTGTTTTAGGATGTTCACCTCTCAACTCAAATCACTTAACACATAAAAGACCAATAATACGTTTTACAATATGATATATACTTGCTTTTGTTTATAGGATGTTCACCTCTCACCTCAAATCACTGAACACATAAAAGAACAATAATACGTTTTACAATATGATATATACTTATTTCTGTCTTAGGATGTTCACCTATCACCGCAAATCACTGAACACATAAAAGAACAATAATACGTTTTACAATATGATATATACTTACTTCTGTTTTTAGGATGTTCACCTCTCACCTCAAATCACATAACACATACAAGACCAATAATACGATTTACAATATGGTATATACTTACTTCTGTTTTTAGGATGTTCACCTCTCACCTCAAATCAATGAACACATAAAAGACCAATAATACGTTTTACAATATGATATATACTTACTTCTGTTTTAGGATGTTCACCTCTCACCTCAAATCACTGTACACATAAAAGACCAATAATACGTTTTACAATATGATATATACTTACTTCTGTTCTTAGGATGTTCACCTCTCACCTCAAATCACTGAACACATAAAAGACCAATAATACGTTTTACAATATGGTATATACTTACTTCTGTTTTAGGATGTTTACCTCTCAACTCAAATTACTGAACACATAAAAGACCACTAATTCGTTTTACAATATGATATATACTTACTTCTGTTTCTATGATGTTCACCTCTCACCTCAAATCACTGAACACATAAAAGGCCAATAATACGTTTTACAATATGATATATACTTACTTCTGTTTTTAGGATGTTCACCTCTCACCTCAAATCACTTAACACATACAAGACCAATAATACGTTTTACAATATGATATATACTTACTTCTGTTTCAGGATCTTCACCTCTCACCTCAAATCACTGAACACATAACAGACCAATAATACGTTTTACAATATGATATATACTTACTTCTGTTTTAGGATGTTCACCTCTCAACTCATATCACTGAACACATAAAAGACCAATAATACGTTTTACAATATGATATATACTTACTTCTGTTTTTAGGATGTTCACCTCTCAACTCAAATCACTGATCACATAAAAGACCAATAATACGTTTTACAATATGATATATACTTACTCCTGTTTTAGGATGTTCACCTCTCAACTCAAATCACTGAACACATAAAAGACCAATAATACGTTTTGCAATATGATATATACTTACTTCTGTTTTAGGATGTTCACCTCTCACCTCAAATCACTGAACACATAAAAGACCACTAATACGTTTTACAATATGATATATACTTACTTCTGTTTTTATGATGTTCACCTCTTACTTCAAATCACTTAACGCATACAAGACCAATAATACGTTTTACAATATGATATATACTTACTTCTGTTTTAGGATGTTCACCTCTCAACTCAAATCACTTAACACATAAAAGACCAATAATACGTTTTACAATATGATATATACTTAGTTCTGTTTTTAGGATGTTTACCTCTCACCTCAAATCACTGAACACATAAAAGACCAATAATACGCTTTACAATATGATATATACTTACTTCTATTTTTAGGATGTTCACCTCTCACCTCAAATCACTGAACACATAAAAGACCAATAATACGTTTTACAATATGATATATACTTACTTCTGTTTTAGGATGTTCACCTCTCAACTCAAATCACTGAACACATAAAAGACCAATAATACGCTTCGCAATATGATATATACTTACTTCTGTTTTTAGGATGTTCACCTCTCACCTCAAATCACTGAACACATGAAAGACCAATAATACGCTTTACAATATGATATATACTTACTTCTGTTTTAGGATGTTCACCTCTCACCTCAAGTCACTGAACACATACAAGACCAATAATACGCTTGACAATATGATATATACTTACTTCTGTTTTAGGATGTTCACCTCTCAACTCAAATCACTTAACACATACAAGATCAATAATACGTTTTACAATATGATATATACTTTCTTCCGTTTTAGGATGTTCACCTCTCAGCTCAAGTCACTGAACACATAACAGACCAATAATACGCTTTACAATATGATATATACTTACTTCTGTTTTAGGATGTTCACCTCTCACCTCAAATCGCTGAACACATAAAAGACCAATAATACGCTTTACAATATGATATATACTTACTTCTGTTTTTAGGATGTTCACCTCTCAACTCAAATCACTGAACACATAAAAGACCAATAATACGTTTTACAATATGATATATACTTACTTCTGTTTTTAGGATGTTCACCTTTCACCTCAAATCACATAACACATACAAGACCAATAATACGATTTACAATATGGTATATACTTACTTCTGTTTTTAGGATGTTCACCTCTCACCTCAAATCACTGAACACATAAAAGACCAATAATACGTTTTACAATATGATATATACTTACTTCTGTTTTAGGATGTTCACCTCTCACCTCAAATCATTGTACACATAAAAGACCAATAATACGTTTTACAATATGATATATACTTACTTCTGTTCTTAGGATGTTCACCTCTCACCTCAAATCACTGAACACATAAAAGACCAATAATACGTTTTACAATATGGTATATACTTACTTCTGTTTTAGGATGTTTACCTCTCAACTCAAATCACTGAACACATAAAAGACCACTAATTCGTTTTACAATATGATATATACTTACTTCTGTTTCTATGATGTTCACCTCTCACCTCAAATCACTGAACACAAAAAAGGCCAATAATACGTTTTACAATATGATATATACTTACTTCTGTTTTTAGGATGTTCACCTCTCACCTCAAATCACTTAACACATACAAGACCAATAATACGTTTTACAATATGATATATACTTACTTCTGTTTCAGGATGTTCACCTCTCACCTAAAATCACTGAACACATAACAGACCAATAATACGTTTTACAATATGATATATACTTACTTCTGTTTTAGGATGTTCACCTCTCAACTCATATCACTGAACACATAAAAGACCAATAATACGTTTTACAATATGATATATACTTACTTCTGTTTTTAGGATGTTCACCTCTCAACTCAAATCACTGAACACATAAAAGACCAATAATACGTTTTACAATATGATATATACTTACTTCTGTTTTAGGATGTTCACCTCTCAACTCATATCACTGAACACATAAAAGACCAATAATACGTTTTACAATATGATATATACTTACTTCTGTTTTTAGGATGTTCACCTCTCAACTCAAATCACTGAACACATAAAAGACCAATAATACGTTTTACAATATGATATATACTTACTTCTGTTTTTAGGATGTTCACCTCTCACCTCAAATCACTGAACACATAAAAGACCACTAATATGTTTTACAATATGATATATACTTACTTCTGTTTTAGGATGTTCACCTCTCACCTCAAATCACTGAACACATAAAAGACCAATAATACGTTTTACAATATGATATATACTTTCTTCTGTTTTAGGATGTTCACCTCTCACCTCAAGTCACTGAACACATAAAAGACCAATAATACGCTTTACAATATGATATATACTTACTTCTGTTTTAGGATGTTCACCTCTCACCTCAAATCGCTGAACACATAAAAGACCAATAATACGTTTTACAATATGATATATACTTACTTCTGTTTTTAGGATGTTCACCTCTGACCTCAAATCACTGAACACATGAAAGACCAATAATACGCTTTACAATATGATATATACTTACTTCTGTTTTAGGATGTTCACCTCTCACCTCAAATCACTGAACACATAAAAGACCAATAATACGTTTTACAATATGATATATACTTACTTCTGTTTTAGGATGTTCACCTCTCACCTCAAATCACTGAACACATAAAAGACCAATAATACGTTTTACAATATGATATATACTTACTTCTGTTTTAGGATGTTCACCTCTCACCTCAAATCACTGTACACATAAAAGACCAATAATACGTTTTACAATATGATATATACTTACTTCTGTTTTTAGGATGTTCACCTCTCACCTCAAATCACTGAACACATACAAGACCAACAATACGTTTTACAATATGGTATATACTTACTTCTGTTTTAGGATGTTCACCTCTCAACTCAAATCACTTAACACATAAAAGACCAATAATACGTTTTACAATATGATATATACTTGCTTTTGTTTATAGGATGTTCACCTCTCACCTCAAATCACTGAACACATAAAAGAACAATAATACGTTTTACAATATGATATATACTTATTTCTGTCTTAGGATGTTCACCTCTCACCGCAAATCACTGAACACATAAAAGAACAATAATACGTTTTACAATATGATATATACTTACTTCTGTTTTTAGGATGTTCACCTCTCACCTCAAATCACATAACACATACAAGACCAATAATACGATTTACAATATGGTATATACTTACTTCTGTTTTTAGGATGTTCACCTCTCACCTCAAATCACTGAACACATAAAAGACCAATAATACGTTTTACAATATGATATATACTTACTTCTGTTTTAGGATGTTCACCTCTCACCTCAAATCACTGTACACATAAAAGACCAATAATACGTTTTACAATATGATATATACTTACTTCTGTTCTTAGGATGTTCACCTCTCACCTCAAATCACTGAACACATAAAAGACCAATAATACGTTTTACAATATGGTATATACTTACTTCTGTTTTAGGATGTTTACCTCTCAACTCAAATCACTGAACACATAAAAGACCACTAATTCGTTTTACAATATGATATATACTTACTTCTGTTTCTATGATGTTCACCTCTCACCTCAAATCACTGAACACATAAAAGGCCAATAATACGTTTTACAATATGATATATACTTACTTCTGTTTTTAGGATGTTCACCTCTCACCTCAAAACACTTAGCACATACAAGACCAATAATACGTTTTACAATATGATATATACTTACTTCTGTTTCAGGATCTTCACCTCTCACCTCAAATCACTGAACACATAAAAGACCACTAATACGTTTTACAATATGATATATACTTACTTATGTTTTTATGATGTTCACCTCTCACTTCAAATCACTTAACGCATAAAAGACCAATAATACGTTTTACAATATGATATATACTTACTTCTGTTTTAGGATGTTCACCTCTCAACTCAAATCACTTAACACATAAAAGACCAATAATACGTTTTACAATATGATATATACTTAGTTCTGTTTTTAGGATGTTTACCTCTCACCTCAAATCACTGAACACATAAAAGACCAATAATACGTTTTACAATATGATATATACTTACTTCTGTTTTAGGATGTTCACCTCTCAACTCAAATCACTGAACACATAAAACAACAATAATACGTTTTACAATATGATATATACTTACTTCTGATTTAGGATGTTCACCTCTCAACTCAAATCACTGAACACATAAAAGACCAATAATACGCTTCACAATATGATATATACTTACTTCTGTTTTAGGATGTTCACCTCTCACCTCAAATCACTTAACACATAAAAGACCAATAATACGTTTTACAATATGATATATACTTACTTCTGTTTTTAGGATGTTCACCTCTCAACTCAAATCACTGAACACATAAAAGACCAATAATATGTTTTACAATATGATATATACTTACTTCTGTTTTAAGGATGTTCACCTCTCAACTCAAATTACTGAACATATAAAAGACCAATAATACGCTTTACAATATGATATATACTTACTTCTGTTTTTAGGATGTTCACCTCTCACCTCAAGTCACTGAACACAAAAAAGACCAATAATACGCTTTACAATATGATATATACTTACTTCTGTTTTAGGATGTTCACCTCTCACCTCAAATCACTGAACACATAAAAGACCAATAATACGCTTTACAATATGATATATACTTACTTCTGTTTTAGGATGTTCACCTCTGACCTCAAATCACTGAACTCATGAAAGACCAATAATGCGCTTTACAATATGATATATACTTACTTCTGTTTTAGGATGTTCACCTCTCACCTCAAATCACTGAACACATAAAAGATCAATAATACGTTTTACAATATGATATATATTTACTTCTGTTTTTAGGATGTTCACCTCTCACCTCAAATCACTGAACACATAAAAGACCAATAATACGTTTTACAATATGGAATATACTTACTTCTGTTTTTAGGATGTTCACCTCTCACCTCAAATCACTGAACACATAAAAGACCAATAATACGTTTTACAATATGATATATACTTACTTCTGTTTTAGGATGTTCACCTCTCACCTCATACCACTGTACACATAAAAGACCAATAATACGTTTTACAATATGATATATACTTACTTCTGTTTTTAGGATGTTCACCTCTCACCTCAAATCATTGAACACATAAAAGACCAATAATACGTTTTACAATATGGTATATACTTACTTCTGTTTTAGGATGTTCACCTCTCAACTCAAATCACTGAACACATAAAAGACCAATAATACGTTTTACAATATGATATATACTTACTTCTGTTTTTAGGATGTTCACCTCTCACCTCAAATCACTGAACACATGAAAGACCAATAATACGTTTTACAATATGATATATACTTACTTCTGTCTTTAGGATGTTCACCTCTCACCTCAAATCACTGAACACATAAAAGACCAATAATACGTTTTACAATATGATATATACTTTCTTCTGTTTTAGGATGTTCACCTCTCACCTCAAGTCACTGAACACATAAAAGACCAATAATACGCTTTACAATATGATATATACTTACTTCTGTTTTAGGATGTTCACCTCTCACCTCAAATCGCTGAACACATAAAAGACCAATAATACGTTTTACAATATGATATATACTTACTTCTGTTTTTAGGATGTTCACCTCTGACCTCAAATCACTGAACACATGAAAGACCAATAATACGCTTTACAATATGATATATACTTACTTCTGTTTTAGGATGTTCACCTCTCACCTCAAATCACTGAACACATAAAAGACCAATAATACGTTTTACAATATGATATATACTTACTTCTGTTTTAGGATGTTCACCTCTCACCTCAAATCACTGAACACATAAAAGTCCAATAATACGTTTTACAATATGATATATACTTACTTCTGTTTTAGGATGTTCACCTCTCACCTCAAATCACTGTACACATAAAAGACCAATAATACGTTTTACAATATGATATATACTTACTTCTGGTTTTAGGATGTTCACCTCTCACCTCAAATCACTGAACACATACAAGACCAACAATACGTTTTACAATATGATATATACTTACTTCTGTTTTAGGATGTTCACCTCTCAACTCAAATCACTTAACACATAAAAGACCAATAATACGTTTTACAATATGATATATACTTATTTCTGTTTTTAGGATGTTCACCTCTCACCTCAAATCACTGAACACATAAAAGACCAATAATACGTTTTACAATATGATATATACTTACTTCTGTTTTTAGGATGTTCACCTCTCAACTCATATCACTGAACACATAAAAGACCAATAATACGTTTTACAATATGATATATACTTACTTCTGTTTTTAGGATGTTCACCTCTCACCTCAAATCACTGAACACATAAAAGACCAATAATACGTTTTACAATATGATATATACTTACTTCTGTTTTAGGATGTTCACCTCTCACCTCAAATCACTGTACACATAAAAGACCAATAATACGTTTTACAATATGATATATACTTACTTCTGTTCTTAGGATGTTCACCTCTCACTTCAAATCACTGAACACATAAAAGACCAATAATACGTTTTACAATATGGTATATACTTACTTCTGTTTTAGGATGTTTACCTCTCAACTCAAATCACTGAACACATAAAAGACCACTAATTCGTTTTACAATATGATATATACTTACTTCTGTTTCTATGATGTTCACCTCTCACCTCAAATCACTGAACACATAAAAGGCCAATAATACGTTTTACAATATGATATATACTTACTTCTGTTTTTAGGATGTTCACCTCTCACCTCAAAACACTTAGCACATACAAGACCAATAATACGTTTTACAATATGATATATACTTACTTCTGTTTCAGGATCTTCACCTCTCACCTCAAATCACTGAACACATAAAAGACCACTAATACGTTTTACAATATGATATATACTTACTTATGTTTTTATGATGTTCACCTCTCACTTCAAATCACTTAACGCATAAAAGACCAATAATACGTTTTACAATATGATATATACTTACTTCTGTTTTAGGATGTTCACCTCTCAACTCAAGTCACTTAACACATAAAAGACCAATAATACGTTTTACAATATGATATATACTTAGTTCTGTTTTTAGGATGTTTACCTCTCACCTCAAATCACTGAACACATAAAAGACCAATAATACGTTTTACAATATGATATATACTTACTTCTGTTTTAGGATGTTCACCTCTCAACTCAAATCACTGAACACATAAAACAACAATAATACGTTTTACAATATGATATATACTTACTTCTGATTTAGGATGTTCACCTCTCAACTCAAATCACTGAACACATAAAAGACCAATAATACGCTTCACAATATGATATATACTTACTTCTGTTTTAGGATGTTCACCTCTCACCTCAAATCACTTAACACATAAAAGACCAATAATACGTTTTACAATATGATATATACTTACTTCTGTTTTTAGGATGTTCACCTCTCAACTCAAATCACTGAACACATAAAAGACCAATAATATGTTTTACAATATGATATATACTTACTTCTGTTTTAAGGATGTTCACCTCTCAACTCAAATTACTGAACATATAAAAGACCAATAATACGTTTTACAATATGATATATACTTACTTCTGTTTTTAGGATGTTCACCTCTCACCTCAAGTCACTGAACACAAAAAAGACCAATAATACGCTTTACAATATGATATATACTTACTTCTGTTTTAGGATGTTCACCTCTCACCTCAAATCACTGAACACATAAAAGACCAATAATACGCTTTACAATATGATATATACTTACTTCTGTTTTAGGATGTTCACCTCTGACCTCAAATCACTGAACTCATGAAAGACCAATAATGCGCTTTACAATATGATATATACTTACTTCTGTTTTAGGATGTTCACCTCTCACCTCAAATCACTGAACACATAAAAGATCAATAATACGTTTTACAATATGGAATATACTTACTTCTGTTTTTAGGATGTTCACCTCTCACCTCAAATCACTGAACACATAAAAGACCAATAATACGTTTTACAATATGATATATACTTACTTCTGTTTTAGGATGTTCACCTCTCACCTCATACCACTGTACACATAAAAGACCAATAATACGTTTTACAATATGATATATACTTACTTCTGTTTTTAGGATGTTCACCTCTCACCTCAAATCACTGAACACATAAAAGACCAATAATACGTTTTACAATATGGTATATACTTACTTCTGTTTTAGGATGTTCACCTCTCAACTCAAATCACTGAACACATAAAAGACCAATAATACGTTTTACAATATGATATATACTTACTTCTGTTTTTAGGATGTTCACCTCTCACCTCAAATCACTGAACACATGAAAGACCAATAATACGTTTTACAATATGATATATACTTACTTCTGTCTTTAGGATGTTCACCTCTCACCTCAAATCACTGAACACATAAAAGACCAATAATACGTTTTACAATATGATATATACTTTCTTCTGTTTTAGGATGTTCACCTCTCACCTCAAGTCACTGAACACATAAAAGACCAATAATACGCTTTACAATATGATATATACTTACTTCTGTTTTAGGATGTTCACCTCTCACCTCAAATCGCTGAACACATAAAAGACCAATAATACGTTTTACAATATGATATATACTTACTTCTGTTTTTAGGATGTTCACCTCTGACCTCAAATCACTGAACACATGAAAGACCAATAATACGCTTTACAATATGATATATACTTACTTCTGTTTTAGGATGTTCACCTCTCACCTCAAATCACTGAACACATAAAAGACCAATAATACGTTTTACAATATGATATATACTTACTTCTGTTTTAGGATGTTCACCTCTCACCTCAAATCACTGAACACATAAAAGTCCAATAATACGTTTTACAATATGATATATACTTACTTCTGTTTTAGGATGTTCACCTCTCACCTCAAATCACTGTACACATAAAAGACCAATAATACGTTTTACAATATGATATATACTTACTTCTGGTTTTAGGATGTTCACCTCTCACCTCAAATCACTGAACACATCCAAGACCAACAATACGTTTTACAATATGATATATACTTACTTCTGTTTTAGGATGTTCACCTCTTAACTCAAATCACTTAACACATAAAAGACCAATAATACGTTTTACAATATGATATATACTTATTTCTGTTTTTAGGATGTTCACCTCTCACCTCAAATCACTGAACACATAAAAGACCAATAATACGTTTTACAATATGATATATACTTACTTCTGTTTTTAGGATGTTCACCTCTCAACTCATATCACTGAACACATAAAAGACCAATAATACGTTTTACAATATGATATATACTTACTTCTGTTTTTAGGATGTTCACCTCTCAACTCAAATCACTGAACACATAAAAGACCAATAATACGTTTTACAATATGATATATACTTACTTCTGTTTTTAGGATGTTCACCTCTCACCTCAAATCACTGAACACATAAAAGACCACTAATATGTTTTACAATATGATATATACTTACTTCTGTTTTAGGATGTTCACCTCTCACCTCAAATCACTGAACACATAAAAGACCAATAATACGTTTTACAATATGATATATTCTTTCTTCTGTTTTAGGATGTTCACCTCTCACCTCAAGTCACTGAACACATAAAAGACCAATAATACGCTTTACAATATGATATATACTTACTTCTGTTTTAGGATGTTCACCTCTCACCTCAAATCGCTGAACACATAAAAGACCAATAATACGTTTTACAATATGATATATACTTACTTCTGTTTTTAGGATGTTCACCTCTGACCTCAAATCACTGAACACATGAAAGACCAATAATACGCTTTACAATATGATATATACTTACTTCTGTTTTAGGATGTTCACCTCTCACCTCAAATCACTGAACACATAAAAGACCAATAATACGTTTTACAATATGATATATACTTACTTCTGTTTTAGGATGTTCACCTCTCAACTCAAATCACTTAACACATAAAAGACCAATAATACGTTTTACAATATGATATATACTTGCTTTTGTTTATAGGATGTTCACCTCTCACCTCAAATCACTGAACACATAAAAGAACAATAATACGTTTTACAATATGATATATACTTATTTCTGTCTTAGGATGTTCACCTATCACCGCAAATCACTGAACACATAAAAGAACAATAATACGTTTTACAATATGATATATACTTACTTCTGTTTTTAGGATGTTCACCTCTCACCTCAAATCACATAACACATAAAAGACCAATAATACGATTTACAATCTGGTATATACTTACTTCTGTTTTTAGGATGTTCACCTCTCACCTCAAATCAATGAACACATAAAAGACCAATAATACGTTTTACAATATGATATATACTTACTTCTGTTTTAGGATGTTCACCTCTCACCTCAAATCACTGTACACATAAAAGACCAATAATACGTTTTACAATATGATATATACTTACTTCTGTTCTTAGGATGTTCACCTCTCACCTCAAATCACTGAACACATAAAAGACCAATAATACGTTTTACAATATGGTATATACTTACTTCTGTTTTAGGATGTTTACCTCTCAACTCAAATCACTGAACACATAAAAGACCACTAATTCGTTTTACAATATGATATATACTTACTTCTGTTTCTATGATGTTCACCTCTCACCTCAAATCACTGAACACATAAAAGGCCAATAATACGTTTTACAATATGATATATACTTACTTCTGTTTTTAGGATGTTCACCTCTCACCTCAAATCACTTAACACATACAAGACCAATAATACGTTTTACAATATGATATATACTTACTTCTGTTTCAGGATCTTCACCTCTCACCTCAAATCACTGAACACATAACAGACCAATAATACGTTTTACAATATGATATATACTTACTTCTGTTTTAGGATGTTCACCTCTCAACTCATATCACTGAACACATAAAAGACCAATAATACGTTTTACAATATGATATATACTTACTTCTGTTTTTAGGATGTTCACCTCTCAACTCAAATCACTGATCACATAAAAGACCAATAATACGTTTTACAATATGATATATACTTACTCCTGTTTTAGGATGTTCACCTCTCAACTCAAATCACTGAACACATAAAAGACCAATAATACGTTTTGCAATATGATATATACTTACTTCTGTTTTAGGATGTTCACCTCTCACCTCAAATCACTGAACACATAAAAGACCACTAATACGTTTTACAATATGATATATACTTACTTCTGTTTTTATGATGTTCACCTCTTACTTCAAATCACTTAACGCATACAAGACCAATAATACGTTTTACAATATGATATATACTTACTTCTGTTTTAGGATGTTCACCTCTCAACTCAAATCACTTAACACATAAAAGACCAATAATACGTTTTACAATATGATATATACTTAGTTCTGTTTTTAGGATGTTTACCTCTCACCTCAAATCACTGAACACATAAAAGACCAATAATACGCTTTACAATATGATATATACTTACTTCTATTTTTAGGATGTTCACCTCTCACCTCAAATCACTGAACACATAAAAGACCAATAATACGTTTTACAATATGATATATACTTACTTCTGTTTTAGAATGTTCACCTCTCAACTCAAATCACTGAACACATAAAAGACCAATAATACGCTTCGCAATATGATATATACTTACTTCTGTTTTTAGGATGTTCACCTCTCACCTCAAATCACTGAACACATGAAAGACCAATAATACGCTTTACAATATGATATATACTTACTTCTGTTTTAGGATGTTCACCTCTCACCTCAAGTCACTGAACACATACAAGACCAATAATACGCTTGACAATATGATATATACTTACTTCTGTTTTAGGATGTTCACCTCTCAACTCAAATCACTTAACACATACAAGATCAATAATACGTTTTACAATATGATATATACTTACTTCCGTTTTAGGATGTTCACCTCTCAGCTCAAGTCACTGAACACATAACAGACCAATAATACGCTTTACAATATGATATATACTTACTTCTGTTTTAGGATGTTCACCTCTCACCTCAAATCGCTGAACACATAAAAGACCAATAATACGCTTTACAATATGATATATACTTACTTCTGTTTTTAGGATGTTCACCTCTCAACTCAAATCACTGAACATATAAAAGACCAATAATACGTTTTACAATATGATATATACTTACTTCTGTTTTTAGGATGTTCACCTTTCACCTCAAATCACATAACACATACAAGACCAATAATACGATTTACAATATGGTATATACTTACTTCTGTTTTTAGGATGTTCACCTCTCACCTCAAATCACTGAACACATAAAAGACCAATAATACGTTTTACAATATGATATATACTTACTTCTGTTCTTAGGATGTTCACCTCTCACCTCAAATCACTGAACACATAAAAGACCAATAATACGTTTTACAATATGGTATATACTTACTTCTGTTTTAGGATGTTTACCTCTCAACTCAAATCACTGAACACATAAAAGACCACTAATTCGTTTTACAATATGATATATACTTACTTCTGTTTCTATGATGTTCACCTCTCACCTCAAATCACTGAACACAAAAAAGGCCAATAATACGTTTTACAATATGATATATACTTACTTCTGTTTTTAGGATGTTCACCTCTCACCTCAAATCACTTAACACATACAAGACCAATAATACGTTTTACAATATGATATATACTTACTTCTGTTTCAGGATGTTCACCTCTCACCTCAAATCACTGAACACATAACAGACCAATAATACGTTTTACAATATGATATATACTTACTTCTGTTTTAGGATGTTCACCTCTCAACTCATATCACTGAACACATAAAAGACCAATAATACGTTTTACAATATGATATATACTTACTTCTGTTTTTAGGATGTTCACCTCTCAACTCAAATCACTGAACACATAAAAGACCAATAATACGTTTTACAATATGATATATACTTACTTCTGTTTTAGGATGTTCACCTCTCAACTCATATCACTGAACACATAAAAGACCAATAATACGTTTTACAATATGATATATACTTACTTCTGTTTTTAGGATGTTCACCTCTCAACTCAAATCACTGAACACATAAAAGACCAATAATACGTTTTACAATATGATATATACTTACTTCTGTTTTTAGGATGTTCACCTCTCACCTCAAATCACTGAACACATAAAAGACCACTAATATGTTTTACAATATGATATATACTTACTTCTGTTTTAGGATGTTCACCTCTCACCTCAAATCACTGAACACATAAAAGACCAATAATACGTTTTACAATATGATATATACTTTCTTCTGTTTTAGGATGTTCACCTCTCACCTCAAGTCACTGAACACATAAAAGACCAATAATACGCTTTACAATATGATATATACTTACTTCTGTTTTAGGATGTTCACCTCTCACCTCAAATCGCTGAACACATAAAAGACCAATAATACGTTTTACAATATGATATATACTTACTTCTGTTTTTAGGATGTTCACCTCTGACCTCAAATCACTGAACACATGAAAGACCAATAATACGCTTTACAATATGATATATACTTACTTCTGTTTTAGGATGTTCACCTCTCACCTCAAATCACTGAACACATAAAAGACCAATAATACGTTTTACAATATGATATATACTTACTTCTGTTTTAGGATGTTCACCTCTCACCTCAAATCACTGAACACATAAAAGACCAATAATACGTTTTACAATATGATATATACTTACTTCTGTTTTAGGATGTTCACCTCTCACCTCAAATCACTGTACACATAAAAGACCAATAATACGTTTTACAATATGATATATACTTACTTCTGTTTTTAGGATGTTCACCTCTCACCTCAAATCACTGAACACATACAAGACCAACAATACGTTTTACAATATGGTATATACTTACTTCTGTTTTAGGATGTTCACCTCTCAACTCAAATCACTTAACACATAAAAGACCAATAATACGTTTTACAATATGATATATACTTGCTTTTGTTTATAGGATGTTCACCTCTCACCTCAAATCACTGAACACATAAAAGAACAATAATACGTTTTACAATATGATATATACTTATTTCTGTCTTAGGATGTTCACCTCTCACCGCAAATCACTGAACACATAAAAGAACAATAATACGTTTTACAATATGATATATACTTACTTCTGTTTTTAGGATGTTCACCTCTCACCTCAAATCACATAACACATACAAGACCAATAATACGATTTACAATATGGTATATACTTACTTCTGTTTTTAGGATGTTCACCTCTCACCTCAAATCACTGAACACATAAAAGACCAATAATACGTTTTACAATATGATATATACTTACTTCTGTTTTAGGATGTTCACCTCTCACCTCAAATCACTGTACACATAAAAGACCAATAATACGTTTTACAATATGATATATACTTACTTCTGTTCTTAGGATGTTCACCTCTCACCTCAAATCACTGAACACATAAAAGACCAATAATACGTTTTACAATATGGTATATACTTACTTCTGTTTTAGGATGTTTACCTCTCAACTCAAATCACTGAACACATAAAAGACCACTAATTCGTTTTACAATATGATATATACTTACTTCTGTTTCTATGATGTTCACCTCTCACCTCAAATCACTGAACACATAAAAGGCCAATAATACGTTTTACAATATGATATATACTTACTTCTGTTTTTAGGATGTTCACCTCTCACCTCAAAACACTTAGCACATACAAGACCAATAATACGTTTTACAATATGATATATACTTACTTCTGTTTCAGGATCTTCACCTCTCACCTCAAATCACTGAACACATAAAAGACCACTAATACGTTTTACAATATGATATATACTTACTTATGTTTTTATGATGTTCACCTCTCACTTCAAATCACTTAACGCATAAAAGACCAATAATACGTTTTACAATATGATATATACTTACTTCTGTTTTAGGATGTTCACCTCTCAACTCAAATCACTTAACACATAAAAGACCAATAATACGTTTTACAATATGATATATACTTAGTTCTGTTTTTAGGATGTTTACCTCTCACCTCAAATCACTGAACACATAAAAGACCAATAATACGTTTTACAATATGATATATACTTACTTCTGTTTTAGGATGTTCACCTCTCAACTCAAATCACTGAACACATAAAACAACAATAATACGTTTTACAATATGATATATACTTACTTCTGATTTAGGATGTTCACCTCTCAACTCAAATCACTGAACACATAAAAGACCAATAATACGCTTCACAATATGATATATACTTACTTCTGTTTTAGGATGTTCACCTCTCACCTCAAATCACTTAACACATAAAAGACCAATAATACGTTTTACAATATGATATATACTTACTTCTGTTTTTAGGATGTTCACCTCTCAACTCAAATCACTGAACACATAAAAGACCAATAATATGTTTTACAATATGATATATACTTACTTCTGTTTTAAGGATGTTCACCTCTCAACTCAAATTACTGAACATATAAAAGACCAATAATACGTTTTACAATATGATATATACTTACTTCTGTTTTTAGGATGTTCACCTCTCACCTCAAGTCACTGAACACAAAAAAGACCAATAATACGCTTTACAATATGATATATACTTACTTCTGTTTTAGGATGTTCACCTCTCACCTCAAATCACTGAACACATAAAAGACCAATAATACGCTTTACAATATGATATATACTTACTTCTGTTTTAGGATGTTCACCTCTGACCTCAAATCACTGAACTCATGAAAGACCAATAATGCGCTTTACAATATGATATATACTTACTTCTGTTTTAGGATGTTCACCTCTCACCTCAAATCACTGAACACATAAAAGATCAATAATACGTTTTACAATATGATATATATTTACTTCTGTTTTTAGGATGTTCACCTCTCACCTCAAATCACTGAACACATAAAAGACCAATAATACGTTTTACAATATGGAATATACTTACTTCTGTTTTTAGGATGTTCACCTCTCACCTCAAATCACTGAACACATAAAAGACCAATAATACGTTTTACAATATGATATATACTTACTTCTGTTTTAGGATGTTCACCTCTCACCTCATACCACTGTACACATAAAAGACCAATAATACGTTTTACAATATGATATATACTTACTTCTGTTTTTAGGATGTTCACCTCTCACCTCAAATCACTGAACACATAAAAGACCAATAATACGTTTTACAATATGGTATATACTTACTTCTGTTTTAGGATGTTCACCTCTCAACTCAAATCACTGAACACATAAAAGACCAATAATACGTTTTACAATATGATATATACTTACTTCTGTTTTTAGGATGTTCACCTCTCACCTCAAATCACTGAACACATGAAAGACCAATAATACGTTTTACAATATGATATATACTTACTTCTGTCTTTAGGATGTTCACCTCTCACCTCAAATCACTGAACACATACAAGACCAATAATACGTTTTACAATATTATATATACTTACTTCTGTTTTTAGGATGTTCACCTCTCACCTCAAATCACTTAACACATAAAAGATCAATAATACGCTTTACAATATGATATATACTTACTTCTGTTTTAGGATGTTCACCTCTCACCTCAAACCACTGTACACATAAAAGACCAATAATACGTTTTACAATATGATATATACTTACTTCTGTTTTTAGGATGTTCACCTCTCACCTCAAATCACTGAACACATAAAAGACCAATAATAC
Source organism: Bathymodiolus brooksi (assembly GCA_963680875.1). Classification (NCBI taxonomy): domain Eukaryota; kingdom Metazoa; phylum Mollusca; class Bivalvia; order Mytilida; family Modiolidae; genus Bathymodiolus; species Bathymodiolus brooksi. The sequence goes on from OY804589.1 coordinate 75,689,854, forward strand.
GTTTTACAATATGGTATATACTTACTTCTGTTTTAGGATGTTCACCTCTCAACTCAAATCACTGAACACATAAAAGACCAATAATACGTTTTACAATATGATATATACTTACTTCTGTTTTTAGGATGTTCACCTCTCACCTCAAATCACTGAACACATGAAAGACCAATAATACGTTTTACAATATGATATATACTTACTTCTGTCTTTAGGATGTTCACCTCTCACCTCAAATCACTGAACACATACAAGACCAATAATACGTTTTACAATATTATATATACTTACTTCTGTTTTTAGGATGTTCACCTCTCACCTCAAATCACTTAACAAATAAAAGAACAATAATACGCTTTACAATATGATATATACTTACTTCTGTTTTTAGGATGTTCACCTCTCACCTCAAATCACTTAACACATAAAAGAACAATAATACGTTTTACAATATGATATATACTTACTTCTGTTTTAGGATGTTCACCTCTCACCTCAAATCACTTAACGCAAAAAAGACCAATAATACGTTTTACAATATGATATATACTTACTTCTATTTTTATGATATTCACCTCTCACCTCAAATCACTGAACACATAAAAGACCAATAATGCGCTTTACAATATGATATATACTTACTTCTGTTCTTAGGATGTTCACCTCTCACCTCAAATCACTGAACACATACAAGACCAATAATACGTTTTACAATATGATATATACTTACTTCTGTTTTAGGATGTTCACCTCTCAACTCAAATCACTGAACACATAAAAGACCAATAATACGTTTTACAATATGATATATACTTACTTCTGTTTTTAGGATGTTCACCTCTCACCTCAAATCACTGAACACATAAAAGACCACTAATATGTTTTACAATATGATATATACTTACTTCTGTTTTAGGATGTTCACCTCTCACCTCAAATCACTGAACACATAAAAGACCAATAATACGTTTTACAATATGATATATACTTTCTTCTGTTTTAGGATGTTCACCTCTCACCTCAAGTCACTGAACACATAAAAGACCAATAATACGCTTTACAATATGATATATACTTACTTCTGTTTTAGGATGTTCACCTCTCACCTCAAATCGCTGAACACATAAAAGACCAATAATACGTTTTACAATATGATATATACTTACTTCTGTTTTTAGGATGTTCACCTCTGACCTCAAATCACTGAACACATGAAAGACCAATAATACGCTTTACAATATGATATATACTTACTTCTGTTTTAGGATGTTCACCTCTCACCTCAAATCACTGAACACATAAAAGACCAATAATACGTTTTACAATATGATATATACTTACTTCTGTTTTAGGATGTTCACCTCTCACCTCAAATCACTGAACACATAAAAGACCAATAATACGTTTTACAATATGATATATACTTACTTCTGTTTTAGGATGTTCACCTCTCACCTCAAATCACTGTACACATAAAAGACCAATAATACGTTTTACAATATGATATATACTTACTTCTGTTTTTAGGATGTTCACCTCTCACCTCAAATCACTGAACACATACAAGACCAACAATACGTTTTACAATATGGTATATACTTACTTCTGTTTTAGGATGTTCACCTCTCAACTCAAATCACTTAACACATAAAAGACCAATAATACGTTTTACAATATGATATATACTTGCTTTTGTTTATAGGATGTTCACCTCTCACCTCAAATCACTGAACACATAAAAGAACAATAATACGTTTTACAATATGATATATACTTATTTCTGTCTTAGGATGTTCACCTCTCACCGCAAATCACTGAACACATAAAAGAACAATAATACGTTTTACAATATGATATATACTTACTTCTGTTTTTAGGATGTTCACCTCTCACCTCAAATCACATAACACATACAAGACCAATAATACGATTTACAATATGGTATATACTTACTTCTGTTTTTAGGATGTTCACCTCTCACCTCAAATCACTGAACACATAAAAGACCAATAATACGTTTTACAATATGATATATACTTACTTCTGTTTTAGGATGTTCACCTCTCACCTCAAATCACTGTACACATAAAAGACCAATAATACGTTTTACAATATGATATATACTTACTTCTGTTCTTAGGATGTTCACCTCTCACCTCAAATCACTGAACACATAAAAGACCAATAATACGTTTTACAATATGGTATATACTTACTTCTGTTTTAGGATGTTTACCTCTCAACTCAAATCACTGAACACATAAAAGACCACTAATTCGTTTTACAATATGATATATACTTACTTCTGTTTCTATGATGTTCACCTCTCACCTCAAATCACTGAACACATAAAAGGCCAATAATACGTTTTACAATATGATATATACTTACTTCTGTTTTTAGGATGTTCACCTCTCACCTCAAAACACTTAGCACATACAAGACCAATAATACGTTTTACAATATGATATATACTTACTTCTGTTTCAGGATCTTCACCTCTCACCTCAAATCACTGAACACATAAAAGACCACTAATACGTTTTACAATATGATATATACTTACTTATGTTTTTATGATGTTCACCTCTCACTTCAAATCACTTAACGCATAAAAGACCAATAATACGTTTTACAATATGATATATACTTAGTTCTGTTTTTAGGATGTTTACCTCTCACCTCAAATCACTGAACACATAAAAGACCAATAATACGTTTTACAATATGATATATACTTACTTCTGTTTTAGGATGTTCACCTCTCAACTCAAATCACTGAACACATAAAACAACAATAATACGTTTTACAATATGATATATACTTACTTCTGATTTAGGATGTTCACCTCTCAACTCAAATCACTGAACACATAAAAGACCAATAATACGCTTCACAATATGATATATACTTACTTCTGTTTTAGGATGTTCACCTCTCACCTCAAATCACTTAACACATAAAAGACCAATAATACGTTTTACAATATGATATATACTTACTTCTGTTTTTAGGATGTTCACCTCTCAACTCAAATCACTGAACACATAAAAGACCAATAATATGTTTTACAATATGATATATACTTACTTCTGTTTTAAGGATGTTCACCTCTCAACTCAAATTACTGAACATATAAAAGACCAATAATACGTTTTACAATATGATATATACTTACTTCTGTTTTTAGGATGTTCACCTCTCACCTCAAGTCACTGAACACAAAAAAGACCAATAATACGCTTTACAATATGATATATACTTACTTCTGTTTTAGGATGTTCACCTCTCACCTCAAATCACTGAACACATAAAAGACCAATAATACGCTTTACAATATGATATATACTTACTTCTGTTTTAGGATGTTCACCTCTGACCTCAAATCACTGAACTCATGAAAGACCAATAATGCGCTTTACAATATGATATATACTTACTTCTGTTTTAGGAGGTTCACCTCTCACCTCAAATCACTGAACACATAAAAGATCAATAATACGTTTTACAATATGATATATATTTACTTCTGTTTTTAGGATGTTCACCTCTCACCTCAAATCACTGAACACATAAAAGACCAATAATACGTTTTACAATATGGAATATACTTACTTCTGTTTTTAGGATGTTCACCTCTCACCTCAAATCACTGAACACATAAAAGACCAATAATACGTTTTACAATATGATATATACTTACTTCTGTTTTAGGATGTTCACCTCTCACCTCATACCACTGTACACATAAAAGACCAATAATACGTTTTACAATATGATATATACTTACTTCTGTTTTTAGGATGTTCACCTCTCACCTCAAATCACTGAACACATAAAAGACCAATAATACGTTTTACAATATGGTATATACTTACTTCTGTTTTAGGATGTTCACCTCTCAACTCAAATCACTGAACACATAAAAGACCAATAATACGTTTTACAATATGATATATACTTACTTCTGTTTTTAGGATGTTCACCTCTCACCTCAAATCACTGAACACATGAAAGACCAATAATACGTTTTACAATATGATATATACTTACTTCTGTCTTTAGGATGTTCACCTCTCACCTCAAATCACTGAACACATACAAGACCAATAATACGTTTTACAATATTATATATACTTACTTCTGTTTTTAGGATGTTCACCTCTCACCTCAAATCACTTAACACATAAAAGATCAATAATACGCTTTACAATATGATATATACTTACTTCTGTTTTAGGATGTTCACCTCTCACCTCAAACCACTGTACACATAAAAGACCAATAATACGTTTTACAATATGATATATACTTACTTCTGTTTTTAGGATGTTCACCTCTCACCTCAAATCACTGAACACATAAAAGACCAATAATACGTTTTACAATATGGTATATACTTACTTCTGTTTTAGGATGTTCACCTCTCAACTCAAATCACTGAACACATAAAAGACCAATAATACGTTTTACAATATGATATATACTTACTTCTGTTTTTAGGATGTTCACCTCTCACCTCAAATCACTGAACACATGAAAGACCAATAATACGTTTTACAATATGATATATACTTACTTCTGTCTTTAGGATGTTCACCTCTCACCTCAAATCACTGAACACATACAAGACCAATAATACGTTTTACAATATTATATATACTTACTTCTGTTTTTAGGATGTTCACCTCTCACCTCAAATCACTTAACAAATAAAAGAACAATAATACGCTTTACAATATGATATATACTTACTTCTGTTTTTAGGATGTTCACCTCTCACCTCAAATCACTTAACACATAAAAGAACAATAATACGTTTTACAATATGATATATACTTACTTCTGTTTTAGGATGTTCACCTCTCACCTCAAATCATTTAACGCAAAAAAGACCAATAATACGTTTTACAATATGATATATACTTACTTCTATTTTTATGATATTCACCTCTCACCTCAAATCACTGAACACATAAAAGACCAATAATGCGCTTTACAATATGATATATACTTACTTCTGTTCTTAGGATGTTCACCTCTCACCTCAAATCACTGAACACATACAAGACCAATAATACGTTTTACAATATGATATATACTTACTTCTGTTTTAGGATGTTCACCTCTCAACTCAAATCACTGAACACATAAAAGACCAATAATACGTTTTACAATATGATATATACTTACTTCTGTATTAGGATGTTCACCTCTCAACTCAAATCACTGAACACATAAAAGACCAATAATACGCTTTACAATATGATATATACTTACTTCTGTTTTAGGATGTTCACCTCTCAACTCAAATCACTGAACACATAAAAGACCAATAATACGTTTTACAATATGATATATACTTACTTCTGTTTTTAGGATGTTCACCTCTCACCTCAAATCACTGAACACATAAAAGACCAATAATACGCTTTACAATATGATATATACTTACTTTTATTTTTAGGATGTTCACCTCTCTCGTCAAATCACTGAACACATGAAAGACCAATAATACGCTTTACAATATGATATATACTTACTTCTGTTTTAGGATGTTCACCTCTCACCTCAAATCACTTAACACATAAAAGACCAATAATACGTTTTACAATATGATATATACTTACTTCTGTTCTTAGGATGTTCACCTCTCACCTCAAGTCACTGAACACATACAAGACCAATAATACGTTTTACAGTATGATATATACTAGTTAGGATGGTTATTAATAGCTCCCGCTATCAGCAACTGACCGTATTATTGAGATGACGAGCTTCAGATGCCATGTGATTAGATGTACATGTACACCTTTGAACTGGTACATTTTGATGACCATGTTAATACGATTGAATGTAAACATTGTTCGATAAAATACGAGATAACAGCAAACAGTATAAAGTCCTTATTTTAACTATATTTATCACTCAATATTTGGAGTGTACATGCATTTGATCTTATTGGTTTGATTTAACACAAAGCTCACATTTGTTTTTTGGGTTTCATTGCTCGACTCAATTTGTTTTATTACTTCACCTGAAACATTAATTTTAAAGGAATTGTGATTTGGGGAATTGTCTTTCACAAATGATGCTTTTTCCTTACGTCTTTTTGCCCTTGAAAATGTAATTATTGAAAATTTCCTTATTAAAAATGACTGAAATATAATGAATTGATCAGAGCATATTAATTATTCTCAATCTAATTAAAATTAGATGTCAGTTGTATTTTTTTTTTCGTCGGCGATAGACAGATGTTTGTGGTAACTTATCACCTTTTTTTCCTTGGCGAACCACTGGTGCATCGTCAAAGGGAAAAGGACACAAGAAACATCTAATATTAATTTGATTGGTTTATTTATATGTATTTAAACTGATAGATGTAGATATCACAAAAAACTGCAATACGAAATGCATGGTACGTCCAGGTTAATATAGATTTCCCCCCAAATATTTAGTAAAAAAATAGAAGACAAAAATAAAAGTATTTGTCCACAAAACGTTGGCGCACACAATTTGTTGCAATGAGATAAGTGAATAAATAAGTAGATTATATAATCTAGCTTATCATATGTTATCTTGTTTTATGTATTATTACTACGAAGTTTTCAGTTGTCAACTTTTTCCAAAAGGATTTCTATAAAAGAGAATTATGAAATTTTATCTGAACAGGAAATTAAACTGGACGGCTTTAAAAGTTATGTTTATTTAAAGCGGGAAAATATTTAAGAACAAAATAACGGGTTAATACTGAGATAGAAATACAATTTTATTAATTATATTTGCATGTCATGTAAAAAAGTGAATGGTGTAATGGTTACAGTGCAAAGGATTATATATAATATATATATATATATGTAAGACTAATATTGGTTGTTGCTGCTTCTCAACTCGGCATCGGTGGTTTTAAAGAGAAAGAGTAAATATTGTTTGCCCCTAGTCCGGGTGTGTCTGAATATATCAATATATGTTAATCAGTGTGGACTGTTCTTTCAGTGAGCTAGCTAGCACTACGAAAACAAACACAAATAACAAACAAGATATGATTATAATCTAACGATTATGAAGTCTCAAGTCTCCCAAACTGGCCACTGGCAACAGGTTTAAAAATAAATCAAAAGCTACCTTTGAAATCGAACTAGGTTGAATTTTTGCGGTATTGTGGTGGCCATTTTGAAAATGGCGATCGGTAATCAATTCGGGACATCATTATCTACCCACATATCAAATTTTGATGATATCGGACAATGTTTGAATTTTGCGGCCATTTCAAAAATGGTGACCGCTAGGAATTTTTCAATGTCGGGATTAAATTCGGGACATCATAATCTACCCACATATGAAATGTCCATGAAATCGGACAATGTTGAATTTGTGCGGTATTGTGGCGGCAATTTTGAAAATGGCGACCGCTAGAAATTTTTCAATGTCGGGACATCATAATCTACCCACATATGAAATGTCGTTGAAATCGGACAATATTGAATTTGTGCGGTATTGTGGTGGCCATTTTGAAAATGGCGACCGATAGAAATTTTTCGATATCGGGAATTTATTCGGGACATCATAATCTACCCAAATAATAAATGTCGTTGAAATCGGACAATGTTGAATTTTTGCGGTATTGTGGCGGCCATTTTGAAAATGGTGACCGCTAGAAATTTTCATTGTCAGGAATAAATTCCGGACATCATAAATTTTTCGATATCGGGAATTTATTCGGGACATCATAATCTACCCACATATGAAATATCGATGAAATCGGACAATGTTCAATTTGTGCGTTATTGTGGCGGCCATTTTGAAAATGGCGACCGGTAGAAATTTTTCAATGTCGGGAATTAATTCGGGACATCATAATCTACCCACATAATAAATGTCGTTGAAATCGGACAATGTTGAATTTGTTCGGTAGTGTGGCGGCCATTTTGAAAATGGTGACCGCTAGAAATTTTTATTGTCAGGAATAAATTCGGGACATCATAATCTACCCACAAATCAAATTTAGATGATATCGAACAATGTTGAATTTTTGCGGCATTGTGGCGGCCATTTTGAAAATGGCTATCGATAGAAATTGTTCAATGTCGGGAATAAATTCGGAACAACATAATCTACCCACATATGAAATGTCGATGAAATCGGACAATATTGAATTTGTGTCGTATTGTGAAAATGGCGACCACTAGAAATTTTTCGATGTCGACAATCTATTCGGGATGTCATAATTTACCCACATATGAAATGTCGATGAAATCGGACAATGTTGAATTTTTGCGGTATTGTGCCGGCATTTTGAAAATGGCGACCGCTAGAAATTTTTCAATGTCGGGAATTAATTCGGGACATCATAATCTACCCACATATGAAATGTCGTTGAAATCGGACAATATTGAATTTGTGCAGTATTGTGGTGGCCATTTTGAAAATGGCGACTGCTAGAATTTTTTCGATATCGGGAATTTATTCGGGACATCATAATCTACCCACAAAATAAATGTCGTTGAAATCGGACAATGTTGAATTTGCTCGGTATTGTGGCGCCATTTTGAAAATGGTGACCGCTAGAAATTTTCATTGTAAGGAATAAATTCCGGACATCATAATCTATCTACATATCAAACTTAGATGATATCGGACAATGTTGAATTTTTGCGGGATTGTGGTGCCGCCATTTTGAAGATGGCGATCGTAGAAATTTTTCAATGTCGGGAATCAATTTGGGACATCATTATCTACCCATATATCAAATTTTGATGATATCGGACAATGTTGAATTTTTACCGTCCATGTTTTATGCTGTGTTTTGGCAGCCATTTTGAAAATGGCAGAAATCTTGAAAATTTTGAAAAGTCAGAATTGCTCCTCTAATGGTGACCTAACACTATGTCAAATTTTATGTCTCTATCATTATCCATTTAGAAGTTATCAACATTAATGTACGAAATTTCAACATTCCCATAGGATTCTATAGTAACCCCCACCCCATTTGAACCCCTCACAATATGACTTTGACCCCCTTTACCACAAAGCTGAATACTTTAGGACCAACTAAAAACATATATCTCTAACTCCACCAAGTTTCATGAAATTCTGTCCAGTATTTCTTGAGATCTGCCGTGGACAATTTCATGTGCCAAAGAAAGAAAGGGGAAAGAGAATAATAATAATAAGAAGAAGAAACGGAGCAAAAACAATAAGTCTCCCAAAAATTATTTGGGAGACTTAATAAGACATCATACCTACCAAACAACTGGGGGTAAAAATGAACCGAACATCGTTTTTATGCGGAAATCGTAATGACATCACAGCACGCAACTAAGAACATAAATACATATGATAGGACAAAATGTTGGACAAAAAGCTTGGCTGGAATTTTTAATCTAGTTGAAACGATGGATGGAATTCCTAGTCTACAACGAAACGCACATTTCATTGAACGATCAAGTATACACGGTTCTCTCTATTGACATTTCTAGAATTTATGTTTAATATTATAGAGTTCAATTATATATTATAAAGTTCAATTCGAGCGCATTGTATTTATTATGGAATAAAAATAAGGAGAGACAGGTAAGCACAAGAAATTGAGAGGGAGTGGATGCGATCGAGTGGTCTAGGGCGCTGGACGTAAGGCTCAGCGAATGGTGCTGCAGTGTATCGATGGTGTGGGTTCAAATCCCGTCGAGGGAAGAACAAAAATTTGACAGGTCTAAAATCTAATTCTAACACTGTTTGGTTTAATTTTCAGACGTATATATATATATATGAACAATATTTTGTTTGAGCCAACATTTTTCGACTGTTCTTCCAAACGCAGCTTGACATCAACATTTCTGTGACACGACATAGCAAATATGTAATATTCGGCTAAGGCGGGATAACTCTCGCATTCCTAAGATAAAAGAATTTATTCTACATAATAAATCGTAATATTGTAAATAAATGTAGATATTATTCATATAATTCATTTAATTGAGATTTGTTCAACCCAGTCCCGGAAGATAACAAGCTACAATTTGATGAAATAATGACCGAAAAATGGAACGTCATCTTACTTTTAAAGTTTGATTTTATAAAAAAACGCATATTTCATTTTTAGCTGATTTTTTATGTGTACGCAATTGCGTTTTTGCGTATGGGGAGCTACACCCCTGTGTATGAATGATTATATCATAAAATAGTTAATTTTTTTTTTTCAACAGCTCTTTTGAAAATTGAATTAAAGAGTAGTAACATTATTTTGAACACTTTAAAATCTTAAGAGTTTCAAAATACCATTAATGATAAAATTATGCTAAATCCTATTGAAATAATTCAATACTGTCTGTAAATCTCAAAAGAAAATTACTATAAAGTCAAAGTACAAAATATATATTATATAACAGTCAAATTTGTATGCACTATATCTAATGCAGGAATATAATATATACAGTTCTAATGCAATGTATAGAAGAACCCCTAAACTAATCATGCAATCTAATTAAACGAGTCATTTAATGTCACCACTGTTATATTCTTAGTCTCATTCTTGATCAAAATCGGCTTGTTCTTCTTCAGCATCGGTGTCAGCTAGTTTGTCATCTACATTACTGCTTGAGGGCAATGATTTGAAATAATCGTGGTATTCAGATGGGATGATACCACTTCTGCATAAGCTGACAATGTTTTTCTTTTTGGTTGCTGATATCTGCTCTCTCGATGTGTATTTCCTTGTCAGTTCTTGTGTTTCGGCAAATCAATCCAAGTAATGTCATCTTCGAACGACTCTGACAATTCTTGCGCTGCAAAAAAACCCAACATAATTTTCTGCTTTTTCAACTATGTGATCACATAATGATCTTCGTAATTCTTGAACCGTGAGCAGGGAATGAATGTGTGGTAATGCTGACTGGAAGAAACAGTTCCCATCTTCTTTTTCTGTCTTGGAGTAACCTTTAAGGCATTTGGCGACCCATTGTAATCAGTTGATGAAATATCTTTTTTATAGGTACGAACAGCTGAATTGTCCTGAATTAATATATGGTCTTGTGAATTCTTATTACCCGGGGTTTCAATCATATCAACCATAAGTGTGTCATTGGTAATCGGTTTATGAGCCATAGGTGTGTCATTGGCAACTGGTTCATCAGCCGTAGGTGTGTCATTGGTAGCTGGTTTTCAGCGTAGATGCGTTATTGGTACCTGGTTCATCAGTGGTATGTGTGTCATTGGTTCCTGGTTCATCAGTGGTATGTGTGTCATTGGGTCCTGGTTCATCAGTGGTATGTGTGTCATTGGTTCCTGGTTCATCAACCATAGGTGTGTTATTGGTACGTGGTTCATCAGCGATAGGTGTGAATTTGGTAACTGCTTCATCAGTGGTAGGTGTGTCATTGGTACTTGATTCATCAGTGGTAGGTGTGTCATTCGTACATGGTTCATAAGTGGTAGGTGTGTCATTGATACCTGGTTCATCAGTGGTAGGTGTGTCATTGGTACCTGGTTCACCAACCATAGGTGTGTCATTGGTACCTGGTTCATCAACCGTAGGTGTGTCATTGTTACCTGGGTGATCAGTGGTAGGTGTGTCATTCGTACCTGGTTCATCAGTGGTAGGTGTGTCATTGATACCTGGTTCATCAGTGGTAGGTGTGTCATTGATACCTGGTTCATCAACCATAGGTGTGTTAATGGTACCTGGTTCATCAGCCGTAGGTGTGGCATTGCTACCTTGTGTATCATTACTACCTACTTGTTACCTGTTTGTTAATGGGGAGCCATCTTCTGTATCCCCTTCGACTGCATTAGAACCATTCTCTTGGGTATCACGTACCATAGCTGCAATTGTCGTCCATTACTCGTCTGAAGACCGATTCCGACATTTTATTACCTGAAACAAATGAATATGAAGCTTGTTATTTTGATTAGCTAAAAGAATTGGCCAAATATAAGATTACCTCTCATATTCTATTGCCAAACAAGTAAACTCACTACAAATAATACCCCTGACAACAAACGTTGACACCTAAGTTTTATAGCCTCCCCTTTCAGATATTGGACCGCAACCATAGTCCGTCATGCATATTTTCAGGTTGTATACTACATTTGTTTTACCATCTAATTCCATTGAGGGGTTTAGGAGGAAATCTTCTTATCAAATAATTTGATTATTAAAAGGTGATAATCTTTTCAATCTGGTAAAATAGAGTTCTTGTGATCAAATAAAAATTGAAACTTACCTTAAATATATAAGGATTATTTTGAGCCCAATTTGATACATTTAGTTGTATTTTATTACCACTATGGAGGATTTGATACATGACCTATAAATATTGAATTTCCCGGGGATGACCGAGCTATTTTTAGAGTAGGTGTTTTCCATAGCCTGGCATTTTACTGCAAGACTAAACATCCCCTGATATTTTCACAGAACGTAGAGGAATCATGTACGTTTCAGAAAATATATGATCTTAGAAAGGTTAAACTTAAGATAAAATAGCCAGGCAGGCTCGAAAAAACACAAATGTTAAAGAAATTAATCATAGGTTTCACACCTAAATGTAACAACAGCTCTAGAATGCATCAACTTTATTTACTCTCTCCTGCCTCTACAGGATACTGTTTATAAATAACATATGCAACGCGTTATCTGATATTAAGATAAGATGGCTAAACTTATTGGATAATTAGATTACTTTTCTGCAGTGCAGATAAGCTGTTTTGGCACTATTTTCTAAATAAAAAAATATGATATCATAAATGCGAAGTATATTATCTTCACATAAATTTTTACAGCAATGTATCTTGTAATTAAAAAAATATACTTGGCATGCAATTATAGATTATCCAATATTACTGTTGTTTGGCATTTCAAGAAGACGTATATAATATGATAATACTTTTGGGTTCTGGTCATTTTAAAATTAATGCATTATCCTTTTGCCCTGAAATTTACAGACATAACTAGATGCTAACTTATCAACATTGTTGTGCAAAAAAAATGAAATTAGCAAAATTTTCAGATACGACTTGTTGGCTCTAACCCCTCGAAATAAACGATTAAAGGGAAACTTCGCGATTTTTTACATGTTAGCTAAATATGTTCCTGGTGATATAAAATACATATTCACAAAGTTTTATCGACATATTTCCACAAATAACGAAGCAAATCGCAAATTTGTAATTTTAATTTCTAATTTTTCAACTAGCTTGTGACATTTTAAGCTAAACATGCATTGTGGGATTGAAATTTAAAGTCTGGGTCGCTGATGTTAAATTCGCTTCATTTAAAGCGCTCAGAGGACTGTAATTTAAATCTAATAACCGTTGGAAAATTAAATGCTGAAGTGAACAGCTACGTACTTTTTTGACAAACAACTATTTTAAATGAACAAAATGTTTCATTTCCTTTATATTTACAACGGAAAGAGTGTTTTATAACAGTCACCTATATTCGCTATATATCGGATCCCTTTTACAATTATGTTCATTTTGTTTTACTGCTAATGTGCTGAAAAATATAATGGATAATTTTGACAACGCGTAACTTGTATATTGATTGCTAGATTCTGTTTTAATCCCTTTTTTATAATCATTATTCGGCATGCTGTTTACTGTTATTTTGATCTCCGCATGTAGATGTCCGCTTGTGTGTTTTCTAGCCGGAGGGTAAAATTATACAGGTGTAAAATTCAAGGTGACCGGATTAATAAAATGGGAATTTGAATACACACTATTTGCTTTCCAAGACGAGTTGGTAGATCGTTTATTATCCATTAAAGATAAAATATTCTTAAAACATTAGAATAAATATAATGTTGAAATAATAGGAACAAATTATGTTTTAGATGATAAAAAAAGTATACACCATCCTTGAAATTATAAGTGTTCATTATGAGAGGCGCCAAATTGGCCTAACTATATATAGCTGTCTCATCATAATAATTTAACGATCGATGTTCATAAAAGATGTTTTAATTTTAATATTAAATAAAAAGATTTAGGCCTAAGCGTTTAGAAATGAATTTTTCTTTTTAACAATAAAAAAAAATGATTATGATTTTACTCAATCATTATTTTAACAGTCGGTGTTCATAAAAGATGTTTTAATTAATTTAATTTTAATCAAAGGATTATGATTTTACTCAATCTTTATTTTAACAGTCGGTGTTCATAAAAGATGTTTTAATTAATTTAATTTAATCAAATGATTATGATTTTACTCGATCAATATTTCTTTACTTTTCTTTTGTTCAACGCGTGTTGTTTGTTTGGGAACATTTCTATATAAAGCACCGAAATTAACGTTTTAGTTATAGCTTAAATATGTCGAGCTCAGGTACGGAAAGTGACTCTAGCGCCTCAAGTGATGTAAATTTCGACGACTATGGAGAGTTCGGTTATCAACTTGAACCAGAATATACGGAAGAAGAACTCAGACAAATGGAAGAGGCAGCGAGTGCCCAACGTCGGGATATAGAGAATAACCCACGTCAGAACGACACAAATTTGATATCCACTGATATTTATTTAGACAAAGTTCGGAAGAGATCATGATCATGAGCGGTATAAACAGATGAAAGGCAGTCAAAAATTGAAAAGAGATTAGACCACACCAGATTTACTTCTTGTTCTTCGGATTTTGTGCTAAAAACGTTGTCCAGAGCGAGCAAGTGATTTAAAAATGTTAATTTCTTTTCCTTTTATTGCTTGTCATTTTTGATGATCGATACGTAAAATATTATTTTCAGAAGCGAGAGACCATATTTTAATTTTAAATATTTTATTCTTCAATAAATTAAGGCAAATAATTCCTGAAGTAAGAAATGAAATGCGGGAATTACTTATTTTTATCCTCATTCTGAAAACGACAGGTACATTCACACCGTTCACTCAGCAGGGTACCTAATATTGCGTAATGAGCTTATGTCCACACAGGAAATCGCCAGGCAGAATATACAAGTGTCATTTTACATCCGGTCGACGGGCCACTGACCGAATACCTGAATACATGTGTCACAATATTTGGCAATAATCAGAAACACAATGCACATTTTGTGACCTGTTAACTAACTAAAATTTTACCCCTAAGGGTTGAAGGGATGTACAAGGAATATATACAAACAACGTACACAAGTCAAATAGACAAAAACATAATAAGAACAGAAAATAAAATGAAAACAAATTACGCTACCCGTGACTAGAATAGTAGATGCAATACACATTTTAAAGGTTCTAATAGGTGATCAAAATACACGACCCTGATCACGTTGAAGTATACATTAGGAATGGGTGCATATTAATGCACACTGCCGGATCGAGGGGGTGTTCGACAATTTAGTAAAATTCGTGTATAAATTGGGTAAAAATTGGCAAACAAGAGCCTGGTACCACGTTTTCAAAACTGCTGGATCCGCACATAATGCAGCAATGAATCATGGGCTATTTTCACCAAAAAATCTTAAGATTACCATTGATCGTAAGCTATATTGAATTGTTCATTTTTATCTTGATTTTTTCGTGCCCCATCAGAATGATGTAGCAACAACTAAAATTATGAAATAAAGCAGGGTGAACAGTGCAGGGTAGAAATTCTTCTTGCAAAATAGACAAAAAAACATTCGTATGCAATTTTTCCTTATAAAAATAGAAATTAAAATAAGTTTATTAACCAAATCAGGGCCCCAGGAGGGCATATACACATAACAATTATGATTGATACACAACAATGCATCAATCTAAATATTCGCGGTGAAATATCAATAATTGTGATGAACAAATTTTTTAGGACTTTTCTGAGATTAATCAGAAGGGTCCACCAGTTCGAAAGACGTGATTAAAATAAACAAAATATGTTACGCAGAGAAATATTATATGTTGCGCTTTGATTTTGTATAATAAACTTATTTATAATACTCATCGTCTGTAATTGTCAAATGAAATCTATTACAAATTATATGTTTACATAATCCTCTCAATTGTATGGCTTCCTACCCTGTAAATTTCTGTGCTTTTAGCTTATGTGTATTTTTATTGTAGTGCATGCACGATCGATTACAAAGTGCGATCTTACTGAATAATGTCATTAAAACAATTTTGCCCCGTAGCATAGGCCTTTTTGGATTTTTTTTAACGAATTCAGGGCATTGTTCCGATGTCCGTTCTTTTTTAAACTTAATTTCGTAGTTCTTCAATTTTGGAAAAAAATCTTTTGTAAATGTTTCTCATTAAAGAGGAACCTTTCCCCCCGATTCATTTGTTTTGCCATAATCTATAGAAGCAAAACATAAGTCTGCAAAAAGTGATTGTGTAATAAATTCATATATTTAGAATAATAAGAAAAATAAAAAGAATTAACATCAAGTTAAACAACCGTACGCCTGACAAGCCATATCGACACTGAATGAGGACCCTGGTTTGTCACGCTTGTGTTGGGGCGTGGTGGTATTTAGACGTCACGTGATACTTGGTATTGAGATGCTATCAAAATGGCGTCTTCCATGTATCGTTGACAGAATTTTAAAATCGATTTCATTCCCTTATCCAACACAATAAAATGTTAATATACATATAAACATCCATATTTATACATCAGGAAAAACATATAAAAAAAAATTTTTTTGCGAAGTTTCCCTTTAATTAGGTAGATGTACGAGTAACCTAGAAACAAACGATTAGCTAAGGAGATGTAACCTAGAACCAAACGTTTAGCTAGGTAGATGTAACCTAGAAACAAACGATTAGCTAGGTAGATGTAACCTAGAAACAAACGATTAGATAGGTAGATGTAACCTAGAAACAAACGATTAGATAGGTAGATGTAACCTAGAAACAAATGATTAGTTAGGTAGATGTAACCTAGAAATAAACGATTAATTAGGTAGATGTACGAGTAACCTAGAAACAAACGATTAGCTAGGTAGATGTAACCTAGAAACAAACGATTAGATAGGTAGATGTAGCCTAGAAACAAACGATTAGCTAGTTAGATCTAACCTAGAAACAAACGATTAGCTAGGTAGATGTAACCTAGAAACAAACGATTATATCGGTAGATGTAACCTAGAAACAAATTATTAGTTAGGTAGATGTAACCTAGAAATAAACTATTAATTAGGTAGATGTACGAGTAACCTAGAAGCAAACGATTGGTTAGGTAGATGTAACCTAGAAACAAACAATTAGTTAGGTAGATGCACCTAGAAACAAACAATTAGTTAGGTAGATGTAACCTAGAAACAAACAATTAGATAGGTAGATGTAACCTAGAAATAAACGATTAATTAGGTAAATGTACGAGTAACCTAGAAACAAACGATTAGTTAGTTAGATGTAACTTAGAAACTAACGATTACCTAGGTAGATGTAACCTAGAAATAAATGATTAATTAGGTAGATGTACGAGTAACCTAGAAACAAACGATTAGCTAAGTATATTTAACCTAGAAACAAACGATTAGCTAGGTAGATGTAACCTAGAAACTAACGATTAGATAGGTAGATGTAACCTAGCAACAAACGATTAGCTAGGTAGCTGTTACCTAGAAACAAACGATTAGATAGGTAGATGCAACCTAGAAACAAACAATTAGATAGGTAGATGTAACCTAGACATAAACGATTAAATAGGTAGATGTACGAGTAACCTAGAAACAAACGATTAGCTAGGTAGATGTAACCTAGAAACAAACGATAAGATAGGTAGATGTAACCTAGAAACAAACGATAAGATAGGTAGATGTAACCTAGAAACAAACGATTAGATAGGTAGATGTAACCTAGAAACAAACGATTAGATAGGTAGATGTAACATAGAAACAAACGATTAGATAGGTAGATGTAACCTAGAAACAAACGATTAGATAGGTAGATCTAACCTAGAAATAAATGATTAGATAGGTAGATGTAACCTAGAAACAAACGATTAGATAGGTAGATCTAACCTAGAAACAACGATTAGATAGGTAGATGTAACGTAGAAATAAACGATTAATTAGGTAGATGTAACCTAGAAACAAACGATTAGATAGGTAGATGTACGAGTAACCTAGAAACAAACGATTAGTTAGGTAGTTGTAACCTAGAAACTAACAATTTGCTAGGTAGATGTAACATAGAAACAAACGATTGGATTGGTAGATGTAACCTAGAAACAAACCATTAGATAGGTAGATGTAACCTAGAAACAAACCATTAGATAGGTAGATGTAATCTAGAAATAAACGATTAATTAGGTAGATGTACGAGTAACCTAGAAGCAAACGATTGACTAGGTAGATGTAACCTAGAAACAAACAATTAGTTAGGTAGATGTATCCTAGAAACAAACAATTAGTTAGGTAGATGTAACCTAGAAATAAACGATTAACTAGGTAGATGTACGAGTAACCTAGAAACAAACGATTAGTTAGGTAGATGTAACCTAGAAACTAACGATTAGCTAGATAGATGTAACATAGAAACTAATGATTAGATAGGTAGATGTAACCTAGCAACAAACGATTAGCTAGGTAGATGCAACCTAGAAACAAACGATTAGATAGGTAGATGTAACGTAGAAACAAACCATTAGATAGGTAGATGTAACCTAGAAACAAACGATTAGATAGGTAGATGTAACCTAGAAACAAACGATTAGCTAAGTGAATGTAACCTAGAAATAAACGATTAATTAGGTAGATGTACGAGTAACCTAGAAACAAACGATTAGATAGGTAGATGTAACCTAGAAACAAACGATTATATCGGTAGATGTAACCTAGAAACAAATGATTAGCCAGGTAGATGTAACCTAGAAATAAACGATTAATTAGGTAGATGTACGAGTAACCTAGAAACAAACGATTAGCTAAGTAGATGTAACCTAGAAACAAACGATTAGATAGGTATATGTAGCCTAGAAACAAACGATTAGCTAGTTAGATCTAACCTAGAAACAAACGATTAGCTAGGTAGATGTAACCTAGAAACAAATTATTAGTTAGGTAGATGTAACCTAGAAATAAACTATTAATTAGGTAGATGTACGAGTAACCTAGAAGCAAACGATTGGTTAGGTAGATGTAACCTAGAAACAAACAATTAGTTAGGTAGATGCACCTAGAAACAAACAATTAGTTAGGTAGATGTAACCTAGAAACAAACAATTAGATAGGTAGATGTAACCTAGAAACAAACCATTAGATAGGTAGATGTAATCTAGAAATAAACGATTAATTAGGTAGATGTACGAGTAACCTAGAAGCAAACGATTGACTAGGTAGATGTAACCTAGAAACAAACAATTAGTTAGGTAGATGTATCCTAGAAACAAACAATTAGTTAGGTAGATGTAACCTAGAAATAAACGATTAACTAGGTAGATGTACGAGTAACCTAGAAACAAACGATTAGTTAGGTAGATGTAACCTAGAAACTAACGATTAGCTAGATAGATGTAACATAGAAACTAATGATTAGATAGGTAGATGTAACCTAGCAACAAACGATTAGCTAGGTAGGTGTAACCTAGAAACAAACGATTAGATAGGTAGATGTAACGTAGAAACAAACCATTAGATAGGTAGATGTAACCTAGAAACAAACGATTAGATAGGTAGATGTAACCTAGAAACAAACGATTAGCTAACTGAATGTAACCTAGAAATAAACGATTAATTAGGTAGATGTACGAGTAACCTAGAAACAAACGATTAGATAGGTAGATGTAACCTAGAAACAAACGATTATATCGGTAGATGTAACCTAGAAACAAATGATTAGCCAGGTAGATGTAACCTAGAAATAAACGATTAATTAGGTAGATGTACGAGTAACCTAGAAACAAACGATTAACTAGGTAGATGTAACCTAGAAACAAACGATTAGATAGGTAGATGTAGCCTAGAAACAAACGATTAGCTAGGTAGATGTAACCTAGAAACAAACGATTATATCGGTAGATGTAACCTAGAAACAAATTATTAGTTAGGTAGATGTAACCTAGAAATAAACTATTAATTAGGTAGATGTACGAGTAACCTAGAAGCAAACGATTGGTTAGGTAGATGTAACCTAGAAACAAACAATTAGTTAGGTAGATGCACCTAGAAACAAACAATTAGTTAGGTAGATGTAACCTAGAAACAAACAATTAGATAGGTAGATGTAACCTAGAAATAAACGATTAATTAGGTAAATGTACGAGTAACCTAGAAACAAACGATTAGTTAGGTAGATGTAACCTAGAAACTAACGATTACCTAGGTAGATGTAACCTAGAAATAAATGATTAATTAGGTAGATTTACGAGTAACCTAGAAACAAACGATTAGCTAAGTATATTTAACCTAGAAACAAATGATTAGCTAGGTAGATGTAACCTAGAAACTAACGATTAGATAGGTAGATGTAACCTAGCAACAAACGATTAGCTAGGTAGCTGTTACCTAGAAACAAACGATTAGATAGGTAGATGCAACCTAGAAACAAACGATTAGATAGGTAGATGTAACCTAGACATAAACGATTAAATAGGTAGATGTACGAGTAACCTAGAAACAAACGATTAGCTAGGTAGATGTAACCTAGAAACAAACGATAAGATAGGTAGATGTAACCTAGAAACAAACGATAAGATAGGTAGATGTAACCTAGAAGCAAACGATTAGATAGGTAGATGTAACATAGAAACAAACGATTAGATAGGTAGATGTAACCTAGAAACAAACGATTAGATAGGTAGATCTAACCTAGAAATAAGAAACAAACGATTAGATAGGTAGATGTAACCTAGAAACAAACGATTTGATAGGAGGATCTAACCTAGAAACAAACGATTAGATAGGTAGATGTAACCTAGAAACAAACGATTAGATAGGTAGATGTAACCTAGAAACAAACGATTAGACAGGTAGATCTAACCTAAAAACAAACGATTAGATAGGTAGATGTAACCTAGAAACAAACGATTAGATAGGTAGATCTAACCTAGAAACAACGATTAGATAGGTAGATGTAACGTAGAAATAAACGATTAATTAGGTAGATGTAACCTAGAAACAAACGATTAGATAGGTAGATGTACGAGTAAACTAGAAACAAACGATTAGTTAGGTAGTTGTAACATAGAAACTAACAATTAGCTAGGTAGATGTAACATAGAAACAAACGATTGGATTGGTAGATGTAACCTAGAAACAAACCATTAGATAGGTAGATGTAACCTAGAAACAAACCATTAGATAGGTAGATGTAACCTAGAAATAAACGATTAATTAGGTAGATGTACGAGTAACCTAGAAGCAAACGATTAGCTAGGTAGATGTAACCTAGAAACTAACGATTAGCTAGATAGATGTAACATAGAAACTAATGATTAGATAGGTAGATGTAACCTAGCAACAAACGATTAGCTAGGTAGATGTAACCTAGAAACAAACGATTAGATAGGTAGATGTAACGTAGAAACAAACCATTAGATAGGTAGATGTAACCTAGAAACAAACGATTAGATAGGTAGATGTAACCTAGAAACAACCGATTAGCTAAGTGAATGTAACCTAGAAATAAACGATTAATTAGGTAGATGTACGAGTAACCTAGAAACAAACGATTAGATAGGTAGATGTAACCTAGAAACAAACGATTAGATAGGTAGATGTAACCTAGAAACAAACGATTATATCGGTAGATGTAACCTAGAAACAAATGATTAGCGAGGTAGATGTAACCTAGAAATAAACGATTATTTAGGTAGATGTACGAGTAACCTAGAAGCAAACGATTGACTAGGTAGATGTAACCTAGAAACAAACAATTAGTTAGGTAGATGTATCCTAGAAACAAACAATTAGTTAGGTAGATGTAACCTAGAAATAAACGATTAACTAGGTAGATGTACGAGTAACCTAGAAACAAACGATTAGATAGGTAGATGTAACCTAGAGAAACTAACGATTAGCTGGGTAGATGTATCCTAGAAACAAACAATTAGTTAGGTAGATGTAACCTAGAAACAAACGATTAGCTAGGTAGATGTAACGTAGAAATAAACGATTAATTAGGTAGATGTACGAGTAACCTAGAAACAAACGATTAGCTATGTAGATGTAACCTAGAAACAAACGATTATATCGGTAGA
The DNA here is from genome assembly GCA_963680875.1 of Bathymodiolus brooksi. Taxonomy (NCBI): domain Eukaryota; kingdom Metazoa; phylum Mollusca; class Bivalvia; order Mytilida; family Modiolidae; genus Bathymodiolus; species Bathymodiolus brooksi. The sequence continues at coordinate 75,711,954 of OY804589.1, forward strand.
TGTAACCTAGAAACTAACGATTAGCTAGGTAGATGTAACCTAGAAACTAACGATTAGCTAGGTAGATGTAACAGAAACAAACGATTGGATTGGTAGATGTAACCTAGAAACAAACGAATAGATAGGTAGATGTAACCTAGAAACAAACCATTAGATAGGTAGATGTAACCTAGAAACAAACGATTAGATAGGTAGATGTAACCTAGAAACAAACGATTAGCTAGGTGAATGTAACCTAGAAATAAACGATTAATTAGGTAGATGTACGAGTAACCTAGAAGCAAACGATTAGCTAGGTAGTTGTAGCCTAGAAACAAACGATTAGCTAGGTAGATGTAACCTAGAAACAAATGATTAGTTAGGTAGATGTAACCTAGAAATAAACGATTAATTAGGTAGATGTACGAGTAACGTAGAAGGAAACGATTGGCTAGGTTGATGTAACCTAGAAACAAACAATTAGTAAGGTAGATGTAACCTGGAAACAAACAATTAGTTAGGTAGATGTAACCTAGAAACAAATGATTAGCGAGGTAGATGTAACCTAGAAATAAACGATTAATTAGGTAGATGTACGAGTAACCTAGAAGCAAACGATTGACTAGGTAGATGTAACCTAGAAACAAACAATTAGTTAGGTAGATGTATCCTAGAAACAAACAATTAGTTAGGTAGATGTAACCTAGAAATAAACGATTAACTAGGTAGATGTACGAGTAACCTAGAAACAAACGATTAGATAGGTAGATGTAACCTAGAGAAACTAACGATTAGCTAGGTAGATGTATCCTAGAAACAAACAATTAGTTAGGTAGATGTAACCTAGAAACAAACGATTAGCTAGGTAGATGTAACGTAGAAATAAACGATTAATTAGGTAGATGTACGAGTAACCTAGAAACAAACGATTAGCTCTGTAGATGTAACCTAGAAACAAACGATTATATCGGTAGATGTAACCTAGAAACTAACGATTAGCTAGGTAGATGTAACCTAGAAACTAACGAATAGCTAGGTAGATGTAACAGAAACAAACGATTGGATTGGTAGATGTAACCTAGAAACAAACGATTAGATAGGTAGATGTAACCTAGAAACAAACCATTAGATAGGTAGATGTAACCTAGAAACAAACGATTAGATAGGTAGATGTAACCTAGAAACAAACGATTAGCTAGGTGAATGTAACCTAGAAATAAACGATTAATTAGGTAGATGTACGAGTAACCTAGAAGCAAACGATTAGCTAGGTAGTTGTAGCCTAGAAACAAACGATTAGCTAGGTAGATGTAACCTAGAAACAAATGATTAGTTAGGTAGATGTAACCTAGAAATAAACGATTAATTAGGTAGATGTACGAGTAACGTAGAAGGAAACGATTGGCTAGGTAGATGTAACCTAGAAACAAACAATTAGTAAGGTAGATGTAACCTAGAAACAAACAATTAGTTAGGTAGATGTAACCTAGAAACAAACAATTAGATAGGTAGATGTAACCTTGAAATAAACGATTAATTATGTAGATGTAATCTAGAAACAAACGATTAATTAGGTAGATGTACGAGTAACCTAGAAACAAACGATTAGCTAGGTAGATGTAGCCTAGAAACAAACGATTAGCTAGGTAGATGTAACCTAGAAATAAACGATTAGATAGATAGATGTAACCTAGAAACAAACGATTAGCTAGGTAGATGTAACCTAGAAACAAACGATCAGCTAAGTAGATGTAACCTAGAAACAAACGATTAACTAGGTAGATGTAACCTAGAAACAAACGATTAGATAGGTAGATGTAACCTAGAAACAAATGATTAGTTAGGTAGATGTAACCTATAAATAAACGATTAATTAGGTAGATGTACGAGTAACCTAGAAACAAACGATTAGCTAGGTAGATGTAGCCTAGAAACAAACGATTAGCTAGGTAGATGTAACCTGGAAACAAACGATTAGCTAGGTAGATAAGGGTAATAACAAAATTACCGAACTCCGAACAATCTTACAAATGGAAAGTCAAAACTCATAAGTATGTAAATAGACAAAATCAGTCAACAACCGGAAAACTGTGAAACCGTAATGACCCTGACTTGGTGCAGACATTTCTAAAGAAATGGTGGGTTGAATCAGATTTTAAAGCGGCAAACCTTCCCTTTTCATCACGGCTCAAAGTTTCCGGCTGTCACTATAACAATATTTATAACAATACTTGAACAAAACAGGTAGAATAGTTGTCAAAGCAGCACCAAACTCTGTGAAGTAAATGTCAAAGACACTTTTACGTCATACATTGATAAAAAAATATTTTTAACATTTTTGTTGACACCTTATTTTTATACATTTTCACTATATGAAATTCCATCGTTTATAATCTTTTCTGCAGAGACGGAATATATTTCGACAAGATCTTGGTATCGGAATATAATTTTTTTAAGAGATCGAATAAGGCGAATCTTGTCATAGCCCTGGTCCAGTAGCCTGTTTCTCAGATGAAGATGACGTTTCAGGAAATCAGAATAATTGCTACTGGCCCTTGCATATTGAATCAATTGCGAGATGTAAGCACCATATGCAGGAGAAGCTGGTATATTGCTGCACATATTTGGAAAATTTATGATTTTAAAATTGAAGTCGTCCCGTTTATCATAACTTTTAACTGTCGTCAAATTCGAGGTATAAGTCCAAACATGATGCGGACGAAGCGGTATCTGTGGTCTCTTTAACTTCCAGCTCTGGAGGATATATCAATGGAAGAAATTCTGCAAATCTAGAATTATTGATAGATAAAACGTCATCAATATACCTGTGTGTGAAATTAAAGGTCTAGCCTCATGAATCTTCTTATCTTTTACAAGCTTTTGAGGCAACTCCGACTCATATGAGTATAAAAATAAATCGGCTAGAAGAGGGGCACAATTCGTACCCATTGGTATGCGACGACCTGCTGAAACAGTATCCCTTCAAAGGAGACAAATATGTTATCGATGAGGAACTCCAGCATACTGATCACTTGTTCCTCGGAGTAGCATGTTTTACCTTTTTGAATTTTGATTGAAAAATATGTGGAGTTGTAGCCTAAGACAACAAATTTTGAGCCATAGTTTCTATGACTGAAAACTTTGTGAATTGTTTCTTTTAAGGTGGTAGACCTGGGTTACCCTAACATTTTCCCATGATTCAATTTTTTTTTAATTTGCTTCATGGAATAGTTATGTCTAAATACATTATCTGCCAAAGTTTCAAAAAAATTCACCGTGGCGTTTTCTCCATAGCACATCCTAAATATAGCAATTTTGGGGGTATTCTTGACGCCAGATGGTAATACTAGTTTCGGAAGATTCTATTAGATATGCAGATGTATGTCTGATTGAAAGAGAATATTTTGGCTTTAATACAATTGAGAGTGTTGTTGTTGAATAAATATGAAATATCTAACATATCTGAATATCCTGTTTGGAGATAATCACGTGCAAAACAATGGAAACTGCAAAAAAGGGCGGATGCCCTGAGGACCGCCTTGGTATTAAAAATCGGATTAAAAAATTCCTGTCAATTAATTTCCATAAAAAAATGTCACATTGAAGAATAGACATATAGACATCATTGCACCAAATTTTGCAAACTTTTACCGTCAGATTTTTAAAATATTTAAATTGATGTTTTTCATGGATGGCACCCAGAAAAAAATGAAATTGTCGAGGAAAGTTATCACACACCCATCCTTTGCTAGTTTCTTTGTTTGTGAGATAAAAAATAACTAGTTACCAATAACAAAAAGCTTTTGAATTCTTATAATTGACAAAGTGGATGTCCAAATTACCAAATTCCTGCATTTGTCTTTTTTATTTACAAGTCGGCTGAGGAGGGGGAGGGGTGATTTGAGGGTGACTCTACTTGATTAATTCATTGCAAAAAAAAAACACAAAAAACACAGACAGCCACCCAGCTGTATTGTTAAATTCCCTCAAATTCTGTGTTCCAGTTGTATTCGTTTGATTCTGGTTATTCTTTAGTTGTCTTAAAAGATGAGAGAGAAGTGAAGGCATGACAGGTAGAAATGTTTTCGCAAAAATGTGGGTTTTTTTTAACTTGTGTTTGCATTTGAAGTGTTTCTTTGCTAATATCTTGTTCATATCTTTCATATTTAACATTAAATTCATGTTTTGTATTTGTTTTATTATTATTATTGATCTTATATTTATTGATTTTAGATTTATTCATTTTTGCCTTGAAATCTGTAAATGACATCTAAATGTTCGTTTCCTTCCCCCGATTTCCTACGTCCCCATGATCGCCGTGTTTAAAACTTAGTCTTAGACATGTTGATTGTTTAGCTTTTAAAAAGCTACAAATAACTCAAGCTTTGTGAAAATAATTAGAATATAACACAATTCAACGGCCAATTTGGTAAAGGAAGCGTCTGTTTGCATATTTTAAGATTTGGGATTTAATATTCACCTGGAATTTCGTCAGTATAAATTTTCAGAAGTTTGCCGTGATACCTTTGTATCAACAAATAAAACCTTCTGTATTGCTTGAATAAAAAACCTTTTCCTCTTATTCTTATGTATCTTCCCATTGATTACGATTACTTTGACAATCAGCTTTACCATAAAACGAAGATTATTTGCAAGAAAAGAGTGACTTGCAAAAAGAAACAAGGCGACTTTAATTTCGCTTTGTAGTCGAGGGAGAGCGACTTCAGCCGACATAGGGCGAGAACTTCACCCACTTCGACTGGTTCGGTGAGCCCTGCAAGGAGCACAGCTATGGAAAGGTAAAAGGAAAAGGAGTCATTTTTTTAACTGGCCATATCTAATCACAGTATGTTGACGTTTTATCTGGCGAAATAGAGAAAAATCTGTATATTATATATATAAAGACACAAGTAATGAAACAAGTTTTTCCCTCCAAAGGTTGTCTAACTGTGTAAATAACTGTGTAAATTTTTTGTAACCTTCGTTCGCCCGTAAAATAATGCTACGTTGGAATGTTGGAAGGTAAATCCCTTTCATGCATAGTTTATTTGTACCAAACATTGCTTTGTTCCCTACCTATTTGCCTTTTTTCACAGCAGACAGACGTTCTTGTTTTTAAAATTTAGGCTATGTGGTCATAACTTCCGGTTCGGCAGCAAATAAAGTTGACAAATAAATCATTTGCTTTACGTCTATCAAAAAATAATTGACGGTAAGTAGCATTCGTAGTTTATTTTTACTTAATGTTTTTTGTATATAATTTTGTAAGATACCAACTGTAACAATACTCTAGCATTTACCGAAAAGGGAGGTAATAACAAAAGAAATTGGCGGCCACTTCAAATTGGTAGATTGAAATGAAATGAAATGTCTAAATGTTTAGACCTGCTAGCTTGGTATGTGTACACGTAGTGTCAACTATTTCTATTACATACTGCCTTTAAGAAAAAGAATGGCAGAAGGTTGCAAAGGGAAGGGGATGCATAAAGGCATGTTGTGTCAGCTCCTGAACCCGGAAAACTTTTCAGGTCATTTCCTTTTTTGGAATAGTTTTATTGTCAACCGGAAGTTATGACCACGTAGGCTAAATAAAACTTGTTTCATTCGTTGTGTCTTTATATATATAATATACTGATTTTATACAGATTTTTCTTTATTTCGCCAGATAAAACGTCAAGATACTGTGATCTAATGTAAACAATCTTTGTCACCAAGAAGCTTGGAATTGAGGGGGAATTTTCAAACGCACAGATGATCACACTGAAAATAGAGTTATCTCCCATACCCCAGGCCTACCCCCTTGATTTGTCATGCGGTAGGGTGGTAAATAGAGTTGAAAAATCAACAATTTTGATGGAGGATACCTGAGAGAAAGATCTTGATTTAAGGTTATCCAAAAGATCTTTAGAGTTTTTCAAAATTCACATGTGATTTATGCCACTACGCGAGTAAATAGTTTCACAATATTTCTGTTGTCCCTCTTTTACTGCAGACAGAATCTTTGTCAGGTGAATAAACAATTCTTTCGTCGAACAAGTTGATGATCCCGCTATGTACCCGTCTTTGCATGGTGTCTTATGGAGCTTAGGTATCCAATATAAATAGGGTAAATCCTCAGACTCTTTACCAGAGGGAATGCTTAAAGAGGTCATGAATGATCTGTGGTTAGCTAGGATTTCATCTTTGTCGAACGAAGTAGGTTTGTATGTGGTATTACTAGAGGTGTTGTTATTTATGCCTAATTCCCTGATTAACATTCGAAGTAATATGATTTACATACAAACACGATATTGTTGGAAGCCTTGTCCGCAGGAACGATAACATATTTGTCATGAAGAGAGGAAAGACACTTAACATCTTCTTGGTCTTTAAATACAGACTTAGGTCGATTATTAATACAATTTTTGAGTTTGTGAATCCGACCTTGTACTAGAGACCTAATTGTTCTAACCCAGTCTGACAAGGATTCTAACTCAGGATCTTGGTCTACTTCTCTCTTTATCCACATTCTGGTATAATCTTCAACATCATCCATAATTATCTTGAAATTATGTTTCCAATTGATGTGTTGAGGCTCTCTGAATTTAGGACCATGAGAAATCACCTTTCGGAGACTCTCATGTTGAATGCTATTCAGATCACCAGTGATTACATGTCCAGATGGGTTGTATTGAAAAGGAGAGTGGGAGCAGTCACAAGTCAGAGGGTTCTTAAGGTACTCTTCTATGTTAATATCTTACAATGCTTCTTTGTAGTTGAAAATATTACGGCCAATGCTGTTAGTGTAGCTATAGGAGACAATGGGAACAGATTGATTTTTGAAATATGGTGGAATTTCTTTTACGACCTCTTTTCTATTAAGCATGTTGCTGATGTTGATAGCATCGATTCCTTTGTTAGCAAATGAAATATGGAGGAATTTTCTGTTGTTATCATGAAGAGGTTCAGATCGAACTGGCTTGAAATGACGAAAGGACGCCACGTCACATATAATACAAGACAATCTGTACTTAGGAGAAAAAGGATATACGCCTCCTTTGTCAAGTCCAAAATCCCTAAGATCTTTGAGGTAGTTTACAGGTAGTGAAAATAAGATTGTACGAAAGTGATGAATTCCAAGAGGTTTCTGTATATTAGAAAGTAAATCATTAAAAATATCTTATAACGTTCTTGGTTTAGAGGCCTTTTTAATATTTGGATGTTGAATTATTTTATGACCATGGCTACGTTTAGTTCTTGGAATAGTACTAAACAGGCTCATCACGTTGATTTCGCTGCATCCAGGACTTGACAAATTTCCCACTTCTTTGATGTTATCATTGCAACCTAGAAACAAACGATTAGCTAGGTAAATATAACCTAAAAACAAACGATTAGCTAGGTAGATGTAACCTAGAAAAAAACCGATTAGTTGCACAGAAACTAACAATTAGCTAGGTATTAACAAACGATTATTTAGGCTTGTATATATTGAACACTTGTTATGTACAGAAAAGAAGCACACTAATATGACCATTTGTTACAAATTCTAATGTATTTTTTTTATGTATTTACCTTTTTATATCAATCTCTCTATGAAATACATGACTACAAATCCTTGGTCGATGCAAAAATGTAGCTTACGTGACAATCAAGTACTATTTCACATGGCAAGACAACAACATACAATAAAGATCAAATCTATAGGCCATCCTTCAATAAACGTAAGCAAAAAGGTAGATTTTCAACTTTTAAATTTCAATAATCAGTATGCAATCTGACACTTTACCAGTATGTTAATTGTCGTAATATTATACTTAATTAATCTTTTTAAATAGAAGACGACAATTAGATTGTTAGAGGGGGTAGGTTAATTCATTATATACTAAGATCTGCCAGGTTAAAGATTTGTAATTTCGTGATATTACAGATATATTTATCCCTCACATTTTTGGTACAATAAATGTAATGACTAATATTGGATTTAAAAGATTACAATATAGTCCTAAATATCAGACATTTACAAGTATTCAAGTTTGACGAAATATAAATGGATATAAATAAAAATCTAGAAGCTTAAATGAACATAGATAAAACAATATATTATTTATGATTCAAATACTTTAGAACTCTGGAACGACGTACATAAGAAATTAAATTGGTTTTCTCCCTGTCCTCCGGTTTCCTCAACCAATAAAACTGACCGCCACGATAAAACTGAAAATTTGCTGAAAGTGGCGTTTAAACACCATAAAACAAACAAACCAACATAAGAAATAGAATAAATAAATACAATAAATAAATACAAAGAGTAAAAATAAGGTGATAATAAAAAAAACATGAATAATTCCAGCATGACAATGCGACCTTCAAAATTTGTAGAAAGAGGCACAATTGATACCCTAACACAAATACATGACCTCTCACTGTCATGGTTTACACGATATTATAGTTCATCCTCTTATGTCATTGAGATTCGTGTTGCTTGTTCAATCGTTAGTTTTCTGCTCAGTGTTTTGTGGTCCATTATTTGTTTTGTTGTCTTTTTGTTTTGTTGTCTTTTTGTTTTGTCTGTTATTCTAAGACTAACGACTTCTGATTACAACCTTGGTATCTCCAAACTGTTCTTGCATTATACAATAAAAGTAGCCAATGGTTTTATACTGATTGTCCTTTTGGGGCACCTGAGTATTCTAGGTATTCAGTGGGGAACTTGATGTTGGATCTTAGTTTTCTGTGTAGTGTTTTGTAGATCATTGTTTATCATTTTGACCTTTTCTCTTTTACCATTGTATTGTGTGTCTTTCTTCCTATTAACCGTTTGGTATCTTCAAGCATTCTCGTTACCTTCAAATAAACATGTTCAGTAGATTCGGGAATAATAATTAGCACCTGCGTTTATCTCCTGATCTTCATTGGGTTCATGCTTTGTAAAACTTCACACAATCACAGTATGGAGATGTTCAAGAGTCGGCCATATTGATTCGAATACTCTATTTGACAAACAGATACTCTTCTATCTTTCTCGTCGATGTTGTGGGTTGTGTTATTGAGTAACGCTGTAACTTATATATGACTTAGCATATCGCCTACCATCCACTACCATACATTCCTGTTATAAAATAACCACCATATCTTATCCCCTGCTATCCATCTAATAGAAATGTTTTACCAAACCATATACTTCACTTGTCAATCTAATTATTAAATGATTACCATACCCTATTCTCAACACAAAAATAATTAAATGATTAACAATAACATAATTACTGTTGCATATACTATGCCTGCCTGTCTGTGTTATTCTGTAGATAATGGAGGTTATGGTTTCGGATTATGGTTTTTAACGCCACTTTCAACAATGTTTCAGTTTTATTGATTTATCTTTAATTTTCTGCTTCTCAGTGTTTTTTTCTTCGTTTATTTATTTTAGTTTTGTTGTCATTTTTTTCTTTTTCCATTGCGTGGTCTGTTCTTCTAAGACTTGCGGCTTCTGATTACACTTTTGGTATATACAAACTTTGCTTTGCAATGTAAAGTAAAATTAACGAATGGTTTTATTGCCATCTATGTACTGATTACCCTTCCGGGGCACCTGAGCTCGTTTAGTGGGTTTCGTGATGCTTGATATTATTTTCTATGTTGAGTTTTATAGATCGTTGTTTGTCATTTTGTACTTTTTCTTTATGCCCATTGTATTGTGTCCTTCTTCCATTTACCCCTTTGATATCTACAAGTTTTTCCTTTACCCTCAGATAAACGCTATTAATAATTTCGGAAATAATACTGAGTAGTGTTTTGTTGGCCATTATTTCTTTTGTTGTCTTTTTTTCTTTCTTCCGTTATTCTTAGACGTACAGCTTCTGATTACACCTTGGTATCTTCAATCTTTGTTTTACAATGTAATAGCGTCTTTTAGTTCTTTTTCTTGTATTATCGTTCTTTAAAAGACTTAAGCTTCTGATTACCCTAGTGGTATCCCCAATTTGTTCGTGCAATGTTAAGTACAATTAACAAAGGTTTTATAACAATTTATAAACTAATTACTTGCTCGTACCGTTTGCGTTGTACTTTTTCTTTTGGCCATTGCGTTGTATGTTCTTCGATATACGGATTCTGATAACCTCTTTGGTATCTTCAAACTCTTTTTATAGTCTTCTTTGGGTAACGTTATCCATAACATCATCGATGATGTCTCCATTTAAAAGCTTGTTTGAATTCTTCATTGATAGTCTGTTGAGTTTTTTTTAGATCTGGTCGTTTGTAGGCATCACTTTTCATTATACCAATTTACTTACTTACTTAATGGTACTTAATTGTGGTTTCCAGAACTGGCTTCTCTTGGTTCCACTTCTCCGGACTCTCCAATTATGTCAATATCTGGTAATTGTATGTCACTTCTGTTTCCTCCAGAAATTTCAGCTCTATGGTCTGAATAATATATCTCCTCACTTTCCCAGCATTTATCTGAGCGGTTTTTGAATGCGTTTGTTGATGCTGCATGTATGACTTGGTCTGGTAATTTGTTCCAAACTTTTGCAACGCGCCTAGCAAAACTATTTTTCCTCAAACTTGTTTTAAATCGTTGTTGGACTATTTTGTTGTTGTTGTTTCTTCTGCTGAATCTGTTTCCGGAGCTTGAAAGTAGTTTTAAGAAAGAACTAGCTTCTGGGTCATATTTCTCGTTTATGATTTTATATGTTTCAATCATATCACCCCTGATTCTTCTATGTGCTATTGTTGGTAGTTTTAATTTCCTTATTCTCTCAGGGTAGCTTAGATTGTGAAAACCTGGTATTTGTTTTGTTGCTCTTGTTTGTACACTTTCGATTTTATCTATGTACATTTTCTTGTATGGGGCCCAGACTGAACTAGCATAATCCAAATGTGTCCTCACTAGAGTTTTGCATAGCGGGAGAAATATATCTGCAGTTAGGTTTCGGAATGTTCTTCTAAGTGCTGCAAAAATAGAATTTGCCTTGCTTACCATCTCACAAATGTGTTTATCAAAAGACAGCTCATCATCTATTAAGACCCCAATGTCCTTTTCGTCCTTTACTTTACTAATTTCCTGCCCCAATAAATTATATTTTACTTCCTCCTCTTTTGGTGTTCTATGCATATTCATATATTTACATTTTTCCAGGTGGAATTTTAGAAGACATTTGTTACTCCAATTTTCTAACTTAATCAAGTCGTTTTGCAATATTTGCTGGTTATCTATACTGTTGATTAACCTGAAAATGTTGGTGTCATCAGCAATTAAATAGGCTTCAGATTCCACAGCATCTGGCAAGTCGTTGATGTAAAGAACAAAAAGTATAGAGCCTAAAACCGAACCTTGAGGTATGCCTGAGGTATCTTCCATTCGGTTTGATATCTCTCCTTCTATTGATACTCGTTGATACCGTCTTGATAGAAAATCCTCTATCCAACTCAAAATGGGATTAGCTATGCCATAATTTTCTATCTTCTTGATTAGTCTTTTATGTGGCGCCTTATCAAAGGCCTTTTGGAAGTTTGTACAAATACAGTCTATATCCAATCCCTCGTCCAGAGCCTCAGACCATTTATCTATGACCTCTAGTAATTGTAGCGCAGTTGATCTCCCTTCTATGAATCCGTATTGTTTGTTTGAAAACAATTTATTAGCCTTCATATGATTTATTATATGCAATCTAATTAGTTTCTCCATTATTTTACAAACTACTGATGTTAGACTAACTGGTCTGTAAATTTTTGCCTGTGATTTATTACCCTTCTTGAAAATTGCACTAATTTGTGCATATTTCCATTCTTTTCCTACTGTTTTTAAAGCCAGTGATTGATTAAATATTATACTCAATGGTTCTGCAATAAATTCTTTAATTTCAAATAGTAATCTAGGATGCAGGCTATCCGGTCCTGAAGATTTGTCTGTCTTCAAATTCTGGAGGAGTTTCAAAACCATATCTTTGTTAATAACTAGATCCTTTTGCTCATATTGAATTTCAACTGGTATCATTTGTGGTAATTCCCCAAGAGGATCATTTGTGAAGACACTAGAAAGGTAATCAGATAAGATGTTGGCTTTCTTTTTGTTGTCTTCTGTTTTCTCTGAATTTGTATCTTCTGGGTCAATATGCAAATCTCCTATTCCCTACCTCGTTTTGGACTTTGATTTTATATAGCTCCTGATAGCTTTTGGATTTTTCTTGGCATTCTCGTATAGGTCTTTTTCAAACTTCTTTTTCATTTTGTTGACAGCCCCTTTCACCTTATTCCTAACTCTATTGTATTCTTGTCTAATTGTATGGTCACTACTGCTCGCTACTTTTTTGGATAGGGTGTTTTTCCTTTTAATTAAGTTTCTTGCTTTCTTGTCAATTGGGAAAGTGTTTCTTCTTCTTCCATTCATGTTGATTGTTTTTGTTGGGAAGAACCTGTGTTCAAGGTCCCTTAAAAGGGTTAAACAGGTTGACCAATTAGTGTCTATGTTATTAGTCTCACTAAGTACTGTATATCTTACCATTTGATATTTTTAATCTACTGATTAAAGTCTCTATAATTTCCGTTGTTATGCATCTTCACTGTTTTTGGCTGAGTACATATGTTAGTATAGCAATTGAAGTCAAAATTTAGGACACAATGGTCGCTCTTCCCAAGCGGACCTACATGTTCAAGGTTTGATATCATGGTTTCCTCATTTGTTACTATAAGGTCTAATATATGAGGGGCATCTGTGCCTCGCCATCTTGTTGTTTCCTCGTATGTTGATATAGGAAGTTGTCCTGTATTGTTTCAACAAATTTGTATTCATGACTATTTGTGTTATCCCCTTTGGTATTCCAGTTCTCCCAGTCGATATCCGGGTAATTAAATTCACCCATAATTAGTATGTGTGAATAACCTTTATTAGTTGCTTCTGAAATTAGTGAGCACAGTTTGTCACTATTCTCACTAGTTCTATTAGATGGTGATCTATATGCTAGACCTACTAGTAGCTTATCAGTTTGGTTAAGTTTTATTTTCACAAATAGGTTCTCTTGGAAATTTGTCTCCATGTGTATCTCAGTAGCTTCCAATTTATTGTCTAAATATAAGATGAGGCCTCTGTCTTTTTCCCTATCAATATGTTTTTCAAACATTTTGTAGCTACCTACTTCTGTTAGTGAAAATTCTGCTAGTGCAGTTTTATATAGGTTTAGTTTTGGTTTGACTTCAGTGATTCCTATGATGTTTGGTTTACTATCTCTAGTTCTAACAATGAGTTCCGCCATTTTATTAAATAATTGGTCTGCATTTGTATAAAAACAGTTCAATTTGGATAGAACTGTAAACGTATTTACATTAACACTGTTAAAACATTCTTCCCACTATGTACCAGGTTTGTCCTTTTATTTCAATTTACTTCTCTATCTTGGCCACTTTCCTGGCCCAAGGGGGACCCCCAATCTTGTATTTGTACGGACATTAGATAAAGTATACTGATGCCGAGGGGTTTATACGTTTAATCCTTGGTGATGGAGTAGTACGGACATTCGATAAAGTATACTGATGCCGAGGTGTTTATACGTTTAATCCTTGGTGATGGAGTAGTACGGACATTTGATAAAGTATACTGATGCCGAGGTGTTAATACGTTTAATCCTTGGTGATGGAGTAGTATGGACATTAGATAAAGTATACTGATGCCGAGTTGTTTATACGTTTAATCCTTCATGATGGAGTAGAATGGACATTAGATAAAGTATACTGATGCCGAGGGGTTTATACGTTTAATCCTTGGTGATGGAGTAGTATGGACATTCGATAAAGTATACTGATGCCGAGGGGTTGATACGTTTAATCCTTGGTGATGGAGTAGTATGGACATTCATTAAAGTATACTGATGTCGATGTGTTTATACGTTTATTCCTTGGTGATGGAGTAGTACGAACATTAGATAAAGTATACTGATGCCGAGGGGTTTATACGTTTAATCCTTGATGATGGAGTAGTACGGACATTAGATAAAGTATACTGATGCCGAGGGGTTTATACGTTTAATCCTTGGTGATGGAGTAGTACGGACATTAGATAAAGTATACTGATGCCGAGGTGTTTATACGTTTAATCCTTGGTGATGGAGTAGTACGAACATTTGATAAAGTATACTGATGCCGAGGTGTTTATACGTTTAATCCTTGGTGATGGGGTAGTATGGACATTCGATAAAGTATACTGATGCCGAGGTGTTTATACGTTTAATCCTTGGTGATGGAGTAGTACAGACATTAGATAAAGTATACTGATGCCGAGGGGTTTATACGTTTAATCCTTGGTGATGGAGTAGTACGAACATTAGATAAAGTATACTGATGCCGAGGTGTTTATACGTTTATTCCTTGGTGATGGAGTAGTACGGACATTTGATAAAGTTAACTGATGCCGAGGGGTTTATACGTTTAACCCTTGGTGATGGAGTAGTATGGACATTAGATAAAGTATACTGATGCCGAGGGGTTTATACGTTTAATCCTTGGTGATGGAGTAGTACGGACATTTGATAAAGTATACTGATGCCGAGGGGTTTATACGTTTAACCCTTGGTGATGGAGTAGTATGGACATTAGATAAAGTATACTGATGCCGAGGTGTTTATACGTTTAATCCTTGATGATGGAATAGCATGGACATTAGATAAAGTATACTGATGCCGAGGGGTTGATACGTTTAATCCTTGGTGATGGAGTAGTATGGACATTCGATAAAGTATACTGATATCGAGGTGTTTATACGGTTATTCCTTGGTGATGGAGTAGTACAGACATTAGATAAAGTATACTGATGCCGAGGGGTTTATACGTTTAATCCTTGGTGATGGAGTAGTACGGACATTAGATAAAGTATACTGATGCCGAGGTGTTTATACGTTTAATCCTTGGTGATGGAGTAGTACGGACATTCGATAAAGTATACTGATGCCGAGGTGTTTATATGTTTAATCCTTGGTGATGGAGTAGTACAGACATTAGATAAAGTATACTGATGCCGAGGTGTTTATATGTTTAATCCTTGGTGATGGAGTAGTACGGACATTAGATAAAGTATACTGATGCCGACGGTTTATACGTTTAATCCTTGGTGATTTAGTAGTACGGACATTAGATAACGTATAGTGATGCCGAGGTGTTTATATGTTTAATCCTTGGTGATGGAGTAGTACAGACATTAGATAAAGTATACTGATGCCGAGGTGTTTATACGTTTAATCCTTAGTGATGGAGTAGTACGGACATTAGATAAAGTATACTGATGCCGAGGTGTTTATACGTGTAATCCTTGGTGATGGAGTAGTATGGACATTAGATAAAGTATACTGATGCCGAGGTGTTTATACGTTTAATCCTTGGTGATGGAGTAGTACGGACATTAGATAAAGTATACTGATGCCGAGGTGTTTATACGTGTAATCCTTGGTGATGGAGTAGTACGGACATTCGATAAAGTATACTGATGCCGAGGTGTTTATACATTTAATCCTTAATGATGGAGTAGTACGGACATTAGATAAAGTATACTGATGCCGAGGGGTTTATACGTTTATTCCTTGGTGATGGAGTAGTACGGACATTAGATAAAGTATACTGATGCCGAGGGTTTATACGTTTATTCCTTGGTGATGGAGTAGTACGGACATTAGATAAAGTATACTGATGCCGAGGGGTTTATACGTTTATTCCTTGGTGATGGAGTAGTACGGACATTAGATAAAGTATACTGATGCCGAGGGGTTTATACGTTTAATCCTTGGTGATGGAGTAGTACGGACATTAGATAAAGTATACTGATGCCGAGGGTTTATACGTTTAATCCTTGGTGATGGAGTAGTACGGACATTAGATAAAGTATACTGATGCCGAGGGGTTTATACGTTTAATCCTTGATGATGAAGTAGTACAGACAGTATATAAAGTATACTGAAGCCGAGGTGTTTATACGTTTAATCCTTGGTGATGGAGTAGTACAGACATTAGATAAAGTATACTGATGCCGAGGTGTGTATACGTTTAATCCTTGGTGATGGAGTAGTACGGACATTAGATAAAGTATACTGATGCCGAGGTGTGTATACGTTTAATCCTTGGTGATGGAGTAGGACGGATATTAGATAAAGTATACTGATGCCGAGGTGTTTATACGTTTATTCCTTGGTGATGGAGTAGTACGGACATTATATAAAGTATACTGATGCCGAGGTGTGTATACGTTTATTCCTTAGTGATGGAGTAGTACGGACATTATATAAAGTATACTGATGCCGAGGGGTTTATACGTTTAATCCTTGGTGATGGAGTAGTACAGACATTATATCAAGTATACTGATGCCGAGGTGTGTATACGTTTATTCCTTAGTGATGGAGTAGTACGGACATTATATAAAGTATACTGATGCCGAGGGGTTTATACGTTTAATCCTTGGTGATGGAGTAGTACGGACATTATATAAAGTATACTGATGCCGAGGTGTTTATGCGTTTATTCCTTGGTGATGGAGTATGGAGTAGTACAGACATGAGATAAAGTATACTGATGCCGAGGTGTTTATTCGTTTATTCCTTGGTAATGGAGTAGTACGGACATTATATAAAGTATACTGATGCCGAGGTGTGTATACGTTTAATCCTTGGTGATGGAGTTGTACAGACATTAGTTAAAGTATACTGATGCCGAGGGGTTTATACGTTTAATCCATGGTGATGGAGTAGTACGGACATTAGATAAAGTATACTGATGCCGAGGGGTTTATACGTTTAATCCTTGGTGATGGAGTAGTACAGACATTAGATAAAGTATACTGATGCCGAGGGGTTTATACGTTTAATCCTTGGTGATGGAGTAGTACGGACATTATATAAAGTATACTGATACCGAGGGGTGTATACGTTTATTCCTTGGTGATGGAGTAGTACGGACATTATATAAAGTATACTGATGCCGAGGTGTGTATACGTTTAATCCTTGGTGATGGAGTAGTACGGACATTATATAAAATATACTGATGCCGAGGTGTGTATACGTTTAATCCTTGGTGATGGAGTAGTACGGACATTAGATAAAGTATAGGGATGCCGAGTGGTTTATATGTTTAATCCTTGGTGATGGAGTAGTACAGACATTATATAAAGTATACTGATACCGAGGGGTTTATACGTTTAATCATTGGTGATGGAGTAGTACAGACATTAGATAAAGTATACTGATGCCGAGGGGTTTATACGTTTAATCATTGGTGATGGAGTAGTACGGACATTAGATAAAGTATACTGATGCCGAGGGGTTTATACGTTTAATCCTTGGTGATGGAGTTGTACGGACATTAGATAAAGTATACTGATGCCGAGGTGTTTATACGTTTATTCCTTGGTGATGAGTAGTACGGACATTAGATAAAGTATACTGATGCCGAGGTGTTTATACGTTTAATCCTTGGTGATGGAGTAGTACAGACATTAGATAAAGTATACTGATGCCGAGGGGTTTATACGTTTAATCCTTGGTGATGGAGTAGTACAGACATTAGATAAAGTATAGTGATGCCGAGTGGTTTATACGTTTAATCCTTGGTGATGGAGTAGTACAGACATTATATAAAGTATACTGATACCGAGGGGTTTATACGTTTAATCATCGGTGATGGAGTAGTACAGACATTAGATAAAGTATACTGATGCCAAGGTGTTTTTACGTTTAATCCTGTACCTTAGTTCTCTATACTCTGTTAGTATAAATTCAATATGTTTTATGGGTATTCATATGTCTTAATATACTTATCTACTTTCCTTGTAATTTTACATGTCCCGAGCCATACCAAGATGATTGGGTCCTTCAGATCTTTCACTAGTCTTTCCAGCGAGTTAACATGACTCTTATTATACACAGTATAGATTTAACAAATACAGGTACAATTAAATGAAAACCACATTAGACTGTAAATAAAGTGTAGTCGACTCGAGATCAAAAACATATATCATCCAGTCAGTCAGTGAATGATTTAAGAAATCAATCATGGAAGCTAGAATGTGTTGGGAGTTTTAACATGAATTGGCGGATATTGGTATTTTATCCTGAGCCAGAAGCGAGGGATAAAATTTTCTAATATCCGCCAATCCATGTTAAAACTCAAAACACATTCTGGCTTCCATGATTTATTTCGATTCTGATATGTCTAAGAGTACAAATACGGTAGTATACTTTGATTGGAAGACGGTAATTTATATTTACGCTTGTGGAAAATGTCGCACACAATTTATGTAACTCGAATAATAATGTGCCCTCTATCGGCATTATTCGGGTCACAATCTATGCTGCCAATGGAAAAGTCAGTCACATTCACCGGCGCATGTGCTAATAAGATTATACCGACCGAATGGATAACTCGCTCGTTTGTTAACAAAGCAAAAGAAGGAGGTAATGTTAGAATATTGTTTAATGCTAATTGAACAATTTTTCAGCTATGTCATGTCGAGAACAAGTTACATTTTAATGAGATGATGTCCGCTTTGTACTACATGTAGATTAACACGCTGAGATGGATTTGTACAGTGATAGCTATTTTAAACGACGATGTGTTCTAAGTTTAAATGCTACAGTTCATTTCACCTTTCGGTCCAAGGCTACATTTTGTATTTCCACCTTTAACCTTAGTAGCCTATTCCAACTTGTAGATTAATATAATAAAATTTAACTTCTTATTATTACAGATGAACAGTTTTCACTTGTCCAGGTTGTTTATTTTTTACAATAGAACTTCTTTGTTATTGACTAATGATTAACGACACTATACCAGTACTAGTGTGGAGGTATTTGGAACAAGTTGGACCTTTTGCACGTTCGAATTCCAGATTTGATTCTAAAATTATACATTTTTGTATCTTTTTATGCAAATTATTTCCCTTGCGAGTGGGGCCTCGTTTAGATCTAGCAAGAGCAATGTAAATGACAAAGAATTTGAGTATAATTTTCTCATAGTTTGTAGATATATGAACGTTGTAAAAAATCAGAAGATAGTTTTATAACAAATACAAAATTCACAAGTTGTTACATTTTAAAATTTTGATCAGATTATGGGAAAAACTATATGTAATGTACATTGTATATGTTATTTTCATTGAACTTTCCATGAAAGTGGACCACTTTGCACTCCTTTTTGTAAAGGGAAATAAATTTTAGAATGGAAGGTGGAAATGAGCAAATGGTCTATTTCAGGTTAACCTAGTACTATACCCTTTTTTGTACAATTGAATTTGATTAATTTTTGAGGAACCGTCATGTTTGTGATCGTATGGTAGTTGCATTTACATGTACAGTGACTTGTGACACATCAGTGGTTTTCTCACGGTACTCCTGTTTCCTCCACCAATAAAACTGACCGCAACGATATAACTGAAATATTGTTGAAAGTAGAGTTAAACACCATAGACCAAACCAAACCATTAATGTTTTATTACCATGGTGATGTGATCATTATTAATGGTACACAGAAAACTTACGGAAAATTGTTCATGACTACGATTGTTGTACCATATTTTCATTTTTCAGGATAAAGAGCTAGACAATAGAATGTTGAGAAGAAATCCAACAAGGATAGAAGTTAAACTTAATGATCTCGAGGAATTTAATCAAATGGAAAAGGATAAAGAATTTGAACAAGCCAAACAAACACTTGGATCTAATGATTGGCACACGCCTACGCAGGACTCGTTAATGGACACGAGAACAAGAACTGAATTTATCCACGAACGTATAGGATACGATCCAAAACCACACCCACAACCATCACTCCAGGGAACTGTTAGATAGCAGATATGTTTTTGTGTATGTTTATTGACAGATGAAAACAGTATTCAATATGACAAGTTCAGTTCCCATAACAACGGCAGTTGAATATATTTGAAGAAAAGACCATCAATTAATGACAATTGAATATTGAAACATTATTATATTGTATTCATGATCATAAACCAAAAAAGTGTGTTAAAATCTGTGGTGAATGTGAACGTGACAATTATAACTTTCAATATTTGAATGCAATACAAGTTTAAAGCTTAAAAATATATGATATATAGTAAAAGTAATACATTTTAGATTGACGGCTTCCTATTATCCCTTGGCAATCTTAGATTTACGACACCCTATTACCCCTTGGCAATCTTAGATATACGGCTTCCTATTACCCCTTGGCAATCTTAGATTTACGGCTTCCTATTACCCCTTGGCAATCTTAGATTTACGACCCCCTATTACCCCTTGGCAATCTTAGATATACGGCTTCCTATTATCCCTTGGCAATCGTAGATTTACGGCTTCCTATTACCCCTTGGCAATATTAGATTTACGGCTTCCTATTACCCCTTGGCAATCTTAGATTTACGGCTTCCTATTACCCCTTGGCAATCTTAGATTTAAGGCTTCCTATTACCCCTTGGCAATCTTAGATATACGGCTTCCTATTACACCGCAATCTTAGATTGACGGCTTCCTATTACCCCTTGGCAATCTTAGATTGACGGCTTCCTATTACCCCTTGGCAATCTTAGATCTACGGCTTCCTATTACCCCATGGCAATCTTAGATTTACGGTTTCCTATTACCCCTTGGCAATCTTAGATTTACGCTTCCTATTACCCCTTGGCAATCTTAGATCTACGGCTTCCTATTACCCCTTGGCAATCTTAGATTTACGGCTTCCTATTACCCCTTGGCAATCTTAGATTTACGGCTTCCTATTACCCCTTGGCAATCTTAGATTTACGGTTTCCTATTACCCCTTGGCAATCTTAGATTTACGGCTTCCTATTACCGCTTGGCAATCTTCAAACTTTTCTTACAGACATAATCTTCTGGTTCATACTTGTAAATGGCATACATTGCTTTTTGTGGGTCAAGGAAAGGCGTTTTGTTTTTAATTTTGTAAATCATTGTTTGCCCTTTTGTCTTTTTTCATATGACCATTGCATTGTCTGCCATTCGATATACGGCTTCTGATGACCCCTTTGGTATCTTAGATATACAGCTTCTGATGACCCCTTTGGTATCTTAGATATACGGCTTCTGATGACCCCTTTGGTATCTTAGATATACAGCTTCTGATGACCCCTTTGGTATCTTAGATATACGGCTTCTGATGACTCCTTTGGTATCTTAGATATACAGCTTCTGATGACCCCTTTGGTATCTTAGATATACGGCTTCTGATGACTCCTTTGGTATCTTAGATATACGGCTTCTGATGACCCCTTTGGTATCTTCGATATACGGCTTCTGATGACCCCTTTGGTATCTTAGATATACGGCTTCTGATGACTCCTTTGGTATCTTAGATATACGCTTCTGATGACCCCTTTGGTATCTTAGATATACGGCTTCTGATGACCCCTTTGGTATCTTCAAACCTTTCTTCTTAAATTTATTGTATTGCTTTGTGTAATAAAAACGTAGATATCAAATTTAGTGCGCACGATTCGTTTTTGGAATAACCTTCATCAGGTGCGCTCAAAATCGAAAGATTGGAAAGTCAAATAATTTTGGGAGCAATAAAACCAAAGGAGACCCTTATTTATTTTATTATTAATTACATTATTTAGGAACTTTATATTTCAGTAATAAATATATCTAATAAACAATATATATCTAGTAAACGTCACGGTGCCCAAAATGTCAAGAGCATCAAGACAACGTAGAGTTTCATACGGTATTCCCTAGTTAACACCTGTATACATAGCGTTCTTAAAACAAACAGCATCTCTTTTGATCTTGTTACAGAATTTATAACATGGTAAGATAACTAACTTAGTCTATTGACCTATTATCATGTACTAAGTCAGTATACTACATGTATTAGACATGTAGTGGCATACATTATTTGAAGCCAAAATAACACTGGATCGATACCTCTGTTGGTGGATTATTAGTCCCCAAGGGTATCATCCGCGCAGTGGTCAGTGTTTATCTGAGAAACAGGATACTGGACCAGGGCTATTAAAAGATTCGCCTTATTCGATCTCTTGAAAAGTTTATATTCAGATACCAAGATCTTGTCGAAATATATTCCGTCTCTGCGGAAAAGATTATAAACGATGGATTTTCATATAGTGAAAATGTATAAAGATAGGGTGTCAACAAAAATGTCAAAAATGTTTTTTTATCAATGTGTGACGTAATATTATCTTTGACATTTACTTCACTGAGTTTGGTGCTGCTTTTGACAACTGTTTTACCTGTTTTGTTCAAGTATTGTTATAAATACTGTTATAGTGACAGCCGAAAACTTTGAGCCGTAATGAAAGGGGGAGGTTTGGCGCTTTAAAATCTGATTCAACCCACCATTTCTTTAGAAATACCTGTACCAAGTAAGGGTCATTACGGTGTTCACAGTTTTCCGGTTGTTGACTGGTTTTGTCTGTTTATATACATATGAGTTTTGACTTTCCCTTTGTAAGATTGTTCGGAGTTTTGTAATTTTGTTATTACCCTTACTTACTGACATGGTGTGTTTGATATACTTATTATTGAAATTCACAGTACTGTAACTATCATCAAAACTAAGGTTCTCATCCCTCAGACATATGTGACCGTAGCCGATGTTATATATCCTGCTTAGGCCTCATTCAAACCTTTCGACTTGTACCTGATGAAGTTGATTCCAAAAGCGTGTGGTGTGCACTAAATTTGATATCTACGTTTTTATTTATTTTTTAATTTGTGTCATTTTTACTCTGCATTTTGAGGGTACCTGATGAAGGTTATTCCAGAAACGCGTCTTGCGCAACATAGTTTTAAAACAAATAGCATCTCTTTTGATCTTTGTTACAGAATTTATAGCATAGTAAGATAACCATTAGTGTAATGACCCATTATCCTGTACTAAGTCATGTTACTACTAAGACATTTAGTGTCATTCTTTATTTAATACCGTAACTTTGTGTGGTTTTTACTCAGCATTTTGAGGGTACATGGTGAAAGTTATTCAAGAAACGCGTTCTGCGCACCTAATTTGATATCTAAGTTTTTAATAAAATGCCGGAATTAGAAGTCAGATTATTTTTTTCTAAATTATCATGTTTTTGTGTGTTTTCATATATTTTGGATATACAGTCAAACCTGCCCATACAGTCACCTCTATTAAGTGGTCAACTGTATTAAAAGGTCACTTTTTTCTTGTCCTGTCATAGAACATTCTTTGTGAGTTGAATTCTTTTAAGAGGTCACCTGTCTTAAAAAATAGCTTTTTCCTTCTCCCAAGGGTGACCTCTTAATACAGGTTTGACTGTATTTATGTTTTAAATTGATAGCTGCTCCTAATTAATATAATTTATTAAAACTAAGTTCAATGACAAATATTTTAGCTATCCTGTTTTGGTCCTTTGGCTTACCTGCTCTCAGATCTTTAAATTATTTGGTTTTCCAATATTTTAACTTTGAGCGTACCAGACGAAATTAAATTAAATGTACATGTATACGTTTGTATTGTCTTTGCAACCTCTCGACAAGCACTACACAGGGGCGGATCCAGGATTTCAAGCTAGGAGGCGCACTTAAGAAAATTGGGGTATTTCGTTTGAAAAATCACGATTTTACGCCAAAAAATCATATTTTTTCCAATTTTAGGGGGCGCACGCACCGGGTGCGCCACCCCCCCCCCTGGATCCGCCCCTGCTACAGACAATAATAAATTCTCTGAATTGTCATTTTTGAGAGTTCAAAAAATGTAATTACTCTTGCACAAAGCACGACGGGTGCCACTAGTGCAACAGGAACTATTTACCTTCCGGAACACCTGAGTTCACCCCTGATTTTAGAGGGGTTCGTGTTATCCAATGTTTATTGATCATTGTTTGTCCTTTCTATTCCCGTTGTGTTTTCTGTCCTTCGATTTGCGGCTTCTGGCAACCCCAGTCGTTTCTCCAAACTTTTCTTTCACGACAAATAAACAATGAAATTACAACAATGGATATATCGTAGTACCAGTAGTCAATGTTTCGGTACTGACATTGTTTATTCTATTTTATTTAGTAAAAATTTTACATTTCTTATATAAAGTAATTTTCATTAAAACTATTAAATTCATTTTCCATGGGCATCCGGTGCCGATTGTATCTACCCGGGTTCACTTGCTCCCAAAGACTTCCAAATTATTTGGCTTTCCTTTTTCTTTACTTTGAGCGTATCCTATGAAGGTTATTCCAGAAACGCGTCGTGCACACTAACTCAGATATCTACGTTTTCATTGGAATATATATAATAAAATGAACACGGTTTTTGCCCAAGCAAATGTAAAGGTTTTCTAGACAATGGTTGATGGGACAAATCATGTCATTGCATGTTCAATTGTAATATTTATCACTTTTATTATAGTTTGTGTCCTCCGAAAGGGGTATTTTATAATATAATTACTAGTGTTGTCAGTGTTCTATGATGTCGTAAATGACATGAAAGGAAGGTTGTATAACCTTATGACCAATTACTATAATTTATATGAAGCTAAAATCCTGGTAATAAATTCTTATTAATGTTTTTTTGTTGTTTTTGTTTTTGTTTTTTTTGTTTGTTTTTTTTTTTTCACATTTACTATCTTTAATGAAATCTTTACATTTGTTAGTGGAAACACAGTACCAGTACCTTATCCTGGCCTCGTTAATATTAGCAGCATGTTATAGATATATAGTGTTAGTCGTGTTAGTACAATTTATCAATGAAAATGAATACGGATTTTGAGAGTCATTTCATAAATATATAAGTGTTTCTAATTTTAATCTTGTTTGTTTACTTCCTATTTATTTTCGTTTTTGACCCACGTGTTGAGAGATCTGAAGTGAACATTCTAAAATGTTTTTATTTTTTGTTTATCAATATTATATATGGATTATTAAATACAACAGAGATACAAAATAGATTATTTAAGACATTATTCTATCCAGAAAATATTTGAGCTTTGAAAAAAGAGATACTTGAAATCACTCTCAATTTCTATTCAACAACTTAAACAAGGATATAATTAACCATTCAAACTATATATATAGGATCTTCATCCTCACCTTGCTGACTGTGAGTAGATAGAATTTTTTTCATTTATGTCTTACTTGAAAAATAAAAAGACCAAAATAACAAAACAAAATATAGAGAAACAGAAATAAATACAGAAGACAACATACATTGTAACAAAACAAAATACACATATAAGACACAACACACAGTGTGTGACATCAACATTACTTGTACAATTTATTTTTATACTAACAAGATATAAGTATATGGTATGATTTACTGAATACTTGCTAACATATAACAGCGTACACTGCAAATATGCACACCATGCAGTACACACTGCAAATATACACACCATGCAGTACACACTGCAAATATAAACAACAGTGTACATCTGAATGTAATGATTGTTACTTGTTATATGTTGTAAGGAGAATGTTTTCCTCGGTAGAGAAGTCACGATTCCTGATGTCAAGTTTGAACAAGCCTGTATCCTCTACAACATTAGTGCATTACATTCTATACTGGGTAGAATAGAAACAAGACAGAGTGCTGATGTAAGTATGTGTGTGTAGTATTACAAATTAAATCTTATGTGTACATGTCAAAAAATGGAGGGAGGGTTTAGCCAATGGATGGGTCCGAACCTCCTTCTCTAGATCTCCAGCATTTTGACACACATTTAATCCTTTTCCTAGTGATTATTGATATTCATGTAATTGGATGTTTGCTGTATCTTTTTTTCTTTTTTTTTGGTTATGCACTAAGTTAACATGTAATGACTTGCAGTATGGGGTCATGTCAAGGATCATATTTTAAACAGACCAATCAGCGATGAGCCTATAATTTAAAACCGAGTGCACACATAAAAGCTGATGTCCGAAAAAGATACAACAACATATAATTTTAATTATGTCTCCCCTTCGAACGAAGGGAGACATATTGTTTTATTCTGATTTTTTCTTCCGCTTCTGCTTCTTCTGCTTCTTCTCAGCGAAGCTTGTCCGGACCATAACTTTTTTGTCTTTCAAGATACATGTAGGTCAATGATATTTGGTATGTGGATGCATGACCATAAGGCGGTGTGTTGCGTACCGTAATGACCTTCGTTGGACCTTGACCTTTGACCTCAAGGTCAAATAATTGTTTTTTAAATAGTATCACTTGTTAAGGGGAGACATAAGTTTTAGGTATCTTTAGATTGAGTGGTTATGGCCATGCTTTATTCTTGTTGCCAGTAAATTCAGGTAAAGGAACGACACTTTTATTGCTGTATTACATTTCACAGTTACAGTAGGGTCTTCAGTAATGAGCATCACTCATACCCTAAAATGACTGTGAAACAGACCCTGGCCAGATTTTTCTAGTTTACCACATGCCTTCCCATTTCAGTTCCGATTTCTACTTTCATGTTGCACATCATATACTGATAGGCTACACATGTCTTTTATAATTAAAGATCCATAAGCTTGTAGTGATTCACTGTGCCATGCTCTTACAATACCAAATAGTTTCACTGCATCGGTGGTGTAATGGTTAGTGTGCTCGCCTCGAGTGAGGTAGATCGTGGGTTCGAGCCCCTATCGGGTCAAACCAAAGACTGTAAAATTGGAATTTTTGCTTCTCCGCTAAGCATGCAACATTAAGGAGAAAGAGCAAAGACTGGTTGGCTCGGAATCAGGATAATGTGTCTGAGTGGGGTGACATGTCTATCCACAGACTGTTGTTTCAGTGAGCTAGCACTATAAAAATCAAGCTAATTGGTCTAGTACAAAGCAGACCTCATCATCATCTTATTGAAAATTAACTTGTTCTCACCATGATAAAGCTTAAAAAATTGCTGAGTTGGTGTTAAACAACAATCACTGACTCACTCCAAATCGTTTCTACCGACTCATCAGTTTAAGTTCGAATTTCGTTCTGGTCGAATGATTTTTGGCTGAGTTATGGCCCTTGAACTTTTTTAAAATTTTAAAATCTAGTTACTGCAAGGTGATACTTCTAATATTTTAGGTTCTCTGATTTTTGCAGCCGGTAGGGTACAATGTATTGCTATGTTTCGGATATTTTAAATTCTTTCGAGACTCAGTTACAGTTCGTGGTTTTATATAGAGGAATTATCGATTTTCATATGCAGAAACCATGATCCCAATGCATTTGTCAAAATATTTTTTATTTTATATCTGATTTTTCTTTTACTGCGGTTCTCAGGCACTTGGGTCCAGGATATTTTTTTTTCTTCAATTTTATCAATAAAATGTGCATCTACAACGTATATGAACCCATTTGACATGTTTCGTTCTGAAATAAACGCCTTTATGAACTATATATTAGGAAAATGGGGCATAGTTCATAAAGGCGTTTATTTCACAACGAAGCATATATTAGGAAAATGGGGCATAATTCATAAAGGCGTTTATTTCACAACGAAGCATATATTAGGAAAATGGGGCATAGTTCATAAAGGCGTTTATTTCACAACGAAGCATATATTAGGAAAATGGGGCAAGTTCATAAAGGCGTTTATTTCACAACTAAGCATATATTAGGAAAATGGGGCATAGTTCATAAAGGCGTTTATTTCACAACGAAGCATATATTAGGAAAATGGGGCATAGTTCATAAAGGCGTATATTTCACAACGAAGCATATATTAGGAAAATGGGGCATAGTTCATAAAGGCGTTTATTTCACAACTAAGCATATATTAGGAAAATGGGGCATAGTTCATAAAGGCGTATATTTCACAACGAAGCATATATTAGGAAAATGGGGCATAGTTCATAAAGGCATTTATTTCACAACGAAGCATATATTAGGAAAATGAGGCATATCTCGTGGCAACGAGACACTAGTAACGCGTGACCTCGATATAGCTAAGTCGTGGTCACGAGATACTAACGCGTGACCTCGATATAGCTAAGTCGTGGTCACGAGATACTAACGCGTGACCTCGATATAGCTAAGTCGTGGTCACGAGATACTAACGCGTGACCTCGATATAGCTAAGTCGTGGTCACGAGATACTAACGCGTGGTCAAATGAGGAATATTTCAGCTATATCATGGCGAAAACAAGTTACATTCGATGAGATGATAATGATGTCCGCTATATGCTAGACCAACACGCTTAGTTGGATTTGTGTAATGCTAGATCACTGAAACAGTCCACGAGTAAACATGTCACTCCACTCGAACATCATTATTCTGATTCCGGGCAAATCATTATTGAAGACCCTACTGTGACTGTGAAATGCAGAACAACAACAAAATCGCTGTTCCTTTGCTTGAATTTGTGTCTAGGTGTAATGTTGGAGAGTTTCTCGTGTTCATTTTACATGCATATCTTTTCTCACTACAAGCTGTTCCTTTACTACAATTTGCGTCTAAGTGTAATGTTGGATAGTCTTTCATGTTCATTTACACCCACATCCTTTCTTACTACAAACTGTTCCTCTACCTTAATTTGTGTCTAGGTGTAATGTTGGATTGTCTCTCATGTTAATTTACACCCATACTCTTTCTTACTCATTAGTTAAAGCAAAACGAGAAATGATCATTTTTATAATACATGTACAAATATATTATTATATGATCGATGACTACCTCGTAATGTTACATCTGTGATGTTACACCTACTGTTTAACCATGTGTTGTTTATAAGACAGCTGTTTAACTATTTTATATTACATGTAATAAGATTATTCAATGTGTCAGCGTTTAATCAGCACACGTTCAGAGGTTTGGATTTTTCTCTCATGTTAAACATGTCCAAAATTCTAATCAGAGGACTTGTTCTGGTGTTGTTTTTAGCTTGTGTGACGACAAGTCATATAGGTAACGTATTTTCGATATACAGACACAAATAATATTAACCAATCAAATCAAACCGAATCGGTGGTGTAATGGTTAACATGCTCGCCTCGAGTGCGGTAGATCGTGGGTTCGAGCCCCGATCGGGTCAAACCATAGACTATAAAATTGGTATTTGTTGCTTCTCCACTAAGCACGCAGCATTAAGGAGAAAGAGCAAAGACTGGTTGGCTCTGAATCAGGATAATGAGTCCGAGTGGGGCGACATGTCTATCCATGGACTGTTGTTTCAGTGAGCCAGCACTATGCAAATCCTACTCAGTGTGTTGGTCTAGTACAAAGTGGACCTGATCATCATCTCATTGAAAATTAACTTATTCTCGCCATGATAAAGCTGAAAAATTGCTGAATAATCGTTAAGCAACAATCACTCACTCACTCACTCACCCCAATCAAAGCATCGCATTTCCAGAGAATTGGCTCTTGTTCAACATCTTCATTCTCGATGTTATTAATTCAATTATCAACGGTTTGACTTCTTATACTATACAATTGGTATTTGCTGCTTCTCGGCCGCTAAGAATGCAGCTCTAGGGAGTAAGAACAAAGACTAGATAGCTCGCAATCAGAATAATGTGTCCGAGTAGAGCGACATGTCTATCCGCGTTCTGTTGTTTCAGAGCGACATGTCTATCCATGGACTGTTGTTTCAGAGCGACATGTCTATCCGCGTACTGTTGTTTCAGAGCGACATGTCTATCCGCGTTCTGTTGTTTCAGAGCGACATGTCTATCCACGTACTGTTGTTTCAGTGAGTTACCACTATAAAGATCCAACTAAGCATGTTGGTCTAGTACAAAGCGGGAATCATCACCATCATCATCATCTAATCGAATGTATCTTGTACCAGTCGCCATGATATAGCTGAAAATTAGTTTTATGGCGTTACACAACAATCACTTATTCATTCACCAAACAGAGATAGCTACATAATTGGTGGAAATCTAGATTTGGCTTGAGACATGCACAGAAGTGTTGCAAGGTTAAACCGGTTAATGACTTAATTACTTAATTTGATGCATTTTGTTAGTGACTTGCGGCAGGTCGCTTTTTTTCTCCACCGATAGGGCAGACCACCACAATATAACTGAAAAATTACTTAAAGTGTCATTAAACACCTCATATTACCAACATACGGAGCCCGTTTAATGACATGATATTTTTTTTTTACTTCGTTTCCACGAAATATTATTTCGCTTTTTCGTTTTTTCGTTTTTTATCCTTCTAATTAATATTTCAAATGAAAATGAATTAGCATTTCGCATATGCGAATTAATATTTCATTTAAGCGAAATAACATTTCGGAAAAACGAAATAATTGATTTTTTTTTCGAAATGATAATTCGTTTAAACGAAATAATAATTCGAAAATACAAAGTTATATTTCGCTAAAAGAAAAAATAATTCGGAAAAAAGGAAATAGCAATTCGTGGAAACGAAAAAAAAAATCATGTCAGTAAACGGGCTCCGTACCAACATCATTTTATTTATGTTACAGAAATTTGCCAACCGGAAAAAGCCAAGGATTGTGAGTACAAAAATACAATACATTGAAAATATTTAATTTAAAAATTCAATAAAGTAGATTTTCAATAATAAATAAACAGAGCCTGAATATGACCTTTTGGGACTCCTAGGCTAATGCAATTATGGGCCCGCTCAGACGACGTAACCCTCTAACTCGCCCGCACCTATCTAAAATATTATTTACTCCTGATATATTTTAGCAACATTTACAAAGCTTGAAGTAAATATTTTAGGTCTGCGAAGCATGAGTGGCCCTAGGCTGCAGCCTATTTTAGCCTATAGGATAATCTGGTCCATTAAATGAATAATGATCGTCTTCCTATTTCAGAAATAAGCGTAATTCACTAGCCATGATATAAATTTGAGTTGCGTTTCAAGTTCTATCAGACCAAGTTATGGAAGCTGTGAGTGGACATTTCGCGTTTACGCCCATTCGCCATTTGATTTCTACAAGGCAAAAACATGATCAGGCGGCAACGTAGTTCACTAGTCGTGATATGCATTTGAGTTACGTTCCATGTTCTATCTGGCAATTTATGGAAGCCGGAAGCCGGAAGCGGACCTTTCTCGTTTACAAATATTCGCCTATTTCTACAAGACGAAAACGTGATAAGGGAACAACGCGAAAGCGTAAATGAAGTGCAAATATTTCGCGCTATCGTTTTTATGCTTAGATAGGAAAAAATGAATGACGTGAACGCAAAATGGTCGCAAACGTCTTCCATGCCAAGTAGATTAAAACCAATACCATATATATGACCTCATTCCGATAAGAACAAAAGCAAATTGATACACATAAAAATACTCTTCTTACTCATGCTATTAAACGTGTACATTTCTTTTGATTTAGTATCTTCTTATTTTCCGTCATTCAGAATATCTTAACACGACGGGTGCCACATGTGAAGCAAGAACTGCTTACCCTTCCGGGGCACCTGAGTTCACGATCGGTATTTAGTGAGGTTCGTGTTGCTCGATCTTTAGTTTTCTGTGTAATCTTTTGTAGATCGTTGTTTGTCCTTTTGTACTTTTTCTTTTGGCCATATATTGTATTGTCTGTCCTTCTTCGATTTACGGATTCTGATTACCCCTTTGGCATCTTCAAATTCTTCTTATCTTGTTAATGGACATGTTGTTCAACATTTAATAAATTTCTCCATATCCTGAATTTTCATTTCCTGTGGCATTGTACGGAGACCCAAACGGAGTTTTCCGGAAGTCACACAACGTCATTTCAAAGTTGAAAAACGGTATAAAACGCGATGACGTTGCATCAACGTTGTTTTAACGTTGAAATAACGGTCGTTGTGTGCTTTCTGTGTTACACTAGCTGCAATGTTAACAATTAGTCAAATAAACATCGAATTTTATGAATGAGCCGTCGTGGTCGTGATCGTAGTTAGATGTATAACTACTTGTGCAATCAATACCTATCCCCACTGAAGTTGTGCGTTCGAAACATGCTCATGGCGAGGTGTATTCGATACAACATTATGTGATAAAGTTTGTCTGTGACTTGTAGTTTTCTCCACAAATAAAACTGACCGCCACGATATAGCTGAAATATTGTTGAAAGTGGCGTTAAACACCACATCCCTAACCCTATGTTGTAACGGCTGAATTGATGTCCGATCACAACAGTGAACACTTCTGAAGAAAGACGAGATTGAACTTGGTGAGCATGGACTTTTTTTATATAGACCAGTGGGAATTTGTATGACGTTCAGGAACCATTTTAATCTCATAATACAATTTGTCTTTTGCTGCAAAATCTAAATTGCAAATACTGAGGTAATCGTAAATCTAAACAGATAGAATTAGGTTAACTAGACAACTACAATTAGATTTTGTAAGCAACATTTTTAGGACATGCAAAATCAATCGGTCCACAGGCAGCAAAAATAATGATTACAAGACGAAAAAAGATTGGGAAGTAGTCTCCCTTGTATAATAATACAACAATCGGCCACGACAATCACAAACTCGACAAAAAAGTCAGTTCAATTTGAGGTTGAAACGAGTCTCAGTAAATGGTGTATTAGCACTATAGATATACATTTAGTACACACGACACGTTTCTGGAATAACCTTCATTAGATACGCTTCAAGTCAAAGATTGGAAAGCCAAATAATTTAAATATGTTACTTCGACGTTTATGCTGTCAAAAGGTCAAATGCACTTTAGTGGAATTGGTATCATGTCCTGTATCTTTGCTGTATCATTTCAGATAAATGTCCTTCCGAGACTAAATGCCAACCAGGGAAAGTTATGATGTCAAAGGAGAAGTGTTTCACTAAACAGTCGCCATGTGATTTATATAAAGCCCAATGGAATTCATGTTCTAAAAAATTCGATGGAGCCAAATGCTGGTAAAATATTTTCTAAGTGTCATATGCTCTCGTCTCAATGTAAAGAGGGCCGTTGTGGTTGTGATCGTATGGCAGTTGGATTTACAACTACCTATGCAATCAGTGCCTATCACCACTGAAGATGTAAGTTCGAATCCCGCTCATGGCGAGGTGTCCTGAATACAACATTATGTGATGAAGTTTGTCAATGACTTGCGGCAAGTCGGTAGTTTTTTCCGGGCACTCCAGTTCCCTCCACCAATAAAACTGACCGTCACGATATACCTGAAATATTGTTGAAAGTGGCGTTAAACACTATAACCCTAACCCTCATTGTAAAGATTGGAACGTTGCCATCTATGATCTAATGTTTGCAAATTAACATGCTAAATAAAGATTCCATTACGGATACCATGCATGCAGAAAGAGGTGCTGATCATTTCAAAGATTTAGGTTTGAAATTTTCAAAGCAAAATCAACTCAAAGTTTAAAGTTATGAATTCTATTTCTACTGTGGGGTCCTATATGAGTACTCTGGTTTCCTCCACCAGTGAAACACACCACCGAAAGACAACTGACATGTTGTTGAAATTAACATCAAATTCCCATACCATACGTAGCAACTCTTCACCACTCGTGATGCTATTTTTCCGAAATCATTTTTTTCTTCAGTTTTTTGCTACCTCCAAACAAGTAGTTATATATAGGGTTGGTTTTCAGTGATACATTTTAATCTAAACAGCTGGTCGTTTTTAATTCATACAGATTTGGAATAATTGTTTATGCAGCCTGGTGGAAACAAATAATATTGCATTTATGTGGCGAATGTAAAATAATGCACTTAACGTAGCATATGCAAAATAATTGTTTCAAACTATTTGTGGTTGAAGGTTTTTTGCTTATTTACTAAAACGGACATCTAGTGCAAAAATATGAAATATGATATTGATTTCTTTGATGTACATTAAATAAACATATTCTAATATTCGAGGGACCCGGGTAGCTCAATGAGTTAGGTCGTTGGATCTAACAGCTCATAAAAGCCTATCACCAATTCGTCGTGGGTTCGTGCCCAGCTTTATAAATTACAAAAAGGGTGCACTCGACTCGCAGCCGCAAGTGATAAAGTTTACCAGTTGCTTACCCAGTGTTGGTGGTTCTCTCCGGGTACGTTGGCTTCCTCCACCACTGAAACTGGTCGCCATGATATAGCAGAAATGTTGTTGAAAGTGGCGTTAAACACCAAAAAGCAAACATCATCATCTAATATTCGAAAAATCTAGTCTTTTACAGCGGCTACAATGTGCCTACTCTTTTTTCGAAATCTATAAAAGAAGTTCATAGCGTACAGGGATCGTGGCACTCTACAAACACCTTACCTACTAATAAAACATACAAACAAATAATGGTCTACAGAGCACTAAACAGAAAAGTAGAGATTGAATAACACAAACCCAACTACCAACCGGGAATGACCCAGGTGCTCCGGAAGGCTAGATACATACAAACTGCATAATATAGCATCATACGATAGTATACATATACGTAGTCTTCGTGGCGTGGTCGTACGGTAGTTAGATTTTAATCCAATTATCAGTGCCTAAAGTTGTGAGTTCGATTCCCGTCCATTGTGGGGTCTACTCAATGCAACTTTATGTTATATTATGAGTCAGTAACTTGCATGCAGTCGGTGATTTTCTCAGGTTTCTTTATATTATATTACGAGTGAATGACTTGCCTGAAGTCGGTGATTTTCTCAGATTTCTTTATATTATATTACGAGTGAATGACATGCCTGAAGTCGGTGATTTTCTCAAGTTTCTTTATATTATATTACGAGTGAATGACTTGCCTGAAGTCGGTGATTTTCTCAGGTTTCTTTATATTATATCACGAGTGAATGACTTGCCTGAAGTCGGTGATTTTCTCAAGTTTCTTTATGTCATAATATGCGTCAGTGACTTGCCTACAATCGGTGATTTTCCCAAGTTTCTTGATGATATATTAAGAGTCAAAGACTTGCCTGAAGGTGGTGATTTTCACAAGTTTATTTATGTTATATTATGCGTCAATGAATTGCCTGAAGTTGGTGATTTTCACAAGTTTAATTATGTTATGTTATGCGTCAACGAATTGCCTGAAGTTGGTGATTTTCAAAAGTTTATTTATTTTATATTATGCGCCAATGAATTGCCTGAAGGTGGTGATTTTCACAAGTCTCTTTATGTTATGTTATGCGTCAACGAATTGCCTCAAGTTGGTGATTTTCACAAGTTATTTATGTTATGTTATGCGTCAATGAATTTTCTGAAGTTGGTGATTTTCACAAGTTTCTTTATGTTATGTTATGGGTCAATAACTTCTCAGAAGTTGGTGATTTTCTCAAGTTTCTTTATGTTATGTTATGGGTCAATAACTTCTCAGAAGTTGGTGATTTTCTCAAGTTTCTTTAAGTTATGTTATGCGTCAATGGCATGTCTGAAGCTTGTGATTTTCGCAAGTTTCTTTATGTTATATTATGCGTTAATAACTTGTCAGAAATTGGTGATTTTCTCAAGTTTCATCCTTCAGTAAAAGTGACCACGGCGATACAAATGAAATAACTTTGAATGTGATTTTGACCGTCACACTATAACATACAACCGTCCTTTCCTCTTTCATGACGTATAACAGGATTTTTAACAAGAGTAACGGAGCTCCTAATGGAGCAGGAATTGCTTACTCATTCGGACCACCTGGACAGGCTGAGCTTACCGTCCAGGCATGTGGGGTTCGCATTGCTCAATCCTTTGTTTTCTGTGTAGTGTTTTGTAGATCAATGTTTGTCCCTTTGTCCTTTTTGTGTTAGTCATTGTATTGTCTGTACATCGATATACGGCTTCAGATTGCCCCTTTGGTATCTTATCTTCTAACTTTTCTAATAGAGCCAACAAATTACGTTTTTTGAATATGCTCTCATAATTTTTTTTTTTTACAAAATACGCAATTATTATTGTTTTATTTATTATTATTGCAGCAATAACTACTGTGGTGGATGCAATGTACTTTGGTACTGCAACGGAGAAATAGTTGATTGTTTTCAAAAATAATGGAGCACAGTGATCTTACTATTGAATAAATAACATAAAAGATGACTTGATGAATTGATGACAAAACAACATGTATATGATTTGGTTTTATGGTGTTTAACGCCATTTTCAACAATATTTCAGTTATTTCGTGGGGGTCAGTTTTATTGGTGGAGGAAACCACAGTACCCGGAGAAAATCACCGACCTGCCGCAAATCACTGACAAACTTTATCTCATAATGTTTTCTCGAGTACACCACGCCATGAACGGGATTCGAACTCACAACTTTAGTGGTGATAGGCACTGATTGAGCATGTAATTGAGCATGTAATTGTAAATCCAACTACCATACAATCACGGCCACGACGCCCCCTATATATGTATATGTAAATAACATTACAAGTAAACAGCTATTAACAGCATGGTTATTACGAAACTGTCTATGAGTTGTCTCCCTTTGATCATTTGGTCTGACAAAAATAGGCCGTCTTGTCGCGATAGTTTTTATTAATATTCTAATATCATCCAATCAGAACAGAGGGCCGTTGTGGTCATGATCGCATAGTAGTTGGATTTACAATTACCTGTGCAATCAGTGCCTATAACGACTAAAGTGGTGAGGTGTACTCGATGCAACATTATGTAATAGTTTGTCAGTGACTTGCGACAGGTCGGTGGTTTTATCTGGGTACTTCGATTTCCTCTACCAATAAAACTGACCACCACGATATAACTGAAATGTTGTCGAACGTGGTGTTAAACACCATAGACTAAACCTACAGAAGATTATAATATGAAACCATTTTCAGAATTTATTAGCAATCTACTGAATGCAGTGTTTTGACCCTCCATTTTCGAGTACAAGCGCAAATTTTGCACTACAAAACAGCTTACTGCTAAAAGCTTTTCTGGTATAAATTATCGAGTTCGAAATACGTATTTCGTTCTCGGACTCAAAAATACATAATATTGCAATAAACAAAACAGATATTTAATAAGGTGTGCACGATTAGTTTGCGAAATGGCTTTCACCAGGTACCCTCAAGGGGAAAAAATTATAAGTTCGAATACCAAAGAGCCTGAATAGGAGAACCAAAATCCTATAACCTTGCTATCACTTAGATGCAAAGTTGATGGCATATCATTAATATTTGTTATTCAATATTATCTATTATAATACCTCACATATTATAAATTAATACGATTGGTTTAGATAGCACCACGTGAGATTTTTTATACCTTGACCTACACCTCGAAATTGACAGTGAAGATCGATTAAGAAAGAAACTTAACGACAAAAGAAATGATTTCAATTTTCCCATTGTGAACTTTCCATTTATATGTAGCAACATTCCAGCTCCACCTGCATATGGAGTATATATCTCTCAGTTGATACGATATTCCAGAGCTTGTGGTTCCTATCAGGATTTCCTTGATAGAGGGTTGCTGCTAACAAGGAAGCTACTGAACCAAGGATGGTAATTTTCTCTGGTTAATCTATTTCCCCCAATAAAACTCTTAGCTGCGGAACCGTAGCCCTTATGGTTCTTGGGCAGTTTTTCTGATATTTGCAAACTGCACAAGGACCATAAGGGCTACGGTTTCGCAGCTATAAAACTCTCTGCCATGAGACTATTGAAATGTGTAGAACGTGACATTAAAACTCCAACAATCAAATCAATCAAGTTAGCAAAGTAAATTAAGCAAATATTAAAGGGAAATCTACACTGGCTTGAATCAGATGAAATTTACATAATATTTGATTTGGTTCATGTGGAGTTTCAGCCCACCAAGGTTATTTCGCCTTGGGATAAAACCCTCGGGGAAATAACCCTAGATGGGTTGATAATTCTGCATATCCACTTCCTAGCAAGGCGGTAAGTGTATATTAACACCCATGTATCCACAGATAACAACTAGATAATTTGGTACATGCTGTATAGTGATGAAACTCTGACGATCAAATTGGTTCTAATAATTCTAAATAGTCGGATTAAAATTGACACATCTAATTCACCTTTCACTAAGCCAAGAAACATAACCTGCATTCAGTAAAGGTTTGGACCAGGGGGGTCTGGAAAGAAATCTTTCCTAGCCCAGTACACTAAGATCACAACCAGATCCATTAAACTATCTCCACTGAATATCTAGAATAAGGATTAGGGTTATGGCTATGGTGTTTAACACCACTTTCAACAATAATTCAGCTATATCGTGGCGGTCAGTTAACATCAAACCGTTAAAAAGAATGTATAATATCGAACTGTCCAAATGCGAAATGTAATATCATTGATCCGTATAATAAAAACGTATATATCTAATTTAGTGCGCACGACTCGTTTCTTGAATAACCTTCATCAGCTACGCTCAAAATCGAAAGATTGGAAAGCCATGTAACTTAAAGTTTTGAGAGAAACAAAAACGAAAGGACCTAAACAGGATAACCAAGATCGGTTAAGGTCACCTATGTCTGAGGGAGGGGAACCTTAGTTTTATGTAAGGCTTTCTCTAACTTTTAATTTGATGACGGATGTAAATTCACATACTCGAGGTAACACAAAAAAAACAAAAAAAAACAACATGCTTTACTGTCAACAAACGACGGAAGCATCTGATCTTAGCTTCATATTACAAATTAAAGGGAGGAAATTATTTTATTTTAGCAAGCTTAGTGAAATTGGTATGCGTAAGTCACGATTCTTTGAATTTTAATATCTTATACCGTCATCCCTTTTATAAAATCAAAGATATCAAGTTTAGTGGGCACGACACGTTTTTTGATCACAAGAGACGATTTTATTTTTATAATCTTCGAAGGCGTTAATATAATGATAATAACTTGAAATAAATGTAGAAATGGTTTTAGGCGATTCACCCATACATGACATAAGAAGAGTTTAAAAATACCAAAGGTTTAATCAGAATCCGTATATCGAAGAACAGACAACACAATGGCAAAAAAACATCTACAAAACATACACATAAAACTAAAGATCGAGCAATTCGAACCCCACTAAAAACCGGGGGTAAGCAGTTTCTGCTCCACTAGTGGCACCCGTCGTGTTAATCTAGTTACAACCCGGTGATAAGTCATGAATGAGGAAAGGATGGGGAAATCTTTACGACAAGTGGAACATATCCGTGTTGATTTGTGACACAGATTTTACATAGCGGTCAACCAAGTCATGGTGGCGACCGTAAAACTTTAGAAGTGATGACTTCAACCTAACTAAGAGGAACCATTGGTTCGGTAGCTTCCTTGTTAGCAGCAACCCTCTATCAAGGAAATCCTGATAGGAACCACAAGCTCTTGAATATCGTATCAACTGAGAGATATATACTCCATATGCAGGTGCTGCTGGAATGTTGCTACATATGAATGGAAAGTTCACAATGGGAAAATTGAAATTATCTCTTTTTTGTAAAGTGTCGTTCTTAACCGGCCCACACTGTCAATTACGAGGTGTATGTCAAGGTATGAAGCAGACCTATCTGCATCTGTGGTATCCTTTATTTCAAGCTCAATAAGATAGGTGCGATCAACGAAATCACCAAACCTAGAATTATTTAATGAAAGGATATCATCTATATCGCGGATCGTGAAATTAAAGGATCGGGCTAATTTTTTTTAGTTTTTCTTGAGAAGCCCCTGTATGAAGTATGCCTGATACGAATAAATGAACAAGTCGGCGAGAAGAGGAGCACAGGTTGTACCCATAGGTATGTTGGAAAACACGTCCAACAAAGATAACAAATATGTTATCAATCAAAATCTCGAGCATGTTGATGCTATCAGTTTCAGAGAACTTTATGGTAGAATCGGACTGGTTTTATTTACAAAATAAGATCTGTCCCTTCCTAGCACAAGGTATTTTTATCTACGTTGGCCATTCTTTTTTAAGAAACACAGTTGGATCAACTCCCTTAATTTGTCCTTCAGCTTAGAGTGAGGAATAGTTGTGTAGAGGGTAGAGAAGTCAAATGTTATAATGCTATTGCAGGAGGAGAGGGACCTAGATTGTACGCACTCTAACAGATCATTAGAGTTCTTTAGAATCCACATCTGATTCACACCACCCCTAAAGTAGCTGCTAGTGTCACAGTAACTATGAAGCCCGGTTTTGACCGCCGATAGAATACATGTATGTTAATCATTTGGAAAGAGATTTCGTGGAGCATTTGGCAGACCCAGCAATATATCGCTGATTGAAA
This sequence comes from Bathymodiolus brooksi, assembly GCA_963680875.1. NCBI lineage: Eukaryota > Metazoa > Mollusca > Bivalvia > Mytilida > Modiolidae > Bathymodiolus > Bathymodiolus brooksi. The sequence continues at coordinate 75,751,951 of OY804589.1, forward strand.
GGACACTTGTGTAATTTAGGAATCCAGTAGAGTGATGGTAGATCCAGTTCTTCATCCTTGGTTGAAATTCCAAAGGAACATGAAACAGACCTATGATTGTCCAGGATTCCCTATTTCGTAAGTGTCGTCGGGGTATATGTAGGGTTGCCAAGTGAATTGACAATACCTAATTCCTTTATCAAGCAGTTTATGTAATGTGATTTACACACAAAAGCAATATTGTTAGGGACCTTGTCAGCGGAGACAATAACATATTGGTGATGAAGGAGAGACAGGTGTTTAGCAACATTTGGGTCTTTAAAGATTGATGTAGAGGAAGTGCTAATAGACACACTGACTTTAAAAAATGTTCTAATCTGTATAAGCGACCTCACACTCTCCGCCCATTCGGAAAGATTATCGAACTCCTTTTCACGTTTTGCCCATTGTCTGGTACAATCCCCGACGGCATCCATAAGTATTTTAAAGTTATGCTTCCAGTTTATGGATTTAGGCTCACGATATTTAGGTCCTTTGCGTAGAGAGGTGTTGTTGATATTGTTAAGGTCACCAATTACAACGTGGCCAGTCGGATTATATATGAATGGAGAAATTGCACAGGTGCAACCAGGAGTCTTAGATTTGAAATCGTCAATAATAAGATCATGCAACACGTGTTTGCAATTACATTTGTTTGAAGCTATTGATCTGGAATAAACATACGAAATTATAGGCACGGATTGATCCTTAAAATATGGTGGAATTTTAGATATGCCGGATTTGTGATGTAGGATATTGCCTAAGTTAATGCCATCAAGACCTTTGTTGGCAAACAACAGTTTCAGAAAGGAACGTTTGTCTATTTCATCTTTCTTAATACCAACAGGTTTGAAAAATCTGTGACCGGCAATATCCAAGACTATTGCTATAAGTTTGTATTCATTTGAATTTGGATTTGTAACATTGCTTACCAAACATGTGTTGTACATGGCATGTAGTTTTGAAAGTGGTAATGAAAATAGTTTCGAGCGAATGTGATGCCTACCCAACGGTTTCTGCATAAATGGTAGAAGGTCATTTAGTGAAACATCATGAAACATAGGGGATGAATAATGACGATGACCATGACTTCGTTTACGCCGAGGAGCTGAGTTGAAAATATCCATCACATTCACCGATCTAGAGGTAGGGCTAGATAGGATGCCTATACCATTAATTTTGTCATTGCAACCATAGGGTGTTGCAATCCTTAATTCTCGTATCCAGTAGTCTTCATTTTGTCTACGGAGAGGTGTTTCCAGGTTTGGATTGTTAGTTCTATGGTATATTTTTTCGATGATATGAACTCGCATTGAATGGATCGAATGGTCAGGTTGATTAAAATGTTGGTAAACAATATCAGTAACATTCCTAATGAATTCGGAACGATGACCGCATATTCGTTTGTGTAGTTTACCTTTCGTTTCACCGACATATACCAATTTATGTGCAATAAAGTAGGTTATTTCGTATAAAGCGACTGGTCAAAAATGCTCTAAACCGTACAGAGAAAGACTATGAAGTAAACATATAAAATCAAATGATATCTGAAGCACAATTATCAAACAGTTTAACCAAACAGAAATAAAGTAATTAGCATGTGCAATTCACATAATGATTTTCTACTTTTCTTGGTTGTACGTGCACTTAAAACTCTAATTCAGTAAAAGGTTAAGGTTAGAGTTATGGTGTTTAACGCAACTTTCAACAGTATGTCAGTTATATCATGGCGGTCAGTTGTATTGGTGGAGGAAACCAGAGTACCCGCCGAAACCACCGACCGGTCGCAAGTCACTAACAAACTTTATCACATAATGTTGTATCGAGTACACCTAGTGATGAGCAGGATTCGAACTCATAGCTTTAGTGGTGATAGCCACTGATTGATGGACTATGTGGGTACTTGATTAACTTTATTTCAGAAACGCGTTGTGCGACCTAAATTAGATATCTACGTTTTTATCAATGGGTCGACACCTCTGCTCTGATAAACTTTATGTCAGTTTTCGGGATTGACATGATTTATTAGATATATTTAAGCTTATATACAGTTCCTAAATAATGAAATATATTAATATTACGTCAATCTCCTTCATGAACCATAGCCGATGTAAGGAGCTTTGATTTACTTACTCCCAAAGAATTCAGATCATTTTAGCTTTTGACTTATATGAAGCTTATTCCGGAAACGCGTCGTGCGCACTGAATAATACATCTACGTTTTTCATCAACCCAGCTGTGAGCGAAGCGAACATGGTTGATACTTGTAAACACTTCGAAATCGGAAGCGGAAGTGTGAGGAACTTAAGCCATTTGCCTGTTTTCGGAATAGAACACCCGATATGAACAAAATAATGAATCAGCACGGCCACATTAAATGTTGCAAATGGGTCCCATGGCAACACCTTGACGGAAGTTGATTCGCCCTTTATTTTCATAGACAAAGAAACATTAAGTTGTCGTTCCGAAGGCATATCTTATATAATAAAATTAATTTACTAGTCGTGCCGAAGGCACGACCATTACGAACAAAATTTCAAAAGTCTTCGTGCAGAAGGCACGAAAACAGTATAGTCGGACTGGATCCCATGGCAACACATGGAAGTTAATTGTAACAGGTATTTACCAAGCAAATTCGTACCAAACATTCGTCATGTCATACTGATTGGCATTCGTGCCGAAGGTACTAAATATGCTATCAATATTAAAATGTAATAATTATGTTTTGGCAGTCGGACTTTTTCGGGCCTTTCCGTCAAACAAAATTTGTCCGCTTGATGGAATTATCCCATTTAATCTTGAAATACGAGGAAAAATCAATAACTTTCATGCGGATCACACTCGTGCCTAGCAACTAATAGCTATCAGTTGCTAGGCACGAGTGTGATCCGCATGAAAGTTATTGGATTTGGTGTCAACAAACGGGAATATGACTCATGTCTTTTTTCTGGCGTTCATTACAATTAACGGAAACGGTGTAAAATAAATAAAAGGTTAACTTCCGATTATTTCTCGATTTTATTAAAAGATTACTAATTTCAAACTATATAGTATCTCAATTATATTGTCTATTTGTAATATTGAGTAGGCGTTTGAAAGCAGCGATTTTATTCTGTCGTGACTTATTAAAAAATGTTTAGTTAAAAAATAATTTGATTTTGGCGTCGATTAAAAATAGATTACATTTGTTATGTATGTTATACATGTTTTGAATGAATTAGTCCCAAGTAAAGAAAATATTAAGGATACCAAAGAGGTATGAGAAGCCGTAATTCGAAGAACAACAGACAATGACCCAAAGAAATAGGATAAAAAGTCACGCAATGGTCGACACAATACTACACGAAGTCCACTACAAAAAAGCGGTGAACTCAGGTGCTCCAAAAGTGTAAACAGTTGCCATTCGCTAGTGGTACACAAGTTGTAATTGGTTTCTTGTCCAGTTTGCCAATCGTCGCCATCAAGATGAAATAGGTTGCTACCCCAGATTGAAGTATGTCACCAGTGTTTTATTTATCTGTGTTGTGATGTCCGCTACGATGTCCCCATAAAACGATGTTAGGTTCGTCTTTCAATTGCAAAGTAAAGCTTTGACGTAGTAATATTATTTGTATTTATTTACGTATACTGGTTGCCACTTCAGTTGGTGTTCGTATCGCTTAACAATATTACGACGGGTGACACTAATGGAGCATGAACTGCTCACCCTTCCGGATAACCTGCGTTTATCACCGATTTCAGTGGAGTTCGTGGTTCTCAATCTTTAGGTTTATGTGTAATGTTTTGTCGACCATTGTTTGGACTTTTGGCCTTTTTGGCCATTGTATTATCTGTCTTCCTTAGACTTACTCCTTCCAATTACTCCTTATTTTGAGCCCATAAAACTAGCTTAGCCATCCGCCACTTTTAATAGAAGTGCCTGTACCAAGCTAGGAAAGTGAGCGGTCATGTATTTGTGTGTTAGGGGTATTTAGCCCCTTTCTACAATTTTGATATTTGATTTTGGAATTGTTCCAACAAGTGTGATACTTTTAAAAAATTAATTGGTAAGCTTTACTTGAAACATTAACTAAAATCGTTAAGTGATTACCCTATTATTTAACTACTGTTGTCGTAAGATACACACCTATTAGTTGTCGTAAGATACACACCTATTAGTTGTCGTAAAATACACACCTATTAGTTGTCGTAAAATACACACCTATTAGTTGTCGTAAGATACACACCTGTTAGTTGTCGTAAGATACACACCTATTAGTTGTCGTAAGATACACACCTGTTAGTTGTCGTAAGATACACACCTATTAGTTGTCGTAAGATACACACCTATTAGTTGTCGTAAAATACACACCTATTAGTTGTCGTAAAATACACACCTATTAGTTGTCGTAAGATACACACCTGTTAGTTGTCGTAAAATACACACCTATTAGTTGTCGTAAGATACACACCTATTAGTTGTCGTAAAATACACACCTATTAGTTGTCGTAAGATACACACCTATTAGTTGTCGTAAGATACACACCTGTTAGTTGTCGTAAAATACACACCTATTAGTTGTCGTAAGATACACACCTATTAGTTGTCGTAAAATACACACATATTAGTTGTCGTAAGATACACACCTATTAGTTGTCGTAAGATACACACCTGTTAGTTGTCGTAAAATACACACCTTTTAAAACTACCAACAACAACAAAGAAAATAAGAGACACATTCAATTCTCAAGTTTATCTTCCGGCTTGAATTCTGCGTGGTATGACATAATTCTGCGTGGTATGACATAATTCTGCGTGGTATGACATAATTCTGCGTGGTGTGACATAATTCTGCGTGGCATGACATAATTCTGCGTGGTATGACTTAATTCTGCGTGGTATGACATAATTCTGCGTGGTATGACATAATTCTGCGTGGTATGACATAATTCTGCGTGGTATGACATAATTCTGCGTGGTATGACTTAATTCTGCGTGGTATGACATAATTGACAAATTATCATGCACACATATAGTTAATTATATAGATGTCTATACACAAATATGTATGTTTATACACAATTATAGTGACAAAGACCATCAAGAAATTGTAACACCCTGGCATTCAGCATTCCGTCATGCAGAACATCCATACGGAAGGAGTCATTCTATCCAAGAACCACCAAGGATTGGAATGCTCTAAAGAACGCCAGTGTTGGGGCACCGAGTCTTGAAGCTTTCAAGGCTTGCCTCCATCAGTAAGCCGCCAATGCCGTTTTTAACCTCACTGTAAATATTCCGCACACAAATTTTGTAGTTTTTACATGTGCACACCCAAAGTGGCAGAATAGTCAATCAGATGACGGAGGCCGTTAAACGGAAGAAGAAGGGTTTAATTTTGAAAATTACAAAGCGATTTCTGATTATTAGTATCAGCCTACAATGATGTATCAAGTTTCAAAAATCCTTGTTAATGTAAACCATCGTTCGCTGTTGTAAATGAATAATATACGTACTTTACAAACAGGAAGAAAAGCGAGTATCTGGCGAGTTTTTTTTATTTTTTGCTTATTGCAAATAAAAGTTATATTGTTGAAAATGCCATTAAACACAATAACCAAAACCCCTAAATTCTATTACGTTAGAAGTAGGTGATTGATATAGCGATCAACGACCCATATCCAATTATAAAGCATACACAACAAATGGAATCAGCATGGAATACAACGCAAAGAAAGAAATTATAATGGAGCAGTAACTGCTTACCCTTCGGAGCACATGAGTTCACACCCGTTTTTAGTGAGGTTGGTGTTACTCGATCTTTAGTTTGTTTGTGAATGCTTTGTAGATCGTTGTTTGTCCTTTTGTTCTTTTTCTTTTGGCCATTGTTTTTTCTGTCCTGTTTCGATTTACGAATTATGATTACACCTTTGGTGTCTTCAAACTCTTATTATAAACACAACACAGAGGGCACAGGCTTCAGTAAGTAGTAGGAGTATTGTATGGTGCTACGGGTAAGGGTTATGGTGCTTAAAGCCACTTTCAACAATATCTCAGTTAAAGTTGTAAGCTAGAATCCATCCCGCTCATGGCGAGTCGTACTCGATACAACATTATGTGATAAAGTCTGTCAGTGACTTGTGGAAGGTCGGTGGTTTTCTCTGAGTACTCCGGTTTCATCCACCAATAAAACTGACCGCCATGATATAGCTGAAATACTGTCGAAAGTGGTGTTGAACACCATAATTCTAACTCTAACACTGTACTGTGTATCTGAAGACTAGTATATATTTCTGGGACCACTCGCGTTTCCTCCTAACCCGTGAAAAAGGGATTGATAAGTCTATATTTGAGTGGTTCCTATTATTATTTTTTGCTAAATTTCTTTAAATATGGCAATAAGTTTACAATGTAGTTTGGCAGAAAATATGACTCTCATACATCAGATAACCGGAAGTCGCATTACTTGCAATGGTAACCTATTTAAATGAAGAATGGAAGGATTGTCTAATCAGATTTTGTTAATTAAGAAATAAATCATGGAAGCCAGAATGTGTTTTCAGTTTTAACATCGATTGGCGGATATTAGTATTTTATCCCGAGCATATCCGCCAATCCATGTTAAAACTCAAAACACATTCTGGTTTTCATGATTTATTTCGATGCTGATATGTCTCAGAGTACAAATATGGTAGTATACTTTGATTGGAAGACGGTAATTTATATTTACGTTTGCGGAAAATGTCGCACACAATTTATGCTGCCAAATTCGAGCAGACGATAATTCATCAACATGTACATTTACGACGGAAAAGTCAGTCACATGCACCGGCGCATGTGCTAATGAGATTATACCCAATCGATAAATCGCTCGTTTGTCTACAAAGCGAAAGAAGGACGTCATGTTAGAATACAGCAGTAATTTTTTTATCTATAGGAGACGTCTTTAGAAGTTCAATTTGTCGTACTGTTTTGGCTACAAATATCAAGGTTGGGATCTCATTAACTGGTTTCACTCCATCTCATTACGTGCCTGTCCCAAATCCATGATCTGGATTTCCAACATCATATGTCCTGATTTTTTCTTATGTTCAGTGATTTGAGGTGAGATGTGGTTGTTCGCTTTGTTGAAGGACTGTCAACACAACAGACAAAAGACAACACTGATTTACAAAACACTACACACAAAACCGGGGTTGAATTCACGTGTTCCGGAAGGGTAGGCAGTCCCTGTACTACTAGGTGCACCCATCGTGCTACTTTAGAAGATATAAATGGAAGTAAATCAAAGCCGGAAAACGGACAGAAAATACAACTGCAATCTCAGAGAAAGTCAAGATTAAGGGAGAAATGGAAACTGGGTAAAGAGGAACCAATAACAAACACATGTCGGTGAAGCTATATGAAATTCTTTGTTGTTTGTGTATTACGAAATACAGCCTATTCATATCCATTACAAGTTTGCCTGTAGAAATCAGATCGTCAGTCAGATTTATAATACACTCCAATATGTTGTCTGTAATTACATCTAGAGATCCATTTATTTGTGGGGATTCTTTCCATCATTTAAACTCCAGTGTATTAGTTTAAACAATAAATAATGAAAATTATGATGTCTGATTGCATGAGAGGTTATTACGTATGTCTACGGGTCATATTTGTATTTTCGTACATCTTAAAATCCATTTATTTGTGGGGATTCTTTCTATTATTTAAACTCCAGTGTATTAGTTTAAACAATAGATAATGAAAATTATGATATCTGATTTGTCTACGGGTCATATTCGTATTTTCGTACAATTGCTTCACGTTTTGTCATTCTGAAACAATATACTCTGCAGTATTCTCACCATTTCTTTATTGCTATTTTGACTGATAATTTAAATTCGTTTTAATGGCTTTCTATAAAATCATATCTTCTTTGAATCTGGGGGAAATGCGTCTAAATAAAACCTCTAGCATCCTGCGTACTAGAATCATTATTCAAATCGGCATTGCTATACTTCAGCGTATTAGGAATAATAAATTTGCCTTTTTAAAAAATTATTGTTGCAAAATGACAAAGACAAACATACCAAATTGTACTCTGTGTTACCTTTCCAAAGGTTAGCTACAGTTTTGGGGATCCTTAATCACTTTTCGGTCCTTTTCTCATTCATGACTTATCACCGGGTCAACCAGTTCGTGATCACGAGTGTAGAATTATTTTTGTAGCAATGACTTCAACCTAGGAGCAACGTAGATTTGTTTGAGCAGCTTTTGTGCCAATAGCTGAGCTCTGCTCAGAAAATAATGTTACCTTTGTCATGCTAAAATGCTAAAATGTATAAAATGAAAACAAAAATATAATTATTACTAGACTGGGATATTGCACTACAGATTGTATATCGAGTGAGTGATTGTTGTTTAACGCCAAATGAGCAAAATGTTAGCTATATCACGGCAAGAACAAGTTACATTTTGCATGAGGTGATGATGATGTCTACTTTTATATTGCTAGCTCACTGAAACAGCAGTCCACGGGTAGACATGTTGCTTCAGTGAGCTACCACTATAAAAATAAATCCAACTCAGCGTGTTGGTCTGGAACAAAGCGGACCTCATCATCATCCCATTGAAAATTAACTTGTTCTCGCCATGAAATAGCTGAAAAATTGCTGAATTGGCGTTAAACAACACTCACTCACTCACTCACTCACTCAATAAATCATGATGCTCTTTATTTCAAATCCAATTGATGAGGTTTACTCCACCAATAAAACTGACTTTATAACTGAAATATTGTTGAAAGTTGCGTTAAACCCCATAAGCTATCCCCTAACCCCACATTCCCCTTTAATTGAACACTATTCTCCTTCGTGTAACAAGACATTGTCGACATGTGTTCTTGCTATCTATTTTGCACATTATTCCGCACTAGAGGGCATTCGTTAATTAAATAGAACGCGGGAAATGTAATACCCAACCCGAATGACGTTACATAAACAAGTGTTCCTTGTTTTTAGAATTCCGCCTACATAAATTGTATATGAAAACGTTTAATAGCAAATATTAGACAGACGGAAATAAAGCACAATTATGAATTGAAGGTCACAAATACAACCCTAGTTTTCCGAGGAACTACCTCTGCAATATGTACCTATCACCTCTAAGGTTATAAGGCCGAACCCCGTCCATGGCAAGATGTACTCGAAATAACATGTGATAAAATTTCCTCCACCAATAACACTGACCACCTCAAAATAACTGAAATATTGTTGAAAGTGGCATTAAACACCATAAACCAAACCAAAATCAAATATCATAATCTGGATATACCAGTGATAGGTTAAATGAAAAGTAAAAACATATAGTAGCCAATTTCAAACTACAATGCGAAGGATCAATCTGACAAATCCGGATATTTGTAGGGTACGTGTTGCTCAATCTTCAGTTTTTTGTATACTCTTTTCTTGACCAATGATTGTCCTTTTGTCCTTCTTCTTTTGACCATTGTATTGTCTGTCCTTCTGTCTTTTGACCATTGCATTGTCTGTCCTTTGTCTTTTGACCATTGTATTGTCTGTCCTTCTTCTTTTGACCATTGTATTGTCTGTCCTTTGTCTTTTGACCATTGTATTGTCTGTCCTTCTTCTTTTGACCATTGTATTGTCTGTCCTTTGTCTTTTGACCATTGTATTGTCTGTCCTTTGTCTTTTGACCATTGTATTGTTTGTCCTTTGTCTTTTGACCATTGTATTGTCTGTCCTTTGTCTTTTGACCATTGTATTGTTTGTCCTTTTTCTTTTGACCATTGCATTGTCTGTCCTTTTTCTTTTGACCATTGTATTGTCCGTCCTTCTTTTGACCATTGTATTGTCTGTCCTTTTTCTTTTGACCATTGCATTGTCTGTCCTTTTTCTTTTGACCATTGTATTGTCCGTCCTTCTTTTGACCATTGTATTGTCTGTCCTTTTTCTTTTGACCATTGCATTGTCTGTCCTTTTTCTTTTGACCATTGTATTGTCCGTCCTTCCTCTTTTGACCATTGTATTGTTTGTCCTTTGTCTTTTGACCATTGTATTGTTTGTCCTTTTTCTTTTGACCATTGCATTGTCTGTCCTTTTTCTTTTGACCATTGTATTGTCCGTCCTTCTTTTGACCATTGTATTGTCTGTCCTTTTTCTTTTGACCATTGCATTGTCTGTCCTTTTTCTTTTGACCATTGTATTGTCCGTCCTTCTTCTTTTGACCATTGTATTGTCCGTCCTTTGTCTTTTGACCATTGTATTGTTTGTCCTTTTTCTTTTGACCAATGCATTGTCTGTCCTTTTTCTTTTGACCATTGTATTGTCCGTCCTTCTTTTGACCATTGTATTGTCTGTCCTTTTTCTTTTGACCTTTGCATTGTCTGTCCTTTTTCTTTTGACCATTGTATTGTCCGTCCTTCTTTTGACCATTGTATTGTCTGTCCTTCTTCTTTTGACCATTGTATTGTCTGTCCTTTGTCTTTTGACCATTGTATTGTCTGTCCTTCTTCTTTTGACCATTGTATTGTCTGTCCTTTGTCTTTTGACCATTGTATTGTTTGTCCTTTTTCTTTTGACCATTGCATTGTCTGTCCTTTTTCTTTTGACCATTGTATTGTCCGTCCTTCTTTTGACCATTGTATTGTCTGTCCTTTTTCTTTTGACCATTGCATTGTCTGTCCTTTTTCTTTTGACCATTGTATTGTCCGTCCTTCTTTTGACCATTGTATTGTCTGTCCTTTTTCTTTTGACCATTGCATTGTCTGTCCTTTTTCTTTTGACCATTGTATTGTCCGTCCTTCTTTTGACCATTGTATTGTCTGTCCTTCTTCTTTTGACCATTGTATTGTCTGTCCTTTGTCTTTTGACCATTGAATTGTCTGTCCTTCTTCTTTTGACCATTGCATTGTCTGTCCTTTTTCTTTCGACCATTGCATTGTCTGTCCTTTTTCTTTTGACCATTGTATTGTCTGTCCTTCTTTTGACCATTTTATTGTCTGTCCTTCTTCTTTTGACCATTGTATTGTCTGTCCGTCTGTCTTTTGACCATTGTATTGTCTGTCCTTCTGTCTTTTGACCATTGTATTGTCTGTCCTTCTTCTTTTGACCATTGTATTGTCTGTCCTTCTTCTTTTGACCATTGTATTGTTTGTCCTTCTGTCTTTTGACCATTGTATTGTCTGTCCTTCTTCGATTTACGACTTTTGAGTACTTCTTTGGTATGTTCAAAGTTTTCTGCATAGATATAATTAAATTTTAATTCCTTTCAAATAAGTTTATTAGGCTGTGCATTATAGCAAAGCAGAACGAACGACAAGAACTTCTACAGACGTCTGCTATATTGTACAACTTCTGATTAGTATGTTCACAGTTTCGTGCAAAGACATAATATAATTTAATTCCTTTAAGAGATGTTTATTAAGCCTTGATTCATATCATCGCAGCACGATAAGTCGTATTCCTACAGATGTCTACCATAGATAAGAATTATTGTTGTATATAAAATTGTATAGTCCGGCTTTGGGTTTAACCGACCTGGGCTCGAACCCATGATCTACTCCACTCAAGACGAGCACGCTAAGCATTACACCACCGATGCGGTTACAGTAGATATTAATTATTGCTGAACTTAAAATATCTGATCAAACAATCCTTCCATTCCATTAACCCAGTTAAGATGGAAAGTAATGCGAGTTTTCTTTATCTGATTGGTTATATTTTCTGCCAAACACAGTTTATTGAAAGTTCATTGTTGTTGTCCTGGACGAATGAACTACACAACTTTTACGTACGGAAAGACAACTTACTGAAGATCCTAACAACATTCTTTCCCATACGATTTGCTGCTTTTAAGGGTGTTAGGATCATAGCGTTTAACGCCACTTTCAAAATTATTGCAGTTATATCGTGGAGGTCATTTTTATTGGTGGAGGAAACCGCAGTACCCGGAGAAAACCACCGACCTACCGCAAGTCACTGACAAACGTTATCACATAGTATTGCATCGAGTATACCGCACCTTAGCGGGATTCGAACTCACAGCATTAGATGTGTTGCCTTTAAGCGTGTTGTCGTCATATATATGTAATAAATACAAGTGACAGATAGTCGTTGAATATTTAATTTCATGGTTTGATTTATTATTCACAAGAAAGCCAAGAAATATGGTACACCGTAAATAGTAACGGAGCTACAGTAAGATTATCAGTTATTGTGAAAAGAAAGTTTAAACAGCGATAGTCAACAATTCCACCAATATCAACAAAACGAACAACAACCTGTCACCTAAAGAAAGATTAAACAGCGATGGTCAACAATTCCACGAATATCAACAAAACGAACAACCTCTCATCTTAACTCACGGATCAGGAAGAAAAAAGGACCACGACATGTGACGTTGGAAATCCAGGTCCCGGATTGCGACAGTGACAAACATGTGGAGGGGATAAACTGGTTAATAGGTATATCAATATTCAAGCAGTTTTACCTTGTGAAGAAGATTTGTTCAAAATGGATTATTTATTGGTTTTCATTCCTTCAAGCTATTTTGCTATTTGCTTATTTACGTTATTTGTGTTTGTTTGCGGATAGGGGTGTCCAACACATATTGCGTTCTGTTTTTGTTTAATTGTTTTTGGTCTTGTGTGCACTTTGTTGCCAGTTTCTCTGGTTTGATCATTTTTGATTGCCCATTCGCTGTTCTCTAACGTTTATTTGCAGCTTTATTATGACAACCAGACGCAGAGGGGGAGGGACCAGAAACATTTAAGACAGATGAAAGCCCCGCCTTGTGGAGGTGTATGAATATCACTAATTATGCTAAGGATATGAGGTAGAATCCACGTCTGTTGTCACATCAACAATTGTAACTACTGGGTGATCTAGACATATGGCTCGTTACAGAGTATGCATATTCCAATCATTAGTGTATTATTATTTTGTCTCGTCTAGTGACAGCTAATTGTCAGTTTTCGTATGCAAAAAAATAATTATAAATCGTATGTAAGAATGTCCTCTTAAATAGATAATTGTTACTGAAGTAGAACATATAACAAATTTGCTTCGTTATCTTGGCGAGTGATATTTTCTAGATCTGAGTTAAGTGTCCACCCTTGTCAATATGATGTAATTTTGCAAATGAAAGGGACATTTTAAAAGCTATATTTAAGTGTCCACCATTGTCAATATGATGCAATAACGGAAATGACATTTTAAATGGCTAGAGGAGGTCATGTGATTTATTTGTTTATAGTATAGACATAGCCCGCATTTTGGCTATCCTATTTAGACCTCGATCGTGTGACCTATCGCGATCATTAGAATTTATTAATAGGCTTCATGAATCTGTCCCCCTCCAGTGAAAAAAATAATTGTCAACTTTCGTATGTAGAAAATAACTATAAAATGCATAATTGTTAATCAAGTACGACTTACTAACTAATTGTCTTCGTTAACTGATTTAAGTGTTCATCCTTATCAATATGATGCAATTTTGCAAATGGGAATGACATTATAAAATGGCTGGAGGAGATCATATGACTGGTATGATAAGTTCATGTGATTCAAATAATCCACAGCATAAATTCAACGTGTCAAAAAATATATTTCTGGCTTAAATGATTTGTTATATGAATTCATATGTATTCTAGCATTATTCTGATTGTTTGCTATGTAATTTTTATTCCACCGAGCACTTGAAGTCACCTCCGGTTTTTAGCCCGTTTTTTGAATATATGAATAAACGTTAGAGAATACCGAAGGGGCAATCAAAAATGGACAATCCAGAGAAACTGGCAACATTGTGTACACAACACACAAGACGAATACAAAAAAAAAACAAAAAAACACCACAAAAAATCAAAAACAAAAACAAACAAACAAAAAAACCAAGAACCCCCCCCCCCCCCCCCCCACAACATTTTATGTTTTGGGCACTATACGCAAGCAAGCACATTTAACGTAAATAAGACATGAGCCATCCTACAAACAACTAGAGGTAAAGACGAACCGAACATCGTTTTTATGCGGAAATCGTAACGGACATCATAACACGGAAATCAGAACATAAAGAAAAAAATGGTTCCTCTGTCTGACTGGTTCTGACTGGAACCAACGCACACGCGAACTCTCTCTCTCAATTTCATCATTCTCTACGTTCTTGTTCAATTTTCACATTTTAATGCAAACACTATTACCATTATGAAAAGAAGTAAATAATACATACATGCTCTATTTAATAATGTTGTAGATTATTGTACATAGAGGAAGACTTACTCCTGCACTAGCCATTTTACATATTGGAGCAAATGAAATATGTTGAAGTTAAACTATTAAACATTATTACGGAATATATGTGTCACAGATGGTTACGGATATGCTTCGTTTGTATAGATGTCAATCCGTTTTTCTTTCCTCTTTTATGACTTTTCACCGGATATTTAACAGGAGTAGTGAGGTTATTGTTTCTCTATCTTAGTTTTCTGTGTAGTGTTTAATGGATCATTGTTTGTTCTTGTTTGTCCGTTTCTTTTGACCATTGTATTGTCGGTCTTTAAAGCTATGGGTTATTGTTACCCAATTCGTATCTTCATACTATTTTTTATTTCTAAGTAGAAAATGTCTGTAATTCAAGACATATAATAAGGGATATCATTCAAAGACAAAAATACATGATTTCAAGAAACCTATATGTCTTTATGCTAGACCAGGTCTACAGCCAAATATTATCTGAATTTTGTGTGTTTTCCACACGTGACTCTACTGTCAAACATCAAACTTCAAAACAGAAATAACTACGACACAAACTGACGAAAACCTAGATATAGCCATGGGACAGGCACACAGACGCGTAGGAGTTAAACCCATATCTACATCTTAATTGCAATAACTGTACTTTATCTTTAAAGAATATCCTTATTATATTTCTATATTTCTATGAATAACCGATATCTCTAAATCAGAAATTAGATTTATCTCTAAGAATTAATATAAACCTAATTGGTATTAGGAATTGTATAACAATAATCAGAATAATTATTCAATGCTGTAGGCATCCGATACCATATATAGATAGATATATATTTGTTTAATGAGACATATATTGAGGGGGAGTCGTGGCCGTGATCGCATGGTAGTATAGATTTAGAACTACCTGTGCAATCAGTGCCTATCACCAATTAAGAAGAGTTTGAAGATACCAAGTGGTTATCAGAATCCGTAAATCGAAGAAGGACAGACAACACAATGGTCAAAAGAAAAGGGACAAAAGGACAAACAATCATCTACAAACTAAAGATCGAGAAACAAGAACCCCACTAAAGATCGGGGCTAAACCCAGATGCTCCGAAAGGCACTTATTAAAAAGTGGTGGGGTCAAACTAGCTTAATAAACCCACACACCCCCTCTTAGTGAATGATGGGGTCACGACGCGATTTCCACATCAATGGTAACTACTCGGCCATTCTCGCTACCCTGCAAATAACCTCGTATGCATTAGGCGTATACATCACACTATCTTTCACATGTCAGTTACATGAAAGTTTGATAAAGTTATATTTTAAACAATTTTCTATATTTCAATTAAAGTTTTAATTAGTTTTGCATGATTAGATTTTACTTAGTATGTCTTCCATATTGGATTTTCTTGGACTATATTTTTGTGCTGCTTAGCTTAACTTAACTTCCGGCAAACAATTTAAGAATAATTTCTACTATGTACGTACCAGGTTATTTGCAGGGTAGCGAGAATGGCCGAGTAGTTACGATTGATTTCCACATGTGACTACTGTCAAACATCAAACTTCAAAACAGAAATAACTACGACACAAACTGGCGAAAACCTATATCTGTTTAATGAGACATATATTTAGAGGGCGTCGTGATTGTGATCGTATGGTAATTTGGATTTACAACTACCTGTGTAATCAGTGCCTATCACCACTAAAGTGGTGAGATCGAACCACACTCAAGGCGAGGTGTACTGGATACAACAGTATGTGATAAAGTTTGTCAGTGACTTGCGACAGGTTGGTGGTTTCTCCGGATTCCTCCACCAATAAAACAGACCGCCACGATATAATTTTCACATTTTAATGCAAATACTATTAACATTATGAAAAGAAGTAAATAATACATACATGCTCTACAAATAATGTTGTAGATTATTGTACATAGAGGAAGACTTACTCGTCTCCTACCCATTTTACATATTGGAGCATATGAAATATGTTGAAGTTAAACTACTAAACATTATTACGGAATATATGTGTCACAGATGGTTACGGATATGCTTCGTTTGTATAGATGTCAATCCGTTTTTCTTTCCTCTTTTATGACTTTTCACCGGATATTTAACAGGAGTAGTGAGGTTATTGTTTCTCGATCTTAGTTTTCTGTGTAGTGTTTAATGGATCATTGTTTGTTCTTGTTTGTCCGTTTCTTTTGAACATTGTATTGTCGGCCTTTAAAGTTATGGGTCCATTGTTACCCAATTGGTATCTTCATACTATTTTTTATTTCTAAGTAGAAAATGTCTGTAATTCAAGACATATAATAAGGGATATCATTCAAAGACAAAAATACATGATTTCAAGACCAGGTCTACAGCCAAATATTATCAGAATTTTGTGTGTTTTCCACACGTGACTCTACTGTCAAACATCAAACTTCAAAACAGAAATAACTACGACACAAACTGACGAAAACCTAGATATAGCCATGGGACAGGCACACAGACGCGTAGGAGTTAAACCCATATCTACATCTTAATTGCAATAACTGTTTATCTTTAAAGAATATCCTTATTATATTTCTATATTTCTATGAATAACCGATATCTCTAAATCAGAAATTAGATTTATCTCTAAGAATTAATATAAACCTAATTAGTATTAGGAATTGTATAACAATAATCAGAATAATTATTCAATGCTGTAGGCATCCGATACCATATATAGATAGATATATATTTGTTTAATGAGACATATATTGAGGGGGAGTCGTGGCCATGATCGTATGGTAGCATAGATTTAGAACTACCTGTGCAATCAGTGCCTATCACCAATTAAGATGAGTTTGAAGATACCAAGTGGTAATCAGAATCCGTAAAGGACAGACAACACAATGCACCCGATATAATATATAGATAGATATTTGCTTAATGAAACATATATTTAGGAGACGTCGTGATCATGATCGTATGGTAGTTTAGATTTACAACTACATATACTATGTACCAGTGCTTATTACCACGTCAGTTGTGAGTGCGAACTCCACGTATGGCGAGGTGTACTCGATACAACATTATGCGATAAAGTGTGTCAGTGACTTGCGACAGGTCGTTGTTTTTCTCCGGGTACTCTCGTTTCCTCCACCAATAAAACTGACCGGCGTGATATAACTGAAATATTGATGAAAGTGGCGTCAGACACCACAACCCTAGCCTATATATTTGGGGGCGTACTAACTATACCGTAAACCCTAACCCTAACTTTTTTTGATTTCTAAGTAGAAAATGTACTATCTATACGGTAAATCATTTAAACCAAATGACCTCCTCTAGTAATTAAAAAAGTCATTTTCATTTGCACAATTACAACATATTGATCTGGATAGGGACTTAAATCAGATTTACACAATATGACTCTAGAAGATAACGAAGAATATTAGTTATATGTTCTACAGTAATGGGAATCGTACAATTTAGAGGACATTCTTACTTTCATTTTCATAGTTCTGTTCGTAGTAAGAAAGCGAAATATTATCTGTCACTAAAATGGACAAAATAATGAAGCACGTTATATTTATTCAACTGTCTTTATCGGAATCAGCTTATATTGTTATAAAACCGAGTACTTGATGGTACATTCGTCGACGTCTGACTACGGGAAAAACGTCTGCGACGACGTGGGTTAGAGCGCATATTCTCATATTACGCAATAATTTTCAGATATATACTCAATGTTCGAGGTTTAATCGGTCATTGTAAATATACGACACATTTCTGGAATAATGTTCATCATGCATGATCGAGATCTAAAGATTGGAAAGCCAAATAATTTAAAAGTGTTTGGGAACAAGAAAATATAAGACTATAAGACCTCACTCTAAGTAATCATTACCAAATATCTACACATGCAGTGTTGCATCTTTAATCAGTCATTATAACTGTGCCATGTGGTTCTGGACTAACCTTCGTCAGTTATGCTCCAGGTCAACGGATTGGAGAGTCAAAACATTCATAAAGTATTTGTGAGAAGAAAATTGAAGGCATAAACAAGATAACAATATTGGCTGAGGTCACCTATGCTTGAGAGAGGTGAACCTTACATTTAATAATAATTATATTATTTAGAAATCGTAAATTCCAATACTAAATATAGCAAATAAAATAAACAATGTCAGCGCCGAAACACTGACTAAAGGGCGGATGGTACTATCGGGGACAAATAGTCCACCAGTAGAGGTATCATAGTCCATCAGTAGATGTATCATAGTCCATCAGTAGAGGTATCATAGCCCATCAGTAGAGGTATCATAGTCCATCAGTAGAGGTATCATAGTCCATCAGTAGAGGTATCATAGTCCATCAGTAGAGGTATCATAGTCCATCAGTAGAGGTATCATAGTCCATCAGTAGAGGTATCATAGCCCATCAGTAGAGGTATCATAGTCCATCAGTAGAGGTATCATAGTCCATCAGTAGAGGTATCATAGTCCATCAGTAGAGGTATCATAGCCCATCAGTAGAGGTATCATAGTCCATCAGTAGAGGTATCATAGTCCATCAGTAGAGGTATCATAGTCCATCAGTAGAGGTATCATAGTCCATCAGTAGAGGTATCATAGTCCATCAGTAGAGATATCATAGTCCATCAGTAGAGGTATCATAGTCCATCAGTAGAGGTATCATAGTCCATCAGTAGAGGTATCATAGTCCATCAGTAGAGGTATCATAGTCCATCAGTAGAGGTATCATAGTCCATCAGTAGAGGTATCATAGTCCATCAGTAGAGGTATCATAGTCCATCAGTAGAGGTATCATAGTCCATCAATAGAGGTATCATAGTCCATCAGTAGAGGTATCATAGTCCATCAGTAGAGGTATCATAGTCCATCAGTAGAGGTATCATAGTCCATCAGTAGAGGTATCATAGTCCATCAATAGAGGTATCATAGTCCATCAGTATAGGTATCATAGTCCATCAGTAGAGGTATCATAGTCCATCAGTAGAGGTATCATAGTCCATCAGTAGAGGTATCATAGTCCATCAGTAGAGGTATCATAGTCCATCAGTAGAGGTATCATAGTCCATCAGTAGAGGTATCATAGTCCATCAGTAGAGGTATCATAGTCCATCAGTAGAGGTATCATAGTCCATCAGTAGAGGTATCATAGTCCATCAGTAGAGGTATCATAGTCCATCAGTAGAGGTATCATAGTCCATCAGTAGAGGTATCATAGTCCATCAATAGAGGTATCATAGTCCATCAGTATAGGTATCATAGTCCATCAGTAGAGGTATCATAGTCCATCAGTAGAGGTATCATAGTCCATCAGTAGAGGTATCATAGTCCATCAGTAGAGGTATCATAGTCCATCAGTAGAGGTATCATAGTCCATCAGTAGATGTATCATAGTCCATCAGTAGAGGTATCATAGTCCATTAGTAGAGATATCATAGTCCATCAGTAGAGGTATCATAGTCCATCAGTAGAGGTATCATAGTCCATCAGTAGAGGTATCATAGTCCATCAGTAGAGGTATCATAGTCCATCAGTAGAGGTATCATAGTCCATCAGTAGAGGTATAATAGCCCATCAGAATAGGTATCATAGTCCATCAGTAGAGGTATCATAGTCCATCAGTAGAGGTATCATAGTCCATCAGTAGATGTATCATAGCCCATCAGTAGAGGTATCATAGTCCATCAGTAGAGGTATCATAGTCCATCAGTAGAGGTATCATAGTCCATCAGTAGAGGTATCATAGTCCATCAGTAGAGGTATCATAGTCCATCAGTAGAGATATCATAGTCCATCAGTAGAGGTATCATAGTCCATCAGTAGAGGTATCATAGTCCATCAGTAGAGATATCATAGTCCATCAGTAGAGGTATCATAGTCCATCAGTAGAGGTGTCATAGTCCATCAGTAGAGGTATCAAAGTCCATCAGTAGAGGTATCATAGTCCATCAGTAGAGGTATCATAGCCCATCAGTATAGGTATCATAGTCCATCAGTAAAGGTATCATAGTCCATCAGTAGAGGTATCATAGTCCATCAGTAGAGGTATCATAGTCCATCAGTATAGGTATCATAGTCCATCAGTAGAGGTATCATAGTCCATCAGTAGAGGTATCATAGTCCATCAGTAGAGGTATCATAGTCCATCAGTAGAGATATCATAGTCCATAAGTAGAGGTATCATAGTCCATCAGTAGATGTATCATAGTCCATCAGTAGAGGTATCATAGTCCATCAGTAGAGATATCATAGTCCATCAGTAGAGATATCATAGTCCATCAGTAGAGGTATCATAGTCCATCAGTAGAGGTATCATAGTCCATCAGTAGAGGTATCATAGTCCATCAGTAGAGGTATCATAGTCCTCAGTAGAGGTATCATAGTCCATCAGTAGAGGTATCATAGCCCATCAGAATAGGTATCATAGTCCATCAGTAGAGGTATCATAGTCCATCAGTAGAGGTATCATAGTCCATCAGTAGAGGTATCATAGCCCATCAGTATAGGTATCATAGTCCATCAGTAGAGGTATCATAGTCCATCAGTAGAGGTATCATAGTCCATCAGTAGAGGTATCATAGTCCATCAGTAGAGGTATCGACCCAGTGATAGTTATGAAACGTAGATATCTTAGTTTAGTGCGTATGATGCTTTTCTGGAATAATGTTATCACATACATTCAATATCAAAAGATTGGAAAGCCAAATACTTTAGAAGTCTTTAGGATCAAGAAAACGGAAGGTCCTAAACAGGATAGCCATGCTGCTGAGGGTTGAAGTTACCTAGGTCTGAGGGAGGAGAACATATGTTTAATAACAATTACACAATTAGAACTACAGGGTGGATGATACCTTCGTGGACAATAATCCACCAGTAGAGGTATCCAGGATTTCAAGTTAGGGGGGGGGGCGCGAAAATTTGTGGGGTATTTCGTGTTAAAAATCACGATTTTACGCCAAAAAATCATATTTTTTTCAATTGCGGAGGGAGGCGCGAAACAAATTTTTTTTTGGGGGGGGGGGGCACCGGTTGCGGCCCTTGGTATCGACCTAGAGATAGCTATAAAACGTAGATATCTAATTTAGTGCACACTGTGCTTTCATGGAACAACTTTCATCTACACTAATTATTATTTATAGTATACGATTGATATGAAATACTCCTCTAAAATTACTTCTTAGTTATAAAAGTAAGATTTATCGTACTGTTTTGATCTGACATAAAACTTAAAAATTAAAACTTCTCGGGAAGGAATTGAATCTTAATTCGGATTATCTACGAAAAATGGTGGCACTAAGATATATCACCATCTCCCCGAGAATGTAAATAGAATGAGCTTTATTTACGGGACAACTGTTGTTTTATGTTTTCCCTTTATCTTATAATATACTACTACAATGTTGACAGCACATCAAACCACATGCCAATCAATGCACAGGCACTCGAATTCCGGACCCCCCCCCCTTTTTTTCCTCATTTGGTCCCTCCCGCGATTATGGTATGGATCTTTGTCTGGAAGTATATCTTTGAACCATTTATCCATATTTTACAACATTTCGTGTTACAACTCTCTCGTTCTACTAACTTTTGTTTCTATGTCCAGCTGCCGTATTACTTATATATACATAAAGGTATGAAACAGTCGTCAAAATACAAAGAGGGAATCCTCGCTTCGACTCGATATTTTACAATAACGCGCCAGTTTTAAAAAGGACCTTCGCTTGTCCTCGTCTCAAAAATGATTTCCCTTCATTCCTATCTAGTACGAACAACAAATATTTATTGACGAAATTCAAGTTTATTCTCGACGACACATCCAACTTTCCTCCACTCGTGCCCATTCAGGAGGTCAGCCGAACATATTTTGTTTCGCGCTATTTCATTGGTCGGAAAGATTTTCGGAACTTTGTTAGCTTGTTCTTCGCTATGCACGGCCAATCCATTTCGTATCGAGAGGCCTATTAAGTGGGAGTTTTAAATAAGAATAAAAGAATACAAGTTTCAACAAAAATACCGTTATTTTGGCAAAACTTTCAAAGAACAAGCACGAGAAGTACACGGCAGATTAAATCTAGGACTCTGTTGATGAACTTTTTTTTCTTCTTTTCTTTGGAAAAGGGGGGTGGGGGGAGAATAGATGATGTTGTTAGGTATATATTGGTTTGTTGTTGAAGATTCAAGCAGAAAAGCGAAGCTGGTTGTTTCCTTGTATGTTGTTGGATTTTGTTTTATGTACAATATACATGATGTACATTTACCAATAACCATTCTATTTTTCAGGTAAATAACATAATTAGAACTTTTCATGAGTATCGCAACAAAGCTTGATCTTTAATTCTTTCTGTAGCTGAAAGAAATATTATAAAAATTCTGGTTTGAACAATACACACCTAAAATTGTGGATGTTAAAAAAAAAGGGGGGGGGGGTAATTACTCACAAAAAAGTTTTTGTACCTAGACACGTATTATTTTTGGGTCTAATGTACCCTTTTTCTTGGGGGGGGGGACACAATTTGTGTTGTATTTTTTTATTGGTTTATTGAAACATGAAGTACTGAAAATGCACACCTTCATGTTTTACTTATTTTAACTGTTTAAATCAAAACTGGGCATAGAAATTGCATTAAGAGGGGTTTTTTTTTCTTTTTTTTTCTTTTATTTTGGGGGGGGGGGGGTCATTAATTATTTGTGATGAGTCTAGGGACAAAAATGTTGATGCCCCCCCCCCCCCCCCCCCCCATGTAAATTAAAGAATATTTTGTTCTTTCCTATGTTTTTTGCAAAGGCCATTACAGTTGGAATTTTACACGTAATTCCCTAAACAGAGAAGAAATACAAAATGTTTTTCCATCATTGATTAAACTTAACATATTTTTGCTTTTTTATTGCTGCTGTTGGTGATTGCATACAGCTGTCTAGAGAGGCACTTGCCACATGGATTGCTGTTTGTGATTGCCAATAGTACATCTATTTTGCATGTTTGTTTAAATGAACTGTAATTGCTATTATTTTATGTAGTGCTTGACATACGTTGTTATGTTTATATCTGTATAGTCGGTTTAAGCGCTTTTTAGGGCTCATGTTGATTTGCTGTCTATGTATATATATACCGACTCTAAATAAAATTTACTTACTTACTTACTTACTTACTAATCCCTTTAATGCAAAAATTTCTTTTGAGGCATATTTACATATACCTGTTTCTAAGGCAGAAGAGGGGAATTATGAAAGCTACAATTTACAAGGGGTTTAATTATGTACACTGTCTTTTTGTTGTTGCTGGGATAGGGGTTGAGGAGCATTAACTCATTTTTATTTTTTGACAAGCCTAAAAAGGAGATTTTTTGGCTTTATGATAACTAGTGTCCCTTTCTCTCTGATCTTTTCTGTGATCAAATGGTCATCCGTCAAAATTTATGTTTGAAGTGCATTTTTCCATTTCAGACAATATTCTTACCATGTCACTAGGTTCGTCATTTTTTTTTCTGGTGCCTATATAACACATTGGCTGAAAAGGTTTATTTTCTACTTTTATTCTTATTTAAAACTCCCGCTTAATAGGCCTCTCGATATGAAATGGATTGGCCGTGCATAGCGAAGAACAAGCTAACAAAGTTCCGAAAATCTTTCCGACCAATGAAATAGCGCGAAACAAAATATGTTCGGCTGACCTCCTGAATGGGCACGAGTGGAGGAAAGTTGGATGTGTCGTCGAGAATAAACTTGAATTTCGTCAATAAATATTTGTTGTTCGTACGTATAAACTAGATAGGAATGAAGGGAAATCATTTTTGAGACGAGGACAAGCGAAGATCCTTTTTAAAACTGGGGCGTTATTGTAAAATATCGAGTCGAAGCGAGGATTCCCTCTTTGTATTTTGACGATTGTTTCATACCTTTATGTATATATAAGTAATACGGCAGCTGGACCTAGAAACAAAAGTTAGTAGAACGAGAGAGTTGTAACACGAAATGTTGTAAAATATGGATAAATGGTTCAAAGATATACTTCCAGACAAAGATCCATACCATAATCGCGGGAGGGACCAAATGAGGAAAAAGAGGGTCCGGAATTCGAGTGCCTGTGAATCAATGCTATGAAAATAAACCTTGAATACGGTTGTTTCGAGTCATGTCAATTCCGACCACGTTCCGTCTTTTTCATGTCTTGACGTCTGAACAAATCGACAGGCGATTTCCGGTGTTTACGCTATTACTGTGACAACGTCAGCATATCATAGTCGTAGAGGAGGAAACGGTACCAGGAAAAGTATTCTGTTAATTGGGCACAGATGACAAAAGATGATAGGCTTGTTAGTAATTAGATTTTGGTTCATAGTTGACCATCGTTTCCCTATTATGTCATTCAACAGCCTTTCAAACATCTAAATTATGGTTCAGGTCATTAGTTTTATTTTGTAGTGCTAGAATTATATATACGTATAAGAAAACTTTTGTGTCATATGGAATAAACCTGTTATTGTTTAGACTATTACTCAGCCTTCTTTACAACAAGGAGATCGAGTGGCCATACAGGTGTGCATAAGTGGTAAAATTTAGCTATTGTTTCTACGATTTCACGTTTGGATTTTCCAACGGTTTTGATTGTGTTATAATGTTTGTTTTTAATTCTATTCGAGCCAGTGAGTCTTTGCACTCGCGCATTAATGACGTGCTTCGATCCGTGCTGAAAAGATGCAAATACTTATTTTATAGCCATTGGTTTAGGGAACGACCATTTACCTTGAATGGGGGGGGGGGTTATGGTTTATTTCTAAAAAAATATTTTGATTCCCAATGTTGCTGAAAAAAATATTCTGATTTTGGTGGAGGAAAAAAAGATTTCTGAACGAAACAAAAAACCATAACCCCCTCCCCCTTCAAGTTAAATGGTCGGTCCCTTAGCACGACCGGGGATACAAACTATTACATAAAACAATCGAAGGAAGCACTCGTTTCATTACACTAACCAATGATTCGGTTCTAATTTGTTTGACAAAAAGTTACAATCTCATTTACAGAAATGGTCAAAATATCATTAAGCTATTCTAATCTTAGGGGATATACTAGATAGATAGATATCATTAATTCAAGACGTTATGCCATTCATATATAAATTGGTATATGCTCCTTTCAATTACAAGAATAAAATTAACGCGTGTCATTTCAATCAACATTCATTTATAACCCGGCATTTCCAATGAAGTTAACTACATGAGGTCGCAAAAATAGCATTCACACGGATAGTTAATATTCCCAAACCGTCATTCAACGAGAAATTAGAAATCGAATATTCAGAATACCTAAGGAGTTTCCTGGTAGGATACCTAATTACCTTAAATATAACGCATATACTATGAAGACAAATTATCGATGTAATTCTAATATATAATTGGTTACGTTTTCTAACAAAAGCGGAGCAAATCCTTTCCATTATTTAATAATGGTTAATAGGTTTTCCGCTTATCTAGAGATTTAGCACCATGGAAAGTCTTACATTCAGAAAACACATTTATATGATAGAAATGATTTTCAAAGCCGAAAAACGTTGTCAGAAACGTGACTTTTTAGACTTATTTTGCGCTTGGTATTTTCCTGTATAATACAATTAGAAATTGTGGATTTTCTGTCAATTTATCGCTGTAAGTAATATCGATTATCAAAATATTTTTAAAAAAAAATCACAAAACACGGAATCTGATAATCATAGCAACGAAGTGCTTTGTACAATTTGTAAAAGAAGAAAATGAAGATGCTAAAGAGGGGTAATCAGAAGCCGTGACATTGAAAAAAGACAGACAAATGTTAGTCACAATTAGTTCTCCAATTATAATATATGACTATTGCTCAATTAATAACTTCGTCCTGTTTTATGTTGCATTGTGACGGCAGAAATGATTGATTGTAGTTCACTTTTGCCTCCTTTGATGATATTCCTGTCTTTTAACGGTAACACGATGGGTATCACTACTGGAGCAGGTACATCTAACCCTTGCGGAGCACCTGAGTTCATCCCGGTTTATATGTGGTACGTGTGACTCAATCTGTAGTTTTCAGTGTAATGCTTAGTTATCATTGTTTGTCTTATATTCTGTCTTCTTCGATAAACAGCTTCTGATTACCCTCCCCCCTTTGGTATATTTCAAATTTTTCACACGTTATTATTTTACCACTTTTAATTGCGAGAGACAAACAAAGGAATATACAGAGTGATCATATATACCTACGAAAAGTTTGAAGGTACTATAATATAGATATTGGGGTAATCAGAAGCCGACATTCAGCAATATTTCAGCTATATCATGGGGGTAAGTTTTAGTGGTGGAGTAAGCCGGAGTACCCGGAGAGAACCACCGACCCTGGGCAAGCAATTGGTAAACTTTATCACTTGCGGCTGTTAGTCGATTGGACCCTTTTTTGTAATTTACAAATCGGAGCGCGAACTCACGCCGTATTGGTAATAGGCTTTTATGAGCTGTTAGATCCAACGACCTAACTCGTTGAGCCACCCGGGCCCCGCATTACACCGAAAATCGAAGAACATACAATACAATACAATACAAATAAAGGAGAGAGGGAAAATCAATGGTAGACAAAACTCAATACAGAAAACTGAAGCTAAAACAACACGAACCTATGTAAAAACAGGAGGTTAACTTATGTGCTCCAAAAGTGTAAGCTGCTCTGCTATTAGCACCCGTCGTGTTAATGTTATTAAATACCTCCGGTGATAAGTCATAAATATTACATCAAATAGGGATCTATTGTGTGCGACCGGTGGATTAATAAGAAGAGTTTGAAGATACTAAAGGGGTAATCAGAATCCGTAAATCAAAGGACAGACAACACTATGGCCAAAAGAAAAAAGGACAAAATTAGGACAAACAACGATCTACAAAACATACATATAAAACTAAAGATCGAGTAACACGAACCCCACTAAAACTGGGGGTGAACTCAGGTGCACCGGAAGGGGAAGCAGTTCCTGTTCAACTAGTGGCACCAGTTGTGTGAATCTAATTACAAACCCGGTGATAAGTCATGAATGAGGAAAGGATCGGGAAGTGTTTACGACATAACTTGGCATCCAGAAAACCCTTATAAAAGGTCAATATTCGTTTATATGGTTTACATCAGATATATAGTTGTGTTTGTTTTATTTAATTACAATATACATTTACTTTCTTTTGATGATAATAAATAATGTGGTTTTATTGAAGTTTGAAACACTGATATTCACTTATACCAACGGCTGTAGAAAATATCAGTTTTTCGAAAGTCAATTAAGCCACATATTTTTTTCCGAATGAAAAAAAACCCAGTTATTATTTTATTACATTTCTAAGGAAACAGTGGAACTCAATTACTAACCACACACCAAAATACAGTGATACAGCAAAGCTGAAGTGACGTGGCGTCTTGTTCGGTGAATATTATTCAATTAATGACTTTGGATGAGGTTAATACCACGATTTAGCAACCCCAGAGATCTGATTATCACCGAGGCCATCACGATTTATCAACCCCAGAGATATGATTATCACCGAGGCCATCGGCCGAGGTGATAATCAGATCTCTGGGGTTGATAAATCGTGGTATTAACTGAAATCCAAAGTCATCAATTGATTTATTATATGAGTAAATCCGAAATTAGTGATATTCTGTTTTTTTTCACTGTAATAGTCATCACAAAAAAATGCGGTTCGCCAAGGTAATACTTGAGCGATCCTCTTATCCACCTGTGACTTTCACCGGAAGATGAATAAAATTCAAAACAAACAAAATGTCGCGAAAAGGAAAACAACGTGGGGTAGACATAAAACAAGAAGATGTATTACAAGCTGTTGTTAGGAAAACGCTGATTGGATAGCAAAACCGCTTCTTTAAATATCGACCAATCAGAGAATACATTTTCAAAATAAGCAACCTGGACTTTCCCTGTTACTATTTTTGGGTACACGCTACAGTGTTCAAAAGTAATGTTAACCTCGCGTGCTCTTTTGAGCGATGATAATCACATTTTAAAATGGAGAGTGAAGTAGTGTTTTGTCCAGTCAGAATCTAGGATAGTTATAGTCATATAATAATATCGGGGTATACTTGGCTACTTCAGGGTGTTAAAATCTCCATATCTACGGATAGGAACGTAGATAGCGAATTTATCCCCGGTTATAGTCAACAATAAAACATTTTGGACCCCGGCGGCCCACGTAAAAGTGACATTTTCTTTGTTTTTGGAAAGAATAAGTAAAAAATATGAAAGTTTAGAGTGTTTTTTTACCCGGTAGAACCCTACAGTTGATCAAAGTAACAGCTTTATATTTAATATAAAGCTAATATTAACTAAATTTGATTTTGATGCTCAACGTCGCGAGCTTTAACGTCATATTATCCCCGTTTTGAAAATTATAACAATATTTTATTGATTAAATGGCTAGTTACACCCGGTAATATGGTCTTTGGTTTGAACCGATCGGGACTCGAACCCACGACCTACCACAAACAAGGCTAGCACGCTACCCATTACACCACCGATGCGGTTCTACTTTAGGCACCTTTAGAGAACCGTTAGGTAGTGGTTTCGAATATAGCAATAAATTGACTATTTTATCCACATATTGTCGTTGTTGGCTAGCAAACAGTCATGATGAGTACTTTTCTATAAAGAAAAACCCAGAATTATGCACCTTAATTGAAAAAATTAAGAGATTGCATTGCATCTGTTTTGTGAGTTCGCCTACAGTCAGAAACGTTTGATATGGAGAATGTTGGTCTTAATGGGAAACATACAAAGACACCTATTACTATATGTTATAGGTAATATGTACATTTTCCCTTTGATGTGTGCCGCTGATAAAGTCTGGAACACTGAACAGACCTTGATCCACAAAAATATTAGGTCAGTTCGTAACTCGCATGCGCCAGTTAATCAGTCAGTCGTACATAAAACACATTAGGACGTCCCCGATAAAACAATGACGTCAGTTCTGAAGGCCTCAACACAAAAGAATATACACATACATCATATGGTTTCCATTTGAAACCAGTTGAAATGTCAGTGTGGTGTTGCAAAATATTTGTTTAGCATTGCTTAGAGCAAGTAATATCTATTGTTTGTGTAAAATATTGTATGTGGATGTTGTATGTTTTTGCATACCTGTCTCTGCTTTCTTAAAAAATACAACAACACAAAATACAAAAAAGCACTGTGGTATCGAAGCAAATAGTAGTAAATATAAATTTATATTAAGCAATCATACAGAACAAAAGATAGCATAATTGCCAATGTCATTCATCAGTAGCAATATTCCAGCAGCAACAGCGTATGGAGTTTATATTTCACAACTCATACGTTATTCTAGGGCATGTGCTCAGTACTATTATTTTCTGGACTGAGCGCAAACACTACTTAATAAAGGCTACGTTATTCCTAGGTTGATGGTATCGCTACAAAACTTCTACGGTCGTCATGATGATCTGGTTAGCAGTTACGAAATATGCATATCTCAAAAGGCAATGGATATTTTGCCTTAATGATAAGATGTTTATCGGACTTGACAATGATAAGCGAAAGGCATGAAAATATGAAAAAAGTTGATTGGTTGATTGTTGCTAAGAAGAGTTTGAAGATACCAAAGGGGCAATCAGAATCGTATATCGAAGAAGAACAGACAACACAATGGCCAAAAGAAAAAGTACAAAAGGACAAACAACGATCTACAAAACATACATATTAAACTAAAGATCGAGTAACACGAACCCCACTAAAAACCGGGGGTGAACTCGGGTGCTCTGGAAGGGTAAACAGTTCCTGTTCCTGCTAAACGTCGAATGAGTAGGACAATTTACGAACAATGAAATTTGATAGGCTGGTAGTTGTAAAACGTCAATTAACTAACAAACAAATTTGATTATTTGATTTTTGAAAAAAACTCCATGTAAGCAATACAAGTTTACACAGAAGCAACTTTATCCCATTGATTATTGTTAAACGTCAGGTGAGCAGCACAAACTTACGAACAAGCAAAAATGATCGGTTGATTGTTGCTAAACGTCAAGTGAGTAATACAAGCTTACGTACAAGTAAAAATGATCGGTTGATTGTTGTTAAACGTCAAGTGAGCAATACAAGCTTTCGTACAAGTAAATGTGATTGGTTGATTGTTGCTTAACGTCAAGTGGTCAATACAAGCTTACGTACAAGCAAATGTGATTAGTTGATTTAAACTTATTTTATTGTTCATAATAACAACAAATGGATCAGACACAAGTTTTACAACTTAGAAATGTCTTCTCCGCTAGTTACATCAATTTACATATAATCAGAACAGCATTAATTACATAATAATAACATATTTGTTCAGAATATGAAGACGAATAAAAAAAATAAAAAAATACAATAGAACGAAAAATGCAAATTTCAAAGGTCGATGAAACATACTGTGTGCTAAGGTATATGGCAAGTCGAGCATACCTCAAAGACCATTCTTAAACACGTGGTGTATGTGTGTTGCATTCTTGGATCGTATTACGATTAGACATAGTTTATATGTTGGGATTTAATTAATTCATTGAGATCTTGCATAGGTAAGTACAATTTGAACTGGATAACACATGTATATTTCATCGACCTTTGACACGTCAATCAATCAATACCCCACAGCGCGACCAAGAAAAGAATATACATACATGTAGAAGTACATAATGTTGACAATTGTCAATAACGTTATACATGTTGACTTGTTAGTTCAAGCGAAACGCCGTGTATCTTTTATGTATTTTTGTACACATGAAAATATAAACGTGTTTATTTCTACAGACAGGTCATCATTTCCAAATAACAAAATATCGATATTTACCGGTAGACCCCCCATATCAAGCATATTTAATTCAATGATCATGTTATTTCTAAGTAAATTGAATTTATTACAATATAATAGAAAATGCTCGGAACATTCGTTTTTATATCCACATGAACAAGAAGCACTAGGCACCAACTTCGATTTAAATAAATCGCTGTTCAGAGAACTACATTTATTTCTAAGCCTAGCATGCAATACACTAAGATATCGGTCTCCAAAAGAAAAGTAAGAAGGTACAGTTTTCGGTTGAAAATATTTTTGTTGCAATTTGGATTTAAAAGACGGGAGTGTCGGCAGTTGACGAAGGTTCAGATCTAGAGTGTTCCATAATTTAATCGTAGTGGGAAAATAAGACTGTTGATATGTAGATAATCGGTATGATGGTTGTGAAATATTAAGTCTGTTCCTTAAATTATAATTATTAGTGTCAGCGACTGTAGGTGGTAATAATTCTGTTAAATAATCAGGTACTTGACCGTTGACGATTTTATAAAATAGCACCAATTTTCTTACCTCCCTTCTAGTTTTCAACTTTTCCCACCCCGTCTCGATATAAATAGAATGTATACTGGCAAACGATGGTAATCCCGTAACAATACGCGCAGCTTCAAGTTGTACTTTTTCTAATCTGTCCGAATTTGTTTTTTTCCACAATTATCCCACACTTCAGATGCATATTCCAATACAAGTCTAATAAATGTTAAATAAATTTTTTCTAAATAATTTCTGTTAAGACGGTATTTTAATTTTCTGAGTACATTAAGTTGTTTCGAAGCTGATTCAATTAATTTGTCTATGTGCTTAGTCCACTTACAGTCGCTGCTGAATACAATCCCTAAATGTTTGTGTGTATGTACTGGATCAATAGTTGTTTGGTCAAAATTAAATGTTAAATTACATTCAACCCCATTGACATTAAAAATAATAATTTCAGTTTTGGTGGGATTAAACTTTAATAACCACCTGTTTGACCATTTTTTCAGGTGATTCAGATCTGTATTAATCATATTTCTTAGTGTGCTTTCATCTTGTGCTATATGTCCAATAGACGTGTCATCAGCAAAAAGACGACCTAGACCTACTATCTCATCAGTAATATCGTTTATGAAGATCAAGAACATTAAAGGACCCAATACTGACCCCTGAGGCACACCCGCATGCAAATGACCAATCCCGGATAAAGCATCTTTTATCATAACCCTTTGAGTACGGTTAGAAAAATAACGTTTTAGCCAACAAAGAAGATCACCTTTAATACCATATTTGCCAAGTTTATATAAAAGTGCTTTTACCCAAACTGTATCAAATGCTTTGCTTATATCAGCAAATGTAACGCTGGTCACTTGTTTTGCCTCTAATGCAAGTAATATTGTATGATACAACTCTATTAGTTGATGACTTGTAGAGTGACCTGGTATAAATCCCGACTGGAACTTGTATAATAGTTTATTTTCAAGTAGGTGATTAAACACATGCTTGAAAATTATTTTTTCCAGCACCTTACTTACACAAGAAAGTAAAGAAATAGGTCTATGGTTAGACGGTAAAGATTTGTCCCCATTTTTAAACAAAGGGATTACATGGGCGATTTTCCAGTCCGATGGAAATACTTTTCACGTAAGGATTTATTAAATAAACTACACAATGGTTTCGATATCTCCTCCTTTACAGACACCAACATCCTATTACTAATTATATCGGGACCAACAGCTTTATTAGCATTAAGAGTACATAACATATCGATTACTTCTTGTTCAGTAACAATAACTTGGGATATAATATTTTCACATCTGTCATGAAAATCTGGCAAGACAGCATCATCGTCGTTCAACTTGGTAATCGAGCAAAAATATTTGTTCAAAACATTGGATTTCTGAGTGGCATCATATGCCAAATTAAAATTATTGAATGGATCATGAAGTGGAGGTAACTCATTCGTAGAGCGGTCATTTTTAAGTAACATGTGAATTGTTTTCCAATACATTTTGCTATTTACTGTTTTGAGATCATCAAGATGTTCGTTAATATTATCGTAAAACCGTTGTTTCGCCTGTTTCTTTAAGTTATTAAATTTGTTTCTTTGTGTTTTAATTTTTTTTTCGGCTGTTACCGTTTTCGTCCTAAAAAATATTTGCCGTAGTCTGTCGCGTTTACACGATTCACGCCGTAAATTCGAATCGAACCAAACTTTATCATCACTACGAATAGTTACCTCCCTTGTAGGAATGCACGTTTTTGCTATATTAAGAAATGTTTTAGTAAAGTTTGAACATGTCGAGTTAATATCAATTTCTGCATCAATCACGTTTTCCCAGTCTGTTTCAATTATTTTGTTTTTCATAAGTAAATAGTCCCCCCTCTTATAATCCCAGATGGTACGCTGAAAGGTTTTCCTGTTACAATAGCCACAGTCTATACTGACATAAGTGCCGTCATGGTCACTTATTTCCCTGTCAATAGGTATTGTATCACAATCAATAATCGGTATTGAATCGGTAATTAAAATTGGGTCCAATAGAGACGTGTTGCCTGATCGTGCGTCGAAATGTGTAGGTTTATTTATTATATTAACTAATCCGTTGATGACAAGAATGTCATTAACGTTATGAGGAAGATTACCAAGAAAATTTTTGTTCATATCTCCCAAACAGATAATATTATTATTCTCATCATGAGCCTGCTTAAGCATATGCTCAACATATTGCCAGTAATAAATATGAGATTGTCTCTCAGATCTGTAATTTATATTTATTAAAATATTATGTAATTTTGTCTTAAGCTCGTACCACATACTTTCAACATGTTCATGTTCTAAATCCAACCTCCTAGTCAAATTTACACAACTTTTATGATACGTAATAATTCCACCCCCTCTTGAATCCCTATTTTTCCTACTTGGTGTTTCAAAACCCTCGATAATAATATCGCTGTCTAATACTTGATTATCTAGATGGGTCTCAGTAAAAAATACAATATCGAACTCTTCGATAATATCAGCTATATAATTAAGTTTATTTCTGAGACTTCTAATGTTGCAATGGAAGATGGACAATATATTTTCATTCGCAATATTGGATGTGCCTCCTGGGCCAGGGTTTATTTCAACATCGCCAGATAATAACAATAAGCTGATGAGAAGCAAGTTAAATGAGATAACAGAGTATGTAGATCTGAACCTGGTCAACGCAGTCCTACATAAGGCATGTACATATAATATTAACCAATGTAAAATGTCATATAAATCGAAAGATACAATCAGTTTAACTTTTCTACAACAAGCCATACCTATTTTATGATAAAACAACCCAATTACAATTCTATGTGCTACAATATCATTACCCATTATCAAAAATAAACAACATTACATAAGAAAAATTGGGTTGCTTTATTAGTACATGTAGACAACAGTCATAATACAGGAAAAACACTGTAGGTATCGAGTGAAAAACATAAGGGAAAGAAAATACATGTATATACAAGATGCAAAGGAAACTTTTTCCATCGATCTTGTATGGATGGAATTTTAAGTAAGCAAAAATAGGGAAATTGCAAAGTAATTCAAATTATTAATATTGTTTGATCTAAATTCACTAGATCACCGTCATTTAAAAGAAGAGAATTACATATTATATATAAATATATATATATTTATCCTGCAAAGACAGCATTTACCGACCAATATAGCCTGCCTAATATTTTTTTTGATATTGGTCAGTTATAAATAGAACATTTTTTGATATTGGTCAGTTATAAATAGAACATACAAATGCAAAACGGGGCACATCGGGGGATATTGTTTTCAAATACATACACAAAATTATTTCAAATACTTTTATCATCGTCCAGTAAACGTTTATTTACGATTTAGAATTGCAGGATAAATACAATACATGTGCACTGTCGAAGCATATAAGTAAATATGTGTATTCGGCACGAAACGCGGGAAAAGGCTCGGCAAAGCCTCGCCTTTTCCCGCGTTTCTAAGCCTCATACACATATTACCCATATGCTTCGACAGTGCACAAGTATTGTATATATATATGCCAAAGAAAAGAAAAAAAAAATATATATATATATGCAAAAATAATATCCATACATTATATATATACGTATAGATTCATACAAATACACATACACACACAAACATATTGTATAATAGGACGATTTGTATATTCTTTTTGAAAACAATTCGGGTTTACTGTTAACCGTCCCGTTTGATTACATGATTACATTGTTACGGTCTGTCAACCATGAATTTCAATTTCAATGCCTTGAAGTGAATCAATCGAGTTCACCTTGAATGTAAATTGTACATTTGATAACATTGCATTTAATGTTGGTTTTCTTTTGGGGTTTTTTTTCCAAAGAAAACAGCAACAAATAATACATGTAGGTTTAGCCAAATACTGGTTCATTTATAATGCGTAATTGACATAGTATATTGGGATTTATCCGTTGTTTTTCATGCCTCTTTTTTAGAAGCGGGGGTATTATTATGTATGCGTATTTAAGTGTTCATATATTCAGAATAAAGCAATACTCTTTTAAAGGGATATTGTCTACCAGCTGCGTAATTTTTTCATACCCAAAATTATTGTCGATTTCCGTACTGACCTTCATAAAATGAAGATTAAACACCGAATTATTGATGAATACGCTCCGAAACGTTGTTTTTTCGACTAAAAAAGCTGACCATCGTTACCGGAAGCTAATTAATTATGCACTGATCTGGGCGAGGCCAACTCTATTTATTTATCTATTTTTATGCCAGTAGCCCGGATGCTGCAGCATGGATATTCAGGTAAGTTTCTATAAAAGTTGAGGAAAAAAGCTATTTGCGAACCGATATTGTATCTAAAAGACGTAGAGATAAATAATTTCTGTATCAGGAATAGATCTGAAACATTTGAAAGAATGAAAACTACATGCCTTAACAGATTCAGTCGATATTTCCACGATAACTATTGAAAACATGCCAGGAGGCACCCCATGGGGGCAAATTGTTGAAGCAGCTACTAGAGTTATTTTCGATCGGACTTTTTTGCCGGCCTTAAAAATAACTAAATTAGTCTTTTTCCTCATATAAGTTATGAAGTTGTTCCCCGAGATGTTGATACACATGTTAAATTAATTTATTTTAGCAAGTTTTACCGACAATATGAAAACAGAGACATAGAACACAGTGAAATACATGTCTGATGAAAACGAATGACGTAGCCAGTGTTGTTTTATTTGTTGATTGACTGGAACGTTTTAGAGAAATTTGGGCTGGATTAGAAACGAAAGAGACCTTCTAATTCCACAAGACAGTTGCTGGAAAATATTAATGGCAAATTATATGGTACTGACCATTGACTTTGAAGGGGGCTATGGTTTTTTTCAGACGCGACAAAAATCATATTCTTTTACATTTGTATTTGTATTTGCCGGAATGATTTTTTTTTTCTTCAAAATTTTGTATATGATTATACTGTGTCTGTGAAAATGGCAAGTATATGATTTTGTTGTGAAAATGGCAAGTCGGAATATTTTTTTTCTCTCCTGTCCTGTTGCAAGACCAAAATGGTTCTCCCATAAACAAAAAAAAACCAAAAAAAACGAAATAAAACTGGTCATCAGAAAATCTTTCCTTCCAAAATCTAAAATAAGACTTTCTTTATTTCTCTAAACTGAATTAGTGCAAACTATTTCACTTATATAAATGAATTATTTAAAAACAAAATAGAGCTCATTTTTCTAGATGAATGTAAAATAAATTCTGAAAGTCCACAATTGTGTATATCTACATGTAATCAAAATTACATTTTTTCTTTATAGTATTCTGAAAGTTCTGTTTCAAAACACGATGGCAGTACATGTAGTGACAGTGATACACAGGCCCCAAGGGGTAGAGGAAGAGGCAGGGGGGAAAAGAGAACCAGGGGGAGTACAAGGAGACCATCAAGAAGAGGGGCAAGAGGAGGAAGAGGTTCCAGGGGAGGAAGACAGACTTGTGCACCAAATAGGGCCGATATTGCTCTTCAGACGAGGCAAAGAAGAGATCAAGAACGTCAGGTATTAGATTGCTAAAAAAAATATAAAATAATACTTTCATAAGGCGAGGATGGTATCAGGAAACAACGCTTGTCAGTTGGATGGGACGATAAAAATCATAATTTTTTTCTGGCGCATATGATTATACTATATCAACACGACGGGTGCCACTAGTGGAGCAGGAACTGCTTACCCTTCCGGAGAACCTGAGTTCACCCCCGGTTTTTAGTGGGGTTCGAGATACTCGATCTTTAGTTTTCTATATAAGTTTTGTCGATTGTTGTTTGTCCTTTTGGGCATTGTATTGTCTGCTCTACTTCGATATACGGTTTCTGATTGCCCCTTTGGTATCTTCAAACTCTTCTTACCCCTAGCATGTTAAAGACCCCTTTATAGGGTTCGATAAGAGTAGGCTCAGTAGGGCCGCTATGAAGGTGGTACTCACACCCGCCACCTGGAGAGGGGGTTTCATCCAAGCCTTGGCTTATCCCCCAATGCACTATAAATAAATGAGCTTAAACTAAACACTGCATTGAAAACCTCATTGATTTTAATCAAAATTAAGTTTTTAATTTGTTTTTTATGTAATGCATTTTTTTTTGTACTTGAACTGTAAAGCACTCCCATTGATTTCATATTAATCATTAAAATGATTTATTTATTTATTTAAGGAGAGAATATCAAGACTAACCGAAGACCAGCTCAGGACCATTGTGAACGAGATGGTAGTTAGGCATCCTGGGTACGTCTTTGACATCCTTGATAGTCAGAATACGACACCAAGTGGAGGACATCATCCACCAGAAGGCAGTACATCACCAGAGTGGTGTACCTGCTCCTACTGCAGGGATATGCCATCAGAAGCTGAGAGGCATTGCTGTGGCAGGAACCCAGAAAATTGCTACTCTCAAATAGCAGTATGTATAAATTTCTATATTTTTTTTTTACAATAAATGATTTTCCAAGTTTCATGTGCATTTAAAACCTGAAAGGGATGTATTTAGGACCATCTCAGATGGATGCTTGATATATGCAAGTATGAGCAGCAAAAGTGTATGCCAGTGTAAGTTCATTATTTACTAATTTTTTTAACAAGGTGTGCCTCTCAGCAAAGACCTTCCAGAAAGCACTATAAAAATCTCAATTTTTTAAGGCAACCAAACCTTCATACTTTTATGTGTCAATTTCAGTGGATCCCAATACCTACATGTATGAAATAAAACTTGCAAATGTATTATGGGATCGACCATTTAACTTGCAGGGGGGAGGGCAAGTTTTTTATCCAAAAAATATTTTTATTCTGAATCTTGGGAAGAAAAAAAAAATTTGGCTGTTCAGGAGAAAAGAAAATATTCCGACTTGCAATTTTCACAGTATAATATGCATCAGAAAAAAAAAGAATATGATTTTTGTCGTGTATGAATAAAAAAACATTACCCCCCTTCAATTTAAATGGTCGGTGCTGAATGGTTTATTACCATGTCTTTACTCTATTTTTATTAAATCTCTTGTCTTTATTGTAGGACTTTGATCTGATTGTCCTTGATGAGGCAGTGTTGGGGGTTGCCAGAATGTTTCGAGAGGAACTTTTAGTAATGCCCCATGACCAGGATTACAACAGATCCAATAGGTATGCAGCCTACCGCCAGTATACCATTTGGGCACATGGCCGACTTGGAGCTGGGGTTAGACGTGTGATCCCAAGCTGTTGTACTTGGAGAATTAGGGACAAGTATCCTGATCCATATGGACAATACAAGGGTTTCATTCCTGGACGATTTGATTAAAACTTGTTCATGAAATATTTTGTATTTTATCCCATATACCCCAATGAGTTGTTAATTTCACAAGTTGGTCAGCTGGAATTGTAAATTTAATTTGAAAGTTTTGCCATCTTATTATTAGTTCACCTGACCCGAAGGGTCACGAGAGCTATTGCTACCACTGGGCGTCTGTCGTTAGCTTTTTGCATTTAAATCAACTCTAAAACCACTAGGCCAATTTGAACCAAACTTTGGTGGAATGGTCCTTGAGTGCTCCCCTTTCAGAATTGTGTCCGACAATCCCCCCGCCAACCAACATGGCTGCCATTACTAAAAATATAAAATTTTGCAAAAAATCACTTAAAAATTATCTTCTTTGAAACTGCTGGGCCAATTGGGCCCAAACTATGGTGGAATGGTCTTCAGATGGTCCTCTTTGATAATTGTGTCAAGACAGACCTGCCCTCCATTCAAGATGGCTATTGTTACTAAAAATAGAAATTTGTTCAATTGTCCATTGCTGCTTTATTATAAATCTAAATGAGCTCAAATTTTTACTGCAGCTACATGGAAATTAGGTAGTTTAACATATTTTAGCGGGCTAGCTGGTGAAATATATCCCGCCGAGGAAATAAATAAACCACAAGTTATATTCTATCCCTTGATAGAATCCTCAAATATACCAAGATATAACTGATATAAAAATATTGACAAAGTGATTCTATGTGTCGCTTTACATGTATTGGTAAAGCAAGACTATGTCTCGTGTACAGTACTAACTTTTAGTACCGGGTCATCTAAACTTCACTAATGTGAACGAAAAATATAAGGAAAAACATGGCAAAATACATGGAATACTATATGATTTAATATATCATTTATTTTCTCAACTTATTCTCAATGTCACAGATAAAATCAAAACAATTGAATATATTTGGATCCTGAGCTCTTACAGGATATGTGGATAAAATGCATTAATATATACAACAATCAAAATTACTTTGTCTCCAGATACATTGATTGATTAACTAATTACAGTAGTAATTACTAATTTACGCTACCGGGTATTTATCTACTTGTGAAAATAGTTGTTATTGAACAAAGTTCTTTCAAATTGTAATCTGAACAGAATTTAACCAAACTTGGCAGAGATGTTTCTTGTGAGGTCCTAAAAAGTTGTCCTGGTTTGTACTAACTAGATCAACACACTGAGCGCCATCATTATTGCGCATTGGACAATTTGGAAAACCATTATCCTGACTTGGGTATTTTTCCTCACTAAATGTGCAGACCTTCTGTTAGACCAGCAAAGACTAGTATTACTGTGAGCACAGCTCACTAAGATATACTCCCCACATCTGTCCAACCTATTTCCATAACCAAAACATTACTGATTGTTCCAACCAAAAATGAAAGGGATCCTCCTCTCTTCACTGGTAAGCTGCTGATACAATTTCAAAACATTCTGAGAGACACTACTCAAGTTATCATACGACATAGGGTAAAAATTATATTTTCCATCATAACAAGTCCAATAACTCTGGAACAGCAAAAGTGCAAATCGTCAAAAATAAAAATGATCCTCCTCTCTTCACCTGTAAACAGCTGATAAAATTTTAAAAGATTCTAAGAAACACAACTCAAGTTATTGTACGAAATAGGATTTGTCTAGAGACGGACGGACATGGTGAAACCAGTATACCCCCCTACAACTTTGTTGCAGGGGGTATAACAAAGTGACAATTAAAATTTATTTTATGGGATAATATAGTCAATTGTTTTGTCTTGGTTTTCATATCTGGACTTATGAGATGCTACAATATCCCGAGTTGGAGGTGGTGGAATTGGTGCAAGATGGACAAAGATTCTTCTGGGATCATTTACTTCCAACTGCACACGTTGATTCATTCCTTCATTATCCTGCAGTCTCATACAAATGATGGCCCTTAATAGTCTTGGAACATAAAAATATGACTTGTCAGTTTTAACAGGCTTCACAGACCATCTAGTTGTCTTTTTGTTGTAACTTCTCTGCCATCTGAAGTAGAAAAATACATACAATGTAATTCACAAGAATAAAACAATAGAATTGAAATTATGATCTATGGAGACCTAACTTTCAATTCAAGATGAATATCTCGAATGTATAGTGAATGAGCAACTAAACATATCATTACAGGTCCACTTTATGAAGGATTTGTAGACAGATTTTAGGTTGTGGTCATCCCTCAAGAAGTTCTACGGCAGGCATCACGAGCTGGTGAACAGCTGATTTGGGTAACAGGGTGTCTGTTACCCAAATCAGAACTGGTCTTCATTTGTTGTTGATGTCTTTCCCTTCATCGGACATGACTTCTAACGGAATTGACCATGGACAACGCAGTGGGTGTATTGCAATAGGCAGGAACTGTTGACTCTTCCGGAGCATCTGAGTTACCCCCATTTCATCGGAGATCTGTGTTGTTCACGTTTTTTTGTTGTTGATGTGATTTATATTTTTGTGTGTTTTGGTTGTATGTTCCCGGGATGTTCATGTTATCGGATTTATGATTTATGACCCTTCTGTTTTTCCCATACATACCTTGAAGAACCATCTTTGTTAGTCATTAAAGGTCTCTCTACATGGCCATTGTGGTCCAGAGCTGCCAGTCTGTTCCTAACCCTGTACACTGGGGGACTATATGAATGTCTCTTGGAGGCATAGGCAAGGATCAGATTTTGGAAATTTTCCAACTCTGCTGTGCTCCTAAAAATATAAAATCATTCATGATAGTGTGTTATAGACAAATTAACAACTTTCTTTATTTGTGAAAAGGATCAAAACTTGCTACATGCAGATGTATATCCCACATAAATGCTACAAAAATCGCTATAATACGACCATATGTATATCATGTATAAGAAACGTGTCCATTGGACAAAGATGCCGCAGCCCCCTAACTTGAAAACCCCTCATACCAGATATCCAAAATTAGAACTTCGTTTGCGGAATACTGATATAAACAACATTTCCAAATTTTAAATAAATCAGTCGAGACATTCAGGAGTTATTGCATGGAAACCTATTTCAAGACGTACAGACGGACATACAGGGGTAACACTTCATGCCCCTGTCACTTATCGGTGGGGTCATGAAAGCCTGCAAAGTCAAATGGAAATAGACAAATTATTTGAGAGAAGTAGTGTTCACAACAGTTTGGGAGGAGTTGCACTTTACAAGGCAGATGGACAGTCTGATACGACATACAGACAGGGTGATCTCAATTGGTGTGGGATGAAGTAAAAATTAATAATAAAAAAATTTTAAGTTTTGTTATTTTTATGGAAATTATTTTTGTATATCTTACTCAAATGATAGAAGTTTTAAAATGTGTTGATTTCTGTTTTGCAAAAAATTCACTTTCCCACAGACAAAATGTGAAAAAGTTAATGGACGGATAACGGATGCCAAGTGATGGCAATACATCAAATGGCCCTTTGGGCGAGGTGAGCTAACAATACATAGTTGACATAAGTACCTGCAGTTAAGATAATAGTGAACTCTGTTGACCAGGTATTTGTCCATCACAACTGATCGTAAACTGTTGTGTGCAGAAGAACCTTTTTTTAAATATGTCGTATCTCTGTTTTCCTCCAAAGGTCCATGCTGGCAACCGCCTATGACAGTGGAATCCCCATATGGGTCTGCATAAGGCACAGGCCATTCATGTTCATCAACCACATGATGGAGGACGCCATACCAAATATCCTGTAATTAGATTGTACTGACATTTAAAGATTGTGTTTTCCCATGATTTCAACAGAATAATTAATAATTTACGACAAAAGAGATGATTTCAATTTTCCCATTGTGAACTTTCCATTTATATGTAGCGATATTCCAGCAGCACCTGCATATGGAGTATTTATCTCTCAGATGATACGATATTCTAGAGCTTGTGGTTCCTATCAGAATGTCCTTGATAGAGGGTTGCTGCTAACAAGGAAGCTACTGAACCAAGGGTTCCTTTGGGTAAAGTTGAAGACATCTCTACGAAAATTTTACGGTTGCATGACTTGGTTGACCGTTATGGAATATCTGTGTCACAAACGACCACGGATATGTTCCACTTGTCGTAAACACTTCCTGGTCCTTTCCTCATTCACGACTTATTATCGGGTTCGTAACTAGATTAACACGGGTGCCACTAGTGGAACAGGCACTGCTTACACTTCCGGAGCACCCCCTGTTTTTAGTGGGGTTCGGGTTACTGGATCTTTGGCTTTATATATATGTTTTGTCGATCGTTTTTTGTACTTTTCCTTTTGGCCATTGTATTGTCTGTTCTACTTCGATATACGGTTTCAGATTGCCCCTTTGGTATCTTCAAACTCTTTTTATTTAACTTGTTAATTCTCATTATCTTGTTTCCATTCCAGAAG
This sequence comes from Bathymodiolus brooksi, assembly GCA_963680875.1. Lineage (NCBI taxonomy): Eukaryota > Metazoa > Mollusca > Bivalvia > Mytilida > Modiolidae > Bathymodiolus > Bathymodiolus brooksi. The sequence goes on from OY804589.1 coordinate 75,795,282, forward strand.
AAATTTTAATACCACATGAACTATTTCTAACTATAAGGCCTATCACTCTTGACACTTGAATTTTATTTATTACCATAAAGGAAACACTTTGGGCTTTGGTTTCCAAGTTGATTTTTACAGATGTAAGATATGAGCCAATGAACCCATTATAATACATATTTGCCAGTTCCTCCATGACAATTGTGATAACACCCATAGTTTTACTTACAAGAAATCTTTCTACTGTCTTTCCTACTTCAGCAGTGTGCCAGTAATGGTTGACGATATCTTTCACCCACACGAGCAACTCCTTATTCTCTTTTTCCTGACCCATCTAAAAAAATAAAAATTTATACTACAAAAGGAAATGATCGTGATAACAAGCCTAAGTTTAAAACTTGAATCAAACTGTATAAATTCATGCAGCTTGTATTTATAAAATGCAGCACTTTTGAATGTTTTATCATGTTATACAAATTCTGTGCTCAGTTAAAGTCATATAGTGCTTTATGGAGATAAACTACAGGCTCAGGTGAGCCTGTATCGCTCACCTAACATAAATAAGCCCTCTTAAGAATGTCTGCAAGTCAATATGCCAAAGTCATGTATCAAAAATAAAATCATTTCTTCCAGTTGCAGCTGAGACATCTTTAACGGAAGTGTGAACGGACGGACAAGGTGTTTGCAATATAACCCCTTCTCTACGAGTGGGGGTATAAAAATCAGGTATATGACCATCCAATGAACATTTCTGCCAAGTTTGGTTCAAATCTGTTTTGTGGTTTCAGAAAAAAAAGATGAAAATGTGAAATTCCCATAGGGTCCAATGTTAAACTAAGTCAAGTCATGGCGGCCATCTTGGATATGCGATCGGCACAAAAATAACAAACTTGGTACAATGTAGAGGACCACATAGACATCATTTCTATAATGTTACAATTCCATCGGCTGGGTATTTTATGACAAGAAGATTTTTAAAGTTGGATTTCCGATCTGCACCAAAATAACAAATCTGATGGAAGACCTCCTAATGAGCATTTCTGCCAAGTTTGGTCCAAATCTGTTCAGTGGTTTCAGAGAAGAAGATGAAAATATGAAAAGTTTACAGACACGGATGCAAAGTGATGACAAAAGTTCACATGGCCCTTTGGGCCAGGTAAGCTAAAAACACATTGGCCCTCATCCTGAAATATCATTATATATATATACATATCAAGCATTCTGGTTTCATGATTTGATATGTCATTGAAGTCAATTAAAACTATAAATGTTTCATTTCCAATCATACCAAACTTATAACAATATACGAGGCCATGCAAAGTTAATTTATTGGTTCACAGGCCATTTTTGATGAAAATCAATGAGGGAGGGAGGCACTTGTTTTCCTTTTTAATTGTCCCAAAAGAGTGATGAGGATGTTTTTTACATTGTTCATAGACAGAAAAAATTATAAGCGATGTAGTTTTTGGATTTTGTTTTATTAATATGGCAATAAAAATGGGTAATAAGGCACCTTTAAAAGAGATGAGGGAAATTATTTTTTGTTGGCCCCATAAAAAATCTTACCTTTGTCAACTTCTTTCCCAAATTCTTAGTGCCATGCCAAACATCAAAAGAGTGTTTGATGTCAGGGTAATCTTTCTCTGAAACATAAAAATTAACACTATTAATCATTTAAAAGTATTGTTGGGGAAGTAAATCAATTCTAATGAATTTACATTTTGTTGCACTTTGCATATTGCCATGAAAGAAACAGAAACATTACATAAGAAAGAATGCTTTTCGAGTGAATATGACATGTTAATTGATCTGCTGAATCAATACCGAGCATATTGACTTATTCCTAATAAGAAACAAATTGACTGAACATTTAACTTAGTTGTCAAACAGGTTGGAAGGTAGGAGAAATAAGTAAATCTTACTCATCAATGCAGCTATCTGGTTGTGAGCATCTGTAACAACTTCCACAACTCGCAAATGCTTTTCCCTAAAAAACTGCATCCCTTTCTGGAAACATGCCTTTTCCATATTTGTGCTCTTTCTGTCAGTGTTGCGCTTGTCCAAAGTCACAATAAATAGGATCTTCTTACTGTGATATTCCATGAAGGTATAGGAACAGTACTGTGCACTGTGTCCAGGGCTGTCCATCCTTCCATCCCCTGAAAATGATGTAAATTACCTAATTTTGGTCTATTACGTTTCTTTCAGTCAATCTGATATTTTATTAAGCCTCTTATCATAGTCCTTTTCTAGATGTATACAAATGAAAATGAATACATGTACATACAATGAATACATGTACATACAATTATTGTAAATGTTGGTAGTAATGACATGTAACTTTATATCAATGTAAGACCTTTATAAAACTGACATTTACGTTGACAAGAGTTTAATTTCACTTAAAATGAAATTATATTGAAAGATCTATTCCCATGCATACAACCTTCGTTCGGTCTTTCCTTTAATTGGTCATAAGCAGTCTGTACCAAAAACTTTTTCAGCTACTAGCCCGAAATAGCTACTTTTGAGGTTTTCTTCTATTTGTTTGTATAAATTTCAGTCAAATTTCAATAGCTTGAACAACATTTTACTAGTTTCGAGCATAGGGCTAGTGGCTAAAGGCACAGACTGCCATAAGGTGCTCTAATAATAATTTACAAAATTTAGGCCAGATAAATTTAAATTCTAACATGACCTTCTTCTTTTGCTTTGTTAACAAACGAGCCAGTTATCCATTCGGTATAATCTCATTTGCACACGTGTCGGTGAATGTGAACGACTTTTGCATGGACAGCAAAATAATGACGATAGAGGGTGCAGTATTATTCAAGTTACATAAATTGTGTGCGACATTTTACGCAAGCGTAAATATAAATTACCGTCTTCCAATCAAAGTATACTACCGTATTTGTACTCTTAGACATATCAGAATAAAAATAAATAATGGAAGCCAGAATGTGTTTTGAGTTTTAACATGAATTAGCGGATATTAGTAAATTGTATCCCTTGCTTCTGGCTCGGGATAAAATACTAATATCCGCCAATCCATGTTACAACTCCCAACACATTCTGGCTTCCATGATTTATTTCTTTATTTTATATTCTCATCCTCTCACTCTCCTGTTTTTTGAGCAGCAAAATCACAATTCATTTTCAATTTTTGTGGAATTTTCTTAAAATTTCAGCAATTTTAGCACAAATTCAACTAATTATAAATTATAAATGCCTCCCTCCCTTCCCATATTTTTACTGACAGGACGAGAATGTAAAAATTTATTTCATGTGGCCTTACCCAGCACAATAAGATCTTTGTCCTGAAATTCACTGAGAACATCCTCCTGTTGTTGCATCCAAAACCTGTCAATTGAGGGCACAAGGTATGTTCCCTGGATACGATGAAATGTCGAAGAACTCAAAAATGGTAGTTTCAAACATTTTGCCAAAGTTGAAATTTTTTGGAAGTTGTTGCCTGAAATCAAAATAGACGAAGCTAACATTAAGTCTCCAGCATGCATGCGCATATTCAGTAGAGGTTGAGAGCACCATCTGTGATTTATATGTTAATTTGTGCAGACCTGCAAAGAGAATATAAGATATATGTACATGCATTTATAATAAAAGTCTAGCTATATGTAAATCAGCGAAATGACATAAACGGTGCTACAACTATAAATATAAAACATGTTTAAAATACAGTGTGTGTATATTTTCCAGCTAACTATTTTACAAGTTTGTAAATAATATTTTTGATAAAAGAAGATGAACTGTGAGCTAACGCTCTTCGGTAAACAGGAAGTAGGAATCTGATGGGTCCAAAAACACTTCCCACAATATGGCATACCTATATGAAGCTTGTGACAAAATATCAGATTCCTGTCATCAATAGTTGCTTAGAAAAATGTGCATATACAAAATATATGTTCAATGTGTATAAAAATCAACAAAATCGGCAAACAGGAAGTAGGAATCTGATTGGTCCACAAACGCTTCCCACGATATGGGGTACCTATATGAAGCTTGTGACCAAATATCAGATTTCTGCCATCAATAGTTGCTGAGAAAAATGTTACAAAAAATGTGCATATATATTCAATGTGTATAAAAACCAACTAAGTCAGCAAACAGGAAGCAGGAATCTGACGGGTCCAAAAATGCTACCCACAATATGGTATATCTCTATGACGCTTGTGACCAAATATCAGATTTCTGCCATCAACAGTTACTGAGAAAAGTGTGACGAAAAATATCTTGGACAGGCAGAAGGACAGAGGTAAAACAGTATACCCCCCTCCCCCTTTGGGGAGCGGGGGTATAAAAACAAACAAAAAACAAAATTTTAGTAAATACAACATACTCACCCACTTGATGTAGATTGCAGATGCAATGATCTCAGTGGACATAGATATAGCTTCTCTACAGTCCTTAAATGTACAGTTGGAATTGACATGTGTTGTAGCTAAGTCCATAAGCTGTCTCTGGTACACAAGAACAGGACGATCACTTGTCAGCAAGTCAACTTCTTCCTCTTTCTTAATTCTGTGAATTCCTATTCCTAGGTCGATCTCTTGGTCATCCAAAGGTTCATCCTCACCATAATCAGATTCATCAGATTCCTCGATGGGGAGGTGTTCGGCATTGTTATGTCTGTGTAGAAGAGACAAGTAACACAATGTGTATTACCATTAAAATAATGTACATGTATCTGAATTGGATCAGTTGGTATGAATGCAAGTTTAAACAACTGTCCTGTTGAATACTTTAAAACCTCATTTTTTATGACATCTGCTTAGTATTACAATTTTCAATGTGTATAAAACAAACTATGTCAGCAAACAGGAAGTAGGAATCTCACTGGCCCAAAAAATGCTTCCATTATATGGCATACTTATATGAAGCCCATGACCAAATATCAGATTGCTGCCATAGATAATTACTGAGAAAAATATCTTGGGACAGACGGATGGACAGAGGTAAAACCGGTGGAGCGGGGTATAATAAAGCTCCTATGACATGATCATGCATGGTTCTGTTAATTTATTAGGACCAAATTTCAAGTATGTAAGTAAGTTACAACTGAAACATATGAAACTAGGAAGAACTGTTTTAGATACCTAAAACTTACGTCTCCCCTTAATGCGGCCATCTGTACAACAACCCATCTTGAAAGACACGAAGGTCATTATGGTATGCAACACATCGCCTTATGGTCATACACCCACATACCAAATATCATTGACCTATCTCGAAAGAGTAAAATGTTATGGCCCAGACAAGAAAATACTATCCAAAAACAATTATTTGACCTTGAGGTCAAAGGTCAAGGTCACACAAAGGTCACTATGGTATGTGACACACTGCCTTATGGTCATGTACCCACAAATCAAATATAATTGACTTATCTGGAAAGAAAAAAAAATTATGATCTGGACAAGCTTTGCTGAGAAGAAGCGGAAGAAGGAAAAATCAGACTAAAACAATATGTCTCCCTTCGTTCGAAGGGGAGACATAATTAATATGACAAACCTTAGAGTGAAGTTGAGGCTAGGTTCAAAATCTTCATCATCAGAATCATCACCAACATCACTGCACTCTTCAGTAATATCTATTGAGAGACTGTAAGAATAAAAAATAATTGTTTATTGGTGTATGTGTATAATATCGAAACAAATTTTGTAACATGGTCCTGATGTGCTGCTGTATAACGAAAAAGCTTTTCAAAATAATATCAAATCTATAATCTAAATACATGTATTCAGCACACATCTACACAGACAACCCAATATCAAGAAACAAAATTATATCAAAGTTCCAGGCAAACATTTGGTGTGCCAGAAGCGTGTCAATTCTGTCCAAGTTTGGTAACATTCCCATAAATAGCTAAGGAGGAGTCACACGACTGGCCATTTCAGCTTGTGGATTAATGAAAATGTAACGATGACGCAGAAGCCAACATGATCCCTACTAGTAGTAATAAGCATGCAAGCCACAATAATTAATAGGAAACTGTTATACAAGTGACTGTGTTAAACAATATTGACAATGTTACCTATAAACATAATGTAGAATATGTCTAATCAAACAAAATGAACATACTCAAATGGGTTCACAAATGAATTTGATTTCTCCAGCTTCGTCCGTTTCCTTGAAATGTGATGGCTGCTCCTTTCTTCTACGCCAGAAATACCATAGTCAGAATATCTAAATTAAAAGTACAAATATCAATCATTACAAAATCACATATCAAATTACCAGTTTTTGTAGTAATTTGCCTAAAAAAAATAAGATAATTTTACAAAAATCTGCATGATTTTAACACATACATGGTCCATCTGTCTACCGTTAAATTCACACACTGTGAGAACATGCAAATTGCTATGGATCTTCACATTATTTCTTAAAAATCTTGTTTATAAATCATACTAACAAGATCCAAACTAAAAAACAGTTCAAATGACACTTCTTTAAAGGGATATTGTCTACCAGCTGCGTAATTTTTTCATTCCCAAAATTATTGTCGATTTCCGCACTGACCTTCATAAAATGAAGATTAACACCGAGTTATGTTGCAAAAGATACGATTTTTTGACAAAAAAGACCCAAAAAAGAATTATTGTTCGGATGACAATATTCAAATCTATTCATATGGCCTTCTATGCAAACACGTCTTGAGCATGCGCACTGTTTAAAAACAATAAACAACATGTGGTTCTTGGGCAAAAGAGAAACTGTCAACGCGTGGAAGAAAGCGGACTTTGACGGATTCAGAGATAAAGAGGAATAGAAGTGAAGTATCTTCCAAATGGAACAAATGCAGGATATATGTAGGGGATCAGTTGGACCGTTGCCGTTGGATGGAGCGAACTTAAGGAAGTGCTTGATTATTGTTGATAGGTAAGCCGAGCATGTTGCCTTCTTTTCTCAATCGTTTTTCATATTTTATGAATTAATGATGATGCCTATGATCATTTTCGGTAGATATTAATCAATATATTTAATTTTGCACCTGGCAACAGCAAATTATTGTCAATGAGTAGCATAAAACGGCCGTATTTGCGAGGTAAACAAAAACAAATTTTAAGAGGCCAGCAAAGGGGAAATGGGAGTGCAAAAATGATATCAATGACAATGCAGTTTATTATTATCAATTTAAAAAGAAATATCGAATCAATTCATTTTTAATGCAAGTATTAAAACTGTACATGGCTTAATGAAAACCCTATAAAGTTCTTTTTATTCAAGCAAATTTATTTCTTTGATATACAACATATAATTAGGCTTTTAATTTTATCAAATTTCAACAACTTGGACAAGAAACTTAGTTTTGGGAACCAAAAGTATATACCTTACTTTCTGCGAATTATCACTATGATGGAAAATCAGTATGTATTTTTCAAATAAAAGCTTTCTATTTAAAGAAGCTTCATTTCAATTGCACTTTTAGTTTGGATCCTGTAAGTATAATATATAATTATAAACAAGGTTTTGAAGAAATGATATGAATATCCATTGAAATTTTCAAGTTTCAGAACTTTTTTTTATATATGACTACAAAATTTTACTGAAAATTTCAGAAATGTCCTAAAATACATATTTTAGACCATGGCTAAATGAAAATCATTTTAATTCCTTTATGCAAACAAGTTCATATCTTGGGTACTGGAAATACATTACATAAATAAGGTTAAAAGTACTTTCAACAAGTTTGAACATAACACTTTGTTATGGGAGCCAAAATTATATCTTCCTGTCTGTGAATTATCACCATAGTGGAAAATCCGTATGTATCTTTTATATAAAAAGCTTTCCATTTAAATAAGTGTCATTTCAGTAGCATTTTTAGTTTGGATCCTGTAAGTATGATACATAAACAAGGTTTTTAAAAAATAATATGAAGATCCATAGAAATTTGCAAGTTTCAGAAACTTTTCTATATATGTGACTATAAAATGTCCTGAACTGCATATTTTAGACTATGACTAAATGAAAATCATTTTCAATTTCCTTATGCAAACCAAGTTTATTTCTTGACTATTCTAAAAACATTACATTAACTAGTTTTTTACTACATTTCAACAATTTTGGACATAATTTTTAGTTCAGGTAGCCAAAATTATACTTTACTATCTTAGAATTATCAACATAGACATGATAGAGGGAAATCAATATGTATTTTTCATATAAAGGCTTTCTCTTTAAAGAATTGTCATTTGAACTGCTTTTTATCCCCTCGCCAACGAAGTTGCGAAGGGATATAGTAACGCTACCGTCCGTCCGATCCTTGTGAACACTCTAGAATCAACATCCTTCAATGGATTTTGACCAAACTTGGTACATACTTAGTCCTTAAGAGAATTTGAAACCCTATTGATTTTCAAGGTCAAAGGTCAAGGTCACAGGGTCAAGTTTTTACTGCATAACATCCTTGTGAACACTCTAGAATCAACATCCTTTAATGGATTTTGACCACACTTGGTACATACTTAGTCCTTAAGAGAATCCGGAACCCTATTGATTTTCAAGGTCGTATGTTAAAGATCAAGGTCACAGGCTAAAATTTTTACCGCATAACATCCTTGTGAACACTAGAATCAACATCCTTCAATGGATTTTTGACAAAACTTGGTACATACTTAGTCCTTAAGATAGCCGAAACCCTATTGATTTTCAAGGTCATAGCCTTATAGGTCAAAGGTCAAGATAACCGGGTCAAAATTTTACCACGTAACATCCTTGTGAACACTCTAGAATCAACATCCTTCAATGGATTTTGACCAAGCTTGGTACATACTTAGTCCTTAAGAGAATCTGGAACCTATTGATTTTCAAAGTCAAAGGTCAAGGTCACCAGGTCAAATTTTTAGGCAAGGGGATACGCCACGCTTTGCCCTTGTTTAGTTTGGATCTTGTAAGTATGATTAATAAACAAGATTTTTAAGAAATAATGTGAAGATCCATAGCAATTTGCATGTTTCACAGTGTGTGAATTTAACAGTAGACCGATGGCCCATGTCTGTGTTAAAATCATGCAGGTTTTTGTAGAATTATCTAAATTTGTTAGGCAAATTACTACTAAAACTGGTAATTTCAGACAAATGTGATTTTGTAGTGATTGATATTTGTACTTTTGATTTAGATATTCTGACCAAGGTAATTCTAGAGTAGAAGAAATGAGCAGCCATCACATTTCAACGTAACGGATGAAACTGGAGAAATCGAGTTCATTTGTGAACCCATTTGAGTATGTTCATTTTGTTAAAGATTAGACATATATGTATTCTACATTATGTTTATAGGTAACATTGTCAATATTGTTCAACACAGTTACTTGTATAACAGTTTCCTATTAATTATTGTGGCTTGCATAGTGATACTACTAGTAGCTATATTATATAGGGATCATGTTGGCTTCTGCGTCATCGTTACATTTTCATCAATCCACAAGCTGAAATGGCCAGTCCTCCTTAGCTACTTACGGGAATGAAACCAAACTGGGACAAAATTGACGCACGTCTGGTGCACCAATTTTTTTCCTAGAACTTTGATGTAATTTTGTCTCTTTATATTGTGTTGTGTAGATGTGTGCTGGATAGATGTATAAAGATTTAATATTATTTTGAAAAGTTTTTCGTTATACAGCTGCACATCAGAACCATATAGCAAAATTTGTTTCGATATTATACACATACACTGTAATAAACAATTATTTTTTATTCTTACAGTCTCTCAATAGATATTACTGAAGAGGGCAGTGATGTTGGTGATGATTCTGACGATGGAGATTTTGAACCTAGCCTCAACTTCACTCTAAGGTTTGTCATGTTAATTTCATATGTTTCAGTTGTAACTTACATACTTGAAATTTTGTCCTAATAACAGAACCATGCATGATCATATGTCATAGGAGCTTTATTATACCCCCGCTCCACTGGAAAGGGGGAGGTATACTGTTTTACCTCTGTCCGTCCGTTTGTCCCAAGATGTTCATAACATTTTTCTCAGTAATTATTTATGGCAGCAATCTGATATTTGATCATAGGCTTCAGAAGGGTCAATCGAAAGTCGCAAACCCGCTGCGTTGTCCATGGTCAAGTCTGGTAGAAGTCCCATCCGATGAAGGGAAAGACATCAACAACAAATGAAGATCAGGTATGATTTGGGTAACAGACACCCTGTAACCATTGACCAGCTCGTGATGCCTGCCGTAGAACTTCTTGAGGGATGACCACAACCTAAAATCTGTCTACAAATCACTCAAATCCTTCATAAAGTGGACTTGTAATGATATGTTTAGTTGCTCATTCACTATACATTCGAGATATTCATCTTGAATTGAAAGTTAGGGCTCCATAGATCATAATCTCTATTGTTTTATTCTTGTGAATTACATTGTATGTATTTTTCTACTTCAGGTGGCAGAGAAGTTACAACAAAAAGACAGCTAGTTGGTCTGTGCAGCCTGTTAAAGCTGACAAGTCACATTCCTATGTTCCAAGACTATTAAGGGTCATCATTTGTATGAGACTGCAAGATAATGAAGGAATGAATTAACGTGTGCAGTTGGAAGTAGATGATCCCAGAAGAATCTCGGTCCATCTTGCACCAATTCCACAACCTCCAACTCGGGATGATATTGTAGCATCTCAGAAATCCAGATTTGAAGACCAAGACAAAACAATTGACTATATTGTCGCATAAAATAAATTTAGATTGTCACTCTTTGTTTTTCCTGGTCTGACAGAAGTTCTGCACATTTAGAGCAGAAAAGTACCCAAGTCAGGATAATGGGCATTACAAATTGTCCAATGCACAATAATGATAACACTCGGTGTGTTGGTCTAGTTAGTACAAACCAGGACAACTTTTTAGGACCTCACAAGAAACATCTCTGCCAAGTTTGGTTAAATTCTGTTCGGCTGTTCTCAAGAAGAAAATGAAAATGTTGTTTCCCATAGGGTTTCAATGCAAACTTTGACCTCCGCTGGTGGCCATTTTGAATTTTCAAATGGCGCAAACAGTAACAACACATGTTAAAGACATTCATAGGAACATATATACCAGATTTCAATTCAATCCCTTCAGCGGTTCTTGAGAAGAAGTTTCTTGAAAATCAACCAATCAGAATTTTCAAAGTCACATGGTGGCCATGTTTTTTGACGAATCTGCACAAAAGTAACAACTCTTGTGTAGGACCTCATAGAAAACATCTCTGCCAAGTTTGGTTTTGAATTATATAAAAGACTGTCAGTCCATTTTAGAAGAAGTTGTCAGTGCTGATAGAACAAAAAATAATAATAATTAAATTTACAATTCCAACTGACCAACTTGTGAAATTAACAACTCATTAGGGTTGATTTATTTTTTATTTTTGGTGTTTTAATGCCACTTTCAGCAATATTTCAGCTATATCATGGCGACCAGTTTTAGTGGTGGAGGAAACCAGAGTATCCAGACAACCACCGACCATAGGGAAGCAAGTGGTAAACTTAATCATTAGGGTATATGGGATAAAATACAAAATATTCCATGAACAAGTTTTAATTAAATCGTCTAGGAATGAAACCCTTGTATTGTCCATATAGATCAGGATATTTGTCCCTAATTTTCCAAGTACAACAGCTTGGGATCACACGTCTGACCCCAGCTCCAAGTCGGCCATGTGCCCAAATGGCATACTGGCGATAGGCTGCATACCTATTGGATCTGTTGTAATCCTCGTCATGGGGCATTACTACAAGTTCCTCTCGAAACATTCTAGCAACCCCCAACACAAGGACAATCCGATCAAAGTCCTGTAATAAAGACAAGAGATTTAATAAAAACAGAGTAAAGACAGATGGTTATACATTCATCTAGAAAAATTAGCTTTATTTAAAAAAGAAATATAATTCATTATAAGTGAAATAGTTTGCACAAATTCAGTTTAGAGAAATAAAAAAAAGTCTTATTTTGGAAGGAAAGATTTTCTCGTGGGACTTTCTTATGACCACAGTTTTATTTCGTTTTTTTGTTGGTATATGGGAGAACCATTTTGGCCTTGCAAATTTTTTTTTATCAATTTACCCCTCAAGCTATTCAATTTTAATTTTATGGTTTTTTTCCTAAAAATTATATTTATTCTGAAATTCTGAATCTTGAAGAAAAAAATTTGGCTGGACAGGAGAAAAAAATATATTCCGACTCGACATTTTCACAGTATAATCATATACTTGCCATTTTCACAGTATAATCGTATACAAAATTTTGAAGAAAAAAAAATTATTCCAGTACTTCGCCAATCCAATTAAAATTAGATCAACGCACTTGCTCCCTATTTTAGATCTAATTATACCCCCGCTCCCCGAAGGGGGAGGGGGGTATACTGTTTTACCTCTGTCCGTCCGTCCTTCCAAAATATTTTTCGTCACATTTTTCTCAGCAACTATTGATGGCAGAAATCTGATATTTGGTCACAAGCTTCACATAGGTATGCCATATCGTGGGAAGCGTTTTTGGAACCATCAGATTCCTACTTCCTGTTTGCCGACTTAGTTGGTTTTTATCCACATTGAACATATATGCACATTTTTCTCAACACCTATTGATGGCAGAAATCTGGTATTTGGTCACAAGCTTCATATAGGTACCCCATATCATGGGAAGTGGCAGGGGTATCATAAGTGAGAATTAGATCACAGTTCACCTTGTTTTAATTAGATTGGCACTTCGCCGGAAAATAAGAAAATATGATTTCTGTGGCGTCTGAAAAAAACATTTCTACGTGACATAGCCCCCTTCAAGGTAAATGGTCAGTCCCATATTATTTTGCAGCAACTGTCTTGTGGAACTAGAAATAAGGTCTCTTCTGTTTCTAATCCAGCCCAAATTTCTCTGAAACATTCCAGTCAATTAACAAATAAAACAACACTGGCTACGTCATTCGTTTTCATCACACATGTATTTCACTGTGTTCTACATGTATGTCTCTGTTTTCATATTGTCGGTAAACTGGCTAAAATAAATTAATTTAACACGTGTATCAAAATCTCGGGGAACAACTTCATAACTTATAAGAAGAAAAAAACTAATTTAATTATTTTTAACGCCGGCAAAAATTTCAGATCGAAAATACGTAGTTGAGCTTGTCCCCATAGGGTGCCTCCTGGCATGTTTTCAATGGTTATCGTGGAAATATCGGCTGAATCTGTTAAGGCATGTAGTTTTCATCAAAGAAAATCTATTCCTGATACAGAAATTATTTATTCTACGTCTTTTAGATACAATCGGTTCGCAAATAGCTTTTTTCCTCACCTTTTATAGAAACTTACCTCAATATCCATGCTGCAGCATCCGTGCTAAACGTCAAGTGATCAATACAAGCTTACGTACAAGCAAATGTGATTGGTTGATTGTTGCTTAACGTCAAGTGAGCAATACAAGCTGACGTACAAGCAAATGTCATTGGTTGATTGTTGCTTAACTTCAAGTGGGCAATACAAGCTTAAGTACAAGAAATTCGATTGGCTGATTGTTGTTAAACCTCAAGTGAGGAATACAGGTTTATGATCAAGCATATTTGATTGGCTGATGTTTTCTTGATAGGTTAATTGTCGTTAAACATCAAGTGAGCAGTAGAAGGTTAATAATACGTAAATTTTATTGGTTGATTGTAGTTAAACCTCAAATGAGTAGTACATGTTTATGATCAAGCAGATTTGATTAGTTGTTTATTGCAAAAAATTTCACATGTTCATTTTATCTTCGAAACTACATGTATATTAAATAAAGCAATGATAAAAACGGAACAAAATGACATGAAACTGAAAGTAATGTCATATATGTGCATGGTATACCAGTCCACGCGGAGCACCTGGTCCCGATCGAGGTGTTTATGGCAGTTCGTGTTGTGTGAACCTATGATTTACCGTTAAACCTCATTGAGTAAGAGTCGCACGGATCAGTGATTTTATCTTTAATAAGCCGATAATTCGAGTTATCCGGGTTTAATTAAACTAATACTTAAAGCAAACGAGCCAAATTTTTGCTTCGATGTATTCAAGGAAACGACTGTAATTTACTTTGTTTTTGCATTGCTGCCGATCTTTTATTAAAATCGTCCCTGTAAAGGTAGATATATTCTGCCATCGGTAATTTGTGTTTTTCAGCGAAAATAATGTCAATTTATAAAGCTTGTATCTTTTTAGTAAATATTTTAGATAAATAGATATAAATCAAGTTACAATAATTATTTTTTATTTATGTGTTAACCGAATACCCATAGGAAATTTGTCCTACAGAAATTCGTTTTTGTCGGTGTCCGCTTTTGACAGGTTTCATCGTTTTTAACATTATATTCCTATCTACAGAAAGTACATTTTATACCCCAAAGTGGTGAAAATTATCGGGGGAATAATATTAAAAAGAGAAATTCTATTAGAATGTCAGAATTACCAATTATCATAAGGTTTTCTTCTACTTTTGTTTACAAAAAGTGTGAAATTCCTGGAAAATGTCAGAATCAATCATAAATTTTCATAAGTTTTTCTTATAATTTTTTATATACAGTGTTAAACGTTTAAATATGGTCATGGAATAATTCAATATCCAAATTGGATATCGTTCTGTTGATAAATGTTAGTGAAAACCGAGAGGGAAAATTAAGAATTGATAACCCAGAGACACTGGTAACATTATATACTCTTCGTTTCAGGAAAATAGAAGAAATATTTAATATCAACAAGTAGTTAATTGTCAAAAGTTGGTACCTTTGATAGTAAAAAAAAAAAAAGAAAAAAAAAAGCCACAGTATTTAAAGGGATATTGTCTACCAGCTGCGTAATATTTTCATACCCAAAATTATTGTCGATTTCCGTACTGACCTTCCTAAAATGAAGATTAAACACTGAATTATTGATGAATACACTCCGAAACGTTGTTTTTTCGACTAAAAAAGCTGACCATCGTTACCGGAAGCTAATTAATTATGCACTCACCTGGGCGAGGCCAACTCTATTTATTTATCTATTTTTATGTCAGTAGCCCGGATGCTGCAGCATGGATATTGAGGTAAGTTTCTATAAAAGTTGAGGAAAAAGCTATTTGCGAACCGATTGTATCTAAAAGACGTAGAATAAATAATTTCTGTATCAGGAATAGATTTTCTTTGATGAAAACTACATGCCTTAACAGATTCAGCCGATATTTCCACGATAACCATTGAAAACATGCCAGGAGGCACCCTATGAGGACAAGCTCAACTACGTATTTTCGATCGGAAATTTTTGCCGGCGTTAAAAATAACTAAATTAGTTTTTTTCTTCTTATAAGTTATGAAGTTGTTCCCCGAGATTTTGATACACGTGTTAAATTAATTTATTTTAGCCAGTTTACCGACAATATGAAAACAGAGACATACATGTAGAACACAGTGAAATACTGACATGTCTGATAAAAACGAATGACGTAGCCAGTGTTGTTTTATTTGTTAATTGACTGGAATGTTTCAGAGAAATTTGGGCTGGATTAGAAACAAAAGAGACCTTACTTCTAGTTCCACAAGACAGTTGCTGCAAAATAATATGGGACTGACCATTTACCTTGAAGGGGGCTATGTCACGTAGAAATGTTTTTTTCAGACGCCACAGAAATCATATTTTCTTATTTTCCGGCGAAGTGCCAATCTAATTAAAACAAGGTGAACTGTGATCTAATTCTCACTTATGATACCCCTGCCACTTCCCACGATATGGCATACCTATGTGAAGCTTGTGACCAAATATCAGATTTCTGCCATCAATAGTTGCTGAGAAAAATGTGACGAAAAATATTTTGGAAGGACGGACGGACAGAGGTAAAACAGTATACCCCCCTCCCCCTTCGGGGAGCGGGGGTATAATTAGATCTAAGATAGGGAGCAAGTGCGTAGATCTAATTTTAATTGGATTGGCGAAGTGCTGGAATAATTTTTTTTTCTTCAAAATTTTGTATACGATTATACTGTGAAATTGGCAAGTATATGATTATACTGTGAAAATGTCGAGTCGGAATATATTTTTTTCTCCTGTCCAGCCAAAGATTCAGAATCAAAATATTTTTTAGGAAAAAAACCATAAAATTAAAATTGAATAGCTTGAGGGGTAAATTGATAAAAAAAATTTGCAAGACCAAAATGGTTCTCCCATATACCAACAAAAAAACGAAATAAAACTGTGGTCATAAGAAAGTCCCAAGAGAAAATCTTTCCTTCCAAAATAAGACTTTTTTTTATTTCTCTAAACTGAATTTGTGCAAACTATTTCACTTATAATGAATTATATTTCTTTTTTAAATAAAGCTAATTTTTCTAGATGAATGTATAACCATCTGTCTTTACTCTGTTTTTATTAAATCTCTTGTCTTTATTACAGGACTTTGATCGGATTGTCCTTGATGAGGAAGTGTTGGGGGTTGCTAGAATGTTTCGAGAGGAACTTGTAGTAATGCCCCATGACGAGGATTACAACAGATCCAATAGGTATGCAGCCTACCGCCAGTATACCATTTGGGCACATGGCCGACTTGGAGCTGGGGTCAGACGTGTGATCCCAAGCTGTTGTACTTGGAAAATTAGGGACACATAACCTGATCTATATGGACAATACAAGGGTTTCATTCCTAGACGATTTAATTAAAACTTGTTCATGAAATATTTTGTATTTTATCCCATATACCCTAATGATAAAGTTTACCACTTGTTTCCATATGGTCGGTGGTTGTCTGGGTACTCTGGTTTCCTCCACCACTAAAACTGGTCGCCATGATATAGCTGAAATATTGCTGAAAGTGGCGTTAAAACACCAAAAATAAAAAATAAATCAACCCTAATGAGTTGTTAATTTCACAAGTTGGTCAGTTGGAATTGTAAATTTAATTTGAAAGTTTTGCCATATTATTATTATTTTTTGTTCTATCAGCACTGACAACTTCTTCTAAAATGGACTGACAGTCTTTTATATAATTCAAAACCAAACTTGGCAGAGATGTTTTCTATGAGGTCCTACACAAGAGTTGTTACTTTTGTGCAGATTCGTCAAAAAACATGGCCACCATGTGACTGAAAATTCTGATTGGTCGATTTTCAAGAAACTTCTTCTCAAGAACCGCTGAAGGGATTGAATGGGAATCTGGTATATATGTTCCTATGAATGTCTTTAACATGTGTTGTTGCTGTTTGCGCCATTTGAAAATTCAAAATGGCCACCAGCGGAGGTCAAAGTTTGCATTGAAACCCTATGGGAAACAACATTTTCATCTTCTTCTTGAGAACAGCCGAACAGAATTTAACCAAACTTGGCAGAGATGTTTCTTGTGAGGTCCTAAAAAGTTGTCCTGGTTTGTACTAACTAGACCAACACACTGAGTGTTATCATTATTGTGCATTGGACAATTTGTAATGCCCATTATCCTGACTTGGGTACTTTTCTGCTCTAAATGTGCAGAACTTCTGTCAGACCAGGAAAAACAAAGAGTGACAATCTAAATTTATTTTATGCGACAATATAGTCAATTGTTTTGTCTTGGTCTTCAAATCTGGATTTCTGAGATGCTACAATATCATCCCGAGTTGGAGGTTGTGGAATTGGTGCAAGATGGACCGAGATTCTTCTGGGATCATCTACTTCCAACTGCACACGTTAATTCATTCCTTCATTATCTTGCAGTCTCATACAAATGATGACCCTTAATAGTCTTGGAACATAGGAATATGACTTGTCAGCTTTAACAGGCTGCACAGACCATCTAGCTGTCTTTTTGTTGTAACTTCTCTGCCACCTGAAGTAGAAAAATACATACAATGTAATTCACAAGAATAAAACAATAGAGATTATGATCTATGGAGCCCTAACTTTCAATTCAAGATGAATATCTCGAATGTATAGTGAATGAGCAACTAAACATATCATTACAAGTCCACTTTATGAAGGATTTGAGTGATTTGTAGACAGATTTTAGGTTGTGGTCATCCCTCAAGAAGTTCTACGGCAGGCATCACGAGCTGGTCAATGGTTACAGGGTGTCTGTTACCCAAATCATACCTCATCTTCTTTTGTTGTTGATGTCTTTCCCTTCATCGGATGGGACTTCTACCAGACTTGACCATGGACAACGCAGCGGGTTTGCGACTTTCGATTGACCCTTCTGAAGCCTATGATCAAATATCAGATTGCTGCCATAAATAATTACTGAGAAAAATGTTATGAACATCTTGGGACAAACGGACGGACAGAGGTAAAACAGTATACCTCCCCCTTTCCAGTGGAGCGGGGGTATAATAAAGCTCCTATGACATATGATCATGCATGGTTCTGTTATTAGGACAAAATTTCAAGTATGTAAGTTACAACTGAAACATATGAAATTAACATGACAAACCTTAGAGTGAAGTTGAGGCTAGGTTCAAAATCTCCATCGTCAGAATCATCACCAACATCACTGCCCTCTTCAGTAATATCTATTGAGAGACTGTAAGAATAAAAAATAATTGTTTATTACAGTGTATGTGTATAATATCGAAACAAATTTTGCTATATGGTTCTGATGTGCAGCTGTATAACGAAAAAGCTTTTCAAAATAATATTAAATCTTTATACATCTATCCAGCACACATCTACACAACACAATATAAAGAGACAAAATTACATCAAAGTTCCAGGAAAAAAATTGGTGCGCCAGACGTGCGTCAATTCTGTCCCAGTTTGGTTTCATTCCCGTAAGTAGCTAAGGAGGACTGGCCATTTCAGCTTGTGGATTGATGAAAATGTAACGATGACGCAGAAGCCAACATGATCCCTATATATAATATAGCTACTAGTAGTATCACTATGCAAGCCACAATAATTAATAGGAAACTGTTATACAAGTGACTGTGTTGAACAATATTGACAATGTTACCTAAAAACATAATGTAGAATACATGTATGTCTAATCTTTAACAAAATGAACATACTCAAATGGGTTCACAAATGAACTCGATTTCTCCAGTTTCATCCGTTTCGTTGAAATGTGATGGCTGCTCATTTCTTCTACTCTAGAATTACCTTGGTCAGAATATCTAAATCAAAAGTACAAATATCAATCACTACAAAATCACATTTGTCTGAAATTACCAGTTTTAGTAGTAATTTGCCTAAAAAATTTAGATAATTTTACAAAAACCTGCATGATTTTAACACAGACATGGGCCATCGGTCTACTGTTAAATTCACACACTGTGAAACATGCAAATTGCTATGGATCTTCACATTATTTCTTAAAAATCTTGTTCATTAATCATACTTACAAGATCCAAACTAAACAAGGGCAAAGCGTGGCGTATCCCCTCGCCTAAAAATTTGACCTGGTGACCTTGACCTTTGACTTTGAAAATCAATAGGGTTCCAGATTCTCTTAAGGACTAAGTATGTACCAAGCTTGGTCAAAATCCATTGAAGGATGTTGATTCTAGAGTGTTCACAAGGATGTTACGCGGTAAAATTTTGACCCGGTTATCTTGACCTTTGACCTATAAGGCTATGACCTTGAAAATCAATAGGGTTTCGGCTATCTTAAGGACTAAGTATGTACCAAGTTTTGTCAAAAATCCATTGAAGGATGTTGATTCTAGTGTTCACAAGGATGTTATGCGGTAAACATTTTAGCCTGTGACCTTGATCTTTGACATACGACCTTGAAAATCAATAGGGTTCCAGATTCTCTTAAGGACTAAGTATGTACCAAGTTTGGTCAAAATCCATTAAAGGATGTTGATTCTAGAGTGTTCACAAGGATGTTACGCAGTAAAAATTTGACCATGTGACCTTGACCTTTGACCTTGAAAATCAATAGGGTTTCAAATTCTCCTAAGGACTAAGTATGTACCACGTTTGGTCAAAATCCATTGAAGGATGTTGATTCTAGAGTGTTCACAAGGATGTGACGGACGGACGGACGGTAGCGTTACTATATCCCTTCGCAACTTCGTTGGCGAGGGGATAAAAAGCAGTTCAAATGACAATTCTTTAAATAGAAAGCCTTTATATGAAAAATACATATTGAGTTCCCTCTATCATGTCTATGTTGATAATTCTAAGATAGTAAAGTATAATTTTGGCTCCCTGAACTAAAAATTATGTCCAAAATTGTTGAAATGTAGTAAAAAACTAGTTAATGTAATGTTTTTAGAATAGTCAAGAAATAAACTTGGTTTGCATAAGGAAATTGAAAATGATTTTCATTTAGTCATAGTCTAAAATATGCAGTTCAGGACATTTTATAGTCACATATATAGAAAAGTTTCTGAAACTTGCAAATTTCTATGGATCTTCATATTATTTTTTAAAAACCTTGTTTATGTATCATACTTACAGGATCCAAACTAAAAATGCTACTGAAATGACACTTATTTAAATGGAAAGCTTTTTATATAAAAGATACATACGGATTTTCCACTATGGTGATAATTCACAGACAGGAAGATATAATTTTGGCTCCCATAACAAAGTGTTATGTTCAAACTTGTTGAAAGTACTTTTAACCTTATTTATGTAATGTATTTCCAGTACCCAAGATATGAACTTGTTTGCATAAAGGAATTAAAATGATTTTCATTTAGCCATGGTCTAAAATATGTATTTTAGGACATTTCTGAAATTTTCAGTAAAATTTTGTAGTCATATATAAAAAAAGTTCTGAAACTTGAAAATTTCAATGGATATTCATATCATTTCTTCAAAACCTTGTTTATAATTATATATTATACTTACAGGATCCAAACTAAAAGTGCAATTGAAATGAAGCTTCTTTAAATAGAAAGCTTTTATTTGAAAAATACATACTGATTTTCCATCATAGTGATAATTCGCAGAAAGTAAGGTATATACTTTTGGTTCCCAAAACTAAGTTTCTTGTCCAAGTTGTTGAAATTTGATAAAATTAAAAGCCTAATTATATGTTGTATATCAAAGAAATAAATTTGCTTGAATAAAAAGAACTTTATAGGGTTTTCATTAAGCCATGTACAGTTTTAATACTTGCATTAAAAATGAATTGATTCGATATTTCTTTTTAAATTGATAATAATAAACTGCATTGTCATTGATATCATTTTTGCACTCCCATTTCCCTTTTGCTGGCCTCTTAAAATTTGTGCTTGTTTACCTCGCAAATACGGCCGTTTTATGCTACTCATTGACAATAATTTGCTGTTGCCAGGTGCAAAATTAAATATATTGATTAATATCTACCGAAAATGATCATAGGCATCATCATAAATTCATAAAATATGAAAAACGATTGAGAAAAGAAGGCAACATGCTCGGCTTACCTATCAACAATAATCAAGCACTTCCTTGAGTTCGCTCCATCCAACGGCAACGGTCCAACTGATCCCCTACATATATCCTGCATTTGTTCCATTTGGAAGATACTTCACTTCTATTCCTCTTTATCTCTGAATCCGTCAAAGTCCGCTTTCTTCCACGCGTTGACAGTTTCTCTTTTGCACAAGAACCACATGTTGTTTATTGTTTCTAAGCAGTGCGCATGCTCAAGACGTGTTCGTATAGAAGGCCATATGAATAGATTTGAATATTGTCATCCGGACAATAATTCTTTTTTGGGTCTTTTTTGTCAAAAATCGTATCTTTTGCAACATAACTCGGTGTTAATCTTCATTTTATGAAGGTCAGTACGGAAATCGACAATAATTTTGGGTATGAAAAAATTACGCAGCTGGTAGACAATATATCCCTTTAAATCTCGGTTCTGAAAAAGGACAAAATTCGGGACTGGTAATCAATAGGAACATGCAACCACAGTAGTAATCAATAATCGGGAACCAGTTGGCATTTTTGGTATGCCATACTTTCAAGCTAATAGTGAATATCGACGAATCGCTACAGGGTGGATTTTACATGTAATATATATACTTTTTGGAAAAAATTCAAGAATCTATCTATGTCAAAATAATGTTGGCACAGAAAAAAGCAAAGAGTCATGCATATTCGTGGTATGTTTGACTTAGTAATTTTTAAAAGTGAATAACAACACATCCTGTTATATTCTGTTTATGTTTTAATATTGTGTGAAATTCTGGGAAAAACTTGAAGATCGAAAAGATAATCATAAAATTGTCAAATTTTACAAAATGACAAACAATTTGACCACACACTACTTAAGCTGCTTAGTACCGCAAACATTTGGAAATATACACGAATATAACACACGCCATGCTTCTGCTTTTCCCGTCGTCCGTACACGAACCTCACTTTATTACAATTCCTTCATTCCATCTTCCGTTCGACTGGAACTTACAATCAGATAATATTACATACAAGCCTAGAAGTACTCTCTTAAATCAAGTATATTTTCAAAACCATTTTATTATTATACTGGTAGTCACCTTGGGCAAATTATCCAGTCCAGATTACGAATGCAGTGTTCCTCTTTAAACCAACATCTATACCGTAAGAACATTGTCGACTCGCCTAACTGTATTTGTGGTTTAAGTAAATCTACTACCCACTACCTATTTCACTGTTCAAGATACACTGCATAATTCGATGTTTTGATTAGGTGCAAATTTGGGTGATCCAAAAAGAAGTATTTGTTTTTTTCTTAATTTTTTGGGGGTAATTTTTAACTATTTTTAGCTTATTTAGAAAAATAATTGTGTAAAATTAACTTAGACTTTTATGAAAGTTTACCAGTGGTTTTATTCGACAACAAATCCTCAATTTTGAGAGAAAGCGCAGCCTCTCCCCGGTGCCCCAAAACAGTCTTGTTCCGCCTTGCAAAATGTCTTTTGGAGGCCCTGTGTGTAATTGAAATACCCAATTTCAGAAATAAATACATGTATAATCATTTACATTACAGCACAACTCCTATGTATTTAAGCGGCTTTTTATCTCTGGTAGTTTAATGAATTCAGTTCCGTTAATGGAGAGGTGCACTCGATATCATTAAGTGATTAAGAAATAAATCATGGAAGCCAGAATGTGTTTTGAGTTTTAACATGGGTTGGCGGATATTAGTATTTTATCCCGAGCCAGAGGCAAGGATAAAATTTTCTAATATCCGCCAAACCATGTTAACAAAGCGAAAGAAGGACGTCATGTTAGAATTTTACATAATTAATTTTCTAAATAAACTATAAATAGTTGAAAAGCTCCCGAAAAATTAAAAAAAAATCAATATAAAACGTCTATTGCTAAGGCTATGGGGCCCTTCATATTGCCTTCTTCTTGGCTCTCTGGGCCACGGATTGATGTAATGACTGAACCCCCTCTTATATGCCCTGATTACATACATACATGTATGTGCTTAACCCCAGTCAGTACTTGGATTTCTAACGTCATATATGTTGTGGTCTCTTGACATAGGTGCAATGATTTAAGGTGAGAGGTCATTGCTCGTTTTGTTGACATTGGTGGAATTGTTATTGTTGACCATCACTAATGAAGCTTTCTTTTCATAATATAATACACATTCTAATACATTTCATTGTCAATCAAGAAGCTCTTGGACAGACAGTACAAATAAAATGAATGCAATACAATGTACAGTGATTACAGTGCCTTAAATAGAGCAATTCAATATACAATTAAGACAATGATTTCAATAGAATTCAAATATAAAATAATGTTGATTTTGATTACACTCTTATAAGGAGGTGGAGTCCAGTGAACCCTTGATTAAATAAACAATAAAATGAATATAAACAATACAACATCGTCGCAAGCATTCCACATCCAATAGAATAATCTTAGCAAAATGTATATCCCTAACACAGGTGTACATGACCGCTCATGTTCTAAACTTTCTCTCAGTGAAATGATAATGAATATGATGATGGAAAATTGGATGATTTGGGATCCTCTCCTGGAAATACATATCAATCGACGGAAGTAGGGAGTACCGCTCAACTGCAGGCTAGGGGACGTTTCACACTCATTTTAGGGATTGAGTTATTCTCATTATTGAAGACTCTACTGTGACTGTGAAATGTGTATAAAAAAAAAAAAAATAAAAAAAAATAAAAAAAACAAAAAAAAACAAAAAAAAACGCTTTCTTTAATATGTGTCTCTAAGTGTAATATTTGTAGATAGTTTCACATGTTCATTTGCATGCATATCGGTTTTCACTTATTACTTATCACTTTCGTGCAGTATGGTATTTGTAAATCATTTCCTGTGTTTAAGGAGTATATTCTTATTTATACAGTGTGGGTGTAGTGTGGGTGATAGAATATTTTCACACTTGTTCAACTTCAATTTATTTATGTCATTTTCTAATACATATATATACAGTCCATTCGATTAGTCTAGTTTTCTTACTGTTTACCTGATGGGAGCCTCATGGTTGTGCATTGTCTGTACT
This sequence comes from Bathymodiolus brooksi, assembly GCA_963680875.1. Lineage (NCBI taxonomy): Eukaryota > Metazoa > Mollusca > Bivalvia > Mytilida > Modiolidae > Bathymodiolus > Bathymodiolus brooksi. Next base: position 75,819,634 of record OY804589.1, read on the forward strand.
TGTAACCTCGTCATGTAATGTCGGGCAAAACGAAGATAGTATTTGTAAGATTTCGTCACCCGTATTGTGCTTCCTTGTTGATGATCCTGCATTTAGGGATCACATTTTATACACAAAATAACATCAGAACAACAAAGATGCACAGGTGTGGCGTTTATCGACGGAAGTAGAGTACCGTTTGTTGACAGCTAAAGTCAATATCCATTAGGCAGGGGTAGCTCAAACCGATTTTGGATTTCCTGTCAAGCTTAGGCCCTTTGGGTTACTCGCTCCAAATGCATTTAAATTATTTGGATTTCCAATCAACTATTAGAATACCCGATGCAAGTTATTCCAGAAACGCGCCGTGAGTACTATTAAAACGTAGATATCTAATTTAGTGCGCACGACGAGTTTCTGGAATAACCTTCATCAGGTACACTCAAAGTCAAAAGATTGAAAAGCCACTAAAGAGAATAACCTTCATTAGGTACACTCAAAGTCAAAAGATTGAAAAGTCACTAAAGAGAATAACCTTCATCAGGTACACTCAAAGTCAAAAGATTGAAAAGCCACTAAAGAGAATAACCTTCATCAGGTACACTCAAAGTCAAAAGATTGAAAAGCCACTAAAGAGAATAACCTTCATCAGGTACACTCAAAGTCGAAAGATTGAAAAGTCACTACAGAGAATAACCTTCATCAGGTACACTCAAAGTCAAAAGATTGAAAAGCCACTAAAGAGAATAACCTTCATCAGGTACACCCAAAGTCAAAAGATTGAAAAGCCACTAAAGAGAATAACCTTCATCAGGTACACTCAAGGTCAAAAGATTGAAAAGCCACTAAAGAGAATAACCTTCATCAGGTACACTCAAGGTCAAAAGATTGAAAAGCCACTAAAGAGAATAACCTTCATTAGGTACACTCAAAGTCAAAAGATTGAAATGCCACTAAAAGAGAAAAGCCAAAATTGCCTAAGAGCACCTATGCCTGAGAGAGAATTCGAAGAACCTTAGTTTTAATAAATTAGATAGCTACGTTTTCATCTTTGTTGCATATCCTTTTATACACATGTCGAAAACCAACACTTTATTGATAGCAGTTTTCAAACTTCATCATTAATTGATATTTTTCATTAATTTAACATATAGCAAATAGACGCATTAAAAGCTTAGATTGTTAAATTTCATCTCCTCGGAATTTCAATTATTTTTCTTATTGGTTTCAATTGTGTTCAATAAAATCTATTAATTATTTAATTACAAATATGCCAAATGTAATGATAATTTATGGGGCATTCATTACTAGAACCATTCTCCGAATAAAAAATTAACAGACTATGACAACGATATTAATAAATTTGTTTCAATAGGACTATCGTTACCAATAACTACTGTTGTGCATATTTCACTCAATAGAAAGCATTAAAATTATTAATCCTGGAAGCGTTGCTCCCATGAGAACCGTAAACAGGATAAAGTACATTTTAAAGAAATTTAATCAGAGGAATGGATATAGGGATGAAAATGTTGGTTATACATAATATAGTTTATCTGCGTGTATTGGTTCGTGAATTGGATTTATCAACAATATATGAACAAAATGAAAAATATAAAATACCACACTTTCGAAACAGTTCCAAATTCTAATCACAACTTTTAAAACCAGATCGGACGAAATTCTTATTCTTAGATAATAGACGGTCCCTTCATCTTAATTTTTCCAATAAAGGAATCGATGCCGTCAATCTTAGCAACGTCTTGAATCATAAAGAAGTGACTTAATTTTCCATTCTACTCGGTATTTTCAAAATCAAACAGTATCAATTGTATCTTACAATCACACCAATACAATTTTCAATTACAAAAAAAGCTTTAATTTTAACGTTGAGGAATACTTAAAAAACACATGAAATGTGATTTTTCCATACTATTTAAATATGGGCAGGTCATTACGAGAGACCTGAATGTAATTATCAATGATGATATCCGGAAGATCAATTCTCATGGACCTTAATTCAAGTATCCGAAACATGGAACTACAATTTAAAAATAACTATATATTCCTTTGAATAATTCGCCACATCATACGTCATGAGAGAAGAGATCGAACTGGACACATTGTCAGAATGGGCTCGTCTAATTCTTCAACAAAAGAACTGTCTATAACTATGACAACACTTTTCTCTGCAGTCAAAGGAGAACTACAATCATATTGTGAGAAAGTCTATTCACGTAGTAACATCAATCAAATGTGGATACTGGAGAACTCTAAAAACCCTAAAGACCTTCTGGATAAATTTAATTCTCGTACTTTTTTGAAACTTTGATCTATCCAAACATTTGGCTTTTCTACACGTTACATTACCATTCCTGGTGAAAAATTGAACACTCGTCATAGAAACAGAGGTAAAATCGATTCCCCTAAGCATATACATAAATTTCAATAAAAAAAGTGTTGGGATTAACCTAGCTGTATGGGCTCAAAACTCCCTTCCTTAGTGAAATGATTCGGGTATGGAAATGCCTTCCACATGCCAACTCTTACATATACAACTGGGTGAGTTACTGTAAAAAGAGTTTTATTATTTTGTTGAATTTCATATTTCTACCATTCTGTTCAATTCGTTTGAGTACAACATACAAGACATCAATAGTTTTTTTCTGTGTGAATCTCTTATTAAGGTGAGCGATTGTTGTTTAACGCCAACCCAGCAATTGTTCAGCTACATCATGGCGAGAACAAGTTCATTTTCAAAGAAATGATGATGAGGCCCGCTTTGTACTAGACCAACATTCTTAGTTGGATTTTTATTGTGCTAGCTCACTGAAACAACAATCCGCGGATAGACCTGTCGCCCCACTCGGACACATTTTCATGATTCCGAGCCAACCAGTCTTTGCTCTTTCTCCTTAATGCTGCGTGCTTAGTGGAGTAGCAACAAATACCAATTTTATAAACTTTGGTTTGACCCGATCGGGCTAGAACACACGATCTACCGCACTCGAGGCAAGCACGCTAAACATTCCACCACCGATGCGGTTAATATCTTATTAGGAAGGGTTTTAAGTAATGGATGTCGTATATAACATCATTGCATTTGAGTTCATTTTGTCCAATTCCATGTTTTAAGTGTAAAAAAGAAACAAAATAAAAATAAAAATAAATCAAATAATAAAATAAAATACAAAAATATTAAAAAATAATAATAATACAGAGTCAACAATATAATGTCAAATTGACGTTAAACAACAACATATCAATCAATCAACTAGTAACCATAGTAAATACAGAGGGGTTCCGGTGTAATGTACACAGTTTCAATTGCCGAACACGTATTTACTATGACGCTCTGGAAAGTGCAATCTCAGAAAAAGAGGAACACGATGGTTGGCACACGTGGAGCAGGAACTGCTTACTCGACCGGAACACCTGAGTTCACCCCTACCTTTAATGGGGTTTGTATTGCTTCATCTTTAGTTTTCTGTGTAGTGTTTTGTAGATCAGGATTTGTATTTTTGTCCCTTTCTGTTGATATTGTCTGTCCTTCGATTTACGGCTTCTGATTACCCCTTTGGTACCTTCAAACTTGTCTTACTAGTATAACACGACAATCGTTACGTCAATCAAACACAGAAATACAATCAAATTGATTTCAAGTCTGTGTAATTTTATTTACATTGGGGAAATGTAAGGAACATTTACTGTTAAATCAAACACTACATGTTTAATCAGGATGACAGAACAGGCTATCATTTCAAATATCCTCGTTAAAATCTTGTAAACTATTTTTTATTATTTCACTGCCGACTATTGTGTATTTGTACATAAACTGTTAAACTATATGCTCAAGACCATTTTAATGTATGTAACCGCATCCGTGGTGTAATGGTTAGCGTGCTCGCCTCGAGTGTGGTAGATCGTGGGTTCGAGCCCCGTTCGGGTCAAACCAAAGACTATACAATTGGTATTTGTTGCTTCTCCGCTAGGCACGCAGCATTAAGGAGAAAGAGCAAAGGCTGGTTGGTTCGGAACCAGGATAATGTTTCCGAGTGGGGCGACATATCTATCGCTGATTGTTGTTCCAATTGACATTAAATAAGACCTATTGTGTTAATATTGAACAAAATGGGGGGGGGGATGTTTTTAAAGTATTTTTTTTTTTTATTAATTCTCTAAGATATCTTTTAATATCTCCATCAATTCAAAACAAATGTAATAATATTGTATGATTATTTCATTATTGGGGGGGCTTTTTGTCAGGGGGGCTTTTGTCCTAGGGGAGCTTTTGTCCAGGGGGCTTTTGTCCGTTTTTGTTGTTGTCCTGTTCCCGTTAATATTGGTAATAAAGTATATGTACTGCATACAATATTTCGGCTCTCCTGCCCATACCCTTAAATTGAATGCTCCCAAATACTTTTAAATTGTGAGTACCCGATACAAGTTATTTCAGAAACTCGTCTTGTACCCGCATTACATTGGATAGGTACGTTTTTATTAGGCACAATATTTTTTCTGATCATGTTGGGGAAAACAAACAATTTGTTAAATATTGCCTAATTAAGTAGAAATTATATGCCGTGTTAACAAACACAAATCGTAAATTACCAGGAACGCTATTAGTATTAATTCATTTATAACAATTTCTTGTGCAATCACAATTGCAGTCGTGACATTCATTATCGATGCATTAAAAGCAATTACATTTTAGCTAAATCAAAATTAAATTGGAAAAAAACACTTAAAAAACAACAACTTGTAAATGGTAATTACAAACATTTGTCTGTGCACGTTGTCATTATTATATTCCACGATACAATTTCTCGAAATTTTCTGTGAACTTCAAAACAATCCAATTTTGTATAGGATTGACAATAATAGAAAAGCCTGTATTTACTTTGATTACTTAAGGAAGGTTTTAAGATACCAAAGTGGTAATCAGAACGCTGTAAATCGATTAAGGACTAACACTAACACATGAATAAGAAAAAAAAAGGACAAAAACAAACTATGATCTACAAAACACTACACAGAAATCTAAAGATTGATCAACACAAAACTTACTGAAAATCAGTGGTGTTTCGGAAGGGTAGACAATTCCTGCTCCACAACTGGCACCCGTCGTGTTACATTCTGGATTCTAGAATGTATTCTACTTTTTACCGCTTGCTAATTAGTTTTGAATATATGTATGTGTTGGGATCGTCTTGGTAGGGATCATATGGTAGTTGGAGTTACATCTAACTGTGAAATCAGTGCCCTTCACAACTAACGCTGTGACTTCAAATCCTACTCATGGCGAGGTGTACTCGATACAGAATTATGTGATACAGATTATCACGTGACTTGCTGCAGGTCTGTGGTTTTCTCCTTCACCAATAAAACTGACCACCACGATATAACTGACATATTGTTGAAAGTGGCGTTAAACACCATAACCCATAACCCTATATCTGTGTTGGTTCGGGTCGCTTACGCTCTCGACAATATTTTGGCTATATCGTGGCGGTCAGTTTTAATATGGATGAAATTACTCGGAGACAACCTCCGGGCCTGCCGAAAGTCACTGACAAACACCGTTTTACGGACAGGAATCGAACTCATAACTTTAGTGCGATAAGTAGTGATTATATCAAACGATTGCGGCCACGGGAATCCCTTGCTTGTCTATTTGGAAGTCGACTGTTTATATCTGCTATGGTTAAGTGTTAGGATTGGGGTTAGGGTGTTTAACGCCACTTTCAACAATATTTCAGTTATATCATGGCGGTCAGTTTTATTGGTGGAGGAAACCGGAATACCGGAGAAAACCACGGACCTGTTGCAAGCCACTGACAAGCTTTATCACATAATGTTGTATCGAGTACACCTAACTTGAACGGGATTCGACCTCACAATGTTAGTAGTGTTAGGTACTGTACATTCAACTATCATATGATCACAAGCACGATGCAATGGTTGAGGAACACATGTTTAAGTCCTTGAAAATATGAGGCTATTTAAAGAATCGTTTCATAACTATATTAATTACAAAGTATTCATGTGCAGAATTTGTTGCTAAAACATCAGCGGGGATTACAAACTAATAAAAGAACAAAATGATATATATATTTTTTTTTATCTCAGATGATTAGAAGAAGAAAAAAGAAGAAACAAAACAACATATTGTATATTACAAACTAATTATTTTCTTTTGGGTTTCAATTTAATTAAATTCCTGTTACACCGGTAATAAGCCTTATACCTTCAAGTACATTACCTTTAAATACACCACAACGATAATTAAAAATAATAGATTATTTACGTGCGCACTTATCGTTCTATGGAAACAGATCGTTAATCTTTAAAAATAGAATTTTAATTTAACAAGTGTATGCTTGGTTATTTGCATGTTTGCTTGGATTAGTATAAAAAAAGTGCAGTATTGCAATTATTTTCATGACGAGAACAAGTTTGTAGGAGGGCGCTTGTCTTATTTGTTATTTGTATTTGTCTGCCTATAGTGGTATCAAACACGTCTTGACGATATGAGTAACATGGCAGGTGTTTTTCTAAGAGGCAGGAACTGTCTATCCTTCGCAAGCACGGGGCTTATCCTCCGGTTTTAGCGAGGTCTTTGTTGCTCATCTGTTTAGTTTTCTGTGTTGTGTGTTTTGTGTTGTTTGTCTTTGTCCTCTGTCTTGTGAATCTAATGTTGCCGGTGTCTGTGTATTGTTCATTCATGATATCCCCCAACGACAACCCCTACCCTAACAGGTGCCTCCAATAAAAAAGGGACAGCTTCGCTTACCCCTGCGGAGCACATGAGTTCATCCCTGTTTTTGTGTGTGATTTGTGTTATTAATTCTTTATTTTCCTGTGTGATAATTTATAGATCATTCTCTTTTTTTTAATTCATTTATTATTATTATTTTTTTTTTTATCTTTTTGCACTTTTCCTTTTATGGCCTTTGTATATTGTTTGTCCTTGATTTATAAATTCCTATGCAATCAGTACTTATCACCACTAACGTTGTGAGTTTGAATCCCGCTTAGATGAGGTGTACTCGATACAACATTATGTGATAAAGCTTGTCAGTGACTTGAGAGAGATCGGTGTTCTTCTCCGGATACTCCGGTTTCCTCCACTAATAAAACTGCCCGCCTCTATATAGCTGAATATTGTTGGAAAAGGCGTTAAACACCATAAATCAAACCTTGATTAATGGCGTCTGATTACCCCTTTAGTATCTCTAATTTTTCTAGAAAAATATTGCTCATTTGTTGTCTGTAATCTCCAAACACGTGACATTCATTTGTGTTCTATCTTTTGTTTGGGAGGTTGCTGCTACGTGTATCGCAGCCTGTTGACAACAAAATAGCCAAGTTAACACCCTTTTCAACTCGTTGTAAGATGTATTCAAAAATCACTATTTGGGGCTTGATTTATTTAAACTAATCACAAATGGAAATCTATTGCTAGTATCTCCTTCTAAGAAATCGGTACCCTGGTTTCGGCAGAAAAAAAATCACACCATCTCGTGGGCATTATTGATATCTGAGGATACATTTTGAATAGGGAAGAGTTATCGGTCTTACAGGAGAATCTTCCTGAATTACCTACCTTTATTAATTCCGTGGATTATGACCCCAATTATTGTATCTTAATAAAAAAAATGTTTCCCAATATAAGACCTAAACGTTGATTTAAAAAACCATATTAGATATATTGCAGTTGAAATTTTTCATAATATCATACGTAATTAGCCTAGAACGAAGGAAATACGTCGCTGTATGATTTTCTTCCATCCAGGAAAGAATTCAATGTTGACCCGCCCAATGCTAAACATTCGAATTCTTTTCACTCATTACGACATTATAGCATATCTTTTAAACCTGGATTTTTGTTCAGAACATTTTATTAGTATAAAACATCGAATATTTGGCAACTTTTCTGACAGCCTGTATGCCATTAATAAGTTTATAGGCTCTAAAATTGTATATTTCTGTGTAATAACACACACATTATTTACAAGTACGTTATCTTTTCTGTTATTTATTAAGTTTTGATCGTTAACCTTTTGAAATTCTTCATATTTCTCCATTTTAACCTAATCTTATATATCGTTATGCTGATTACACATGACACCACCTTATTTATATGCAAATTGATAAATTCTGTTGAAAAGCAGTAGACTTGAAATTAGAAATTAAAATAACATTTACATAAATTTTTTTTATTGAAAAGAATTTTGATGATTAAAGTACATTACAATTATTGTATTATGGATTTTACGTCTGGGTTTTCATACTCAGTGAAACGCATAAACCAAAGCAATGATGTCACTTATGGACATACAGGCATGTTGTTGTTTTTTGTCCTCAAACTAGATAAGTTTAAAACCGTAAATAGTTTTAACTTTTTTTGTATCAGATTTACCTATAAAAAAAATCGGGTCATAGGAACTTTTTTATACTCAAACGATATCCTGGCGAAATATATTTTTGTTGTTAACATGTATCGAACTCTAAAACATTCTAGAAAAAATCCAAATATTCTTAAAATTATGCACATTCGAGAAAATTCAATACCGGTATGCCAGCTACAACGAATTTAGTTTACCACAGAACACTATGGAAAATGCATGACATCATCTTTTTATCAGATAATGTATCGCACAGATTAAATTAATACTGCACAAATTAAATTAATACTACTGTGGTTTTCAATAATTTGAAAAATGAGGGTTGGGATCACATTAAAGGAACACAGGCCGTTATTTTAAGGGGAAACAAATGTTTCCTAATATAATATCTAAGCTTTGATTTAATAAACCATAAGAAGATATTGCAGTTGAAATTTTTCATAATATCATACGTAAATAGCCTAGAACAAAGGAAATACGTCGCTGTTTGATTTTCTTCCATCCAGGAAAGAATTCAATGTTGATCCGTCCAATGCTAAACATTCGAATTCTTTTCATTAATTGCGACATTATAACAGATTTTTTAAACCTGGCTTTTTGTTCAGAGCATTTTATTAGTATAAAACATCGAATATTGGCAACTTTTCATATAAACAAAAAATTCAATTCCGACAGCCTGTGTGCCTTTAACTGGTTTACCACCCCACATATCCAAAACCAGAACCATCGGCACATGTGGTGATATATTTGTGATCAACATTTGGGATTAGAAGTAATTGTTTGCTCTGTTGATATTGGTGATATTGGTGATATTGTTGATATTGTTGATATTGGTGATATTGGTGATATTGGTAATATTGGTGATATTGGTAATATTGGTGATATTGTTGATATTGGTGATATTGGTGATATTGATGATATTGGTGATATTGGTAATATTGGTGATATTGGTAATATTGGTGATATTGGTGATATTGGTGACCACCTTACACTTGTTCCTCTTTTCGTTCGCCTTTACACTTGGATTTCAATTTCCGCTACGAATATGGCGGTCTTCTGTAGGGCATCCACGGGTCACCATCTTGCACTGTTTGTACTTTTTTTCTTCAAAATCTTCTATTCTGTTAATTAATTTGAAGATTTTGGAAAATAACACTGCTATATTTCTGCTTCTTTCTATGTACGTTGATCTAAGATAAACAATATTAAGATCAGCAAATTATTTGTGTTCAAATCCTATTGTTATATTATATTTCTTTTCATTGTTGTAATCTTATCAAGTTGTATATACTATATGGAATTACCTCAATAATATTTGTTTACATCAAGAACTAAAGATGAAGTAGTAAGTAATATTGATACAGAGCATACGTATTCGTGGAGGAAATGAGAATACCCAGAACAAAAACCACCCACTACCAGAAAACGGTCCGATGTAGGGCACAAATCGAACGCACCCACATTTGATGATAATATAGATGCATTTGCATAGAAGAATTCGATCGACCAAGAACATTCGCCGGACTGACGCCATACTGTTATCATAGTATTATTTTTCACAATACAATATCAAGTAGCATGCTCAAATAACATATGATGTTATTGTGCATTACGTTTAATGTTTAATCCGTTAAAAATACTATTTATTTTTTATTTACAATTACTTACCGAGATTGTATATAATGAGCCAAATAATAGAATTTAGTGTTGTTGTACTATAGGACACAACTTGAGTACTCTTGCTGGTCACATGTACTCTTTACTTGTATTGCGAACTAAATAAACTTTAGAAAAATCCGAAGGGATAATCAAGAATGGGCAAATCCAGAGGCACTGGCAATGTTGAGTACACAAGACACAGGACGAAGACAATCCAGAGACAATGGCAATGTTGAGTACACAAGACACAGGACGAACACAATCCAGAGACACTGGCAATGTTGAGTACACAAGACACAGGACGAAGACAATCCAGAGACAATGGCAATGTTGAGTACACAAGACACAGGACGAACACAATCCAGAGACACTGGCAATGTTGAGTACACAAGACACAGGACGAAGACAAACAAAACACAAAAACAATGCACAACACAACACAGAAATCTAAAACGATGTGCAACACAGACTCCACAAAAAATTAGGGATGAATCCAGGTGCTTGCGAATGGTAAGCTTTTTCTGCCTCTTATAAGACACCCGCCATGTTATCCATGTATTTAAGACATGCTTGACACCACTATATACGCAGGCAAATACAAAAAAACATACATAAGACATGAATCCTCCTACAAACAACTGAGGGTAAAGACGACGCGAACATCGTTTGGAATAGAATGTCAAGTTAGCTTTGAAATGTACACATTTATATTTGAGTGAACGCAAATCTGTGCAGGTTTTTTAATTGTTTGTTTATATCTGTATTGGACCCAATTATCCGTGTGTGAGGGTTAGGAGTCAATTAACCTGATTAACTTCATTCACACACACACTTTTGTGGATGTCCCAGGACAGGTCCTGGATTTCCAACGCCATATATTATGTCCTTTTTTATGTTCAATTATCTGAGGTGTAAGGTGATTTGTGGAATGTTTTTATCTATCACTGTTTAGTGGGTTTCATGTTACTCGATCTTTAGTTTTATATGTAATGTTTTGTAGATCGTTGCTTTTCCTTTTGCCCTTTTTCCTTTGGCCATTGTCTTGTTTGTCCTTCTTCCATTTTTTAATTATGATTACCACGTTGGTATCTTCAAACTCTTCTTTAAACTTTCTTTTCATAATATAGTGATATGTGCAAGACCAAAAAATCCCAGTTTTATTAATCATGTATTGAAACAAAACACATGTAAATTGGTGCAAAGTTTCAATGATATATCAAAATTGATATTACTTAATATTTGCATAATTCGTCGATCGTAAAAAAATAAACGTTTTCAAGAGGCCCAACCTATTAAAATTTCTACCAAATTTGGATCCAGCTGGCCAAGTTATTTCAGAGAAGAAGATAAAAATGTAAACGAATACGGACAACGACGACGGACGCAAAGTGATGACAATACCTCACATCATCCTCTAGTCCTGGATAGCTAATACATCCAGCGAATCATCGTGCCGATACTAATTGAATATATTTTCCTTACTTTTCACAAGCCCTCGCCCACATACAAACGTAATACCAGAACTATATCTCGCCTTTATGAATAAAATGGAAGACACAGACACATCTCTTTCAATTTATTTATTAACCTTATACTATTTAAATACAATTCAAAGCCCCTTAGGTCCTGTCAAATTGAGACGATTTATTAAAATTGAGTTATCGTCCGTTATATCATTATTGAATACAAATTTGCCAAGGGATCAGTTTTTGTATTCATTCGGTAACGCCAATTGATTCCTCATTGTGCAATATGATTTATTAAATTTTTCTGTTGATTCGTGATAATGATGTACAATTCCCTTGCTGTAATTTCTACACAGAAAACATGTCGGATTACATTGATTTAAATAAAAGAGTGATAGGCTCTCCATTTTCAGCAAAGACGTTACGACACGTGACTATCTTAACTGCCAACGTTAATTTAGTAGCCTAGCATTGGTGGTAAGGAAAGGTAATAACAAAAATACCGAACTCCGAGCAATCTTACAAAGGGAAAGTCAAAACTCATAAGTATATAAACAGAAAAAATCAGTCAACAACCGGAAAACTGTGAAAACCGTAATGACCCTGACTTGGTACAGGCATTTCTAAAGAAATGGTGGATTAGTAGCCTATCATTGGTGGTGTAGGAGTAGGCGTTTTTTTACCCGGTTGGGTATAAAAAGACTATACAATTGGTATTTTTGCTTCTCTGCTAAGCACAAACAGAAAGCAAAATAATTAAAATTTCTTTTGTAGAAAGTAAAACAATAGGCTCAAATGGTATAAGCAAAATCGACATCAGCTGAGGGAAATTGACTCTACTTTTAATGATGATTACATTCTTTAAGTAACTAAATTTCAAATATATATGTATTTACTAAACCATGTCAGTGGCGAAGCAAAACTGGCGTTTTAGGTTGATGGGTACCGTTGAGGACTAATAGTCCACCATCAGAAGCATTGCCTCAGTACGTAGAGAGCTAGGAAGAGCCGAGAAATAAAACAGTGCCTAGAAGAACACCTATTAATTCAGACAATAAGCCAAAGACTATACATATTTATAATACCATCTCCTGTTATTCTATTTCACCTTGTCTACCCAAATGCCAGCTACTAGTATTTCACAGCACATATTATCGAGGGGTTAGAGCCAAAAAGTCGTATCTGAAAATTTTGCTAATTTCATTTTTTTGCACTAAAATGTTGATACGTTAGCATCTAGTTATGTCTGTAAATTTCAGGACAAAAGGATAATGCATTAATTTTATATTGACCAGAACCCAAGAGTACTATCATATTATATACATCTTCTTGAAACGCCAAACAACAGTAATATTGGATAATCTATAATTGCATGCCAGGTATATTTTTTTAATTAAAAGATACATTGCTGTAAAAATTTATGTGAAGATAATATACTTTGCATTGATGATATCATATCTTTTTATTTAGAAAATAGTGTCAAAACAGCTTATTTAAAGATAAGTCACTTTGGCACTGCAGAAAAGTAATCTAATTATCCAGTAAGTTTAGCCATCTTATCTCAACATCAGAGAGCGCGTTGCAGATGTTATTTATAAACAGTATCATCTAGAGACAGGAGAGAGTTCATAAAGTTGATGCATTCTAGAGCTGGTGTTACATTTACAAAAAGTGTATTAACAGGAATAAATGTAATATCTGCAAAGAAAACTTGAGACAACAATGGATTAAAAGGTAAGGATTAGATATTCACTTACTATACTTTGATACTATGCATCAATTTACTATGTATTCACTTAATATAATATAAGTTCATAAGTTCATAAGTTTATTGATTCACCAATCAAGGGTCAAAAGGGGGCATATACATATACAATATGAGCAATATATGTATTAAGTCTTCATATATTTTCTTAGACGGATTGTACATGTTTGTGCTAAAAATCTTGAATTATTATTATCTCAAATATGACGTTTGTACATACCCTTCGCTAAAATTATTGACATTTTGTTTAAAATGTATGGCTTTTTAATTGTTATTTATTTCCATACTTTCAGTAGAGGCTGGTTATGGTGAATGTAATGAAAACATCTACAGTACTAATTAATTCCAGTTTTCTATTGGTAAGTTTCAATTTTTATTTGTTCACAAGAACTCTATTTTACCAGATTGAAAAGATTATCACTTTTTAATGATCAAATTATTTGATAAGAAGATTTCCTCCTAAGCCCCTCAATATAATTAGATGTAAAATAAAATGTAGTTTACAACCTGAAAATGTGCATGACGAACTATGGTTGCTGTCCAATATCTGAAATGGGAGGCTATAAAACTTAGGTGTCAAAGTTTGTTGTCAGGGGTATAATTTGTAGTGAGTTTACTTGTTTGGCAATAGGATATGAGAGGTAATCCTATATTTGGCCAATTATTTTAGCTAATCAAAATAATAAGCTTCATATTCATTTGTTTCAGGTAATAAAATGTCGGAATCTAGTTGGTCTTCAGACGAGGAATGAACGACAATTGCAGCTATGGTACGTGATACCCAAGATAATGGTTCTAATGCAGTCGAAGGGGATACAGAAGATGATTCCTCAGTAACAAACAGACAGCAAGTAGGTAGTAATGATACACAAGGTACCAATGCCACACCTACGGTTGATGAACAAGATACCAATGACACACCTATGGCTGATGAACCAGGTTACAATGACACACCTATAACTGATGAACCAGGTATCAATGACACACCTACCACTGATGAACCAGGTATCAATGACACACCTACGGCTGATGAATCAGCTACCAATGATACACCTATGGTTGATGAAGCAGGTACCAATGACACACCTACGGCTGATGAACCAGGTTACAATGACATACCTATAACTGATGAACCAGGTTACAATGACATACCTATAACTGATGAACCAGGTATCAATGACACACCTATCACGTATGAACCAGGTACGAATGACACACCTACCACTGATGAACCAGGTAACAATGACACACCTACGACTGATGAATCAGTTACCAATGATACACCTATGGTTGATGAAGCAGGTACCAATGACACACCTACGGCTGATGAACCAGGTTACAATGACACATCTATAACTGATGAACCAGGTATCAATGACACACCTACCACTGATCAACCAGGTACGAATGACACACCTACCACTGGTCAACCAGGTAGCAATGACACACCTACGGTTGATGAATTAGGTACACATTGCACACCTACCACTGATGAACCAGGTATCAATGACACACCTATCACTTATGAACCAGGTACGAATGACACACCTACCACTGATCAACCAGGTAACAATGACACATCTACGGTTGATGAACCAGGTACCAATGACACACCTATGGTTGATGAACCAGTTACCAATGACACACCTACCACTGGTGAACCAGGTACCAATGCCACACCTACCACTGATGAACCAGGTAACAATGAGACACCTACAGCTGATGAATCAGCTACCAATGATACACCTATGGTTGATGAAGCAGGTACCAATGACACACCTACGACTGATGAACCAGCTGCCAATGACACACCTATGGCTGATAAACCGATTACCAATGACACACCTATGGCTGATATGAAAGAAACCCCGGGTAATAAGAATGCACAAGACCAAATATTAATTCAGGACAAATCAGCTGTTCGTACCTATAAAGAAGATACTTCATCAACTGATTCCAATGGGTCGCCAAATGCCTTAAAGGTTACTCCAAGACAGAAAAAGAAGGAAAAATACAGAAAGAAACAGAATAAAACAACACCTGACACAACAAAACAGCTCAAACGCCACTCTGCTATTGAGTCTGACTTCAGTAGTAGTGATGATAATATAACATTAAAAGAGTTAAAAAATGATATAAAACGACAAAAAGATGAGAGTTATAGCGAAATAGAGTCTGTTTATGACAGCAGGGACTCGTACAAACCTTGCAGAGATGATTATCATTTTAGTGACTCGAGCCGGTCATTCCAATTGCCTGACAATTCAATTAAAACCGAATTTTATAAGAAACCAGCCACATCAAAGTCGAAAAAGAGAAAGAGGAAAAGTGATAGTAAAAAACAGAAGCTTAATAGTGATAATTCACTGCCTAAAAATGATAACTCAAGGATGAACCAAGTAGAGATTCAAAATGACAATTTAGGGCCAACAATTGATCAGACTGAAGACATGCACATGGAAAAGGCAAAAAGAGATCAGTGTTCAGAAGGCCACTTTCAACAATTATGTCACCACACACCATGAACAGAGACTTAATGATCTTCTCTTCATGAATGGATTAGTTAGAAAACGTGTTCCTGCAGATGGGAACTGTTTCTTCCAGTCAGCATTACCACACATTCATTCCCTGCTCACGGTTCAAAAATTACGAAGATCATTATGTGATCACATAGTTGAAAAAGCAGAACATTATGTTGGTTTTTTTGCAGCACAAGAATTGTCAGAGTCATTCGAAGAGGACATTACTTGGATTGATTTCAGACAAGAAATGGAGGCGTTATCAGTAGATGGCAGTTGGACGAGCAGAGCTGCTGATCTTTTACTACCAGCTCTTGCCAACTGGAGTGGTCGATTGGTGAAGATATTTTCAAGTCTGTCGAATCAACCATTAATTGATGTACACCCAACGCTCAAACACAACACATGTACTGATCCAATAACTCTAGCGTATATAGCATCAGATAACACTACAATACCGGAACACTATGACATGTGCTCTAAACCGGGTACAATGAACAAACAATCTACTTCTCAAAATTTAAATGAGAACATAGTATGTGGAGATAAAGCAGAACAGACACCTAATACCCCTGTCAGAGAAAAGAAAAAGAGAGGAAGACCAAAGGGCACACCCCCTAGCAAGGCCCCGAATTTCATAACACCTCCAAAAAAGTTATTGTTTAGGAAACGCAAAGCAACACCAGAAATATGGGAAAATAATGTCAGAAAGAAACTTCGACTCACAGGAAAGGAATACATATCTGCGTAGGGAAATGTTGTTCAGGAAAGATGTTTGAAGCCTGTTGACTGTTCTAAATGCACTTTCAAATGCACTATGAATATGAATGACAAAAATCGAAATGATATATTCCAAGCCTTTTGGTCTCTAGATAGCAATGACAGAAAAAGGATTTTATTATTGCAACTACAACGGAAAAGAAAACTAGAACATACCTAGATGAAGAAAACACACCTGTAAGCAAAAAAAAGAATGTCCATAGGTCGTACTCATTTTGTGTGGATGGAGTCCGCTATCATGTTTGCAAAAAATATTTTTTGGCAACATTAGGAGTAAGCGAATCATTTGTCCATAATACTTTGTGAAACCAGCAGGGAGGTGTTTATTTGGGTACAGACAAGCGTGGCAAACATGAACCACACAACAAAACAACACAAAATGCTATGGAAGTAGTTCAGAAGCACATAGAATCCTTCCCTGTAGTAGATGGACATTACACTCGTAAGGATTCCAACAGAAAGTACCTGGGTGCAGATTTGAACATAACACGGATGTATCAACTTTATTTGGAACAGTGCAAAGGAGAAATCCCAGAAAAGGATATTGTGAGTCAATCTGTATATCGAAAAGGTTCAACGAAGAATACAATTTCTCCTTTCATGTTCCGAAGAAAGATCAGTGTGGTCTTTGCATTAGTTATCATCAAGCTAAAGATGAAGGAAACCTCACTCCAGTGTTAAAAGAGGAATATGAAAACCATCAAGAAAGAAAAGTCAAAGCAAGAGAGGAAAAGAAAAGGGACAAGGAGTTAGCAAAAAGTTCTAATGACATCTTCGTTGCCACATTTGACTTGCAAGCAGTTTTAACGACGCCGTGTAGTTTAGTCAGCCAGCTTTACTACATGCGGAAGCTAAGTTGCTACAATTTGTCTATTTACAACCTCGCAAGCAACAATGCCACCTGTTACATATGGTCTGAGGTAGACGCTCAGAGAGGCTCATGTGAAATTGGCACGTGTCTATACCTTCAATTATTATCTTTACCAAACACTACAAGACATGCAATATTCTATTCCGACGCATGTTCGGGGCAAAACCGCAATCAGTTTACTGCCACATGTCTACTCCATGCTGTTACTCACCATTCTACCATTGAAGTTATTGATCACAAATTTCTAGAGAGCGGTCACACCCAAATGGAGTGTGACAGAATGCATGCTGCAATTGAATTTGCAAAGAAAAAAACCGAAATCTTTGTTCCTCAACAGTGGGCAACTGTAATTAGAATGGCCAGGAGAAAAGATCCATATATGATTGTGCCTTTGAAGTTTGGGGACATCTACGATTTCAAAGATGTCACAAAGAAATACATGAAATTCCGGAAAGAAGATGTTAATGGCAAAAAAGTAAATTGGTTGCAAATCAAATGGATAAGGTACACCCAAGAAAACCCGGACTGTATCATGTTTAAGTACAATTTCGAAGATGAATTCAGAGTTCTCAAAGTAGCTGGTACAGCCAAACGAGGACGCACTGCCGAACCACAAGAACTGACATGGAAATACACATCGAGACAGAAGATATCAGCAGCCAAAAAGAAAGACCTTGTCAGCTTATGCAGAAGTGGTATCATCCCATCTGAATACCACGATTATTACAAATCATTGCCCTCAAGCAGTAATGTAGATGACAAACTAGCTGACACCGATGCTGAAGAGGAACAAGCCGATTCTGATCAAGAATGAGACTAAGAAAATAACAGTGGTGACATTAAATGACTCGTTTAATTAGATTGCATGATTAGTTTAGCGGTTCTTCTATACACTGTATTAGAACTGTAGACATTATATTCCTGCATTAGATATAGTGCATACAAATTTGACTGTTATATAATATATATTTTGTACTTTGATTTTAAAATAATTTTCTTTTGAGATTTACAGACAGTATTGAATTATTTCAATAGGATTTAGCATAATTTTATTATAATGGTATTTTGAAACCCTTATGGTATTCCTCAGTTTTCAAAGTGTTCAAAATCATGTTACTACTTATCTAATTCAATTTTCAAAAGAGCTGTTGAAATTTTTTTTTAAACTATTTTATGATATAATCATTCATACAGACATACATCTAATAGTTATTGTGGTTGAAATGTAATCTTACTGTGATATACGATTACAGTATTGATGTTTTAGCTTAGGGAACGACCATTTAACTTGAAGGGGGGGGGGGGGGGGGGGTATGTTTTTCTTCTAAAAAAATATTCTGATTCCCAATGTTGCTGAAAAAAATATTCTGATTTTGGTGGAGGAAAAAAAAAATAATCTGATTCAGAGTTTTTGTTATATGACCTAATGTTAAATCCTGGAAAAAAAAATATTCTAACTCTTGTGTTGTCCGAAAAAAAAATTCTGAACGAAACAAAAAACCATAACCCCCCCCCCCCCCCCCCTTCAAGTTAAATGGTCGGTCCCTTATATAATTGATTTTAATTGCTTTTTAATTCATTGGAAATTATCCTGAAATATTTTGCCATTCTTATGTTGGTTTTAAAAAAATCAATGTTTACTTTAGTAGATTGTTTTAACTGATGAATACTACAATTCAGTCATTATAGAAAGATATTTCAAATTAATTGTTCATTTGCTGCCATAAAGTATTTCTGTTTACTTTAATTTGGTTGATGAAAGAAACATTATTCATATTAAAGTTAGGGAGCCAGAAAAGTGAATCCTAACATGTCATAAACATGCCTTGCACACACCTGTTTAATCTTTATCAGCGGTTAATGTAGCATGGTATTAACATCTGGAAATTATCAATATAAATACTGCATGTCTACTTAGTGTATAGATAAAAAGTGTTATTAAATCAATATGCTGATTATTAGAAGTAAATTGCATATATAATCATAACATTTATTGTTTTATTTACTTATAAAATCATTTTGGTAACACTACATTATAAAACATAGTCATAAGATATTTTTTTGTAATTCCTCAAAAAGATGAAATATTAAGATACGACAATATGGCACTAACCCCTCGAAAATAAGCACAATTTCAATTAGCATAGTTTTATATTTCTATATTAATTTTATATTTGCCATTTAGTTATTAGTGTTCCGCGTTTATTTGACATTTCTACAATATTCCTTGGCAGTGATTTCCCTGATTTTAATAGCACCTATTAAAATTCATAATGTCACAGTATATATATATATAATGCATGTACTGTCAAACCAGTATTAAGTAATCTAAAATATTGTTGAAAGTGGTGTTAAACACCATAGCTCTAGCTCTGTATTAAGTAAACGTTTGAGAATACTGAATGGACAAACAGAAATGGCCAGACGAAGACAAACAAAACAAAAATAAAACACAATATGTGTTGGACACAACTATACGATGTCACCTTTGGGACAAAGAAAAAGTGGTGTTCATATAAGACAGGCGACCTCTTAAAAATGGTCAATTCATAAGGAATTTTCTATTACATGACAAGAAAAAGGGGAGAAAAGTTTGAAGATACTAAAGCGGTAATCAGAAGCGATAAATTGAAGAAGGAAAGACAAATTAAAGGTTGAGCAACAAACCCCCCACTAAAATCCGGGTGTTAACAGCTTCCACGCTTTGGAATAACCTGCCTAGTCAAACCCTGACCAAATAGCCCCTATAACTTTTGAAGAAAAATCATAAAACTTATATTTTTAGACTTGCTTATTATGATTGTATGTACTATCAGTTTTCCATGGGTTTTTTTTTAAGAACTTTTATATTTATATCTATCATTCCCCTTGTTGTGTCAATTTTTATCTCTCTTTTATTAATAACTTTGTTGTGATATTTCAAGTTCAGTTTTATTTCACATTTTTAAAATCATGCTAAGCACTTCGAACTAATTTTAATTAAATAATGCGCTATATAAACATTGTAAGCAGTTCCTGCTCAACTTTTGTCACCCGTCGTGAAATTCTTGTTACAAGAGGGCCCGGGTGGCTCAATGTGTTAGGTGGCTGGATTACCTAACAACTCATGCAAGCCTATCACCAATACGGCGTGGGTTCGCGTCCGGCTTTTTATATTACAAAAAGGGTGCACTCGACTCGCAAGTGATAAAGTTTACCAGTTTCTTGCCCATGGTCGGTGGTTCTCTTCGGGTACTCCGGCTTTTTCCACCACTAAAACTGGGCATCATGATATAGTTGAAATATTGCTGAAAGTGGCGTTAAATCACAATAAATCAATCAATAAAATCAGTCTTGTTACAAACCAGGTGATAAGTCATGAATGAGGGAATAACCGGATTGTGATTACGACAAACGGAATATATCTGTGGTCACTTGTGACACAGATATTCCGTAACAGTTAACTTGTGCATGGATGACGACCGAAAAGTTGTCGAAGTGCTGACTTCATCTTAAATACTAGAAACCGTTGGGGCAGTATCTACCTTGTTAGCAGCAACCTTGTATCAAGGAAATCCTGATAGAAACTACTATCTCTTGAATATCCTATCATTTGTGACACAAATATTTAGCAACAGATAATCAAATCATGGTGGCGACCGCAAAAGTTCGGATTGATGACTTCAACTTAAGCACTAGGAACCGTTGGTTCAGTATCGTCCTTGTTAACAGCAACCATATATCAAGGAAGGGACTCTCATGGGCGGGATCGTATGGTAGTTGGATTTAAAACTACATATGCAATCAGTGGCTATCACCACTAAAGTTGTGTGTTCGAATGCCGCTCATGGCGAGGTGTACTCGATACAACATTATGTGACTTACGGCAGGTCAGTGACATTGGTTTTCTCCGGGTACTCCGGTTTCCTCAATCAATAAAACTGACCGCCATGATATAACTGAAATATTGTTGAAAGTGGTATTAAAAACCAAAACTCTAACCACATATCAAGGAAATCATGATATGACTGTATGTTTATATATTGATATTCTATGACATTTCCGTAAATGTCACCGTAATCTAGAATGCAAAGCCAATATTATGTTCATTTGTGAGTTAAATTACGAATGCATATCATACATATGACAGCAATTATTGATATAATGGATATATACTGTGTCTATAGATTTAGAATGACCTAGGGGTCTTATATCTTATATTGTTATTAAACACTTTCTGTCAGAGTTATTAGGAGATATGAATTACTAGACGATTTAATTTGATTTGATTTTTGGTGTTTAATGCCACTTTCAGCAATATTTCAGCTATATCATGGCGACCAGATTTAGTGGTGGAAGAAGCCAGAGTACCCGAAGAGAACCACCGACCATGGGCAAACAACTGGTAAGCTTGATCACTTGCGGCTGCGAGTCGAGTGCACCCTTTTTGTAATTTACAAAGCCGGGCGCGAACCCACGCCGTACTGGTGATAAGCTTGTATGAGTTGTTAGGTAATCCAACTACCTAACTCATTGAGCCACCCGGGCCCCTTTTTTTTACTAGAAGAAGTGAATAACAAAACGATCTTCGTAATTATTAATAAAACTGAGGTTCTCCTCCCTCGGGCACAGGTGACTTTAGTCGATTTTGGTTATCCTCTTTATGCCCTTTGGTTTTATTGCTCCCAAAGCTTTAAATTGTTTGACTTTCCATTTTTCGATTTTGAGCGTACCTGATGTTGGTTATTCCAGAACGCGTTTTGCATACTAAATTTGATATATACGTTTTTATTCGGTTCGTCTTCACCTGTTGTTTGTAGAATGGAGGGCTCGTGTTTTTATTTTGCGATATTTGTGTTTTTTGCCTATCGTGATGTCCAACATTTTGTCCTATCATATGTCTGTACGTTCTGAGATTCCTGTTGTGATGTTCACTGCGAATTCTGCATAAACCGATGTTCGGTTTGTCTTTATATCCAGTTGTTTGTTGTCGTATTTACGTTATTTGTAAATTAACCTTAGAGAATACCGAATGGAAAATCAAAAATGGACAATGCAGAGAAACTGGCAACACCGGATACACAAGACACAATGCGAAGACAAACCAAATAAAAAACACAACACAATATGTGTTGGACACCACAATAAGCAAACAATGGTTTGGTTTGGTTTATGGAGTTTAACGCCACTTTCACTTTCAACAATATTTTGGTCAGTTTTATTGGTGGAAAGAAACTGGAGTACCCGTAGAAAACCACCGACTTGTCCCAAGTCACTGACAAACCTTATCACATAATGTTGTGTCGAGTACATCTCACAACGTTAGTGATGATAGGTACTGATTGAACTGGTAGTTGTTCATCCAACTAATATACGACCATGAACACGACGGCTCCTATATTTTTAGACAAAATATAGCAAGATACCATATTGATGCAAATCAACATGAGAAACTATCAAATTGTACATTTAGACACCAATTCGAGTAAAGGATAATCGCTTTTATTGCTGTTCTACATAGGGTCTTAAATAATGAGGATAACGCATTCCATAAAATAAAGGTGAAACAACCATCTGGATTGCAATTGAACGACACTTTTTAAGTAAACGTTAGAGAATACCGAAGGGGCAATATAAAAAATGGACAATCAAGACGAAGAAAAACAAAGCAAAAACACAACACAATATGTGGTAGATACCACTATCCGTAAGCCAACTCCAATAACGTAAATAAGACATAAATAAGACTATCGTTTTTATGCGGAAATCGTAACTGACGTGACTTACGGAACTCAGAACGTGAAAACACATAATAGGACAACACAAAAAAACTAAAACGAATGACCATATCTGCCAATAAAAGCTACATCCGGGTATGTTGTTTATCGATTAAATGTTATTTTGGTGTATGCAATTTAATTACCCGGACGCGGAGTTATCAACACGTGATAAGTTATTCATGATCCGTTCTTGGTATGTAAGTAATTTCACATTCCCTCTCGTTGATGATTGGCCTAAAGTACCCATTTAGATTATTATTTATAAAGGAGCTCATTGAAAATAAGCTGAAAGACTTTAATGGGTTATCCTTGGTTTATAATTATCAACATTTAATTAAATGGCATGAACATTTCATTAAGTTATTAAATTTTAAGTTTTATTTTTAGATGAATTATAATTTTTAATCACTTGTGTTGATATTTTTTTTAACCTAAGTATACATTTATCTTTTACCCTTTTAAGTAATCTTACAAATACATGCTTATACTACCACAATTTGTTGAATATATTAAATATGATAATCAAATTGATATCTACAAATGAAAATAACAATGGTAGATTGTGGGTGAAATATCGACAAACTGAAAGAAAAATATATAAATAATAACTGCATTTCGGAAGGTCGAGACAGACATTGTCGTTTGTATCGCGACAATGCCGATTTGATGAGCCTGTAATAACAGTGTTTATATATATCGAGACCTTCAGAACCGACGATATTGCTCTTATCGGCGACATCATAATGTGCTTATCGGCACACTTACCGATAATTTTAAGACCCATAGTCAGATCTTGATACTGACAATATAATTTGATGATCTCAAAGGGAAAATGTTAAAATTACTGATAAATACCCATTACACACAGAGTGTATTGGTACAAGACTTTGTATCATGTCGAGCCTGTTGTGTGAACCAGTATCACGACGAGTCGCAATAGCGATGAGTGTAATGTGGTTAGTTCATGCAATGGGCAAGACCTGATACAAAGACTCCATAAAATCATACAAATGTTAAACAAATAACAAGAGTCGAATTAAAAATTAACAAATTTGTACAATACTCTAAGAGGAATTACATTTTGTACATGACGTCACCTTAGTTGTTGCAGTTCATTCACCAATGCCACGTTACTGTTCGATCACTTTTAGTGTCACTGTACAGTTATCCGACAACGCCTTTCTGGAGAAATGTGGACCGTACAATTGCCGAAAATATTGAAACAGTGTCTTTGGAAATGAGAATATGACCGTGAATTCGCGATACACAATACGAATGAATGAACACTAAATAATCGGGTAGTTTACATAGCTTACATTGATGTATTTCCCCCCGCATTCCAATGCGCTATGACGTCATGACAAAGTAGTTCGGCATAGAAAATCGCCTGCAACGTCGCGCCATTCTTTTATCAACACAGTGTGGTGATACAACATCTTGTATCCGACACCTTGTATCAGACAGACTACTTTCTTTAATTTCAAAGGAAAACGTACATAATGTTAGATAAATATTGATTATGTTTGGAATTATCAGTAAATTGGACATTTCGACTTTGATATCATTGACTGATATCGTCAATGATATCAATTTAGTGACGCTCGCTGATGATGGAAAATATCGATCAATGTGACGTCCCATTTTGACGCTTAAATTCCATAAAACAATAACGTCCGTTTTGAAGGTCTCAGCCTACATTATCGGACAAAATGCGATACTAGTGATACTGTTTGTCTCAACCTTCAATACTGATGTTATTTTATATTTAATGTCTAGCATGCTTCACATATCAAAATATTACTGAACAAATCCGAACGATTTTACAACACGAGTGGGACTTGCGTGCACGGCAGTGATTTCTACACCCGAACTTCTTTACAACTGTTCTGCAAACACAACGAGTAGGAGTTGCGTGCACAACAATCATTTCCACATTAATGTTAACTTAAGGTGATACAAAAAAAAAAACACAAAAAAACAAACACTGCATCAAAACACAAACAAGTAGTGCGTCAAAGTAAAAACAAAAACTGTGTTAAAACAAAGATATGCACTACCTCAAAAGAATAACAAACACTGCATTAAAGCTCAAACAAACACTGCGTCAAAAAAAGGGGGAAAAAGCGAAAAAAAAAACAACAAACAAACAAACAAACAAACAAACAAACAGAGCAAAACAAAACAAAACCAAAAACAAAAATAAAACACATCAACATTAATAAACTACTCAACATAAACAACATCAAAAACATTAATAAACTACTCAACATAAACAACATCAAAAACATTAATAAACTACTCAACATAAACAACATCAAAAACATTAATAAACTACTCAGCATAAACAACATAAAAAACATTGATAAACTACTCAACATAAACAACATCAAAAACATTAATAAACTACTCAACATAAACAACATCAAAAACATTAATAAACTACTCAACATAAACAACATCAAAAACATTAATAAACTACTCAACATAAACAACATCAAAAACATTAATAAACTACTCAACATAAACAACATCAAAAACATTAATAAACTACTCAACATAAACAACATCAAAAACATTAATAAACTACTCAACATAAACAACATCAAAAACATTAATAAACTACTCAACATAAACAACATCAAAAACATTAATAAACTACTCAACATAAACAACATCAAAAACATTAATAAACTACTCAACATAAACAACATCAAAAACATTAATAAACTACTCAACATAAACAACATCAAAAACATTAATAAACTACTCAACATAAACAACATCAAAAACATTAATAAACTACTCAACATAAACAACATCAAAAACATTAATAAACTACTCAACATAAACAACATCAAAAACATTAATAAACTACTCAACATAAACAACATCAAAAACATTAATAAACTACTCAACATAAACAACATCAAAAACATTAATAAACTACTCAACATAAACAACATCAAAAACATTAATAAACTACTCAACATAAACAACATCAAAAACATTAATAAACTACTCAACATAAACAACATCAAAAACATTAATAAACTACTCAACATAAACAACATCAAAAACATTAATAAACTACTCAACATAAACAACATCAAAAACATTAATAAACTACTCAACATAAACAACATCAAAAACATTAATAAACTACTCAACATAAACAACATCAAAAACATTAATAAACTACTCAACATAAACAACATCAAAAACATTAATAAACTACTCAACATAAACAACATCAAAAACATTAATAAACTACTCAACATAAACAACATCAAAAACATTAATAAACTACTCAACATAAACAACATCAAAAACATTAATAAACTACTCAACATAAACAACATCAAAAACATTAATAAACTACTCAACATAAACAACATCAAAAACATTAATAAACTACTCAACATAAACAACATCAAAAACATTAATAAACTACTCAACATAAACAACATCAAAAACATTAATAAACTACTCAACATAAACAACATCAAAAACATTAATAAACTACTCAACATAAACAACATCAAAAACATTAATAAACTACTCAACATAAACAACATCAAAAACATTAATAAACTACTCAACATAAACAACATCAAAAACATTAATAAACTACTCAACATAAACAACATCAAAAACATTAATAAACTACTCAACATAAACAACATCAAAAACATTAATAAACTACTCAACATAAACAACATCAAAAACATTAATAAACTACTCAACATAAACAACATCAAAAACATTAATAAACTACTCAACATAAACAACATCAAAAACATTAATAAACTACTCAACATAAACAACATCAAAAACATTAATAAACTACTCAACATAAACAACATCAAAAACATTAATAAACTACTCAACATAAACAACATCAAAAACATTAATAAACTACTCAACATAAACAACATCAAAAACATTAATAAACTACTCAACATAAACAACATCAAAAACATTAATAAACTACTCAACATAAACAACATCAAAAACATTAATAAACTACTCAACATAAACAACATCAAAAACATTAAAAAACTACTCAACATAAACAACATCAAAAACATTAATAAACTACTCAACATAAACAACATCAAAAACATTAATAAACTACTCAACATAAACAACATCAAAAACATTAATAAACTACTCAACATAAACAACATCAAAAACATTAATAAACTACTCAACATAAACAACATCAAAAACATTAATAAACTACTCAACATAAACAACATCAAAAACATTAATAAACTACTCAACATAAACAACATCAAAAACATTAATAAACTACTCAACATAAACAACATCAAAAACATTAATAAACTACTCAACATAAACAACATCAAAAACATTAATAAACTACTCAACATAAACAACATCAAAAACATTAATAAACTACTCAACATAAACAACATCAAAAACATTAATAAACTACTCAACATAAACAACATCAAAAACATTAATAAACTACTCAACATAAACAACATCAAAAACATTAATAAACTACTCAACATAAACAACATCAAAAACATTAATAAACTACTCAACATAAACAACATCAAAAACATTAATAAACTACTCAACATAAACAACATCAAAAACATTAATAAACTACTCAACATAACATAAACAACATCAAAAACATTAAAAAACTACTCAACATAAACAACATCAAAAACATTAATAAACTACTCAACATAAACAACATCAAAAACATTAATAAACTACTCAACATAAACAACATCAAAAACATTAATAAACTACTCAACATAAACAACATCAAAAACATTAATAAACTACTCAACATAAACAACATCAAAAACATTAATAAACTACTCAACATAAACAACATCAAAAACATTAATAAACTACTCAACATAAACAACATCAAAAACATTAAAAAACTACTCAACATAAACAACATCAAAAACATTAATAAACTACTCAACATAAACAACATCAAAAACATTAATAAACTACTCAACATAAACAACATCAAAAACATTAATAAACTACTCAACATAAACAACATCAAAAACATTAATAAACTACTCAACATAAACAACATCAAAAACATTAATAAACTACTCAACATAAACAACATCAAAAACATTAATAAACTACTCAACATAAACAACATCAAAAACATTAATAAACTACTCAACATAAACAACATCAAAAACATTAATAAACTACTCAACATAAACAACATCAAAAACATTAATAAACTACTCAACATAAACAACATCAAAAACATTAATAAACTACTCAACATAAACAACATCAAAAACATTAATAAACTACTCAACATAAACAACATCAAAAACATTAATAAACTACTCAACATAAACAACATCAAAAACATTAATAAACTACTCAACATAAACAACATCAAAAACATTAATAAACTACTCAACATAAACAACATCAAAAACATTAATAAACTACTCAACATAAACAACATCAAAAACATTAATAAACTACTCAACATAACATAAACAACATCAAAAACATTAAAAAACTACTCAACATAAACAACATCAAAAACATTAATAAACTACTCAACATAAACAACATCAAAAACATTGATAAACTACTCAACATAAACAACATCAAAAACATTAATAAACTACTCAACATAAACAACATCAAAAACATTAATAAACTACTCAACATAAACAACATCAAAAACATTAATAAACTACTCAACATAAACAACATCAAAAACATTAATAAACTACTCAACATAAACAACATCAAAAACATTAATAAACTACTCAACATAAACAACATCAAAAACATTAATAAACTACTCAACATAACATAAACAACATCAAAAACATTAAAAAACTACTCAACATAAACAACATCAAAAACATTAATAAACTACTCAACATAAACAACATCAAAAACATTAATAAACTACTCAACATAAACAACATAAAAAACATTGATAAACTACTCAACATAAACAACATCAAAAACATTAATAAACTACTCAACATAAACAACATCAAAAACATTAATAAACTACTCAACATAAACAACATCAAAAACATTAATAAACTACTCAACATAAACAACATCAAAAACATTAATAAACTACTCAACATAAACAACATCAAAAACATTAATAAACTACTCAACATAAACAACATCAAAAACATTAATAAACTACTCAACATAAACAACATCAAAAACATTAATAAACTACTCAACATAAACAACATCAAAAACATTAATAAACTACTCAACATAACATAAACAACATCAAAAACATTAAAAAACTACTCAACATAAACAACATCAAAAACATTAATAAACTACTCAACATAAACAACATCAAAAACATTAATAAACTACTCAACATAAACAACATCAAAAACATTGATAAACTACTCAACATAAACAACATCAAAAACATTAATAAACTACTCAACATAAACAACATCAAAAACATTAATAAACTACTCAACATAAACAACATCAAAAACATTAATAAACTACTCAACATAAACAACATCAAAAACATTAATAAACTACTCAACATAAACAACATCAAAAACATTAATAAACTACTCAACATAAACAACATCAAAAACATTAATAAACTACTCAACATAACATAAACAACATCAAAAACATTAATAAACTACTCAACATAAACAACATCAAAAACATTAATAAACTACTCAACATAAACAACATCAAAAACATTAATAAACTACTCAACATAAACAACATCAAAAACATTAATAAACTACTCAACATAACATAAAGAACATCAAAAACATTAAAGGAAACAACAAAGAATGAATTCAAGATCTTGTTTGCGCTTAAAATGATCAGTGTCAATAATTAATTAATGAAAACCTCGTTTGTAAACAAGATCAGAAGAAATTCAAAACATGTTTCTTTGATGGGAAGAAATATGACTATATAAACAATATATCTCCCTTCAATCAATAAACTAATATTGTGTATAATATATTAGAAATAACATGACTTCAAAGCTCCAGATTACAGATTTTTTTCAATAATGAATAAGGGAATGTCCATTTTAATCACGTTCTTATTATTGTAGATTTATGTCCGTCGCGATCAGTATTATTATTTGATGCAATCCTAGATTCTAGATCCTAGAGTTCTTTATAGTGTAATAGAAATAAAACATTCGTCACAACATGTTATTATGAAAAAACAACAACAACATATTTCATAAGTAACGTGATCGTTAATGAACGTTTGAAGTTGGTATATTGTTTTGAAATAATGATCCGAAAACGTCATGTAATGCTAAAATCTACGATTATTTCTTATTCTATTTATGTTGGTTCTACTTTCAAAGTTGGCGTTAAACACGAATCAATAAATCAATCAACTAAAGTTCATATGAGGGTTCGTCTTTCAACAATAACTGAAAGTGGCGCTAAACAATCTAACTGTAACCCTTCAACTATAGTTAATTCATATCATGGGTACTTTTAATGCTACGGGGAAACCGAGTATAGTGGCCGCCATTGGTATTTTTGCTGGAAAATCCAGTATAATGGTGGTCACTTTTATTTGTAAGGAAAACACGATGTATCGTGGCGATAGCTTGCATTGGTGCGGGATAGGGAGTACCATAACCCTCACATAAATTGTTACGGGGAAACGGTGTATCGTGGAGGTTACCTTTATTGGAGCAGGATGATAGAGCATAGTGGCGGTTACTTTTATTGGAGCAGGAACATGTAGCATTATTGGAGTCACTTTCATTTGTGTATCCTCTTAAAGCCACGGACTTAACTTGCAGCAAGCCACTGATAAACTGTATTACAAAAGGTTGTATCGAGTACACCTCGTAACGAGCATAATCGGGCACAAACACCGACGTGGTGATTGACAATCTTTGCATTGACAGTCGTAAGCCCAACTAAATGTTGTATTAGAACATTTGTTTTTATCTCAAAAAAATACAATGTTCCCGGTGTGATTCGATCTCGGAACCTCTCGCAGTTTGCGTTTTA
The DNA here is from genome assembly GCA_963680875.1 of Bathymodiolus brooksi. Lineage (NCBI taxonomy): Eukaryota > Metazoa > Mollusca > Bivalvia > Mytilida > Modiolidae > Bathymodiolus > Bathymodiolus brooksi. The sequence continues at coordinate 75,850,876 of OY804589.1, forward strand.
CTATATATTAACTGATAAACGTGTTTATAATATTGTTGCGACTCAGCCCCCCTTTTCCCCTCATCCATGCAAAACGAGCCACAAAGCAAAGCAAAATAAACAAACAAACAAGCAAGCAAGCAAAAATGATAGTTTATAAACAAACAAACAAAAATGATGACGGAGGGGTGAACTTAAAATTACAACGTTTTCTCAATTCAAAGTTTATAAATGTTTAAAATTGAGTCAAATAGATTCTAAGCAAGTACCAAGGTCCTGACTACTGTGATCATCAGCCTGTACCTGACCCAGTAACGACCTATACAGTGGAAGTTTCAAATACTCATTACTGCAGCCATTATTGTATCTGCCACGGAACTAGACTAAAACAATATTTCATTTTTTATTTATTTATCTCTAGTGGCAGCTCAAGAACACGTGTAGCTGATGAACTCAAAATAACCCGTATCATTCTGACTCAATAACAATATTCCATTAATTGGAAGTAAAGTTTATAGTTATTGCCTTTGTTACGGACTTAGTTCTTCTGGGATATTTGTGTGAGATGTTAGGATACTAAAGAGATATTTTAATTATCATCAAATTTATTATTCCCGTTTAATAACTCAATTATATTTAAACGAATGAGATCATAAAAAGTTCACTTTTTTCATATTTTAGTCTCAATGAACTCTTAATGACCTTATAATTATGAGGTTTTTTTGGCTACAAAAATATATATTATATTTTTGTTCTATAATGAATATTGTATTAATGGGTCTATATAACGTGATGTACAAGTGTGTGGTAACGTTCATATTGATTTGCTTAAGCTGTCGAGAATTGGCATGGGAGGGCCCGGGTGGCTCAATGAGTTAGGTATTTGGATTACCAAACAACTCATATAAGCCTATCACCAATACGACGTGGGTTCGCGCCCGGCTTTGTAAATTACAGAAAGGATGCACTCGACTCGCAGTCGCAAGTGATAAAGTTTACCAGTTGCTTGCCCATGGTCGGTGGTTCTCTCCCGGTACTCCGGCTTCTTCCACCACTAAAACTGGTCGCCATGACATAGATGAAGTATTGCTGAAAGTGGCGTTAAAACACCAAAAACCAAAAAAAACAATACCATTGGTATGGGAAATGCAATGAATGCTCCCTGTTCATTCAACAACTGATTTGTCTATTTGAAATTAGGTTATATTAATAAAAACGTAGATATCAAATTTAGTGCGCACAACACGTTTAAGGAATAACCTTCATCGGGTATGCTCAAAGTTGAAAGGTTTGGAAAGCCAACTAATGTAGACAGTTTTGGGTGCAAGTAAACCAAACAGGATCGCCAGAATCGGCTAAGATCTCCTATGCCTGAGGGAATGGAATCCTAGTTTTAAGAATAATTACATTATTTAGGATGTGTAAATTTCAGTAATACATATATCTAATAAACCTTGTGTTAGTTCCGAAGCCCTGACTACTGGACATATGATATCCCCGGGGACTAATAGTCCACCATCAGAGGTATCGACCAAGTGATAATAGTCATGACAAGAAAGAAGTTTATACACAACAAATCTTGTATATAAATATGCAATGTGATTAGACTTTGGGTAGGCGATTAGAGTGAGGGGAATTGATTGTTGCTTAACGCCAAATGAGGATTTTACCAGCTACATCATGGCGAGTACAAGTTACATTCAATGAAATGATGATACCGGCTTTGTTCTAAGCCAACACACTTAATTGAATTTTTACAGTGCAAGCTCAATGAAACAATGACCCGTGGGTAGACATGTCGCTCCACTATTATTCTGATTTATGATCTTACCAGTCTTTGCTCTCACTCCCTAGCGTTGTGTGCTTAGCAGTGAAGCAACAGATACCAATTGTATAGTCTTTTAATTGGCCCGACCAGGGCTCGAACCCACCTTCTACCGTATTTAAGGCGATCCTGCTAAAAATTACACCACCGATGCGGTTCTGTGTGATTAGAGTGCCAACGGATAAAATATGCTTTGGTTCAAGTTGGAAAATTAGCCGTGCAACAGGACACAAATGAACACTCCTAGCAAAGTACTGTAGGGTAGCAAATGGTGCATCTTAATTGGTTGATTTGATTTGATTTGATATATTGTGTTGAACGCCACTTTCAGCAATATTTCAGCTATATCATGGCGACCAGATTTAGTAGAGGAAGAAGCCGGAGTACCCGGGGAGAACCACCGACCATGGGCAAGCGACTGGTAAACTTTATCACTTGCCACCGCGAGTCGAGTGCACCTTTGTTGTAACTTACAAAGCCGGGCGCAAACCCACGCCGTATTGGTGATAGACTTGTATGAGTTGTTAGGTAATCCAACTACCTAACTCATTAACCCTGCATTTTAATTGGTCTTGGACGTGTATACACGAAGCCCTAATTAACGAACCATATTTGTGAGCAAGAATATAAATTGACTTAAACATTAGATAAGAAGATTTTGAAGATACTAAAGCGGCAATCAGACTCCGTAAATTGAAGAATGACAGACAACTTTGTGGCCAAAAGAAAGAAAAGGACAAAAGGACAAACAGCAATCTACAAAACACTACACAGTTCTTAGTTGTATTGGATTTAAACAAAAACCCTAACACCCTAAAACATTTGTGGAAATGAAGAAGACTATCTTCATTATTTTATTACATGTTCCTTTTTGAATACGTTTTGGGAAAAAATACATAATCTTTTTAAAAATAATAATTTAGAAATTACATTAAAGTTAAAACATCTGATAAGACATCTGATAAAAATTATTATGGTGTATATTATTTTATCACGATTCTCGGTTTTTCAATATATAAATCATATTATCTATCTGAACAGAAGACAAAAAATGTAAATGTTTATAACATTCTTATATACGAATTCAATAAAAGAATTGATGAGATAAAAGACCATAGAAGAAATAGTAGTGTTTTGTATGCTATGAAAAAAAAATAATAGTTCTATGATTTCTATTCTTAAAATATATTTAAATTTGTACCAACTGATTAATTCCCTGGATAATCAGTGAAGTGTAACAGGGTATATCAAGAGAAGCTTGGACTCTTGATTAGATTTGTAATAAGCACGAATTCAGAACAAATACAATTATTATCTTGTTAAAAAAACCAACCTAAAACCCTAAAACCTTATAAGTAACTATCTTACCCCAAAAACTATGTATTAATGAGAAGTATATATTGTTGAGTGAAGACGAATTTGAAGATACCAAAGAGGTAATCAGAACACACAATGACCAAAAGAAAAAGAACAAAAGGACAAACAATGTTTTACAAAACACTACACAAAATTATTGACCAGCGTTCAAGACCAAAACAAAACAATGATATAACGACTGACTAACATCTAACACGATTGATTGATTGATTGATTGATTAATGTTTAACGTCTTACGAGCAGTATTACAGGAGGATTAACATACAACATCAAAGATAACTGTTGAGTTGGATAAGACCGAAGCCAAAATAAATTCATTAATAACGTCTTATTTTTGCAATTTACTACAATTGCTTGCTTAATAATTTTCTCCAAATTACCCCATATATTTCCCGAAAACTACTTCAACGGTTTCAGCTGCCACATCAAAGAAACCAAAGAAATCGTGTTCAACAGAATTGTTGATAAACACCGTGGCCATGAAATGCAGATAAATCTGTATCATGTCGAGAAGACCACCATGTTTTTGCTTTTGTTTTCTCAATGCACGTTCTGTTCCTTAGCGACGACTGTCGAAGCGAGAAGATCAGCATGTTTTTCTTTTGTTTTCTCAATGCACGTTCTGTTGCTTAACTACGTCTGTCGAAGCGAGAAGACCACCATGTTTTTGCTTTTGTTTTCTCAATGCACGTTCTGTTGCTTAGCGATGTCTGTCGAAGAGAGAAGACCACCATGTTTTTTTTTGTTTTCTCAATGCACGTTCTGTTGCTTAACGACGTCTGTCGAAGCGAGAAGACCACCATGTTTTTGCTTTTGCTTTCTCAATGCACGTTCTGTTGCTTAGCGACGTCTGTCGAAGCGAGAAGACCACCATGTTTTTGCTTTTGTTTTCTCAATGCACGTTCTGTTGCTTAACGATGTCTGTGGAAGAGATAAGACCACCATGTTTTTGCTTTTGTTTTCTCAATGCACGTTCTGTTGCTTAACGATGTCTGTCGAAGCGAGAAGATCGTCATGTTTTTTCTTTTGTTTTCTCAATGCACGTTCTGTTGCTTAGCGACGTCTGTCGAAGCGAGAAGACCATCATGTTTTTTCTTTTGATTTCGCAATGCACGTTCTGTTGCTTTACGACGTCTGTCGAAGCGAGAAGACCATCATGTTTTTTCTTTTGATCTAGCAATGCACGTTCTGTTGCTTAACGACGTCTGTCGAAGCGAGAAGACCACCATGTTTTTGCTTTTGTTTTCTCAATGCACGTTCTTTTGCTTAACGACGTCTGTCGAAGCGAGAAGACCACCATGTTTTTGCTTTTGCTTTCTCAATGCACGTTCTGTTGCTTAGCGACGTCTGTCGAAGCGAGAAGACCACCATGTTTTTGCTTTTGTTTTCTCAATGCACGTTCTGTTGCTTAGCGATGTCTGTCGAAGCGAGAAGACCATCATGTTTTTTCTTTTGATTTCGCAATGCGCGTTCTGTTGCTTTACGACGTCTGTCGAAGCGAGAAGACCATCATGTTTTTTCTTTTGATCTAGCAATGCACGTTCTGTTGCTTAACGACGTCTGTCGAAGCGAGAAGACCACCATGTTTTTGCTTTTGTTTTCTCAATGCACGTTCTTTTGCTTAACGACGTCTGTCGAAGCGAGAGGACCACCATGTTTTTGCTTTTGTTTTCTCAATGCACGTTCTGTTGCTTAACGACGTCTGTCGAAGCGAGAGGACCACCATGTTTTTGCTTTTGTTTTCTCAATGCACGTTCTGTTGCTTAACGACGTCTGTCGAAGCGAGAATACCATCATGTTTTTTCTTTTGATTTAGCAATGCACGTTCTGTTGCTTAACGACGTCTGTCGAAGCGAGAAGACCATCATGTTTTTTCTTTTGATTTCGCAATGCACGTTCTGTCAAAGGAAATAATAGAATATTTTAATACAACTATTTTTACTGTAGATATCCATTATATCACAGATCTTAATAAGTTAAACTTGGAAGCTCACAGAAGTATGTATTGTAGTTGGATCAGTTCCTATTACTACCAAAATTGTGAATTCGAATTCCGATCATGGCGAGGTGTACTTGATACAATATTATGTGATAAAGTTTGTCAGTGACCTGCGACAGGTCGATGGTTTTCTCGAGATACTCCGGTTTCTTCCATCAATAAAGTTGACCGCCACGAAATAACTTTTAATTTACTGTTTTTGGAGCAGAAGTGAAGGCTCATGGGATTCTCTGTGCGTGCTGCAAATCTTTTCTGAATAGTTTTAGCACGTCTTCTGCTACCCATAAAAAAAATCCCAAATATGCAAATAAACAAACAAACAAAATAAAAAACCAATCAAATTGCATCGTAAATATATTTGGCGACAGCTGCCATACTTTTACTACCTCCATACAAATTTGCTTAGTTGAACTGTTGTTACTGGGAATAACCTACGTAAATCTAAAAAATGATCAAAGATGCTATTGCTCTGAAAAAATTTAATTATTGAACATGATGTATTTTGCATTAATTGGTCGTTTTCCAATAAGAGGTTATATTGACAAGTCATTTTATTTATTCCTAAAAATGTACAAATCCTTAAAACTATTTAGAAAAAAAAAAAAAAATAAATATAATGTAAATGGTTTTCACATGAAATTGATTTTTGACAAGTCAATGGCTCTAGGTCTTTTACCAGTCACCAACCATCCAATCACGACAGTATTTACATTGATATTAACAGATGAAAATATAATTATTAGTTAAAATGATGGAAGCTAAATGATCACTTATTGTGTATACTAATTGTAAGCCGCTTACCTGTGAACAAAGACAGGTAAATACAGAAGCATCAAGATCAAGGTATATGGAAATCATTGTAGATGAATATGTTGTTGAAACATTGTTTGTCTAGATCGTGATTGAGACAGTATGCCAATATGTTCTCTCAAGTTTGTAGGGGAGGTGTTAAAATGTAAAAGGAAAAAATCTGTTTAATTATTTGTTTGGTTTTCTACTTCTTACTCATCTTCCGTCTGATAGATGCACCTTTTGTATGAAACCCGCACACAGGTTATTTGATAGGTTTCCAGGGTTCGGACCCACAGAGCTGCTCAGTAAGTCCTCTGGTAGCGGAAAGACGAGTGCCATCTTGTTTTGGTGTTGTCAGCTTATACTACGAAAACCCTGTCTGTGAACCACAATGGGTAGCGTATGTAAACTGTTAACGCTTCCTGCATCTTTAACACCTCTTTAGTAGACTTAGAAAAAAGTAAACACATTGTTGCCGATACATAAGATTAACGTTTTCCTCCAGAATACTGCTCTCCATACTTTTCCAGTGGTAGTCAAAAGTAGTTGTCTTTGTTCTCCCATTCCATACTCATTTCTGTATAGATCTACGGTATTGCCGACTTAACGTGTTCTCGTCCTGAATAGGTATGGAATATTTGCCACTGTACGTTAAGCAACACACAATCATCAGTCCCATGATTAGAATCCACACAATAGATTGTTTAAAATGAACACCTTTATAACAATGGTTATATTTCGGAAGGGTTCGTCGTGATTGTTGCAACCACCTATTCAATCAGTGCTATTCCCACTAAAGGTTGGAGTTCGAATCACGCTCATGGCGAGGTGTTCTCAATACAACTTTATGGGATAAAGTTTGTCAGTGACTTGCGGCAGATCCTTGATTTTCTCCGGTACTCCAGTTTCCTTCATCAATAAAACTGACCATCACGATATAACTGAAATTTTTTTAAAAGTGGCGTTAAACATCATAACCCTACACTCCTTTTTACAAATGTATATTTCGGACTAAATGTGGTCGGAATAGAGAGGTTAACATTTTCAAATGGTTTACACATGAGTTTGATTTAATTACTTCCTCAATCAGTTTGAAGAGGGCTGACGTCTATATTTAGACATGATGATAGTAAGCATCACTAAAGCTGTCATATAAATATGATTCCTGTAATGTAAAATGACAAAACATAGATATTCCATTATTCTAATATGATAGAGAAGTTATTTAATCAAAAAGCGCCTAAATCTAATTTATCAATGTTTAATTTTCTAACGCCCACGCAATATGAAATTTAATGGAAGTAGCAATACATGAATGTTATATAATTCAATGTTAAATCGTTAAAAATAGCGCACACTATCAATATGGATGTCTATCACTTCGTTCTTAATTCACAACCACGAGGGACCGTCGTGGTGGTGTTCGTATGATAGTTGGATTTACAGCTACCTATGCAATCAGTGCCTATCACCACTAATGTTGTGAGTTCGAATCCCGCTCAGGCGAGGTGCACTCGATGCAACATTATGTGATAAAGCTTGTCAGTGACTTGCGGCAGGTCGGTGGTTTTCTCCGGGTATTCCGGTTTCCTCACCCAATAAAACTGACTGCCACAATATAACTGAAATGTTGTTGAAAGTGTCGTTAAACACTATAACCCTAACCCTAAAACGGCTGTCTATCCCTCTAGGCAATCCACAGAAACTGGCAACATAGAGTACACAAGACGAAGAAAACAAAACAAAAAGAAAACACAATATACGTTGGACACCACTATGCACAAACAAACACAAATAACGTAAGGAAGACATGAGCCTCCCACAAAAAACCAGAAGCAAAGACGAACCGAGCATCGTTTCTATGCGGAAATCGCAACGGACATCACAACACGCAACCCAAAGCGTAACAATACAACACACAAACATGGAAGGATGAACAACACGGACATCACCATGAATCTGGGACTAAACTCCGGTGCTCGCAAAGGATACACAGTTTCTGCTTCTTATAGGACACCCACTGTGCTACTCATATACTCAAGTTCTGTAAAAGTATTGGCAGTGATAGAGGAAAGAAATCATCTACGTAAAAAGTAAAGGATCCATTGCCATTTGAGATATGGATATTTCGTAAGGGTCAACCAATTTGTGATCACGACCGTAGAATATTTTTAGCAATGACTGGAATCTAGGAGCACCGTAACCTTATTTGAGTAACCTTTGCGTCAGCAGATGAGCTCTTTCCGGAAAATTACTGTACTTGGCACAAGCTCTAGAATAACATACGAGTTGTGAAATGTAAAATCCACACGCTGATGATGCTGGAATATTGCTACTAATGAAAGGGAAAATCATAATATAATAAAAAAAAAAGTCATTGTCCTGTCCTCTGCTCTTGCCTGGACCGGGTACCATTTTGATCGTTGTAAGGAAAATACCTCCAAAAAGGTCTAAAAATATATAACCTTAGAATCAAATCGGGAATGTGCAATAGGTTCTTTGATATTGTGAATTCCGTATGTTTTACGTCTGCTTGTACTAGAGCAGCTCATTACTTTGTTACTGACGTATTTATAATAAATAGGTTTATTTCCCCAACAGTATACATTATTCTGACTTACATAGTTCCCAGTCTTTTCCTTTGTCACTTTAATTCAGAACGTTCACTACATATATGAATGAAATATTAATTGCACAATGTCTTGCTTTGTCGTAAGCCTAGCCCAGGTCAGTACACTAACCAATAAAATAACCGGATCAATCAGAGATATTATATTAGATATTCCTCGTCTTTCTTTTCACATTTCCCATTCTACTTCCTGGTCTCTAGTGTACGTTGGGAATTACTGGCGCCACACTAACACAATTATTAAAGTATTACACACTAGAACGTCAACCAATGGCGTAACACTATCAGTTGAATGTACGACAGGACATATGTCACCATGGTACAATAATTCTCACGTTATAATTCTGACTCACAGTGTTAACAATTGTCTTTCTTCTGTCTCATCGCAATTTACAGTTCCGAAATAATGTAATTATTTTCAAAGCGAAGGTTCTCCTCATTTAGGCATAGGTGACCGTATCAGATTTTGACTAGCCTGTTTAAGCCGTTTGGTTTTATAGCTCTTGAATACTATTAGATTATTTGACTTTCCAATAATTTGACTTTCAGTGTGTCTGATAGAGTTTATTCCAGAAAGGGATCATGCGTGGTAACTTCCCTTCGGTATTCTCTAACGTTTACAGGGGCGGTTCCAGAGACTCTTTAGACGGGGGGGGGGGGGGGGGGGGAGGGCTCAATTATGGAGCCGAAATGACGAAAGAAGTGCTATTGAGATATAAACGTATTAACGTATTTATAGTATGATAATAACTAATATACAAGAATTAGAAATATAATTATAAATAAACATTATAAATATTTGAAATGTTAAATATACAAATAATGGAAGTATCTAAGTTGATTACTCGATTAAAATGTCTGGAAGAATCATCCTTCGCGGTTGCCTCCTTTCAAAATCGGCAACTATCTTTTGTGTGTTTACTGGTATATCTCTGTGGATGTACATTAAGGCCAAAGAGGTAAGTCTACCTTGACCCATGGTAGAACGCAAGTACGTATTAAGAAGTCGCAGAGTACTTATACTTCTTTCACATTCACAGCTAGTGACGGGGAACACAGCCGAAATGCGTAAAATAGTTGCGACGTTGCTGAACAATAGTTCATCACATTCCTTAAGAGTGGCAGTTATGGTGCAAGGTCTATCCTCCGTATCTCTAGATTGCCAAAGGGAATACCACTGGGCCAATTCAGCATGTAAAGTATCCTTACATGGCAAGTCCGTTTAAAAAAAAGAGAAATCTTCTAACTTTGGTAACATTGTCATTACAGACGGAACCAACTGAAGCCCCAAAGCGGCTCTGGCGTGTAGGTCTGTAAATCCTGTCTTCATTTCGCTTATCGTATAGTCTAGGAAAGGTATAGTTATAGACTTTCGAAAGTAATCTTCCGGTCCCTCAGACTGTACATTGTCTCTCATTGTTTGCCTCCCGCAGGTTCTGGGTTTTTTAATCTCTATATCCAGCGGTTCACATATCTTAAGGCTTCTCTCATAACACTTGCGGTTAAATTGTTCCACATTTTCTCTACAGTCTTCTAGTGAGCTCTGTACTAAATTAACGTTTTCTAAGGCTCTGCCTACTTCCAGTGATCTCTCTTGCAGTGATCTACTAAGGCCTTTCATAAAAGCCAAGCACATTTGCACAATAACAATAGCGACGACAAACTCAAAATTGCAAATAGAATATAGCAAAGAAGTTGCATCAGCTGCTCCTGGTGTACGTGTGTTTGGCAGTTTTGTAAAGTGCTCAAGGGTCTGAACAATAGCAGGAAAAAAATCCAGAAACACAGAAAAGGCATCGTGCCTGTCCACCCACCTGGTCCTACACAACTGTTTCAGTTTAGTCCTTGATGTTTCATCGTTAACAGTCTCATCTATTAGCTTCTCAAGTACAGTTTGTTTCTTTGGTGAATATTCAAAGAACTTCACAACCTGATCCGATGTGCACATCATGTTTCTGACAGACGGGATGTTGCATGCTTGTACAATGCATCTATTTAATTGGTGAGGTGTACACCAAAACGGTAGTGCTTTTGGAAGCTGATTCTGAATTCTAGATCCTACTCCTTTAACTTTCCCTGCCATGTTGCCTGCAGCATCATAGCACTGACTGCGCATCGTCATGCGATCTAATCCAGCTTCATCGATGAAGGTTAGAAGTTCCTTACTTAAGCTTTCCCCACTTGTGTCGGCCCTAACGTCTCGAAAACTAAGAAAGTGTTCCTTAATGTTCTTCTCTTTGTCAACGTACCTGATTGTAACAGCCAACTGCTCTTTGTTGGCTGTATCTCGAACTTCATCTGCAGACAATGAAAACCACTCACCAGCTTCATTACAATCATTCACGATACTTCTCTGGATACTATCCCCAATGATCGAGATTACTTCGTTCTGTGTGGTTTTAGAAATATATGTTGCATTACTAGGAGCGTTGTTAAAGTGTTCTTGTAAAAGTTCATCCCCACCGTCTGCCCTGTAACGTAGTAAAGCACTAAAGTTTCCTGTGTTTATGTTTTTATCGTTCGTCTATTGACTGTCATCTCTATGGCCTTTGAGAGCTAGATTTTGCTGACCACATGACAACACAGTCTTGACTATTGTTTCCAACACCGCAAGGTTTCGTATCTTTCTTTGTTGTAGTCCTGTATTCAAAGCAACTATTACATCTTCCTGTGTATTTTCCATACGTCTCCTGAAATGTTCACTCATGGTGTAGTTTTCCTTGTGGGATTCATAACCTGAACCAGGCTTTTTCTTCACGGATGTATCACCAGAATTATGTCTCTTCTTCAAAAAGTGTTCATCGAACTTTTCAGTTGCTTTTTTCCAGTTACGAAATGGTCCTGAAACAAGTTGACCATGCTTATTGGGTTCTTTACAAAAAAGAACACAGTGTAAGCAAAAGGCACCATCACATGAAACTGAGTAAACAAGTCCATGGTACTTTGATAGCCACTGTGACTGAAAAGATCTATTTATTTTTCCAAAACTTGTTTGTGGAAATTTGTAACCAATTTGTGGATAGTGGAAATTTTTTAAAGCATCATATCGTTCTTCATCTGACAGTACTTTATTCACGTAATTAATAATATCATACTTTATAGTCAAGTTTTGTAATTGTGCATTATATCCCTGATTATTGCTTTGTTCTGGACCTCTTGTTAACTTGGATAAGTTCTGTACATGAGTCCTCTTCAACAGTCTCCAAGGGTCTGAAAATTAATGAAATAAGTATATTATTTTTATACATTGTAATATATTTTCATTATTTTAGAATGTATTTATATGTTCATTTAGAATTAGAGTTTAAAATATGCTGTATTCACATATATTTTTAAAAAACGGTAACTCATGTCATTTTTTTTATTTTTTTTAAAAAAATATAGCAATATTTGCCTTTAATTTCATATGTAGTGTTTATATGCATAGTATATGTCATTACTCTGTCTCTGATTCTGTCCGGTATAAAAATGTTGTATTGTTATATGTACATTGAATCAATATTTGTTTTATATGTAACTCTCTGCCTCTTCTGGGGCCTTAATTGGAACAATAAAATTATTATTATTATTATATGTAAAAATAAATGTTATTTAAATGATAAGTTCCTTCAAAGAGCCTCAAATTACAGGTGTTGGGGATATACCTATGTAATTATGACACTAGACATGTTTATATAACGATTTAAGACAATACCTGATTAATTGTTATTTTGACGATGTATTCATAAAAACTTCAAAGAAACTTAAAAATTTGATTTAACATAATTACTTACCTCTTTGAAAACGGTCTACTTGTCATAAATTTTCTGATGTCCATTATTACTGTTTATTACTCGACAAATTTCATATAGCTGAAGGTAAAAAATACTCACTACCAATAATACAAAAATGACCAGCGGCCAGATTAAATAAATACAAAGGAATTCATTTGTATTTTGTTTTACTTTCATCACACAGATCCAATCTATTCATTTGATTAAGAGTCTTGCAAAAACGTATCGTCGTATGTCGTATGTTTAAATATGTGCTTGACTTATTGGACGGGGGGGGGCTGAAGCCCTCAAAGTCCCCCTTGAATCGGCCACTGGAACTTTAGTAGATATCTATGTTTTTAATGCCATGTACACAGGAAGTATTAATTTTATAAAGTCTGGCTTAGTCACAAACCTCTGATCTTCCTCAGTTTATGTCAGTGCGTTTAACATTACAACAGAATCATTAAGAGATATGTTGTTAGATTTTCATCGTCTTTCTCGTCACCTTTGTAATTCTACCTCCTGGTCTCTAGTGTACGCTGGGAATTGCTGACGCCATAATACTACAATTATTAAAGTACAAATGTATTACACAATAGGACTTTGATCAATAATATAACACTGTCAGTTGAATGTACAGCAGGCCATATGTCACCATGATACAATAATTTTCACGTTATAATTCTGACTCACAGTGTTACAAACTGTCTCTCATCTGTCTCTTTGAAATGCAATTATTAGGAAAACGAAGGTTCTCATCCCTCAGGTACAAATGATGTGATCATATATATGCTATCCTGCTTACATCCTTTGGTTTAATTTGATCCAAAAAATTATAAAATTATTTGGCATTCCAATCTTTTGACTTTAAGCGTAACTGATGAAGGTTATTCCAGAAACGCATCATGTGTGCCAACTTATTATCTACGTTGTTATTTAAGGAATATTTGAAATTGTTGAACAGTTATACGATATAACCTGGTTTGGGTCAATTTACGCTTAATAAACCCCAAACCAGGTTATGCAAGTATAACCTGTTCAACAATGTCAAATATTCCTTATGATTTAATTTTTACAGCGCAATTTAATGATTCTTCGATTTTAATTACGATTATTTCAGGTGACTATTTGAATTTGTCGTTGGCGGATGAATACGTTGGTGACGTGACAATACCAGCCCAGGTTATCGAGTATAACCAAAATTTTCTCCAGGCGGATTAGCCAATTAAATTGAAATATTCAAATCAAATTAGATTATTACCATATAGACAGGAAGTGCTAATTTTATAAAGTCTGGCTTTGTCACAAACTCCTAAACTCCCTCAGTCCATGCAAGTGCGTTTAACATTACAACAACGGAGCCATTCAGAGATCTTTTATTAGATTTTCATCGTCTTTCTCGTCCTCTTTTCAATTCTACTTCCTGCTCTCTAATGTACGTTGGGAATTGCTGACACCAAAGCAACACAATTATAAAGTATTACAGAGTGGTACATCGACCAATGTTGTAACACTATCTGTTGAATGTACGACAGGTCATATGCCACCATGCTGTATTAATTCTCGCGTTATTATTCTGTCTCTTTGACTTTGACATTTACAGTTCTATACATGTATAATGTAATTATCAAAACTAAGGTTCTCCAATGAAAAATGTGACCAATAATGTAACGTTATCAGTTGAATATACGACAGGACATATTTCTCCATACTGTGTTAATTTTCCTTTTCGATCAATTGCTATTACTATGTGTTGTAAATAATCTCGCCGTGATTTTCCATAGTACCAACAGAGGTCAAGCTAATATGGATCATACCATCTGTTGTATGTACTATTGCTATGGATTTTCTTAGTACCAATGAAAGGAAGTTCAAGATAATATGGGTCGTACACACCCGTGCAAGTATATTATCAGACAATGTTTTGTTGTATATTTATTTGTAGGAGATATTAGCTCCATTATTGTTTGCACCGCCAGAGATACATCCGGTTGATTGATTAATTGGTTGTTTAATTGGTGCTTAACGCCACCAATAACAATTTTTCAGCTATATCGTGTCGTGTAGAGACAGATCCAGAGATTCGTTATAATTATTGAAAAATAATTACATATTATAGCATTATTTTACTTCGAAGTGTCAATATTATAATAAAGACGTGCTAAATAGTGCATGCGACACGTTTCTAGAAAAATAAAAACGCAGATGCCAAATTTAGTGCGCACGACGCGTTCCTGGAATACCTATCATCAGGTAAACTCGATATCGAATTATTTGAAAGCCAAGTGTCTGGGACCAACAAACCAAAAGGACATTAACAGGATAGCTAAAATCGGTCAAGGCCACCTTTATTAACTACATCTCATAGTCTGATACAGATATCCATTTTCATTTTTTACAGTGGTATAAGTAAATGGTGTCAAGGAAAATATATTATAGACCAGCATCTGGAATTTTGAATTATATGATGTTTATAATTTCGCGAGAACACAAGAGTTCATACTCTCAGTAGTGTTCTTGATGCTCAATCTTAACTTTTTTGTGCAATGTATTGTCGACAATTGTTTGTCATTTTGTCCTTTTTCTTTCGTCCATAGTATTGTCTGTTCTTCTATGCACGCCTTCTAATTGAATGTGGGTTCGCGCCCGGCTTTGTAAATTACAAAAAGGGTGCACTCGACTCGCAACCGCAATTGATAAAGCTTATCAGTTGCTTGCCCATGGTCGGTGGTTCTCTCCGGGTATTCCGGCTTCTTCCACCACTAAAACTGGTCGCCATGATATAGTTGAAATATTGCTGAAAGTGCCGCTAAACAACAAATATCAATCAATCAATCAATCAATCAATCAATCAATCGATCAATCAATCAATCAAACAATCTGATTGAAATTTTTTCTATCATTGTTTGTCGTTTTTGTTCCCTTTCTTTTGGCCATTGTATTTATGTCTTTTTAAGTCGTTTTACGGTTTCTGGTTACCTTTGTGGTATCTGTAAGCTTTTTTGAACAAGTAAATGAATGGTGTATTGTATCTCTTGTATTCTATTTTAAGCTTATTGCCTACAATTGTTTGTCTTGTTGCAACTGTAAAAAAACCATTTCCGTGATTTATGTGGAATTCTTATATATGTATTCATCGGATTTACAGGATTTCGTTGTTGCCCACGTGATTTCTTACAAACATTAAAAAAAAAATGTAGAGTATATTTTTGATATATTCGAAAACTAGGATGAAGAAATATGTTATTTTAGACAACAAATGAACTCATATATGTTATATATTCACGTTCTATATTAAAATACATATTGAAACACATTAATTCTAGAAAAAAAATGTATACAGTAGAATTAGTCGCATAGCATGATTTATTCTTTCTTAAACATTTAATTGAAACATATAATTCCAGATGTATCAATTAAATAGGATTAAAACATATAACGGTGTCTTCGCAAATATTTCATTCACCCCATTAATACGAAACTGCTTCCCATTAATTCGAAACTACTACTGATATTCGAAATCATTTTTATGATAAACTGTCTATCTTTACCATTTGTAAACAAGTCATAAAAGAACAAACAAACTAAATTTTAATTTTATCCCGCAAAACGTTGATTAAAATATAAGTTCGTTTACTTTGTACAATTTATGACCGGAAAGAATATTTCTCATAAGACAACCGACGACCTTTTAACCTTTGGCTAATATTTTGAAATAACGTAGTCATAAATAAGAGAAATAGTATTACGTTTAATACCACGTATTATTGTTCGTTTAAATCTAAAAAAATCGCATTTTCTTCGACTTTTCGCAGATCGGAAATTAATATACTAATGTTATGTACACATACATATTGACATCATCAGTATTAAGTTCTATGAAGTGAGTGATTTCTGTTTCACGCCAAGTGAGTAATACGTCATCTATATCACGGTGAGCAATAGTTATTGATAGATGAAATAATGATGATATATGTTTTGTGTTAGATCAACAGGCCGAGTTGTAGTTTTATTATGTTAATACACTAAAACAACATATTGGCATGTCTCTCGACTCAAATACATTATCAGGACCCGGGTGGCTCAAATAGTTAGGTAGTTGGATTACCTAACAACTCATACAAGCCTATCACCAATACGTGTTGGTTCGCGCCCGGTTTTGTAAATTACAAAAATGGTGCACTTGACTCGTAGCCGCAAGTGATAAAGCTGACCAGTTGCTTGCCCATGGTTGGTGGTTCTCTCAGGGTACTCCTGCTTCTTCCACCACTAAAACTGGTCGCTATGATATAGCTGAAATATTGCTGAAAGTTGCGTTAAAACACCAAAAATAAAAAAAATAAATCAATCAATCAGACACATTACCCTTATTCCTAGCCAACCAGTCTTTGATTTGTTCCTCTTAATGTTGCGTGGTGTGACGAGAACCAACATATATCAATAGAAAAGTCTTTGATTAAACTCGACCGGGAATCGAACTCACTATCTACAGTACTCGATGTGAGTGTTCTAATTATTACACCACCGAGGCACTTTAATGGAATATCTGTTTCATAGATTATAAACACCACACCAAATTCAGGCTTAAGCAGACAGACACTAAAAATAAAACAATCCTGGGTGTATTGTCTGCAAAAACATAAACCTGACCGAGAATCGAGCCCACGATGTACAACACTCGATGGGTTATGCTTCATATATAAGAAACACTACACAAATTAGTCTTTCCGGCTTAAGAAGACAGCGACGATTAAAAACAAACCAATCCCAGCTTCATTGTCCTTACAAATATACAGCTGACCGGGATTCGAGCCCACGATATATAACACTCGATGTGAACGTTATAATCATTACACATCCGAGGCGGTTATGCTATATGATAAACATTACACAAATTAGTCTTTCCGGTTTAAGAATACAGCGACGAGTAAAATGAAAACAATCCTGATTTTAACTGTCTGCACAAACATATCATGCCCTATCAAATTTCTATAACATCAACACTAATAGTTTTAAACGTATTTAGTTTTTGACGTTGACTGATTATGAAACCCCACCATGTTAAAAAATATAGCTTCTTTGCGTGTTAAAATACCACTTGTTTAAAGTATGGTTGTATGCAGTGATCTTCTTAAAAGCTTCGCCTTGTCAAACGTAATACAGACACTAAATAAATTAATCAAAGACAGAATCAATACGTTGGCATTTGAATTCTCACTTTAAAGTATAGATTTAAAATTCTAGTCAAACTTCCTGTGACAGCAATATAAAGAAAATAGAAGTCTATGGCGACAAGTCAATTATATCAATTTAGATTCTGTTATTTCAAATCGTAAATGAATTTAGAACTAGATTTCATTCGGAAACATTTTACGATATTAAGACGAATCTCTGATAAAGGCAAATGAGTATAAAACGAGATTTCATTCGGAAACATTTTACGGCATTAAGACGAATCTTAAGATAAAGGCAAATGAGTATAAAACGAGATTTCATTCGGAAACATTTTACGGCATTAAGACGAATCTTACGATAAAGGCAAATGCACTAATATAATTTCCTAATCGGGTGGATGAGGATTATATCGTCGTTATGTTAACATTTGGTGGCATAGAAACGAGCATACTCGTATAAAACCATCCACCCACTCCTCACAAGTCAATGACTTTATGACAGGATGTTGCACCGAATGCACTTTGCCACAGGTACATGTAGGAGTCGAAATCGAATTCTTCATTGCAATAGGTGTGAATTGGGTCATGGTGTAGCGATAAAAAAAATAACTGAAAGGTCAATTATCAAGTATACTTAGTTTGTTGGGGTCTTTCTCATGATGGAAATATTTTCAAAAATAAACAGGATCACCATTTCATAGTGATAGGGTTATGGTGCTTAACGCCACTTTCAATAATATTTCAGTACTATCGTGGAGATCAGTTTCATTGTTGGAGGAAACCGGATTACGCGGAGAAAACCATCGGCCTGTCGCAAGTCTCTGACAAACTTTATCACATTGGCGGGATTGTATTCGAACTCACAACTTTAGTGGTGATAGGCACTGATTGCACAGGTAGTTGTAAATCCATCTACCATACGATCACGACAACGACGGTCCTTACCATTTTATATTAGATGTAACAGATGAAAACGAATATCATCGAAGTGTCTTTTATTTTCTTTGATTTACCTTACATGATTCCTGATACAAATTCAGGGGCGCGTCCCCCCCCCCTAAAATTGGAAAAAATAAGATTTTTTTGCGTAAAATCGTGATTTTTCACACGAAATACCCCAAAAATGTTCGCCCCCTCCCTCCGCACTTGGAAAAAATACGATTTTTTGGCGTAAAATCGTGATTTTTCACACGAAATACCCCAACAATTTTCGCGCCTCCCTCCGCTCGGTGCAATTTTTTTAAGTGCGCCCCTCCGAACTTGAAATCATGGATCCGCCCCTGAAATTCAATGTATCGTAGAATCATATATTTTTTTTAGATGAAGTCTTAATGTTTGCTTTTAATTAAGATAAGTAAATATTACTTTAATTGTAATAATTTTCCTTAAAAATCCATATCATTCATAAATTCGATGAATGATAGACCTATGTTTGGTTTTTTAGTATTAGGTAAACTGTGAAAATTGTTCCAGCACGGAAATGAATATTGCCTTTTATTAACAATTACCTTATGCATATACCTCTTATATCATACTTACTATCAGAGATCCTTTCTGTTGTTTACGAGTAAATCTGATTTCAGCCTACTTCAGCCTAAGGGGGAGTAAAGATTTATAATTTCCCGCGTTACAACGTATAGAGGGAAATTACTGTATTAAAGATACGGGTATTTAAATCTTGTCATGTGATTATTGAAAAATGTGCGAACATTTTTTCAATTCTCGTCACTTTCTAGCCACCTCTGCGTATGTCAACACGCTTTACTTAAATATATTTAATATTTTCAGAATCTTTTTTTAGTTTTTAATTGTTTTATTCAAATACCATATGTATATATTTTGATATTGTCCAGAGTATTCCTCTTGAGGCGGTTATTGCATTGGGTTCTGG
Source organism: Bathymodiolus brooksi (assembly GCA_963680875.1). Taxonomy (NCBI): domain Eukaryota; kingdom Metazoa; phylum Mollusca; class Bivalvia; order Mytilida; family Modiolidae; genus Bathymodiolus; species Bathymodiolus brooksi. The sequence continues at coordinate 75,870,297 of OY804589.1, forward strand.
GTAGTTCTAATAATAAAATCCTAAATGCTCGCTTACTCGCAAGGGTTATAACGGGATGCCATTACACGTAATGGAGCAGCCGCCGAGATTTTTTGCGCTCGCTTACAGAGCTTCTGACGCCTGCATTTATCAATAATAAGACATAACGTTTCCTTTTGTCCATTATTATAACAAGTTTTTATCATCTACCAGTATTTTAGAATGTAATTCCCACAAAATAAAAACCTTCTCTCTGAACATTTTGAATTTCGTCATTTCCGGCCTCACTATTTGGATGTCGATACCATACATTGTATTTGGCGATTTAGGCGTGATTTTTTACATCAGCGTGTAGTAAGAAATACCATATTTAGAAAAGCTCCGCCTTGCGTAGTTTCCGGTTATGGAAAACGATCGATAAATTTGAACAAGGTTGTTGCTACCTTTGAAAAGCATATATTTCTCAGCCAAACCGATTTAACAAGGACTGGGATCATCAGTAATAGTTATAATGAAATGTTTGAAGCGTAAATAGTGAGTTTTTATGTTTCAACTGCAACTTTTTTTTTGCTCCATTGTGACGAATGGGACCGCGTTGTAGCTCTGCCGAGACACAAGTTTGTCACAGGAGCTACATTATTGCAGCTAGGTTCTGGGCACAGGTTTCCGTTTTGAAAATATTTTTCTTTTCAAATTATGTATTTTCCTGGCCGGCGAGATCGCCTATGATAGAGTTGTTCTTCTTTCTGTTTGTATTGAGTATCTGTGGGATTTGTTATAGATTATAATAATATACATGTACATATTTATTATAAATAAATAAAATCCGTGTCCGCTATGATCGGTGGGCTATCGGCAATCTTATAGATTGTGTTTTCTGTTAAAGTGCCTTGTGATTTATGGCGTATAATTTGATACATTACATTCTCAAACGAAAACATTGTATTGTTATCAGACAAAAAAAATCATTGAAGACAAATATTTTTTATTCATTATTATTGTTACTAAGAAAAGATTTAAATTACGAAATAAGACAATTACAAATTTGTTGGATTATATCGGTTACAGAACAAGCGGGAAACACGAGACCTGGCACCACAGGATTTAGTTTTTTATTTTTCATAGCAAACTTGTCTCAACCAGATCGCGGTGTAATATGTGACAATAAAAGAAGCGTATAAGGAATCAATTCCGGAAAATTAATTATGAACTATTATTAAAATGATTTATCATATAAAATAATTACCAATATTATTTGTCTTTCCAGTCTTTCGCTTTTGAGGGTACCCAATGAAGGTTATTCCAGAGATGCGTCGTGTACTCTAAATTAGATATCTACGTTTTTTGTGTTTGTTATTACTGACCACTACTGTGAATAAATATTATTGTGTCATACTTAATTGTAACAATTTTGAGCGTACACGTGTTACCCGAAAGTTATTCCAGAAACGCATCGTGTACTCTAAATTAGATATCTTCGTATCTTTTATATTATTATCGTGATCGTATGGTAGTTGGATTTATAACTACCTATTTAATCGGTGGCTATGACCACTGATGTTGTGGGTTCGACTCCCGCTCAGGGCGAGGTGTACAACATTATGTTATAAAGTTTGTCAATGACTTGCGGCAGGTCGGTGGTTTTCTCTGGTACTCAGGTTTCCTCCACCAATAAAACTGACAGCCACGATATAACTGAAATATTGTTGAAAGTGGCGTTAAACACCATAAAACCAAAACCAACCAAGCCGATCACTACAATGAATAAGTATCATTACGTCATATCTAATTGTTAAATATTTCTGTATTACTCACAGATATTAAATCTCCAGCCATTTAATTATTAATATTCCCGTGATTTATAAGACGGGGTCGATAATATTGTATTGACCTGTAAGCTAGACACAGTTCCTGAATCAGAAACGTATGCACTAATGACTGAAATAAAACCTAGATATTCAATAAGGGTAATAACAAAATTACCGAACTCCGAACAATCTTACAAAGGGAAAGTCAAAACTCATAATTATATAAACAGACAAAATCAGTCAACAACCGGAAAACTGTGAAAACGTAATGACCCTCACTTGGTACAGGCATTTCTAAAGAAATGGTGGGTTGAATCAGATTCTAAGGCGCCAAACCACCCGCTCTCATTACGGTTCAAAGGTTCCGGCTGTCACTATAACAGTATTTAAATACAGGAACAAAATAGGTAAAATAGTTGTCAAAGCAGTACCATATTCGGTGACGTAAATGTCAAAAATATTTTTACGTCACACATTTTATATAAAAAAATATCCTTGACATTTTTCTTGACTTCTTTATCTTTATACATTTTCACTATGTGAAAATGCATCGCTTATAATCGTTTCTGCAGAGACGGAATATATTTCGACAAGATCTTGGTATCGGAATATAAACTTTTTAAGAGATCGAATAAGGCGAATCTTTTCATAGCCCTGGTCCAGTAACCTGTTTCTCAGATGAAGATGACGTTTCAGGAAATCAGAATAATTGCTACTGGCCATTGCATAGCGAATCAATTGCGAGATGTAAACACCATATGCAGGAGAAGCTGGTATATTGCTGCACATGTTTGAAAAATTTATGATTTTAAACCTCATGACCCGTTTCTTGAATAATCTTCATCAGGGATACTCAAAATCAAAAAAATGGGAGGTCAAATAATTCAAAAGCGTTTGGAATCAAATAAAACCAACGGGCATAAACAGGACAGCCAAGGTCGATTAAGGTCAACTATGACCGAGGGAGGACAAACTTAGTTTTTTTTAATAAAAATTACATTATATAGAAACTGTAAATTTCAATAATATCTAATAAACCATGTCTGTGCCGAAACAATGACTACAATGACTGATACTACCCTTGTGGACTAATAGTTCATCAGCAGAGTTACCGGCCATGTGATGGTAATAACAACAATTAACGTTATAGAAAAACGAAGGGCCAATCAAGTCAGGGTCATTACGGTTTTCACAGTTTTCCGGTTGTTGACTGATTTTGTCTGTTTATATAATTATGAGTTTTGACTTTCCCTTTGTAAGATTGTTCGGAGTTCGGTAATTTTGTTATTACCTTTATTTATGATATACTTATTTCACCTCACTAACATCACCGTATCATTTCAATAAGAAATAAATTTGCGATAATTGTTAGGAGTAAATAAACGGTAGGGAATACCGAAGGGAACAATCAAGAATGGGCAATCCAGAGACACTGGCAACACTAAGGCACACGAAACACAGGATGAAAACAAATAAAACACAGAAACCTAAAAACAAAAATGAGCAACACGGATCTACCAAAAACCGAGTGTGAACCCAGTGTGGGCTGCTCTTGGTTTTGCATGTAACCCCTATGCTCAACTGCTAATATAAAATGAAAAACTAAGAATACTATCCTGCCGAACAGTTCCAAAACCCAATAGAAAAATGGTAGACAGAAGCAACATTGATACATCTAACTGACAAATACATAACCGCTCATCTTACTGGCTTGGTACAGATACCTCAATAAAAAGAGGCGGGGTGCAAATACTTTTATGTGCCTAAACCTCCATTCTTAGCGAAATGATGGGATCATGCAATATCTTTCCACATGTGAGTAAAGCATCAACCCACACATATAACCGGGAAAGTCTCAAAAAATTACTATACAATATAACATCATTTGTTGAAGTCATCACTTATTGGAATTGGGGGACGACGTGGTCGTGATCAATAAAACTGACCGCCACGATATAACTGAAATATTGTTGAAAGTGGCGTTAAACACCATAACCAAACCTAAAACCACAATGTATTTCTTCTGTACACATCTATATTATTTTCTACATATTTCAATTTTGTCGTCATGTGATAGTTTTTTTTTATGGTCAGCACGCATTGTATTATTTTCATTAATAAGGCGGCCAAAACAGTCGACACAATTGCCGAGTCTGATTAAGTAGATTAATGCCGTAAATTTTATAATGATAATGAATAATCTTTGAGAGAACGTTGAACGAAATTGGGTCTCTATATAGGACATTATCGAACTACGGGACAAATTTCAATTAAATTATTAACTATTTATTGATATGTCAGCTTGACATATTGGAAATTGATGTACCGTATTCTCAGACGCTTAATTTTATTAGCTTAAGTTTGTTTCCGTATGGGAGTTGTTGAATGTACGGGTCTTTAAATGCGGCGTAGTGGATTATACTGCTGTGTTATGTCAAATATTAACAGATTATCGTCGTGAATGGTAGATATATTATACCATGTAGGTCAAGTACGCTGGAAATATATAGTCATTGCCATGACACAATATACAACGACACTTGTTCTTTCTATCACAGGGTAGAGTTCCTATTGTAACAACCTGTTGACAACCATCAATAGTCTATATCTATCAAGCAATAATGCTGCTATTTCATGACCGTGGTTATATTTATTATATCATTTCAGAAATGGATATTTCGTAACGGTCAACCAGTTCACTATGACGACCGTCGAAACCATGATTCATTATAAATCGATCTACATATTTATGAAGCTGACAGAATTTGAAGTATTCGCTAGGACACATAATAAAAATTATTGTGGGACACAGGGGCGGATCCAGGATTTCAAGTTAGGGGGGGGGGGGGGCGCACTTAAAAAAATTGCGCCGAGCGGAGGGAGGTGCGAAAATTTGTTGGGTATTTCGTGTGAAAAATCACGATTTTACGCCAAAAAAATAATATTTTTTCCAATTTTAGGGGGGGCGCCGGGTGCGTCCCCCACTGGATCCGCCCCTGGGACATTCTGCTACGTTAATAACACTTTTATAAGAACGTAATTAAAAGTATTTATGCATATTCATCGTCCATTGTGGTATAGTCCTTTGTTTTAATCTGACGTTCATCGTCTGGTTTTGAGTTCGACACAGAAATAAACAATGAACGATTTTATAAGTAGCACTTTCATGGCGATTAGCAATTAATAACATGAATAATTAATTAATTTAATTTTAGATTGGACAGAGTGACATTACTAATTGTCGACATAAAATCGATCAATACTAATATGATTGGATATGGTATGGTATGGTTATGGCGTTTAGCTCCACTTTCAACAATATTTCAGTTATATTCCGGCGGTCAGTTTTATTGGTAGAGGAAACGGTAGTACCCGATGAAAACAACTGACCTGCCGCAAGTCACTGACAAACTTTATAATATAATGTTGTATCGAAAGTACCTTACCATGCACGGGATTCGAACTCACAGCATTTGTGGTGATTGGATATATATATATATTACATTAGGTAATGTTGTTTCAAAACCTGAGAGCAGGTTTGGGTATATAAAGCCAGTTTAACCCCGCCACTTGTTATCAAAGTACCTGTACTAATCCAATATTATTCATCACAAGACCGCATCATGTCATTTAGAAGGGAGATTTGGGCACAGGAAATTAGTTTAGCCTCGCCACTTTTATTGACGTGCCTGTACGTACCAATCCCAGGAAAGTGGGCAGTCATGTATATGTGTGTTAGAGGTATTGATTTTCCTTCTATTTCAATGATTTTTAAATTAAATTTTACAAATGTTCCGACATTGTGCTATTTTTGTGTTTCATTTTATTATGGGCAATAACGAGTTAGTTTTCTGTGATCTTGTGTACTGTTAACAGAGACGGATATTTTCTATGCTAAATAATCTCTCATTTTCTAGCAGTGGAGACAATTATCTAAACTGTCAAATTAGACTACAGATTGATCTGCTATGCTTGCGAGGTCAAATTAAAAAATTAATATGCGTAGCAATAATTAATCTTCCATATATGAGTAAATTACTCAATTATTCGTCAAATCGGCTTATTGTAGAAAATTGAGTCTGATCGATGGAATTGTCGAATAACACGTTCGTCTATTTTAGCGTAGTTTTATCTCTATCTATAATATATTTCAACACCGATTCTATTATGGGTTTCTGGCTCTAGTATAACGCGCGTGCAACCATAATTTACAACCTACTTCACCATAGACCGTATCGCATGTTGATTATTTTAGTATAATAAGTGTGTAAGAAAACTTTGAAGATACTTAATCAGAAGCCGTAAATCGAAGGACGGACAATACAATGGCTACAAGAACATGGAATAAAGGACGAACAACGATCTACAAACCATTACACAGGAAACTCATTCAAAATTTAATTGACCACATACACAATAACGGGTATATAAGACCATATGAGTAAGACCAGGCCCTTCATGGTATATGAATGACATCATGTGAATTAGACCAGGTGATCAGGGATCTAGGAGTGGGACTATGTTCTTCGTGTTTTGTTTCTATATATTTACATTCATATTGTCCATTATTACCCTGAAGCAAGAGATAAACACGATAACATGAATAAATGATTATTTTTGGGGATATTTTTGGTGTTTAACTCAATATTTCAGCTATATCATGGCGACCAGTTTTAGTGGTGGAAGAAGCTGGAATACCCGGAGAGAACCAACCACTATGGGCAAGCAACTGGTAAGCTTTATCACTTGCGGCTGCGAATCGAGTGCACCTTTTCTTTGTAATTTTCAAAGTTAAAAAAAAATGTAGTATGTAATGTACCTAAAATTCAAAATAAGATTCCTGACTTAAAGACGATGTGAAGACAGGTATACAATTAAAAACAAAAAAATACCACACTGCCAAAAAACATAAAAAAATCCAATTAAAAATTCCTAGAGAGAGAAGCAAAAGCGATACTACTAACACATAAGTAAATGAACGCTTATTTTCCTGGCTTGGTACAAGCACATCAACAATAACTTGGTGACGGGGTTAAACTAGCTATATAGACACAAACATTCCCTCGTAGTAATACAATGTGATAATACACGTAAAACAACAATAGATTTAACAAAAAATTCAAAAAATTAGAAAAATTAGGAAAACTAGTGAGAGAGAGAAAAAAAAAGAAAAAAAAGACACCCCCCCCGCCTAAAAAAACCATCATGAGCAGTTGATTCATACTATATTCACTTAATTATATATCATCTGCTTGAATCTGTTAACTATTGACTTCTCGTTTACCTTTGTCTAAGTTTAAATCTTTCAGTTGATACAATGTTTCTATAATATACTGCACAATTAGCAGGTATCAAAATAGATAAATTAACTGTAAGTGTCAAATATTGGCGCACTAAGGTAAACATTATAGAGTACATTTCCAATACAGATGTTGTTTCTGTGGTTGTAGTTACAAACTGATGTTTAGTTATTTTTGTATAATAATTATCTAAATATAACGACATCTGATATTCAAGTCTTCTTATAGACATACATACCCACGCTGGTAGAAATGTGATTTAATATCTTTTTCTTCTGATGCATATGACATAAGAAATCTATGACACAGATAAATATCGGACTTCCGATCGTGTAAGTACATAATTTAGATATCTACCTTGTTATTAATATCACTGGGTCAATATCTCTGCTGGTGGAATATTAATCCCCGAGGGTATCATCCACGCAGTAGTTAGTGCTTCGGCACTGATATGGTTTATACTATATATTCTTTATCGCAATGTTCCTAATTTATGCAATTAGCATTAAAACGAAGGTTCTCCTCCCTGAGACATAGGAGACATTAGCAGATATATTGGTTTTGAGCGTAACTTATGAAGGTTATTTTAGAACAGTGTCGTGTGCACTAAACTTGATTGATTTGATTTGATTTGAGGTGTCTAGCGCCACTTTCAGCAATATTTCAGCTATATCATGGTGACCAGTTTTAGTGGTGGAAGAACCCGGAGTACCTGGAGAGAACCACGGACCATGGGCAAGTAACTGGTAAGCTTTATTACTTGCGGCTACGAGTCGAGAGCATCTTTTTTGTAATGTACAAAACCGGGCGCGAACTTACACCGTATTGGCGATAGGCTTGTATGAATTGTTAGGTAATCCAACTACCTAACTCATTGAGCCACCCGGGACATACAACTGCCTAACTCATTGAGCCACCCGGGCCCTACAACTACCTAACTCATTGAGCCACCCGGGCCCCCTACAACTACCTAACTCATTGAGCCACCCGGGCCCTACAACTACCTAACTCATTGAGCCACCCGGGCCCCCTACAACTACCTAACTCATTGAGCCACCCGGGCCCCCTACAACTACCTAATTCATTGAGCCACCCGGGCCCCCTACAACTACCTAACTCATTGAGCCACCCGGGCCCTAAAACTACCTAACTCATTGAGCCATCCGGGCCCCCTACAACTACCTAACTCATTGAGCCACCCGGGCCCCCTACAACTACCTAACTCATTGGGCCACCCAGGCCCCCTACAACTACCTAACTCATTTAGCCATCAGGGCCCCCTACAACTACTTAACTCATTGAGCCACCCTGGTCCTACAACCACCTAACTCATTGAGCCACCCGGGCCCCCTACAGCTACCTAACTCATTGAGCAACCCGGGTCATATAACTACCTAACTCATTGAGCCACCCGGATCCCCTACAACTATCTAACTCATTGAGCCACCCGGGCCCCGTACAACTACCTACCTGATTGAGACACCTGGCCCCCTACAACTACCTAACTCATTGAGCCACCCAAGCTCCCTACAACTACTTAACTCATTGAGCCACCCGGGTCCTACAACTACCTAACTCATTGAGCCACCCGGTTCCCCTACAACTACCTAACTCATTGAGCCACCCGGGCCCTATAACTACTTAACTCATTGAGCCACCCGGGCGATCTACAACTACCTAACTTATTGAGACACCCGGGCCCCCTACAACTACCTAACTCATTGAGCCACCCGGGCCCCCTACAACTACCTAACTCATTGAGCCACCCAGGCTCCCTACAACTACCTAGCTCATTGAGCCACCCGAGCCCCTTACAACTACCTAACTCATTGAGCGGCCCGGGCCCTACAACTACCTAACTCATTGAGCCACCCGGGCCCTACAACTACCTAACTCATTGAGCCACCCGGATCCCCTACAACTACCTAGCTCATTGAGCCACCCGGGACTTACAACTACCGAACTCATTGAACCACCCGGGTCCTACAACTACCTATCTCATTGAGCCACCCGGGCCCTTCAACTACCTAACTCATTGAGCCACCCAGGTCCTACAACTACCTAACTCATTGAGCCACCCGGGCCCCTACAACTACCTAACTCATTGAGCGACCCGGGCTCCCTACAACTACCTAACTCATTGAGCCACCCGGGCCCTACAACTACCTAATTCATTGAGCCACCTGGGCCCTACAACTACCCAACTCATTGAGCCTCCCGGGCCCTACAATTACCTAATTCATTGAGCCACCCGGGCTCTACAACTACCTAACTCATTGAGTCAACCGGGCCCTGCAACTACCTAACTCATTGACCTACCCAGGTCCTACAACTACCTAACTCATTGAGCCACCCGGGCCCCCTACAACTACCTAACTCATTGAGCCACCCGGGCTCCCTACAACTACCTAACTCATTGAGCCACCCGCCCTACAACTACCTAACTCATTGAGCCACCTGGGCCCTACAACTACCTAACTCATTGAGCCACACGGGCCCCCTACAACTACCTAACTCATTGAGCCACCCGGGCCCTACAACTACCTAACTCATTGAGCCATCCGGGCCCTACAACTACCGAGCTCATTGAGCCACCCGGGCCCTACAACTACCTAACTCATTGAGCCACCCGGGCCTTACAACTACCTAACTCATTGAGTCACCCGGGCCCTACAACTACCTAGCTCATTGAGCTACCCAGGTCCTACAACTACCTAACTCATTGAGCCACCCGGGCTTCCTACAACTACCTAACTCATTGAGCCACCCGGGCCCTACAACTACCTAGCTCATTGAGCCACCTGGGCCCTACAACTACCTAACTCATTGAGCCACACTGGCCCCCTACAACTACCTAACTCATTGAGCCACCCGGGCCCTACAACTACCTAACTCATTGAGCCACCCGGGCCCTACAACTACCTAACTCATTGAGCCACCCGGACCCCCTACAACTACCTAGCTCATTAAGCCACCCGGGACTTACAACTACCTAACTCATTGAGCCACCCGGGCCCTACAACTACCTACCTCATTGAGCCACCCGGGCCCTACAACTACCTAACTCATTGAGCCACCCGGGCCCTACAACTACCTAACTCATTGAACCACACGGGTCCTACAACTACCTAACTCATTGAGACACCCGGGTCCTACAACTAGCTAACTCATTGAGCCACCCAGGTCCTACAACTACCTAACTCATTGAGCCACACGGGCCCCCTACAACTACCTAACTCATTGAGCCACCCGGGCCCTACAACTACCTAACTCATTGAGCCATCCGGGCCCTACAACTACCGAGCTCATTGAGCCACCCGGGCCCTACAACTACCTAACTCATTGAGCCACCCGGGCCTTACAACTACCTAACTCATTGAGTCACCCGGGCCCTACAACTACCTAGCTCATTGAGCTACCCAGGTCCTACAACTACCTAACTCATTGAGCCACCCGGGCTTCCTACAACTACCTAACTCATTGAGCCACCCGGGCCCTACAACTACCTAGCTCATTGAGCCACCTGGGCCCTACAACTACCTAACTCATTGAGCCACACTGGCCCCCTACAACTACCTAACTCATTGAGCCACCCGGGCCCTACAACTACCTAACTCATTGAGCCACCCGGGCCCTACAACTACCTAACTCATTGAGCCACCCGGACCCCCTACAACTACCTAGCTCATTAAGCCACCCGGGACTTACAACTACCTAACTCATTGAGCCACCCGGGCCCTACAACTACCTACCTCATTGAGCCACCCGGGCCCTACAACTACCTAACTCATTGAGCCACCCGGGCCCTACAACTACCTAACTCATTGAACCACACGGGTCCTACAACTACCTAACTCATTGAGACACCCGGGTCCTACAACTAGCTAACTCATTGAGCCACCCAGGTCCTACAACTACCTAACTCATTGAGCCACCCGGGCTCCTTACAACTACAGTAAAACCTGTGTAAATCGGCCACCATTGGGACCACATTTCACGGCCGGTATTGACAGTTGGCCGGTTTATTCAGTGTCTACTCTCTGACTACCTTATAAGTGTTTTTTTCACGGGAGCCAAATTTTGCGAATTTTTTCCAAATTGTTTTTTTTTAGCGGTATACTTAATTTTTGCGATCCTGAGTTTTAACCAAAATCAAATTGTCTGAATTGCTTAACTAACAATTCAAAATAGGAATTGCTTTGAAATAATTGAGTATCGTAATTTCTTATGCATACTGCACAGGTTTTTGTCCAGATTCTTTATTTTGCAGGAGGGTGCACATTTACTACTGTCTAATATTATCGTATTTCTTTACTTGTTTGGACACTATTTCACAAAGTCATTAAATGCGTATAATACTTTTTAATTATTCAGAGAATTACATTTATTGTAATACTCTCTAGTGCAGTTGTGTTTTGAACCAATAAACGTTGATACGAAAATAAACTAAAAATAAAAGTGTGACTATATCTAACCGTGCGTAAAATAATCAATAATGCTGTCGATAAGAATGAATATGTGTATGTATGAAAGGTGTCATAATTACTTAGTGTATAATTAGACTGCCAGACTGTTTACACAAGCTTTTAATGATTGAAATAAAAAGAAAAAAGGAATCAGATGTATTTGTCATTTGTTATGTCACGTCTGGAAGTTTGATTACTCCCAGCTGTGAAGACTATATAAAGTATTATCCGATTAACAATACATTATCTCAAGTTATGATTGTATGGCTTGGATGCTAGTTCATCACTTAAATAATAAGGCATTGTTTGTTGTTCATTTATGATCATTGTCAACATATGCATTGTTTTCGGGAAGGATTCCCCCATTTTGGATATTTTAAAAGCGTCCCGGCGAAAACAACCACTTATAAGTTATACGGGGTATTTCATCTTGATTAAGCTTTCGCTTTTTAGGTGTTGATTGCATGTTTTGTTTGTTTAACATTTAATGAACATTTAAACATTAACCATATGAGTTACCAGTGATCACTAATTACAGGTGTGCTAATATACACACTTTGATAAACCCTTTCAATACGTTTCCCCTCGGACGTCCCTTCAATTTACTACTGATCGATATTCACATATATGTAAACACATGGTTGATTGATCTGATCATGACCGGTTTACCGAGATAAATTATAACAGTAATTAGTGAATTGGGACCGCAAGTCAAGGCCGGAATTCCGAATGTGCAGTGTCCTGTTTATTCAAAGATTTTTAGCAAAGATTATTAAGGAAAAAACTGGGGACTTGAAATTTAGATCGGAATGGACACGATTCCGGTTTACCCAGGGTTTGGTTTCATCATGTTTCACTGTACCTAGCTCATTGAGCCACCCGGGCTCCCTACAACTACCTAACTCATTGAACCACCTGGGCCCTACAACTACCTAACGCATTGAGCCACCCGGGCCCTTCAACTACCTAACTCATTGAGCCACCCGGGCTCTACAACTACCTAACTCATTGAGTCACTCGGGCCCTACAACTACCTAACTCATTGAGCTACCCAGGTCCTACAACTACCTAACTCATTGAGCCATCCGGGCCCCCTAAAAATACCTAACTCATTGAGCCACCCGGGCTCCCTACAACTACCTAACTCATTGAGACACCCGGGCTCTACAACTACCTAACTCATTGAGCCACCTGGGCCCTACAACTACCTAACTCATTGAGACACACGGGTCCCCTACAACTACCTAACTCATTGAGCCACCCGGGCCCTACAACTACCTAACTCATTGAGCCACCCGGGTCCTACAACTACCTAACTCATTGAGCCACCCGGGCCCTTCCACTACCTAACTCATTGAGCCATCCGGGCCCTACAACTACCTAACTCATTGAGTCACCCGGGCCCTACAACTACCTAGCTCATTGAGCTACCCAGGTCCTACAACCACCTAACTCATTGAGCCACCCGGGCCCCCTACAACTACCTAACTCATTGAGCCACCCGTGCTCCCTACAACTACCTATCTCATTGAGACACCAGGGCCCTACAACTACCTATTTCATTGAGCCACCTGGGCCCTACAACTACCTAACTCATTGAGTCACACGGGCCCCCTACAACTACCTAACTCATCGAGCCACCCTGACCCTACAACTACCTAACTCATTGAGTCACCCGGGCCCTACAACTACCTAACTTATTGAGCCACCCGGGCCCCCTACAACTACCTAACTCATTGAACTACCCGGGCTCTACAACTACCTAACTCATTGAGCCACCCGGGCCCCCTACAACTACCTAACTCATTGAGCCATCCGGGCCCCCTACAACTACCTAACTCATTGAGCCACCCGGGCCCTACAACTACCTAACTCATTGAGCCACCCGGGCCCTACAACTACCTAACTCATTGAGCCACCCGGGCCCCCTACAACTACCTAACTCATTGAACTACCCGGGCCCTACATCTACTTAACTCATTGAGCCACCCGAGCCCCCTAAAACTACCTAACTCATTGAACCACCCGGGCCCCCTACAACTACCTAACTCATTGAGCCACCCGGGCCCTACAACTACCTAACTTATTGAGCCACCCGGGCCCCCTACAACTACCTAACTCATTGAGCCACCCGGGCCCTACAACTATCTAACTCATTGAGCCACCCGGCCCTCCTACAACTACCTAACTCATTGAACCACCCGGTCCCCCTACAACTACCTAACTCATTGAGCCACCTGGGCCCTACAATACCTAACTCATTGAGCCACACGGGCCCTACAACTACCTAACTCATTGAGCCACCCGGACCCTACAACTACCCAACTCATTGAGCCACCCAGGTCCTACAACTACCTAACTCATTGAGCCACCCGAGCCCCCTACAACTACCTAACTCATTGAGCCACCCGGGCTCCCTACAACTACCTAACTCATTGAGCCACCTGGGCCCTTCAACTACCTAACTCATTGAGCCACCCGGGCCCTACAATTACCTAACTCATTGAGCCACCCGGACTCTACAACTACCTAACTCATTGAGTCACCCGGGCCCTTCAACTACCTAACTCATTGAGCTACCCAGGTCCTACAACTACCTAACTCATTGAGCCATCCGGGCCCCCTTCAACTACCGAACTCATTGAGCCACCCGGGCTCCCTACAACTACCTAACTCATTGAGCCACCCGGGCCCTACAACTACCTAACTCATTGAGCTACCTGGGCCCACAACTACCTAACTCATTGAGCCACCCGGGCCCTACCACTACCTAACGCATTGAGCCATCCGGGCCCTACAACTACCTAACTCATTGAGTCACCCCGGCCCTACAACTACCTAGCTCATTGAGCTACCCAGATCCTACAACTACCTAACTCATTGAGCCACCCGGGCCCTCTACAACTACCTAACTCATTGAGCCACCCGGGCTCCCTACAACTACCTATCTCATTGAGCCACCCGGGCTCTACAACTACCTAACTCATTGAGCCACCTGGGCCCTACAACTACCTAACTCATTGAGCCACACGGGCCCCCTACAACTACCTAACTCATTGAGCCACCCGGGCCCTACAACTACCTTAGTCATTGAGTCACCCGGGCCCTACAACTATCTAACTTATTGAGCCACCCGGCCCCCTACAACTACCTAACTCATTGAACTACCCTGGCCCTACAACTACCTAACTCATTGAGCCACCCGGGCCCTACAACTACCTAACTCATTGAGCCACCCGGGCCCCCTACAACTACCTAACTCATTGAGCCACCCGGGCCCTACAACTACCTAACTCATTGAGCCACCCGGGCCCTACAACTACCTAACTCATTGAGCCACCCGGGCCCCCTACAACTACCTAACTCATTGAACTACCCGTGCCCTACATCTACTTAACTCATTGAGCCACCCGGGCCCCCTAAAACTACCTAACTCATTGAGACACCCGGGCCCCTACAACTACCTAACTCATTGAGCCACCCGGCCCTACAACTACCTAGCTCAATGAGCCAACCGGGTCCTACAACTACCTAACTCATTGAGCCACCCGGGCCCCCTACAACTACCTAACTCATTGAGCCACCCGGGACCCCTACAACTATCTAACTCATTGAGCCACCCGGGCCCCCTACAACTACCTTACTCATTTAGACACCCGGGCCATTCACTAAATTTGATATCTTCGCTTTTATTACTAGAACTATTAATGATTGTAAAAAAGGCATATTAATTAATAAAGTTCTAATTAAGGAAAATATTGACAGTTTCAAAATATTTGGCAGGTATTGAAAAATAATTATACACTGTACATCCGTTTTTGAAAACAATGTGGGAGATTTTGAATACAAGAGGGCTTCTTGAAAATAACAAATACTCATTTCCGTAATATTACACAATGTTATTAAACACTTAATTTGAGAAAAAAATGCGTTGAAATTAGTTACTACCACTTAGTTGGTTGGTTTATGGTGTTTAACGCCACTTTCAACAATATTTCAGTTATATCGTGGCGGTCAGTTTTATTGGTGGAGGAAACCGGAGTACCCGGAGAAAACCATCGACCTGTCGCAAGTCACTGACAAACTTTATCACAAAATGATGTATCGAGTACACCTCTCCATGAACGGGGATCGAACTTGCAACTTTAGTGCTGATAGGGAATGATTCCATAAATAGTTGTAAATCCAACTACCATGCGATCACGACAACGACTGCTCCCAATTTTATGCATAGTAGCGTAGTCAGTGTATGGCGAAATAAAAACGTAGATATCAAATTTAGTCAGCACGACACGTCTCCGAAATATGTGGCGCTCAAAGTCAAAAGATTGGAAAGCCAAATGAAAATTACTTGCCAAATTATTTGTTCATCATGTCTTATTTACGTGCAATGTGTTTGTTTGCGCATAGAGGTGTCCAGCACATATTGTGTTGTGTGTTTGTTTTGTTTTTCGTCGTCTTGTGTGCACTACGGTGCAAGTTTCTCTGCATTGTGCATTTTTGATTGCCCCTTCGGTTATTCTCTAACGTTTGCTTAGCATAGCCTACAAAAATTAGCATACCAAGAATAATAATGACTTCAATGTAAATAAAACTGTTTATATTAAACTTGCAAATTGCTACATTGCAGCTATCTTCGTTATGTGAAAGCCAATATTTTATTGATTACACAAACAACTATTTTGGATGAAATGCAGAGACAAAGGCTAAACATAATTCCTTATTGCCAATTTCGTACATTGCAGTCCTATATTACTTCCGGTCTTATTATATAAACATTCTTTGATGATGCGAATAATAGCACAAGTCCAATGATCTTATATTATCATTATTGAAGTGCCTGTATCAAGCCAGAAATGTCAGCGGTAATATATTTGATTATATAAACATTCTGAGATGATGCGAATAATAATACAAGGCCAATGAACTTACTCGACGATTCTTATATTAATGAAGTGCCTGCACTAAGCTAATAAACTGAGTTGTCATGTATTTGTGTAACAGGGGTATCGACTTTGCACAAACGAATGCAAAGCTGACCAGATACTGGCATATTTATATTATATACTATACTTAGCAGAAATTAAAGCTGACTAGTGAGCGGTTCTCTAGTAACAAAGTTACCACTTAAACCTATAAAGGTTAATACAGGTTTGCAAATACTAAGGATATAGTTTTTGGGTAGATTAAGTCTGGACCCATCTGTATAGTTTGTATGAGGATTACTGTAGCTAACATTAAATGAGCAGTATGTCAGCTACATTCATTATATGGAGACATTTAGAAACAATCCATCATGCAGATAGAAAAAAGCTCTAGGATTGGACGAAGATAGATAAAAGGCTCCAGTGTGGGACTATGGACTATCTCTTGTACTGTAGCTTTATGTCAGGGAAGAGCGGATATGGTGTATATGACCTGAAGTAAATGTCACAGAACATCGAAGAGCAATTAAAAAGAATGGACAATCCAGAAACACAGGTAACATTTGGCACAAGACACAGAACTAAGAAAAAAAAAAATAAATAAAAAAAACAAAAACAAAAAAAAACCGCAATACAGAAAACTCCCAACATGACGGATCCCAAAACAACAAAAAATAAACAAACAAAAACAAACAACAAAAACACGACACGGTAAACTTAAAAAACTAGACACTAAAAAATAAAATAAAAATTAAATTATATCCTGTTTCTTTTAAGGTAACTAGTGTGGAGTTACAAATATGACATATAATATAATTAGGTCAATAAAATAAAAACAAGAATAACAACACAATCAAATATTAAAATGGTAGATTAAGAGGCAAACAAACAACCCTAACATAGGTCAAATGGGACAAAGGTGTTATCTATGCAATTAGTGGCATGACGTTGAATGAAAAATGAATATCATATGGTTTACAAATTTACTATGGCAACCATAGACTGTTTGATGAATTACTTTTGTGTAAATATTGAATGATTCTAATCTGAGGTAAATCCTAGTTCTATTATACTTTTAAGAAAATGAAGAAAAACAATACTGTATCGTCAGAGCATTTTCAAAATCTGCAAAATCATAGAAACAGATACAATGATAGATACCACCGACTCACATATTCATTATCCCTCACTTTCCTAGTTTGCTTCAATAAGAAAAAGGCGGGAGATAAGCTAATTTTATTGGCCCAAATAACCCTACATTATACGTTCATACAAGTGTTTCTACTTGTGATCGACAGACAAAGCAATGGCCAAAAGGATAAACAACGATATACAAAACATTACACAGCAAAACAAAGATCGAGCAACATGAACCCCACTGGTGGTGAACTCAGTTGCTCTGGAAGTGTTAGCAGTCCCTGTTCCACTCGTGGCACCCGTCGTGTTACAAGGAGAATACAATATCCTTGAATATAATGCACGAGGAGTTTAAATTCCATATAACGTTAGTGTCTGTGTAGTTGTTGAGAATTATTGAAATGGGACACTATACAATAAGAGTGAAATATTATGCTATGTGTGCTTGTTTGTTCATAGTGGTGTCAAACTCGTCACGAACATATGAGTAACATGGCTGGTTTCTTATAAGAGGCAGGAACTGATTACCCTACGCGAGCACCTGGGGTTCACCCGTAGTTTTTGGTGGGGTCCGTGTTACTCATTGTTTTAGTTTTCTGTGTTGTGTATTTTGTTTTGTTCGTCTTCGTCCTGTGCCGTGTGCGCCCAATATCGCCAGTGTCTTTGGATTGACCATTCTGGATTGCCACTTCGGTTTGGTGATTATATAGGCACTATACTTACATTGTCGGCAGATGTACGAGCTTGCGATACAGAAAGAAAAACGATTTTTCTCCTGTTTTGAGGCGAGTACAAATAAATTGTATTTTCCCCGACAATGCATGTATATCGTGTTTATACTGCAACGTTGTGCATGCAACAATACACACATAATGTATATCAAATCTACACACAATAGGACTGTAGATTATGATGGTTGTCTACATGCATGAGATATTAAATAACTGCATCAGGCAAAACTAACATAGCAAAAATAAACTATCTGCGTGTATTGTTAACTATATATAATCAGGACAGACACAACATCCGGAGTGTACAATTACAATATGTGCGTGTGTGTTGCACGAGAGGATAATTATAAATTCTAGAATAGATTTAAACAAATGAATTCATCAACTAGGACATTATATATTTTTGTTGTAGTTTATATTGAGTGTCCACAGCGTATTCGATCATTGTCTATTACGCCCCGGTCTAGACACAGAATTGAAGCAGTCAATATAAAACTCCAATTAAAATGGAATTATTTTTACCATTTTAGCAAAAATGTAAACCTGTATATAAAGACCACTCAAGGGAATCTGCAAATGTGACCTTTATGAGCAGTTGCACTTTATATACATGTTAGATGAACTATTCATTAATGAGAAAAATGAGACGGTCATTTATAGACAGTGACTTGTGATATAGAGGTACCATGTACATTACCTTTCAAATAAAACAATTAAACCAGACACATGTTTTACACCTTGTTATTGCCTTCTCCAAATACAGTATGATTTCTTAATATAATTGTGAATTGTCCATTTTCATTATTCCTGTTTCAAATAAAAAAAATCAATTAGTAATTTCACACATTATGGTGAATGGTTTAATTGTTTGGAATCAATTATCCGTACATTTAAAAAAGGATATTTTAGCCCTAAAAATATTAGCATTTAAATAATTCGAGAATACACACAAGTTTAACATCTTCGTATCGTCTTCAAATAAATTATGACTTCTAGGTCGAGTCACGAACCTCTATGCACACTAAGACTAAAGTTGTGAGTTCGAATCCTGCTTAAAAGTGGTGTTAAACACCATAAACCTAAACCTAACCCTCCAAATGATTTATGATTTCTTAGTCGAGTCGTAAAATTTTACACACGCTAAAAATAATTGTTATACGGTTTTGTCTTGATCAAAAGGTTATTGCAATAAATTTTCATTATTCCTGTTTCAAATAAAAGAAAAATTATTAGTAATTTCAAACATTATGATGAATGGTTTAATTCTTTAGAATCAATTACCCGTACATTTAAAAAAACAACATTATCACTTTAAAAATATTAGCAATTAAGTAATTCAAATATTATAAAACATAGAATGGCTAAGCATACCATATATACACAAACTGCTGTGTCAATATCATAAAGTGTTTTAACTATACCATATTGTAAAATGTTATGTATCAGAAACGACAATTGCGTGTTGATTGGAAATAAAACTAATATTTGTTAGTTGTTCATTACTGTGTTAGCTGTAGCATACACGATATAGTATTGAGTATCACAGCAGAGGAGACAATTGTAGAATATATTGCAGGAAAAACACAATAATTAGATATCACATAAGTCGTTGCAGTGTTGTTTTATCAATAGGATATTCCGGCGTTTTTATTATCACAAGAGACAATTGCAGAATGGACTGAAAACACAAACATTATACAAAAGTCGCTGCATAATTGTGGTATCTATTGCATATTATCGAGTTTTAAGTGTCAAAAGACTGAATGAATTGAAGAATCAAAATAATAAAGATCTCAGAAGTCGCTGCAGTATTGTTTTATCTCTATTATATCGAGTTTTAAGTGTCAAAAGACTGAATGAATTGAAGAATCAAAATAATAAAGATCTCAGAAGTCGCTGCAGTATTGTTTTATCTCTAGCATATAGAGTTTTGAGCACCACAATAGACAATTGCAGAATGGACTGAAAACACAAACATTATACAAAAGTCGCTGCATAATTGTGGTATCTATTGCATATAGCCGAGTTTTAAGTGTTTTGAGGACCACAAGAGACAATTAGAGAAACAAAAGTATTACAAACGTCACTGCATTATATTGTTTTATCAATAGCTTATAACGACGGAGTTTTAAGTATCAAAAGCGATAATTGTAGAATATATTGGAGACAAAAAAAACAAAACAACAATAAATAGATATCACAAGAAATTGCTGCAGTATTGTTTTATCTATAGCATATAATTGAGTGTTATGTGTCACAAAAGACAAATGCAGATTTAATTGAGGGAAATATATTGCAGAAAGTCGCTGCAGAATTGTTTGATCTATTGCATATAAAGCAGTATTGGGTATCAGAAGGGACTCTTCCGGAAAGAATTGAAAACTAAAATATTTTACAGAAGTCGCTGCAATAGTGTTTTGTATATAGCATATGACGGCGTATTTTGTGTCACAAAAGACAATTACCTCAATGAATTGAAACAAAAAAGTTTTATCTATAACAAATCACTGAGTTTTAGGTAACACAAGAGACAAGTGCAGAAAAATTAGGAAAGAAATATATGAAATAAATCAAACAGTATTGTTTAATCTAGAGCACGTAACATAGTTTTAAGCCTCAGAAGAGACAATTCTAGAATGAATTGAAAACAAAAATACTGTTTATATATAACATATATATAGCCGTTTATATAGAGGTTTAAGCATCACAAGCGACAATTGCAGAAAAAATAGGAAACAATATATATATATTACCGAAGTCACTGCATTATTTCTTTATCTATGGCATAACACGGAGTACAAGAGAAAGAATAAATGTCGCCCTGAATATAACTGAAAAATTGCTCGCTGGACGTTAAACACCAATCAACCAACCAATCAACCAATCAACCAATCAACCAACCAATCAATCAACCAACCAACCAACCAATCAACCAACCAACCAACCAACCAACCAATCAACCAATCAACCAACCAACCAACCAATCAACCAGAATAAATGGTAACAAATAGTACAGTAGTCACTGCAGTATTGTTTTATCTACAGCAGATAACGGAGCGTTAAATACTATAAGAGACAACTAATGTGTGATTGGATATATATGCATACTATATAAAGCAAATATGAGAATGTTTAATAGTTTTATCAGCAGTGGAATATCATACTACTAGCACTGTCAAAAATACAATAATTGTGACATAGCGGAGTGTTAAGTATTGCAAAAGACAACTTATGTGTGATTCGATATATATATTTATATATATATATATATATATATATATACGTCTGAAAATTAAACCAAACAGTGTTAGAATTAGATTTTAGAGCTGTCAAATTTTTGTTCTTCCCTCGACGGGATTTGAACCCACACCATTGTTACACTGCAGCACCATTCGCTTAGCCTTACGTCCAGCGCCCTAGACCACTCGACTACATCCACTCCCTATACATACTATATAAAACATATATTAGACCGTTTTATCGTATTATCACCGGTAGAACATCATACTACTAGCAATGTCAAAAATACAATAATTGTGAATTTCTATTTTAGCGTTGCTGTATTGGCAGTGAGACGAGAATGACAGGAGACAATTGGAAAATACACTGGAAAACATATTACTGAAATCATCACCGTATTGTGTAATCTACGGCAATTACAGGAATAAAAGTACAAAATATATATTACAGAAGTAACTGCAATATTTTTTTTTTATATCTACGGCATATTATGGAGTACTAAATACCATAAGAGACCACAGCAGGTGTAATTGGATATATAAGTATATATATAAAACAGATAATATAATAGTTTTAAAGGTTATATCACCGGTAGAACATCATACAACTAGCAATGTCAAAAATACAATAATTGTGAATTTCTATTCTAGCTTTGCTGTATTGGAGAGAGAAATGAGAATGACGCGAGGAATGAAACAAAGACTAAAATGGAATAAACATAATTGAAATCGAAATCGATAAAGTCAACATGTTATGTTGAAATGAACAAAATAATAATGATGTGTTGTCGTTTTCAGTGATTTGCCGTTGAAATGGATGTACAGTGTATATTAATAGGCGTTCGTCGTCGCAATGTCACCGGATCATGTTAGGTTTATAGTGCTGTTGTGTTATATAGGATATATACAGGCTATGAATTTGACACTGATTTAGGTAGCAGAACAACTATAGACACTGATACTTATATTTTTTAGACAATTTTTAGTGATTTTAATAAAATTAGGAAATTCACATGTAATTGAAGAATATTTTAGACAATAATAGTGATCTTGATCAAATTAGGAAATTCGTATGTTATTGACACTAAGAAGAATATTTTAGACAAATTTAGTGATTTATATAAAATTAGGAAATTCATTTGTTATTGACTGTAAGAATACTATCTTAGAGACAATATTTGTGATTTTCATTAATTAGGACGTTCATATGTTATTGGCAGTAAGAAGAATATTTAGACAATTTTGGAAATTTTAACAAATATAGGAGAATATGTAGAATTGGTTGACAATTAAAGTACTGAGAACTATATTTAGACAATTTTAGGGATTTTGATAAAAAAAAATATGAAATTTTTACATGTAACTGGCAGACAATTACAACTCTAAGAAATCTATTTTTAGACAATTTTAGTGATTTAAATGAAATTAGGAAATTCACACTAACAAATAATATTTAGAGAATTTTGGTGATTTTAATATTGGAATTCTAAATGTATCTGACTGGCAGACAATTACAATTCTAAGAAGAATGTTCTTAGACAATTTTAGTGATTTAAAAAATAAAATTAGGAAATTCATAGGTAATTGACACTTGGAAACATATTTAGTGACTTATACATATACATAGGACTTTCCATTTGTTTTCTAAGCCTGATGACAACACCGTAAGTGATAATTCAGGGAAAGCAAAAACTGCGGTAATCATTGATGTGTAAATTGGAATATCTGGTTATTTTTTGTTTTGTTAATAAATAATGGAATAATAACTGGAAGAATAAAAAGAATAAAGGTTGTAATTATATTGCTAAGATTAGGATATGGTGCTAACACAGACGACATCATGGACAATACATTGGACTATGTGATTAAGCAAATAATGTGAGTTTTTAGATGTTTTTTCACAGTTTTTAGTGATCAATATATCTCCTTAATGAGTTATATTTCACAACTGTTATTATGAAAACTATTACAGGAACAACATAAATTGTGGAATATTAAAAATACGGATATAGTAAATATAAATAACAGGTAATTTGTGTCTAATGACAATAATATCATATTTAACTGACTGGGCGAAATTAAAACACTTTTGTATAATGTTCAAGATTATGCATTTTACTCAAATATCATATGAAAAAAATTGCATAACCACATCATTTCACTAAGATGGGTTGTTTGGACTCGTAATCTAATTTAACGATGCCACTTTTTATTGAAGTGTCTGTACTATCGAAGTGCATGCACCAATACAGGAAAGTGAACAGTCGTGTATTTTTGTGCTCGTGGTATTGGGTTTGCATCTTTCTAAGTAAAAATTATGTTGAATGTCGGAACTTTTCCGACAGTGTGGTATTTTTGTTTTACATTTTATTGGCTGACTTAATGAATTAAAACACACTTGGCATTACATCCAATGCAGCTTAAATCAAGATATAAATGGATAAAAACGATGAAATGTTGAAAAACCAATTAACATCTAAATCCATTGAGTGTTTTTATCGTCCCAATACACACCGGTGAATGTGATCTATGTTATATTGATGTTTCTATTCATTATTTGATAATGGTAATTTAAAAAGAAAATCAGGATAAGCTCAATATAGTAAACAGACATTGATAATTGTAGTGTATTTCCTGGTTTTCAACTAACCACATTATGATTAAGAAAGCGGTTAGAACAATACGTTAGAGTAAATGTACATACGTCAAACCTGCCCATGTGGTCACCTCTATTAAACAGTCCCCTGTACTAAAAGGTCACCTTTTTCTTGTCCTGTCATAGAAAATTTCATATGAATTGAACCTCTTTTATGAGGTCACCTCTCTTTAAAGACCACTTTTTCTTTTTCCCCAAGGTGACCTCTTAAGACAGGTTAGACTATATTGTGTTATTATTCTAGGTGTTTGGCATTTTTATAGTGCTAAATCTCATTATGCACATTGACTGTTTGACATGCGTGTTGAAATTTCAAACTGTATATAGGTTTCAAGGACCTGACCCACATATATTGTAGCATCCTAAAACGCCACCTGTTAGCTCAACGAAGAAGCAGCAAAGACAAATTTCATAGTTTTTGGTTTCACCAGACGGGGGCTCGAACTCACATCTGCCGATCTCGAACCAACCACGCTAACCATTAGACCACCGATACGGCCCCTTTAACATTGTGAAAAGAACAGCTTAAGCAGCGATGGTGAACAATTCCATCAATATCAACAGCTTAAACAGTGATGGTGAACAATTCAATCAATATCAACAGCTTAAACAGTGATGGTGAACAATTACATCAATATCAACAGCTTAAACTGTAATGGTGAACAATTCCATCAATATCAACAAAGCGTACAATCACCTCTAACCTCAAATATATATATCTGCTATTATTGAAATACCGCACCTATTTCCGCGTATTTCTTTGATTTTGAAAAATACAATACCTGTTTATCTTACAAAAACAATTAATAGCAACAAACGATAACACTTAAGCATCTGAAAAGAGCGAGGAGAGACACACACTATTAATACGAGGTTTGAAATGTTAAACTCAAGACAATTATTATTGTTTATTATGGCAATTAAGATAGGAGGCAAGCTACAAACGTATAATTTTGCTTTTGCTGTAATATTTTATGAAGGGTATAGCTACAAAATGATAATATTGAAGAAAAAAAGATGCAAATATTAGTAGGAAGTTGTAATATATAATTATACCTGGATATTTTTAGAGAAAATTTGTTACAAACTAATAACAATGAAAAATAGAATATATTATATGTTATTCAGCTATCAGACAGGGTATTTAATGTGACATTCCCGGCTTAGGATCTATATTTCCTGAGGCGCAGCCGAAAAGGGAATATACATGTAGATCATAAGTCGGGAATGTCACATTATATACCCTGTCTGATAGCTGAATAACAGATATATTACGGATTTAACCATTGTTTTTTTTAAATACAACATCCAACTGTATTAAATAAATTTGCCTTTTTTATTTTCATTTTTCGTATCTCTAGATGTCCGTTTCCGTACCTTTGACGTCATTCTTCAATGACGTCAAAATATGCGTCGCGTCATATTTCATGTATTTCATGAAGGAAAATACTGTACTAAATTTCTAAATCAATAGTTTCATATGTAGTAAATTTTATAAACTTAATAAATATAGCATTAATATATCACATAACAAAACAACGGGTTTGCGAAACAGTTTCAATAATTTAAATGTTAACAACATGTAAATAAAACCTTGGTGTGGCCCCATGACGTCGAAAGTTTTCAAGGCTCAACGTCTTTGTTTATTTGTTATGGTACAGCCGTGGAACATAGGAGTTTGCTGAATCGATCAGGTATTTGTGACGGAATTAACCGTTGTAATATTTTTTTGTTCATGCAGCCGTTTTGAGCATAAAAACAGCATTTAATTTGGTAAAAATACATTTATTATTCCGTATTATACCATCGATGCAGTGAAGCGTAATGTTTTGTCGTCCATGTTTTAATCGTTTTTGGGGACTAAAATATATACCCCGTCTGTTTTCCGAATATATGCTGACATTCAGGGTTGAAGAACCAATGAAAATATGTGTAACAAACTAAATTCGTAATATATATATATATATTCTTCATCATCCTATACAATATATTATAAATTGCGGAGTGAGATTGCTGTGAAATTATAATATTAAGTATATAGATATACCATCTACACACGCTTAGACACATGTCTTATGTCAATATCTAGATCTTCCTTACCAGACAAGGTAACACTTGACTATTGAAGATATATTTTTATATAGCGGATATGGTCTAGGGCGCTGGACATACGACTAAGCGATTAGTGCTGCAGTGTAACAATGGTGTGAGTTCAAATCTCGTCGAGGGAAGAACAAAAAATTGTCAGCTCAAAGATCTAATTCTAACACTGTTTGGTTTAATTTTCAGACGTATTTATATAATTTGACTTATTGTGCTTAACGCCACTTTCAGCTATACCATGGCGACCAGTTTTAGTGGTGGAAGAAGCCGGAGAGAACCACCGACCATGGGCAAGCAACTGGTAAGCTTCATCACTTGCGAGTCGAGTGCACCTTTTTTTATATATATATACGAAAGAAGTCTTAATATATAATTTAAACATATTTTATTGTCAACCAATTATAGACAATGGATCAGACACAAATAATAAACTTACGAGGTCTTCTCCGTCGTATATATATATATTTTCTGTCATAATATATAATTGTACGTGTATATTTTCAGGGGCAATTTTGTAGAGTGATGCTGTCATAAGGATATACCTTTAATGATATTTAGCACTTAACACACATCCAGCTGAGAAAATGCTGTAACGTGACAAAATAAAATTTAATAGAGGAAAAATCGTTACATAGCGTAACAATGTATATAAGTACGTGAAACACGGTTGAATTGTGAAAACATATATTTCTAAGAAAGGATTATGACGACGAGAAAAGGATTTCTTGCACAACAGCAAAATACATTTCTGGACACCATAGCCACAAAATTTGATGGAACACGTGAGTAGAGATTTTTGCATTAATTTTGATATAGATATAGAGTTAAAATATGTGATTTGATACTAGGGGATAAGAGCTTTCCGAAATATAAAGCAAAGCCAACAAAAGATCAAAATAATACAATATTCCTGAAAAAAAACCGGGTAGGTAAACAAAACTTGTTTTGTTACCAAGGTTATACAGAACAAGTATATCGATCTGATCTTAGCGGTGCTTATCCAAAAATTGGCACTGACTTTTAGGGCTGGTAGGGTTAGCGGTAACACGTGCGTTTTGTTTTACCCAAAGTCAATATTCTAAAGCATGCTATTTGGTTCTGCACTACGTAATATGATTGCTATCACCCACCTCATTTTCCGGTGTACTTTTACGCCTTTGATTACCACTTCGGAAAACATGCCTTATGTAGACAATAAATCAAATTGCAATTGTAAGAAATTAAGACCGTTTTGCATTGTTTTATTTATAAATTTACCAACCGTGCTATTATATGTTCATTGCTACTGTATTTGTATTTACTCTTTAACAGTTGTATCCAAATTAATCAATATTAATGATTTTCTGTGCATAACATATTAATATAATAAATTCAAGCTCTAGATTTAACCTACATTAATCGTGAAATGTCATTTCCCAACGAAGTGTCATTGATTCGTATGTTGCATATATCTACTAAGCAAACCACATGGCGACCTTCCGCCATATTTATCGTTCTTGTTTTCTTTTATTGACCTAATTTTAATAGAGAAAAAATAACACAGAATTACAAATTGCAAATGGTTTAAATCAGATATATTACAATGTATATAATACATGTGTTCATGAAAAAATGATCAGGTTCTTGGCTTTAGGAGTTTAATTCGAGATAGGAATTTCCTACTACATTTCGTTCGATGACTTGCAAAAATTAAAACAAATAAACCAGTCATAGTTGTTTTAATACACTCTGATTATACACGTTTTCATTCATCAGTTTCTTTTTTTTTTGTAATGTGTTTATTTTTCCAAGAACAGATTTATACATACATGATTCTATATACACAATGTTTCAGTACACAAAAGTTACATTGTAAAACAAGTTGGTCTTCATACCTTTTGAAATTCAAAGTTAGCATTTTAAGCTATACATATATTTTATTATTATAGCTATATTTTAAATACCGCCTCCACATCTAACCATTTTCTTTTAACATGTCCCTTTTGTACTGGGGACAGATATATCATTGATGTCTTTTCAATATTAATAGCATATGTCAGGAATTCAAGACCACCTTCTAAATTAAGGGCCCTGCTTTTGCATCTGCAGACATATATATAGTATTTCAAAATAATTAAAACATTGTTGATTGTGCCCTGGGCTGAACTGTGTTCAGGCAGGCCAAGAATTATGTCCTTTGCATTAAAGGGTAAGCTAACACCACAGATTTTCAGGAAATTGCCAATTGTAACCAAAAGTTCCGAACATAATTACATTCCCAACAAATGTGAACAAGACTTTCTTTGGTATCTGTACAAAATGTACAGAGCTCAGTTTCTTTTAACCCACATTTATATAGAAAGGAATTTGTAATTAAGATTCTATGTATAAGTTTATATTGAAAGTCCAAATTTAGTATCTTTTGTAACAGAAAAAGGTATAGATTAAATGAAACTCCAATCTTCAATAACAACCCCTGTATGAACTTCCTTTTTTCATTTACTCTGTATGCCTAAAGGAAGCATTTTTACATTTAACATGTATTGTTTTGAAAAGTATTTACATGGCTTATGGTCCCTTTTCAGTCTATCAACAATGCCATTTTCAATTAAGTCTAATTTTCCTATCCCTCTTATCAAAAGTTTCCATCTATGTGGATTGGTATTTAGAATACTGAAATATTCTATAAAATTTAATCTAATATTATAGTGAGCTATAAATTCCTTATATGTAAAAAGCATTTTATTTTCTGATATTAAATCATTTACAAAAAAGACACCCATTTTCACAACATATTGTGTTTATACACATATTACCACCTATTTTTATCAAAGGATTTAAACATATGGGCTGGCTCAAGACGTGTTGAATATCCACCAACTCCCCCTTTTCCAGTTTCAACTCTGATCAATTAAAAAAAACATCTTTCCAAAAAGGGTTAACTTTTTATGCAAATTTTTCAAGACCCTCTTTACTCAAGTATAATATATTACTTCCTCCCCATATTTGTATATAACCTAATAAAAGTACTTTCCGTGGTGAATGGTTGAAAGGGTCGAGTAATTTATGAAGCCATGACATTTTAAGTGCTTTGTAAAAGGATTGAATATGTGGCATTTTTAGTCCTACTTCTTCATGTTCATTGATAATAACAGATCTCTTGATCTTGTCCTTTTTACCATTCCATAACAATTTATCAAGAAATTCTTGAATATCATTCAAAACTGAATCTGGAGGGTTTGGTTAAACAGTAAGGCATTGAACTAGAATAGGGAGAGCTAGAGTTTTAATAACAGTGACTTTATCAATATATGTAAGATCTCTATAAAACTACAATTTTAATATTTTCTTTAACTCGTTGAACTTTTTCTGTAAAATTTCCCAGTGTTTTATCAGATTCTGACAAATTGAAAGTAATACCCAATAACTTGAATTTTCCAGAAACGTTCCATGATAAATGTTTATCTGGAAGGAGCTGTTCATGACAACTCCGCCTTGAACCAAGCCATATTGCTTCGATCTTGTCAAGATTAACTCTCAATCCAGCACATTCTGTAAATTTATTAAACATAAATAATGATTGCTCAAGCTCATCAGTTTCTTGGCTTTAGGAGTTTAATTCGAAATCAGAATCTCCGCATGTGTAATATATAGGAAATTAGACCTACTACTTTTTATTCGATATCTGGCAATAGATAAACGGAACTAAATCATTAATAGTTGTTTTAAACCACATCAATTATACATATTTGTATTGTTATTTTTGGTAGTTGGATTTATAACTACGTATGCAATCAGTGCCTATCACCACTAAAGTAGTGAGTTCGAATCCCACTCAAGCGAATGCACTCGATACACTATTATGTTTTGTCAGTGACTTGCGGCAGGTCGGTGGTGTTCTTCGTGTACTCCGGTTTCCCCTACCAATAACACTGACCATCACGACATAGATGAAATATTGTTGAAAGTGGCGTTAAGCACCATAAGACCAAATCAATCCAATTATAATGCGTTCTTCTTTGAACTTAGATCTCCCACCAGACATTCCCTCTTTTCTCTGGAAAAAACAAAATGATTATGCAAATTAAAACTCTGTCGATACCTCGTAATAACGATGTACAGACTACAATCACCATGGTATGAAGCGATCATCCTACAGTAACCTAATTGGCACAGAGAGATCTGATGTGTTTCTAAAGATAATTGGTGTTGATGAGATATCCCTCGATCTTAATATGGCATTCGTTATATAGAGTGTTCATTCTACTTTGTCTCTTCACGATGTAGAATCTATTCCATTATTACTGATTATAGCGATGATATACATTGTTATGGCTGTTATCGCTGTCAGCCATGAGGCATTAATGTTCCATCGCTGACAATCCATGGCCGTATAGTGTGATCTTAATACCAACCAACTTGCTAAAGGTTTTAACACTTTAACATGTCTTAATATAATATAGCATCATAGTGTAATTAAATTACAGTCGAAAATGTATTAAGAGGTTAGATTTGGTACAAAGAAAAAGTGGCCTGATTAGACAGGGGACCTCTTAAAAGAAGTTAAATTCATATACAAATGTATATGGCAGGACAAGAAAATAACGGCGTCTGTAAATGTTATTCCATTATTGGTTATTATAGCGATGATATACATTGTTATGCTGTTATCGCTGTCAGCCATGAGGCATTAGTCTTCCATCGCTGACAATAATGGCCGTATAGTGTGATCTTAATGTCTACAGACTTGCTCAAGGTTTTAATATGTTTTAAGATAATAGAACATCATAAGTTAATCACAGTTCAACCTGCATGAATATGTCACCTTTAGGACAAAGAAAAAGTGACCGGAAAAGACAGTTGACCTCTTAAACGATGTTCAATTCATATAAATTTTCTTATGACAGGACAAGAAAAAGGCGACCTTTTAATATATCTGACTGCTTAATAGAGGATACCGCATGGGCATGTTTGATTGCAATATTATTTTTCTCTTGCATATAAAGCAGATAATCCCTTGCCAAAGGTTTAAAGATAAAATAAGATCACATTGTTATTATTTTCGTCTTGCACTTATTGCACTTAACGCGGATTATCTATAATAACAGTTAATGAAAAAACATGTGCCAAAAGGTCAAAAGGGGTTATTAGATATATTTATATCCTTGGGAGTACGTATTTGGTTACGCATTTTTCAATTATGTGTTCCACAATAAGAAAGTTATTAACGAGATCTGAAGATGCTGATCATAATAAGAAAAAATAAGGAGATAAGATAGCCTTGATGGAGAATCGGTATTATGTCTTTATTATTGTAGTTATCAACATAATAATTATAATTCAAACAATCACAGCTGTGAACAGATGTAGAAGTTGTGGTCGTGATCGTATGGTAATTGGATTTACAACTGCACATGTGGAGGTGTATTCGATACAACATTATGTGATAAAGTGTGTTAGTGACTTGTCACAGGTCGGTGGTTTTCTCCAGGTACTCCGATATCCTCCACCAATACAACTTTCAGCCAAAATATAACTTAAATATTGTTGAAAGTGGTGTAAAGCACCATAACCACAACCCCTTACCTTATTTATTTCTTAGTTAAACAGATAATTGTTTTGTTTGATGCCTTGACCTCTAGCACCAGGAACGGTATTGTAGTGGGCGTTTTAACTACGGAAATAATTGTTATGAAATGTGGTCGTAAATACCCTCCCTGTTAGTTAAACGGATAATTGTTTTGATTGATGCCTTGATCCCTAGCAGCAGGAACGGTATAGTAGTGAAGTTTACCACTAAAACGCGTCGTCCGACCTAAATTCGATATCTACTTTTTTAGTTCTACCTGTGTCACGTAGATATCTCATTTGACGTTAGCACCATGCAAACATAATCAACTTGACATATTTACATAATAGATCCTGAAATGTCAATAAAAATTAATTTGAAAAAAAATTAAACTCAATTGAAAATGAAAATATAGAGAATAATGAATATGAATTTGTTTTAACAGTGATCAATATGACAGATTGAATTTAAATTATTATGTTATTTACTGACGAGACACGAGAATAAGGTCAACCTACTCCCTAAAACATCGAACTACCACTCTATCGCTATGAATGAAGATTAATTACACAAATTGTTATGTGTTTTCCTGCGTCAGTAGTATTAACATGGTTATAAGAGGTCAACAACTTGTTTGTTGGAGGGCTCATGTCTTATTTACGTTATTTGGGTTTTGCTTGGGAATAGTGGTGTCCAACACATATTGTGTTGTGTATTTGTTTTTGTTCGTCATCGTCGTGCTACTAGTTTCTCTGGATTGTCTATCTTGTATTGCTCCGTCTGTATTCTCTAACGTTTATTTGTTTTGTTTGTCTTCGTCTTGTATACCCTATGTTGCCAGTTTTTCGGGATTGTCCATTTTTTATTGCCTCTTCGGGTATTCTCTAACGTTTATTTACATAATTTCGAAAAACGCAACCTGTAATTGTTGAAAGTAAATTCTGGCATGTCTGACGAATTTGTTGTTATTCTGTATTTCGACTTCAAGTTCAATATTAAAACGAAAAGCAAATAGAAAATCTAAAATTATTCAAAATTGCAAACACTCGTATATCAAATTGTGACAGTTTTAATTATAAATGTATTTATGCCATTCATAGAGTCTCTCCCTAGATAAAAAATCATTCCAACAATTTAACTGGGTATGTAAAAAATTCTACCCACAAATAAAAACAGGTGTGAAAACGATATAAAACTTGCTAAATCAACACACATTGTACAAAACTCGACAACAGAGTCAACAAACCCATTGTTTACTTCTGACATTAGACAGCAATTTCACAATATTTCTCCCTGATTTCGATCGGTAATACTTAATTCCATTTTGACTTCTAGTGATTACATTTGTCACGTAAGACGGACGCTATTACTAACACATAATACGTCTGGTGATACCAGAGTGCTATATAACTGTATTTTGTGGAGCATAGTTTGTTTTTTATTAGTCTTGTCCATTGTAATTCATTATTAGTCTTCGCTTCTGTGTCTGTGGGATTGATAGGAAATCGATACAGACGAGATGTAATGAAGTCCTATATACAACTGTGTAAAATCAGGACAACATATTGTAAAAAAACGGAAGCATTTGGTTGTCATAATAAAAAATAATGTAGTGAGAACATTTTACTATGGAAATCAATTGTCGGTGGTTTATTTTCTCTTTGGGAAATAATATGGAATACGAAAAACAAATATTGAGAAAAACGGAAGCATTTACTTGTCGTAATAAAAATAATGCAGAGAGATAATTTTACTATGGAAATCAATTGTCGTGGGAGATTTTTTGGACGGGGGGGGGGGGGGGGACAATATGGGATACGAAAAACAAACATTGTAAAAAACAGAAGCATTTGCTTGTCGTAATATATAAATTATGAAGTGAGGAAATTTTGCTATGGAAATCGATAAATGTCGTGGGGTTCCTTGGGGGGGGGGGGGGGGGGGGAAGGGGGGGGGGGCAATATGGAATACGAAAAACAAATATTGGCAAAAAACAGAAGCATTTGCTTGTCCTAATAAAAATAATGCAGTGAGACATTTTTATTATGGAAATCAATTGTCGGTTTTTTCTCTCTTTGTGGAGACAATATAAGATGGCGAAAAACTAATACCAAGCAATTCAGAATTCAATTGT
The DNA here is from genome assembly GCA_963680875.1 of Bathymodiolus brooksi. Taxonomy (NCBI): domain Eukaryota; kingdom Metazoa; phylum Mollusca; class Bivalvia; order Mytilida; family Modiolidae; genus Bathymodiolus; species Bathymodiolus brooksi. The sequence continues at coordinate 75,904,323 of OY804589.1, forward strand.
ATGCAATTACATAGATTCAATAATAAATAAAATATGCTCCAGGGAGCAGGAAAACGTGCAACTGTGCATCATTTATTTCACAGCATTAGCTGTGTAAGTGACTGAACACGTATTGCACATGTTGGGATCCTCTTATATCATTTTCTAAACACTGCTGAAAGAAAAACAATATGTAATTATCTGAACAAAATGCCAAAAAAAAACATGATTTTTTGGTGTAAGAAGAGTTTGAAGATACCAAAGGGGCAATCATAATCCGTATATCGAAGAAGAACAAACAACACAATGGCCAAAAGAAAAAGGACAAAAGGACAAACAACGATCAACAAAACATACATATAAAACTAAAGATCGAGTAACACGAACCCCACTAAAAACGGGGGTGAACTCAGGTGACAGTGGACACATTTTTATTATTGCGCCATTCGAAGTCCCAACAAATTCATTCACATCCCCTTGGAGAAACAATAGGGAAAAGCTAAGTAACTGTAAATACACAATTTAGTCGTTCTGTGTGGTATATTTATGGAATTCTGTATGGAATATATTGTGGACAGAACATCATCAATCTACCTTAATATGAGATGAAATCTTTTGCTTCTGAAATTCGTTTGATATTGCTATGTTTTTATATACTAAGCTCTGCCTCATATGAGTAAAGTGAAACTTCGACAAGGTGATGACCACTTTTTTCAATATTGGGATGTCGATGTATATTGTTGAAAACTATTCCTTCCGAAATCGTAATATTTTTGAACATGTTATTTGATTGAGATTTCACGAAATATACATGTACATAAACATCCACAGAACGTTAACCCTCCTTACCACCCGTATTGAAAATAAATTGAAAATAATTGTTCATTGAATTTGCTTTGTTATCGCGGCATTAATTAAGTATGGCCTTCATTGCTTTCTCACTGGCAAATGGATGCATTTTAAAATGATGTATTGGATGTCAAAGAAAATGATTAATTATGAATGAACATAATCCGCTCATTAAGGGTCGTTAAAGGTCATTTCGTTACGGATATGGATTGAAATAAACAGCGATGAAGTATGTGTTATAGATATCGATGCCACGAAACGGCCTTGACATTTAATATGTTATAATTCTTGTGAAGTATCTAGGCATATGGATATATTATGTATGAATTGAAATTAATTTTCAATAGAGATCGACGAAGGTTATTGATAATAGCATAGAAAATGCGTTGCAATGAACACGTAGATATCAAATTTACTGTGCACGACGCGTTTCTGGGATAACATTCTAAAGTATTTGTAATATATATCGATGCCACGAAACGGCCTTGACATTTAATATGTTATAATTCTTGTGAAGTAGGCATCTGGATATATTATGAATGAATTGAAATTTATCTTCGATGTAGATCAACGATTGTTATTGATAATAGCATGACAATTATGTGCAATAAAAACGTAGATATCAAATGTGTTGTGCACGACGCGTTTCTAATCGTCTAAACGTTAGAAATAAGAGAGAGAGAGAGAGAGAGAGAGAGAGAGAGAGAGGCAAAGAAAAAAAAAAGAAAAACCAGTTCCTACATCTCACCGCAATCAGAGACATGTTGGGTACGCATAGCACACATATAAATGACCGCTGATCTTCCTGCCTTCATACAGTTCAGAACAATTGGTGTAGATAAATTTCATGGTCCCAAACCTTTCATTACAGTCTTAAAGGGAACTTCCATATAGCAAAGCACTGTCTATAAAGGACAGCCTCATTTTTGAATTGTATATCGTAATACCAAATATATTTCTTCACGGTGAGTGAGTGCAATTCACATCATATCTTTTTTCCAACGTGTCTATTATCGCATGGTGGTCTGTAAAATCAGTACCTGGAATTGTGAGTTTGAATCGCGACAATGGCGAGATGTACTCGATACGAGGTCTCGGTGGTTTTCTCCTTGTATTACGCTTGCCTCCATCTACGAAACTACCGTTCGGGATATAACAAGTTTTGACATCTGTCAATATCGAGGAACTGTATGGAAATTAAAACAAATTGCGATTGTCTTCGTTCTGTGTCTTGTGTCCAATATTGCCTGTGTCTCTGGATTAGTCGTTCTTGATTGTAACTTCGGTTTTCTTTAGTGTTTATTTACCATTATTTGGAACAACTATACAGCTATGAGTTCGAATCCCGCTCATGTCGAGGTGTACTCGATACAACATTATGTGATAAAGTTTGTCAGTGAATTGCGGCGGGTCAATGGTTTCCCCCGGGTACTTCGTCTTCCTCCACCAATAAAACTGACCGCCACGATATAATTCACATTTTGATGAAAATGGCGCTAAACTCCATAACCCTAAAATACAGCCGAAACCAAGTGATAAATTATATTATATCCACCTACCTGTGCAATCAGTGTTCATCACCACTGAAGGGGTGAATTTGATTTTGGCCGGTGATGCAGTTGTATGTGAATAAGTTTACCAATCATATCGGTTATTATACACGGATACCCCGGCTTCCTTCACCAATAGATATGACCACCACGGTATACATGAATAAACGTTAAAGAAGACTGGAGGAGGCAATTCAAAATGGATAATCTGGAGACGCAGCTAACATTGGCGACAATACACAGAGATGAAGGCAAATACACTAAAAAAAACAACGTTATACAGGAAACTAAAATGATCAGGAACACGGACACCAGCACGAAATACAAAACATTTTTAAAGTACTACATAATCCTAATCCTGGATTAACGAAGATTAGCACAATTTCTGAATCCAAAACGGAAAATTGCTCAATTCCAGACATTATTTTTCCCCATGAAGCCAATGTGTTGAATAATGTTTTCAAAACTGTATAGCAAACTGACAAATACAATGAAATATTCATACATTTCTAGACCACATTTGTTAACAAATATAAATCTGATCATTTTTATGAAAAGGAAGATGAATATTTTGCATCTATAAAATGTAGAGCCGTCTTAATACAATCAAATGCTGCACATGTTATTTTATTCCAATTTACTGAGACAGACAGACAATTTATAGAGACAGACATCCCAATTATGATATGCCAGGTTCATATAATCTGTTATTGATGTACCTACAATGTAATTCAGTACAACAAATAAATAAATCAAAAATCTTATAACAGATATGGGTTTTTAGAATTTACCAAAATGGGACAAATAATTTTAAAGGGTTAGATTCATGGTGCTTAGCGACACCTTCAACAATATTTAAGTTCTATCATGACGGTCAGTTTTATTGGTGGACGACACCGGAGTACCCGGGAAAACCACCGCCCTGCCGCAAGACACTGACAAACTTTATCACATCATGTTGTATCACGTACACCCCGCGATTTGAATTCACAACTTTAGTGGTGATAGGTACTGATTACATAGCTAGTTGTAAATCTAACTACAATATGATCACGACCCTCCGATAAAGTAAATTAAGTTATTTGTATGTCCTATTTAAAATGTGATTTCAGAGCTCATTATGGAGGACTTAATTGGCTCTAAAGAATGTGGTATTTTTTTTGCTATTACGAGTAGCTACCTCTGTAACGAGATTCGCTAATTTATCCCATTACCGATTTATTATTGGTATCCCCCTATACTATACTTAGCGATTATATTACAGTAATGGAGAACGGTGTTAACAGTCACAGTAATTGTATACTGACCAATTAATTTACCATTTTCTTAATGCATTTGTATGATATCCATCTTCTCTTGCCGTTGTCTGATTTGATCTGATTGATTTGATTTTTTGGTGTTTAAAGCCACTTTCAGCAATATTTCAGTTATATCATGGAGATCAGTTTTAGTGGTGGAAGAATCCGGAGTACCCAGAGAGAACCACCGACCATGGGCAAGCAACTGGTAAACTTTATCGGTTGCGAGTCGAGTGCACCCTTTTTGTAATTTACAAAGCCTGGCGCGAACCCACGCCGTATTGGTGATAGGCTTGTATGAGTTGCTAGGTAATCCAACTAACTAACTCATTGAACCACCCGGGCCCTTGCCGTTGTCTGCTTATACGCCTCTCTAAAATAGACTAATTGGACAAACTAGTCTTAGGTCGATTAAAATCGTTATTAGAAATGCCTCCCGAAAAATATATAGTTAATCATTAAAATGGTTAGAATTGTTTTAATAGCACTGCTGTCAGTGTTTTTGCACGCACTTTGTGTTACTTCTAATGTAGATGAAGTGTCTTATGCAATACAACATTTAGGTGAAGTACAAAGAGAAACATCATTCCAAATCATCAAGTTAAAATGTCAAACCAACCGAACAAAAGGGAAGAAAAAGCGAACTATTTAATTGAACGATTTAAGTAATGCGAATCGTCTGTTATAACGGGTGTAATTGGTCAATTCGAATTTTACGGGACATTGCTAACTTTACAACAGAAATGGAATTGATCTGTCCATATTTTTTAACTAATTCGATATTTGCAAAGATCTTTACATATTTAAACCCATAAAGAAGGCAGCCATATAAGACAATGGAAATTTATTCCTACCTTTTGATATTTGCAAAGGTCGAAGATCTTTAATATTTAAACAGATGAAGATAACAGCTATATAAGACGATACAAATGTAATCCTGGATTGATTGATTGATTGCAAGTTGCTTAATGTCAAGTGGTAAATATTTCATGCATATTCAGGGAGGACAAATGCTTTACAACATTTGAAAAATATACAGAAATGAGTGAGGAATGGGATAATTGGGGCAACAACTTTGGATTGCACCTATAACAAATAATTGAATGTTGTTCAATACAAAGTGTGTAAATGTTCGACTATATTAGAGGGTCGCCGTTGTTGTAATAGCATATCGGTTTGTTTTATATCTACCTATGTAGCCAATCACTACTCAGTCTTGTGAATTTTATTTACACCAAGGCCGAGCTGTACTCAACGTAAATTCCTGATTTTATTAGCGAACATGGTTGCTTTTTTCCAGATACTCCGACTTCTGCCACCAAGAAATGTAACGATCATGATATAATTGAAATATTGTCCAAATGTAACTTTAAACAACCATATTCCAAAAACCTAGCCAACACTTATTTCCGGAGTTTCTGTCACCACCACTTGAAATAAGTAAAAGCCCCATGGAGAACTGAATATTTTAATAATAAGTTATCACACATACAGTCGTATCAGTGACATAATGACATGATCCATTATTTAAAATGGAATAACGTCAAGTTTGTAACTGACACATGGAATACATTTAGCTTACTTTGGGAATGAAATTAGAATATACGAAGCTTGATAAATGCAAGCCTGATTTTTTTTGCATGGTATTAAATTTCTAAGCTGATTATTCTTGTATATATAATCAATTAACTTATAGAGGATAATTACAGTGGACATTTCTGGGGCTTTTGTATTATGTAGGATATGAATCCTGCTACTTAAAAAAAAGTACAAAAAGGGATAAATGGCTCTTAGTTTCTTTAAACATATGTTATTGTTCAATCATAGACAATACGCAAAGCTTAAATGTTATAGTCACGAGTGTTCTACATATGTGAACATGATATAGGATATGAATCCTGCTACTTAAAAAAATCCGTACAAAACGGGATAAATGGCTCTTAGTTTCTTTAAGCATGTTTTATTGTTCAATTATAAACAACACCCAAAGCTTAAATGTTATAGTCATGAGTGTTCTACATATGTGTAAGAGGCGTATGAAGATACCGGAGGGGTAAGCGGAAGTCATATATCGAAATGCAGTCAATACAATGCCCAAAAGAAAAAGAACAAACACTGTTCGTAGAAATAATTTTTGGCATTTTTCTTTACACATATACATATGAATGGTACTGATATTAATGAAGTTCAACGTGCTATTTCTTATATTCGTTTTCATTCAATGGTGTTTGATACCAAGTTGTATGAGAGGGGCCATGATCAGAGAGTGGTGTAAATAAACGTTAGAGAATACCGAAGAAGGTGGGATCACAAATGGCCAGACCAGAGAAACTGGCAACATAGGGTACACAAAACGAAGACAAACAAAACAAAAACACAACACAACATGTGTTTGACACGACTATATGCAAACATAACAAAATAACGTAAATAAAACATGAGCCCCCCTACAAGCAAGTTGTTGACCTCTTATTACCATTTTAACACTACTTACGTATTAACGCTTCCATACAGCTACCGATTGTCCAACGTTTCCGTGGTCAGTTCAGTTCGTTATTACTGTCCAGGCATCCCTCCCTCCATTAAGTCTGGTAGTCACGAAATAACTGACAAATTGCTGAAAGTGACGTTAAACATCAATAAACAATAACTCTAGCCCAAACAGGTAAAACCTATTGTGACAGACTTAATTTATTGGAAATAAACACTATAAAATGTAATTTAACTAAATTTTCCAATAAATCATGATAATAATTGATTTTTGTCTGCAGAAATATTCATTTTTGGTAAGAAATGTATAAAATGTCCCTAGGACAACATTAATAAGAATATCCAATATGCCTTTACAGCTATTATATGACAGAAACGTTTGATAAAACATAGCTCGCAGACAAATTCCATTACTCTTATAAGTAATACATTTAATGTCACTATTAAAGCGTTGTAGGCAACGTTTGGTAATTTGATGAGATTGTTTGTTTCTGATATTAGATGATAGCTAAAAAAGTTACAACGATAAAGTGATCTCTCTGATGCATAAATGTCACCATGGCGTAGCAAAATCAAGATGTGTAAGCCACAATAAAGCGAACACAACAACAATACCTGGTTTTCTAATTTTCCAACTATGAGCGTATCTGATGAAGGCTATTCCAGAGACGCGTCGTGAGCACTAAATTAGATATACACGTTTTTATTACTATAACCTGGTCGATACCTCTGCTGGTGGACTATTAGTCCCCGAGTACATCATCCGCTAAGTCGTCAGTGTTTCGGCACTAACAAGGTTTATTAGATATATCTATTAATACAATTTAAAGTTCCTAAATAATGTAATTATTATTAAATAAGGGTAATAACAAAATTACCGAACTCCGAACAATCTTACAAAGGGAAAATCAAAACTCATAAGTATATAAACAGACAAAATCAGCCAACAACCGGAAAACTCTGAAAACCGTAATGACCCTGACTTGGTACAGGCATTTCTAAAGAAATGGTGCGTTGAATCAGATTTTAAAGCGCCAAACCTCCCGCTTTCATTACGGCTCAAAGGTTCCGGCTGTCACTATAACAGTATATATAACAATACTGGAACAAAATAGGTAGAATAGTTGTCAAAGCAGTATCAAATTCAGTGAAGTAAATGTCAAAAACACTTTTACGTCACACATTGATAAAACAAATATTTAAAGCTAAGGTTATTCTCCCTCAGGCATAGTTGACCTTTTCTGATTTGGCTACGCTGTTTATGCTCTTTGGTTTTGTAGACCCCAAATATCTAAGAAAAAAAAATGGTTGGCTTTACAATCCTTCAACTGTGAGAGTACCCGATGAAAGTTATTCCAGATAAGTATCGTGACATCTAAATAAACGTTAGAGAATAGCGATGGGACAATCAAAAATGGACAATCCAGGGACACTGACAACAGGACGACGAAATCACAACAATAAAACAACACATTATGTGTTGGACATCACTATACGTAAGCAAACACAAATACGTTTTCATAAAAGATCAAGCGAATATACACGTACATGTAAGAAATAAACAGTTAAATTCTAAAAAGAAGTCTTCAATAACATGACTTTATCGTCAAATAGAAAAATCGAACAAAATATTATGGACTTTTATGTAAATCCTCTGTAATAAAAATATACAAACAAGCCGGAAGTAAGGGCGCATAACTCGTAACGATATCTTCTGCTTCCCTTTAGCGCATGTCAAAAGTCGAAAGTACAAAATACCAGCATCAATAGACCTCATTAGGTCGTACCATTCCTCTATTATTTGTTTCCACTAATTAGGGTGTAATTGCAGATCACTGTCTATAAAGGACACATCTATATAGCAAATCACTGTCTATAAAGGACACATCTATATAGCAAATCACTGTCTCTAAAGGACACATCTATATAGCAAATCACTGTCTATAAAGGACACATCTATATAGCAAATCACTGTCTATAAAGGATACATCTATATAGCAAATCACTGTCTATAAAGGACACATCTATATAGCAAATCACTGTCTATAAAGGACACATCTATATAGCAAATCACTGTCTATATAGGACACATCTATATAGCAAATCATTGTCTATAAAGGACACATCTATATAGCAAATCACTGTCTATAAAGGGCAGCCTCATTTGTCCCATAAATGAATAGTGCTTATAATTTTATTCTGTATATAAAGCGCAATTGCTCATAAAGGACACATTGTCTGGTTCCGTTGAGTGCGCTTTATGTACAAGGTTGACTGTATATAAGACAAAAATATCATTTATTTTAAATATTGAACATTATTTATGAGAAAACGATTTTTGGGTGACCTGATGGTGAACTATCTCAATAAGTTATTTTTGTTTTCTTCTTTTTGATTAATGCTTAGCTCATTTTCAATTAAATTGGACGAAAAAAGGCTATTAATGTTGGCTTACACGTACGACTTACAGCAATAAACATGACCGGTGTGCGCTGCATGTCCCGATAATGGAGTCCCAAAGAAACCTTTATGGAGAAATTAACCTATTACAGTGCCCATAGAATTTTCACAAAGACGGTTAACAACATAAACATACATAATTGCAATATTGTATTTCGCTTTATCCTGATTAAAATAATAATATTTTATACAAAAAATATCTAATGTACGAGAGTGGAAGCCAAGATAATTGTTGACCTTGACCTTGACCCTCACCGGTAATGACAACAAGAAATTGACAATGCTGTTATATTCCCAAGACTATCAATCGGTCATCAAACTGCTTAGCGATTGTAATGTTTAAGCCTAAATAGTCAATTTATTGACAAATTAAATTGCATTGCCATTTGACCTTCAGATATGAGACGGATCGGTTTTATTAATCATCTAATGTAAACGGTAGCTTGATAATATCGCCGAGGTTGTGCCGTGTTAAGTATTTGATCATCTCCTTTACAGTATAATCACCATAGTAACATAAAATTGTATTTAAAGTGATTATTGTACTTGTAATGTCCAAAAACGATTCCCCAGATTAAGAAGAGCTTGAAGATACCAAAGGTGAACACATAATCCGTATATCGATGGACAGTAGACAGCTTATTTAGTGCATTTCTGTATGTTGTAAGTAAGATTCTCTATATTAAATTAATAAAATGTTGCGGGTATAAACTAGTTTCATGGCTCATAAAGACCACATTTTCAGGTTCCCATGAGTGGCCTTTATATACAGGTTTGACTGTATGTATTTCGTGTAGCAGAGGGTGGACCTTTATTGGGGAATATATATAAATTAATATAATAAAGAGGAATATATTTAAATCGAACGCACTTATGGACCCGTGTTTTAGTGTGGAATAAACAGATGGTCGGATTAGATATGTTAAATATTCATAGGGGTTAGACATTTGTATTCCGGTTTATTCAGGGTACAGATTATAGCGTTTTGTTCTCTCTGTAGTTAGGTTACTTTAAACAACCAACCTGTACATATATAAAAATGTTGACTGGATATAAATGTAATTTAACCTTACAGCTATATGTAGTTTAACGCTCATTAAAATGACGGGAATCGTGAAACGGAACTTGAGAAGCTGGGATTAAAAATGTAATTTTTGTCATGCTCATTGCGTTCTACTCGTATGTGCATAACACTTGCATAATTGCGACATTTTTTCTAAGAGTAGATAATGTATGCATATTCAATTTTTAAGAATGCTAACTAATTACCGTATTATATGTATCGGGAAATATCACATTTCCCAGATTCTTTTATTTTCAATCTAATTAAAATTTAGATTTTTACCAAACAATCAAAATGTAAATCTATTATTGACAAATTCAACTTTTCTGGTACATGCACCTTAGTTGTCATGGTAACAGAGAATTGTCTGTCTTGTTATTGTTAGTCTTGTCATAGCAATCAATTCTAATGAATTTTATCTACTGTATGTATAAAGGCATTTTAATATATTTTTAATTCATTATGTAAATATAAAAAATAATTAACACAGATTATTTCTAACATTCATAAATCAATGTACACGGTTATATGGTTGGGTTGGCATCTTAGTCACACGTGGAAAACACTTACATGACCGTATCATTTCACTAAGAGGGGAGGCTTAGGCCAATAAAACTAGTTTTACCCCGCCGCTTTTTATTGAAGTGTCTGTACCAAGCTAAGAAAGTGAGCGGTCATGTATGTATGTATTAAGGGTTTCGATTTTTGAAATCGTTAATAGTGTGGGATTTTTGCAAATGCCATCAATATTGCTACTGTCTTAACTGTTGAAACCAAAACGAATAGCTAAGTAAGAACTTAATCGGAGTAACCGTTCATGCCTATTTCCATCCATACCACAAACTATAAAATCAAAATTTTATGTCTGCTTTATCTTTTTTCTGTATTTTTTTTTTTTGCGATACGCTATTGTCTAACAACACCCGTGGTTGGTCAAGTCATGTAAACTTTCATTTGTCTTTAACCATCCAATCATTGCAATATAGTAAAATATATTAACCAAGCAGACAACAGCTTTAAGTTTAAATACCTCAATATTTCGTAATCTGATTGATCGGTTGAAAATATGAACCCTGACATTACCGTAAATGTTAACATATCGTTAAAAAAGATAACTAAAAATAGATACAACAACGTGTTTTAATTGTAATTAGACATAATAAATAAAAAAAAATAAAAATAAATGAAGCATTTTGATGGGGAATCGAAAGCAATATACAAGTCGTTATTACATGTTTTATTTCAGTCACGTGACTGCTTAAGGCAATATATTGCATATAGAAATGTCTTATTGTTTACATGTACCATTTGAATCTGTCCATAATAGAAATTTACCATTTAGAGAAGAACCTCCACATACTACATGCCTTTAATGTACTAGATTTAAGCTACTTATATATAGGATGAAGTAGAATGCATCACTGTGACATAAATTTGGTCTAATGAAGTTCTTCCATGACAAAAGGCCATAACAATAATGTCGTTGATTGTCACTTAAAGTGCAATGCCTAATGAATATCGAACGCAATTAAAACCATTATATAAATAAATATCCATAGACTGAAAATTATTTTTAGGCACTGATTTGCATTTTTTTCATGTGTAAAGCTGACGAAATTCACTTTTCATATTTAAATGTTAATTGATATTGTGAAATTATTGTTAATGGTCGAGTTCTATTGGTCGTTGATTTCGTGGTCCCCTTAAACCACGAAAATAAAAAAAATACAACGAAATACATTTTTTCCACTTGATTTTTGCCTGTAATGTTTGAAGTCGAAACCACGATAATTGGTACCAATGAATAAAAGTACTTTCACAGTATATTTCATTTTTTTATTTTTCTGGAATTTTGGTGACCCTGTACAATATTTAGGTCTATAATAAGAATTAGCTTCCGGTCACCATTATGGTACACTCGTACTCAACTTACTAATACAATTTAATATGTTCAATAACAAGCATCATAATTGAATACAATAAAATAAAAAATTATTTAGTCATATATAGGTAAAAAAAAAAATAATTTAGTGTACACGACATATTTATGGAATATCCTTCATCAGGTACTCTCAGATGATACGCGCACCTGGTATGATTCCAGTTTTTAGAACGCGTGGAAACCACATGGTATAAAAATAGGACATACTTCATCATCTTTCGTGGTACATGGACATCTTATGATTGCACATGATGCAACACTTTACAATAGAATTATTAAAGACTTAAATAAATAATAATAATAATAATAATAATAATAATACAAAAAAATACACTCAACGCCTTCTGGCAGGAGAGATGCACATTTGTGCCACAGAATGGAAAATGCTATGCTCTCATAACACACCAAGAGTCATAGTTGTCGATTATAAGGTATACATTTAATATATCTAATATGTTACCCACAGATTCATCACGTTGTGTGCTACCTTTTCACCTCTGTGCTTACGTAATTACTCTAAGATACTACTCATGTGACGTTAAACAACAATGAACCTGTTCGTTGCGGCAATTGAGTCTTTTCTACCATTTATGAGCAAGCTCAAATTGGTGCTTAGGGCTTAGTAGAGTTTTATAGCGTATAGCATATTCAGCCTCTGTAGTCTAGTTCCACATGAATTCGCCCTATGCGGTCTCTCCTCTGTAGCTTAGTTCCACATGAACTCGCCCTATGCGGTCTCTCCTCTGTAGCCTAGTTCCACATGAACTCGCCCTATGCGGTCTCTTCTCTGTAGTCTAGTTCCACATGAACTCGCCATATGCGGTCTCTCCTCTATAGTCTAGTTCCACATGAACTCGTCCTATGCGGTCTCTCTTCTGTAGTCTAGTTCCACATGAATTTGTCCTATGCGGTCTCTCCTCTGTAGTCTAATTCCACATGAATTCGCCCTATGTGGTCTCTCCTCTGTAGTCTAGTTCCACATGAACTCGCCCTATGCGATCTCTCCTCTGTAGTCTAGTGTTCCACATGAACTCGACCTATGCGGTCTCTCCTCTGTAGTCTAGTTCCACATGAACTCACCCTATGCGGTCTCTCCTCTGTAGCATAGTTCCACATGAACTCGCCCTATGCGGTCTCTCTTCTATAGTCTAGTTCCACATGAACTCGCCCTATGCGGTTTCTCCTCTGTAGTCTAGTTCCACATGAACTCGCCCTATGCGGTCTCTCCTCTGTAGTCTAGTTACACATGAACTCGCCCTATGCGGTCTCTCCTCTGTAGTCTAGTTCCACATGAACTCGCCCTATGCGGTCTCTCCTCTATAGTCTAGTTCCACATGAACTTGCCCTATGTGGTCTCTCCTCTGTCGTCTAGTTCAACATGTACTCGCCCTATGCGGTCTCTTGCTCTGTACTATTACAAGGAAGTCAGATCGAAGATACCAAAGAAGTTACCAGAAGCTGTAAAGCAAATGAGGACAGACGATGCAATGGACAACAAGAGAAGAGTTTGAAGATACCAAAGGGAGGTAATCAGAAACCGTATATCGAAGAAGAACAGACAACACAATGGCCAAGAGAAAAAGTACAAAAGGACAAACAACGATCAACAAAACATACATATAAAACTAAAGATCGAGTAACACGAACCCCACTGAAAACCGGGGGTGAACTCAGATGCTCCGGAAGGGTAAGCAGTTCCTGCTCCACTAGTGGCACCCGTTGTGGTAATCTACTCCACTAAAAACCGAAGAGAAGAAATGATCCACAAAATACTACAGAGAAAACACAAGATTGAGCAACACCTCTCTTACTAAGCATGTGTCAATAGTATTGCATCATTTGTCAATTTATATGTGCCTTTTTAGGTATGGGAAATGCTAATTGTTGAAGACCCTACTGTGACTGTGAAATGTAGGGCAGCAATAAAAGCGTTGTTCTCTTGTTTTAAGCTATGCGTAGGGGTAATGTTTGATACCACCCATTTTTTATTTACAACCACATTCACTCTTTTTAATATTGTGCTGACGTTGGGAGTTTGAACCCCGTTCAGGCGCGGTGTACTTGATACAAAATTACGTGATACATTTTGTCAGTTACTTGCGAAAGGGTGGTGGTTTTCTCGGGGTACTCCGGTTTCCTCCACCCATAAAACTGACGGCTACGATATAGCTGAAATATTGTTGAAAGTGGCGTTAAACACCATAACCTTAAACCTCTAACCGTAATCTTGTGTCAATGGTATAACATCATTTGTCCATTTCCATATGCCTTTTTTTGTTTTCTTTTTCATACAAATGTTAACATATTCTATAAATTTTATCCCACAGTGAAATACAAATCAGATAATTCTCATTTGTAGGTAAATACGTTTTAAATGTTCGTAAATCGAACATAAATTGCATGACAACATAAAACTGCATTAAAGAAATTATCAGTAAACAATTAGTGATCAATTTATGCTTTTAAAACACGAAACAATTATATATGTTTACTCTAATAATTGCTTCTAAAAACTGGCTAAGTTAGTTACTTTTGTAGATCTGTAGGGCGCTAGTGTTACACTAACAACAAATACAGTCAAACCATTAAGCAGTAACTTGTATTGTCTGATCTTAATTTTAATTTCCCTTCACAGTGCATTTCATATCAATTAAACCTGTATTAAGCGACCACATGTCTTATGTGACCATATTTCACTCTTCACTTGGAAGGTCACATAAGACATATTTGATTTTGGTTATCCTGTTTAGGACCTTTGCTTTTATTGCTCCCAAATCTTTAAATTATTTCGCTTTCCAATTCTTTCGATTTTGAGCGTAGCTGATGAAGGTTATTCTAGAAACGCTTCGTGCTCACTAAATTTGATATCTACGTTTTTATTTGTTTTTTTACTGTAATCAGAAATATAAAAAAACAGCGACATGTTTTCTGTCGGAAATAATATATTGATTTCATTGTGTAAATTGAACAGGTTTATCTAGGGTATGCAATTTTAAATGGCAAGGTACACATTTTGTGAAAAGGTTTTATCTGACCTTTTGACCTTTTGAGATATTATCATTTGCAGAACGAAATACAGGACAAACGAAAACTACATATGATTTATAAACTGCCCTATATATTATTACAATTCAAAATTATAGATCTGCTAACAACTGGAGATAATTCTCCATCTAACTAACCTTTTCGTAGATAAGCAGATCTAACTCTGGCTATCCTGTTAAGGCTATTTGGTATCCATTTCCCCCACGCCTCCAACAAATTTTAAGTTGACTGCGATAGCTTGACTTCGAGAGTACACCAAATGAAGGTTATTCCAGAAAAGCATAGTGGGCACTAAGAAAAGAAAAAAGATACAAAACAAATAAATAAACAAACACAAACTCCAAAAAGAGAAAAAAAAATACAAAAGCAAATTAAAAAATAATAACAAAAGAAGATGGATTAGGGATAAAAATAAGCAATCACACAGGAAACAAAAGCAAATGAAGCAACAAAATAAAAGCAATAATAATTATCACAACAAAACAACAACAAAAAAAGAAAAAAAAGCCAAGTAATTTCACCAAGCCTAGTACTCATTATTATAAGATTTATTGTTATTTCGGTTCCTAAGAAAATATATCTATTTTATGTTCGGATCCCGTTAATGGATAGTTCAGTTATATATCTCTTTGAAGATGCACTGACATTGATCCTGACTAATAGTTTATTAGTGTGACACTAGAGAGAATCCGAACGGCACTATTGATTATGTTCCATGGTGACATTTTGAAGCCTTCCCTGAAAACTTGTACAAGATTTAACGGCATTAAGCCCTCTTATCTTACCCTCTTAGCATGTTATGTTGACAGACCTAATTTGAATGCAAATTATTCATCGGAATTTACTGTCAACGGATTAAGTATTTCATATTTTTTCCCGTCTTCGATATGGTGGATGTAATCTTGAGTAAATGTACTGAAATTTAAAATATTAATGCTTTATCACGGCTAATTAGTGGTTCTATAATAGAACAGTGTTCCCGGAATAGAGTCTTGTTATGATATCATAAACATCTAGTTATGGTACACTGTGGCATATAGTGGTGTCCAGCACATATTGTGTTGTGTTTTTGTTTTGTTTGTCTTCGTCTTGTGTGCACTATGTTGCCGGTTTCTCTGGATTGTCCATTTTTCATTGTCCCTTCGGTATTCTCTAACGTTTATTTAGTAGCATTAACATAGATGAAAGGTTAGTGACCATAAAACTAGCTCAACACCGCTACTTTAACTTGAAGTGCTTGTACCAGTAAAGTGAGCTTTCATCTATTTGTGCGTCAGGGAAATAAATTTTGTCTCTGTTTCTGCGATTTTTCTATTATATTTTGGAACAGTTCTGATGGTCTGGTATTATTGTTTTTTATTTTATGGAATAGGCAACAGAGTGAAACACCACACATTATATTATATTTTTCGCTTGCCTCCCTTGCATTCCTCCAATATTCTTTTGATATGCACCCTTCTGTCAAGTAACAGACATCAGATATAGCCTTGCTGTAAATAAAAACAAAAAAATAAAAAAAAACATAGATATCTAGCTTAAATACCCTTTATGAGATACGTTCACAGTGAAAAGATTGGAAAGCCAAATAATTTACAAACTTTGCGATCACGTACCAGTAAACCAAATGGCCTAAATATGATAGCCAAAGTTACCGATGCCTGAGGTAGATTAACCTTAGTTTTAATAAATTACATTACAAAAATGGCCATTACCATAAACAGTTTCTCGTTTATTGTACATTGACTAGATGGGATATGCCTGTAAAGGATCGTGTGAGAAGATATCATTTTACAGCTTGTAGACAAATGGACAGTGCTTTAATTGATGCTTTGTATCTCAGAGTCAATCTGAAAAAAGTAATTTCCTGTTCTATTATAGGATGTAATAATTAAACTACGCCGTAGATAAGCTCTTACGAGAATGTCATGACTTTGCAGATTGAGTGTCGTTAATGTTTTGTGTATTTGATGGTATATAAATATTCACTTATTACTTCTGCATACCAGTGAGCGATTGAGTGAGTGATTGGTGTTTAACGCCAAATAAGCAATTGTATTATAGCGAGAACAAGGTACAATTCAATGAAATGATGATGATGTTAACCTTTTACTAGACAAACACGATGAGTTGTATTTTTATATTGCTATCTCATTGAAACGACAGTATGTGGGTAGACATGTCTCTCCACGCGGACAGACTATCCTGATTCTGAGCTAACCAGTCCTTGCTCTTACTCGTAATGCTGTGTGTCTAGGGAAGAGGCAACAACAAACAATTTTGCAGTCTTTTATTTGACCCGACGCGGCTGGAACCCATGATCTACCACACCTCGATGCGAGCACGCTAACCAATACACCACCGAATTATTAAGGTGGTACCATACACTTTAGGTAAGATTTGATCTGCTCGTTTAATTTTCTTAGTTTTTTGGCAGTGTGTTTGAATATATCCACTGTAAAAAATATCAAACTTTTAACAAATTCCAACCAACAGACTCAGAGCTATAAATTCACTAGCCACATAGCAGCTTTTCTCTCTGTGGCTTTGATCACCGAGATGCTTGAAATCTGCAAACAAACATCATATGATCAAAACATTCAACTGATTTTAAAGAGGTATCTCCCTGTAGTGTATGGTACCACCTTAAGTGATTATTGTTTAGCACAAAATCATGGCAAGAACAAGTTACATCTTGATAAGATTTGACCACAAATGCGGTTAGTTCCATATAATGAAACAAATATACATTTAAAGAAAATGAAAAGAGTAAAAATGTAAGTGATTACCCATAATCCGAACGACCCTACGTCGATACCAAAAAATAATCATCATGCAAAACCTGATGGTACTACCATTAAATTGTTGGAAATACAACAAACGTAAATATCAGCGTTGACTTCAATATGTATACTGGAAAATGTTATATAACTTTATTTCAATGAATGAACTACGTTATATAAATGAAAATATTTTTCACAACTCATCTTCGTGATAAAAAAAATCCTCAATAGTTATTTACCAATAAAAGATTCCAAACTATATTTATATTTCTTGATAATATCTGTCCCATTTCGGAGAAATCATAGTCAACATAATTGGTTACTTTCAAGTTCAACTTCACTCGTGTTTATCTTGTCAATAGTTGTTATGACGAAAATTATCTTTTGCCATAAAATATTTTATTGTCGTAAAAGATGATGTCTTTAGCCTGTTACACTTCAAACATTTGCAATAAACAATTTACGACATACTCCCTACTATTGGAATATTTGTTTCGTCACATGATATTAATAGACAGGTTGTAAGAATTGTGTGATTCTATTACAGATATGTTTTATTATTGTTTTATTTCCACGAGTGTTTACGTCATATCCAATAACAGTTCTGTCTGCTTGTCGCAGCCTATTTACGGCATTCGAAGACATGCTATTATATTTTGTGTACTCGATCCAACTTTCTATGATAAAATTACCGGAGTCCTTAACCAGTGAAGCTGACGTCATCTAGAGTAATAGACTTAAACCAATAGAATCTACCTCCTTTGCGAGCTAGTAGTCAGTGAACTACGAACATTCACCGACCCTATTAGGGACCGACCATTTAACTTGCAGAGCGGGGGTTATGGTTTTTTGTTTCGTTCAGAATAATTTTTTCCGACAACACTAGTTAGAATATTTATTTTTTTTGTCTTGCAAAGTGCGAAATTTCTCTCCGAATTTAACATTAGGTTATATGACAAAAACTCTGAATCAGATTATTTTTTTTTCCTCCACCAAAATCAGAATATTTTTTTCAGCAACATTGGGAATCAGAATATTTTTTTAGAAAAAACCATAACCCCACCCTGGAAGTTAAATGGTCCGTCCCTTATTGTACTGTCCATATTTATGCTGCCATCCATTTGTTTGTAATAGTGTGTCGTCTTTTATAGTTGAAGAGAAACTGTGCATGTGTGTATTGGTTGTTTGTGTTGCCGTTGGAAATCTAATTATGAAGACATGTTTCGGATCACATTAACCGGTTTAATCCCGACACATTTATGATGTTGAACGCCACGTTAAATCAGTGAAATTGTAGCGGTCAGTTTTGTTGGTGAGGAAACCGGAGTATTCGGAGAGAAACCACCACCCTGCCGCAAGTCACTGGAAAACTTTATCACATAACGTTGCATCCACTCACCTGAACGGGATATGAACTCACAACATTAGTGGTGATAGGCACAGATTGCATAGATAGTTGTAAATCCAACTACCATAATATCATGACCAGCTCTGTGGGTTGATCCCAGTTGATATATTTTATATTACTTTGGTGTTGTAATGAATAGACAGAAATAATAGCATTTTCATTGATCGTCAAATGTGAATTCAAAGAAATTTGTGTACATTCTGTGCAATACTGAGAGATTAAATGCTCGCTAAGTCGTGTATTTCTCCCCCACAGATCCGTATTAATTATTTCAAGATACGATTCGGATATTCTACACAACGTGATCATTTTCACGTGATTGACAGCATTACAACATAATTTGTAATATTCTTTACAATGGCATATCATTGTTTGAAATCTATTGTCAGAATTCTTATTATTGTCTAAATAATTAAGTGATGCAAATCGGACATTAACATTCACGGAGTGAGACATTTTTTTTGTCCATCAGACAACGGAATCAAACAACGTGAGATATCTGATTATCAATTGGCATCGCAGATTAATTCTCCGTAGCAGCTACATTAATTCTCCGTTACGGCTATAACATAAAATATCCATTATCACTTATCCCTGTAAAAAAAGAACATCATCTTAAATTAGATTTCATACAATTGTCACTGTTGTTGATTATAAACTTAAATATCAAAGGCAGGCGACATCAAATACAGCAAAACCGTAAAGGATAGAGAACCATTCAGATCGCTCCAAGAGATATTTCTTAATGAAAAGAACAACACAAAAATAATCTCCATGGCGACCTTTGATAGAAATAAAAATGGAAATAGCATTTGTGGGGATTTGGAATTAAGTATTTAGTCTATTTTTGAATCGGCTAAACAGGAAGACGTCATGCTATGAATAAAGGAAATGTCTCCGCCTCTGTGATTTAATTGTTTACGTGTTCGACTCGAGCGCGGAATATTGTGTGTTCCCCGCTAATCATGTAACTTTATAGAGAAGGAACGAAAACGCATTCTTGATTGCCCGTTCGGGATTCTCTAATGTTTATTTAAGCAAAACATTGGGGTTCTATCACCACAAATCTTACTGAATAAGATAATAGTCTAGCAAAGGTCATCATTAGGTTAAATCTGTTTCAAAATTACAAGAAGGAATTAAAAAAGATAAAATCGGTCTTTAGAAAAAGGGTGTTGGTCACATTACCCCCTACCTCATATATACGACATGCTAAAGGCTACATCTCATCTGCTGAGCACAAAAAGGTTAGAGAATACCGAAGGGGCAATCAAAAATATACAGCCCAGGGAAACTGGCCACATAGAATACACAAGACGAAGACAAACAAAACAAAAACACAACACAATTAGTAGGACACCACTATACGTCAACAAATACAAAAACGTAAATAAGACATGCTATAGACAGACATTTCAAATTATTGACTGAAATTGGTTGATTGATTGATTGGTATTTAACGTCAACCTTAGCAATATTTCAGCAAAATCGGGACTGAAATTGGATGCATTTGATTACCAGACTGTTGTATTCTTCTCCATAATAGCTATGTACTACGTATGTAGATCTGCCGTTTTAGGACTTTTTGTTAATGACAAGTATTATGTCAAAACATCTACAAACAACTAATATTAGAATATCCTATTTCCGAGTTATAATGGGAACACTATTTGATATATCTATGAACCCAAACAAACGTAATGAAAACGATAGAGTGCTACTTTTTATGAATACTCTGATGGTATCATACGGTCAGTAGCCAGTATTTGTATATTTGTATTTGACATTCATATATTTATTATTGAAATTTACAGTTCCTAAATGATGTAATTATTATAAAAACGTAGATATCTAATTTAGTTCCCACGGCGCGTTTCTGGAATACCCTTCATCACGTACGCTCAAAATCTAAGATTCCCCTTTATCATGCATAGGGTACTTGAGCCGATTTTTGCTATCCTATTTAGGCCCTTTTGTTTCCATGTTCTCAATCTTTTATATTACTTGGCTTTCCAATCTTTTTACTACCTGTACCTAATGAAAATGACTCTTGCAAGACCTCGTCATACGGACTGAATTAATTATCTTGCGTTTTCGTATTCATTGCAATAAATAAAACTCAGAAAAACAAATAGAAGACGCGGTTCGTTAAATGTTACTACATAAATAAAACACAAACTAGGATGGCGTTTTCTTTATATAAAGATTTCGTGTGTATCCAATTTTATTTTATTTTAACATGCAATACTTCGTCTACATTTTAGCAAAATAAATGGATGTAATTTCAAACCGGAATTCTCCTAAAAGCCAAACACATATATAATTATTTTCAATTTTGAGATATTTCCTCTGGTGTTGACTGTGGCATATTAATGAGCTTCAAATGAGTGCATTTCGTTCCCAGCGACATCTTTATTTCCGTTTTAACAAACCTTAATGTAGAAAATAGTGACTAACTTTGCGTTAAAAAAGAAATTAAAAAACATATCTAAGGAATAAACATCACGGATTTGCATACAACGTGTATAGGATTTCCGTATGGTTAATTTCCAGTTCTAATATAATCAAAGAACTTTTATTACATGTTGAAAATAAGAATTCAAACAAAGCAACAATATTGGTTGAGAATAGGACCAACTGCAACAACACAAATCACTCTAGGGGACGTCGTGGTCATGATATTATGGTAGTTGAATTTACAACTACCAGCGCAATCAGTGCTTATCACCACTAACATTGTGCGTTCGACCCCCGTTCATGGCGAGGTGTACTCGATACAACAATATGTGATAAAGTTTGTAAGTGATGCGTGGCATGTCGGTAGTTTTCTCCTGGTACTCCGGTTTCCTCCACCAATAAAACAACCAAGCCAAACCAATCCATTGCTAAACCACATTTCTAAATAAATATATAACGACACAATTCAATGGAATTCCAGACCAATTGAAGTTGGTTACAGACACTGGCGACATTAGCTGAAACGATCAAGTAATCGTCAATGTCGTGATCGTATGGTGGCTAGTTTTCTATAAAGCTGATGATGATGTGAGGTGTGTACTAGACCAACACGCTTAGTTGGCTTTTTATAGTGCTAGCTCACTAAAACACCAATCCGCGGATAGACATGTTGCCCCACTCGGACACATTATCCTGATTCCAAGCCAGCCAGTCTTTTCCTTTTCTCCTCAATACTGTCTCCTTAGCAGAGAAGCAACACATATTAATTTTATAGTTTTTGGATTGACCATACCGAGGCTCAAACCCGCGATCTCCCACATTTTAGGCGAGCACGCTAACCATTAACTGATGTCGTTCAGAAAAGTAAATAATTAAGTGACATATCAAATAAAATATAGTCGTCTTAATATGATTAACCCTTTCCTAGAGAAATCTTAATTCTAGGGGTCAATAACGCTTGTTTATGGAAGCATAGATACGATTTGATTTGATTTGATTTGTTGTGCTTAACGCGACTTTCAGCAATATTTCAGTTATATCATGGCGACCAGTTTTTAATGGTGGAAGAGGCCGGAGTAAGCATAGATACGACGCATGGTCTGATTGGGTGAGGGAGTGATTGTTGTTTAACTCTAACTCAGCAATATCCTGGCGAGAATAGGTTAATTTTCAATGAAATGATGATGATGATGTCCGCTTTGTACTAGACCAACACGCTTACCTGTATAGTGCTAGCTGACTTAAGCAACAGACCTCGGATAGACACGTGTCGCCCCACTCGGATACATTATTCTGATTCCGAGCCAACTAGCCAGGAGAAGCAAGAAATAACAATTTGATAGTCTTTGGTTGAACCCACGATATACCGCACTCGAGGTGGGCTAGATTACAATTACACCATCGATGTAGTTAGATCTAATTGAAATATCCATTGTTAAACCTCTTGTTTTTATGATATTGTATTATGATAGACTGTGTAGTGATCAATCAAATAGTTCTACATAATACTGTGCTGGCTTTAATTTCCATCAAATACATTATATGCACAACACATTGTGTAAAATGATTGATAGTTTTATGCAAATACATTAAAACATAAAAAAAATATGAAGTACGGAATTAACCTTTGTGTCCAGGTATTTATCGAAAAGTTGAACATCCATAATGTTGTAGCGAATACACCTCGTCATGAACGGGGTTCGAACTCACAACGTTAGTGGTAATAGGCACTGATTACATAGGTAGTTACAAATCCAACTACCATGCGATCAAGGCCACGACAGCCCCAGATCTAATTGAAATTTCCATAATAATGTTTGTATGATACTGTGTAGTTATCAATCAAATTGCTTTGTATAATACTACGCTGGCTTCAATCTCCATCAAATATATTATATGCATAACACATTGGGTAAAATTATTGAAAGATTTATGCAAGACATTAAAGCATACATCAATACCGATCACAACTAAAGTTGTGAGTTTGAACCCCGTTCTTGGCGAGGTATACTCGATAAAACATGTGATCAAGTTTGTCAGTGACTTGCGACAGGTCGGTTGTTTTCCCCGGGTACTCCGATTTCCTCCTCCAATAAAACTGACCGTCACGATACACCTGAAATATTGTTTGCAGTGGTGTTAAACACCATAAACCAACCATTAACGCATACAAATATGAAGTGCGGAATTAACCTCTGTGTCCAGGCACCAGGACAACGCATTCATCCAGAAGTTCAACATCCGTCATTAAGATCTGAATTGTCTGTTAAATCAATTTCTTGAAAAAAACGATTACGCTTGATGTGTTTGTAAATTCAGAAATTTGCAATTAACGACAGACAAGGATTGTTATTTATCATTCATAAAACTAAAAAAAAAAAAGAGGTTAATATTGATCGGTTATAAAGGTGAAAAATTGTTATTAAGAAAAAGCTGGTATTTTCGTTTTTTTACCTGTAAGTAAATTTTCAGACTTTCCTTCCATTTGTGTAATAGCAAAATGTATCCGGCGTATTAAATTTAATCAATGAAGGTAAACTGTGTATCTTAGAAAACAATCATGGAAGCCAGCATGTGTTTTGAGTTTCAACATGGGTTGGCGGATATTAGTATTTTATCCCGAGCCAGAGGCAAGGGATACAATTTACTAATATCCGCCAACCCATGTTAAAACTCAAAGCACATTCTGGCTTCCATGAATTATTTCGATTCTGATATGTCTAAGAGTACAAATACGGTAGTATACTTTGATTGGAAGACGGAAATTTATATTTACGTTTGCGGACAATGTCGCACATAATTTATGCTGCCAAATTCGAGCAGATAATTCATGTACATTTACGACGGGAAAGTCAGTCACATGTACCGGGGCATGTGCTAATGAGATTATACCCAATCGATAAATCGCTCGTTTGTTTAGAAAGCGAAAGAAGGACGTCATATTAGAATGGATGTTTATGAATGCCATATGGTCGATATCATTGTTAGTTCCTAGGTTATCAACGACTCAGTAGTCACGGCTTTGTTGTGCAGAATTTTCGACTCTAAAGTAGAGAAATTATTGTAGAACTGAGCTGTATTTCCATCAGACATAGACAGACATCCTCAGCTGGATGAGGGTATGAATATTCCTTCTCTGATTTATGGATTATGATTAACACTTTGGTGTCTTCAACCTCTTCATGGAAGTTTTGGATTTTTTCTGTTCTTCTGGGTTTGGACTTAATCATTGGGGTGACAGAGCCCATTTGACCGTATTTCAGGCAAGCACACTATCCACTATAACACGAAGGCCGTCTCCATTCATTTGTGCTTGTTCGCAGCCAGGAATTTTATTTCCAACGCCTTGTGCTGTTGTATATTATATTTGTGTTCAATAATTTGAGATGAAAGGTTGCTTTGTCCACTTAGTTGATATTGTTCTAATTGTTCCATCACTGTGCAAAAAAGAGAACAGTATGAAGATACCAAAGGGGTAATTAGAACCCGTAATTCGGAGAAGGATAGATATTATAATGGGGGAAAAAAACTAAAAAACGAACAAACAATGTCACAAAACACTACACAGCAAAACGTCCACCAACATCGTGGATTTGCTGTGGAAAGATAAGAAATTCCCGTCTAACTTTCTTTTCACAATGTTGCACTTACACATAAAGTTCAATCAATTCAGTTCAATATGGCCTTTCCTATAGAAAGGATAGACTGTGATTTAACAGAATGTATTTGACTTGTTGATTATTTTTCTAAGATGTTATTTCCCCACGTTAATCCTGTAATGATGACTCTATTATTCATTTTCTCGCGTATTAATCCGCCGCAAATAGACAATTGGCCAATTCATATTGAACTAATGCTTATCCGTTCGTAATCCATCATAAATAGGCATTAAGCATACATGAAAGAATTCGGTTAAGAAAAAAAAAAGTCGTATTCATTAGAAAGTTTTAATCCGTCTTAGACAACGTGAAATACAGAAATAACCAGATAAACACAGACTCAAATAAACAGGAAAAAAACAACCGAACAAAAGTAGATGTGAATAGGACAAAAGCAGGCAAACAAAGCCTCAGAATACATTGTTTATCAAACAATTTAATGTTGCCGAGCTGGCATTAAACAACAATCACTCACTCACTAACAATCTGATTATACAAAGTTTTTTTATACATACAAAACAAAGGAGTAACAATACCTGAATTATTTGGCTTTTCAATCTTTGAATAATGAACACGTGCCTGGTGGGCTTTGTGTCTGATGTCTACGTTTTTATTATGAAAAGAAAGTTTATAAACAGTGATGAACAACTATCTAAAAATAAAGGAGTAACAATAGCTGAATGATTTGGCTTTTCAATCTTTGAATAATGAACACGTGCCTGGTTGGCACTGTTCAGGATGTTGGATGTCTACGATTTTGTCATGAAAAGAGAGTGTAAACATTGGTGTACAACAATTCTACTAACATTATCAAAACACAAAAAAGATACCTCAAATCATTGAACACAAAAGATCCCGACATATGTCAATGGGAAATCTTGGTATTATTTTGGAACAGACACAAAAATGCAGTGGGTCTTAATCAGTTAAAGGGATTAAAACCACACCCTTCTTGATAACCGCATATTTAAGGGAGTTTTAAATTATTGGGTGGGGTGGGGGGTTAATTCCGTGCCAAGAACGCCTGTGGGCTCTATTACACATTATTGTGCTTTCTGTAAATTTCTTCTGTAAAATAGGTTCATACGATATTTTGGCATATATCACAAAGAATTATATAGTGTTGATATACTATGCGAAAATAGTACATTTACTATGCCAGTTTCACGCGGGGAAGGTTGGGTTTTCAGCTGTCTGTCAAGCTATATATAGCTAGTCCATGTGCAAGGGGGCGGATCCAATCTGTCAATCTATCATAGTCGTCTAAACGTTTTTTAATACTTGTTATTGTTGTTAATTAAATTTCAAACTTCAAATTTTTTTATATTTTTAAAGCCTTAAATGAAACAAAGAATATTCTCACACTTTCAAGACTAACTGATCCAATATATTAGTCACCAATATCAGGACCTCCTTTATTGTAAAAGCTCTCATTATATTTTGTCTACATATAACAGCCAGCATAATAATAATAATAATGTTGTGTTAGTAATGACTATGCCATATAGTGGTCAGGGTTGAAGACATAGTCCACTCCCATTCGGGTCCAATCCTGACCACTATATTGGCATAGTCATTGCTAACACAACATCATTATATAAATGGATAATAATAGCAAGAGGACACATGGAAGATGCCATTACCATACGATTGTATGTATATAAACATAATAAATGAAGGGAAAAGACATGAAATACTAAAGAAATGTTATTGAAATAAATGTGTAAACAGAAAGGTAAAAAAGGAAGAGGGGTATTTTCATATCACAAGCGCTTGTGGAGGGGGAGGGGGGGGGGGGGGCTAATAAGAGTAGGTTTTCCATCAATGTTGTCTAGATTTTCCACTAAAACCATAGTTACAAGATGACAAATATGTGTATCCTTTTAGAAATTACTTGTTTTTATCTGCAAGACCTTGTCTTGTCATATTTTATTCGTCATGAATAAATGCATTTTGTATTTTGAAAAAACAAAAAAAAACAAATACCCAACCAAACAAACCACAAAACCTCATACTAGTTTATGTTATATTTGTCCTCAAAAGTATATATTAATTTTTTTTATTAGGAATTACGTAGTATATATGATATATTTAACACATTTGCGTCATTCATAAAAACAAATAGAAGACATCCGATTATAATTACCACTATACTGAAAATAGAAAGTATATATACATTTGTGGTTTCCGCCGCTATTTCTGTTATATATAATTTTTTATTTATAATAATGACCTTATTCCTCGTTATCTGACTTACATATAAGGAGTAGGTAATATATTTCTTATACTTTTCAATGTAAGGAGATTTATTAATAAGAACAAAGAGGATATTCCTACCATTTCCTTTGATTGCCCGTAATAAAGACGTTTATATCTAAATTAGTGTGTACCGCGAGTTTCTGGAATAATCTGCATCAGGTACGATGAAAGTCGAAAGATCAGAAAGCCAAATAATTTAAAGATGCTTGGGAGCAATAAAACCAAAGGATCTAAACAGGGTAGCCAAAATCAGCTGTGGTTGACCGTGTCTGAGGAAGGGGAATTTTAGTTTTAATAATGGAACCCTATTGGGAAATGATTCATTTTAATATTTTGAATTTTAATTTTGGGTTAGGATTTATGGTGTTTAGTGCTACTTTCAACAATATTTCAGTTATATCGTGACGATCAGTTTTGTTGGTGGAGGAAACCGGAGGAAACCATCGACCTGTCGCAAGTCACTGACAAACTATATCACATAATGTTGTATCGACCACGCGTCGCCTGAGTCAAATTCGAAATCACAACGTTAGTTTTGTTTTGTAATAAGGGTATGTTTATATACATTTTTTTAAATTCAATTATACATGCTAAGAAAATAAATCAATATTGCTTCCGATGCATACATATTTTCGGAGTGATTAAAATGTAATCATTTATAACGCGTATCAACACAACATAGTCATACAGAAATTATTATGAACAGTCTGCATTCAATGTGTGACGTAAAAGTGTTTTTGACATTTACATTCACTGAATATGGTACTGCTTTGACAACTATTTTACCTATTTTGTTCCAGTATTGTTATAAATACTGTTATAGTGACAGCCGGAACCTTTGAGCCGTAATGAAAGCAGGAGGTTTGGCGCTTTAAAATCTGATTCAACCCACCATTTCTTTAGAAATGCCTGTACCAAGTCAGGGTCATTACGGTTTTCACAGTTTTCCGGTTGTTGACTGATTTTGTCTGTTTATATAATTATGAGTTTTGACTTTCCCTTTGTAAGATTGTTCGGAGTTTTGTTATTACCCTTATTCACAATAAATATACAATATACATAGACGGAAAATATAAAATTTATTTGTACGAGCTTTAGAAACATGTAGAAAAGTGATCCTGTATGCAACAAGTGTAAATCAATTGTATATTTAACGACAATGTACGTATATTGTATTTATATTGCAATATTTAAAACAATTAGTTGAATCAAGAGTCGTTCTAATCGATTTCATTGGCATCATACTGTTTTTCATCTCGTTATGTTGCTCTACACGAATCAGGTACCAGACATTCTTTATTAGGTCCATGACTAAATAACACTGAATAATGTATATATCGGTCTCCAATTTCAACCAGACAGTGATATAATTAGATTTGTGTATCGAATTTTATAGACGACATCTGTGTTTTGTTTTTATTCTTCCGTCAGTTGGAACTGAACCCATACGACTGGAACTCTGTAGCACCTATTTGCCTTGTATAATTACGAACCATGTCTTCCACTTCACCACCCCCACTTTATAATAAATGTATTGCTTCATTAACTGGGGGAGGGGTGGCTTGTAACGTAAGGTGAGGTTTGAGGTCGACTTCCCACTTGTGCTAAAGCGTATGTCGATGGTAAATAAGGGTAATAACAAAATGACCGAACTCCGAACAATCTTACAAAGGGAAAGTCAAAACTCATAAGTATATAAACAGAAAAAATCAGTCAAAAAACTGTGAAAACCGTAATGACCTTGACTTGGTACAGTCATTTCTAAAGAAATGGTGGGTTGAATCAGATTTTAAAGCGCCAAACCTCCCGCTTTCATTTCGGCTCAAAGATTCCGGCTGTCACTATAACAGTATTTATAACAATACTGGAACAAAATAGGTAAAATAGTTGTCAAAGCAGTACCAAATTCAGTGAGGAGGGTGGAACATCTATCGTGAACCATCTCCATCAACAACCCCGAGTCACCTGAAGTATTTTATCTACGAAAGTAAATGTCAAAAACACTTAATGCACCTTTTATTTCATCATTTAATGAGCAATCTTTTTTCAATATGTTACTTTATGCATTGTAGAGATTATCTTGCTGCTACCAGTGGATTACGATATTTCGCCACTCGAATTTTATTTCTCCACTCGGTATAAACAAATTTTCTAATTTTATAGCTCGGCCTTGAATGAGAACTTTAAATTTGAAAATCTAACTATCAAGAGTGGAGAAATACCACAAGCCACTGGAAACAGAAGGAGAATAATTATGTCTCTCCCATGACCAAAACGCCAAAATATTTTTTCTGTTAATAATTGCCGTCGTTAATGACCGTCAAAAACAAAAAGAACTACTCCCGTTGTGATTAATTACCAATTTTAACCAAGTGGCTAAAACACGCTAAGAATAGGAGGATATTTTTTCTCCTTTTCATCATTATTTATTGCAATCTGTACATTTGTTAGTTCTATGCATAAAGAACCAGTACCTTATCCCAGCCTCGTTTTAATTATTAGTAATAACTATATCTATGAGTTAGTATTTATTAGTACGGAGGAAATTGTGCAATCTTAGTTTTCTAACATCCTGTGACATGCGACAATAATGTATGGTCCCATTTCACTGGCCAGTAAAGCGTATTAATCTTATTCTCTAGATTTCCATATATGGCTCTGCCTTCATCGTTATTTTTAGGAATGATTTTATCCAATCATAGGTCGTCAAATAAATGCAACATCGTACAATAATTTATGGTCCCATTTCTGGTAGACAAAATACATATATTTCAAAAACATCAAAGTGTAGTAGAATATTATTATATAATTAGATATACATATTTTTCATATTCAAATTATGCAGAAATGCAAGAACAGAAATGTCACTAAAAGGTCACCGAACAAAACTATATTATTGCAATTCTAACAGACTAAATGTCAATTGGAAATGTTATGGTACTTATTCCGGTAAACAAGCGTATAGATAGTGCCAATAAAATCCATGTTTATTGGAGAGACAAATTAAATGTCAGTCGAGTGTGTTGTTTATATCATTCTACAGACAATATACGTACGTTGTCGGCAAATTTAAAATTTATTTGTACGAGCTTTAGAAACAGGAAGAAATGTGAGCCAGGTGAACCAGGTGCATATGAACTACATTGGGGTTTTTTTTTGGGGGGGGGGGGAAATCGACAAGGAAATCCCCTTATGATAACCATGTTATTAATGAATTCCTTTCATATGTTCCATGTTATTTCAAACGCAACTGACGTATCAATATTCACAATGATATAATCCTGTAAATGTACTGAATGTAATAGTTGTTTTACAAATTGAAGAGCTCATAAATTTATTACATCTGATTCCCCCCACGATTCCATTTGATTATTAATATATCACGTGATTAATGTTGTAACCAAAACACAAAAATCAAACATTATATTACTTTTGTTGATTTGTTACGTGAGGATTGTTAATACGTAATTAATTTTGTAAAAAAACTGCTTATTTCTGTGTTGAATAATACGAAACTAAACCTGTGAAAAACCGCTTATATATGTCAGAATTATTACGTAATTAAACTTGTTAAAAACCGCTTATTTATGTTTTCATTAATACATAACTAAAGCTTGTTTAAACCTGCTTATTTGGTCAGGATTAATACGAAACTAATACTAGTTAAAACCTGCTTGTTTCTGACTCAAACAGATATGGCTTATCACTGATTGTACAGTTATATATTGTAACTATCTAATTGAGTGCGCACGACTTGTTATATTTTTCGTCATTTCTTAGATAGTATAGCTCTTCGAACTAATGAAATGAAAATGAAAAAAAAACCATATTGTTGGAACAGTTCCAGATTACATTCAAATTATCGTAGAAAGAGGCAAAATATATACCCGAAACGCACACATACATGACAACTCACTTTTCAAGAAGAGTTTGAAGATACCAAAGGGGCAATCAGAATCCGTATATCGAAGAACAAACAACACAATGGCCAAAAGAAAAAGTACAAAAGGACAAACAGCGATCTACAAAACATACATATAAAACTAAAGATCGAGTAACACGAGCCCCACTAAAAACCGGGGGTGAACTCAGGTGCTCCGGAAGGGTAAGTTTGGAACAGACACTTTAATAATAAGAAAGGTGGAGGGGCTAAATAGTTTTATGGGCCCATATTTAATTAAAATTGTTAAATATTCCTGTAGATATGGTTTTTCAGAGCACCTGGGTTTACCCCCGATTTGTATTGGGGTTCGTGTTACTCGATCTTTAGTTTTATATGTATGCTTTGTAGATCGATGATTGTCCTTTGTCATTTTTCATTTAGCCATTGCGTTTTCTATCCTTCTTCGATTTATGGATTATGATTACCCCTTTAGTATCTGCAAACTGTTTTCCCACTGACCCCGCTATTGTACTATTATATTTATAGTAACTTCCGAAATAGATGGTCTCTTAGAACTTAAGGATTGTTAGCATTTGCAGATCTACAGCAAAGACTCTCTTCACACATTAATGAATAAAGTCAACGAGGACATATATTTCAATGTGCTTCCGACAATTTGAAATATCTTATGAAAGATTATTGTCCACGTTCTTGTAAAGAACATGTAGCTTAAGTGCAAATCCCAAACAAAGAAATGAAACGAAATGTCACCGACTTCAATTCGTTCTCGTTATAAGGGTTAAAACTATTATAAAACGATAATACATATTCCCGCTGTTTTTATGTCTGCATAGGAATCGAGTTTACCGTCAATTCTATTATACTGTTATTGACTAACACAGCTGCATGCATTACAGCTTCCTTGAGTAGTTGAGATAGCTCTTTAAAAGAAAAACGGCAAATGATATTATTATCTAAGAATTTGACTCTTCAGGAAAAATGAACTTTAGGCTTTGTTGAGTTTTTTTTTTTACAAAGGCATGTTAAAGGACAACCTAATTAAAATGAGGTTTTTGTTCGATTATTTTTTTAGCTGTATGCTTATATTTAAGGACATCCTGTATAAGTACATGCTAGGGTTCATATTTGGAACCCACCAATCAGAATCGAGCGTATCTTGGGATATTAGATACCGGAGCACATGTTGAATGCTGTTGTCATCTGTTTATAATACCACAAGTTATGGGATAAACGCATTAGCGAACTTAAGGTTTTTCAATTAACGCTACAGGTGATATAATGGTTATCGTGTTCACGTCGGGTGTGGCAGTTTACATACTCGATTCATTATCGGGTTTAACAATATTTATATAAAATGGGTATTTGAAGAAGAGTTTGAAGATACCAATGGGGAAACCAGAATTAGAATTTGAAGTTTCGTTACTAAGCATATAGCATTTATTTACAAGAAAAAAAGAATACTTGGCTCGAAATCAGCAAAATGTGGAACGGGAGGTATACCTGCAGACTGTTGTTAGCTGCAATGTAGCTAGGTTTCTGCGATCTAGTGCAAAGCAGACACTGACATCAGATCAAAAGGTAGCTTGTTCACTTAAACCGGGACCGTGGGTATAAATAGCTGTGGACCGAGCAAACATTCAGATTGTTCATTTTTTGACCACAGTTATCTCGAGGAGGAAAAATCAATGATACATAGTTTCAAAATTACTTTTCGAGCAAAATATTTGACAGGCATGGTTACTAGTGTTCCTCCCTATTGAACTGTCAGTCTTATTAAAAAAACATATAATTCTTCGTCAGTCTAAAATCTAAAAAAAATCACTTCGAAAATTCAAATTTCTGAGGTATGTGACCTTTAGATCACGTTGGTCATGTGACATACAGTTTCATAAATATGCTGTTCATATCAACGGGGATTTTTGATGATAAGCTCCGCCCACAAATTTTGTCGGTAGGCACTACCGCAAATTCCCCTTTAACGAACATTATTTACATACCTTTCAGATAACATTACAAAACTCGCACAAAAATACATAAGTGTTAAATACTTACACTATACATTTGTAGTGCAAGCAAACAACAACATTGATCTCGAGTCATTATTTTAATGCATTAGTCATTACTGTACTCGGTAACCCTTGGTTACTGTAGTGTTTTGTAACGAGCTAATGGATTGGTCATAAAGAAATACTTCAGATCTGTTGTTTATTTTATGATTAGAAATCTTCACGTTCTATGAATGTTATTAATATTTGTAGACCTTGAGCAGCATTAACAAACATACCAATAAAATATATACTCGAAAGCAACAAGGTCGGCAACATCAGTCGTTCAAAATGAAAGATGACAATGACTTTTAGAATATGTCTTACGACTAACGTCGACAATAAGAGGATGGGTACGAGGAATCATGTACTGATTCACAGAAAATATACTTTAGAGAAAACCGAAGGGGCAATCAAGAATGAACATTTCAGAGACACTGGCAACATTGGGTACACAAAGACACAGGACGAAGACAAACAAGGAAAAAAATAAACACAAAGCGAAAAAGATGAACAACACGAACCCCACCAACAACCGGTGCTCGCAAGGGGTTATGACTAAAATAACAAAGGAGTTTTAATTTAGATAATGATAGCGATCAAATTTTCGTTCAATTTGAAGCTAACGATAGCTGAAAGAATATTTTATTTGGCGAAAATAAAATGCATGTTCTTTTGGCGCTAACAGTGTTTTTGGCTTGATAGTAAGGGTTTTCCCCTCCTACTATTAAATGCATATCCTGATCATTTTCACAGTTTGTGAGGTGTTCTAAAACAATATAATTATAATTCTTAGTTTACCCTCCTCTTTTCTGATATTTCATGAATAAAATATTAATGGGTGACGTGCGGGTGACCTTTACTCATCCAGTCAAATTGCCACTCCGGAAATCTTACATGTAAACTGAACTGAGCTGAAGACAATAACGTTCCGCGTCCAATAGAAATGGATAATGAGGAAAGACATGCCGGCATTGAATTGAATAATAGTAGAAATACAAAAAATATTCGATTTAAGGAATTCAATAATTCAATGTGTGACAGACAAATATAACAGCGACAATTAACGGTAAATATGTACCACTCCATGACTTTGATTATTATTTTATAGAGAAAACGTGTTCTAACGGACAGATTAACGTAACCAATGACGCATATACTCTCCTAGAAGTAACACGTTAGACGATTGGTTAGATCTAAGTCTACTTATAATGTCAACGGAATGTTGGATTGTGTTATTAGATCTCTTTTCTCATTCATGATTTATCACCGGGTGTGTAACTAGATTAACACGACGGGTACCGCTAGTGCAGCAGAACCTGCTTATCCTTCCGGAGCACCTGAGTTCACCCCCGGTTTTTGGTGGGTTCGTGTTACTCGATCTTTAGTTTTATTTAGCTATTGCACTTGCAACCGGAAGTAAATGTGGACATCATGCACATATTCACACTGAAAATGATCATGAATATGTCAAAAAAGGGACGGTTTATAGTATATTGTCTTTTTCAATGGGAGCGAATATGAATAGGTTTTTGTTATTGTTTGGTTATATCTATATTGCCATTGGTGATCCAATTAACAAGAAGGGAGGATTGGGATCCCCAT
Organism: Bathymodiolus brooksi; assembly: GCA_963680875.1. NCBI lineage: Eukaryota > Metazoa > Mollusca > Bivalvia > Mytilida > Modiolidae > Bathymodiolus > Bathymodiolus brooksi. Next base: position 75,939,116 of record OY804589.1, read on the forward strand.
AAAGGGTCTTAACTCCGCCACATGTGGGTGCCTGTCCCATTCCACGAACTGGATTTCCAACCTCGTTTTCATATTCAAAAATTTGAGGTAAGAGGAGATTGCTTGGAGAGTAAGCACGTCTTGACAATAATTTTTGAAAATTACAGTGAATGATAGATCCTCTGAAAACATATTCTTTTTCCTTTTTTTCAAATAATGAAAATGCAAAAACAAAAAACTTCCGTGCTTCCTAAATTGGTTTATTTGTTTAAAACCTCACCTTGTAAACAGGAAACACGACAAAAATCTTGCGACGGATATCCGTTATCAAATACGAGAACGTTTCAGCACTAACCAGGGAAATTTAGTCAATATTCTAGATTTAATGCTCTTCCGCAGTCCATTACCTGTGTTGTTTAGTATTTGTAATTAATAGTTAATGCTTGTTTGTAGTTTATTTAGTATGATTTGCAATACTATCAAATTCCAATGAAACGTCATGTTGTTATTCATAACTAAAAACGCATACATGTAATTGAATGACTGTTATCGAGTGAAGGAGGGAGGTAATGTATTTGTAGCTGTAAATCATAGTTGAATGGCTAAAATATCGAGTAAGGAAGTGGGAGAGTGTTGTTTAACACGAAGTGAACTATTTTACAATGATATCGGTAAGAACAAAATAGCACCTGAATTCACCAAGTGTGGTTCGTGTTGCTCAATCTTTTTTCTCTGTGCTGTGTGTTCTTTCTTGGTCATAGTATTGTCTGTCTTTTTTCGGTCTACGGCTGCTGATTATCCCTTTTGTATCTTCAAATTTTTTATTACAATGGATGAGAAGATGGTGATGACCTCTTTGTACTAGATCAAAACGCTTTGATGGATTTACATAGTGCTAACTCCCTGAAACAATGGTTTGCGCATAGACAGACACGTGAAGCAACAAATGCGTATTATTTTGGTAATTTGTTTGATTCCTTCACATAACGTAAAGTGAAACACTAACAACCAAATAGTTATAAAATGGAATATATTTGAAGAACAAAATGGCTGCTTAGATGCAATAGTACTTTGTGAATTTAGAAATTATCAATTTTATTAGTTGTTTTCCCTAGGTATCAAACACATTAGATATATTATTATATATTATTGTTAATTGTATGTATATAGTTTGCCTCTCTTTCAACGATTTTCGTATTGTATTTTGTGCATTGTGGTAATTTTTTTTTTTTTTTTTTTTATATTATTTATCTATGGGATTTTATATTCATTTGCCATCTAACTTTCCACGATTAAGCTGCCATTACCCAGTAATAAAAAGTCCTTTGCACGTTGATAGTTCATGTCCTTGAGTGCATGACTTGTGTTGGCAATTAATGAAGAAACTAAATATATTATTAGCAGTATACATTCCGGTGTCCGTAGAACTTAATTAAATACAACCTCGGAACGAACCATATCAGTCGTTTTACTGGGGAAAAAAAGCAACAAACAAATACACAAAAAAATGAGAAAAAAAAATAGAAAAAAAAAATGAGAAAAAAAAAATAGAAAAATAAAATTAAAAAAAAATGAATAAATAAAAAAATAAAAAAATAAAATAAAATAAAATAAGAATAAAACGAACAAACACCGTAACAAAAACAAACCCCAATTCATACACCACTTTATTTCATCTAACGTATCTTGTTTGCTCCACAATTTCGCTGTTTTTATATATTCATCATAACATTGTAGATACACATGTGTGAGGGATTTTATTGAGGTTTTACTATCTTGTTTTGTTCTTCTTTGATCGGTTCCATTAAAAAAAATATTGGTTTTTTTTACTGGAAGCGTAATCTCAGAAGAAAGATAATGGCACGCATAGTAAAGAACAATTAAAAGATTAAAAAGTAGGACAGAAAAGCTAATTGGATACAAATAAAAATAAAAGCCGGGATTTTTATAAGGTAAATGAGTACATAGTAGAATGGTAGAAATTGGTATGCAAAAGTTTTAAATAAAAAAATAGGACAAAAACAATATATATTCATGAACACAAGACAGCGAACATCAGGCGGGGTTGTGGTCTGGTGAATTAGTACATTGAAGAATGACAGCATGTGGCTACATGAAGTTCAAATGGATGAGAAAAAACAATATTCTGATAAAAAAAAAGATATAGGAAAAAACACTCACCAGGAAAACATTTGACTCACATTATTTAGTCCATTTAGTTTTAATTTATGTGTAAATATATTTATTTTGATATCACGATAGCCATTGCTTAAACCTCCATCACCACTGATCGCCGTCAAATTTCAAAGTCAAAATTTCCAAAAACAATGTAGATCATTGTTTGTCCTTTTTCTTTAGACCATTGCAGTGTATGTCATTCTTCCATTGACGGTTTTCGATTAACCCTTTTGTATTATCAAACTTTTCCTTAAACATGTCTACAATTTAATATTCCCGATCTCCTTTATCGCCATCCCATACCAGAGTTTGGTCCAAAAGGAGGTGGCAAAACGAGGGTGTATATTGTTAGTACTAATTTCGTTTTGAATCGAGGACCGCATTACCATATAAGAACAAATTGAATATACCAAAGGAGGTAATCAAAAGCTGTAAATCAAAGGACAGACAATACAATGACCAGAGGAAAAAGGACAAATACAATGACCAGAAGAAAAAGGACAGACAATACAATGACCAGAAGAAAAAGGACAGACAATACAATGACCAGAAGAAAAAGGACAGACAATACAATGACCAGAAGAAAAAGGACAGACAATACAATGACCAGAAGAAAAAGGACAGACAATACAATGACCAGAAGAAAAAGGACAGACAATACAATGACCAGAAGAAACAGGACAGACAATACAATGACCAGAAGAAAAAGGACAGACAATACAATGACCAGAAGAAAAAGGACAGAAGAACAAAACTGATCTACAAAGAATTTCACAGAAAGCTATAGATGGAGCAACACGAACCAGACTAAAATGGAGGTGAACTCTGCTCCTGCTCCAGAAGAGGCACCTGTCGTGTTACTCATATATCTAATGAAAGCACCTAGTTTATTAACGCGTTGTGGACACTAAGTCTAATATCTACGTTTTCATTAAGCTTCATTCAACCATTTTGTTTTTAGAATTTATGTTTTGTTATTTATTTTATCTTTCTGGTGGTGCCTTTGTGGTGTATTCTCTCTTGATTGTGATTCCGGGCTTTGAACCCTCCAACACTGATATTTTCACCCTTATCTTTTGCTTTTGTTATGGAACGAATCCTCTAATACACATATAGTGATGCCCTTGTTGTGTCATCTCTCCTGGTTGTGATTCCGGACTTTGAACCCTCTTAACACTGATATTTACCCCTTATCTTTCACTCCTTGTTGTGGAGGAACGAATCCTCTTATAAACATATATAATAGTGCCCTTCTGGTGTCATCTCTCCTGATTGTGATGCCAGGATTTTATTCCTTAACACTGATATTTTACACTTATCTCTCTCTCCTCCTTGCTGTGGAGGAGCGAATCCTCTTATAAAACAGAGATATTGGTGCCCTTGTGGTGTCATCTCTCCTGATTGTGATTCCGGGTTTTGAACCCTCTAATACTGCTATGCTACCCTTATCTCTTGCGTTTCCGGGATTTGAACCCTCTTACACTGATATTCTATCCCCATATCTTGCTTCTTGTTGTGGAGGAACAAATCCTATTATAAAACAGATATATTGTTCAAGATTACATCAGATAAAAAAGTTCATTCTTTACAATTTACTGACGGATTAAAATTAATCCTTATCTTACAACTTATTAACTGATAAGAATAAGTTCGTCCTGTTGTTTTTCAAATATCATTTATTTTATTTTCAATATTCTTGATAATATTTGCACTCCGTAACATTAATGTCTAATCCTGAACGTCCTCTTTTTGTGACTGATCAATTGTTGCGTAAGTTACGGATTGTCAGTTTCAACACTTTTTACGTGACATAGCAGTATAACGTATAATCACATCGATAAAACGTAAATCTTTATATTCATTTATTCATGATACTCTTATGTCCTAGGGTTAGGCAAGTAATGTCTTCTTATTCTATGAAGAACGCAATTTCTAAAGCTCTAAAGTAGAGAAATGCAATCGCAGTTCATACGACCACTCATAGATAAATTGAGTTTGTATATCCATAGAAAAATAATTGTGACCCAGATGGTGTTATCTTCTTAACCTTAATGGAAGATAAATGCATTTCAGTATTCACAATTCAAGTTCTATATATAGTAACATTCGCAAACATGAAGAAATGGAAGTCAAATTTATAATATAAGTAAATCTCCGTTTATGTCACTTGATGTGTAGTTCTTGTGAGAGCGTAGGTCACATTATCAAATGTGTGTGTGGGGGGACCACATGATTAATGAAAGTCAAATTTATTATACAAGTAAATATCCGTCACCAACATGTATAGTTTTTAAGAGGGTGTACGTCAGATTGTCTAATGTGGAGAAACACACCTGAAGAATGGAAGTCAAATTTATTATATAAATAGATCTCCGTTCCTGTATAATTTTGGTGGGATCCGTGTTGCTCATCTTTTCTGTCAGTTTTTTTGTGTGTTGTCTTATTATGTGTCTTTACGTTCTGAGTTCCGTGTTGTGTTGTCCGTTACGATTTCCAAGTAAACACAATGTTCGTGTTCGTCTTTACCTCCGGTTCTTTGTAGGAGGGTTCGTGTTTTATTTACGTTATTAGTGTTTGCTTGCGTATAGTGGTGTCCAACGCATATTGTGTTGTGTTTGTTTTGCTTTATTTGCCTTTGTCTTGTGTACCCTATGTTTTGCCAGTTTCTTTGGATTGTCCATTTTTGATTGTCCGGTCGGTATGCTCAAACGTTTAATTGGTAAGGGCGAAGGCATCCTTTCTAACATATACAGTGAAACCTCTCTAACCCGAACCCAGAGTTAACCGAAAATCTGCCTAAGCCAGACACATTTTACAGTCCCATCTACTAAATGTCTATGGAATTTGAACCTGTCTATACCAAACACCTGTCTAAATTGAACAAATTCTTCAGCCCCAAAGGGATTCTGTTTATACAGGTTTTGCTATAATTACAAAATAGCATAAAGAAAGATCTAACAGAATGGGAAATCAACAATGCAATTAATATCATTGGAACGATTCAAATATGAAAGAAGCATTAGAAGTCTTATATTTGATTGATTATCCATTTAGTTTAAGACTCACTCCAAGTGTCATATTGAGGAGATGATATCTTCGAGTAAACGGCCAATACTGACAGGAGACAAGAACAGAATACTTAAAAAAAATATGAAACAATATAATGCAATTATTTTTTTTATGACATGGAGATGAGATGCCAATATGCGTTACCGTAATTGCAAGTACGAATGTCATTACAAGTCGTAGTGAAAAACGTGGCCATCTCATAGTTTGTTCGGGGCCGTCGTGATTGTATGATAGTTGGATTTATGACTACCTATTCAATTAATGTCAATCACCACTAACGTTGGGCGTTTGAATCCTGCTCATGGCGAGGTTTATTCGATATAAAGTTATGTGATAAAGTTTATCAGTGACTTGCTTGCAACATGTCGGTAGTTTTCTCCGATTACCTCCAACAATAAAACTGGTCATCACGATATGACTGAAATACATCGTATTGTTGAAAGTGGCGCTAAACATCAGAGCCTTAACCCTAACCCTGCATTACCTGTCCTCCAATTTACGTCTTCTGATTATCCCTTTAGTATTTTCAAACATTCCTTACTTTTTCATTAAAAATTTACGTGCAAACGAAACCCGATCATGCAAAAACTATGTTAATTTATAGCCTATATTAATAAGCTTGTCTGGCCTGCCGTCTGATGGCATCAGTTCATCATCCGTATCGGTACATATTATATATAGTTATTATTGTATTTTTAATGTCTAAGTACCATGCACTGCAAGCTTTAGAATGAGCTATTATTCTCAGTAATTACATATTCATAGCTTTCAATATAACAATTATTTAATATTTAGTTATGAAAAGACAGTTTTTGCAGTAATTAATGCTTTAATTAATATCAAATGAAGACATTAATTATTACCCCGTAATTAAATAATCAATTATATCAAGGATACAGGTCTTAATTAATAATTAATTAATCAGTAAATCATTAAAATCCCTGAAGTAAAGTAAGTTAATTAGGTCATATTTTGTGATATATCAGTTATATCATAAGCACAAAAGCTGAAGAATGTAATTATTGATAAAACGAAGGTTCTCTTCCCTCAGGCATAGGTGACCTTAGTGACCTTAGTGACCTTAGCCGATTTTGGCAATCCCTTTTAGGTCCTTTGGTTTTATTGCTCTAAAAACCTTAAATTATTTGGCTTTGCAATCTTTAGATTATTCCAGAAACGGGTCGTGCGCACTAAATTGGATATCTACGTTTTCATTCTGCATGGCGATAACTGTTATATAAATCTCTCGACACAACCTCGCTGTATAGAATTAAAATAATATAGATGTCAAATTTAGGGCACATGACCCGTTTCTTAAACAATGTTCATCAGGTACGCTCAAACTTCGAAGCCAATCTTTAGTATTAAAACACTGATTACTGGACGGATAACATCCTAGGAGATTACTGATATCTTAAATTTTTCCATAGAACCGATGGTCGGTTCGTCTTTATCTTCTTGTGTTTGTAGTAAGGTCCCTGTCTTATTTACGTTATTTGCGTTTGTTTACGATTGATTGATTGATTGATTTATTTATTGTGTTTCATGCCACTTTCAGCAATATTTCAGCTATATTATGACGACCAGTTTTAGTGGTGGAGGAAGCCGCAATACCCGGAGAGAACCACCGACCATGGGCAAGCAACTGGTAAACTTTATCACTTGTGGCTGTGAGTCGAGTGCACCTTTTTTGTAATTTACAAAGCCGGGTGCGAACCCACGTCGTATTGGTGATAAGCTTGTATCAGTTATTAGGTAATCCAACTACCTAACTCATTGAGCCACCCGGGCCCTCTGTTTGTTTACGTATATCATTGTGTTTTTTGCTTTTTTTGTCTTCATCTTGTGTATCCTGTATTGCCAGTTTCTCCATTGTCCATTTTTGATTTACCCTTCAGTATTCTCTAACGTTTATATTTATTTATTTCTGGAAAATCTGTTTTGATAAGGTTGGAACAGGTAATACGCTAAGAAGATAATAATATTCGTTTTTCTCCATTTCTCTATGTTTTTTTAACGTTGGGTATTAACATGCACGTAATATGACCATGTACAAACTCTCTGTTTCGAAGTAAGTGTCTTATATGCATAATGAACAATGTATTGATTATATGATGCCTATACATTACAAAGACTATGACATTACAATCTTTTGGATTTCGTGATGTACGCGCTCTATTTTTAAGGTTGTATCGATACAATAACTTTTACCCTGGGATCATTGAGATTTCGTGATGTACGCGCTCTATGTTTAAGGTTGTATCAATACAATAACTTTTACCCTAGGATCATTGAGATTTCGTGATGTACGCTTTCTATTTTCAAGGTTGTATAGATAAAATAACCTTTACGTTAGGATCATTGAGATGTCGTGATGTACGCTCTCTCTAGTTTGTAAGTTTGTATCGATACAACCACTCTAACGCAAGTATCATTGAGATTTCATGATGCACTCTTTCTGTTGTTTTTTTAAGGTTGTGAAGATATGTTTTAGTAATTTATTTGTGTAATCGTATCCAGTGTCTATACCCATTGATTTGTACCTATAACTTCGGTGTAGCTGATCACGATTTCAGTTTCAGAAAACATTAAAACCATTAAATGTTTTTAAAGTAGAAGCGTAGATATTAAATTTAGTGCACACGACACGTTTCTGGAATAACCCTCGTCTGGTACACTCAAAGTCAAACTAAATTAAATGGATGCTCATTGATATTTAGGGTATCCGATTTCTATTCTTTCATGATAAAACCTTTTATTTTGTTAGAACATTATATCATACCATGAACTATAGCATTCATAAGCAAAGTCGATATTAAAGTAATGCATTACGGAAACCATCTTGCTTTTGTGCTCAGAAATTGCAACATTGTACGAAACTGTGTCTACACAATTCATTTATTAACCAATGAGAACGAGTCAACAGTACCATTCATGAATGTTTATCAGGTTACCTCAGTCAATTAAGATATCGTGTCTGTAACCCATATTTGAAAGTCACGTGTGCTATAACAGCAATTATATTCATGTAATTTGGAAATAACAGGATACAATTAACAATAAACGTCTCTTAAACTATTTCTTAAACATTGTCACAATTTATTTTGATCCAAGTAGGTAGAATGACTTAAGCAAGACACTACATTATAGACAAAATAATGCCTTGTTCGCGTTATGTCAAGGTTTATTACGTATCTCGTCAATGTTTTTACGCGTATCGTTAATTATATTACGCGAATCGTTAAGGCTTTTACGCATATCGTCAAGGATTGCATGCATATCGCCAAGGCTTTTACTCGTATCGTCAAGACTCTGACGCGTATTATCCATGATTGTACGCGTATCGTTAAGCCTTTTACGCATGTCTTCAGTACTTCGTCTCTCATTGTGGCAATGTTTTATCGCGTTTTGAATACACATTTTCACTGGCATTATCGCATGATTTTGCTGTCATTCCATCGCCTGTCCTTTGATTTACAGCTTTTGATTAACCTATGGAATCTTCAAACTTTTCTTGTAACTGAATCAACAGCTTCACCTCTTTCATTGTTATGTACATGATTTATTTATTCACCCTGTGACCTAATGACATATCTAACAACTCAGCAATACATTATTTATCTAAATTATCTTTATACTCATTAATGTGTTTGCTCACTCTTCCATTTCCCTATAGTTTGTTATTGTTTCAATAGAAATATTTCAAATACTCGACGCAACACATGTTGTGTTACAAGACAATGTGTATTAGGTACGATAAACAAAGACACTCATATTCTATAAAGATATAAAAGCTTATTATTTGCGGCAGGTTGTAGTGTTTTGAATATAGATATCCTGTTTGCACAATAATAAAGCCTCCCCAATCGATTAATGTCCCTAAGCGAACTGTTATGGATGAGTAATTATATGTTTTTTAAAGAATATACAAGCTCTGAGTTTTGCTCGACCTACGCTATTATTCCCTGTCATTATATATTTTTAGAAAATATACATGTTCTGAGGTTTGCTTGACATACGTGGGGTTTCGCGATTTCGTGATTGTAGAGTTATTAGACATTATAGAAAATATGCATGTTCTGAGTTTTGCTCGTCCTACGCTGTGTTTCTCTGCGATTGCAGAGTAATTATATGCTGTTTTAGTAAATATACATGTTCTGAGTTTTGCTCGAACCCTACGCTGGATTTCCTTGTGATTGTAGAGTGGTTAGAAGTTTTAAGAAAATATACATGTTCCGAGTTTTGCTCGAACTACAATGTGTTCCCTGTGATTGTAGAGTAATTAAATGTTTTTAGAAAATATGCATGTTCCTGAGTTTTGCTCAACCTACGCTGTTTTTCCATGTGATTTTGGATTAATCTGATATTTTAGAAAATGTACATATTTCCTACTCTGGAATTCTCTCTGATTGTAGAGTAATTATATGTTTTTTAGGAAATATACATGTTCTTGAGTTTTTCTCGACCTACGTTGGTTTTTCTTACCAATTAACATTATGACATTTTTACATAAATACCATACCAGCATTTAAAATCATCCTTGTTCTCCATTCTTAATGAGGCGATGCTAAATAATGGTCTAACTGGTATTATTAATTGACTGATCAAATTTGTTTTGAGATGCCTCATTAATATATTTAGAAACACAATACAATAATATACAAACACATATAGATAGTTCGTGTGATGGAAATGTTTAACGTCCTCGTTGTTGAACTTTTCTCATTTGAATCGAAGTGGGTGATATTTTTTTAAATGTCTCGTGGGCTCATAAAACTAGTTTAACCCCGCCACTTTTTAAGTGCCTGTAGCAAGCCAGGAAAGTGCACAGACATTTATTTGTGCTAGCAATATAATACAAGTAAATATTAAACAGAAGTGTATAAGGAGTCTCGTTATATTTAATATGTGTCTCTTCTATTAATCAGATAAATTGGAATCTACGCTAGCTAGTGTTGTTCTTTAATAAACATTTAAACCTTAATTAATAAATATAATCCCTTAGTACAGAAAGGTCATAATGGAATCACACCACCAGACTACTGTACTAAAATGTTACATTTCTCTCTAGTTATCAGCCATTGAAACCGAAGCGGAAGCATCGAGTAGTTAACCCACTTAAAAGTAGATCGTATAATTACTAAGATTAGTTTCATGGAAAAACATTTTCCTGACGTCTTAGCACGGACAATAATTTGCTGCCATCATTATGTCTTCTGGTCCTATTAAATATAAGATAATTATCGTTTAACGTGGGATAGACGTGATTTGTATCATTGCCTCCTTAATTAGATTATATGCCGAGTAATGTCACGTTTACAACCAATTTGTAGATTTATAATTCGATAATTGTAAGTACACGCATGCGTATTTTATTATTTAGAAAATGTTAACCCAACTAAGGAATGCTAAGCGATGGATATACAATTAGTGGAACAGGACGTGTACGTGTCTTTCCGGAGCACCTGGTTTCTAATTGGGTTTCAGTAAGGTTCGTTGCTCAACTGTTGTTTTTATTAAAAAAAAGTGTTTTGTGAACCATCGTTTTGCCATTTCGTGTATTTTCTTTTGCCCATTGTTAAATGTTTGTAGGTGAGAAGTCATTGTTGTTTTTTTTATATTATTATTAATATTGGTGATATGGTAGACAATCACTGTTGAAATAAACGTTAGAGAATATCAAAGGGCCATTATAAATGGACAATCAAGAAAAACTGGCAACATATAGTACACAAGACGCAGAAATACAAACCACTTTCTCTTCATGATGTATCTGGTCATTGAATCATGCCTTTTGTTTACTCCTTTGGTATCTGACCATTGCATCATGACTTCTGTTTACTCATTTGGTATCTGGTCATTGAATCATGACTTCTGTGTACTCCTTTGGTATCTGGCCTTTGAATCATGATTTATGTTTACTCCTTTGGTATCTGGCCATTGAATCATGACTTCTGTTTACTCCTTTGGTATCTGGCCATTGCATCATGACTTCTGTTTACTCCTTTCGTATCTGGCCAATGAATCATGACTTGTTTACTCCTTTGGTATCTGGCCTTTGAATCATGCCTTCTGTTTACTCCTTTGGTATCTGGTCATTGAATCATGACTTCTGTTTACTCCTTTGGTATCTGGTCATTGAATCATGACTTCTGTTTACTCCTTTGGTATTTGGCCATTGAATCATGACTTATGTTTACTCCTTTGGTATCTGGCCATTGAATCACGACTTCTGTTTACTCCTTTGGTATCTGGCCATTGAATCATGACTTCTGTTTACTCCTTTGGTATCTGGCCAATGAATCATGACTTCTGTGTACTCCTTTGGTATCTGGCCTTTGAATCATGACTTCTGTTTACTCCTTTGGTATCTGGCCATTGAATCATGACTTCTGTTTACTCCTTTGGTATCTGGCCATTGAATCATGACTTCTGTTTACTCCTTTGGTATCTGGCTATTGAATCATGACTTATGTTTACTCCTTTGGTATCTGACCATTGAATCATGACTTCTGTTTACTCCTTTGGTATCTGGTCATTGAATCATGACTTCTGTTTACTCATTTGGTATCTGGCCACTGAATCATGACTTCTGTTTACTCCTTTGGTATCTGGCCATTGAATCATGACTTCTGTTTACTCCTTTGGTATCTGGCCACTGAATCATGACTTCTGTTTACTCCTTTGGTATCTGGCCATTGAATCATGACTTCTGTGTACTCCTTTGGTATCTGGCCATTGACTCATGACTTCTGTTTACTCATTTGGTATCTGCAAATTCTTCTTGTAGATAAAAAATGAAAGAAAAATAAACACGTTGTAGGAGCAATTCTATATTGCATGCACGCACATGTATGTATATATGGAATCTATCATGTCCTATAATCTGTATAAACACGCCATACGAACGTCATTCCTTGTCTTGTATTTGTCTAGAATAGACACAGGAAGTCCGAACAAGGATGAACAAAGAAGGTGATTTTGTTGATGTTGTCTTAAAATTGATTCTAAATTACTTAGCTATGACTCCTATTTTTCTTCATTATGTGGAAAGCACTTGTATGACGACATCAATTCACTCAGAGGGAAGGTTTGATGTCATATAACTAGTTTCACCACACCACCTTTTACTAACCTCCCGGTACCAAGCCAGAACAGTGAGCAAACATGTATTTTTGTGATAGGTGTATCAATTTTGTCTCTTTTTCTCTGAATTTGTATTGAATTTAGGGACATTTTCGACAGTATGGTATTTTGTTTTTGTTTTATTATTTGACCTTTTCCTCTTATTTTTTTCTTCATTATGTTTTTAAAATGTAAATCTTTATTGGTTTTAAGGTCATAAAAATGTTTGAAAGAAGGGGAAAATAAGATTAGGTCAATCAAGCATCAAGATGAGCTTTCACTGGAACTGATCTTGTTAGTAGCCAATATAAAGGCTTCGCGATCTCTTGGTAATTTTGTAATATTGTGCAGAGAACTTTTGCTTTATAAACGAATTTGCTATGTATTCCTACGTTTGACAATTTATCGGTAAACATCTTGGGGACACTTAGGGACCGACTATTTAACTGTTTTGAGGGGGAGGAGATATTTTGTTTCCAAATTTTACCAAAAGTTCTCGATCAAAACTGGAGGGTCAGATTATTTTTGTTTTGTATCTCTCATAAAATTTTATTTTCAAAACATCTGGCGACAGAAAAAAAACCCAAAGCCCTTTCCGCCCTACAAGTTCCCTTATATTTAATAATGCCCATGAATTTCATTGTTTAATGTTGATTCTGAATGGCTGACGTCTAAGACGTTACATCTTCAAATCCTTGATTAGTGTTATTGGATAATAAATATCATAATCACAGAATTTACTTCCGGGTATTGAAAAATATATATTTAAATCGCTGATTTATCACATTTTGCTGTATAATAGATAAATCAGTGTTGGATTTGTATATTTGCTGAAATCAATCTGTAATTTCATGATCTAAATAATCTGCTAATGACCAACAACCAGAACTATAAACATAAAATCAGCGATTGATGTATGCAAATATTAAATTTCAATACTTTCATTTCCTTATGTACACATACATTTTATAATACAATTGGAAAATAAAACACTAAAACGCGTTTCTGGAATAACCTTCATCATGTACGCTCAAAATCGAGAGATTGGAAAGCAAAATAATTTTAAGTTTTGGGACCAATAAATCCAATGGGTCTAAACAAAATCGCCTATTGTCACCTATGCCTGAGGGAGCAGAACCTTAGTTTTATTAATATATATATATATTACATAGGAACTTTAAATTTCAGCAAATAAATATAACTAATAAGCCATGCTAAGGCCGAGGCACTGACTACTTAATTGCCTACTATCTTGGAATGTAGAATATGTTAATTAAAATCATTACTCTTACGACACACAACGTAATTTTTTTATCTCAAAATTTATCATCACTCTACAAAACTCATATTAGTGCCACGCCATTGTCACTATGACATAGTTCTATATTATTAAATAACGTATTTCCTTTCCGTCTGATATTTTCTCTTTCTCTCAAAATTCATCATTACTCTACAACACTCATATTTGTGCCACGCTATTGTTATAATAACATAGTTCCATCTCATTAAATACAACGTCAGAAGATAGCCTTGCCTGAAAGAATGGATTCCAATCAATGGCTTCTGCTACAAGATTATGAAATGAAGCACTATCAATGTTCTTGTCACGAAGTTATCAAATCTTGCTATATACAGCTGCGTATCTCACTGGTATAATTATACGATGATTTCTAAATCTTACAAGGTTAGACGTAATATCCCCTGTGGTGACTGTTTTGTATTTGTTGAATTATTTTCTGTTTATTTCTATCTTTATTTGTGTAGGGTTAGTGTTTAAAGCCACTTTCAACAATATTACAGTTAAATCGTGGCGGTCAGTTTTATTTGGGTACAAGATTAGAAGTAATATCCCTTGTCAGGACTGTTTTGTTTTTGCTAGGTTATCTATTTCAAATTATTTCGCTCTAGAATCGCTCGATTGTGAGCGTCCCTGGTGAAACGCGTCGTGTGGACTAAATTTGATATCTACGTTTTTATTTCTATCTGTTTTTGTAATGAAATGAAAAAAAATTACCACAGTGTCGGAACTATTTTCCAAATCCGTTAGAAAGAGGAAAATTTGATAACCCTAACACAAATACATGACCGCCCACTTTCTTGGCTTGGTAGATGCACGTCAATTAAAAGTGGCGGTATCAAACTAGTTTTATAGGCCTAAACCGCCCTCTTGGTGAATTGAAATGGCCATGTAATTGTATTCCACATGGGACTTGTAATATAGGGCAATTGCACGAATATCATCGAATATCGACCCGATTAGTATTATAATATTGACCAATGTTCGTGCATTAACCCTTTTATTACTTGGCAGACTGTCAAAAAAAGAAGGATATCATGTCTAATTTACGTTATTTATGTTTGTTTGTGAATATTGGTGTTCAGCGCATATTGTGTTATGCTTTTGTTTTGTTTTTCTTCGTCTTGTGTACCATATGTTGCCAGTTTCTCTGGACTCTCCATTTTTGATTGCCCCTTCGATATTCTCTTACGTTTTTGTTAACTTAACCATAAAGTCATGAGTATTATAAAATGATATAACACATAAATTATGGGACAAAAGTTGAAACAGTACAGAACTCATGAAAATGCATATATTTTCCCGCCATATTTGTTCCAAATAAATCTATCATATTATGATATGTAAATGAAGAGAACACTTTCAAAAGAAAGATCCAGGAGAAGAAATGGACCAAAGTTAAGATGTTTTATTCCTGTGACAAGTAGTCTCTCGGATGATGAATTATGAAGTCATTTGTCAATTGTTTCGAACCTTTGCTAAAACATATTCGCCGTGACATGAATTGCAAATGCCGTATAACGATCAATCACTTCTAAAATAGGTTGTAAGGAGCAATTTATTTGTTAATCGGAAAGCTATGAATATTGCTATGCCTTCAAAAGAGACCTCTAAGGAGTCAATTGTGTCATGTGTCATGTTTAAGACATTTTATCGCTATAATTATCAATGTCTTGTCATTTGTCCCTGTTGCAGTGATATATCGGACATATAATGAAATGCAATTTCTGTATACACAAAGGGAGATTATGGATAGATGATGCACTATATAGAGAATATTACATGGCTTCATAATATGGTTTACTAGATATATTTATTACTGAAATTTACAGTTCCTTAATAATGTAATTTAAAAAAAAACTAAGGTTCTCCTCCCTCAGGAATAGGTGACATGAGCTGATTTTGGTGATCCTGTTTAGGCCTTTTGGCATTCGTGCTCCCAAAACTTTTAAAATTATTTGGATTCCAACCTTTCAACTTTGAACATAGCTGATGAAGGTCATTCCAGAAACGCGTCGTGCGCACTAAATTTGCTATCTACGTTTTTTTTTACATGGCTTCTCAAATAGCACACATCAATCAGACCGAGAGGCCAATATAATCGTGAGAAATCTACTCGAGAGATTAATACTTGTCGAGCGTGGTTACAGGTATGATAGTGAAAAAAGTGATGTCATGTCCAATTTATCATATACCTAAAACCTAATCCTGAGAGATCTACTCGATATATTATATTTGTCATGCATGGTTACAAGTATGATAGCGAACAAAGTGATGTCATATCCAATTTATCATATACTTAAAACAAAAGGAGGCCAACATAATCCTGATAAATCTACTTCAGAGATTATATTGGTCGTGCGTGGATAGATACGGGTATGATAGTGAAAAAAGTGATGTCATGTCCAATTTATCATATACTTAAAACAAAAGAAGGCCAACATAATCCTGATAAATCTACTTCAGAGATTATATTGGTCGTGCGTGGATAGATACGGGTATGATAGTGAAAAAAGTGATGTCATGTCCAATTTATCATATACTTAAAACAAAAGGAGGCCAACATAATCCTGATAAATCTACTTCAGACATTATATTGGTCGTGCGCGGATAGATACGGGTATGATAGTGAAAAAAGTGATGTCATGTCCAATTTATCATATACTTAAAACAAAAGGAGGCCAACATAATCCTGATAAATCTACTTCAGAGATTATATTGGTCGTGCGTGGATAGATACGGGTATGATAGTGAAAAATGTGATGTCATATCCAATTTATCATATACTTAGGAAAAATGGAAAAATGTAAAATCGCGTGACTGATACCAATGAGTCATGCAGAACGATCTTATATGTATGTGTTACGTATTAATTTAACCTATATATAGTATTAATTATCATGATCAATCCATAATTGTTTTTTATTTAGTGCGCACGACGTGCGTCTAGAAAAACGTTCAACAGGTAGCTCAAAATCGAAAGGTTAGACAGCCAAGTAATTTAATATTTTGGCACCAATAAGACCAAAGGACCTCAACAGGATAGCCAAAATCGGTTAGGCCACTTACGTCTGAGGAGGGGGAGGGGACCGTTACAAGATTTACTTATAATTACATTATTTAGTCAGCACCATCTTTCACTTCCAATTATATGCATATATATGAATATTGTCCACAACAGATTACCTTAAATAAGGGTAATAACAAAATTACCGAACTCCGAGCAATCTTACAAAGGGAAAGTCAAAACTCATAATTATATAAACAGACAAAATCAGTCAACAACCGGAAAACTGTGAAAACCGTAATGACCCTGACTTGGTACAGGCATTTCTAAAGAAATGGTGGGTTGAATCAGATTTTAAAGCGCCAAACCTCCCCCTTTCATTACGGCTCAAAGTTTCCGGCTGTCACTATAACAGTATTTACAACAATACTTGAACAAAACAGGTAAAACAGTTGTCATAACAGTACCAAACTCAGTGAAGTGAATGTCAAAAATATTTTTACGTCACACATTGATAAAAAAATATTTTTGACATTTTTGTTTTTGACCACTTATCTTTATACATTTTCACTATATAATCTTTTCTGCACTATAACAATTGTGTGTTTGTTTGTTGTGTGTTGCTTTGATTATCTTTGTCTTGTGTTTTGGGTAACCTATGTTGCCAGTTTATCTTTATTGTCCATTTGTCATTGCCCCTTCAGTATTCTCTTACATTTATTTTGTCATTTACCACTCATGACACTGATATAGTAATAGGAACAACGAAATAATTTGATGAACATGAATAGTTATCTAACGTGTTAAGATTAGCTGGATTATCCTATGATCTGAGTGGGTGTCTGTTCAATGGCGCGTCATTGACATTTTTTAATTGTCTACTCTTGTTGTGCGCGAAAAATAGGGATAGGGTTATGGTGCCCCCTCCCCCCACCCCGGAATAGAGGGAAACATTCAGGGAATATACATAAATTGGATCGATGTTGCAGTTGCATATTTTTTTTCACATATCTTTATTTTTGATTGCTTAAAAAGTGAGATTTTCATACGCAAATTTATTCTGTCAAAACAAAGATGAAAAACTATTCTGTCAATTCATTAGTTTTTGATAGTTGATAGTCCTTGTAGAATAAAACTTATTACAGTAGCAATGTCTATTGCCAACTATTTCTGGTCCTATTACCCTACCTCCATCTTATGACTGACGTGAGCAATATATATGCTTAGCACATGCAAAGATAGTCTCTGTAGAACATAATTGCTTACAGTGTCAATATCTATTACGAACTATTTCTAGTCGTATTACCCTACCTCCATCTTATGACTGACGTGAGCAATATATATGCTTAGCACATGCAAAGATAGTCTCTGTAGAACATAACTGCTTAGAGTGTCAATATCTATTACGAACTATTTCTAGTCGTATTACCCTACCTCCATCTTATGACTGATGTGAGCAATATATATGCTTAGCACATGCAAAGATAGTCTCTGTAGAACATAATTGCTTACAGTGTCAATATCTATTAGGAACTATTTCTTGTCGGATTACAAGATCTAAACTCATTGTTATAACTGACGTGCTATTACGAACTATTCCTTGTTCTATTAATCTAACTCTTTCTTATAACTGACGGGAGCATTATAGATTACTTAGCACATGCACATGATAGTCTCTGCAGAATGCAATTGCTTGCAGTAACAGCATATATTGCGAACTATTTCTTGTCGTATTAATCGAACTCCATCTTATGACTGACATGAGCATTAGAGATGCTTAGCACATGCAAATGATAGTGTTAAAGTCTCGTAACGTTATACGATCTGTCATTATCTAATTACAACAGCATATTTTGCAATGACACAATCGGTAAGGGAAGGTCTGTAAAAATAAACGTAATCAGTATTTTCTTCTAGTAGATTTTGTTGCCATGGATATAAAAATACTTGAGGTTTCATTTGTTTTATCCTGTTATATAGGAAAACGCTATTATTTCATTTATTACTTTTTTGTATTTCCGATCTGTGGTTATGTAATTTTCTTTGATTTTATGTGTGACTGGTATTGTTTTGTTTTCTCTTCGGATTATGTATTGGCCTCTCCATTCTGTTTCTCTGGATTGTCCATTGTTGATTGCCCCTTCGATATTCTCTAATGTTGTTCTACCTAATGCTGCCAGTTTCTCTGGATTGTCCATTGTTGATTGCCCCTTCTGTATTCTCTAATGTGTTTTTACCTAATGTTGCCACTTTCTCTGGATTGTCCATTGTTGATTGCCCCTTCGATATTCTCTAATGTTGTTCTACCTAATGCTGCCAGTTTCTCTGGATTGTCCATTGTTGATTGCCCCTTCTGTATTCTCTAATGTGTTTTTACCTAATGTTGCCACTTTCTCTGGATTGTCCATTGTTGATTGCCCCTTCGATATTCTCTAATGTTGTTCTACCTAATGCTGCCAGTTTCTCTGGATTGTCCATTGTTGATTGCCCCTTCTGTATTCTCTAATGTGTTTTTACCTAATGTTGCCACTTTCTCTGGATTGTCCATTGTTGATTGCCCCTTCGGTATTCTCTAATGTTTTTTTTCTTAATGTTGCCAGTTTCTCTGGATTGTCCATTTTTGATTGCCCCTTCGGTATTCCCTAATGTTTCATTATCATTATATTGACTACGTCCGTACTTTTTGCTGTAGTTCGCATGAATTGAAAATAGATTTCTCTCCAATAAAGGGGATATGGTGTTTTAATCCACTTTCAACAATATTTCAGTTATATCATGGCGGTCAGTTTTATTAGTGGAGGAAACCGGCGTACCCGGAGAAAACCAGCGATTTGCCGCAAGTAATTGACAAACTTTATCATATAATGTTGTATCGAAGTATACCTCGCCTGAGCGAGGGAGAATATGTTACATCAAAATGCATTACTAACAGATCCTTTCTTGATTGCTGGCATAGAAACAAACCTTTGCTTCTTGATTTCTAAGTGAGAAAGTTTACTGTTATAAGAAATGTTTTGAATGTATCAAAGGGGTAATCACAAGTCGTAAACCGAAGAATGACCAAAAGAAAACGTGCTTTGTAGATAATTGTCTCTCTTATTGTCGGAACCCGGGTGGCTCAGTGAGCTCGGTAGCTGGATTACCTAACAACTCATACAAGCATATCACCAATAAGGCGTCGGGTCGCGCCCGGTTTTGTAAATTACAAAAAAGGGTGCTCTCGACTCGCAGCCGCAAGTGATAAAACTTATCAGTTGCTTGCCCATGGTCGGTGGTTCTCTGCGGGTACTCCGGCTTCCTCCACCACTAAAACTGATCGCCATGAAATAGCTGAAAAAATACTGAAAGTGGCGTTAAACACCAAAAATCAAATCAAATCAAATCAAATCTATTATTGTCCCTTTTCTTTTAGCCACTATGTTGTATATCCTTCTTCTATTTGCAACTTTTGATTACCTCTTTGGTATCTTCAAACTTTGTTTATTAGCTACTAGTAGTATGGTACGAGGTTTTATAAAGATCCTATGGGGAGCCGATTGCATAACCACGTCCTAACCCTAACCCCAACAGCTAACCCTAACCCTAACCCTATGTAAAAAAGTATTTATAATTAACCCTAACCCTATGTAAAAAAAGTATTTATAATTAACCCTAACCCTAGGTAAAAAAAAGTATTTATAATTAACCCTAACCTTCGGTAAAACAGTATTTATAATTAGATAATACGAATGCGATAAAATTCTTATCAATCAAAGTAAATAAAAACCATTGGTGCTATCTATAAAGCGATGTTTACCCGACAATCTGTTAATAGGTAAACAAAGTATTTATAATTATATAATACCCATTTATGGTAACAACGACCGAATTTTTAATCGTTTTATCTTCAAGGTAAAAAAAAACAACCTTTTTTAAATGTTGTCGAAGGCAGATCAATTATATTTTTCAAATATTATTATTTTTTGTTTCCTTTTTTTTAGCGATACTATACATAGATTATCATTTGACTGCATCGAATAAATTGGATTTATATCGTGTGCACTGATGGATCAATTGGTTGTATTTAATTTCATTTGATAAAAAATGAGCATCGCTGGGGAAATCCAACCGATAAAATTGTCTGATGAGTGCATTAAAACGATAAATATCACCGGGTTTTCTTTTTAATAACCTATATAAACAAAACAATGATAGATTTTTAATTTTCTTCCCAATGTTGAGGATGGAGGTTACCCAGTGTGTAGGTCTTATTACTGACCCATTCATTCTATCGTTCTTACTGTAGCCGCTGGCAATATGTTATTCGACACAAACAGGTAGTTATCAAAAGAACGAAAATTTGAAATGGGGAATATTGAGTAGGGGAGGAGTGATTTAAGGCGTGAACAATAACGAAAATTCTGATTCAGTTCTTTTTATTCACTATATGTTGTACACACATTCATTTGTCTTTCAATTCGGCTTTGATCGTCTTTGGGTTTCGAGCGGAGAATTCATTCACGATATCTTCCAGAGTAAAGTTCCTATATCTGGACAGCCAAGTAATTTAATATTTTGGCACCAATAAGACCAAAGGACCTCAACAGGATAGCCAAAATCGGTTAGGACACTTACGTCTGAGGAGGGGGAGGGGACCGTTACAAGATTTACTAATAATTACATTATTTAGTCAGCACCATCTTTCACTTCCAAATATATGCATGTATATGAATATTGTCCACAACAGATTACCTTAAATAAGGGTAATATCAAAGTTACCGAACTCCGAGCAATCTTACAAAGGGAAAGTCAAAACTCATAATTATATAAACAGACAAAATCAGTCAACAACCGGAAAACTGTGAAAACCGTAATGACCCTGACTTGGTACAGGCATTTCTAAAGAAATGGTGGGTTGAATCAGATTTTAAAGCGCCAAACCTCCCCCTTTCATTACGGCTCAAAGTTTCCGGCTGTCACTATAACAGTATTTACAACAATACTTGAACAAAACAGGTAAAACAGTTGTCATAACAGTACCAAACTCAGTGAAGTGAATGTCAAAAATATTTTTACGTCACACATTGATAAAAAAATATTTTTGACATTTTTGTTTTTGACCACTTATCTTTATACATTTTCACTATATAATCTTTTCTGCACTATAACAATTGTGTGTTTGTTTGTTGTGTGTTGCTTTGATTATCTTTGTCTTGTGTTTTGGGTAACCTATGTTGCCAGTTTATCTTTATTGTCCATTTGTCATTGCCCCTTCAGTATTCTCTTACATTTATTTTGTCATTTACCACTCATGACACTGATATAGTAATAGGAACAACGAAATAATTTGATGAACATGAATAGTTACCTAACGTGTTAAGATTAGCTGGATTATCCTATGATCTGAGTGGATGTCTGTTCAATGGCGCGTCACTGACATTTTTTAATTGTCTACTCTTGTTGTGCGCGAAAAATAGGGATAGGGTTATGGTGCCCCCTCCCCCCACCCCGGAATAGAGGGAAACATTCAGGGAATATACATAAATTGGATCGATGTTGCAGTTGCATATTTTTTTTCACATATCTTTATTTTTGATTGCTTAAAAAGTGAGATTTTCATACGCAAATTTATTCTGTCAAAGCAAAGATAAAAACTATTCTGTCAATTCATTAGTTTTTAATAGTTGATAGTCCCTGTAGAATAAAACTTATTACAGTAACAATGTCTATTGCGAACTATTTCTGGTCCTATTACCCTACCTCCATCTTATGACTGACGTGAGCAATATATATGCTTAGCACATGCAAAGATAGTCTCTGTAGAACATAATTGCTTACAGTAACAATATCTATTACGAACTATTTCTAGTCGTGTTACCCTACCTCCATCTTATGACTGACGTGAGCAATATATATGCTTAGCACATGCAAAGATAATCTCTGTAGAACATAATTGCTTACAGTGTCAATATCTATTACGAACTATTTCTAGTCGTGTTACCCTACCTCCATCTTATGACTGATGTGAGCAATATATATGCTTAGCACATGCAAAGATAGTCTCTGTAGAACATAATTGCTTACAGTGTCAATATCTATTACGAACTATTTCTAGTCGTATTACCCTACCTCCATCTTATGACTGACGTGAGCAATATATATGCTTAGCACATGCAAAGATAGTCTCTGTAGAACATAACTGCTTACAGTGTCAATATCTATTAGGAACTATTTCTTGTCGGATTACAAGATCTAAACTCATTGTTATAACTGACGTGCTATTACGAACTATTCCTTGTTCTATTAATCTAACTCTTTCTTATAACTGACGGGAGCATTATAGATTACTTAGCACATGCACATGATAGTCTCTGCAGAATGCAATTGCTTGCAGTAACAGCATATATTGCGAACTATTTCTTGTCGTATTAATCGAACTCCATCTTATGACTGACATGAGCATTAGAGATGCTTAGCACATGCAAATGATAGTGTTAAAGTCTCGTAACGTTATACGATCTGTCATTATCTAATTACAACAGCATATTTTGCAATGACACAATCGGTAAGGGAAGGTCTGTAAAAATAAACGTAATCAGTATTTTCTTCTAGTAGATTTTGTTGCCATGGATATAAAAATACTTGAGGTTTCATTTGTTTTATCCTGTTATATAGGAAAACGCTATTATTTCATTTATTACTTTTTTGTATTTCCGATCTGTGGTTATGTAATTTTCTTTGATTTTATGTGTGACTGGTATTGTTTTGTTTCTCTTCGGATTATGTATTGGCCTCTCCATTCTGTTTCTCTGGATTGTCCATTGTTGATTGCCCCTTCGATATTCTCTAATGTTGTTCTACCTAATGCTGCCAGTTTCTCTGGATTGTCCATTGTTGATTGCCCCTTCTGTATTCTCTAATGTGTTTTTACCTAATGTTGCCACTTTCTCTGGATTGTCCATTGTTGATTGCCCCTTCGATATTCTCTAATGTTGTTCTACCTAATGCTGCCAGTTTCTCTGGATTGTCCATTTTTGATTGCCCCTTCGGTATTCCCTAATGTTTCATTATCATTATATTGACTACGTCCATACTTTTTGCTGTAGTTCGCATGAATTGAAAATAGATTTCTCTCCAATAAAGGGGATATGGTGTTTTACGCCACTTTCAACAATATTTCAGTTATATCATGGCGGTCAGTTTTATTAGTGGAGGAAACCGGCGTACCCGGAGAAAACCAGCGATTTGCCGCAAGTAATTGACAAACTTTATCATAATGTTGTATCGAAGTATACCTCGCCTGAGCGAGGGAGAATATGTTACATCAGAATACATTACTAACAGATCCTTTCTTGATTGCTGGCATAGAAACAAACCTTTGCTTCTTGATTTCTAAGTGAGAAAGTTTACTGTTATAAGAAATGTTTTGAATGTATCAAAGGGGTAAGCACAAGTCGTAAACCGAAGAATGACCAAAAGAAAACGTGCTTTGTAGATAATTGTCTCTCTTATTGTCGGAACCCGGGTGGCTCAGTGAGCTCAGTAGCTGGATTACCTAACAACTCATACAAGCATATCACCAATAAGGCGTCGGGTCGCGCCCGGTTTTGTAAATTACAAAAAGGGTGCTCTCGACTCGCAGCCGCAAGTGATAAAGCTTATCAGTTGCTTGCCCATGGTCGGTGGTTCTCTGCGGGTACTCCGGCTTCCTCCACCACTAAAACTGAACGCCATGAAATAGCTGAAAAAATACTGAAAGTGGCGTTAAACACCAAATATCAAATCAAATCTATTATTGTCCCTTTTCTTTTAGCCACTATGTTGTATATCCTTCTTCTATTTGCAACTTTTGATTACCTCTTTGGTATCTTCAAACTTTGTTTATTAGCTACTAGTAGTATGGTACGAGGTTTTATAAAGATCCTATGGGGAGCCGATTGCATAACCACGTCCTAACCCTAACCCCAACAGCTAACCCTAACCCTAACCCTATGTAAAAAAGTATTTATAATTAATCCTAACCCTAGGTAAAAAAAGAGTATTTATAATTAACCCTAACCTTAGGTAAAACAGTATTTATAATTAGATAATACGAATGCGATAAAATTCTTATCAATCAAAGAAAATAAAAACCATTGGTACTATCTATAAAGCAATGTTTACCCGACAATCTGTAAATAGGTAAACAAAGTATTTATAATTATATAATAACCATTTATGGTAACAACGACCGAATTTTTAATCGTTTTATCTTCAAGGTAAAAAAAAAAACAACCTTTTTTTAAATGTTATCGAAGGCAGATCAATTATATTTTTCAAATATTATTATTTTTTGTTTCCTTTTTTTTTAGCGATACTATACATAGATTATCATTTGACTGCATCGAATAAATTGGATTTATATCGTGTGCACTGATGGATCAATTGGTTGTATTGAATTTCATTTGATAAAAAATGAGCATCGCTGGGGAAATCCAACCGATAAAATTGTCTGATGAGTGCATTAAAACGATAAATATCACCGGGTTTTCTTTTTAATAACCTATATAAACAAAACAATGATAGATTTTTAATTTTCTTCCCAATGTTGAGGATGGAGGTTACCCAGTGTGTAGGTCTTATCACTGACCCATTCATTCTATCGTTCTTACTGTAGCCGCTGGCAATATGTTATTCGACACAAACAGGTAGTTATCAAAAGAACGAAAATTCGAAATGGGGAATATTGAGTAGGGGAGGAGTGATTTAAGGCGTGAACAATAACGAAAATTCTGATTCAGTTCTTTTTATTCACTATATGTTGGACACACATTCATTTGTCTTTCAATTCGGCTTTGATCGTCTTTGGGTTTCGAGCGGAGAATTCATTCACGATATCTTCCAGAGTAAAGTTCCTATATCTGTATTTGACGAAATGAACGCAATAGAGTCCACAGGTGTCGCCGTCCTCGCGTTGAACTCGAACTGTGTTGAACTTGTATTGCGGTCTGTTGGCGATCAGCACGTTTCGGAAGCGACGATGATACGTTTCCGGTGCTCGTCCGAATGAATCGAAAAATTCAGCGGGTCCTTCTTTTGGGAAATGAAATGCCACCCAGTGTGTCCCTTTTCGATCGCAAGAGTCCGTGTTGACGACGAAACTCTGGGCTCGGCTCTTTACTCGGGCGAGGAATTGGTCGGCGCAACACACGGTCGCTGGCAGATTTTTAAGGTAGCATTCCAGTTCGTAGCCGTAGGTGCCTTCTAGCTCATCGTCTTCTCTCCTGCATCTCTTGGCGAGAGGTTCGTCGACGGGACATCCACGTATCTGGTGATCTTTCAAACCCCACGCATAAGCGAATACGAGTCCACAGGGTCGACAGGCCAAGAGTTCCGGGTGTTCCTCATCCTCCTCCTCCTCCTCCTCCTCCACATCCTACTCGCGACAGATCATTGGTTTTCTCCTTGAAAGATATAGTCGATATAAGATACTTTAACAAGAATAGCACTGGCTTCACTGATTCAGCAGAAACTGCCTATTCTTTCGGAACTCTCGAGTTCACCAAGGGTTTATCAGTGGTTTTCTCCTTGAAAATTATTTCCTCAACTAACTAAACTGATATAGTGTTTAAAGTGCAATCGATCAACCTTAACCCGTAACCAATCAAATTAATCATTTAATCAATACAACATATAATAACTACGACTCTTCTATAATATTGTTTAATTAAAAATAAATAAATAAAGCAAAAATAAATGTGTTTTTTTTTTTTTTTTTAAATATTTTGACCTTCTAGCACTATGATATTTCATTAGTCATAATGAACACGTGTAGCGTATATGTATGGCTATAAATAGATCAAAGGATGGCGGGGAATGGATATTTAATTGATATCTCATAGATCTCAGTTGTGTGACAAGTGTCGTCAGGACCCTAATTGCTAAGTGGGTTATGTATCATAGAATTTACATCACAGGGGCGGATCCAGGGGGGGGGGGGGGTGGGGCACCCGGCGGCCCCCCCTAAAATTGGAAAAAATATGATTTTTGGCGTAAAATCGTGATTTTTCACACGAAATACCCCAAAAGTTTTCGCGCCTCCCTCCGTTCGGCGCAATTTATTTAAGTACGCCCCCCCTAACTTGAAATCCTGGATCCGCCCCTGCATCACATTTTGTTGTCTGTGTAGTGTATTTGGACCATTTATTCTCTGTGTTTCCCTTTTTTAGCTATTGCATTGTCTGTCCTTCTATTTTCGGCATTTGATTACTGAACTTGGTATCTTTAACCTTTGTTTATCAACTATATGTAGTAGGGTTGGTGGTTTTCTCCTCGAAATGTTTGTTTATCAGCTACTTGTGACAGATCAGTAGTTTTCTCCTTGGAAAATGATTTCCTCAACCAATAAAACTCATAGTAACTGATATAGTGTTTAAAGTGCAATCGATCAACTGTAACCCGTAAACAATCAATTTAATCATTTAATCAATACAACATAAAATAACTACGACTCTTCTATGCCAAAACAAAAAACAAAAACAAAACAAAAATAAATGTGTCTTTTTTGCTTTTTAATATTTTGACCTTCTAGCATTTGAGATATTTCATTAGTCATAATGAACACGTGTAGCGTATATTTTTTCTATATATAGATCAAAGGATGGCGGGAATGGATATTTAAATGGTAGCTCATAGATCACAGTTGTGTGACAAGTATCATATGGACCTTAATTGCTAAATGGGTTATGTATCATAGAAATTACATCACATTTTGTTTACATAATAGCAGTAATAAAAACATAGATATCTAATTTAGTGCGCATGGCATTTATAGAATAACTTTCATCAGTTCCACGGTCCATTAGTCAAAATATTGGAAAGCCAAATAATTTAAAAGTATACGGGAGCATTTAAAGTGATACCATACACTTCAGGTAAAATTTGATCTGCTCGTTTAATTTTCTTATTTTTTTGGCAGTGTGTTTGAATATATCCCCTGTAATAAATATTAAAATTTTAACAAATTCCAACCAAGACTCAGAGCTATCAATTCACTAGCCACATAGCAGCTTTTCTCTCTTTTGATTTGATCACCGAGATGCTTGAAACCTGCATACACACATCATATGATCAAAACGTGTAACTGATTTTAAAGAGTTATCTCCCTGTAGTGTATGGTACCCCCCTTAAATTAAAGAGGGTAGATAAGGTTGACTATGCCTGAGCTATATTTATCTTAGTTTTAATAAATTACATTATTTAGATTAGGAACCTTTCAATTTCAAACATAACATAGAATTTGGAAGAAATTTGCTTTTTGAAAATATTGATTGATTGATTCTTGTTTAAGTGAGTTGTATAGTAGCTATGTTCATATTGGGAAGAATTTTATAAACAATAAATCATATAATTATTATGAAAACAAATTTAAGGTTATCAGAACAGGTGACCTTTGCTGAATTTGGTAATCCTGGGTTGCGTTCAATATCGTAGCAGATAGCCTAGCTGCTAGGTAAAATAGCAATAACGTTATTGAACGATTAGCTACGTAGTATTGCTAGCAAATATGGCGCCATTCATATGGAATATAGTTCTTGGAACATTTTAGCTAATCGTATTTGTCCAGTTACCTTAATAAATTATCATCCGTATTAAAAGCGTTGCCACTTCCTGCAATGCCACTAGTTTACCCTACGAAATCAAATTTAGTATTAGCCGCCATCTTGGATTCAAAAGCTAGCAGAATATTTTAAGCTAGCGAGAGCTATGTAGCGGCTAGGCTGTTTCAGTAGGATTTTTCTACGTAGCTCAACCTAGCAGCTACAATGTTGAACGCACCGCGGTTGAGGCTCTTTGGTTTTCTTGCTCTCGAAAAATAATTGGGGTTTCAAATATTTTGACTATGAGCGCCCCCAATGAAGGGTGTTCCAGAAGGTCGCGCACTAAATTTGATATCTACGTTTTAATTTGAGAGTGCCGAATTTGCTTAACTAAAAGTATTGTTTAGTTGATTGATTGCTTGATTGATTGATTGATTGATTGATTGATTGATTGATCGATTGTTGCTTAACCTCAAGTGATTTGCATAGCAGCTATGTTCATATTTGGAAGAAGTTTATAAACAATAATTTATGTAGGTACATTTATTAGATTGATTAATTGTTTATTGGTTAATGTTCAGCGGTATATATGTCATGTATATTCAGGACGAAAGCAATTTCAACAATATAAGAAATATATACATAAATGGGGCAGATGAACGGGAAAACTGCGCAATAACTTTGGACAGCCACTAGAAAAGTGTGATTAGCTCGACACAAACCTTAATCTAATGAACGGTTAACTGGAAGAGAAACAAAATGTGTCATTTTTTGTAAATATATTTCCTTGTTCTTTCAACAGAAAACATAATTTATTTATATTGATTGGAGTTTTGTTTCCACAGAGTTGTATCATTACTTTAAAATCAAGATTATTCTATGTTTCATCTGAATAGAAAAAAAATGTGTCATTATTATTTATTAAATATATTTCCTTGTTTCAAGAAAATCATAATCTTATTGTTCCGTGGAGATACATGTTTATAAATCTTTATAGCTAAGCTTACGATAATAGCAGCTTTGACATTTGTCTTATTCTCTTAAATGTGCGCCCATGTTTACAAATACACAAAATGGATACAAATATACAGTCAAATCACCTAATTAGAACCTGTTTGAATATATATATAATTCTAACACTTCTTGGTTTAATTTTCAAGGTAGTGGATGTAGTCGAGTGGTCTAGGGCGCGGGACGTAAGGCTAAGCGAATGGTGCTGCGGTGTATCAATGGTGTGGGTTCAAATCCCGTCGAGGGAAGAACAAAATTTTGACAGCCCCTCTAAAATCTAATTATAGCACTATTTGGTTTAATTTTCAGACGTATATAATATTTAGTATTAACCTAGTATCCTTAGTAACTTTGAGATCCAGTGGGACAGATATATTGTATGGTTGTCACTTGCTTCTAGACGTTTGTATAATATACTTTATTTCCTGTGACTGTATAATGAATCCTTCATTATATATATATATATATATTTAATCCATATATCAAATAAGACCTATTTGAAAGTGAGTTATTGAAATCCAGTTGATTTACACAAGAGTGAATGGGTTTGAGATTTGATTATTCGGTTTGATCCCGCTACATCTGTGTGCCTGTCACAAACCACTGCCTGGATTTCCAATGTCATATGTTGTGGTATTTTGTTTTATATGTTCAATGACTTGAGGTGAGGGGTATGTATTTGTTCGCTTTGATTGTTGATATTGGTGGAATTGTTGACCAACAATCTTTAAACTTTCTTTTCATAAGATACATTGTACTATGTAGAATAATAACCAATGACAAATCATATTTTCTGAAATATAAGCTGAGTATTACGTCATAAGAAACTACATGTGCACCAATTAATTGTAAAAGGATTACGAAACGTATGACGTTTATTGAATGCAACACCGGTCAGACTCTATTATGAATTAGATTTATTGATAAGAGTGGGAGTAGTAATAATTAGAATGACTTTGACATATACAATTTCAATAGTAGCATTTCTAAGCATTATATATTATAGACTAATATCCGTACTCAAATTTCTTAACGTCACATCAACGCCAAAATAGATAAAACGTGCTGAAAAGGATTATAGCATTCCCGGATGCTTCAGATGCATATTATTTATATAATAATGTTATTATTATTATGCTGACTGTTATATGTAGACAAAATATATTGAGAACTATTACAATAAAGGAGGTTCTGATATTGGTGACTAATATATTGGATCAGATAGTCTTGAAAGTGTGAGAATATTCTTTGTTTCATTTAAGGCTTTAAAAATATAAAGATTTTTGAAGTTTGAAATTTAATTAACAACAATAACAAGTATTAAAAAACAGTAGCATTATTGAACATTATTACGGAAATGATACTTAGTTTAAAGCCTTTAGACGACTATGATAGATTGACAGATTGGATCGGCCCCGTGCACGTGGATTAGTTATACATAGCTTGACAGACAGCTGAAAACCAAACCTTCCCCGTGTGAAACTGGCATAGTAGATGTACTATTTTCGCATAGTATATCAACGCTATATAATTCTTTGTGATATATGCCAAAATATCGTATGAAGTTATATTACAGAAGAAATTTACAGAAAGCATAATAATATTGTATACAGTCTTTTTTCGATGTTTTATGATTATTTTCTAAAACATATACATAACCACATCCGTGGTGTAATGGTTAGCCTGCTTGCCTCGAGTGTGGTAGATTGTTGGTAAGAGTCCCGATCGGGTCAAATCAAAGGCTGTGTGTTTGTTGCTTCTCCACAAAGCACGCAGCATTAATGAGAAAGAGCAAATACTGGTTGGTTCGAAATAAGAATAATGTGCCCGCGTGGGGCGACATGTCTATCCGCGGACTGTTGTTTCCGTGAGCTAGGGCTATTAATATCCAACTAGCGTGTTGGTCTAGAACAAAGCAGACCACATCATCATTGCATTGACAAATTAACTTGTTCTCTCCATGATATAGCTGACAAATTGTGGCGTTGGCGTTAAACGATAATCAATTATTCACTCTAAGAAATATATACAGTTCATCAGTCCATCCAATTAGTCAGCTATAATAAACTGTTTAGTTTTCTTACTAAAAACATGACTCACATTTAGTGCGCACGACCCAATTCTGGAATAGCCTGCATCAGGTAAACGCAAAATCGAAACATTTGTAAGCCTAATAAATTAAGTGTTTGGGAGCATTAAAAACATTTACCTGTTGGGAGCCTTCTGTTTGTTTTTCGTCTGCTTTTTATAAACTGATAATGCGATGTTTTGGAACAATCATAATACGTCAGTGATAACGCTTTCTTCAAAATACTATGATTGTCTTAAGGTTTGTCTTAAACTTGCGACTGGTTGGAGGTTTCCTCCCGCTACGCCAATTTTCTTCACCAATGAAACTGACCCCCTCCCCATTATAAACTGTTATTACATTGGGTTTAACAAATAAGCATGAATTTTCTCCACCAAATAATAACCGCTCCCATATAAAATGCTGTGAAATTGAAGTTGATGTTTACTAAATAAGCATGTCTTTGAATTATCACTCAACTCAATCTATGGTCACTGTGGCGTCACTTAAGATTTATGGTTTTCAACGCCACTTCCAACAATATTTCAGTTATATTGTGGCGGCGTCACTTAAGATTTATGGTGTTCAACGCCACTTTCAACAATATTTCATTTATACTGTGGGCGGTATTACTTAAGATTTATACTGTAAGATCCATAAGAGGGTTAAAAGTTCATGTTATGACAATCATCATTTCATCTATATTATTTTATATCATATTCTCAGAGGACGTCATGTTTTAGTAATGTAAGAAACATTCGACATCAAGGGAGTTATCTATGCCATAGTAAAGCATGCATTGCCATTGAAGTGATAATAACAGAGGGTAGACGTGGAACATTTGAGCTTGTTGTACATACAATATTGTTTATGTATAATCTGATGAATGAAAAATTGCCATTGAAGTGATAATAACAGAGGGTAGACGTGGAACATTTGAGCTTGTTGTACATACAATATTGTTTATGTATAATCTGATGAATGAAAAATTGCCATTGAAGTGATAAGAGCAGAGGGTAGACGTGGAACATTTGAGCTTGTTGTACATACAATATTGTTTATGTATAATCTGATGAATGAAAAATTGCCATTGAAGTGATAATAACAGAGGGTAGACGTGGAACATTTGAGCTTGTTGTACATACAATATTGTTTATGTATAATCTGATGAATGAAAAATTGCCATTGAAGTGATAATAACAGAGGGTAGACGTGGAACATTTGAGCTTGTTGTACATACAATATTGTTTATGTATAATCTGATGAATGAAAAATTGCCATTGAAGTGATAATAACAGAGGGTAGACGTGGAACATTTGAGCTTGTTGTACATACAATATTGTTTATGTATAATCTGATGAATGAAAAATTGCCATTGAAGTGATAATAACAGAGGGTAGACGTGGAACATTTGAGCTTGTTGTACATACAATATTGTTTATGTATAATCTGATAAATGAAAAATTGCCATTGAAATGATAATAACAGAAGGTAGACGTGGAACATTTGAGCTTGTTGTACATACAATATTGTTTATGTGTAATCTGATGAATGAAAAATTGCCATTGAAGTGATAATAACAGAGGGTAGACGTGGAACATTTGAGCTTGTTGTACATACAATATTGTTTATGTATAATCTGATGAATGAAAAATTGCCATTGAAGTGATAATAACAGAGGGTAGACGTGGAACATTTGAGCTTGTTGTACATACAATATTGTTTATGTATAATCTGATGAATGAAAAATTGCCATTGAAGTGATAATAACAGAGGGTAGACGTGGAACATTTGAGCTTGTTGTACATACAATATTGTTTATGTATAATCTGATGAATGAAAAATTGCCATTGAAGTGATAATAACAGAGGGTAGACGTGGAACATTTGAGCTTGTTGTAAATACAATATTGTTTATGTGTAATCTGATGGATGAAAAATTGCCATTGAAGTGATAAGAAATAAGGGTAATAACAAAATTACCGAACTCCGAACAATCTTACAAAGGGAAAGTCAAAACTCATAATTATATAAACAGACAAAATCAGTCAACAACCGGAAAACTGTGAAAACCGTAATGACCCTGACTTGGTACAGGCATTTCTAAAGAAATGGTGGGTTGAATCAGATTTTAAGGCGCCAAACCTCCCGCTCTCATTACGGTTCAAAGGTTCCGGCTGTCACTATAACAGTATTTAAACACAGAGTGTAGTCCTTGAAGATCTGAACTTGTTGTACATACAATACTGTTTGTGTTCAATATGATGGATGGACAAAATGCAAAACAGAATATCCTATTTCATATAGTGGATTTGTATTACATTTTCATCAATGAAAGGTAGATTAATTTCATTTCTACAGGGGACGTTGTAAATTAATTATTCATAGAAAATAACTAGATGATGTAAAATTCATATTGAAGCGTAAAACTCACTCACATAATAAATGTAGCCTTAGTCGATTTAGTCCCGCCACATTTTATGTCTGTACCAAGCCAGGACATGTATTTCCAGTTGTTTGTAAGTGGCTCATATCTTATTTACGTTATTTGTGTTTGCTTACGCATAGTGGTGTCCAACACATGTTGTGTTGTGTGCCTTGCTTTGTTTGTCTTTTTCTTAGGATTTATGTACTCTATGTTGCAGCTTCTCTGGTTTGTCAATTACTGATTGGCCCAATCACTTTTCTCTAGCGTTTTCTTCCAACTTCAGATGGTGTGGTCCTTTTGTGTTCAGTGATTCATACAAAAGTGAGTACTTGTCGGTTGTAAGTACTCTTTTCGTATTTGTGGTGTACTAAGTAATCTGTATGTAATATTTGTCCTCCGGATATTAAAATTCGGATAGTTCCATAAACAATATAACTAAGCTTATTTTCTCGGAAGATATATATATAAAATATTATTAAAGTGCTTATATTGGTATATCATCTAGAGGGCATTATATTATTTTTTTTTTTCAATTTGGAAATTATAGCACTGTCTTGCTATGACCTCAAGCAAACTGATCGATTTATATAGAGTATGGATATATTAACAGGCAAAACCTCATGGGTTAAAGAGGTCAAATATTAGGGTTACCCGTGACCAGCTATTTTCGCTCTATATTATTTTTCTTATCTTTCGAATATATGTCGATCGCCTCTGATCATGCAACAAACCAATCCTGCAGATTACTACAATATCACAATTCAGAGAAACTTTGAGCGGATAGAGCTAGCTTAACCCCGCCACTTTCTATAAGTGACTTATACCAAGCCACTGCATTTACGATTTTTATATAAGATTTTGAAACTGTTCCTATGGAGTGGTTTATTTTGTTTTCCATTTTACTCTGACATTTATCTCCATTATAAGGAGCACTTATTGCGAGGTTTGTGTTTTCACAAGACGTACGTGTAATTTACCTGCACAACGAAGTGTGTGCATTATACCTGTGTAGCTTTATATAGTGTTTATAAATTAGGTCGGGTAAGGCCTCTAAATATACGGGTCAGTCTTCTAAATGTTCGGGCAAGGCCTCCAAATTCATAAACATGAGGTGGATATCCAACACTCTACCACAAATAATTACACTGACATATCGTTTAAGAGATGCTATTACAATTCGACACATAAAACGTTTAATCACAATTTAATTCCGTCAACTACTGCAACAAATCAACTTTACAATATCTAACGTTCTCAATCTCCAATTTCCTAACCAATTAAAACTAAAATATTATGTAATCGACATTTTACCAATTAGTATTTTATTCCAAAGTCACAGACACTTATTGACTGGGTATGAGGGTAATAGCACTTTTATTGTCCTCAAGGTACCAACTATTTTCAGAGGCAACGCCGAGGAAACTAGTTGGTACAGAGGAGACAATTAAAGTGCTATTACCAGAATATCAAGTCTATAAGTGTTTTATTATATTGAACAACTGTGCAATTCAAAATTCTAAATTAGGTCTTTTTCTGATGAATTTCTAGTCTACTTTATTAATGCTTGTTAAAACTAATACATTTTCATGTGTGCATTTGAAGAAGAAATTAATTTAAAAAAAAAACCCAAAAAACCATGTGATTAAAGTGCTATTCACCGGTCGGTGAATAGTCATTTGCGCTATTCACCGGTGAATAGTACTTTTCAGACTTTTTATTGCAATAAAATTTATATAGAAAAAGTATGAGAAGTATAATAATTAGCATTAGCACATCACAATTAATTATGAGTTATGTAGCGTTCACTATTTGTATTGCTAATTAAACAGTTATCGCATGCGTTTAATACTAGACCGTAGAATCATGTTTTCTCAGCGATAATTATATTATTTATTTTCTGACTTTTATTGTTTTAATCATTAACAGTTGTAGCGTTCATTCCTTTATATATTTTGTCACACGTTTATTTCCATCAAACTGATTGAATAAATGAACGCGTGTCCAATAGCAATTATCTTACAGTGCACCTGACTGCACGAATTTTATTTTATCACATGACCAGGTATCAGTTAAGTTTCGGAGTATCTGATTGCAAAATGGACTATATTTTACCATAAGACCAGTATTAGATAGCTTTCGTAGAACACACTTCGGCAATGGATTTTAGTTGAACATGACCAGCATAAGTTAGCTATTGGAGCGCTCACTTCAACAACTGATTTTATTTGATCACGTGACCAGTATCAAATATCCGATGGCCATCCCACTGTGTGTCGTGTTAAATAAAATCAGTACACTGAAATATATTTTGATCTATTTTTTTGTTATCTATTATCATTCCCTCTGGTAATTCAATAATGCAAATTTAAGTGAGTCTTTGTATTTGATTTCACGAGACAATGTGTCGGTGTATAATATATAGTATCTGTAATCCCCATAAGCGGCCAATTTTATCAAATTACGACTACACTTAGATGTATATCTACATATCATTGTAATACATTCCCACGAATGTCTACGTAGTATACCTCATCGTACCGTTCAATTAAATGATCCATTTCAATTTAAGTAATTCTACTTTTAAGTGTTTTACGCTCTGAGTTCCATGTTGCCATGTCCGTTACGATTTCCGCATAAAAAACGATGTTTGGTTCGTCTTTACCTCCAGTTGTTCGACTTATTTACGTTATTTATGTTTGTTTCCGTATAGTAGTCCCCAACGCATATTGTGTTGTGTTTTTGTTTGGTTTGTCTTCATCTTGTGTACCCTATTTCTCTGGATTGTTCATTTAAGACTACCCCTCGGTGTTCTCCATATTCTGTACCCTATTTCTCTGGATTGTTCATTTAAGACTACCCCTCGGTGTTCTCCATCTTGTGTACCCTATTTCTCTGGATTGTCCATTTAAGACTACCCCTCGGTGTTCTTCATCTTGTGTACCCTATTTCTCTGGATTGTTCATTTAAGACTACCCCTAGGTGTTCTCCATCTTGTGTACCCTATTTCTCTGGATTGTTCATTTAAGACTACCCCTCGGTGTTCTCCATCTTCTGTACCCTATTTCTCTGGATTGTTCATTTAAGACTTCCCCTGGGTGTTCTCCATCTTCTGTACCCTATTTCTCTGGATTGTTCATTTAAGACTACCCCTCGGTGTTCTCCATCTTGTGTACCCTATTTTTCTGGATTGTTCATTTAGGACTACCCCTCGGTGTTCTCCATCTTGTGTACCCTATTTCTCTGGATTGTTCATTTAGGACTACCCCTAGGTGTTCTTCATCTTGTGTACCCTATTTCTCTGGATTGTTCATTTAAGACTACCCCTCCGTGTTCTCCATCTTGTGTACCCTATTTCTCTGGATTGTTCATTTATGACTACCCCTCGGTGTTCTCCATATTGTGTACCCTATTTCTCTGGATTGTGCATTTAAGACTACCCCTCCGTGTTCTCCATCTTGTGTACCCTATTTCTCTGGATTGTTCATTTAAGACTACCCCTCCGTGTTCTCCATCTTGTGTACCCTATTTCTCTGGATTGTTCATTTAAGACTACCCCTCGGTGTTCTCCATATTGTGTACCCTATTTCTCTGGATTGCTCATTTAAGATTACCCCTCGGTGTTCTCCATCTTGTGTACCCTATTTCTCTGGATTGTTCATTTAAGACTACCCCTCGGTGTTCTTCATCTTGTGTACCCTATTTCTCTGGATTGTTCATTTAAGACTACCCCTCGGTGTTCTCCATATTCTGTACCCTATTTCTCTGGATTGTTCATTTAAGACTACCCCTCGGTGTTCTCCATCTTGTGTACCCTATTTCTCTGGATTGTCCATTTAAGACTACCCCTCGGTGTTCTTCATCTTGTGTACCCTATTTCTCTGGATTGTTCATTTAAAACTACCCCTCGGTGTTCTCCATCTTGTGTACCCTATTTCTCTGGATTGTTCATTTAAGACTACCCCTCGGTGTTCTCCATCTTCTGTACCCTATTTCTCTGGATTGTTCATTTAAGACTTCCCCTGGGTGTTCTCCATCTTCTGTACCCTATTTCTCTGGATTGTTCATTTAAGACTACCCCTCGGTGTTCTCCATCTTGTGTACCCTATTTTTCTGGATTGTTCATTTAGGACTACCCCTCGGTGTTCTCCATCTTGTGTACCCTATTTCTCTGGATTGTTCATTTAGGACTACCCCTCGGTGTTCTTCATCTTGTGTACCCTATTTCTCTGGATTGTTCATTTAAGACTACCCCTCGGTGTTCTCCATCTTGTGTACCCTATTTCTCTGGATTGTTCATTTAAGACTACCCCTCGGTGTTCTCCATATTGTGTACCCTATTTCTCTGGATTGTGCATTTAAGACTACCCCTCCGTGTTCTCCATCTTGTGTACCCTATTTCTCTGGTTTGTTCATTTAAGACTACCCCTCGGTGTTCTCCATCTGGTGTACCCTATTTCTCTGGATTGCTCATTTAAGATTACCCCTCGGTGTTCTCCATCTTGTGTACCCTATTTCTTTGGATTGTTCATTTAAGACTACCCCTCGGTGTTCTCCATATTGTGTACCCTATTTCTCTGGATTGTTCATTTAAGACTACCCCTCGGTGTTCTCCATCTTGTGTACCCTATTTCTCTGGATTGTTCATTTAAGACTACCCCTCGGTGTTCTTCATCTTGTGTACCCTATTTCTCTGGATTGTTCATTTAAGACTAACCCTCCGTGTTCTCCATCTTGTGTACCCTATTTCTCTGGATTGTTCATTTAAGACTACCCCTCGGTGTTCTCCATCTTGTGTACCCTATTTCTCTGGATTGTTCATTTAAGACTACCCCTCGGTGTTCTCCATCTTGTGTACCCTATTTCTCTGGATTGTTCATTTAGGACTACCCCTCGGTGTTCTCCATCTTGTGTACCCTATTTCTCTGGATTGTTCATTTAAGACTACCCCTCGGTGTTCTCCATATTGTGTACCCTATTTCTCTGGATTGTTCATTTAAGACTACCCCTCGGTGTTCTCCATATTGTGTACCCTATTTCTCTGGATTGTTCATTTAAGACTACCCCTCGGTGTTCTCCATCTTGTGTACCCTATTTCTCTGGATTGTTCATTTAAGACTACCCCTCGGTGTTCTTCATCTTGTGTACCCTATTTCTCTGGATTGTTCATTTAAGACTACCCCTCCGTGTTCTCCATCTTGTGTACCCTATTTCTCTGGATTGTTCATTTAAGACTACCCCTCGGTGTTCTCCATCTTGTGTACCCTATTTCTCTGGATTGTTCATTTAAGACTACCCCTCGGTGTTCTCCATCTTGTGTACCCTATTTCTCTGGATTGTTCATTTAGGACTACCCCTCGGTGTTCTCCATCTTGTGTACCCTATTTCTCTGGATTGCTCATTTAAGACTTCCCCTCGGTGTTCTCCATCGTCTGTACCCTATTTCTTTGGATTGTTCATTTAAGACTACTCCTCGGTGTTCTCCATCTTGTGTACCCTATTTCTCTGGATTGTTCATTTAAGACTACCCCTCCGTGTTCCACATCTTGTGTACCCTATTTCTCT
Source organism: Bathymodiolus brooksi (assembly GCA_963680875.1). Classification (NCBI taxonomy): domain Eukaryota; kingdom Metazoa; phylum Mollusca; class Bivalvia; order Mytilida; family Modiolidae; genus Bathymodiolus; species Bathymodiolus brooksi. The sequence goes on from OY804589.1 coordinate 75,978,397, forward strand.
GGATTGTTCATTTAAGACTACCCCTAGGTGTTCTCCATCTTGTGTACCCTATTTCTCTGGATTGTTCATTTAAGACTACCCCTCGGTGTTCTCCATCTTGTGTACCCTATTTCTCTGGATTGTTCATTTAAGACTACCCCTAGGTGTTCTCCATCTTGTGTACCTTATTTCTCTGGATTGTTCATTTAAGACTACCCCTCGGTGTTCTCCATCTTGTGTACCCTATTTCTCTGGATTGCTCATTTAAGACTACCCCTCGGTGTTCTCCATCTTGTGTACCCTATTTCTCTGGATTGTTCATTTAAGACTACCCCTCGGTGTTCTCCATCGTGTGTACCCTATTTCTCTGGATTGCTCATTTAAGACTACCCCTCGGTGTTCTCCATCTTCTGTACCCTATTTCTCTGGATTGTTCATTTAAGACTTCCCCTGGGTGTTCTCCATCTTCTGTACCCTATTTCTCTGGATTGTTCATTTAAGACTACCCCTCGGTGTTCTCCATCTTGTGTACCCTATTTTTCTGGATTGTTCATTTAGGACTACCCCTCGGTGTTCTCCATCTTGTGTACCCTATTTCTCTGGATTGTTCATTTAGGACTACCCCTCGGTGTTCTTCATCTTGTGTACCCTATTTCTCTGGATTGTTCATTTAAGACTACCCCTCCGTGTTCTCCATCTTGTGTACCCTATTTCTCTGGATTGTTCATTTAAGACTACCCCTCGGTGTTCTCCATATTGTGTACCCTATTTCTCTGGATTGTGCATTTAAGACTACCCCTCCGTGTTCTCCATCTTGTGTACCCTATTTCTCTGGATTGTTCATTTAAGACTACCCCTCCGTGTTCTCCATCTTGTGTACCCTATTTCTCTGGATTGTTCATTTAAGACTACCCCTCGGTGTTCTCCATATTGTGTACCCTATTTCTCTGGATTGCTCATTTAAGATTACCCCTCGGTGTTCTCCATCTTGTGTACCCTATTTCTCTGGATTGTTCATTTAAGACTACCCCTCGGTGTTCTTCATCTTGTGTACCCTATTTCTCTGGATTGTTCATTTAAGACTACCCCTCGGTGTTCTCCATATTCTGTACCCTATTTCTCTGGATTGTTCATTTAAGACTACCCCTCGGTGTTCTCCATCTTGTGTACCCTATTTCTCTGGATTGTCCATTTAAGACTACCCCTCGGTGTTCTTCATCTTGTGTACCCTATTTCTCTGGATTGTTCATTTAAAACTACCCCTCGGTGTTCTCCATCTTGTGTACCCTATTTCTCTGGATTGTTCATTTAAGACTACCCCTCGGTGTTCTCCATCTTCTGTACCCTATTTTCTGGATTGTTCATTTAAGACTTCCCCTGGGTGTTCTCCATCTTCTGTACCCTATTTCTCTGGATTGTTCATTTAAGACTACCCCTCGGTGTTCTCCATCTTGTGTACCCTATTTTTCTGGATTGTTCATTTAGGACTACCCCTCGGTGTTCTCCATCTTGTGTACCCTATTTCTCTGGATTGTTCATTTAGGACTACCCCTCGGTGTTCTTCATCTTGTGTACCCTATTTCTCTGGATTGTTCATTTAAGACTACCCCTCGGTGTTCTCCATCTTGTGTACCCTATTTCTCTGGATTGTTCATTTAAGACTACCCCTCGGTGTTCTCCATATTGTGTACCCTATTTCTCTGGATTGTGCATTTAAGACTACCCCTCCGTGTTCTCCATCTTGTGTACCCTATTTCTCTGGTTTGTTCATTTAAGACTACCCCTCGGTGTTCTCCATCTTGTGTACCCTATTTCTCTGGATTGCTCATTTAAGATTACCCCTCGGTGTTCTCCATCTTGTGTACCCTATTTCTTTGGATTGTTCATTTAAGACTACCCCTCGGTGTTCTCCATATTGTGTACCCTATTTCTCTGGATTGTTCATTTAAGACTACCCCTCGGTGTTCTCCATCTTGTGTACCCTATTTCTCTGGATTGTTCATTTAAGACTACCCCTCGGTGTTCTTCATCTTGTGTACCCTATTTCTCTGGATTGTTCATTTAAGACTACCCCTCCGTGTTCTCCATCTTGTGTACCCTATTTCTCTGGATTGTTCATTTAAGACTACCCCTCGGTGTTCTCCATCTTGTGTACCCTATTTCTCTGGATTGTTCATTTAAGACTACCCCTCGGTGTTCTCCATCTTGTGTACCCTATTTCTCTGGATTGTTCATTTAGGACTACCCCTCGGTGTTCTCCATCTTGTGTACCCTATTTCTCTGGATTGTTCATTTAAGACTACCCCTCGGTGTTCTCCATATTGTGTACCCTATTTCTCTGGATTGTTCATTTAAGACTACCCCTCGGTGTTCTCCATATTGTGTACCCTATTTCTCTGGATTGTTCATTGAAGACTACCCCTCGGTGTTCTCCATCTTGTGTACCCTATTTCTCTGGATTGTTCATTTAAGACTACCCCTCGGTGTTCTTCATCTTGTGTACCCTATTTCTCTGGATTGTTCATTTAAGACTACCCCTCGGTGTTCTCCATCTTGTGTACCCTATTTCTCTGGATTGTTCATTTAAGACTACCCCTCCGTGTTCTCCATCTTGTGTACCCTATTTCTCTGGATTGTTCATTTAAGACTACCCCTCGGTGTTCTCCATCTTGTGTACCCTATTTCTCTGGATTGTTCATTTAAGACTACCCCTCGGTGTTCTCCATCTTGTGTACCCTATTTCTCTGGATTGTTCATTTAGGACTACCCCTCGGTGTTCTCCATCTTGTGTACCCTATTTCTCTGGATTGCTCATTTAAGACTTCCCCTCGGTGTTCTCCATCGTCTGTACCCTATTTCTTTGGATTGTTCATTTAAGACTACCCCTCGGTGTTCTCCATCTTGTGTACCCTATTTCTCTGGATTGTTCATTTAAGACTACCCCTCCGTGTTCTCCATCTTGTGTACCCTATTTCTCTGGATTGTTCATTTAAGACTACCCCTAGGTGTTCTCCAACTTGTGTACCCTATTTCTCTGGATTGTTCATTTAAGACTACCCCTCGGTGTTCTCCATCTTGTGTACCCTATTTCTCTGGATTGTTCATTTAAGACTACCCCTAGGTGTTCTCCATCTTGTGTACCTTATTTCTCAGGATTGTTCATTTAAGACTACCCCTCGGTGTTCTCCATCTTGTGTACCCTATTTCTCTGGATTGCTCATTTAAGACTACCCCTCGGTGTTCTCCATCTTGTGTACCCTATTTCTCTGGATTGTTCATTTAAGACTACCCCTCGGTGTTCTCCATCGTGTGTACCCTATTTCTCTGGATTTCTCATTTAAGACTACCCCTCGGTGTTCTCCATCTTGTGTACCCTATTTCTTTGGATTGTTCATTTAAGACTACCCCTCGGTGTTCTCCATCTTATGTACCCTATTTCTCTGGATTGTTCATTTAAGACTACCCCTCGGTGTTCTCCATATTGTGTACCCTATTTCTCTGGATTGCTCATTTAAGATTACCCCTCGGTGTTCTCCATCTTGTGTACCCTATTTCTTTGGATTGTTCATTTAAGACTACCCCTCAGTGTTCTCCATCTTCTGTACCCTATTTCTCTGGATTGTTCATTTAAGACTACCCCTCGGTGTTCTCCATCTTGTGTACCCTATTTTTCTGGATTGTTCATTTAAGACTACCCCTCGGTGTTCTCCATCTTGTGTACCCTATTTCTCTGGATTGTTCATTTAGGACTACCCCTCGGTGTTCTCCATCTTGTGTACCCTATTTCTCTGGATTGTTCATTTAGGACTACCCCTCGGTGTTCTTCATCTTGTGTACCCTATTTCTCTGGATTGTTCATTTAAGACTACCCCTCCGTGTTCTCCATCTTGTGTACCCTATTTCTCTGGATTGTTCATTTAAGACTACCCCTCGGTGTTCTCCATATTGTGTACCCTATTTCTCTGGATTGTGCATTTAAGACTACCCCTTCGTGTTCTCCATCTTGTGTACCCTATTTCTCTGGATTGTTCATTTAAGACTACCCCTCCGTGTTCTCCATCTTGTGTACCCTATTTCTCTGGATTGTTCATTTAAGACTACCCCTCGGTGTTCTCCATATTGTGTACCCTATTTCTCTGGATTGCTCATTTAAGATTACCCCTCGGTGTTCTCCATCTTGTGTACCCTATTTTTCTGGATTGTTCATTTAGGACTACCCCTCGGTGTTCTCCATCTTGTGTACCCTATTTCTCTGGATTGTTCATTTAGGACTACCCCTCGGTGTTCTTCATCTTGTGTACCCTATTTCTCTGGATTGTTCATTTAAGACTACCCCTCCGTGTTCTCCATCTTGTGTACCCTATTTCTCTGGATTGTTCATTTAAGACTACCCCTCGGTGTTCTCCATATTGTGTACCCTATTTCTCTGGATTGTGCATTTAAGACTACCCCTCCGTGTTCTCCATCTTGTGTACCCTATTTCTCTGGATTGTTCATTTAAGACTACCCCTCCGTGTTCTCCATCTTGTGTACCCTATTTCTCTTGATTGTTCATTTAAGACTACCCCTCGGTGTTCTCCATATTGTGTACCCTATTTCTCTGGATTGCTCATTTAAGATTACCCCTCGGTGTTCTCCATCTTGTGTACCCTATTTTTCTGGATTGTTCATTTAGGACTACCCCTCGGTGTTCTCCATCTTGTGTACCCTATTTCTCTGGATTGTTCATTTAGGACTACCCCTCGGTGTTCTTCATCTTGTGTACCCTATTTCTCTGGATTGTTCATTTAAGACTACCCCTCCGTGTTCTCCATCTTGTGTACCCTATTTCTCTGGATTGTTCATTTAAGACTACCCCTCGGTGTTCTCCATATTGTGTACCCTATTTCTCTGGATTGTGCATTTAAGACTACCCCTCCGTGTTCTCCATCTTGTGTACCCTATTTCTCTGGATTGTTCATTTAAGACTACCCCTCCGTGTTCTCCATCTTGTGTACCCTATTTCTCTGGATTGTTCATTTAAGACTACCCCTCGGTGTTCTCCATATTGTGTACCCTATTTCTCTGGATTGCTCATTTAAGATTACCCCTCGGTGTTCTCCATCTTGTGTACCCTATTTCTCTGGATTGTTCATTTAAGACTACCCCTCCGTGTTCTTCATCTTGTGTACCCTATTTCTCTGGATTGTTCATTTAAGACTACCCCTCGGTGTTCTCCATATTCTGTACCCTATTTCTCTGGATTGCTCATTTAAGATTACCCCTCGGTGTTCTCCATCTTGTGTACCCTATTTCTTTGGATTGTTCATTTAAGACTACCCCTCAGTGTTCTCCATCTTCTGTACCCTATTTCTCTGGATTGTTCATTTAAGACTACCCCTCGGTGTTCTCCATCTTGTGTACCCTATTTTTCTGGATTGTTCATTTAAGACTACCCCTCGGTGTTCTCCATCTTGTGTACCCTATTTCTCTGGATTGTTCATTTAGGACTACCCCTCGGTGTTCTCCATCTTGTGTACCCTATTTCTCTGGATTGTTCATTTAGGACTACCCCTCGGTGTTCTTCATCTTGTGTACCCTATTTCTCTGGATTGTTCATTTAAGACTACCCCTCCGTGTTCTCCATCTTGTGTACCCTATTTCTCTGGATTGTTCATTTAAGACTACCCCTCGGTGTTCTCCATATTGTGTACCCTATTTCTCTGGATTGTGCATTTAAGACTACCCCTTCGTGTTCTCCATCTTGTGTACCCTATTTCTCTGGATTGTTCATTTAAGACTACCCCTCCGTGTTCTCCATCTTGTGTACCCTATTTCTCTGGATTGTTCATTTAAGACTACCCCTCGGTGTTCTCCATATTGTGTACCCTATTTCTCTGGATTGCTCATTTAAGATTACCCCTCGGTGTTCTCCATCTTGTGTACCCTATTTTTCTGGATTGTTCATTTAGGACTACCCCTCGGTGTTCTCCATCTTGTGTACCCTATTTCTCTGGATTGTTCATTTAGGACTACCCCTCGGTGTTCTTCATCTTGTGTACCCTATTTCTCTGGATTGTTCATTTAAGACTACCCCTCCGTGTTCTCCATCTTGTGTACCCTATTTCTCTGGATTGTTCATTTAAGACTACCCCTCGGTGTTCTCCATATTGTGTACCCTATTTCTCTGGATTGTGCATTTAAGACTACCCCTCCGTGTTCTCCATCTTGTGTACCCTATTTCTCTGGATTGTTCATTTAAGACTACCCCTCCGTGTTCTCCATCTTGTGTACCCTATTTCTCTGGATTGTTCATTTAAGACTACCCCTCGGTGTTCTCCATATTGTGTACCCTATTTCTCTGGATTGCTCATTTAAGATTACCCCTCGGTGTTCTCCATCTTGTGTACCCTATTTCTCTGGATTGTTCATTTAAGACTACCCCTCGGTGTTCTTCATCTTGTGTACCCTATTTCTCTGGATTGTTCATTTAAGACTACCCCTCGGTGTTCTCCATATTCTGTACCCTATTTCTCTGGATTGTTCATTTAAGACTACCCCTCGGTGTTCTCCATCTTGTGTACCCTATTTCTCTGGATTGTCCATTTAAGACTACCCCTCGGTGTTCTTCATCTTGTGTACCCTATTTCTCTGGATTGTTCATTTAAAACTACCCCTCGGTGTTCTCCATCTTGTGTACCCTATTTCTCTGGATTGTTCATTTAAGACTACCCCTCGGTGTTCTCCATCTTCTGTACCCTATTTTCTGGATTGTTCATTTAAGACTTCCCCTGGGTGTTCTCCATCTTCTGTACCCTATTTCTCTGGATTGTTCATTTAAGACTACCCCTCGGTGTTCTCCATCTTGTGTACCCTATTTTTCTGGATTGTTCATTTAGGACTACCCCTCGGTGTTCTCCATCTTGTGTACCCTATTTCTCTGGATTGTTCATTTAGGACTACCCCTCGGTGTTCTTCATCTTGTGTACCCTATTTCTCTGGATTGTTCATTTAAGACTACCCCTCCGTGTTCTCCATCTTGTGTACCCTATTTCTCTGGATTGTTCATTTAAGACTACCCCTCGGTGTTCTCCATATTGTGTACCCTATTTCTCTGGATTGTGCATTTAAGACTACCCCTCCGTGTTCTCCATCTTGTGTACCCTATTTCTCTGGATTGTTCATTTAAGACTACCCCTCCGTGTTCTCCATCTTGTGTACCCTATTTCTCTTGATTGTTCATTTAAGACTACCCCTCGGTGTTCTCCATATTGTGTACCCTATTTCTCTGGATTGCTCATTTAAGATTACCCCTCGGTGTTCTCCATCTTGTGTACCCTATTTTTCTGGATTGTTCATTTAGGACTACCCCTCGGTGTTCTCCATCTTGTGTACCCTATTTCTCTGGATTGTTCATTTAGGACTACCCCTCGGTGTTCTTCATCTTGTGTACCCTATTTCTCTGGATTGTTCATTTAAGACTACCCCTCCGTGTTCTCCATCTTGTGTACCCTATTTCTCTGGATTGTTCATTTAAGACTACCCCTCGGTGTTCTCCATATTGTGTACCCTATTTCTCTGGATTGTGCATTTAAGACTACCCCTCCGTGTTCTCCATCTTGTGTACCCTATTTCTCTGGATTGTTCATTTAAGACTACCCCTCCGTGTTCTCCATCTTGTGTACCCTATTTCTCTGGATTGTTCATTTAAGACTACCCCTCGGTGTTCTCCATATTGTGTACCCTATTTCTCTGGATTGCTCATTTAAGATTACCCCTCGGTGTTCTCCATCTTGTGTACCCTATTTCTCTGGATTGTTCATTTAAGACTACCCCTCCGTGTTCTTCATCTTGTGTACCCTATTTCTCTGGATTGTTCATTTAAGACTACCCCTCGGTGTTCTCCATATTCTGTACCCTATTTCTCTGGATTGCTCATTTAAGATTACCCCTCGGTGTTCTCCATCTTGTGTACCCTATTTCTTTGGATTGTTCATTTAAGACTACCCCTCAGTGTTCTCCATCTTCTGTACCCTATTTCTCTGGATTGTTCATTTAAGACTACCCCTCGGTGTTCTCCATCTTGTGTACCCTATTTTTCTGGATTGTTCATTTAAGACTACCCCTCGGTGTTCTCCATCTTGTGTACCCTATTTCTCTGGATTGTTCATTTAGGACTACCCCTCGGTGTTCTCCATCTTGTGTACCCTATTTCTCTGGATTGTTCATTTAGGACTACCCCTCGGTGTTCTTCATCTTGTGTACCCTATTTCTCTGGATTGTTCATTTAAGACTACCCCTCCGTGTTCTCCATCTTGTGTACCCTATTTCTCTGGATTGTTCATTTAAGACTACCCCTCGGTGTTCTCCATATTGTGTACCCTATTTCTCTGGATTGTGCATTTAAGACTACCCCTTCGTGTTCTCCATCTTGTGTACCCTATTTCTCTGGATTGTTCATTTAAGACTACCCCTCCGTGTTCTCCATCTTGTGTACCCTATTTCTCTGGATTGTTCATTTAAGACTACCCCTCGGTGTTCTCCATATTGTGTACCCTATTTCTCTGGATTGCTCATTTAAGATTACCCCTCGGTGTTCTCCATCTTGTGTACCCTATTTTTCTGGATTGTTCATTTAGGACTACCCCTCGGTGTTCTCCATCTTGTGTACCCTATTTCTCTGGATTGTTCATTTAGGACTACCCCTCGGTGTTCTTCATCTTGTGTACCCTATTTCTCTGGATTGTTCATTTAAGACTACCCCTCCGTGTTCTCCATCTTGTGTACCCTATTTCTCTGGATTGTTCATTTAAGACTACCCCTCGGTGTTCTCCATATTGTGTACCCTATTTCTCTGGATTGTGCATTTAAGACTACCCCTCCGTGTTCTCCATCTTGTGTACCCTATTTCTCTGGATTGTTCATTTAAGACTACCCCTCCGTGTTCTCCATCTTGTGTACCCTATTTCTCTGGATTGTTCATTTAAGACTACCCCTCGGTGTTCTCCATATTGTGTACCCTATTTCTCTGGATTGCTCATTTAAGATTACCCCTCGGTGTTCTCCATCTTGTGTACCCTATTTCTCTGGATTGTTCATTTAAGACTACCCCTCGGTGTTCTTCATCTTGTGTACCCTATTTCTCTGGATTGTTCATTTAAGACTACCCCTCGGTGTTCTCCATATTCTGTACCCTATTTCTCTGGATTGTTCATTTAAGACTACCGCTCGGTGTTCTCCATCTTGTGTACCCTATTTCTCTGGATTGTCCATTTAAGACTACCCCTCGGTGTTCTTCATCTTGTGTACCCTATTTCTCTGGATTGTTCATTTAAAACTACCCCTCGGTGTTCTCCATCTTGTGTACCCTATTTCTCTGGATTGTTCATTTAAGACTACCCCTCGGTGTTCTCCATCTTCTGTACCCTATTTTCTGGATTGTTCATTTAAGACTTCCCCTGGGTGTTCTCCATCTTCTGTACCCTATTTCTCTGGATTGTTCATTTAAGACTACCCCTCGGTGTTCTCCATCTTGTGTACCCTATTTTTCTGGATTGTTCATTTAGGACTACCCCTCGGTGTTCTCCATCTTGTGTACCCTATTTCTCTGGAATGTTCATTTAGGACTACCCCTCGGTGTTCTTCATCTTGTGTACCCTATTTCTCTGGATTGTTCATTTAAGACTACCCCTCGGTGTTCTCCATCTTGTGTACCCTATTTCTCTGGATTGTTCATTTAAGACTACCCCTCGGTGTTCTCCATATTGTGTACCCTATTTCTCTGGATTGTGCATTTAAGACTACCCCTCCGTGTTCTCCATCTTGTGTACCCTATTTCTCTGGTTTGTTCATTTAAGACTACCCCTCGGTGTTCTCCATCTTGTGTACCCTATTTCTCTGGATTGCTCATTTAAGATTACCCCTCGGTGTTCTCCATCTTGTGTACCCTATTTCTTTGGATTGTTCATTTAAGACTACCCCTCGGTGTTCTCCATATTGTGTACCCTATTTCTCTGGATTGTTCATTTAAGACTACCCCTCGGTGTTCTCCATCTTGTGTACCCTATTTCTCTGGATTGTTCATTTAAGACTACCCCTCGGTGTTCTTCATCTTGTGTACCCTATTTCTCTGGATTGTTCATTTAAGACTACCCCTCCGTGTTCTCCATCTTGTGTACCCTATTTCTCTGGATTGTTCATTTAAGACTACCCCTCGGTGTTCTCCATCTTGTGTACCCTATTTCTCTGGATTGTTCATTTAAGACTACCCCTCGGTGTTCTCCATCTTGTGTACCCTATTTCTCTGGATTGTTCATTTAGGACTACCCCTCGGTGTTCTCCATCTTGTGTACCCTATTTCTCTGGATTGTTCATTTAAGACTACCCCTCGGTGTTCTCCATATTGTGTACCCTATTTCTCTGGATTGTTCATTTAAGACTACCCCTCGGTGTTCTCCATATTGTGTACCCTATTTCTCTGGATTGTTCATTTAAGACTACCCCTCGGTGTTCTCCATCTTGTGTACCCTATTTCTCTGGATTGTTCATTTAAGACTACCCCTCGGTGTTCTTCATCTTGTGTACCCTATTTCTCTGGATTGTTCATTTAAGACTACCCCTCGGTGTTCTCCATCTTGTGTACCCTATTTCTCTGGATTGTTCATTTAAGACTACCCCTCCGTGTTCTCCATCTTGTGTACCCTATTTCTCTGGATTGTTCATTTAAGACTACCCCTCGGTGTTCTCCATCTTGTGTACCCTATTTCTCTGGATTGTTCATTTAAGACTACCCCTCGGTGTTCTCCATCTTGTGTACCCTATTTCTCTGGATTGTTCATTTAGGACTACCCCTCGGTGTTCTCCATCTTGTGTACCCTATTTCTCTGGATTGCTCATTTAAGACTTCCCCTCGGTGTTCTCCATCGTCTGTACCCTATTTCTTTGGATTGTTCATTTAAGACTACCCCTCGGTGTTCTCCATCTTGTGTACCCTATTTCTCTGGATTGTTCATTTAAGACTACCCCTCCGTGTTCTCCATCTTGTGTACCCTATTTCTCTGGATTGTTCATTTAAGACTACCCCTAGGTGTTCTCCAACTTGTGTACCCTATTTCTCTGGATTGTTCATTTAAGACTACCCCTCGGTGTTCTCCATCTTGTGTACCCTATTTCTCTGGATTGTTCATTTAAGACTACCCCTAGGTGTTCTCCATCTTGTGTACCTTATTTCTCTGGATTGTTCATTTAAGACTACCCCTCGGTGTTCTCCATCTTGTGTACCCTATTTCTCTGGATTGCTCATTTAAGACTACCCCTCGGTGTTCTCCATCTTGTGTACCCTATTTCTCTGGATTGTTCATTTAAGACTACCCCTCGGTGTTCTCCATCGTGTGTACCCTATTTCTCTGGATTTCTCATTTAAGACTACCCCTCGGTGTTCTCCATCTTGTGTACCCTATTTCTTTGGATTGTTCATTTAAGACTACCCCTCGGTGTTCTCCATCTTATGTACCCTATTTCTCTGGATTGTTCATTTAAGACTACCCCTCGGTGTTCTCCATATTGTGTACCCTATTTCTCTGGATTGCTCATTTAAGATTACCCCTCGGTGTTCTCCATCTTGTGTACCCTATTTCTTTGGATTGTTCATTTAAGACTACCCCTCAGTGTTCTCCATCTTCTGTACCCTATTTCTCTGGATTGTTCATTTAAGACTACCCCTCGGTGTTCTCCATCTTGTGTACCCTATTTTTCTGGATTGTTCATTTAAGACTACCCCTCGGTGTTCTCCATCTTGTGTACCCTATTTCTCTGGATTGTTCATTTAGGACTACCCCTCGGTGTTCTCCATCTTGTGTACCCTATTTCTCTGGATTGTTCATTTAGGACTACCCCTCGGTGTTCTTCATCTTGTGTACCCTATTTCTCTGGATTGTTCATTTAAGACTACCCCTCCGTGTTCTCCATCTTGTGTACCCTATTTCTCTGGATTGTTCATTTAAGACTACCCCTCGGTGTTCTCCATATTGTGTACCCTATTTCTCTGGATTGTGCATTTAAGACTACCCCTTCGTGTTCTCCATCTTGTGTACCCTATTTCTCTGGATTGTTCATTTAAGACTACCCCTCCGTGTTCTCCATCTTGTGTACCCTATTTCTCTGGATTGTTCATTTAAGACTACCCCTCGGTGTTCTCCATATTGTGTACCCTATTTCTCTGGATTGCTCATTTAAGATTACCCCTCGGTGTTCTCCATCTTGTGTACCCTATTTCTCTGGATTGTTCATTTAAGACTACCCCTCGGTGTTCTTCATCTTGTGTACCCTATTTCTCTGGATTGTTCATTTAAGACTACCCCTCGGTGTTCTCCATATTCTGTACCCTATTTCTCTGGATTGTTCATTTAAGACTACCCCTCGGTGTTCTCCATATTCTGTACCCTATTTCTCTGGATTGTTCATTTAAGACTACCCCTCGGTGTTCTCCATCTTGTGTACCCTATTTCTCTGGATTGTTCATTTAAGACTACCCCTCGGTGTTCTCCATCGTGTGTACCCTATTTCTCTGGATTTCTCATTTAAGACTACCCCTCGGTGTTCTCCATCTTGTGTACCCTATTTCTTTGGATTGTTCATTTAAGACTACCCCTCGGTGTTCTCCATCTTATGTACCCTATTTCTCTGGATTGTTCATTTAAGACTACCCCTCGGTGTTCTCCATATTGTGTACCCTATTTCTCTGGATTGCTCATTTAAGATTACCCCTCGGTGTTCTCCATCTTGTGTACCCTATTTCTTTGGATTGTTCATTTAAGACTACCCCTCAGTGTTCTCCATCTTCTGTACCCTATTTCTCTGGATTGTTCATTTAAGACTACCCCTCGGTGTTCTCCATCTTGTGTACCCTATTTTTCTGGATTGTTCATTTAAGACTACCCCTCGGTGTTCTCCATCTTGTGTACCCTATTTCTCTGGATTGTTCATTTAGGACTACCCCTCGGTGTTCTCCATCTTGTGTACCCTATTTCTCTGGATTGTTCATTTAGGACTACCCCTCGGTGTTCTTCATCTTGTGTACCCTATTTCTCTGGATTGTTCATTTAAGACTACCCCTCCGTGTTCTCCATCTTGTGTACCCTATTTCTCTGGATTGTTCATTTAAGACTACCCCTCGGTGTTCTCCATATTGTGTACCCTATTTCTCTGGATTGTGCATTTAAGACTACCCCTTCGTGTTCTCCATCTTGTGTACCCTATTTCTCTGGATTGTTCATTTAAGACTACCCCTCCGTGTTCTCCATCTTGTGTACCCTATTTCTCTGGATTGTTCATTTAAGACTACCCCTCGGTGTTCTCCATATTGTGTACCCTATTTCTCTGGATTGCTCATTTAAGATCACCCCTCGGTGTTCTCCATCTTGTGTACCCTATTTCTCTGGATTGTTCATTTAAGACTACCCCTCGGTGTTCTTCATCTTGTGTACCCTATTTCTCTGGATTGTTCATTTAAGACTACCCCTCGGTGTTCTCCATATTCTGTACCCTATTTCTCTGGATTGTTCATTTAAGACTACCCCTCGGTGTTCTCCATCTTGTGTACCCTATTTCTCTGGATTGTCCATTTAAGACTACCCCTCGGTGTTCTCCATCTTGTGTACCCTATTTTTCTGGATTGTTCATTTAGGACTACCCCTCGGTGTTCTCCATCTTGTGTACCCTATTTCTCTGGATTGTTCATTTAGGACTACCCCTCGGTGTTCTTCATCTTGTGTACCCTATTTCTCTGGATTGTTCATTTTAGACTTCCCCTCGGTGTTCTCCATCTTGTGTACCCTATTTCTCTGGATTGTTCATTTAAGACTACCCCTCGGTGTTCTCCATATTGTGTACCCTATTTCTCTGGATTGTGCATTTAAGACTACCCCTCCGTGTTCTCCATCTTGTGTACCCTATTTTTCTGGTTTGTTCATTTAAGACTACCCCTCGGTGTTCTCCATCTTGTGTACCCTATTTCTCTGGATTGCTCATTTAAGATTACCCCTCGGTGTTCTCCATCTTGTGTACCCTATTTCTTTGGATTGTTCATTTAAGACTACCCCTCGGTGTTCTCCATATTGTGTACCCTATTTCTCTGGATTGTTCATTTAAGACTACCCCTCGGTGTTCTCCATCTTGTGTACCCTATTTCTCTGGATTGTTCATTTAAGACTACCCCTCGGTGTTCTTCATCTTGTGTACCCTATTTCTCTGGATTGTTCATTTAAGACTACCCCTCCGTGTTCTCCATCTTGTGTACCCTATTTCTCTGGATTGTTCATTTAAGACTACCCCTCGGTGTTCTCCATCTTGTGTACCCTATATCTCTGGATTGTTCATTTAAGACTACCCCTCGGTGTTCTCCATCTTGTGTACCCTATTTCTCTGGATTGTTCATTTAGGACTACCCCTCGGTGTTCTCCATCTTGTGTACCCTATTTCTCTGGATTGCTCATTTAAGACTTCCCCTCGGTGTTCTCCATCGTCTGTACCCTATTTCTTTGGATTGTTCATTTAAGACTACGCCTCGGTGTTCTCCATCTTGTGTACCCTATTTCTCTGGATTGTTCATTAAAGACTACCCCTCCGTGTTCTCCATCTTGTGTACCCTATTTCTCTGGATTGTTCATTTAAGACTACCCCTAGGTGTTCTCCATCTTGTGTACCCTATTTCTCTGGATTGTTCATTTAAGACTACCCCTCGGTGTTCTCCATCTTGTGTACCCTATTTCTCTGGATTGTTCATTTAAGACTACCCCTAGGTGTTCTTCATCTTGTGTACCTTATTTCTCTGGATTGTTCATTTAAGACTACCCCTCGGTGTTCTCCATCTTGTGTACCCTATTTCTCTGGATCGCTCATTTAAGACTACCCCTCGGTGTTCTCCATCTTGTGTACCCTATTTCTCTGGATTGTTCATTTAAGACTACCCCTCGGTGTTCTCCATCTTGTGTACCCTATTTCTTTGGATTGTTCATTTAAGACTACCCCTCGGTGTTCTCCATCTTATGTACCCTATTTCTCTGGATTGTTCATTTAAGACTACCCCTCGGTGTTCTCCATATTGTGTACCCTATTTCTCTGGATTGCTCATTTAAGATTACCCCTCGGTGTTCTCCATCTTGTGTACCCTATTTCTTTGGATTGTTCATTTAAGACTACCCCTCAGTGTTCTCCATCTTTGTACCCTATTTCTCTGGATTGTTCATTTAAGACTACCCCTCGGTGTTCTCCATCTTGTGTACCCTATTTCTCTGGATTGTTCATTTAAGACTACCCCTCGGTGTTCTCCATCTTTGTACCCTATTTCTCTGGATTGTTCATTTAAGACTACCCCTCGGTGTTCTCCATATTGTGTACCCTATTTCTCTAGATTGTTCATTTAAGACTACCCCTCGGTGTTCTCCATATTGTGTACCCTATTTCTCTAGATTGTTCATTTAAGACTACCCCTCGGTGTTCTCCATCTTTTGTACCCTATTTCTCTGGATTGTTCATTTAAGACTACCCCTCGGTGTTCTCCATTTTGTGTACCCTATTTTCTGGATTGTTCATTTAAGACTACCCCTCGGTGTTCTCCATCTTCTGTACCCTATTTCTCTGGATTGTTCATTTAAGACTACCCCTCGGTGTTCTCTCTCTTCTGTACCCTATTACTCTGGATTGTTCATTTAAGACTACCCCTCGGTGTTCTTCATCTTGTGTACCCTATTTCTCTGGATTGTTCATTTAAGACTTCCCCTGGGTGTTCTCCATCTTCTGTACCCTATTTCTCTGGATTGTTCATTTAAGACTACCCCTCGGTGTTCTCCATCTTGTGTACCCTATTTCTCTGGATTGTTCATTTAAGACTACCCCTCGGTGTTCTTCATCTTATGTACCCTATTTCTCTGGATTGTTCATTTAAGACTAACCCTCGGTGTTCTTCATCTTGTGTACCCTATTTCTCTGGATTGTGCATTTAAGACTACCCCTCGGTGTTCTCCATCTTGTGTACCCTATTTCTCTGGATTGTTCATTTAAGACTACCCCTCCGTGTTCTCCATCTTGTGTACCCTATTTCTCTGGATTGTTCATTTAAGACTACCCCTAGGTGTTCTCCATCTTGTGTACCCTATTTCTCTGGATTGTTCATTTAAGACTACCCCTCGGTGTTCTCCATCTTCTGTACCCTATTTCTCTGGATTGTTCATTTAAGACTTCCCCTGGGTGTTCTCCATCTTCTGTACCCTATTTCTCTGGATTGTTCATTTAAGACTACCCCTCGGTGTTCTCCATCTTGTGTACCCTATTTTTCTGGATTGTTCATTTAGGACTACCCCTCGGTGTTCTCCATCTTGTGTACCCTATTTCTCTGGATTGTTCATTTAGGACTACCCCTCGGTGTTCTTCATCTTGTGTACCCTATTTCTCTGGATTGTTCATTTATGACTACCCCTCCGTGTTTTCCATCTTGTGTACCCTATTTCTCTGGATTGTTCATTTAAGACTACCCCTCGGTGTTCTCCATATTGTGTACCCTATTTCTCTGGATTGTGCATTTAAGACTACCCCTCCGTGTTCTCCATCTTGTTTACCCTATTTCTCTGGATTGTTCATTTAAGACTACCCCTCGGTGTTCTCCATCTTGTGTACCCTATTTCTCTGGATTGTTCATTTAAGACTACCCCTCGGTGTTCTTCATCTTGTGTACCCTATTTCTCTGGATTGTTCATTTAAGACTACCCCTCGGTGTTCTCCATATTCTGTACCCTATTTCTCTGGATTGTTCATTTAAGACTACCCCTCGGTGTTCTCCATCTTGTGTACCCTATTTCTCTGGATTGTCCATTTAAGACTACCCCTCGGTGTTCTTCATCTTGTGTACCCTATTTCTCTGGATTGTTCATTTAAAACTACCCCTCGGTGTTCTCCATCTTGTGTACCCTATTTCTCTGGATTGTTCATTTAAGACTACCCCTCGGTGTTCTCCATCTTCTGTACCCTATTTCTCTGGATTGTTCATTTAAGACTTCCCCTAGGTGTTCTCCATCTTCTGTACCCTATTTCTCTGGATTGTTCATTTAAGACTACCCCTCGGTGTTCTCCATCTTGTGTACCCTATTTTTCTGGATTGTTCATTTAGGACTACCCCTCGGTGTTCTCCATCTTGTGTACCCTATTTCTCTGGATTGTTCATTTAGGACTACCCCTCGGTGTTCTTCATCTTGTGTACCCTATTTCTCTGGATTGTTCATTTAAGACTACCCCTCGGTGTTCTCCATCTTGTGTACCCTATTTCTCTGGATTGTTCATTTAAGACTACCCCTCGGTGTTCTCCATATTGTGTACCCTATTTCTCTGGATTGTGCATTTAAGACTACCCCTCCGTGTTCTCCATCTTGTGTACCCTATTTCTCTGGTTTGTTCATTTAAGACTACCCCTCGGTGTTCTCCATCTTGTGTACCCTATTTCTCTGGATTGCTCATTTAAGATTACCCCTCGGTGTTCTCCATCTTGTGTACCCTATTTCTTTGGATTGTTCATTTAAGACTACCCCTCGGTGTTCTCCATATTGTGTACCCTATTTCTCTGGATTGTTCATTTAAGACTACCCCTCGGTGTTCTCCATCTTGTGTACCCTATTTCTCTGGATTGTTCATTTAAGACTACCCCTCGGTGTTCTTCATCTTGTGTACCCTATTTCTCTGGATTGTTCATTTAAGACTACCCCTCCGTGTTCTCCATCTTGTGTACCCTATTTCTCTGGATTGTTCATTTAAGACTACCCCTCGGTGTTCTCCATCTTGTGTACCCTATTTCTCTGGATTGTTCATTTAAGACTACCCCTCCGTGTTCTCCATCTTGTGTACCCTATTTCTCTGGATTGTTCATTTAGGACTACCCCTCGGTGTTCTCCATCTTGTGTACCCTATTTCTCTGGATTGCTCATTTAAGACTTCCCCTCGGTGTTCTCCATCGTCTGTACCCTATTTCTTTGGATTGTTCATTTAAGACTACCCCTCGGTGTTCTCCATCTTGTGTACCCTATTTCTCTGGATTGTTCATTTAAGACTACCCCTCCGTGTTCTCCATCTTGTGTACCCTATTTCTCTGGATTGTTCATTTAAGACTACCCCTAGGTGTTCTCCATCTTGTGTACCCTATTTCTCTGGATTGTTCATTTAAGACTACCCCTCGGTGTTCTCCATCTTGTGTACCCTATTTCTTTGGATTGTTCATTTAAGACTACCCCTCGGTGTTCTCCATCTTGTGTACCTTATTTCTCTGGATTGTTCATTTAAGACTACCCCTCGGTGTTCTCCATCTTGTGTACCCTATTTCTCTGGATTGCTCATTTAAGACTACCCCTCGGTGTTCTCCATCTTGTGTACCCTATTTCTCTGGATTGTTCATTTAAGACTACCCCTCGGTGTTCTCCATCGTGTGTACCCTATTTTTCTGGATTGCTCATTTAAGACTACCCCTCGGTGTTCTCCATCTTGTGTACCCTATTTCTTTGGATTGTTCATTTAAGACTACCCCTCGGTGTTCTCCATCTTATGTACCCTATTTCTCTGGATTGTTCATTTAAGACTACCCCTCGGTTTTCTCCATATTGTGTACCCTATTTCTCTGGATTGCTCATTTAAGATTACCCCTCGGTGTTCTCCATCTTGTGTACCCTATTTCTTTGGATTGTTCATTTAAGACTACCCCTCGGTGTTCTCCATCTTTGTACCCTATTTCTCTGGATTGTTCATTTAAGACTACCCCTCGGTGTTCTCCATCTTGTGTACCCTATTTCTCTGGATTTTTCATTTAAGACTACCCCTCGGTGTTCTCCATCTTTGTACCCTATTTCTCTGGATTGTTCATTTAAGACTACCCCTCGGTGTTCTCCATATTGTGTACCCTATTTCTCTAGATTGTTCATTTAAGACTACCCCTCGGTGTTCTCCATATTGTGTACCCTATTTCTCTAGATTGTTCATTTAAGACTACCCCTCGGTGTTCTCCATCTTTTGTACCCTATTTCTCTGGATTGTTCATTTAAGACTACCCCTCGGTGTTCTCCATTTGTGTACCCTATTTTCTGGATTGTTCATTTAAGACTACCCCTCGGTGTTCTCCATCTTCTGTACCCTATTTCTCTGGATTGTTCATTTAAGACTACCCCTCGGTGTTCTCTATCTTCTGTACCCTATTACTCTGGATTGTTCATTTAAGACTACCCCTCGGTGTTCTTCATCTTGTGTACCCTATTTCTCTGGATTGTTCATTTAAGACTTCCCCTGGGTGTTCTCCATCTTCTGTACCCTATTTCTCTGGATTGTTCATTTAAGACTACCCCTCGGTGTTCTCCATCTTGTGTACCCTATTTCTCTGGATTGTTCATTTAAGACTACCCCTCGGTGTTCTACATCTTATGTACCCTATTTCTCTGGATTGTTCATTTAAGACTAACCCTCGGTGTTCTTCATCTTGTGTACCCTATTTCTCTGGATTGTGCATTTAAGACTACCCCTCGGTGTTCTCCATCTTGTGTACCCTATTTCTCTGGATTGTTCATTTAAGACTAACCCTCGGTGTTCTCCATTTTGTGTACCCTATTTCTCTGGATTGTTCATTTAAGACTACCCCTCGGTGTTCTCCATCTTGTGTACCCTATTTCTCTGGATTGTTCATTTAAGACTACCCCTCGGTGTTCTCCATCTTGTGTACCCTATTTCTCTAGATTGTTCATTTAAGACTTCCCCTGGGTGTTCTCCATCTTGTGTACCCTATTTCTCTGGATTGTTCATTTAAGACTACCCCTCGGTGTTCTCCATCTTCTGTACCCTATTTCTCTGGATTGTTCATTTAAGACTACCCCTCGGTGTTCTCCATCTTGTGTACCCTATTTCTCTGGATTGTTCATTTAAGACTACCCCTC
The DNA here is from genome assembly GCA_963680875.1 of Bathymodiolus brooksi. Lineage (NCBI taxonomy): Eukaryota > Metazoa > Mollusca > Bivalvia > Mytilida > Modiolidae > Bathymodiolus > Bathymodiolus brooksi. The sequence continues at coordinate 75,998,307 of OY804589.1, forward strand.
GGTGTTCTCCATCTTGTGTACCCTATTTCTCTGGATTGTTCATTTAAGACTACCCCTCGTTGTTCTCCATATTATGTACCCTATTTCTCTGGATTGTTCATTTAAGACTTCCCCTGGGTGTTCTCCATCTTGTGTACCCTATTTCTCTGGATTGTTCATCTAAGACTACCCCTCGGTGTTCTCCATCTTGTGTACCCTATTTCTCTGGATTGTTCATTTAAGACTACCCCTCGGTGTTCTCCATCTTGTGTACCCTATTTCTCTAGATTGTTCATTTAAGACTACCCCTCCGTGTTCTCCATCTTGTGTACCCTATTTCTCTGGATTGTTCATTTAAGACTACCCCTCGGTGTCCTTCATCTTGTGTACCCTATTTCTCTGGATTGTTCATTTAGGACTACCCCTCGGTGTTCTTCATCTTGTGTACCCTATTTCTCTGGATTGTTCATTTAAGACTACCCCTCCGTGTTTTCCATCTTGTGTACCCTATTTCTCTGGATTGTTCATTTAAGACTACCCCTCGGTGTTCTCCATATTGTGTACCCTATTTCTCTGGATTGTGCATTTAAGACTACCCCTCCGTGTTCTCCATCTTGTGTACCCTATTTCTCTGGATTGTTCATTTAAGACTACCCCTCCGTGTTCTCCATCTTGTGTACCCTATTTCTCTGGATTGTTCATTTAAGACTACCCCTCGGTGTTCTCCATCTTGTGTACCCTATTTCTCTGGATTGTTCATTTAAGACTACCCCTCGGTGTTCTTCATCTTGTGTACCCTATTTCTCTGGATTGTTCATTTAAGACTACCCCTCGGTGTTCTCCATATTCTGTACCCTATTTCTCTGGATTGTTCATTTAAGACTACCCCTCGGTGTTCTCCATCTTGTGTACCCTATTTCTCTGGATTGTCCATTTAAGACTACCCCTCGGTGTTCTTCATCTTGTGTACCCTATTTCTCTGGATTGTTCATTTAAAACTACCCCTCGGTGTTCTCCATCTTGTGTACCCTATTTCTCTGGATTGTTCATTTAAGACTACCCCTCGGTGTTCTCCATCTTCTGTACCCTATTTCTCTGGATTGTTCATTTAAGACTTCCCCTGGGTGTTCTCCATCTTCTGTACCCTATTTCTCTGGATTGTTCTTTTAAGACTACCCCTCGGTATTCTCCATCTTGTGTACCCTATTTTTCTGGATTGTTCATTTAGGACTACCCCTCGGTGTTCTCCATCTTGTGTACCCTATTTCTCTGGATTGTTCATTTAGGACTACCCCTCGGTGTTCTTCATCTTGTGTACCCTATTTCTCTGGATTGTTCATTTAAGACTACCCCTCGGTGTTCTCCATCTTGTGTACCCTATTTCTCTGGATTGTTCATTTAAGACTACCCCTCGGTATTCTCCATATTGTGTACCCTATTTCTCTGGATTGTGCATTTAAGACTACCCCTCCGTGTTCTCCATCTTGTGTACCCTATTTCTCTGGTTTGTTCATTTAAGACTACCCCTCGGTGTTCTCCATCTTGTGTACCCTATTTCTCTGGATTGCTCATTTAAGATTACCCCTCGGTGTTCTCCATCTTGTGTACCCTATTTCTTTGGATTGTTCATTTAAGACTACCCCTCGGTGTTCTCCATATTGTGTACCCTATTTCTCTGGATTGTTCATTTAAGACTACCCCTCGGTGTTCTCCATCTTGTGTACCCTATTTCTCTGGATTGTTCATTTAAGACTACCCCTCGGTGTTCTCCATCTTGTGTACCCTATTTCTCTGGATTGTTCATTTAAGACTACCCCTCCGTGTTCTCCATCTTGTGTACCCTATTTCTCTGGATTGTTCATTTAAGACTACCCCTCGGTGTTCTCCATCTTGTGTACCCTATTTCTCTGGATTGTTCATTTAAGACTACCCCTCCGTGTTCTCCATCTTGTGTACCCTATTTCTCTGGATTGTTCATTTAGGACTACCCCTCGGTGTTCTCCATCTTGTGTACCCTATTTCTCTGGATTGCTCATTTAAGACTTCCCCTCGGTGTTCTCCATCGTCTGTACCCTATTTCTTTGGATTGTTCATTTAAGACTACCCCTCGGTGTTCTCCATCTTGTGTACCCTATTTCTCTGGATTGTTCATTTAAGACTACCCCTCCGTGTTCTCCATCTTGTGTACCCTATTTCTCTGGATTGTTCATTTAAGACTACCCCTAGGTGTTCTCCATCTTGTGTACCCTATTTCTCTGGATTGTTCATTTAAGACTACCCCTCGGTGTTCTCCATCTTGTGTACCCTATTTCTCTGGATTGTTCATTTAAGACTATCCCTAGGTGTTCTCCATCTTGTGTACCTTATTTCTCTGGATTGTTCATTTAAGACTACCCCTCGGTGTTCTCCATCTTGTGTACCCTATTTCTCTGGATTGCTCATTTAAGACTACCCCTCGGTGTTCTCCATCTTGTGTACCCTATTTCTCTGGATTGTTCATTTAAGACTACCCCTCGGTGTTCTCCATCGTGTGTACCCTATTTCTCTGGATTGCTCATTTAAGACTACCCCTCGGTGTTCTCCATCTTGTGTACCCTATTTCTTTGGATTGTTCATTTAAGACTACCCCTCGGTGTTCTCCATCTTATGTACCCTATTTCTCTGGATTGTTCATTTAAGACTACCCCTCGGTTTTCTCCATATTGTGTACCCTATTTCTCTGGATTGCTCATTTAAGATTACCCCTCGGTGTTCTCCATCTTGTGTACCCTATTTCTTTGGATTGTTCATTTAAGACTACCCCTCGGTGTTCTCCATCTTTGTACCCTATTTCTCTGGATTGTTCATTTAAGACTACCCCTCGGTGTTCTCCATCTTGTGTACCCTATTTCTCTGGACTGTTCATTTAAGACTACCCCTCGGTGTTCTCCATCTTTGTACCCTATTTCTCTGGATTGTTCATTTAAGACTACCCCTCGGTGTTCTCCATATTGTGTACCCTATTTCTCTAGATTGTTCATTTAAGACTACCCCTCGGTGTTCTCCATATTGTGTACCCTATTTCTCTAGATTGTTCATTTAAGACTACCCATCGGTGTTCTCCATCTTTTGTACCCTATTTCTCTGGATTGTTCATTTAAGACTACCCCTCGGTGTTCTCCATTTGTGTACCCTATTTTCTGGATTGTTCATTTAAGACTACCCCTCGGTGTTCTCCATCTTCTGTACCCTATTTCTCTGGATTGTTCATTTAAGACTACCCCTCGGTGTTCTCTATCTTCTGTACCCTATTACTCTGGATTGTTCATTTAAGACTACCCCTCGGTGTTCTTCATCTTGTGTACCCTATTTCTCTGGATTGTTCATTTAAGACTTCCCCTGGGTGTTCTCCATCTTCTGTACCCTATTTCTCTGGATTGTTCATTTAAGACTACCCCTCGGTGTTCTCCATCTTGTGTACCCTATTTCTCTGGATTGTTCATTTAAGACTACCCCTCGGTGTTCTTCATCTTATGTACCCTATTTCTCTGGATTGTTCATTTAAGACTAACCCTCGGTGTTCTTCATCTTGTGTACCCTATTTCTCTGGATTGTGCATTTAAGACTACCCCTCGGTGTTCTCCATCTTGTGTACCCTATTTCTCTGGATTGTTCATTTAAGACTAACCCTCGGTGTTCTCCATTTTGTGTACCCTATTTCTCTGGATTGTTCATTTAAGACTACCCCTCGGTGTTCTCCATCTTGTGTACCCTATTTCTCTGGATTGTTCATTTAAGACTACCCCTCGGTGTTCTTCATCTTATGTACCCTATTTCTCTGAATTGTTCATTTAAGACTACCCCTCGGTGTTCTCCATCTTGTGTACCCTATTTCTCTGGATTGTTCATTTAAGACTACTCCTCGGTGTTCTCCATCTTGTGTACCCTATTTCTCTGGATTGTTCATTTAAGACTTCCCCTGGGTGTTCTCCATCTTGTGTACCCTATTTCTCTGGATTGTTCATTTAAGACTACCCCTCGGTGTTCTCCATCTTCTGTACCCTATTTCTCTGGATTGTTCATTTAAGACTACCACTCGGTGTTCTCCATCTTGTGTACCCTATTTCTCTGGATTGTTCATTTAAGACTACCCCTCGGTGTTCTCCATCTTGTGTACCCTATTTCTCTGGATTGTTCATTTAAGACTACCCCTCGGTGTTCTCCATATTATGTACCCTATTTCTCTGGATTGTTCATTTAAGACTTCCCCTGGGTGTTCTCCATCTTGTGTACCCTATTTCTCTGGATTGTTCATCTAAGACTACCCCTCGGTGTTCTCCATCTTGTGTACCCTATTTCTCTGGATTGTTCATTTAAGACTACCCCTCGGTGTTCTCCATCTTGTGTACCCTATTTCTCTAGATTGTTCATTTAAGACTACCCCTCCGTGTTCTCCATCTTGTGTACCCTATTTCTCTGGATTGTTCATTTAAGACTACCCCTCGGTGTCCTTCATCTTGTGTACCCTATTTCTCTGGATTGTTCATTTAAGACTACCCCTCGGTGTTCTCCATCTTGTGTACCCTATTACTCTGGATTGTTCATTTAAGATTACCCCTCGGTGTTCTCCATCTTGTGTACCCTATTTCTCTGGATTGTTCATTTAAGACTACCCCACGGTGTTCTTCATCTTGTGTAACCTATTTCTCTGGATTGTACATTTAAGACTACCCCTTGGTGTTCTCCATCTTGTGTACCCTGTTTCTCTGGATTGTTCATTTAAGACTACCCCTCGGTGTTCTTCATCTTGTGTACCCTATTTCTCTGGATTGGTCATTTAAGACTACCCCTCCGTGTTCTCCATCTTGTGTACCCTATTTCTCTGGATTGTTCATTTAAGACTACCCCTCGGTGTTCTCCATCTTGTGTACCCTATTTCTCTGGATTGTTCATTTAAGACTACCCCTCCGCGTTCTCCATCTTGTGTACCCTATTTCTCTGGATTGTTCATTTAGGACTACCCCTCGGTGTTCTCCATCTTGTGTACCCTATTTCTCTGGATTGCTCATTTAAGACTTCCCCTCGGTGTTCTCCATCGTCTGTAGCCTATTTCTTTGGATTGTTCATTTAAGACTACCCCTCGGTGTTCTCCATCTTGTGTACCCTATTTCTCTGGATTGTTCATTTAAGACTACCCCTCCGTGTTCTCCATCTTGTGTACCCTATTTCTCTGGATTGTTCATTTAAGACTACCCCTAGGTGTTCTCCATCTTGTGTACCCTATTTCTCTGGATTGTTGATTTAGGACTACCCCTCGGTGTTCTCCATCTTGTGTACCCTATTTCTCTGGATTGTTCATTTAAGACTACCCCTAGGTGTTCTCCATCTTGTGTACCCTATTTCTCTGGATTGTTCATTTAAGACTACCCCTCGGTGTTCTCCATCTTGTGTACCCTATTTCTCTGGATTGTTCATTTAAGACTACCCCTCGGTGTTCTCCATATTGTGTACCCTATTTCTCTAGATTGTTCATTTAAGACTACCCCTCGGTGTTCTCCATATTGTGTACCCTATTTCTCTAGATTGTTCATTTAAGACTACCCCTCGGTGTTCTCCATCTTTTGTACCCTATTTCTCTGGATTGTTCATTTAAGACTACCCCTCGGTGTTCTCCATTTGTGTACCCTATTTTCTGGATTGTTCATTTAAGATTACCCCTCGGTGTTCTCCATCTTCTGTACCCTATTTCTCTGGATTGTTCATTTAAGACTACCCCTCGGTGTTCTCTATCTTCTGTACCCTATTACTCTGGATTGTTCATTTAAGACTACCCCTCGGTGTTCTTCATCTTGTGTACCCTATTTCTCTGGATTGTTCATTTAAGACTTCCCCTGGGTGTTCTCCATCTTCTGTACCCTATTTCTCTGGATTGTTCATTTAAGACTACCCCTCGGTGTTCTCCATCTTGTGTACCCTATTTCTCTGGATTGTTCATTTAAGACTACCCCTCGGTGTTCTACATCTTATGTACCCTATTTCTCTGGATTGTTCATTTAAGACTAACCCTCGGTGTTCTTCATCTTGTGTACCCTATTTCTCTGGATTGTGCATTTAAGACTACCCCTCGGTGTTCTCCATCTTGTGTACCCTATTTCTCTGGATTGTTCATTTAAGACTAACCCTCGGTGTTCTCCATTTTGTGTACCCTATTTCTCTGGATTGTTCATTTAAGACTACCCCTCGGTGTTCTCCATCTTGTGTACCCTATTTCTCTGGATTGTTCATTTAAGACTACCCCTCGGTGTTCTCCATCTTGTGTACCCTATTTCTCTAGATTGTTCATTTAAGACTTCCCCTGGGTGTTCTCCATCTTGTGTACCCTATTTCTCTGGATTGTTCATTTAAGACTACCCCTCGGTGTTCTCCATCTTCTGTACCCTATTTCTCTGGATTGTTCATTTAAGACTACCCCTCGGTGTTCTCCATCTTGTGTACCCTATTTCTCTGGATTGTTCATTTAAGACTACCCCTCGGTGTTCTCCATCTTGTGTACCCTATTTCTCTGGATTGTTCATTTAAGACTACCCCTCGGTGTTCTCCATATTATGTACCCTATTTCTCTGGATTGTTCATTTAAGACTTCCCCTGGGTGTTCTCCATCTTGTGTACCCTATTTCTCTGGATTGTTCATCTAAGACTACCCCTCGGTGTTCTCCATCTTGTGTACCCTATTTCTCTGGATTGTTCATTTAAGACTACCCCTCGGTGTTCTCCATCTTGTGTACCCTATTTCTCTAGATTGTTCATTTAAGACTACCCCTCCGTGTTCTCCATCTTGTGTACCCTATTTCTCTGGATTGTTCATTTAAGACTACCCCTCGGTGTCCTTCATCTTGTGTACCCTATTTCTCTGGATTGTTCATTTAGGACTACCCCTCGGTGTTCTTCATCTTGTGTACCCTATTTCTCTGGATTGTTCATTTAAGACTACCCCTCCGTGTTTTCCATCTTGTGTACCCTATTTCTCTGGATTGTTCATTTAAGACTACCCCTCGGTGTTCTCCATATTGTGTACCCTATTTCTCTGGATTGTGCATTTAAGACTACCCCTCCGTGTTCTCCATCTTGTGTACCCTATTTCTCTGGATTGTTCATTTAAGACTACCCCTCCGTGTTCTCCATCTTGTGTACCCTATTTCTCTGGATTGTTCATTTAAGACTACCCCTCGGTGTTCTCCATCTTGTGTACCCTATTTCTCTGGATTGTTCATTTAAGACTACCCCTCGGTGTTCTTCATCTTGTGTACCCTATTTCTCTGGATTGTTCATTTAAGACTACCCCTCGGTGTTCTCCATATTCTGTACCCTATTTCTCTGGATTGTTCATTTAAGACTACCCCTCGGTGTTCTCCATCTTGTGTACCCTATTTCTCTGGATTGTCCATTTAAGACTACCCCTCGGTGTTCTTCATCTTGTGTACCCTATTTCTCTGGATTGTTCATTTAAAACTACCCCTCGGTGTTCTCCATCTTGTGTACCCTATTTCTCTGGATTGTTCATTTAAGACTACCCCTCGGTGTTCTCCATCTTCTGTACCCTATTTCTCTGGATTGTTCATTTAAGACTTCCCCTGGGTGTTCTCCATCTTCTGTACCCTATTTCTCTGGATTGTTCTTTTAAGACTACCCCTCGGTATTCTCCATCTTGTGTACCCTATTTTTCTGGATTGTTCATTTAGGACTACCCCTCGGTGTTCTCCATCTTGTGTACCCTATTTCTCTGGATTGTTCATTTAGGACTACCCCTCGGTGTTCTTCATCTTGTGTACCCTATTTCTCTGGATTGTTCATTTAAGACTACCCCTCGGTGTTCTCCATCTTGTGTACCCTATTTCTCTGGATTGTTCATTTAAGACTACCCCTCGGTATTCTCCATATTGTGTACCCTATTTCTCTGGATTGTGCATTTAAGACTACCCCTCCGTGTTCTCCATCTTGTGTACCCTATTTCTCTGGTTTGTTCATTTAAGACTACCCCTCGGTGTTCTCCATCTTGTGTACCCTATTTCTCTGGATTGCTCATTTAAGATTACCCCTCGGTGTTCTCCATCTTGTGTACCCTATTTCTTTGGATTGTTCATTTAAGACTACCCCTCGGTGTTCTCCATATTGTGTACCCTATTTCTCTGGATTGTTCATTTAAGACTACCCCTCGGTGTTCTCCATCTTGTGTACCCTATTTCTCTGGATTGTTCATTTAAGACTACCCCTCGGTGTTCTCCATCTTGTGTACCCTATTTCTCTGGATTGTTCATTTAAGACTACCCCTCCGTGTTCTCCATCTTGTGTACCCTATTTCTCTGGATTGTTCATTTAAGACTACCCCTCGGTGTTCTCCATCTTGTGTACCCTATTTCTCTGGATTGTTCATTTAAGACTACCCCTCCGTGTTCTCCATCTTGTGTACCCTATTTCTCTGGATTGTTCATTTAGGACTACCCCTCGGTGTTCTCCATCTTGTGTACCCTATTTCTCTGGATTGCTCATTTAAGACTTCCCCTCGGTGTTCTCCATCGTCTGTACCCTATTTCTTTGGATTGTTCATTTAAGACTACCCCTCGGTGTTCTCCATCTTGTGTACCCTATTTCTCTGGATTGTTCATTTAAGACTACCCCTCCGTGTTCTCCATCTTGTGTACCCTATTTCTCTGGATTGTTCATTTAAGACTACCCCTAGGTGTTCTCCATCTTGTGTACCCTATTTCTCTGGATTGTTCATTTAAGACTACCCCTCGGTGTTCTCCATCTTGTGTACCCTATTTCTCTGGATTGTTCATTTAAGACTATCCCTAGGTGTTCTCCATCTTGTGTACCTTATTTCTCTGGATTGTTCATTTAAGACTACCCCTCGGTGTTCTCCATCTTGTGTACCCTATTTCTCTGGATTGCTCATTTAAGACTACCCCTCGGTGTTCTCCATCTTGTGTACCCTATTTCTCTGGATTGTTCATTTAAGACTACCCCTCGGTGTTCTCCATCGTGTGTACCCTATTTCTCTGGATTGCTCATTTAAGACTACCCCTCGGTGTTCTCCATCTTGTGTACCCTATTTCTTTGGATTGTTCATTTAAGACTACCCCTCGGTGTTCTCCATCTTATGTACCCTATTTCTCTGGATTGTTCATTTAAGACTACCCCTCGGTTTTCTCCATATTGTGTACCCTATTTCTCTGGATTGCTCATTTAAGATTACCCCTCGGTGTTCTCCATCTTGTGTACCCTATTTCTTTGGATTGTTCATTTAAGACTACCCCTCGGTGTTCTCCATCTTTGTACCCTATTTCTCTGGATTGTTCATTTAAGACTACCCCTCGGTGTTCTCCATCTTGTGTACCCTATTTCTCTGGATTGTTCATTTAAGACTACCCCTCGGTGTTCTCCATCTTTGTACCCTATTTCTCTGGATTGTTCATTTAAGACTACCCCTCGGTGTTCTCCATATTGTGTACCCTATTTCTCTAGATTGTTCATTTAAGACTACCCCTCGGTGTTCTCCATATTGTGTACCCTATTTCTCTAGATTGTTCATTTAAGACTACCCATCGGTGTTCTCCATCTTTTGTACCCTATTTCTCTGGATTGTTCATTTAAGACTACCCCTCGGTGTTCTCCATTTGTGTACCCTATTTTCTGGATTGTTCATTTAAGACTACCCCTCGGTGTTCTCCATCTTCTGTACCCTATTTCTCTGGATTGTTCATTTAAGACTACCCCTCGGTGTTCTCTATCTTCTGTACCCTATTACTCTGGATTGTTCATTTAAGACTACCCCTCGGTGTTCTTCATCTTGTGTACCCTATTTCTCTGGATTGTTCATTTAAGACTTCCCCTGGGTGTTCTCCATCTTCTGTACCCTATTTCTCTGGATTGTTCATTTAAGACTACCCCTCGGTGTTCTCCATCTTGTGTACCCTATTTCTCTGGATTGTTCATTTAAGACTACCCCTCGGTGTTCTTCATCTTATGTACCCTATTTCTCTGGATTGTTCATTTAAGACTAACCCTCGGTGTTCTTCATCTTGTGTACCCTATTTCTCTGGATTGTGCATTTAAGACTACCCCTCGGTGTTCTCCATCTTGTGTACCCTATTTCTCTGGATTGTTCATTTAAGACTAACCCTCGGTGTTCTCCATTTTGTGTACCCTATTTCTCTGGATTGTTCATTTAAGACTACCCCTCGGTGTTCTCCATCTTGTGTACCCTATTTCTCTGGATTGTTCATTTAAGACTACCCCTCGGTGTTCTTCATCTTATGTACCCTATTTCTCTGAATTGTTCATTTAAGACTACCCCTCGGTGTTCTCCATCTTGTGTACCCTATTTCTCTGGATTGTTCATTTAAGACTACTCCTCGGTGTTCTCCATCTTGTGTACCCTATTTCTCTGGATTGTTCATTTAAGACTTCCCCTGGGTGTTCTCCATCTTGTGTACCCTATTTCTCTGGATTGTTCATTTAAGACTACCCCTCGGTGTTCTCCATCTTCTGTACCCTATTTCTCTGGATTGTTCATTTAAGACTACCACTCGGTGTTCTCCATCTTGTGTACCCTATTTCTCTGGATTGTTCATTTAAGACTACCCCTCGGTGTTCTCCATCTTGTGTACCCTATTTCTCTGGATTGTTCATTTAAGACTACCCCTCGGTGTTCTCCATATTATGTACCCTATTTCTCTGGATTGTTCATTTAAGACTTCCCCTGGGTGTTCTCCATCTTGTGTACCCTATTTCTCTGGATTGTTCATCTAAGACTACCCCTCGGTGTTCTCCATCTTGTGTACCCTATTTCTCTGGATTGTTCATTTAAGACTACCCCTCGGTGTTCTCCATCTTGTGTACCCTATTTCTCTAGATTGTTCATTTAAGACTACCCCTCCGTGTTCTCCATCTTGTGTACCCTATTTCTCTGGATTGTTCATTTAAGACTACCCCTCGGTGTCCTTCATCTTGTGTACCCTATTTCTCTGGATTGTTCATTTAAGACTACCCCTCGGTGTTCTCCATCTTGTGTACCCTATTACTCTGGATTGTTCATTTAAGATTACCCCTCGGTGTTCTCCATCTTGTGTACCCTATTTCTCTGGATTGTTCATTTAAGACTACCCCACGGTGTTCTTCATCTTGTGTAACCTATTTCTCTGGATTGTACATTTAAGACTACCCCTTGGTGTTCTCCATCTTGTGTACCCTGTTTCTCTGGATTGTTCATTTAAGACTACCCCTCGGTGTTCTTCATCTTGTGTACCCTATTTCTCTGGATTGGTCATTTAAGACTACCCCTCCGTGTTCTCCATCTTGTGTACCCTATTTCTCTGGATTGTTCATTTAAGACTACCCCTCGGTGTTCTCCATCTTGTGTACCCTATTTCTCTGGATTGTTCATTTAAGACTACCCCTCCGCGTTCTCCATCTTGTGTACCCTATTTCTCTGGATTGTTCATTTAGGACTACCCCTCGGTGTTCTCCATCTTGTGTACCCTATTTCTCTGGATTGCTCATTTAAGACTTCCCCTCGGTGTTCTCCATCGTCTGTAGCCTATTTCTTTGGATTGTTCATTTAAGACTACCCCTCGGTGTTCTCCATCTTGTGTACCCTATTTCTCTGGATTGTTCATTTAAGACTACCCCTCCGTGTTCTCCATCTTGTGTACCCTATTTCTCTGGATTGTTCATTTAAGACTACCCCTAGGTGTTCTCCATCTTGTGTACCCTATTTCTCTGGATTGTTGATTTAGGACTACCCCTCGGTGTTCTCCATCTTGTGTACCCTATTTCTCTGGATTGTTCATTTAAGACTACCCCTAGGTGTTCTCCATCTTGTGTACCCTATTTCTCTGGATTGTTCATTTAAGACTACCCCTCGGTGTTCTCCATCTTGTGTACCCTATTTCTCTGGATTGCTCATTTAAGACTACCACTCGGTGTTCTCCATCTTGTGTACCCTATTTCTCTGGATTGTTCATTTAAGACTACCCCTCGGTGTTCTCCATCGTGTGTACCCTATTTCTCTGGATTGCTCATTTAAGACTACCCCTCGGTGTTCTCCATCTTGTGTACCCTATTTCTTTGGATTGTTCATTTAAGACTACCCCTCGGTGTTCTCCATCTTATGTACCCTATTTCTCTGGATTGTTCATTTAAGACTACCCCTCGGTGTTCTCCATATTGTGTACCCTATTTCTCTGGATTGCTCATTTAAGATTACCCCTCGGTGTTCTCCATCTTGTGTACCCTATTTCTTTGGATTGTTCATTTAAGACTACCCCTCGGTGTTCTCCATCTTGTGTACCCTATTTCTCTGGATTGTTCATTTAAGACTACCCCTCGGTGTTCTCCATCTTTGTACCCTATTTCTCTGGATTGTTCATTTAAGACTACCCCTCGGTGTTCTTCATCTTATGTACCCTATTTCTCTGGATTGTTCATTTAAGACTAACCCTCGGTGTTCTTCATCTTGTGTACCCTATTTCTCTGGATTGTGCATTTAAGACTACCCCTCGGTGTTCTCCATCTTGTGTACCCTATTTCTCTGGATTGTTCATTTAAGACTAACCCTCGGTGTTCTCCATTTTGTGTAACCTATTTCTCTGGATTGTTCATTTAAGACTACCCCTCGGTGTTCTCCATCTTGTGTACCCTATTTCTCTGGATTGTTCATTTAAGACTACCCCTCGGTGTTCTTCATCTTATGTACCCTATTTCTCTGAATTGTTCATTTAAGACTACCCCTCGGTGTTCTCCATCTTGTGTACCCTATTTCTCTGGATTGTTCATTTAAGACTACCCCTCGGTGTTCTCCATCTTGTGTACCCTATTTCTCTAGATTGTTCATTTAAGACTTCCCCTGGGTGTTCTCCATCTTGTGTACCCTATTTCTCTGGATTGTTCATTTAAGACTACCCCTCGGTGTTCTCCATCTTGTGTACCCTATTTCTCTGGATTGTTCATTTAAGACTACCCCTCGGTGTTCTCCATCTTGTGTACCCTATTTCTCTGGATTGTTCATTTAAGACTACCCCTCGGTGTTCTCCATCTTGTGTACCCTATTTCTCTGGATTGTTCATTTAAGACTACCCCTCGGTGTTCTCCATATTATGTACCCTATTTCTCTGGATTGTTCATTTAAGACTTCCCCTGGGTGTTCTCCATCTTGTGTACCCTATTTCTCTGGATTGTTCATTTAAGACTACCCCTCGGTGTTCTCCATCTTGTGTACCCTATTTCTCTGGATTGTTCATTTAAGACTACCCCTCGGTGTTCTCCATCTTGTGTACCCTATTTCTCTAGATTGTTCATTTAAGACTACCCCTCGGTGTTCTCCATCTTGTGTACCCTATTTCTCTGGATTGTTCATTTAAGACTACCCCTCGGTGTCCTTCATCTTGTGTACCCTATTTCTCTGGATTGTTCATTTAAGACTACCCCTCGGTGTTCTCCATCTTGTGTACCCTATTACTCTGGATTGTTCATTTAAGATTACCCCTCGGTGTTCTCCATCTTGTGTACCCTATTTCTCTGGATTGTTCATTTAAGACTACCCCTCGGTGTTCTTCATCTTGTGTAACCTATTTCTCTGGATTGTTCATTTAAGACTACCCCTCGGTGTTCTCCATCTTGTGTACCCTGTTTCTCTGGATTGTTCATTTAAGACTACCCCTCGGTGTTCTTCATCTTGTGTACCCTATTTCTCTGGATTGTTCATTTAAAACTACCCCTCGGTGTTCTCCATCTTGTGTACCCTATTTCTCTGGATTGTTCATTTAAGACTACCCCTCGGTGTCCTTCATCTTGTGTACCCTATTTCTCTGGATTGTTCATTTAAGACTACCCCTCGGTGTTCTCCATCTTCTGTACCCTATTTCTCTGGATTGTTCATTTAAGACTACCCCTCGGTGTTCTCCATCTTGTGTACCCTATTTCTCTGGATTGTTCATTTAAGACTACCCCTCGGTGTTCTCCATCTTCTGTACCCTATTTCTCTAGATTGTTCATATAAGACTACCCCTCGGTGTTCTCCATCTTGTGTACCCTATTTCTCTGGATTGTTCATTTAAGACTACCCCTCGGTGTTCTCCATATTCTGTACCCTATTTTCTGGATTGTTCATTTAAGACTACCCCTCGGTGTTCTCCATCTTCTGTACCCTATTTCTCTGGATTGTTCATTTAAGACTACCCCTCGGTGTTCTCCATCGTCTGTACCCTATTTCTCTAGATTGTTCATTTAAGACTACCCCTCGGTGTTCTCCATCTTGTGTACCCTATTTCTCTGGATTGTTCATTTAAGACTACCCCTCGGTGTTCTCCATCTTGTGTACCCTATTTCTCTAGATTGTTCATTTAAGACTTCCCCTCGGTGTTCTCCATCTTCTGTACCCTATTTCTCTGGATTGTTCATTTAAGACTACCCCTCGGTGTTCTCCATCTTGTGTACCCTATTTCTCTGGATTGTTCATTTAAGACTACCCCTCGGTGTTCTCCATCGTGTGTACCCTATTTCTGTGGATTGTTCATTTAAGACTACCCCTCGGTGTTCTCCATCGTGTGTACCCTATTTCTCTGGATTGTTCATTTAAGACAACCCCTCGGTGTTCTCCATCTTGTGTACCCTATTTCTCTGGATTGTTCATTTAAGACTATCCCTCGGTGTTCTTCATCTTGTGTACCCTATTTCTCTGGATTGTGCATTTAAGACTACCCCTCGGTGTTCTTCATCTTGTGTACCCTATTTCTCTGGTTTGTTCAGTTAAGACTACCCCTCGGTGTTCTCCATTTTGTGTACCCTATTTTCTGGATTGTTCATTTAAGACTACACCTCGGTGTTCTCCATATTGTGTACCCTATTTCTCTGGATTGTTCATTTAAGACTACCCCTCGGTGTTCTCCATCTTGTGTACCCTATTTCTCTGGATTGTTCATTTAAGACTACCCCTCGGTGTTCTCCATCTTGTGTACCCTATTTCTCTGGATTGTTCATTTAAGACTAACCCTCGGTGTTCTTCATCTTGTGTACCCTATTTCTCTGGATTGTGCATTTAAGACTACCCCTCGGTGTTCTTCATCTTGTGTACCCTATTTCTCTGGTTTGTTCAGTTAGGACTACCCCTCGGTGTTCTCCATTTTGTGTACCCTATTTTCTGGATTGTTCATTTAAGACTACCCCTCGGTGTTCTCCATATTGTGTACCCTATTTCTCTGGATTGTTCATTTAAGACTACCCCTCGGTGTTCTCCATCTTGTGTACCCTATTTCTCTGGATTGTTCATTTAAGACTACCCCTCGGTGTTCTCCATCTTCTGTACCCTATTTCTCTGGATTGTTCATTTAAGACTACCCCTCGTTGTTCTTCATCTTGTGTACCCTATTTCTCTGGATTGTTCATTTAAGACTACCCCTCGGTGTTCTCTAAAGTTTATTTGCAATACATTTACAAGAATGGTTGAAAAGTGACACGAGAGTAATGCTTACGCAACCAGATATTATTGGGGTTCGAGCTTTTTTATTTTTTTAATAGTGTTTGGAAAATCGTTGTTTGTCCTTTTGTCCTTTTCCTTTAGTCATTGTGTTATATGTCCTTCTCCGAGTTACAGCTTCTGATTACCACTTTGGTATCTTTATGCTCTTCTGACACTCTTGTTATTTCTTAACACGTAAATTGTTTTTTTTTTCTTTAGAACAATCCCTGAACAAAAAAAAACCACAACTTTTGAAAAAATATATAATTAAGAAAGTGCTAACAACATGAATTTGATATGTACTTTTTCCATTTAACACGTCAGTGTTAGATATATTTGAAGTTTATTTTCTGAAATATTTGTCCCTAAGCATTGTGAGAATATATTACATATAATATCGAAAACAGCTTTATTAATTGAATTCAGTCTCGCAATCGCTATTAGAGTGTTGATATTTAATCTAAGTCTAGCTTTTTTTTAATTTAAATTCAATAATTATGATGTGCTTAAAGAGATTGAAATATAAAGAATAAGTACAGAAAGAGTTTGAAGATACCAGAGGGGTAATCAGAATCCATTTATCAAAGAAGTACAAGTATAGCAATCTAAAAGATCTTATATGTTTTACAAGTGGTATCCGAGCGAGTGCAGAAATGATAACGTCTTTGGATCTTATTATTTTTTGGTAAATAAACGTTAGAGAATACAGAAGGAACAATAAAAAAGAACAATCCAGAGAAACTGGCAACATAGGGTACACAAGACGAAGATAAACAAAACAAATAAACGTTAGAGAATACAGAAGGAGCAATCAAAAATGGACAATCCAGAGAAACTGGCAACATAGGGTACACAAGACGAAGACAAGCAAAACAAATAAACGTTAGAGAATACCGAAGGAGCAATCAAAAATGGACAATCCAGAGAAACAGGCAAAATCGATCCCACTATACTATAGATCTAATAAAGAAAACCGATGTCCTCGGCCATTATTTATGTATTAGAAGATACACAATGACGTCTGAAAACATAACAGGGAAAAATAGCCAATTGTGAACCAAAATCTAATTGTCAATTCCCTCATTCGCCATCTATACTCAATTGACAAAATACTGTTAAGCCAAGTGTAATATATCAATCTAAGCGACACTAATAATGTGCTAATTAAAGGTGGTGGGCTTAGATTAGTTTGATTGACCCAAACATGGTTGATATTTATATGAATTTTATCTTCAGTGAATTAACATATTTTAATTGAAATCAGAACAGTAGCTATATCTATATAATTGTCAAAGATCTCTGGCAATGATAGACCTGTCGTAAATTATTGTTAAAGTATGATTAATGAGGTTTCTGTATTTATATATAGAAGTGAATTAACAATAGCAGAAATAGAATACAAACAGAGAAGTGTGTTATTTGTCATTGTCTCTGCAGGCTTATCAAAATCTTGAATTTCATATTTGATGAACGATATCACTTCATTGCATGTTGGAGTCGGAGTGGTCGTGATCGTATGCAATCAGTACATATCACTACTAACGTTTTGATTTCGCATCACGCACATGCAAGGTGTATTCGATGCAACATTAGGTGAAAAGTTTGTCATTGATTTGCCGCATGTTTGTGGTTTTCTCCAGGCACTCCGGTTTCCTCCACTAGTAAAACCGACACGATATAACTGACATATTGCTACAAGTGGCGTTAAACACCATGACCCTTAACCTACGCTCAAAGAGAGAATATAAACATGTATATAAAACTGTAAGAGCAATAACAAAATAAAACTAAGGTACGGGTACTCCGGGTTCCACCATCGAAACATCCGACCGCCACGATGTAACTAAAATATTGTTGAGGTGGCGTTAAGCACCTTAGCCCTACTCTCAAAGTTAGTATGACGTGTATATAAAACTGTAAGAGGAATAACAATATAACACTAAGATAGGTGTACTTCGGTTTCCGCCCCATGTTGTTGAATGTGGCGTTAAACATCATAACACTACTCCTAAAGTCAGTATACCAACGTACATGCAACACTGTAACAGGAATAACAAAATATCACTAAGTAATTTTCGTATGGTAATTATATTCCATATCACATGTTATATTAAAAGCCCATTAATCATACTTATACACTAAGGTCTGACAGGACTATCAATTACGTAGATCTTTTACTGTTATTATAACTGTTGTTTTGAGTTCAATTTACAATATTTTGAATTAATGGCGATTCGGATGAATGATAAGAATACGAAACACAACAATACAATTTTCACAGCTCATACTGATTTAGAAAATGTAATAAAACAATTCAAGGTTTACGTATGGTAGTTTAATTTACAACTACCTGTGCAATCACTGCCTATCACCACTAAAGTTGTTAGTTCAAACCCCGTTCATGACGAGTTGTACTCGATACAACATTATGTGATAAAATGTGTCAGTGCTTTGCGACATGTCGGTGGTTTTTTCAGGACACTCCGGTTTCCACCACCAATAAAACTGACCGCCACGATTTGTCTGAAATATTGTTGAAAGTGGCGTTAAACACCATAACGCCTCACATTAGTGACATTAGCCAATCTTGACTATCCTGTTTTAGGCCCTTTAGTATTCTTTCTCCCAAAAATGTTAAAATTTGTTGGTTTTCACATATTTTGACTTTGAGCATGTCTGATGAAGGCTATTCCAGAACCACGTCATGTATACTAAGTTAGATATATCTATTTGTATATCAAAGAAGTTTCTTTACCACTTATAATGTTGGTATCATACACTATTATTCACTAATTCAATTTTCGCAGCTCAAAGTGATTCGGAAATATAGCAAAGCATCTTAAGGTAGTCGGATCGACATCTTCCCATTAATTTATTAGAGCAAATACAAATGTCTGTGTTTTATCCTGCCCTGATTCTATTTGAGGAGTCAAACTACATTGATTGGATAAATATATGTTAAATGGCCAATATAGAGTTGTTCTGGTATCTGATTCATGTAGAGCGACAGTAAAAAAAACCGGTAAGAGTATAAACGCGGACGTGAGAGAGGACATCATTAAAATGAGTAGAGCGACAATTTGCTTTGAACTCTTAGACATTGCAGGATAAACACAATATACGTATATTTTCCGTATATGTACTATTTATTTGCACTCGCTACGAAACAACCTAGAAAACCTTACCAAAGATTCCCTTTTCTTACCTTTTTCTAAATCTCACACGAATTTGTCGCCCATATGCATATATTGTCTATATAATCATTTATTCTTTACTAGTAATTGACTGATTTTAATAGCAATTTCACCACCACGATATAACTGAAATATTGTTCAAAGTGGCGTTGATTGGGTCAAATTTTGCACGCCAGGTTAAGAATGAACAGTAGCTCATTAAATGAGCACCTGTTCATTCGAAATCTGGTGGATTCCCCTAATTTTGCATGTGGTCAAGTCTACATCCCATTTTTTTATATCGTGCAAAAAATATACTGATTTACGTAATGAACTCAATTATACGGTTACTATTGATGTTAAACTTCTACTAATGGGGTCAGACACCTAAGTGTATATCAAAATATAGACATTTTTTCAAGGTACAAAATTTTATTATTAAAAGCAAAAGATTTACATCATAATTCTAAGTTGCATTTCATCTGTATTACTAATTTTATATCTTTCTGTTTTGTTATTCCACTGTCTATTATTGTTTTTTAGATTTGACATGTAGCATGTTCTATAGCTTGTTTGCTATATTAGTCAATTATAATTCATAGGAGACGGATTAGTATAAGCTTAGCTTGTTTCCGAATCCTGTCATGTTAAAACAAAATTTGTGTGTATTGTAACATTATACCAGTTTATCATGAATAAATATGTTTATACCAAGTGGCGTTGAACACCACATTAACCCTTATAGCAAGTTCATTACCACCTATAATTGTGTTATAATTTTTTTCTTCTTATTTTGTCATGTATTTTCTCCTGATTGTAAAAGATTAAAGTCTTGCTAGGTAGAATGTAGCTCTTTGATGTTGTTATTAAGATACACACTAATAAACAAAGAAAGTACAAGTCGTAGTGCAAATCTAAATTTGTAAAGCAGTCTCATTAACTCTCGTAATATATTGTTTGTGATCATATAATTATATATTTTGTTACATTAACTTCTGAACAGACATCATAAGAAATGAAAGTTCTTACTGAAGCAGTCCTTTAATATGCATTTATCCGCAAATTGGACATTTTACCTTTGATGTGTTCCGCTGATAAAGTCTGGATCACTGAACTGACCTTGATCTACAAAACTATTAGGTCAGCTCGTAACTCGCATGCGCAGGTTTATCGGTCAATCTGACGTAAGACCAATTATGACGTCACCGACAGAACAATAACGTCAGTTCTGAAGAACTCGACAGACATTATCACAAATATCCCAGCTATCGGTCTCGTTGAGCTATTAGTGATAGTGTCTGTCTCAACCTTCAAATTGCCATTATTCTATATACTAGTATATCGTCTTCAAGAAAAGGATAGACCGAATGAGTGAATGATTTGTCACCGATATTATATTGCGAATAGGTTATTGTTCGTGTAATGCAAAGCTCGCTGCATTCTGCTAGTCATGCATTATCGTCTCGTTGGGCGCTTACTTCGAGATGTTCTCTACCCAACACAGAGTTTTGTTTTCGGTCATATGGCAATTGGATTCTGGAATGTTATGACATTTTGGGCTGTTTTACCATTTTAATAGTTGTTTTCTCCGAGTACTCAGGTTTCCCCCACCAATAAAACTGGCAGCCACGATATAACTAAAATATTGTTGAAAGTGGCGTTCAGCACCATAACCATGGCCCTAGCCAATTTTACTAAATGGAATGAAATATAAACGTCTAGACAAGAAGAAATAAAATCTTACTGCTATCTAAAAGAAATAATCAGATCATTATGTCAAGTTGTTTTCGAAATTATATCGTACGTGTTGTCAAGCTGCCCAGGGACAAATTCTTCACAGATAATATTAATATCGTTTATAGATGTATGGAAATGCTTAAAGTACAAAATGATATAAATTTCACAATTTTTTAATATTTTTTATAATTTGTTTAAATATAACTAAGGTCAATTTTCCCTAAAGTATAGCTAACCTTAGTAGATTTGGTAATCCTGTATATGCACTTTGGTTTTTTTGCTCCCAAAGTTTTTTTGAATTATTTGGCCTTCCAATATTTTGACTCGACTATGTGCGAACCCGAAGAAATGTTTTGGGAAAAACGGGTCGTGCTCATTAAATTTGACTCCAAACTGCTAATTGCTTTATTCTTACATAATAGATGTTTTACTGAGGTCATTAATTTAACACCAAAAAATTACGTTTAATACGTCAATATGACGCATAAGACTTATCAAAGGCATGTCTTTTGTGTCCTTACAAAACATTATTACATGTGCATGCATGCAAAGCTAACATTATTGTCATGCACGCTAAGCAAACGAAAACTATTTGCAACTATTTCTTCTAACGTTCAGACATTTTGTTTATGTAAATAGTCCTGACATTTCACGTAAATTGTTTTTATTTGACATTTAACAGATATAACTATGTCATATATATGATTTCCTATCACTAAAGCATTACTAAGATGATTAAGAAAACAATGCAAAATATCTCCACTAACGTTGTGAGTTGGAATCCCGCTCAAGCGAGGTGTACTCGATACAACATTATGTGATAAAGTTTATCAGTGACTTACGACAGGACGGTGGTTTTCTCCGGGTACTCCAGTTTCAATAAAACTGATCGCCACGATATATTACTGAATATTGTTGAAAGTGGCGCTAAACACCATAACCCTAACCGAAAATAGAAAATTTAAAGATTTTAGAATGATACTTTCTGTATCATTTTAACAACAATTCTGCATAAATATGTTTTTTTAACAAATATAAAGACACGTGTGTATGCATCAGGGGCGTAGCTAGGTATAAAATGAAATGTAGGCACAACTTGCGGCGAGGGGTCTGGGGGCCGCTTAAGGCCCCCATCATGTCCAGGGCAGAGCCCTGATGGGGGTTCAGGCTCCCAACGGAAAACGATTTTAAGCGTAAATAGATGTACAAATGGCGAAATCTGAACAATAAAAGACATGAAATATATTCTTATTTTATCATGGAAACAATACAAAAATCGAAGTCATTAATATATTTTTGCTGAATATGAAAACTTTTGACTATGTTTCTACACCACTTTTCAGAATAATTTTAAGCTACAAAAATTCAGCATCACAAAGCATTGAATCTATAGCGAAAATTATCATAAATGCAATATGTATGAAAGAAACATTCCCGCAAACATTCAAAGAATAAAGTTTCAGAGTTCATGTAAGCACATGCAGCCATCATGTCCAGCAATATGTACTGGTAATTAGATAAAGTCCAGACGTCTGTTTGTTCTCACTGCAAATTTGTTGATAACATCTTCAACGCTTAGATTTCCGGTTCTGTGAATGTGTAACAACGATTTTGATAATCTCTCATCACCCATTGTAGCTCTAAGACAGTTTTTTACGCAGCGCATCGCACTGAATGAACGCTCGCTAGACGCCGAAGACACTGGCATTGTTATCAATACTGTAAAAATTGCATAAATAGTAGGGTACAAGTCTTGGTTTGTGACATTGAGTGTCTCCAGTAATGTTTGTGGTTTTTACCCATCAACCATATTCCAGCGTGTTTTCCACCTAGCAACTTCATCAAGAAACGCGTGTCTGTCGCCAATATCCGTACGAAAAGAATCAAAGATTGAATTAGTTGTCTGATCTTTTAATGTGTGGAGCTACTCAGCTTATCTTTTTAAACATTTCATCCAAAGTTCTAACTTTAAATTTAGGCCAAATAAAAATATATGTGTGGTTCCGGTTACATTAAAATAAAAAAAACAGGGTAGGTAGGTAGGGATTTTATTTATTTCATATTTTTTGTAACATTGATTCTATGGGAGATACATTGTGACTTTAACAGTGCTTATTGCAAAATGGCAAA
This sequence comes from Bathymodiolus brooksi, assembly GCA_963680875.1. Taxonomy (NCBI): domain Eukaryota; kingdom Metazoa; phylum Mollusca; class Bivalvia; order Mytilida; family Modiolidae; genus Bathymodiolus; species Bathymodiolus brooksi. The sequence continues at coordinate 76,020,819 of OY804589.1, forward strand.
CAAATATTTAGGGTAGGGGCTAAAAAATAGGGTAGGTAGAGTAACCGGAACCACACATATTTTTTTTTATCCTGCAATCAGTACATTTGCTGTACAAATATGCTATACGAATAAATGTTTGCTTTATTCGTACTAGACGAATAAACTTTTCCGCCTACGAATAAACTTTTCAGCATACGAATAAACTTTCCTGGTACCCTGTAGCTATGTACAGCGGAGGGCGCAGACAAGTATGAAACTGGTACTAATGTAACGCGGACCACGAAGAAGACACCCTTGACAACATTTATGAAAGGCGAGGAATGCCGCTTGTTTCTGTCCTTTTTGTTTAAATCTGACAAGTTTTCCGACTTTTTTGAAATTGCAGGATAAACACAATATACGTACATTGTCGTTAAATATAAAATTAATTTGTACTCGCTGCGAAACAGGCCTGAAAAGCTCGCCGAAGGCTCGTTATTCTGCCTGTTTCTAAAGCTCGTACAAATAAATTTCATATTTACCGACAATGTACGTATATTGTATATTTATTTGGCCATAGAGCCAGACATTTTTACACTGCAAGTCAATATCCCGACAACAGTTCTTTTGACGGTCAATGACAACCTAGTATTAAGTATCAATACATTTCTAGATTCAGATGTGAAAAACAAATTGTGTTTTATTTTATGTCAAGACAAAGCCTTTGAAGATAAAATGAACTGTCAATTTCAAAGAGTACTGTCAGTTTCACAGTACTCATTGCAAATGTTTATCTTTCAACTTGTGGAAGCTTGTCATCAGTACAATAAACATAAAACAGACATAATTAAAAAAAAAATGGGGAAAAATTATGTGTAGGCACGTACCTAAAGTGCCTTACGGTAGCTACGCTACTGTACATGTACGTCATAGCTATTGCTATTGCAAAATTCTGATTCAGTTGTTTGTGGTAAATATTGATATCTAATTCGATCACATGTGTATTCTGACACCAGAACAACTTTGAAGATACCAAAGGAATAACATGAAACCGTAAATATATGAATCTATATTATAATAGTTTTTGTCTTTTGTTCCATTAACTGGTATTGTAGAGATCGTTGTGGTCGTGATCGTATGGTAGTTGGATTTACAACTACCTATGCAATCAGTGCTTATCACCACGAATGTTGCGAGCTCGAATCTCACTCAGGCGAAGTGTACTCGATACAACATTATGTGTTCAAGTTTGTCAGTAACTTGCAGCAGTCGGTTGTTTCCACCAACAATAAAACCGACCGCCACGATATAACTGAAATATTGATGAAAGTGGCGTTAAACAACATAACCCTAATCCATAAACGACAATCGTGAAGACAAAACAAAAATATTACAACTAATTTTAAACATTGAAATTCCTATGGTATTGACAAAGTGACGTCAACATGACGTCAAAACATGTACTACCAAAATGATTTTCAAAAAGAGGGTGATTCTGATACAATACACACCTATACATGCCTAATTTAAAACAAAACCTCGAAAAACACGAATTCCCATTAACATGGCACCAGACTAATTCACATATATTTTTGTATATTTATTTAGGCAACATGCCGAAAATTAAGTGCAGTATGTTATTAAAATGGACCAAATCTAATGCACAATTTTGTTGATAAGAAACAACATATAATAAATTAATTTTAGAGTCACATGTTATTTCATACTTGTTTTGATTTGTTTAAAAAGTTGAGGTTATTTTCATATGTACTGAATCTGAAAATAGACGTCGTTCTCAAGGCGTCGCGTGTCGTTGTCATCAGGCGATTTTCTTTAAATGAGGCAACTTTGGGGTTATTTAAATTTATTTCCGATTATTTGCCTTATTTTGAAAAAAATTAATATATTTTCCAATATCATAACAAAAAAAGTTTGAATTAATTTATAAGGATTGATCGAAATTATTTGTTCGGGTCATTCGAAATAACCTCAATCAGGTTGTACACACCCTTGTGTAAATCCGCTACGCGGGATACATGGTGTGTACAACATGATTGTGGTTATTTCTTCTTGAACCGAACAAAAATTGCGATCAATCCTTAATTGTACTTTTAATTACTGTGGAATCATTATTAATCGTGGGTTTCTAATTTTCACTGATTTCGTGGTTAGCTTAAACCACGAAAATAAAAATTCAACGAAATACTATTTTCCCCATTGATTTTTGCCTGTAACGTTTGAAACAATCAATTCAAGAACCCGTGAATAAATGCATTTTGTAGAAATCCCGATAATTGGTGCAAACGAATTAAAGTCTTTCACAGTATTATGTATTCTTTTTTTTTTTATTTCAGATAGCAATTTTGTTCTTGGAAATGCTCAAGCTTCTAGTTGTCCTATTGTCTACTGTTCCGATGGATTTTGTGAACTCACGGGATATGCCCGTGCGCAGGTTATGGGGAAAAGTTGTGCCTGTAAATTTTTGTATGGTTCCGATTCTGAGGAGCAAGAAAAGACGAAAATTGACGAAGCTCTGGATAAACGACAAGAACTTAATACAGAAATATTTCTATACAGGCGAAACAGTAAGTTGTTTTCATTCATAATGATTCGTTGCTTACCGGATTGGTAACTAGAATAACACGACGGATGCCATTAGTGGAGCAGAAACTGCTTACCCTTTCGGAACGCCTGAGTGACTGAGTCCCCCCGATTTTTAGTGGGATTCGTGTTACTCAATATTTAGTTTTATGTGTATGTTTTGTAGATCGTTGTTTGTCCTTTTTCTTTTGGCTATTGTGTTGTCTGTCTTTCTTCGATTTACGAATTCTGATTACCTCCCTTTCGTTAAACTCCTTTTACACAAAAAAAATTTTTTTAGAGGAAAAATCAATACCGATAAGACACATATACATGGCCGCTTAATTTCCAATCTTGGTACAGGAACATTAATAAAATGTGGCGTAATAAAAAGGAATGACAATTACTCATGTGAAGCAATACGAAATCTTCATATTAAGTGAAACATTTATTATCATCAATGGAAATGACAAATCCCATGTTATTTCGGTGAGGTCACATAACCGGTGACATCATAAAGTTAAGGTTATAGGTTAGATTAGTGTTGTGTTTTGTAGATCGTTGTTTGTCCTTTTGTCTCTTTTCTTTTGGCCATTGTGTTATCTGTCGTTCGATTTACGTATTCTGATTACCCCTTTATTATCTTCAAAATCTACTTATAGACTAAACGTGTCAATTCAGTTCTACTGGTTTTGTAAATAAAAATGTATTTAAAGATACAAAAATAGAATAATTATGCAATTATTGTCACTTTCAAGAACAATTTATTGCTGTTAAATCCAATAATTCAAGCGAGACTTAGCAATTCTCATCAACACAATTTTTACATTAGTCATTGTTAGTTCTCTAATCCATATAGCTATCATTACAAATCATTGTAATGTGTCTTGCCGTATTGCACTATTCTGCAGCGTCTCCCAAGTTTAAACCCAATGCGGAGCAAATCTCTTTCCTTAAGATAGATTGTTATGTTCTGGCAGATGAAACGTATTTGAAAATAAATGTAATTACTATCGCCTTTTTGCATTTAAGGAAAAAAGGGTTATGGGCGAGACAAATGTTATCAAGAATTTTATGAGTTTTGTATATTGAATTTCAAGTATTGGATAGAAAAGTCAGTGTAGATGATTTAAAATAAATAGATCCGATTAAATGACAAATCATCGGAAACTACTTTACTAGTCAAAACATAAAACAATCGTATTGTATGCTAAATGTCATATCACATACTAACGAAAACACTTATGAAATGAGTGGTTGCTGCTTAGCGCCTCGTGAGCATTTTACATCTTTATCATTGCGAGAACACATCATGATAAAAACATAATTTCTGGAATTGATCTTTATCATTGCGAGAACACATCATGATAAAAACATAATTTCTGGAATTGATCTTTATCATTGCGAGAACACATCATGATAAAAACATAATTTCTGGAATTTATCTTTATCATTGCGAGAACACATCATGATAAAAACATAATTTCTGGAATTGGTCTTTATCATTGCGAGAACACATCATGATAAAAACATAATTTCTGGAATTGGTCTTTATCATTGCGAGAACACATCATGATAAAAACATAATAATTTCTGGAATTGTTTTCATCATGGTCAAAAGAATAAAAAACCAAATCATTCAATAAAAACGTAGATATCTAATTTAGTGATTACTACGCGTTTCTGGAATAACCTTCATCAAAAGATTAAAAAGCTAAATAAGTCCTTGAGAGCATGAAAAAGAAAGAACCTAAACAGGATATCCAATATCCTCTATGCACGAGCGAGATTGACATTTTATATTTTGGTTTGTTTGTTGATGTTTATTGCCACTTTCAACAATATTTCAGTTATATCGCACCGGTCAGTTTTATTGGTGGAGGAAACCAGATGATTCGGAGAAAACCACCGAACTGTCGCAAGTCACTGACAAACTTTATCACACAATGTTGTACACCTCGCCCTGATTGAGATTCGAACTCACAACATCAGTGGTGATAGGCACTGATTGCATAGGTAGTTGTAAACCCAACTTACCATTCGACCACGGCCACGACGGCCCCATTTATATTTTGGTGAGATGATAATGATTCCTGCTCTAGAACAGCATTCATGTACACCAATTACCTGACCGTGATTTTTATAGTGCTGAAACAACAATCCTCATGTTGGTTGTTGGTCCTACTTCTTAATGTTGCATTCTTAGTAGTTAAAATCCACCTGTGATGTAAATCTATTGTCTAAACTCTCCATTATTTTTAAGGAATGGAGAGTTATGAACAATGTGGACAGGGGGGGAGTTATTGTTCTCTTTGTACTTTAGATACTATACACAGACCTTTTGTTGCTACAAGATTAATAATTAATAAAAAATTAAATAAAGTACAATGGGTGGATTTTAAGTTGGAGAATGTCCTCGTTTCTCTCCATTCCTTAAAAACAATGGGCCTCGGCTCCATTATTTTTAAGGAATGGAGAGTTACTTGGACATTCTCCTATACATAAGTGACAAACATATGTTGGAAAATAGGTGGCATTTTTATCATTAGTCGAAAGGAGCTCGCTAACTTTTACAAAATGAAGCGGTCTAACTTTTAATTGATGCAACAATTCTCACACAAGAAAATACTCATACTAAAGATTTAGTTTATTATTGTATATCTTTATTCTGGTAAACCTTTGTACGTACAATGGTATACAGCTATACAACGATACAATAAATAAATACAGTACTATGATGGATTGCGAATATCTGTAAAATGATTTCAAAAGAATAAAAATGGTTTAATTTAGCTAATGAGGCTATATAGCATTTAATTGTTTATTATTGTTGGTATCTTCCCAAGCAACCGGCCACCTACAGAAGGTTATTTATTAGATCGGACCAACCCACGGATGCACATTCACGATGGGTTGTACCCACACAGCAACAGATAATCTACCTTGTATTGTAAATTACAGTATAATAAAAAAAAAAAAAACGGTCGTTGATATCTGAACAATCTAATTAAATTTAGATGTTTGCTTGTTTGTTTTTGTTTTTATTTTAAATTTAAATGTTTCTTGTTTTTTTTTTTTTATTTATATTATTTAATTTTGATGTTTGTTGTCTTTTTTTCCCTTGGCGATTTGTATCTTCAAAGAACAACTAAGATACAACAAACATCTAATTTTAATTAGAATGATATTTGAATTGCCGTATGGCTTAGTGCATTGAGGTGACTCACTGTCCTAATTGCAAAAGCCTCTCTTTTATTTTTCTAGTAATTATACTTTTTTTGTTTTAACAACATACTTTAGATAGCGCGCTGCACAATTGCGTAATGGAGTTGATCGTGTATAAAACTCCCCTTAGGGAAAATTTCCATATCTTATTGTAGGGGTGGGCAGATATTCAGGTATTTTTCCTAGAAATATATTTGATCATTGATATGTTTTTACTACGAAATACAGACATATTCGACATGTTCTATTATCAGAGGAAGTAACTTAGTTGACAAACAAACAAACAAACAAATACTTTATTATCCCCAGACACAATTCAGTGTACAAGGGGTCAAAACATCAAACAAATACATAGAAATCGACGACAGTAGTTAGACATTTACAACATAAATGCATGTAAACTCAATACATTGAAATTGACAATAGCAGTTAGAAATTTACAACAATATACAAACAGGGTAGCTTGACTCGAACAACGTGACATGCAGTTCGTGGCAAGAGTGTAAACATTTATACTACACGTGGCAGGATATACAATTATGTACTTTGTAAAGTGTTGTTAAGGTTTTATTTATTTGTGTGGGATTACATATTTTAAAGTATGCAGGGTAAGTACTATTTTTTTTAATTATTAGTTTAATTCCATATTCTTGTGAGTAAAGAATAAAAAAAAGAAAGATACTATTATGGTGCAATGAATTATGCCTAAACATATAAAATGTACTAAAACATTAGAACCATTAATATAAAACTGAAAAGGATATTACCAATTTACAAATATTAAATAATTTTTCTAATGTATCCACATATTTTACGATACAACGCTATATTACATAGTGATAGCATCCCTTTCAATACACATAACGAAGGATTTCTTAAGTAATATTCCGGGATAAAATTGTTTCGTATTTCACTAATTTGTGGATATGAACAAATAAATAAATAATGAAATTCATTTCCAATTTCTAGGTTACATAAATGACATTTCCTGTTTTGTTTCAGAATATTTGCCCATCTACCAGTTTCGATAGGAAGTTTCAAATTCGAGCATCTCAGTTTACACATATATATTCTATCAGATGAGGTTCTAGCTTAAATTCGGTTTTGAAATACCATAAAATTCACCTCGTGAAGAACTATTAATCTGTTGAAACCAATGCTGAATATACTGGTCTAACAACTTTTGTTTTAGAACAGATTTTAATACATTTCTATTCATATGTATCTGATCATTCCAAATGAAACTAAGTCCACATTCATCAAAGATTGATTTGACGTATGTAATCCATTTCAAATGTATGGGATTACTTTGATGAAGTTTGAACATAAGTCTGTACATGACACTGGAAAGTTTATTATTATTGCATAGCATGTTATTCCAAAATGTAGCCATTCTCAACTTAATAATAATTTCAAAAAGACAAGATAAGCCTTCTAAAATAAAACAACAATATGCCGATGACAGCTTAAGCTATTTTTATATATATATATATATATATATAATTTATTATTATAGTGCAGCCTGATATATACAAATAATACAATATATGTGTTCAGTTTTATTATATACATTGTATATATTATTATATAAATACTAAAAGTGTTTATCATATATTTCTCAACTTGGCGACCTATTCATATTATAGAGTCAAATATCCCTAGCTAATCTAGCTGCTAAGCTATAGTACCATGCATATATGTTTATGGTGTTTAACGCCACTTTCAACACTATTTCAGTTATATCGTGAGGGTCAGTTTTATTGGTGGAGGAAACCGGAGGACCCGGAGAAAACCACCGACCTGCGCAAATCACTGACAAACTTTATCACATAAAGTTGTATCGAATACACCTCGCCATGAACGGGGTTCGAACTGACAACTTTAGTGGTGAAGGGGACTGATTGCACATGTAGTTGTAGATGCAACTACCATACAATCACGACGACTCCCTACCATGAACATAGAAAGTTACCACCACCCCTTGTTTTAGTATCTACCATTTTTTTCACAATATAGTTCTCTGTGTCAACGCGTTCGTTTTTAAGTGTTTTTCTCTTCACCATTGTTTTCAGTGGTCTTCAGATAAACCTGTGCAAGATTAAATCACGATAACTAAAATAAGATAGGGAAATTAATATTTTCTTCTCGTCATCATCCAACGTCTTCTAATATTTTTGCCTTTGTTTTGCTGTATGAAATTTTCTTGAGGATTGATTTGTACTCTTGTAGGTAGTTGTAATTAAAACGTAGATATCAAATTTAGTGCGCACGACGCGTTCCTGGAATAACCTTCATCAGGTACGCTCAAAATCGAAAGATTGAAAAGCCAGAAAATGTAAAGTTGTGAGGGTAATAAAAACGAAAGGTCGTAAACAGGACAGCCAAAATCGGCTAAGGTCAGCTATGCTTGAAGTAGGAGAATCTTAGTTTTTATTAATAGTTACAATAAATTTCAGTAATAAATACTAAACCATGTCAGTGCCGAAGCACTGATTACTAGTCGGATGATATCCTCGCTAATATTGTCGACACCACGGAATAAAACAATAACTTAATAATGATTTTGGGAATACCAAAATTTAAATTAATGGACAACATGCATTTTTTTTTTTTTTTTTTTATTAATACCAAAATCTGTAACCAATAATATGCATGACCAATTTTTTTCTGCCTATTGTACTCATTTTCTATTTATACCGTAATCTAAATATTTATCATACGAAAATAAAATGAAGACAAATGGAATGACAAATTAAAATGTACAGTGGAACTGTTGCCGTAGTAATTCAGGATTAAGTTGTCAAAAGTCCATTCTATCATTTAATTTATTACGGTTAAAGCATATTCATCGTCATTACAGTTGTCAGTATGATAAATTTCTCACGAAAACAAGTTTGTGCGACACGCAAGCAGAATTAAAGCGTAGGAATGACATAGCGAAATTGAAATAAATCCGGGACACTTTTGCGTTTTCAAAGACGTTAATTTTATCTCCTGAAACAAATTCAAAGTCATCAGGTCACAAGTTTTTTAAATGATTCTTTGTACTTTTTATTAGAACAAATGTGAACAGATAGCACAATTAAAAAATCAATATAAACGCTACTTTCAACAGAGTACAACATAATTCCTGTATTAACTATGATTATGACGTATTTTGAGCGTACCGAATGAAAGTTATTCAACAATCGCGTTGCGCGTCCTAAATTAAATATCTACAATTTTATTGCTATCACTGAATGGGTCGATACCTTTACTTGTGGACTATAAAAGTCCCGGATGTATCACCCAAACAGTAGACGAAGCTTCGGCACTGACATGCTATAATATGCTAATAGGTGTTTTTAATTTTTTATAAATCCATGTATTGACCGAAATGGTAGGCTATAATTGTTTTATCATTTTTCAATATCATTATTTAAAGAGGCATTAGCTACGACTTTGACCCAAAAAATTATATGTTTTGGAAATTGGTAAATAGCTTTAAAATGATGAAATAAAGGTAAATATTTCAAATTAAACAGCTTATCGTACCACTTTTCACCTTTTGAGAACGAAAATTACCATCGATTTATTATTTCCTTGCAAGCACATAATTTGACCTCGCTTTCTCCGTATGCAACTGACCTTACTAGTGACAGGTAAAAACGAATAATTTCTATTTTGTCGCTTAATAACTGCATGGTTCTTTGTCCGTAATTAACGCCGACTAAAAGCAGATTCACAGAAAATAAGAAATAAATGCATTGTTGTACTGATTTAATGACGATTCGGCAAACCCCGTAAACAATGCCGATAATTAATAAGATGGCTTCCATTTCTTGATCGATCTCAAAACACGAGCAGTTGCACCTTTTCCCCCGGTGGGGGTACATTTCATAACATTTATAAGTTACAGAAACACGTTTTATTAAGGCATCAATCATATCTGATAGTTTTTATGGGTAACAAAAATTTACGAAAATGTTGAAATTTTATGAAAACTTTTTGAAAATTTTATCATTTTGAATTTTTTAGAAAAATTAGAAATTTTTGAAAGTTTTGAAATTTTGAAATTTTTTGAAAATTTTGGAAAATTTTGTATACCGGTATTGCCACCAGTACCAGATTACTGCGCATCCTTACGGAGTCGAATTCCACCAGTAACCCTGTATTGGTTTCCGGTTGCGTCATTTCCGGTGCAAGGAATTTTATCCATTAGTTCTATGGATCTGGAATCAAAATATTGCTATTTATCTAACATTATAAACGTTTTCCTTTGAAATTAACGAAAGTCGCCTGTCTGATACAAGATGTTGTATCACCACACTGGTGATAAAAGAATGCCGCGACGTTGCACGAGACGTTCTCTGCCGAACTACTTTGACATGACGTCATACCATTGGAATGTGATACAAAAAACAGTAGCCTGACGTTGGTGAATGAATGGAAAAAATAACGTGACGTCATACACAAAATGTAGTCTCCCTCAGAGTATTGCACACATTTTAATTCAACCCTTGCTATTTGTTTAAAATTCGTTTTTATTGAATTGTTAGATAAACTTATTACATACATAGTGTGGTGATACAATACTGTGTATCAGGTCTTGTCTGTTGCGTGAACAAACCGCATCACGACTCGTAGTGATACTGGTTCACACAACAGACTCGACCTGATACAAAGTCTTGTACCACCACACTATGTATGTAATGGGTATTTCTACCATAGTTGGGACTTCGTCCCATAATATGATAATAGGTGTTACCTAACTTGGGACGAAGTCCAATAATTTTTTTTAAACAATATTAACTCAGATATATGGACCTATAAAAAAATTTCAAAGTAGACCGGGGGCGGATCCAGACTTTCTCAAAAGAGGGGGCAAATGGGGGAACCCAAACTTTTCGTCGTTTTTAAAGGTTTTTCGCCAAACGGGGACCTGCCCCCTCCTGTAGACTGTGCACCCAGTCCGGTGTTGTATAATCCGGTACTCGACGTCTCAATTTCATAGAAAATATTATTTCGGACAGGAGGAGGAAGAAATGAAACTCTGTTTAATGATATTGTCAGTCCCATGGTATATTTTTAATGGGCTAGAACACACTGCGATTTTGAGTCATTTTTTAACATTCACAACCGGAAGTAGTTCCAGATTACTGTGCATCCGATTTTCTGCAGCAGTAGCCCTGTATTGGTTTCCGATGCGTCTTTTCCGGTGCAAGGAATTTAATCCATTAGTGATATGGATCTGGAATCAAAATATTGCTATTTCTACCATAGTTGGAACTTCGTCCCATATAATATATATTTAGTAATTAGGTTTACAGTTCCCAATTAATATGATTACAATACAAACTAGGATTCATCTACCTCAGGTCTAAGTAAGCTTAATCGATTTTGATTACCTGTTTAGGTCCTTACTTTTTAAAACTTTTAAGTCATTTAACTATCCAATCTTTTTACATTGAGCGTACATGATAAAACATATTCTAGAATCGCGCCGTGCGCACTAAATAAGGTATCTACATGTTTAGTACATGCAACCGTACCATACTACTATCAATCATTTTAATAATACAATTTTAAATCTGTTATTTTCAAAATGAACGACCCACTAGGGAACCCTGGGGTACAATGTATATATACTTAGAATCTAGTTTATCTGTCGTATTATACAACCTCTCTGACAGAGGCGTCCACTGATTGGACGAGGCGAATCAAATACACAACTCACCCTCCGGAGAGGGCGTAATTACAAGTGGCTCATGTTTGGAGAATGTTGAAATGCTACATTGTCCGTCTTCATCATGTTCTTCTATTTTAGCTGCGACAATCAACAAATTTCATTCTTAGGTACACCCTAGTGCTATATTTTACCTACAAAATTAATTTGTCAATAAACTTGTTTTTGTCCCGAATATACAGTCAATGGACATAAGTATTCGTCACCCTTGATTTTACGCTATATATTTCATATAAAACCACATTTTTGCAGTTTTTTTTTTATTGTGAAGTCATTTCTAAACGGATTTTGATCATTTTTGCACCATAAGAAGCAGAAATATCTAAAGATTATTTTTTTTATTTTAGCATGATTTTCCGTTAGATTGGCTGTATTTTCTTATGATTTAAAGACAGTTTTTCTTTTCTGACGTGAAATTTGCTATACATTTTAACCAAAATAAAATCGGAAAAATCAACATTTGTGTTTAAATCACATGAAAACAAAAACCAAACAGACAAAAATTACTATCAGATAAACAATTAAAGTGAAAGAATTCTGCGTGTGTTGAAATAAATTTCATAAAAATGTGCCCAGAGATAGCTTTAAAATATGTTTTTGAAAAAATGTGGTTTTATTTGAAATATATAGTAAAAAATCGGAGGTGACGTATACTTATGTGCGTAGCAGAAAAAAACCCAGCTGAGTTGACGTCAAACAAAAACAAAAATAACGGAGATTTTCGAAAGTGCAAATGATTGTATATTCTATTTACCATAAGAAGAGTTTGAAGATACCAAAGGGGTAATCAGAATCCGTACATCGAAGAAGAACAGACAACACAATGGCTAAAAGTAAAAGTACTAAAGGATAAACAATGATCTACAAAAAAATACACATAAAACTAAAGATCGAGTAACGGGAACCCCACTGAAAACGGGTGTGAACTCAGGTGTTCTCGAAGTGTAAGCAGTTCCTGCTCCACTTGTGGCTCCTGTCGTGTTAATCTGGTTACAAACCCGGTGATACATTTGCATGTTACGCAATCGAAAGTCGGCTTCAATATATCGTTTTCTGATAAGAGTGACATTATCGAATATTCAGTGGTTTGCTAAGCCGAGCGTTCATGGATGATTAATGGCGAATTCCTCTCGGTAAATTATTGATTGATATCTATATATGAATGGAATTTACATAAGAATGTTTGGGTTGAATGTTAAATATGATCATCTGCAATTTTCGAGAGGAACATTTTGTCGCCATCTTTTTTTTTTCATTCATAGCGTCCTCAACCGATCAACATTAAAAATTGTAAAATCTGGTGGAATCTTTTCCTATCCTTTTTAGTATGACATAGATCAATGATAGTGCTTCCTATATTTCCTTAAGTCTCCTTAAGTCTCCATCCATTACGCCACAATTGACCTTGAAAAATCCCCCATTTTTTCGTGATTTGTGTGTATCAAACAGCTCCTGTGTCAATTTGAATCCGTAGAATATCATATTTTAGCCTTTTTAATAGTGATTATGCGATTTCACAGAAAAAACATATTGAGGATCACTTGAACTTTATGATCGCAATACGTGCATACAAATATATAATAAAAAAATATATGATAAAAACAAGTACAACTATTGTCACTAAGTATTGTCCAAGTATTGTTACCTGTATTTTACCTGAGAACCAATTAGTGCATATACTGTATGTGATTTTTATAAGAATGTTTTAACATTGTTGCGTAACTAAATGTAATTAAGGTTAATGATCTTTAATAATTATGATAAATGTTGTAGATGTGTATTACAGAGATATGTTTGTGTATTGTGCAATAACTAAACTATAATCGTTTTTCTATGAAAAAATGTCAAATAAGTGAAAAATAATTATGTATTTGGACAATTAATTATGATTCTTTAAATAAAAACACAATTTCATTAAAACTCCAAAACAGAACAGAAAAAAATTCATAATCATAGAGTTCAACTTTTTTTTTCGGAAAAAATAACAATACTTGTACACTTTGTTTTATACATGTATTGTTGACAATACTTTAATACAAGTATTGCGATCATAAAGTTCAAGATATCCCATATTGAAAATAAATTTAGACAGCTGGATAAATTCACGTTTAATTTTTGTAGCGAGATGTTTTCACTTCAACGTCCATTTTTAAAACTGAATCTTAAACATCCGGTTATCGATAATATACTTGCTATGTGCGTGTCGTGTGCAAAGCGTCGCGCCTCCTCTGGATTAAGGGGGAACATTTACTATATAGCAAAATATCCGGGGGTATGATCGGCTATGGATGTGGGAATGTTTGTTATATAGTAATGTTTCCCCTGGGGGAATATTTATTATATAGTATAGTGTCCGGGTGGAAGGTTTACTATATAGTAAACATTCCGGAGGAAGGTTTGCTATGCGGAAGTTTTACTATGCGACGCCTGCACTTGCGGTGAACATCATAATTGTTCACCTTAAGTGCAGGCAATAATTGTATATTGTTACATAAAACGCACAACTGATAACGTTTTTACAAATTTTGTTACAAGCGTCTCGTTGAAAACGGCAAATACGATTTTGCAAATACCATGGAAAAAAGTTAAATCTTATGCAGATACACCTACATGAAGTAAAAATTCTGTAAATTCACAATGCAAGGCCTGAATTTGTAAAAAAAAAAAATCACGGCTATTAACCAATCAGAATCCAGCATTCTTATATAAGGTGTAATTACGTACAATAACTGCTTACTTGACGTCAAACAAGAAACAAAATAAATGTTATTGACGAAATATTCCATATTTTGTAAATATGCTAACTAGATTATGTTGAACATGTTTATATAATATATATATATATATAATATACCTCATCCTTGTTTAAAGTACACAACATTACATGATTATAAAAGCACATTTGAAGAAATGTCTACAATTATCATATTCTCGCCCCGGATATAAAATCGCTTCCACACGAAACATTTGGGCGAATTTTCTCAAGTGTTGAATTAATTAATTATTTTATTTATTTATTTATTTATTTATTGTATATACGTTTGCAACTGTATTGAGACTTGGTTGAAATGCAACTGTTGAATTTTTAACCATCAAATAATAGTTGTATTGTAGACCGGTATATCGGTAATTTGTTAAGTAAAATTGTGGTAAGTAAAATTAAAAACAAACGATTTGATTTGTCTACTTATATGTCATGGCATTTTATTACTTCAACAACACATATTGTCAACAAATAACAACAAGTTGACGATGGATCACTGAAGGGTATACCAATCAGTGTAACTAAACAAGCTGCTTGGGCCAACCAGAGCAGCAAAGTTCATGAATTTCGCCATATTCCACATCAACTAGTTGTCGCCACGACGAGTAATGTTGACTTTCACAATTCTATATATCTTTTAGTCCTTTCACCAAACTGCAAAATAAACTAAAAACAGCAGAAATCATGTTTAAACGGGATGGGAAAGGTGAGTTTTTGTGTCCTCAATCCTTCGTATCTTCTTTACAACTGAATATCCTACACGGAAACACTCGTTTTTAAAGGTCTGTTCGACCTGAGAAATACAGAAGCTCGTGCTGCAGTTTGATGGCAAATTAGGCATTATATAAACAGATGTCTATACATAGTATATTTTAATGTTGGCGTTATATATATACAATATACGTACATTGTTGGTAAATATAAAATTTATTTGTACGAGCTTTAGAAACAGGCAGAATAGCGAGCCTTCGGCGAGCTTTTCAGGGCTGTTTCGCAGCGAGTACAAATGAATTTTACATTTAACGACAATGTACGTATATTGTGTTTATCCTGCAATGTCAAAAAAGTCGGAAAACTTGTCAGATTTAAACAAAAAGGACAGAAACAAGCGTCATTCCTCGCCTTTCATAAATGTTGTCAAGGGTGTCCTCTTCGTGGTCCGCGTTACATTAGTACCAGTTTCATACTTGTCTGCGCCCTCTGCTGTACATAGCTACAGGGTACAAGGAAAGTTTATTCGCAGGCTGAAAAGTTTATTCGTAGGCTGAAAAGTTTATTCGTCTAGTACGAATAAAGCAAAAATTTATTCGTATAGCATATTTGTACAGTAAATGTACTGATTGCAGGATAAAAGTTTAGACTTGTTAATTGGTATAACTTAATACAATAAACGAATTTAATAATAAACTATTAAATTACATTATTCATTCATTCATTTATTTATGTATTTATTTAGATTTTTTAGGAGCCGTCTTTGCCGTGATCGTATGGTAGTTGGATTTACAACTATCTATGCAATCAGTGTCTATCATCACTGATGTTGTGAGTTCGAATCTCGATCAGGGCGAGGTGTACACCATTATGTGATAAAGTTTGTAAGCGACTTGCGACAGGTCGGTGGTTTTCTCCGGGTACTCCGGTTTCCTCCACCAATAAAACTGACCGCCACGATATAACTGAAATATTGTTGAAAGTGGCGTTAAATACAATCAAACAAACAAACAAACAAACAAACAAACAAGCAAACAATATATTTATTTATTTTGTATATATATAAATTTGAATGCACTACAATCCATGACTATGCTCATTTTTGTTCATTAAATTGCTTTATTCCAATGAATTTTTGCAGCAATGATTTGCATATGTATTCTTTTTTCATCATCCATACATGTATTGTAAAGAGAGGTCACGTTTCTTTATTCAGTCACCACATATATATATATATAGTACACTTTGCCTCTTGCTTTGTGTTACTAAAAGTTTTGCAGATTTCAAATTGGCAATCAGAAGCCGTAACTCGAAGGAAGAAAGACAATACAACGACTGAAAGAAAAAGGACAAACAACAAGCTACAAAACACCCCAAAAAAAAGTTAAAAAAAAGATTGAGCAATAGGATCACCACAAAATCATTCGAATATGTATGTCAAAAATATTAATTTTATTTTGATTATTTTAGAAAGTGATTTCTGGTGTTTACTTGACATAGTACCAATAAAGAATGAAAAAAGCCAGGTTGTTTTATTTCTGGTGTCCCATAAAGATATAACTAAAGACCGAAACCCGTCCATTGTCGATAACAACAACAAAGATGAATCTGAATCAAGTGGAGGTAAGCCAGAAAGTTATATTAAACAAGAGGCCCAACATGATACTTTGTTATCATCGTTGTTTACTAACTTAATATTGAGCGAAAAAATCAACAAAAACAAAAACAAAAAACAACAACGACAGCAACATTATGCACAGTATATATTTGATCAGTATATTTTAATTCGCATATGCGTATTGATGACCAAATTATAAACATCATTTCTAAGTAAATGCATGTACTCAAACAGGACCGTTGTGCATACAAACATAAAAATTATCTAATTGTTTCTTGAAATATAATTTTATTCGGAAAAAAACCTTACGAAAACCATGTATCGACTTTTTGGAGCTATAGATTGTACAAGTGTTATATAAAATCAAACAAACAACAGAATGAGTAGAAAACCATCCAAAATATATGCACATATGTTCAATAAAATCAATATACTTATAAATGAGTTGAAAACCCAATAGTTTGCCGAAGTACTGTGTTGTTTTGTTTGTTGCTTTATTTTTAACCGCATCTGTGGTGTAATCGTTAGCGTGCTCGTTTCGAGTGCAGTAGATCGTAGAATATATCTAACAGTATAAACATCATGCTAAACCTGTTGGCATAGTACAAAGCGGACCTCATCATAATCTCGTTGAAAATCAACTTGTTTTCGCCATGATATAGCTGACATATTGCTGAGTTGGCGTTGAACAACAATCACTCACTTTAATCTGTCAATATATTTATTAATTTTTAGCTAGGATTTAAACTTGTTATGTTCTATGTTTAATCTAAACTGAGTTTATATTAAGCTTGTTTTTTAATAGAGTTTATTTGTAAACTCGATTTAGCAATAATTTAAACTCAGTTTAGAATTAAACCACTTTTTTAATGCAAGCCATGTGAACTTAAATTCAACTATGTTCAAACAAATATATAAATGTATATATACACCAATCTCATATAACTTAGATTATTATTTTTTTGTTTGTATCTACAAAAGAATACCCTTACTTTTCATACCAAAAAGACCATTTGATCACATAGACACAGTTCGGGTTTCATCATTTGAGATATCACAACAACAACCTTTTAACAGGACAATGCACTAAACTGTTAATATACAGTATATGTTAGATATTTAATTATGGAATTGCGTCCCCTAGACATACTAAATTTCATGAAGTTAATATTTTTTTTTTGTAATGAGTGTAAATATTGTCCTGGTTTTTTTTGCCATAAAGTCAAATTATGTTCAATTTTAGATCCGTTCCCCTGTGTGCATAGGTAAATATAAAAAAAACAGATGATTAAAATAAAATGCATGTTGGCAAAAATAGGTTCAGATGAAGTTTGAGTTCAGACCGATTGGTTATTTTCTTTACGGAATTATGTCCCCTGAACGTAGGGAATTTCATGAAATTAACAATAATTGTATTTATAACCAACTATATTTAAAGTTATGGATACCATATACAATATAGATGTACAAAAGAGGAAGTGAGTGATTGTTGTTTAACACCATCTCAGTGATTTTTCAGCCATATCATGACGAAAACAAGATAATTTTCAATGAGATGATGATGAGGTCCACTTTGTACTAGACGGATATGCTTAGTTGGATATTTATAGTGCTAATTCACTGAAACAACGATCCGCGGATAGACATGTCGCCCCATTCGGACACATTATTCTGATTCCGAGCCAACCAGTCTTTGCTCTTTCTCCATAATGGGTGTGTGCTTAGCGGAAAAGCAACACATACAAGTTTTATAGTCTTTGGGTTGACCTGATCGGGGTTCGAACCAACGATCTACCACTCTCGAGGCGAGCACTCTAAACTATTACACCACCGATGTTGTTAAAAAATGTTTTAAAATCATAAATACCATATGCAAAATATAGATGTACTAAAGGGATTAAGAAAGCAAATAAGCTAACAAAAATAATTCTATTCGAAATAAACGAACTAATATAAATAGCGTGTTTTCTTTTATTAAAACAGATTTCAAAATTGTTGAAAACGCTGACTATGAATACTGATAGTGCGTTAAATAATTAGCTGCCATTATAACGCTAATCTGCGAGTTTAGCAGCTAATTCTATTTTGATGGCACGATGCACGGAATATCAATACATAAGCCTTAATTAATTATATATTACGTAACGTTAATTCTGAGTTCTCAGCACATCTTTGTAGTTTTGTAGTACGTGCACTGGTTCCCCAGTGTGGCATAGACATGTGTTATCAGTGTATGGTTATAATTAAAGGGGATTTACTGGTTTCAGCTATATTATTAGTGAAAGTCCATTTAATCTTAAAAAGTGTATGAGGTTTTTTTTCGGAGAAAAAATTATGTCGTCAAATTTTATAGAAACCTGAAAGATGCAGAAATGTTGATAAAATTAAAAAAAAAAAACATTCTTCATCTCTGAAAAAAAAATTGATTTTTGTTACATGTATATTAGTATATGAAGGTATTTACCCGACCCGTCACTCAACATTAGTTTATGCATAAGTCAGTGGAATGAATACAATGTTAAACTTCACCTGGACTCGGTGATATGCCCCCACCCCCTCCCCCCTCCCCCGTTTGTATGATCTTACCCTATTAAAGTGTTTTTAAAGATATAATGTTTAGCGAGCAAAATTTGGGTATATAAGTAATTAAACATAAGATAGATTCTGTAATTTTGTAGACTGATATAAAAGGTTTTTAACATTTACAAATAACTAAGAAGAACTGGATGTTCGTAAAGCATACATCAAACGCACGTAGTGCAATATGGTGCAGTAGTTGTGCACAAGAATCGATCTAATTCTAAGAGACGACATGTATGTACAATCATTAAGCTATAAAAAGAAACTTTAAACAGTGTTGGCCAACTATTCTACCAATTTCAACAAAGCAAACAATCAACTCACAGCTCAACTCATTGAAAGACAACGAGCTATGGGGTTGAGATAGGCACTAATATGTGGCGGGGTTCAACCGCTTTATCGGATCCGAATTATTTCCCTGTTGTAATTGGATCTCCAAAGACAAATACAAATGTTAATAACGTTTGAGAACACTGAAGGGGCAACCAAAAAAGGACCATCCAGAGAAACTGGTAACATTGGGTACAAAAGACGAAGACAAACAAAACAAAAAACACAACACAATATGTGTGGGACACCACTACACACAAATAGACATAAATAACGCAAACAGGACATGCCCCCTACATTTTTAGCATATGATAAATGTATTTTCAGATGAGGATTTATTCGATCCTCCAACTGTACCTCTAAGATCAGAAATGCCAACAAACTATCATTATGATAGACGACGAAGTAGGGCGGTGTTATATCAACTATCAGGCCAGTTTGACAAGCATACTAGGGCCAATAGAACAAAAAGCAAACTACAGAAATTAAATACGGTAAATCAATATTTTAATACATCAATTTTGGAAATGGCGCTAAACACCATGAATCAACCATCACTTTTGAGTGCATTATGTGCATTCTCAGACAGTTGATTTGGTTTTGGTCGGTTTATATTGTATAACGCCACTTTCAAAAATATTTCAGTTATCTCGTGGCGGTTAGTTTTATTGGTGAAGGAAACCGGATTACCGGGAGAAAATCATCGACCTGTCCCAAGTCACTGACAATCTTTATCACATGATGTTGTATCGAGTACACATCTCCTGAGCGGAACTCGAACTCACAACTGTAGTGGTGATAGGCTCTGATTGCACATGTAGTTGTAAATCCAACTACCATGCGATCGCGACCACGATGCCCCCCTTCCTCCTCCGTCATTCTCAGAAAGTGATTAAGTTGAGATTTTAATTGTAAAATAGTTACATTAGTATTAGAACTCGTACATATATATATATATACAATACTGTGAGTCTTTTCATCCGTTTTGTGCCGAGCCACATACATTCTATAGTTACCGTCAATGCACCAATATTGTATTTATCCTGCAATAAAATTGGCAAAAAAAAAAAATGTTATTTAATTTAATAGTAAAGAAAAGATAGCGGAAACCCCATTGATACCTCAATTGTAGTTTCGGTAAGGGGCGTGGCTTAAATACCTTTATTAGGCTAATGTGAAAAGTGTTATTATGACAGGAGTGTGGCTTAATAGCTTTATTAGGCTAATGTGAAAAGTGTTATTATGCCACTATCATAATAAAGCAACAGTTTATTTCAAACCATTTATTATGGCAAAAAACAACCCAATTGTAGGATAAATACATGTATCTGTGAGTTGACCGGAACTGTGTACTCAACCTAATGTAGTCCGGTGTTTCTCAGCTCTATTGAGAGGATTACCATCTGGTTAACTGGTGCGAAATGAGATTTTTGTTATACATGCTCTTAAATATCAGCAAGTTCTACTACTAGCTATTCAAAGCAAAGCAAAAAATACCGACTGACCGTTCGCGGTTTACTTTTCGTAACTTATCACACCGCTTATGTATTTTATGATACATGTACAAAGGTTGATCGTGATGAAAATAGACACATAGAAGGTCGGTGAACGTCAATTCCTTCTTCAGTAATTACGTATGCACTTTTCCAGAAATATCTTCTCTGATTAATATGTCTGTCGTGGCAATGACAATTAAGCAAACAGCTTGAAATTGACACTCTTAATTCTTCATATACTAGTAAAAAACTAGCTTAATCCCGCCACTATTTATTAAGGTGCTTGTACCAAGCAAGGAAAGTGAGCTGTCATATATGTTTGTATAAAGGGTATCGATTTTGTATATTTCTACGATTTTTCCATTGGAATTTGGAACTGTTTTTCGTTTTAAAATATATATATTAATGCAATACATGACTTCTATTCTTAGTTTACTGGGTCAATATCGGGTCAAATGCCAGAGTATAAAGTTCAGGAAGTGAAAAAATCCAGACTTGTGATAGCTCATTATGGAATATTTAAAATTGGTTGGGATTGGTTGATTTTGTTATGTACTTTTTACACTGCAATAATGGTACCATACAATGCAGCATTTACAACTAAAGACAAAAACTCGCGAGATTCGAAGACATCACGAGATTCCATTTATTCCGATGTTGTTGTTGAAATATTATTCATTATAGGTAAGATATAGCGATGTTGTTTTTCGAAAATATTTTGTGACGTGCTACAATATCATAATAAATGTTAGAGAAAACCGAAGAGTCAATTGAAAATGGACAATCCAGAAACACTGGAGATTTTGGGCATACAAAACACAGAACGACGACGAACAAAACAAGACAGGAAAACACAACACTACACAGAATACTAAACAGATGACCAAGACGGACCCCACAAAAAAATCAAAAAACAAAAACAAAAACAAAAACCAACAACCCCCGAAAAAGGGGGATGAGCCCAAGTGCTTGCGAATAGTAAGCAATTCCTGCTTCTTATAAGATACCCGCCATGTTAATCATATAGTCAATACGTGCTTGAAACCACCACAAACAACGTAGATAAGACAGGTATTTGCTTTTTCTCCGCTAAACACACATAGTTAAGGAGTAAAAGCAAATGATTGGTTGGTTTGGAATCAAGATAATGTGTGGTGGTAGAGTGATATGTCTACCGGCGGTTTGTTGCTTTAATGAACCAGCTGATCTACTGCAAATATGATTAATTTACAATGAAACCTGTCTAAACCGAACCCTGAGTAAACCGAAATCCTGCTTAAATCAGACAGACTTTACAGTTACATCTCCAAAATGTCTAAGTAATTTGAACCTGTGTAAACCAAACACCTGTCTAAACTGAACAAATTCTTCAGGTTTTACTGTATATTTTGTGAAATTCTATGTATTATAAAACAAATAAAAGTATTTATATGCACTCGGGTCTCTCCGATTGCATGCATACGTATGGTATTTCAAGGAATATTTACAAATACCATGTACCTTCACCAGGAAACATATCAATAATTCCAAGGCCATTGTCTTGGGTTGTAGATTATGGGCTATGATTCAATAATATTCTACTTTCAATAATATTTCAATTGTAATGAGGGCCCGGGTGGCTCAATGAGTTAGGTAGTCGGATTACCTAACAACTCATACAAGCCTATCACCAATACGGCGTGTGTTCGCGCCCGGCTTTGTAAATTACAAAAAAGGGTGCACTCGACTCGCAGCCGCAAGTAATAAAGTTTACCAGTTGCTTGCCCATGGTCGGTGGTTCTCTCCGGGTACTGCGACTTCTTCCACCACTGAAACTGGTCACCATGATATTGCTTAAATATTGCTGAAAATGGCGTTAAACACCAAAAATCAAATCATCATCCAATTATAATGAGGAAGTCCGTTGTATTTGTGATGAAATATGTGTACCAGAGGAGACCACCGATCAGCAGCTCGTCAATGACAAACTTTGTCCTATCGAGTACATATCGCTACGGAGGGAAATCCAACGAACAACTTTGTGGATGCTATATGCCTTGATTCCACAGGTAAAGGTGAATCCAATTACCAAGCAATCGCCATCACGACGACGGTCCCTTATTTCTCATCTGGACATTTAGAATAAACGAATAATGTGTATACCCAGGCCATAATAATATTGTGTTCCCATAAAACTCGTTTAACCCCGACACTTTTTTATGTGTCTGTACCAAGCGAGGAAAATTAATGGTCATGTATATACGTCTGAAAATTAAACCAAACAGTGTTAGAATTAGATTTTAGAGCTGTCAAATTTTTGTTCTTCCCTCGACGGCATTTGAACCCACACAATTGATACACTGCAGCACCATTCGCTTAACCTTACGTCCAGCACCCTAGACCACTCTACCACATCCACTCCCTAAAGAAAGGAGCTTCAATAATCCTAGTGTTACCTTTTCTCGTAAGGTAAATCTAGGGATAGACGTAAGACATGTGTATAAGCGTGTGTAGATGGTACATATATACTTAATATTATAATTTGACAGCAATCTAACTCAGCAATTTTTATATATATGCGTGTTAGGATATCGAATTTACCTCTTTTTCTGCGATTTTTCTATCTGACGTAGGAACTATTCCGACAGTGTGATATTTTATGTTTTTCATTTCATTAATAGATTCTGGCGTTTTATTTTTAGATACATCTTTGAATGTTTATTAATATCTTTAGCTAAATATTGCTGTTTTATATTTAGATATAGATTCGAGTTAGGGTTAGGGTGTGGTATTTAACGCCACTTTCAACTAGATTTCAAATATATATAACATTGAATGTTTATTAATAGATTAACCAAAATTTTGCTGTTTTATTTTTAGATATAGCTTTGAATTTTTGTACATCATTCCTCAGTAGAAGTGGTCAGATAGTGTATGACTGTAGACAGATAGCCATTAATTACATCAAAGGATGGTTTATACTCGATCTTCTTGCCGCCCTTCCATTTGACTTCCTGTATTTGTTTAATGTTAATTTGGTACGTAATATATGTCCATTGTTAATTTGCTACGCAATATTTGGGACGTGATATTTGCACAACGTTAATTTGGCGCTTTAAAATCTGATTCAACCCACCATTTCTTTAGAAATGCCTGTACCAAGTCAGGGTCATTACGGTGTTCACAGTTTTCCGGTTGTTGACTGATTTTGTCTGTTTATATACTTATGAGTTTTGACTTTCCCTTTGTAAGATTGCTCGGAGTTCGGTAATTTTGTTATTACCCTTATTGGTACGTAATATCTGTGCAATGTTAATTTGGTACATAATATATGAGAAGTTATATTAATACAACGTTAATTTTATACGTAATATCTGTACAATGTTAATTTGGTGCGTAATATCTGTACAGTGTTAATTTAGTACGTACTATATGTCCATTGTTAATTTGGTACGTAATATATGTCCATTGTTAATTTGGTACGTAATATATGTCCAATGTTAATTTGGTACGTAATATATATCCATTGTTAATTTTGTACATAATATATGTCCATTGTTAATTTGGTACGTAAGATATGTCCATTGTTAGTTTGATGCGTAATATTTGGGACGTAATATTTGCACAACGTTAATGTGGTACATAATATCTGTACAATGTTAATTTGGTACATAATATATCGGAAGTTATATTAATACAACGTTGATTTTGTACGTAATATCTGTACAATGTTAGCTTGGTGCATAATATCTGTACAGTGTTAATTGAGTGCGTAAAATATGTACAGTGTTAATTTAGTACGTAATATATGTACAATGTTAATTTAGTACATACTATCTGCACAATGATAATTTGGTACGTATTATTTGTACAGTGTTAATTTGGTACTAATATTTGTACAACGTTAATTTGGTACGAAATATTTGTACAATATTAACTTGGTACGTGATATTTGCACAATGTTAATATAACGCTCTCCGCGAGCTATGCATGCGTATTATTGTATATAAATATAAATGTGTGGAAGACAACTCCAATATAAATGAGAACCCGAAAGGCCGAGCGTTTTTATATCTCCCACGTGGCGACGACTAGTAAACAACTGAAAGAAAATAGGGAGCAGGTGCGGAAATCTAATTTTAATTGGGTTGTGGTTTTTTTCACAAAGAGAATACAACGGAATATCTAATAAATCAACTGATCAATCAATATTTATATACAGGTGTATAAAAACAAACGTCTCAAATAGATAAAAGATAAGTATACATCATGTTAAATATATCTTACTATTGAAAATAGTTAACATTATTTGCATATTTCATGAATTATGCCTATATTTATCTTTTATCTATTCATAGAACACTCCTGTCCATTTGCTCAAAACAGCCAGATTACTGCGTCTTGCCAGATTACTACAGAAAATAGATCGTTACTCGCAATATAGTGCCGTAGTGGTTACACTGCTGATGTGTATGTTTGCCATGAGTGCCCATTGGCTTGCCTGTATATGGTATGCCATAGGATACAAAGAGTTAGAAAACAACCCACAGAATTGGACAGTTGGTAAGATATGAAATTAAGGACAGAACTTGCCTTAGATGCCTTAGATCACTATTAATTTCATGACTTTTCACCGGGTATGTAACTAGAGTAATACGACAGGTGCCACTAGTTGAACAGGACCTTCTTCCCTTTTGGAGCACCGGAGTTCACCCCCAGTATTAATGGGGTTCATGCTGTTTGTGCATTTGTCTTTTCTTCTTTTGGCCATTGTGTTGTGTGTCCTTCTATTAACGGATTCTGATTACTCCTTTGGTATGTTCAAACTCTTCTTAATTTCCAATACAAAAAGATGAAAAGATTAAAATTTACCATACCATCTGTATCAGAACCGTTCCCAAATCAAATCGAAAAATAGTAGAAAGATGCCAAATCCATACCATCAACACATGCATACATGACTGCTGACTTTCCTGGCATGGTACAGCTACCTAAACAAAATGGCGGGGTTAAACATTTAAGCTACAGCTGGAATGTACCAGCATGGGAGCTTGTCATATGGTGCTCTCTAAATATAGAACTTCGAATTGGAAAGTTGCGCGTTAAAAAGATAAATTTCATGAAATAATCACCATTTCTCTTTGTCTAGGCAATTTCCTATTACAACGCATATCTCGTATTAAAAAAGCTGAAGTACTAAAAGGTTTTCGTCATTAATTTAACAACAACAGTACATTTATACCAATATAATACATTACATTGTTTTAGTGCATGGAGCATAGACGAAACATCATTTGAGCAGAACTTAAGAAGAACCTATATTCATGCAAAATGTACTTTACTTATGAAATGAAAAACAAAAATAATTAAATTGTTGTTCCAAAATTTAATCACTTCAATATTAAGTGGCAGGGTTAAATGTAATTTTGAGGCAACAGGTATTAAATTTAATGATATTTTTGTTGAGGTGTAATACTTTTATTCTCATCGTCAATATATGCGGTCTTATATGTTCTTATAGAATGCTTAATCCGTAATTTGTTGAGTGGAGATATGGTGAGCGTTAGGGGTATGGCTTTGTGATGATGCTTTGAACAATTTTTCAGTTATATCGAAGTAATGAGTTTTATTGTTGGCGGAATTCGGAGCAGTCGGAGAAAACTACCAACTTGCCTCAATTCACTGACAAACTTTATTACACAAGGACCCCCACACGGACACATTATAACGATTCCGAGCTAGCCAGGTTCTTAGTACTGAGTGGTTGGCTGAGAAGCAACAAATATCAATTGCATAATCTTTGGTTTGACCCGATCAGGGCTCGAACCCATCATCTACAGCACTCGAGGCGAGCATGGTAACCATTACAACAGCAATGCGGTTTTATGTGGAAGGTCATCTAATGAAAGTACGAAACATAATTGAAAATATTTAAGTACTAAAATTTAAAGCAAAAACCAAACACACCATTCCACAATTTACAAATGTGTGGAATACAAACTTTAAATGTAGAAATCTTTTTTTATTTATTTCAGGTTGGCTTTTTGAATTAGGTGAACGAATTGATGACCCTATTGATGCTAACAGAACGAACAGACCCGATATTCTGACGTCATATTTAACAGCGCTATATTTTACGTGTAGCAGTTTAACCAGTGTTGGATTCGGAAACGTTTCGGCCAATACCAATGCCGAAAAAATATTTTCTATATGTGCTATGTTAATAGGTGGTAAGTATATTATGTGTTATTTTAATTTGGAATTGGATTTAATAATTATGTCTGACCTTTCCATGACGTATTTATCTTCAAAGAATCGAATATGCAGTCACACCTGCCTTAAATGGCACCTCTATATAGCAAATCACTGTCTATAAAGGGAAGTATCATTTTCCCGTTAATTAATAGTGCACATTTATCTTCTATATATATAGGTAAACTACTCAGAAAGGTCACATTTTCAGCAATTGAAAACAAACATGACAATCTTCCTGGAAAATGTAATTTGGCAGTTATATAAACTGCTTCGAATATACGTTATATAACCTGTTGTACTTTAAACCCCACCGGGTGCCATATATCTTTAAATCAGGCAGACGTTGGTATGTCATAAATTATTTACGACAACGAGCTGAAATTTTTTAACATATTTCTAATAACTGTTTCAAGCAGAAATTCCCAAGATGATTTAAAATGATAGTAAATATATACTATCGTTGATTTTTGCGAGAATGGATATCTCAGAGCAATATCGTATCAAAGGCGAAGTCTGGAAAGTGCATTTCCAGCAAAACATATAGCAGTAATATGTTTATCGGTAAAGTGATATATGTTATGTCATCATAGTGCTATAATAGACAACTGTGTATTATGTTAATATCATGCTAGCTATTATTGCGTGAATAGACCAAAGGGAAAATGTATAAATCATCAATTATATATTTATCAAAACTATTTCAGCCATGATGCATGCCGTTGTGTTCGGTAATGTAACCGCCATTATTCAGCGAATGTACTCTAGGCGTGCTAACTATCATTATAAAACTAAGGACCTTAAAGACTTCTTCCGAACTCACCACATACCAAAACCATTGAAGCACAGAATGCAGGAACATTTCCAAGCCACGTGGTCTGTTAACAACGGAATAGATACAAATGAGGTAAATATAAGACTAAATACTTGAAAGGTATGGTTAGGGTTACGGGTTATGGTGTTTAACGCCACTTTCAACAATATTTCAGTTATATCGTGGCGGTCAGTTTTATTGGTGGAGGAAACCGGAATACCGTGTGAACACCACTGATCTGAAAGGCACACTAACAATATGCATAAATAAGTTAAAAAACTTAAGGAAAGTTTTAAGATCCGAAACGAGTAATCAGAATCGGTCAATCGAAGAAGGATATGAAATGTAATGGCCAGGTGGAAAAGGACGAAAGGATAAGTATTTATCCCCGGTTTGATAAGAACGTCGGCTTTTGATTGGTCGATGACCCGTTGGTACAAAACCCATGCTACCGGCTGGTAGCTACGTAACGTCACTGGGGGTCTTTACGTTGCTATACATGATGTAAAGATGGTGTAAAACGTAAACAATCTCAAAGCGCTTTGTATTCAACATGGAGAATGGAGGACGTATTTCTTGAAAAAAAAATCAGGCAACACAGAAGTGCTTCACGGTGGTACAATCACAATGCCCACTGGTAGACACGTAGATAACTTATATGATCTACAAAACTCCACAAGGAAAACAACTCAGATGCTCGGTTGTTGTTCTACTAGTGGCACCAGTCGTGATGCTAGTTTTACGAACACAGTGACAAATCATGAATGGGGAAGGTTAAAGATAAATATATATATAAATATAAATAAAGAGGCAAAATGAGATTATAGAGAAAAAAGGTGTTATATGGAATAAATACAAAGAGATTAAATACGATATAAGCTTTCCTCCACAATCACTGAATACGCAAAGAACCACAGCGTATAACAAATGGGAATTACGAGCCATAACATGCATAGGACTTGATCACTACTACATAAACGCTCAACTGTGAGATATAAACTATTTTCAAAAGACAATTGGCAATCCTTAAATTTCCACGAGTTTTGTCTTGACCGCCCAAATAGTAATTCTCTGTTTATTCTAAGATTTCAATATGTGTTGTTAATTCGGAGTATTTTGAATTTAACAATCCTATTGGTCGAAGAACAAAACAAAGTAGATCTCCCGTTAATGAGTTTATAGAACTATGCATAACTTTTTATTCAGATTAACACAAACTGAATGTAATGTCTAACTGGCTTACAATTGTAGATTTTAAAAGATTTTCCTGATGAACTTAGAGGTGAAATCGGATTACATTTACATCACGACATCCTTACACTTCCTATATTTGAAGACGCCACTCAAGGATGCCTACGTTCTATATCATTACACACAAAAAGAGCATTCTGTGCCCCAGGAGAGTTTCTTTCACACAAAGGAGACGCGGTGAACTATGTGTATTTATTGTGTAATGGGTCTATGGAAGTGTTGAAAGAAGAAATGGTGGTAGCGATTCTTGGTATGCATTGTATTGATGACTATTTTAATATTAAAGGGGGGGGGGGGGGGGGGGGGGGGGGTGGTAACCGAATGATGACACCACTTGTTGTTTTTGGGTTATTTTCTGTATGCATTCTTGATTATGGCAACAATAAAAGGGAGGGAACCTAATAAAGACATTTCTAAGTTGTAAAACTTGTGTCTGATCCATTTGTTGTTATTATGAACAATAAAATAAGTTTAAATCAAAGACAACAATTTTCTTTGGATTATTTTCGGTATGCATTCTTGATTATTCTAATATTAGAAGGGAGGTAAGCGAATGATGAAATAAATTACTTTTGTTCTTATTTTCGGTATATATTATTGACTATTTCAATATTAAAAGGGAGGTAACTGAATGTTGACAACAATTACTTTTCTTTTTGCTATTTTCGGTATGTATTCTTGAATATTCTAATATTAAAAGGGCAGTAACCGAATGATGGAAGCACATTTTTTGTTGTTGCTATTTTCGGTATGTATTCTTGACTATTCTAATAATAATAAGGCATAGCTGTATGAACACCACCATTGATAATATTATTTTCTAGCTGTTCTTAATATGCTGCCATGACTATGCCAATAAAAAAAGGGAGATAACTGTATGACAAACAATTAAAATTAATTATTATTGACGTGACTTGTTAATGTCTAAAGGGAGGCAACTACATTGTATTATGATGATTGAAACGAAATATTATTTACAAATCATCATGTGTTGTACATGCTGTTTGTTTGTTCCTTTGATTTATTGTTAGGCCGTTCGATTTATATTTTCCATTTGTTTATTCTCGTTTGCATAAGCTTATGTGGGTTCATAATAGATTCCAACAAATCGAGGGTAATCTCAGATGCTCCATATAGGTTAACAGTTCCTGCTTTACTAGCGGTACCCGTCGTGCCACATTTGGCAAAAATCCGATAGACTCCAAAACTTTAATATCTTTAAAGTTTAAAGGAACTAATTTACCGGCCTAAATATATATATTGCAGACCACTTTGATATCAGGTATACAAATGAGAATTGGATGTATATATCTAACATACCAACAGTGTACTCCTTTTTTTTTACAGGAAAGGGAGATTTGTTTGGGGCTGATATCAACATGGATGATCCAGTTGGAATATCGTGTTGTGATGTACGAGCCTTGACGTACTGTGAAATTCAATGTATACATATTCGTGGCTGTGTCGACGTGTTGTCTCTTTATCCAGAATTTGCAGAAAAAATTCAGAAAGATATCCGACATGATCTAACATATAATCTGAAGGAAGGATTTGAGGACAGTGAGGTATGTATGACTCAATGATCATTGTTGTTCTGAAAGCTGAAATAATGGATGTGCAATACCACTTTCAACCATATTTCAGCTATATCACAGAAGTTCCATAGGAAATCCATTGAAAACCCAACTCTTCGTCTGGCTGAGGGACATATGATATAGTTTGACATCAACCTTAATAAGGAGATAAACGTCAAAATACTCAGAATATTTAAAAATTCAATCCACATACAATGTACCTCTTTAAGCTGTGTCATGACTTATCAATCTTTTGATTAAGTATATACTGCATTTAAAAAACAGCATGTTATATAGAACTATTGTTATTAATGATAACTTATGTCAATGGCTGCTATGTCATTTCTTTTGTTCAGAGTGAAGGAGAATTAAAACTGAACAGAATTACAACACTACCCTCTATATCAGAGAACAACGAAGAAACGGATAGCGATACAAACGATCTGAAAAATGAAAGTCCTGGAAGTCCTGACTCAAATCAAGAAGGAAGTCCTGCGTCACCATTTTTGAAGAAAACATTCAGATTTCCAGTTCCAAATGGGGATGTTTTATCAAGGTATTACTCATTTTATACTTTTCCTTGTAAAGTTTTGTGGACCGTGATTTGTCTTTTAGTTATTATATTGTCTGTGTGTACGGCCTCTGATTCTGATATTATCTGTATGTACGGCCTCTGATTCTGATATTGTCTGTATGTACACCCACTGATTCTTATATTGTCTGTATGTACGGCCTCTGATTGTTATATAGTCTGTATGTACGGCCTCTGATTCCTATATTGTCTGTATGTACGGCCTCTGATTCTGATATTGTCTGTATGTACGGCCTCTGATTCTTATATTGTTTGTATGTACGGCCTCTGATTCTTATATTGTCTGTATGTACGGCCTCTGATTCTTATATTGTCTGTATGTACAGCCTCTGATTCTTATATTGTCTGTATGTACGGCCTCTGATTCTTATATTGTTTGTATGTACGGCCTCTGATTCTTATATTGTCTGTATGTACGGCCTCTGATTCTTATATTGTCTGTATGTACGGCCTCTGATTCTTATATTGTCTGTATGTACGGCCTCTGATTCTGATATTGTCTGTATGTACGGCCTCTGATTCGTATATTGTCTGTATGTACGGCCTCTGATTCGTATATTGTCTGTATGTACGGCCTCTGATTCATTCCTATATTGCCTGTATGTACGGCCTCTGATTATTATATTGTCTGTATGTACGGCCTCTGATTCTTATATTGTCTGTATGTACACCCTCTGATTCTTATATTGTCTGTATGTACGGCCTCTGATTCTTATATTGTCAGTATGTACGGCCTCTGATTCTTATATTGTCTGTATGTACGGCCTCTGATTCCTATATTGTCTGTATGTACGGCCTCTGATTCTTATATTGTCTGTATGTACGGCCTCTGATTCTTATATTGTCTGTATGTACGGCCTCTGATTCTTATATTGTCTGTATGTACGGCCTCTGATTCTTATATTGTCTGTATGTACACCCTCCGATTCCTATATTATCTGTATGTACGGCCTCTGATTCTTATATGGTCTGTATGTACAGCCTCTGATTCTTATATGGTCTGTATGTACACCCTCCGATTCCTATATTATCTGTATGTACGGCCTCTGATTCTTATATTGTATGTATGTACGTCCTCTGATTCTGATATTGTCTGCATGTACGGCCTCTGATTCCTATATTGTCTGTATGTACACCCTCCGATTCCTATATTGTCTGTATGTACGGCCTCTGATTCTTATATTGTCTGTATGTACGGCCTCTGATTCTTATATTGTCTGTATGTACGGCCTCTGATTCCTATATTGTCTGTATGTACACCCTCCGATTCCTATATTGTCTGTATGTACGGCCTCTGATTCTTATATTGTCTGTATGTACGGCCTCTGATTCTTATATTGTCTGTATGTACGGCCTCTGATTCTGATATTGCCTGTATGTACGGCCTCTGATTATTATATTGTCTGTATGTACGGCCTCTGATTCTTATATTGTCTGTATGTACGGCCTCTGATTCTTATATTGTCTGTATGTACGGCCTCTGATTCTTATACTGTCTGTATGTACGGCCTCTGATTCTTATATTATCTGTATGTACGGCCTCTGATTCTTATATTGTCTGTATGTACGGCCTCTGATTCCTATATTGTCTGTATGTACACCCTCCGATTCCTATATTGTCTGTATGTACGGCTCTGATTCTTATATTGTCTGTATGTACGGCCTCTGATTCTTATATGGTCAGTATGTACGGCCTCTGATTCTTATATTGTCTGTATGTACGGCCTCTGATTCTGATATTTTCTGTATATACGATCTCTCATTCTTATATTGTCTGCATGTACGGCCTCTGATTCTTATATTGTCTGTATGTACGGTCTCTGATTCTTATATTGTCTGTATGTACGGCCTCTGATTCTTATATTGTCTGCATGTACGGCCTTTGATTCTTATATTGTCTGTATGTACGGCCTCTGATTCTTATATTGTCTGCATGTACGGCCTCTGATTCTTATATTGTATGTATGTACGGCCTCTGATTCTTATATTGTCTGTATGTACGGCCTCTGATTCTTATATTGTCTGTATGTACGGCCTCTGATTCCTATATTGTCTGTATGTACACCCTCCGATTCCTATATTGTCTGTATGTACGGCTCTGATTCTTATATTGTCTGTATGTACGCCTCTGATTCTTATATGGTCTGTATGTACGGCCTCTGATTCTTATATTGTCTGTATGTACGGCCTCTGATTCTTATATTTTCTGTATGTACGGCCTCTGATTCTTATATTGTCTGTATGTACGGCCTCTGATTCTTATATTGTCTGTATGTACGGCCTCTGATTCTTATATTGTCTGTATGTACGGCCTCTGATTCCTTTATTGTCTGTATGTACACCCTCCGATTCCTATATTGTCTGTATGTACGGCTCTGATTCTTATATTGTCTGTATGTACGGCCTCTGATTCTTATATGGTCTGTATGTACGGCCTCTGATTCTTATATTGTCTGTATGTACGGCCTCTGATTCTTATATTTTCTGTATGTACGGCCTCTGATTCTTATATTGTCTGTATGTACGGCCTCTGATTCTTATATTGTCTGTATGTACGGCCTCTGATTCTTATATTGTCTGTATGTACGGTCTCTGATTCTTATATTATCTGTATGTACGGCCTCTGATTCTGATATTGTCTGTATGTATGGCCTCTGATTCTGATATTGTCTCTATGTACGGCCTCTGATTCTTATATTTTCTGTATGTACGATCTCTCATTCTTATATTGTCTGCATGTACGGCCTCTGATTCTTATATTGTCTGTATGTACGGCCTCTGATTCTTATATTGTCTGTATGTACACCCTCTGATTCTTATATTGTGTGTATGTACGGCCTCTGATTCTTATATTGTCTGTATGTACGGCCTCTGATTCTTATATTGTCTGTATGTACGGCCTCTGATTCCTATATTGTCTGTATGTACGGCCTCTGATTCTTATATGGTCTGTATGTACACCCTCCGATTCCTATATTGTCTGTATGTACGGCTCTGATTCTTATGTGGTCTGTATGTACGGCCTCTGATTCTTATATTGTCTGTATGTACGGCCTCTGATTCTTATATTTTCTGTATGTACGATCTCTCATTCTTATATTGTCTGCATGTACTGCCTCTGATTCTTATATTGTCTGTATGTACGGTCTCTGATTCTTATATTGTCTGTATGTACGGCCTCTGATTCTTATATTGTCTGCATGTACGGCCTTTGATTCTTATATTGTCTGTATGTACGGCCTCTGATTTCACCTTTTTATCTTCAAACTTTTCATGAAGGTATATTGTATTTTGTCTTTTTGTACACAATACATTTATTAGTGTGGGTCGCCGTGGTTGTAATCGTATGATAGTTAGATATACAACTACTTTTGTAATTTGACATTGTGAGTTCGAATCTCGCTCAGGTGAGGTTTACTCGATACACTTTATGTGATAAAGTTTGTCAGTGACTTGCGGAATGTCGGTGGGTTTCTCTGGGTACCCGAGTTTCCTCCATCAATAACTGAAATATTGTTAAATGTGACGTTGAACACAATAACCCGAACCCAAACGGAACCTGAAATAATATTCTAGTGTCTGCAAAACTCGGAAAGCATTTGTGGTATTTTAACTTGTGGTTGTCCTAGTTCTGTGAGAATACAGTCATACGTAAAAGTAATCCATTCATTAAATATTCGTCATAATGTACTAGCTGACAGTTTTGTTCCTGTACAAGCAAATCTAACCAAAGCTCATTATCACCATACATAGCGCATCAGCATGTCTTAATTTTCCTCTACTACCTAATATGCATTGTACTTCCATTTAAATCTTCCGATGCATTCGTACGATTTTGTCAATTCCGCTTTCCATAAGTGATACAAACACGCCATCAAATACAGTATACATTGGTTAACCAGGGTAAACATTAGGAGAAAAAAATATTTCCTATGAATTCCTAAATTCTTCTATTTCTTATACGTCAAGTATATGTTTCTTGATCATAAACTTTAATAGATGTCCGTATAGATATATAATTAAATTCTTTGTGCTGAAAAACACGTAGTGCGCAATAAATTAGATATCCCTGTGTTTTATTTTATTGACATCATCATTTCTGTTTTTACATACCTGGAATATAATTAGAATAAAGGTGGTAATATGATCGTAATTTAATTTAATATACACAAGACGTGTATGGGGAAAAAAACTTCATAAAGTACGCTCAAAGTCTGAAGCTTGGAACGCCAAATAATGTAATAGTCTTTGGGAGCAATATACTGAAAAACCTAAGCAGGATAGCAAACATCGGCCAATAAAAGTAAAGTAGATATCAAATTTAGTATACACGACGCGTATCTGGGGGAAAATCATTCATCAGGTACGCTCAAACTGGGAAGATTGGAACACCAAATAATGTAAAAATCTTTTGCATCACAACAACCAAAAGACATGGAATTGAGCAAAGATCGGCTAAAGTCACCTATGCCAGAGGGAAGAAAACCTTAGTTTTAATTATAATTACTTGATTTAAGAACTCTAAATTTCGCTAAAATTATTACCTATAAACCATGCCAATGCAGAAGCACTGACTACTGGTGGATACTACCGTCGGGGATTGATAGTCCATCAGCATCGACCCAGTGATTCATTTGTAGTATTGAAAGGTAAAAATGATAGCAAATAGTGCGCTCAACGCGTTTATATAACAACAAACAACAGGTGCATTTAAACGTGCATATTTGCTCTAATTTCAGAGAAAAACGACCAGGTTTTAGATCTAAAGGCCATAATTCATTTTCATCAAACAGAAGATCATCTATAAAAGATAGAAGAAGAATACAATCATCTTCAGGTACAAAATTAACGTCTTGATTTTGAAAATAAAATAAGTATGGAATAGTAAATATATATATATATGTATATAGAATAACGCAATTGTAAAGATCGAGACAGACATTATCACTAGCATAGCAGACCATCCGATAGGACGAGTTCGTGATATTTGTTAAACTGACGTTATTGTTCAGGTACAATTTTAACGTCTTGAAAAAATATTGAATATGATTTCGCTATACCTAACATAACAATATAACGGTTATGCAAATATTAGTAGCACTATATTTGTATATAGAATAACGTCAATTGTAAAGATCGAGACAGACATTCTAATTACTATTGTATAGCTGTGAGTCCGACAGGACGAGTTCCTGAATACTGGGGCCTTCTAAACCGACGCTATTAGTATATCAGTAACGTTATAATGGGGTTAAAGTAACACATTTTCAGCGTCAGATTAGGTCCGTTATTACCGACAATATCACCCAGTGACACCGACGGGAAAATTCATAAATAGCTATGCACGTATATAACATGCACAAAACGTTTGAAGATACCACAGGGGTAACCAGAAGACAATGGCCAAAAGAAAAAGAACAAACAACAACCTACTAAGCATTACAGAGACACAGGATCGAGCAACACAAACCTCACTAAAACAGGCAGAGAACTAAAAGTATGCTAGTGGTATAAACCATTGTCAACGTTAGAGAAAACCGAAGGGACAATCAAGAATGGAGAACCCAGAGACACTGGCAACATGTGGACACATGACACAGATTGAAGACAAACCAAACAAAAACAAAAAAAAACAAAAAAACACAACACAGAAAACTTATACGATGACCAACACCGACCCGATTTTGTTTACCGGGAGTGAATACATGTGTTCCAGATTCTTTTAGACAATTTAGTGTATCAACAATTTAATCAGTTGTTACAGGAAGACATTATTTTAAGTAGAATAAATATTAGAGTAAACTGAAGTGGAAATCACGAACAGACAAACCAGAGACACAGGTAATTTAACAAAAATCAAAAACAAACAAAAAACACTCAAACAACTAACTAGATGAGCAACACGGTCCTAACGAAAATCCTTGCGGTGAACCAAGGGGCTCGCGAAAGGGAAACAGTTCCTGTTTAATAAATGCATACAGTCAAATAATACCTCTAAGTCGGATTGGTCGGTTACTAAGTAATGTAGAGAAATAGCTATCAGCTACTTTCACTTTTAAATAATGTGGTTGAAAACAAACCAATTCACCATAAGCTAAAAGTAAGCTTGACAAAAATGAAATGAGAACCTTTGAGTGAGTGATTGTTGCTTAACACCAACTCAGCAATTTGTCAGCTATATTATGGCGAGAACAAGTTATTTTCAAGGAGCTGATGATGAGGTCCGCTTATGTACTAGATCAACAGGCTTAGTTGGATTTTTATAATGCTAGCTCATTGAAACAACAGTGCACGGAGAGATATGTCACACCAGTCGGATACATTATCCTGATTCCGAGCCAATCTGTCTTTGCTCTTTCTCCATGCGGATGCGTGTTTAGTGGAGAGGCAACAGATACCAATTGCAGTCTTTGGTGTGACCCAATTGGGGTTCGAAACCACCATCTATCACACTCGAGGCGAGCACCCTAGCCATTAAACAACCGATGTGGTTAATTTGAGAACATATATAATTGTGCAATTTCCTGTTTTATTCTAGATTCAGGGAGAATCAAGGACACTCTTTATACTTATCATCCCCTAATCATATTTAATTGTACAATATGCTTGTTTTTTATTGTAGATACAGTGAAGATTAACGACACGCTATCTACTTCTATAAGTAACCTACAGAACGAAGTGGAAGGAACCAAAGCCAATATAAAACAATTAGAAAAAAGAATTAACACAATAGGAAACGAACTGTGTAGTATCGATGGCAACCTAAAATTAGTCGTGCAACTGCTGACGCCAAATCCTAGCTTACATTCCATATCCCCTCCGTCTACCCCTTATTCACCTTATGTTCGTCCAGCATTTTCATTCGGATCACCAACAAGTGAGGATATTGGGATCGAATCTATGGACAATAATTCATTGACGTTAGGTGCGCCGAGCCCGGGATACAAAAGACATAATATTATAGATAGATACAAAAGTCCAATAATTGAAAAGAAACAGTTACAAAATTGTGCTCAAATATACCCGTGGAACAATCGAAAAATGGCAGACAGTTGTGATAAGTGTGTAGAAAGGAAAGATTATGTGGCCGAAGGACCTGCTAGCGAAACTGTTAATAAATTCCTCAAATTAGATTTGAAAAATAATTCAAGCATGTCAACTGCAGAGTGTATATCACCGACTCAAAAAAGCAGCGTGTTTACTCATCCGTATAAACCACATTTTAGTGAGAATAGTAAACAGTCAGTGGTTGTGACGTCAGGACAGAAAAAAGAAAACGGGTATGTTTGTCGAACGACAGATCTCTAGGATTTGTTTGTCGGGCAACATGTCTCTTATATGTGTTTGTCGAATGGCAGATTTCTAAAACATGTTCTTGTTGAGTTTTTTTTATACTATTGTTAACATTTTATTAATTTACATAAATTAATTGTATTTTCTCGAATATTTTCCCATCACTTTCTAAATCGTTATATAAATTTGTAGTTTTACATTGTTATGTTAAGTTCTTAATATGTAAATTGTTATGTGAAGCTCTACTTGTGAATTGTTACATACATTACTACATGTAAATTGTTATGTGAAGCTCTACGTGTAAACCGTCACATAAAGTACTACATGTAAATTGTTATGTGAAGCTCTACCTGGTAATTGTTACAGAAAGTTTTACAAGTACATTCTTATGTGAAGCTCTACATGTAAATTGTAATGTAAAGCTCTACATGTATAGTTATGTGAACCTTTACATGTAAATTGATGCACACAGTTCTACATATGAATTGTTATGTGAAGCTCTACATGTAATTTGTTACATAAAGTACTACATGTAGATTGTTTTGTGAAGCTGTACATGTAAATTGTTAAATGAAGTACTAAATGTATATTCTTATGTGAAGCTCTACATGTAAACCATCACATAAAGTACTACAGGTAAATTGTTAAATGAAGTACTACAGGTAAATTGTTAAATGAAGTACTACATGTATGTAAATTGTTACATATAGTATCACAGGTAAAGTGTTACATAAAATACTCAATTTTAAGGCTGTTGCTTTTAATGTTGAAAAAAGTTATCACATATAAAACCTGTTACATCTGCAACTGCGCTGTTATATGTAAAAATACCAAGCCATTATTTGTGAAATATAAATGAAAGATATATACAATGGGTGTATAGCATATTCATATACACATAGTTAAATGTTTATTAATTTGCAGGGTAAAATAACACAACATAATACTCAACGCGCTTGTTTTGTTTTAATGTTTCATGTTATATGACCTAACTAAGAATAGATGTTTTATGATTAACGATGTTCAATGCAACTATTACCAATAGAGCGTCACGATGGCCATACTGGATGTTATAATCTCATTTAAGTAGGTCATTAATACAAATGTGTGTCATATTAATCACTTCCGGTTTTATTTTGATATTGTGCACAAGACGACTGTGATATATTGCCGTGATGTATATTTTGTACTGTTTGTCCTCAATGCACACATTAACTTTTGTAATGTTTTAATATTGTTTACAAATAGATAGTAGAATTTTACTCCAATATTGCTATTAGCTACAAAGTAGAAGATGCCGCTCATGATATTATTGCGCATGTCAATTGGGTATGATTAAACTACTATTTCCGATTTCGATCTATGGATAATGTATATCGCGCGAGTCGGATATTTTTTTTCAAATTAGTAACAGTTTGAAGCTACTAAAGTGATTACCAGAAGCCAAAAATCGAAGAAAAGACATTACTATAACCAATAATGAATAAGTAAATGCTATGTATAGTCAACTCAGCAATTTTTCAGCTATATCATGTTAATTTTCAACGAGATGATGATGAGGTACGCTTTGTGCTAGACCAACACGCTAAGTAGGATTGTTATAGTGCTAGCTCACTGAAACGACAATCCGCGGATGGAAATGGCGCCCCACTCGCACACATTATCCTGATTTCCAGACAACCAGTCTTTGCTCTGTCTCTTTAATGCTGCGTGCTTAGCGGAGAAGCAACAACTACCAAATCTATAGTCCTTGGTTTGGCCCGATTGGGGCTCGAAATCACGATCTACCACCCTCGAAAATAGAAAGAGAACAAAAAGAGAAATAATAATCTGCAATACAGTACAAAGAAATCTAAAGATTGACAAACACAAACCATGATATATGTTACTCATCCGAATCAAAATCATGTGTTCAAGAATATCACGAGCGGCATTTGTAATTAGGTACATTAATACGTGCCATAATTACATTTATTTACATAGATTAGACCAAATGTACACTATATTATATTTATATTTTTAACTAAGTGCAACATATCATTATATCTTTACATAATCTTGAAAATTATAATCTTAACTTAATCTTGAACTTTATAATATTTAGCATAATCTTGAACTTTATAATCTTAACATAATCTTGAACTTTATAATCTTAAATTAATCTTGAACTTTATTATTTTAACTTAATCTTGAATATTATAATCTTAACTTAATCTTGAACTTTATATATTTTTAACATAATCTTGAACATTATAGTCTTAACATAATCTTGAACTTTATAATCTTAACTTAATCTTGAACTTATAATTTTAACATAATCTTGAACTTTATAATTTTACATATTGTTGAACATTTTAATCTTAGCATAATCTTGAACATTATAATTTTATCATAATCTTGAACATTATAATCTTAGCTTAATCTTGAACATTATAATTTTAACATAATCTTGAATTTTATCATATTTAACATAATTTTGAAAATTATAATATTAGCTTAATCTTGAACATTATAATTTTAACATAATCTTGAACTTTATAATTTTAACTTAAACTTGAACTTTGTTTGAAGTAAGATAAATCTTACAGGTATGGCGAACAAGATGATTGTTCCTCTGAAATATTAATGTCATATTTTGTTTGAATTTATTTACATTTACTGTTATATATTTTCAGTTTTTCTTTACGAATTAAAATATGGATTGCCTTCTCAAGATAATTTGATTTCAAGAAGCGAGAGTTTAAATGTAATAATGTAAATTATTAAAGTTCAATTAGTACAAAGAAAAGTCTGCGAACGTTATATTCACAGATTATGGATTTTCACTAGTTAGCAGATACCAACAAATGTTATTATTATACGCGCTTTTATGGTTCGGATCTTTCCTGTTTTAACGTACATGCACCTACATGCCCGAGAGATACAATGATTTGTTTACCAGACGATAAAATGGCATCTGCTGAAAACATTTTTATTGACAATGAACAGTGACTTTAATTGAGTTTAATCTTGTTGATCAATTCTTTAAACTGGTTAGAATTGTTGTTAAAACATGTTCATTGTTGATATTTTTTTACTTAATATTACTATTAAGAACTTCTATTTGTGTCTTTTTAGCAGCCATATTTTCTCAGATTTCCTAGATTGCCTTTGGTATAATAAAACACTTATTTACTGGCTATTGGGACAATAGCAAGTTTATTGTCCTCATAGCCAGTAAATAGGTGTATAATATCAACCAGCAATTTCCCTAATAGTTTACCTTATACAATTTGCAATTTCCTTGTTCTTCTAGTACAAAATAGTACTAGTATTGTAATATAAGAATAGTTCCAATTTCGAAATCCCAATTAAATCAGAAAAAACAAATGCTATCTAAATCCCCTAATTGTGTCCAACAGTAATCTGCTTGTGTGCTCTTCTGCATTCTTATTTCCTTTTTTCTTTTCTATTTTTAAACATTTTCCGTTGTTAAACGTGCACTTTATAAAATGACATTTAAGTGAATGTACTTTATAGTATATCTTAATATACAATTTATTGGATAATAAGAGAACAGTGAAGGTTAAACATTAATAACTTCGTTGTAATAATAAGGACCTCTGTGCGTACTGGTCTGATGCAGAAATGAAATACAATAACTCTGATATGCTTAATATAGATGAAAATGTATGGCTCTTTAGTTCCAATAAATAAGTCAATTTTCGAGTTACTATTTACAGCTCAGGAACACAAGTTTAAAATAATCCCATGACAAACAACGTAATAGTCAAAATATTGCTTAGTCCATTGATAAACCGTCAAAACAGTCTCTTGACAAAACCTATTGTTCTGTACATGTAGTGTATTGACATGACATTGATATTTCTATGCACACACTATTGCTGTTTACTCCATAGACAAATACGGAAGCATTCCATCTGTTATCACGTTCCAAACCTTTTTTTTGTCTACTCCTTTGGCACATAATGAACCAATGTGCATGTATCTAAGCAATAGTGTACTAGCCTGGTGGGGATCGTCATGGTCGTAATCATATGGTAGTTGGATTTACAACTACTTATGCAATCAGTCCCTATCACCACTGAAGTCGTGATACCGCTTGGGTGAACTGTACTCGATACAAGATTATGTGATAAAGTTTGTCAGTGACTTGCGGCAGGTCTGTGGTTTCCTCTGGGTCCTCCTGTTTCCTCCCTCAATAAAACTGACTCCCACGATATAACTGAAATATTGTTGAAAATAGCGTTAAAGGCCATTTTAGACTCCTGACAAGAAAAGCACCAAACGAACACTTTACCCTTTTATTATGTACAAACCCTAATGGTTCAGCAGTACATTGACATGTTGTGAAGCGATCGACCGTTTTTGTTTCGTTTCAGTTAGAAATCCTATAATTATAATAATACCTTGACAAAAAATTGGATCAAGAGCCCATTTTAGTTCTTAAAAAACCAAACTGATATCCATTACTCTGTTGTGTACCTGTTTTGTCTTACGTAAATACATATATCATAACAAAAATATTCATTATTTCATTTATATCTTATATTACCTTTGGAAATTTTGTTTTTAATTTTAGTGGATTTGGTTTTCATCCAATTTCATAGTATTATAATTCATATCTTCTTCCGTGTGTCTATGTACATGTATTAATATATTTAAACACCTTAATATATAAAACAATGTTATTATTAAAATTGTGAAAAACGTTATTTTTTCTGTACAAATGTATTATAAGTACACAGCCTTACTTAACAACACGATTCCATTCATTATGTAATTTCAATCCTTAGTTAGCTTAGAAAATGTGGGTTGACTTTGTATGCATTTCAAATTTTTTTTGTATTTCCATGCGACTGACATCGACCATATACGTTGTTCAATTGTCATATCGCTCTGCGATTGGAGCTATAATTGTGATACAAACCAATTATGTTCTGCCACGGAAATTAAATTATTCTCATCTATTGCATTTAACTGGTACATTGTTTGATATTCTGCACTAAATCGTACTGTAATAAATGTATATTGTACAAATACAGTGAGTGGACGTAATTGTTTGTCACCTCCGATCTTTCCCAATATATTTCAGGTAAACCGCTTTATTGAAAAAAATTATACATAAATTGTTTCTTGGTCAATTTTTTCATCATAAATTTCATATATTTTACCTTTATTTATAGTTTTCGACTTTTTTACCATTTGAGCACGATCATGAATTCGTGAAGTTCAAAAATACTATATTTATTTAGTAGTTTGGTATGTTCAAATTAAAATTAGTAACTGTTTTAAAAATCTTAAATAACGAAAATGTAAGAAGATCATGAATTAAAACCTCAAAACAATTCACGTCAGTGAACGTCGATTTCAACAAAATTTGCCAAGATATGACCTCTGCAGGGGCGGATCCAGGATTTCAATTTAGGGGGGGGGGGCGCACTTAAAAAAATTGCGCCAAGCGGAGGGAGGAAATTTTGGGGTATTTCGTGTAAAAAAAATCACGATTTTACGCCAAAAAATCATATTTTTTCCAATTTTAGGGGGGGGGGGCGCCGGGTGCGCCCTCCCCTGGATCCGCCCTTGCTCTGTATATTTTTCCTTTGAAAAATTGTGTTCTTATAATAAATATATAAGCGGAAATCTCAGAAGTTACGAGCAATTTAGTCCAGTTACTTTATATATACGAGAATCGTATATAATATACAGTACATAAACTAATAAAATATTTTAAAAAAGATACAATCATCATTTAAAAAAAAAACCATCATTTTGATCCATGTCTCTTGAATGTTTATTTGAATGTTAAATATTACATTATACTCTTTGTCAGAATCATTCCATGTTATTCTCATGTTTTACATATCAATTTTCTTATTTGTATTCTATGGCGAATGAATAATTACGTTATGCTATTAAATTATTTGAAACTTGCTTTAAATAGTTATATTTGTTAATTGAACCGCATCGGTAGTGTAATGGTTAACGTGATCGCCTCGAGTGCGATAGATCATGGGTTCGAGCCCCTATCGGGTCAAACCAATGACTCACAAATTGGTATTTGTTGCTTCTATGCGCAGCACGTAGCATTAAGGAGAAAGAGCAAAGACTGGTTGGCTCGGCATCAGAATAATGTGTCCGAGTGGGACGACAGGTCGATCCGCGGACTGTTGTTTCACTGCGCTAGCACTATGAAAATCCAACTAAGCGTGTTAGTCT
This sequence comes from Bathymodiolus brooksi, assembly GCA_963680875.1. Taxonomy (NCBI): domain Eukaryota; kingdom Metazoa; phylum Mollusca; class Bivalvia; order Mytilida; family Modiolidae; genus Bathymodiolus; species Bathymodiolus brooksi. Next base: position 76,065,783 of record OY804589.1, read on the forward strand.
AGTGCAAAGCGGACCTCATCATCATTTGAATGATAATAAGCTTTTTCTCGCCATGATATAGCTGAGAAATTGTAAGCAACAGTGAACAAGCACTCAATCACTTTATTTCTTAATTGGATAGAGGGAGCGAACTACTGTCCAACCTGCCTTAAATGGCACCTCTTTATAACAAATCACCGTCTATCAAAGGCGACCTAATTTTTTCTCATTAATAAATAGTACATATAATATTAACCTGTTTATATATACGTCAACTGCTCGTAAGGGCCATCCTTTCAACTTCCCTTGAATGGACTTTATATACATGTTTGACTGTATTTCTATTTATTAACTACCACCTCTATCTTGCATGCGTGTGGAGGGATCGCTTAACACTTTTTCCGTAGAAGCCGGATGTACATGCGATGAAATTTTGTTTATTTATAGCCCGATGTTATCAACAATGGACATTAGACTAACAATGGCTAATAATGATAACAATAACAGTCCAGACCTTTTAAATTAACAAGTCTGTGAATGGCATTCGTTTTATTCTACTCGTAAATGTTCTACTATCATTCCTATTTTTTATTATATAAGTATCACTGATCTTCAGCATAGTAATTTAGGTTCATCTTTACCTCCAGTTGTTTGTAGGAGGGCTCATTTCTTATTTACGTTATTTGTATTTGTTTGTGAATATTGGTGTCCAACACATATTCTGTTGTGTTTTTTGTTTTGTTTGTCTTCGTCTTGTGTACCATATGTTGCCAGTTTCTCTGGATTGTCCATTTTTGATTTCCCCCTCAGTGTTCTCTTAGGAATTTACTTCATAATCCATTTGGCAAAAGAATTAGGCAATTGATGTGAAATACACACAAATGTATGCATTCTTGTTTTCTGTATGGTATTTTGTATATCATTGTTTGTCCATTATGTTGTTTGTACTTTAACAATTTACGCCTTCAAACACTTCTTAATGATGAGGGGAGTAACCTTCATGGTCACAATCGTATGACAGGTGAATTATAATGCTATCAGTTCCTAAGTGTCCGAATCCAGCTGATGTCAAGGTGAACTCGGTACTATACAATTAAGGCATATGGATGCGATTGTTATTTAACGCCAACTCAGCAATTTTTTCACCAATATCATGGCGAGAACAAGTTAATTTTCAATGAAATGATGATGAGGTCCATTTTGTACTAGACTAACACGCTTAGATGGATATGTTATAGTGCTAACTCGATGTTTCGTATAATATTATCTATGAATCCATGCATTGACCGACATCAAAAGGCTACAATTGTTTTATCATTTTTGTAATTATTTATATTATTTTTAGGCATATATTACCTTTGTGCAAAGGTAATGGCGAAAATGAGATAACGATTTTCAACTTCATTCATTCATTTCATTGATTGTGTTTAACGCCACTTTCAGCAATATTTCAGCTATATCATGGCGACCAGTTTTAGTATTGGAAGAGGCCGGAGTACCCGGGGAGAACTACCGACAATGGGCAAGCAACTGATAAACTTTATCACTTGCGGCTGCGAGTCGAGTGCACCCTTTTTGTCATTTATAAAGACGGGCGCGAACCGTATTGGTGATAGGCTTGAATGAGTTATTAGGTAATCCAACTACCCGATTCATTCAGCCACCCGGGCACTCTTCAGCTTCAATGTTGTTTTAAAATATTAACAAAAAGCGGAAAATTACGTCAATGTTTATTAATAATTCTTGTATTTGATCATTAGGAACTGCAAATATGTCGGATGCCATTTTGCTTTATATTTGCATTGACGTCATGATGCTTTGATTTCATGACAGCATACATTTTTAATAGAACATATAATATTCACCATTAGTTGATGCTTTAAATAGTGTCCATTGCAATCAAGATTGTTTCATCGAGGAACAAATGTTACCATTTATGTCTATAGAAATCCCCAAAACAACACTATTTCTTATATTTTATTATCTTATTTTCATTAATACCCATACAATACAATTTTATTTACAATAATACGTGAAAATGTATTGACGAATCAGAAACCTCACAAAATAAAGATTACTGTGGTACGAAAGATCAATGTACTATTTCAGTTATATCATGACGAGCAATTTCATTGGTGGTGGTGGAAACCGGAGTACTCGGAGGAAACTACCGACCTGTCGCAAGTCACTGGCAAATTTTATCACATATTGTTGTACACCTCGTCATGAGCGGGATTATAAATCACAACGTTAGTGGTGATAGGCACTGATTTCACAGGTAGTGGTAAAACCAACTACCATACGATCAAAACCACGACGACCCCCAATTTAAATGTAAAACAAGTACATTACAGAATAAAAGGCAATGCCACGATACTATATTTTTATAACATTGATGAGATTGGAAGAAAAAGTAATTTAAGTCTTTGAAGCAAGACAACTAACGGGAGTAAACGTGATAGTTAAAATGGACTAAGGTTATCTATTCCCGATAGAGATGAATACACGTCGGCCACTACATCACAAGACAGCTAACGGGACTAAACATGATAGTCAAAATGGACTAAGGTTATCTATACGCGAGGGAGACGAATCCACGGCGGCCCCTACATCACAAGACAGCTAACGGGACTAAAACATGATAGTCAAAATGGACTAAGGTTATCTATTCCCGAGGGAGATGAATCCACGGCGGCCCCTACATCACAAGACAATTAACGGGACTAAAACATGATAGTTAAAATGAACTAAGGTTATCTATTCCCGAGACAGATGAATCCACGGCGGCCACTACATCACAAGACAACTAACGGGACTAAACATGATAGTCAAAATGGACTAAGGTTATCTATTCCCGAGGGAGACGAATCCACGGTTGCCCCTACATCACAAGACAATTAACGGGACTAAAACATGATAGTCAAAATGGACTAAGGTTATATATACGCGAGGGAGACGAATCCACGGCGACCCCTACATCACAAGACAACTAACAGAACTAAACATGATAGTCAAAATGGACTAAGGTTATCTATATGCGAGGGAGACGAATCCACGGCGGCCCCTACATCACAAGACAACTAACGGGACTAAACATGATAGTCAAAATGGACTAAGGTTATCTATTCCCGAGGGAGATGAATCCACGGCGGCCCCTACATCACAAGACAACTAACGGGACTAAACATGATAGTCAAAATGGACTAAGGTTATCTATTCCCGAGGGAGATGAATCCACGGCGGCCCCTACATCACAAGACAACTAACGGGACTAAACATGATAGCTAAAATGGACTAAGGTTATCTATTCCCGAGGGAGATGAATCCACGGTGGCCACTACATCACAAGACAACTAACGGGACTAAAACATGACAGTCAAAATGGACTAAGGTTATCTATTCCCGAGAGAGATGAATCCACGGCGGCCCCTACATCACAAGACAACTAACGGGGCTAAATATGATAGTCAAAATGGACTAAGGTTATATATGCCCGAGGGAGATGAATCCACGGCGGCCCCTACATCACAAGACAACTAACGGGACTAAAACATGACAGTCAAAATGGACTAAGGTTATCTATTCCCGAGGGAGACGAATCCACGACGGCCCCTATATCACATACATGTTTGATGATATCAACACCATGAAAGTGGTATATACATCTTACAAAAACATGTATTCCTGAGAAATTTCATCTGAACACAATTTCATTTATCTTAATATTTTTCGGTTTTTCTTAACATGAGATTGATTGCAAATATTTGTCATGAATTAAATACGACACGATACACTAGTTCTTCTCAAAGTGGTCTCTCCAATAATATGATTATTGTGTATTTGTGATCTTGACCCTAATAAATCTATGACGTAATAATGCATTATCAATGTATATAAATATTGTTACATTATCTTCATATTATCTCTAAGACTATAAAGCTGTCAACTTCAGATGATTACACCAAAGCATAATATGACATGAATAACAAACCGTTCTTGTGAACATGAAGCTATGGCCTTGACCCTAATAATGTTATGATGTAATAATGCATTATCAATGTATAAAGGCAATCGTAACTACTCGGCCATTCTCGCTACCCTGCAAACAACCTCGTACGTACACAGTAGAAATTCTTCTTAAATTGTTTGCCGGAAGTTAAGTTAAGTTAAACCGCACAAAAATATTGTCCACGAAAATCCAATATGGAAGACATACTAAGTAAAATCTAATCATGCAAAACTAATTAAAACTTTAATTGAAATATAGAAAATTGCTTAAAATATAACTTGATTAAACTTTCATGTAACTGACATGTGAAAAGTAGTGCGATTTATACGCCTAATGCATACGAGGTTATTTGCATAGTATCGAGAATGGCCGAGTAGCTACGATTGTGTATAAAGGATGATATATTAACTTTATATTATCGATAATATTGCAGCAAAGTAGTAAACTTCAGATGATTATGTCCAAAAAAACTATAATAATATGATTAACAAACTTATTTTGTGGATGCAGCTGTGACCGTGACCCAACACCTTAATAATGCTATGACGTAATAAATACGTCATCAATGTATGGCGATTTGTTGGTTATCTTCTGGAATTTGATATATTGGTGTTACTTTACACTTCAAAGGATTAAGGATAAAAATAACTACAGTAATACGAATGGTAAAACTGGTGGACAACATATACTTCTATGTCATAATGTCATAACTGTTGTAATGTTGTCGTCGTATAAAGACTGAGAAGTCACTTTAATTTGTGGAATCCAATATTCGTGGTTTGAGTAAATAATTTAGGATTGTGGATATGTTAATTCGTGGACTGATTGTTGTAGTTCAAATACTTCTGTGGTATATACATGTCAAATTTTTGTAATATTGTCCTCATAAAAGTAATGAGAAGTCTTTTAAAGTCGTGGATTCCAATTTTCGTAGTTTGAGTCAATATTTTATGTTTGTGGATATGTTGATTCGTGGATTCCTTGCTGTAGTCAAAAATACATATATTATGACACGCAGATATCCATGTTTTAATTTTTTGAATTTTCGTTTTCGTGGGTTGATACTATCCACGAAATCCATGAAAATCTGTATACCACGAAATCCACGAAAATTTGTATACCACGAAATCCATGAAAATCTGTATACCACGAATAATAATGATTTCACAGCATATCGTTGGCGCTTCCTATTAACCATAGGTGTCTGTACGGTAGAAGTCACACCAACAGTGATATTATGAAGATGGTATAGCCACCATTATAAATACTGTCACATCATTCCTATCATATGCTACCTTTCAAGGGAACATTGAAATGGTATCACATAAGACAGGTGGTCACTTAAAACAGGTATCATTAATATGAACTGCACTGTGACGGGTCGCATCTCATGTGAACTTTCAATCGAACAGTAAAATTGAAACACATAAGACAGGTGGTCACATAACGCAAGTGTAATTAAAATAAACTGCACTATGACGGGATAATTGAAATAACGATCGCATAATATAAGTTATTGCTTAATAGAAGTGGTCACATGACTAAAACAGGTTTGACTGTATTGTCTTTCAACGTTTAATATCAATTTACAGAATACTGTATCATAAAACACTTTCCCGCGTTTCTAACTTTTCAATAGGGTGCATTAATTGTTCAGTTCCCTCCTCCTTATTGTTCTCTTTTGGAGCTTTATAGCAAAACTGAGCCAGGAAATAAAACACGATTCCTAAGGATTTCATTAAGCACCACCATACAAATATTTTTATTCCCATGTCTGTTTTTTCGTATATCCAACAATTCCCGGTGTCGCCACATAGATCCTGCCATACTTTGCATGCACTGTCAATGATAGATCCCAGCATAACTGGACCGGGAGTAGTACCTACAAATGGTAATTGATTATATAAAACTCTAGATATAGCGAATGTCTGGTTATTTCGAATGAATTGTCCTATTAGAAACAGGAACTGCTTACACTTCGCGAGTATCTGTGTTCACCCCCGGAGTTTGGTACGGCCCGTGTTACTCTTCTTTTATAGTTCTCTGTGTTGTGGTATGTGTTGTTATTTCGTTTTTTTTTTGCTTGTATGTTGCCAGTGTTTGTGGATTGTCCATTCTCGATTGCGCCTTCGATTTTCACTAACGTTTATTATCCACATTGGACTGTCGTATTTGTCTCTTCAGTTTCCAATATGCAACTGAATAAACGGTTTATTTTGGGGGTTTATTTTACAAAAAATTATGAAGAGGCTTTGACGATAAGCTATGAATGAATAAATTCATCTTACTGTTCATATATCGGAAGTATCGCAGAACGCATGTCTCTATTCAAGAAATTGACTAAATTTCTCTTATTTCACTGAAATCTATTGGTTCCCTATTGTTTTACGTTTAACATGCATTTACGCTTGATACTTACCTAGCAACCGCAAAAACAGCCACTGGAATCCTATTGCTAAGGCTCTTTGAGATTCAGGTACACATCTAAAAGCATTGTATTGTATTAATAACATTGAGTTTGGCGAACATTTTCAACGGTCAGTATTTCAAATATACCTACAACATGAACAGAACATGTGTTCGAAAGCTTTATACTTGTGCAACAAACAGATGAAAGTTGGTCTCTATATTTAGAACAGGGTTGAATTTATGTATGGGCCAATATCGGCCATAGTACAAGGACCCCTTTAACGCGGAGAAGCCTACAGCTTGGAGTTAAAGGAAAATCAAATATTTTGGGATTCGAACTCACAACTTTAGTAGTGATAGGCGCTGATTGCATAGGTAGTTGTAAATCTATTAGAAGTATGCTAAAATAATATTTATTTTGATTACAATTGTACTGGTCCGATATTAAATTCATAGCTTGGTAATATCTAATTTTCAGCAGTGTGTAAGGAGGACACTTTCTGGACATTCCCCCTTTTCTCTTCCCAATCAACGAGTATTAATAATCTTTATCACAAAAAGTTGAATAGAGTACACCTCTCCATGAGGGGAATTTCGAACCCACACCTTTAGTGGTGATAGGAACCGATTGCGTAGGTTGTGGTAAATCCAGCTACCATACGATCACAACCACGACGACCCTTACACAATTATACCCCACGTTAATAGTTAAAATATTCCGCATTTGATCCCTTGTCATATCGTCTTACTGTACATGTTGGATCACGATCAAACTGCCGTCATGATTACGATTGTATGTAAATAGGGGTAATAACAAAATTACCGAACTCCGAACAATCTTCCAAAGGGAAAGTCAAAACTCATAAGTATATAAACAGACAAAATCAGTCAACAACTGGAAAACTGTGAAAATCGTAATGACCCTGACTTGGTACAGGCATTTCTAAAGAAATGGTGGGTTGAATAAGATTTTAAGGCGCCAAACCTCCCGCTTTCATTATAAGAACCACAACAAACGATGTCCGGATATAGTTGTTATTGCCAATAGGTGCGGAATACTGAACGCTTAATTTGAACAGCTATGAATGTCATACCACTCACACCGGTCCGTGGTTGACCACAGAATACCGCAAAGATTACCGGTTTAATCATAAAACAATAGATTGTGAATGTAAAACAATATACATGGATTATTGTACTAGATCAAATGTTTACCTGAGTGTTGCAGTTTGTGTCGGAGAAACTGTCGAAAAAGTCAGAAACATTCCGATAAAGAGGAGTGGTGCAACAACATACATCATAATACAGTCTGACATACAAATACCCTGATACGCCCCCATCGGAGGACCAGTCATATTTGTGGCATTCATTTGCTGCGGTATTACTGTAGACGCCATTGTACTTCCTGTAGTGTCCTCAAACTTATCTTCCATTGAATTATTCGTTTTGTACATGATGCCGTCTGCTACACATGCACAATCCATGTACATCTAAAATAAATCAAGCAATTATGGAGTTAATGTCTTTAAAAATGGCACGGTTCTAACTAAGCCACAGGAAAAAATACGTTCACAAATATAAATTTGAGTTAGTGAGTGATTGTTGTTCAAAGCCAAATCAGCTATATCATGACGTATAAATTTGATAATTCCCGACAATGTACAACAAATGTTTATACCACAATGGCATATATCCAAAAACAAATGTTAGATTTACACACAAAAATTAAAAAAACAATATTGTATATTTTGGTTGAATCTTCCATAAGGTGTTTACAGGGCGGCCCGCGTTCATCCAGTGTATATTCCGCTCTACATAAGGAACAGATTACTAAGAAACTTTAAAACCGGCGGGCATCGTGGTCGTGATCTTATGGTAATTGGAATTACAACAAACTGTGTAATCAGTGCCTATCACCACAAACGTTGTGAGTTCGAATCCCGCTCATAACGAGGTGTCCTCAATGCAACATTAAGTGATAAAGTTTGTCAGTGACTTGTGGCAGGTCGGTGGTTTTCTCTGGATACTCCATCCTCCACCAATAAAACTGACCACCATAATCCTAACCCTGACTCTAAAAAACTTTAAAACATCTAGTAGTCGTATAAAGCAGAGGATAACACATACAGCTTTATATAGGCGGTAAATGCGCTTGTTGTAGTATATTACGGTTTTCACAGTTTTCCGGTTGTTGACTGATTTTGTCTGTTTATATAAATATGAGTTTTGACTTTCCCTTTGTAAGATTGTTCGGAGTTGGGTAATTTTGTTATTACCCTTATAAACCTCAAATTATCTTAATATAATATACCTTGAAAGGGCCCATAGGACCCTTCATCCACTGATAGTTGATTGAGCAACCAGCATGACAGGGTGTAAAATAAATAGAACCGTCCAATCCACAGACAGGTTCATAATTCATGGATGAACAACTGCAATCCTTATTACACGAAGATTGTAAATCTGTGGATGATTCTCGTGTCCTGTAAGGGTATAGTGTTACATTGAATTTGTCATGGTGGAATAAAGATAAGAGAAATTTTACATGTTATTATGCTTGTACAATGCATTAGATGAGGGACCGTCGTTGTCGTGATCGTATGGTAGTTGGATTTACAACTACATATGGAATCTGTGCCTATCATCACCACTAAGAGTTGTGAGTTCGAATCTTGCTCAGGGCGAAAGGCACTCGATAAACATTATGTGATTAAGTTTGTCAGTGATTTGCGACATATCAGTGGTTTTCTCCGGGTACTCTGGTTTCCTTCAGTGCTAATTAGTGATGAATATAATAAAGCTTTTCTGGTAACCGACAAACGGTAGCAGTATTATCGCGATCGCTATATCACGGCTGGTAATCGGCACAAGCAGAACAGTCGGTTCTGCAAAGAAATTCGTGAGGATAGCTTCCGGTTTTGGTGGAGGAGAGTTCACGAAGACGCTTCTCAAGGTATGTACATGTCAAAAATTGAAATTAGCTTTTTTACTGCTCGAATATTGCAAAATCAGAGAATGCTATGCTGTGGCGAATGCTTTCACGATTAGAAACATGCATAGTTTATTGTTGTATATGAAGTGTAGCTCTCGCAAAATCAATCGTCCCACGAAAAACATGACGAAAATTGTGACACTCTTACATTTTTAAGTTGTTCTTGACAAAGATGCAAGTTAAATTTTCAATATTTTGTCATCATGGGCGTCTAAATGTAATCGGGGATAAATTCCGATTCGTCAGAAGTAAATTGAAGTCTAGATAAATCTACAAACTGTCAATTTTCTCGTTTTCCTGCTTGAGGAGATCGGTTCTGATAGAGCACATTGCGAATACATGAGGAGATTTGCTAGTTTTGTTAATTGTTTTCTGCAAAATTGATAAATTGACACTTTTAAACATAAAACTGATAAATACTCTGTCCACTTTCAGGAAATGCCAGGATTCAAGGGAAAGAGGAAAGGGGGACTGACATTGACTCTTTACAAAAAACCATTTCGATATAGATTGCCTGTATCACCGCCAAGGAAACGAACAAAAACAAGTAGCAGTACACCAAATTTAAAATTCCCATCAATCAGGAAACCAAGTTTATTAAAAAAATCTCTTTCAATTTCAAAATATTTATATCTTTTCAAATGGGTTTCCACACCTATTCTGCGCAACCTTTTTACTAAAGATGATGGAAACTTCACGCAAAGCTACAAAATGTTTCCTTTATGAGTCTTGATGAAAGTATAGGCAAGATAGAAGTTGACCCGAAGGAAGAAACTTCAGTAGTTGAAGTTTTTCAAGATGTTCTTGACAAACTTTCTGATGTTGGGAAAAAGGACAAGCTATTAAAATTCTTTAAATTAGTACAAGATGGAAAATTCCCTTTGAAAAACATTGCATTTGAGTTGTTTTTGGACATTGAAGAATGGTTTGACAAAGATGAATCACGTCAAATGAGATATTCGCCATCAACTCTCCAATTTTTTTGGTTAGGGAGAAAGTTATTTGGTGGTCGCTTCATTCAGTTTATGTCTGGCCCAAAAAATGAAAGTGACATTTTAACAGGATCTTCAACGCCGAATAGGTGTGGAAACCCGTTTGAAAGGATATAAATATTTTGAAATTGAAAGAGATTTTTTTAATAAACTTGGTGTCCTGATTGATGGGGGTTTTAAATTTGGTGCACTCTACTTATTTTTGTTCGTTTCCATGGCGGTGATACAGGCAATCTATATCGAAATGGTTTTTTGTAAAGAGTCAATGTCAGTCCCCCATTCCTCTTTCTCTTGAATCCTGGCATCTCCTGAAAGTGGACAGAGTATTTATCAGTTTTATGTTTAAAAGTGTCAATTTATCAATTTTGCAGAAAACAATTAACAAAACTAGCAAATCTCCTCATGCATTCGCAATGTGCTCTATCAGAACCGATCTCCTCAAGCAGGAAAACGAGAAAATTGACAGTTTGTAGATTTATCTAGACTTCAATTTACTTTTGACGAATCGGAATTTATCCCCGATTACATTTAGACTCCCATGATGAAAAAATATTGAAAATTTAACTTGCATCTTTGTCAAGAACAACTTAAAAATGTAAGAGTGTCACAATTTTCGTCATGTTTTTCGTGGGACGATTGATTTTGCGAGAGCTACACTTCATATACAACAATAAACTATGCATGTTTCTAATCGTGAATGCATTCGCCACAGCATAGCATTCTCTGATTTTGCAATATTCGAGCAGTAAAAAAGCTAATGACATGTACATACCTTGCGAAGCGTCTTCGTGAACTCTCCTCCACCAAAACCGGAAGCTATCCTCACGAATTTCTTTGCAGAACCGGCTGTTCTGCTTGTGCCGATTACCAGCCGTGTATATTGGTTTTGTTTCTATACTCTTCAGTACATTTTGGCAGCAGTTGTGAATTTTTTTTTTACATTGACCGTAAAGTTCATAGACAGCAAAATTGCAGTCTTTTCTAGAATTCCTTTCTAAATTTCAATTATATGTATATGATTGATAAAAGGTGTCATACCAATCTTGTTTGTTTTCACATTTGATATCAAGTATCACTGATACCCCATATTTACTTTACAGATGTGATATTGATCAATGGGATTACACCTGTACACAGGTAAGCAATATATTGCTGGACAATTAAACTATTTCCACAAACCTAGATGATAAATATTTTTTTATTGTCTGCGGGGTTAGGGTTATAGTGTTTAACGCCACTTTCAAAAATAGTTCAGTTATAGTGTGGTGGTAAGTTTTATTGGCGGAGGAAACCGGAGTGCCCAGAGAAAACTACTATTGTTTACGAGTTTAATTAAAATTTGAATATATTTTTATTTAAAGTTTTAAACAATTATAAATACCTAAGGTTGCTTCCTCACTGACATGATTTATTAGATATATTTTCGTTTAATATTATTAAAACTTTAGTCAATCTCCATCAGGTATATGTATATATATATATAAATAAACGTCTAAAATGTTAGCACAACGATATCAAAAATATCTGATGAAGCTTGTCGGTCAAGCGAAATATCCGTCGATTTAATTATAATTATAGTCTTTTTGTAGACTTATAGTTATTTTTGTTACATTTTAACATCTTTTTTTGATATCGTTGTGCTAACATTTTAGACGTTTATTTATCATTTTTGTTTGATTGCACAGTATCGTTAATACTTGTTTCCGATCCGACATCTTGTAGGTTCATACGTTGGCTACTTTTTCAGACGTTTATATATATATATTGTTTATATATATATATGTATACGTCTGAAAATTAAACCAAACAGTGTTAGAATTAGATTTTAGAGCTGTCAAATTTTTGTTCTTCCCTCGACGGGATTTGAACCCACACCATTGATACACTGCAACACCATTCGCTTAGCCTTACGTCCAGCGCCCTAGAGCACTCGACCACATCCACTCCCTATATATTATAAATTGCTGAGTTAGATTGCTGTCAAATTATAATATTAAGTATATATGTATAACGGATGTGGCCGAGTGGTCAAGGGCGCTGGACATAAAGCTAAGCGATTGGTGATGCAGTGTATCAATGGTGTGAGTTCAAATCCCTTCGAGGGAAGAACAACAATTTGTCAGCTCAAAGATCTAATTCTAATACTGTTTGGTTTAATTTTCAGACGTATATTAATATATATATTTACAGAACTATTGAAACAAAAGAAGCGGCCCGTATTGGATATGAAGGTTTATTTTTCGCACGAGTACTCAGGTTAAGACCGAAGTGCATATCACCAAGGCCTTCACCGGAGTACGAATAAAAAAAACCGGTTATATCCAATACGGGCAATTTCTGTTGTTTCAATAGTAATGTATCTAACTTGTACAATAGTGATGTTTTAATTTATAAAATTTTAAAAAATAGTCATGAGAACAGTTTTGTTTGTGAACGAGTTTACCTAATTTTCCTATTACAATATTGGTTACAATCTTAAGCTCGTTCAGAAAAAAAAACTGCAAACATATTGGCCTATATCATCAACGGCCTCTAACAATGACCTGTAACTGATGTTAGAGGTCGCATTTACAATAACATCGCTGGGTGTATTGCTGTACAAATAACCATAGCCAATTCTTACTACCCTGATTAGGTCGTTTAATTAACTTGCCTACATAGACTTTTAAATAATTTGGCTTTCCAACCTTTCGATTTTGATCATACCTAATGAATGTTATTCGAGAAACGCGTCATGCGCACTAAGCTAGACAAAACACCATAACCCTAACCCTTACCCAGCGAAATTCATATTACATGATATACTTACTTTTGTGTTTCATAATCCACAGTTACTCCAGCAATAGATTGTGTAGGACAATGGATCAGAAACAAACAACCCAGAAACAAAGCTATACACGCTAGTACCAGGTTAAACCGGATTATACTTCTACATTTTAATTTCTTCCTTTTTACAATATATCCCCCAAAAAACATTCCACCGCCAGCTCCAGGTACTGTCACACAACCTAAAAGTTATTATGATATTCACTTTTACTACTGTATTTTATCGATTCGGCGGTGACTTCGTTAGTGAACGCCCACCCCGAGATCGTAGGTATAATCCCCACTCGGGTCAAATCAAAGACCATAAATGTATGTTGCTTCTCTGCTATTTTTTGTTTGATGGTGTTTAGCGCCACTTTCAACAATATTTCAGTTATATCGTGGTAGTCAATTTTTATTACGATCTTCGCATAAAACTATTGTTTGGTTCATCTTTACCTCCAATTGTTTGTAGGAGGGCTCATGTCTTATTTACGTTATTTGTGTTTGTTTGCATATAGTGGTGTCCAACACATATTGTGTTGTGTTTTTGTTTTGTTTTTCTTCGTGGTGTGTACCCTAAAATGTCAGTTTCCCTGGATGGTCCATTTTTGTTTGCCCCTTCGATATTCTCTAACGTTGATGTAACACATTTTACATTTATTGCTAGAATTCGCGATGTGTATTTTATGTGAATACCTACATATTTAACATACCCATAATAAAACCAGCAAATGCAGGTGGCAGATTAAATTTTTCTGCGAAAAACTTTGGTCCAAATGTTGCTATTCCACTCACAATAGCGCCCTCTGTGCAAGTACTTAGCGACATAAACAAGAATGTTGGATTACAAATCTACAAAGATAAAACAAACAATATCATGGAGTATAGTAATAGATATGCGCCGCATTGGGCGGTGCATAGAATTATCCTCCACAATTGTAATTCTATGCGGCATATACACAAATACAAAGTACAATGTATTATTTGTAGTTTTTTCATACATAAATAAATTTAAAACTTCAATTTAGTTAGGATAAGGGGATATGGTGCTTAGCACCACTTTCAACAATATTTCATATATATCGTGGCGGTCAGTGTTATAAGTGGAGGAAACCGGAGTACCTAGACAAAACCACCGACCTGTCGCAAGTCACTAACTAACTTTATCACATAATGTTGTATCGAGTACACCTCGCCATCAACGAGATTCGAACATCAGTTTTAGTGGTGATATGCACCCATTGCACAGGTAGTTCTCCCGTCTTGAAACACTAACAATTCAGAAAGTCAAATCTACATATTGACGTATGTTATCATTGTATTACCCGTTACCCACAGGATATAGAAACGCTGCCCCCATCGCGGGGCACAACATTTCCAAAATGAGTTTTCACTGATTATTGAAGACAAACCGGATACCGAAGGTCCCATGGGGACAGGAGGTAAATGTGCTTGCAAGTATGTGACTCGTCTTTGTAAGTAAAAATATCATAACAAAAACGGTGATCGTTGATAACCCTTTACTAGGCAAAATGTTCCTATGTGCATTAATATTTCAGATGCTTATCTCGTGAACGAAGATACAGTTAAACTTGCCTTAAGTGACCTTCCAAGGGAACAGTGAAATAGGGTCATATAAGACATGTGGTCACTCAATACAGTGTTAATTGATATAATATATTCTGTGAAGGGAAATAAAAGTTAAGGTCACATAATACAAGCTATTAATTTAATTTAAGCATATTTTATTGTCTAAATAGTGACAAAAGGATCTGACACAAATATTGTCTTGATAGAGCAAGTTATTGCTTAATAGAGGTGGTCACTAAAACAGGTTAGTCACATAATATAGGTTTTTGCTTAATAGAGGTGGTCACTAAAGCATGTTTGACTGTAGTTTTATGAACATTTGACCCTGTATATAAACTGTACCTACAAGGTTCCACATTGCTTTTGGAAAGTCTTTCCATGATTTTCCAAAGTTTGAAGCAATTTTCTTGTTCGTCTGTTTTCCTTGATAAGCTTCTGATTTTCTTTTTGCTTGAATTTCAGCACTTCCTTATGGTATGAAATAAATACAAAATAAACAGCATACAACACGTACACATATATGCATAACAAGTCCTTCCGGGTATTTAAACCAATAATTTTTCTTTTGTCGTATTTATTATATTATTGTTATCAAAAGAGGAATGTAATTGTTATTTTATTAGAACCCCCTCCCCCCCCCCAAAAAAAAAATAAATAAATGACATTTCTAATTCGCAACGAATTAGAAATGTCATTTATTTATTTTTATTTTTTGCAACAATAGGTTCTTATTCAGATTTATTGGTGATTTACTGCTTATAGGTATATTCAATCTATTCTTCCTTAATTTGTTGCCCATCAATTTTGATAAATACCTCTTTTCATCGTTCGGGTGTGGTTTACGCCACTTTCAACAATATTTCAGTTATATATTGGTTGTCAATTTTATTGGTGGAGGAAACTGGAGTATCCGGAGATAACCACGGACCTGCCGTATGTGACTGACAAACTTTTTCGGAGGCAGTGTACAGCTAAGTCAGTTTTTAGTATTCTTTTAGGAAAGAAGTGTACTTAATTACCTGGTAACTGTTTGGGATATCCCATCATTGGAATAGTCAAAATAAACATTACAGCACCGCAAATAAGAAAACTAATCCACCAAGCTCCTACCCAACGAGGGTCTAGCGGTGTAATAGTTACTCTGAAATAAATGTTAATACTGAGAATAAATGTTTATTTGTTGAGTACCAATATTCGTGGTATTCAATGATATAGTTATCATTTTAATGCACCATGAAAATCATATGTATCAAGAGTTAAGTGAATTATGGGGATTAACTCCACTTTCAGCAATATTTTAGATATATCGTGGCGGTCAGTTTTTAATGATAGATGAAACCGGAGTACCCGGAGAAATCCATCGATCTGTAGCAAGTCACTGACAAACTTTATCACATAATGTTGTATCGAGTACACCTCTTCTGAGTGGCATTCAAACTCACAACGTTATTGGTGATACGTACTGATTCCATAGGTAGTTACAAATCCAGCTACCATACGAACACGACCACGACGGCCCCTACGTAACACGGAAAGGTATGGATAAAGTATCAAAAACATCACTTATGCCCCAAACCACAAACAATAAAACGGCCTCGTGGTAGTTGGATTTTCATCTACCTGTTAAATCAGTACCTATCACTACTAAAGTTGTCAGTTCGAATACCGCCCATGGCGAGGTGTACTCGATACGACATAATCGAAAATAGACGATTACCATCCGAGAAGACGATATATTTGTATATCTACAACAAAATCAATCCAAACCAAGATCAACCAATACTCTAGACTTGCTAAAAATTCCTTTCTTATTAAAAAAAATCCTTTAAATAATGTGTTGCTATGAAAGTTGAAATCTTGACGACTGACAAATTAAATTTACTATCCACAAGTTGAGAAACAGCTAAAACAAAAATAACTGAAGCAGACAACAAACTTACTCCGAACTGTTTTTTCTGTGGAAGTCTGTATACAAATTAAGGGTTTGACCACCACCCATATACCCAGCAGCCACTCCAATGGAGGCTGCGGCATATATCAAACCTGTCAAAAATAAATATGCACTGTATATGATCAGAAGTTATTTCAGGAGTTCATTCAAATCATAATGTAATTTCAAACTGTATTAAAGTCGCAAGTTGTTCATAAATGTTGACGGAGAGTTGTAAGAACTAATAACCAGATGATAGGTGTTCTCTAATCGTGGTGATGATGGTTGTGGGTTTTCAATGTTATATTGCGATGGCAGACGTTTATGAAACATGTTGAAAATGATAAAGAGTTGCAGATGATATATAAAAATGTCCCATGTTCTTAAATATGTTGATGAAAGTTCTCAAAGATAAACTGTGTGATGTCAGGTGCTATCAAATATAATAAAGGTAGTTATATTCATTAATGGAGAGCTTACGGTAACTGTGAGGTGGAAAGAGGAAATAAAACTATGCTCTTTAACTTTATTATGAAAAGAGACTTTAAACAGCGATGGTTCAATTTCACCAATATCAATATAACGAACTATCACCTCTCATCTTAACTGAACTCACTGAACACAAAAACAACCATGACATATGACGTTGGAAATCCAGGTCCTGGATTGGAACAGGCACAATATTGTGGCGTGGTTAAACCTGTTAATTGGACACCAACCCTTCCCTCTTGATAACTGGATCTCCAACGGCAACGCATATTACAATATTTGTCTTTTTGGGCACACTTTTGTGCAGAACATACAGTCACGTGACTTCGATCTCACTGGTTTGATAATCATTGCACTCGCCTCACCTAGATAAAATGATGTCATTTCAGCTTCAGTATTTTCATCAATAAATGTTGTTCCGAGTGTGAACATCGGTGTTGATCCCGCCCCATGCAAGGCATTTCCAAGCATCAGTACATATAAATAGTTCTGTAAATCGGATTTCTTATCATCTACGCATGCTCCAGTGGTTGTTGTGTTTCGGCATACATTTTCAAACTGATCTAAATCTATTAAAAGAGTACATTGTTAGAATGATTTTTAGTTCAAATTTGTACACTATATTTTTGGATAAAAAAGCATTATGTTGCTTTATTTTATACTAAATTAAATACGCACTACGCAAAGATTTGGAAAAACACAAATCTGAAAGTCGTATGCATAAATGTTAGAGAAAACCGAATAGTTTTAATAAATTTCATTATTTAGGAGCTGCAAATTCCAAACATAAATATACATGTACCTGGAAAAACCAAGTCAGTGCGAACACACTGAATACATGCCGACGATACCCTCGGTGACAAATAGTGTAGCATCTGAATGTCGTATAAATAAATGTTAGAGAAAACCGAAGGGACATAATAATTACATTATTTAGGAACTGCAAATTTCAAACAAATATATCTGGGGGAAAAGAAACATATCAGTGTGGACGCACTGACAATAGGGCCGATAATACCCTTTGGGCTAATAGTGCAGTATCAGCAATATCGCCCTATTGATAGTAATACACACCCTTATATCTCCACTATTCATTAATATGCTCTATTATACATATAATATGTATAATAGATGTACCTAATTACCCCCGATAGCAACAATACACGATACAATAAGGGGGATTCCCAACTTATCTGTGAAGATATTTATATCAGTTACGCGCATGTTTATTCAAATATTTACACTGTGATATAGACCGGTGATAATTGATTCAGATAGCAGGAGAATGACAGGTGGATAGATAACAGAGGATATATCACTTGTGGTTGCCCGGATAACAAAACTTATCAAAACAATTCCTCACTTCTTCAGTGTATGCTAAATATGTTTAGATTACAGACAAACCTGTCTTCTGTTACCTTCCAAGGGATCATTGAAATATGGTGACAGGTGGTAGCTAAATACAAGATTAAGTAATATGAAATGCAGTGTGATGGGAAACTAAAATTAAGGTCACATAATACAACTTAATGCTTAATAGAAGTGGTCACTCAAGCATGTTTCACTGTATTATTTACAGTTGGCAAAACGCAATGAGAAGGCGGGGATTTAGAAACCGGATTGGAACGTGCAATGCATTCGCTACCCCTTGCACTAAAATGTTTAAATGTTTATGCAATGAATGCAACTTACATTTTATTGAAGTAAACAAACAACTAATTATTTCAAACATACTGCCCCTAATACCCACTGTATATATATTTAGTATTTTTGATAACATTCCCAAACTCCTGTGGTGTACCCGTTTTTGATTTTCATTTTTTTTATCTTAAGGAGAGAGGAATAACCGTTAACGGGTACAACAAGGAACGTCAAATCTAAATGACCGATAAACACAGTGCTAAACAACTTTGTTGTTTGCATTAGTAAGTAAGTAAGTAAGTAATGACTTTATTTTAAGAGGGTAGCTCATTTAGCAACATTAAGATCATCTTCCCTGTGGCGTTCGTTCGGTTGATTGAAATTTTGAATTTGAAATTTTTAAATTACTGAAATGATCAACCTATGTTGTTTACGTCGGTTTGGTTGATTACAATTGCAATATAAAAATGTTCGTTTGTTCGAAATGCAGGTAAAAGGAGTCATGCTTTTTTTTTCTCAATCTGGTGAAAGGTAAATATTGTAAAAAACAAAACGCAATTCTGAAAATAGTCGGGTTCAAGTGCGATAATAAATATTAAAATCACTGTCTATATTCACTCATTTTCAACATATAGCGAAAAATGACACAATTTTGTTTGTGAGAATATTATTTATCAAGAAATCATGCTTATTTCAACATCACTGCGAAAGGTATAGTGATGCGGTTTACACAGCTGACGAAACATGTCAAATACAATTTTACAGCACATTTTTGTTTATAATACGCATATCTATCACTTTAACATGACCAAATACGTTAATTTCCAGGTTTCATTAATATATTATTTATTTAAAGAAATAACTTTCTATACGTCACATTACAACATGCATTCGAAAGTTTGTCATTCATCAGTAGTATATATGAACCATCCAGGTCGTATTTGTGGGGGATCGTCTCCGGAAATGACGTCACCGGAATCGGTAATGAAAGGGAGATAATTTCCCGCGCTTTTTCCGGAACTTAAAGTATGCATAAGTATTGATAATTAAAACAAGGTGTTAAAACCCATATGAATGGTACAATAATTATAATAATAGAATAATAATGAGAGGTCTTTAATTAAGCAACGCAAAATTATGTAAATTTACTCGGTTTGGAATACTTCATTATCGATTGAGACAGGTGTTCCTGTAAGAGCTGTAATTAGTCATGGATTCAAAAAATGATTTAACATAGCTATACGGGGTAATAGCGCTATAGTGACCCGATACAGGTTGGATTCACAATTCCATTGTCCGTACATAGAATCTAGAGAAGTTCCGGAAAAAACGCGGCAAAAACCCGGTTCCGGTTCACGACTTCCGGTGACGACGTTTCCGGTGGTGCAACTTCCGGTGACGATCCCCCACAAATACAACCTGGATGGTGCATATATACTACTTTCATCAAATCGATGTCATTCACTCATTGCAAATTATGTCGATTTTCAAAAGTATTATGTCAACTGGTCAAGATGAGTTTTCACCGTTACTACGAGTTATCTCCACCATGTGCAGCTATGACATACATAATATATTTATATACAGTGCGGCGTATTATTTTCGAATAATTCAAGGTAATGAATAATAATAGATTTTTCAAGTTGTCGGGGTATTTAAAGAGCGTGCATTAGTTTTTTTTTCTTTATCGATGATTGGGCGGTGACCATATCGAGCAGACCCACGATTATCTCTTGAGTGAAAAAGAAGTTTAATTTAAATATTTTATATATTTTATATATATTGATGTATTTCAATTTATTTATGATCTAGTTTTTTCCTTTTCATTGATGTTATATTAATTTTGAAGTTATCTTTTACATATTAAGACAATACTGGTGTTGGGATGATGTTGGTTGATTGTGTTAAAATGAGCTTCATTGTGATGATACTAATATGATGCTATGTATATATGATAATAAATGGTCACTGCCCCTTTCAACAATTTTAACAGGTTACATAAAAAGGTATAACAAAAGAAGATTTCGTTTATCAATTGACAATGATTTTATTCTGAAAATTTACACAAGTTAAGTACATAAATTCTTTATGTTCGTTTGAGCATTGTGAATTAGAACATAAACATAATTATCTTGACCTGTAGAGATATATGTACCCTTTTACTAAGTTACTAAGGTATACTTTAATATTCTCTGCATTATCAAGTTTCATGTTAGTTGAATCAGTCAAGAACTAAAAATATTTTTTTTTATTTAGAATGAATTTGTATTTTGAATTTTGGTGTTTAACGCCACTTTCAGCAATATTTCAGCTATATCATGTCGACCAGTTTTAGTGGTGGAGGAAGCCGGAATACCCGGAGAGAACCACCGACCCTGGACAAGCAACTGGTAAACTTTATCACTTGCGGCTGCGTATTGGTGATAGGCTTGTATGAGTTGTTAGATTCAACGACCCAATTCATTGAGCCACTCGGGTCTCTCTGTATATAGCGTATAGCGTCAAACTAAAGTACATATGAAAAATGCAATATTGTGCGCTTTTTCAGAATTACGCATATCCACTCCATTCGCTTAACACACATTTAAATTCTCAATAAGAAAATAAAAACGTAGAATAAGAAAGATGAAATAAGAAAAACGTCACAAAACGTACATACATACCTGTATTCCCATATGCATATTCTCCCGCCAAAAAATGTGGTAAAGAGAACACAAACGATCCTATTCCGAGCGTCAGAATCCCGATTCCAATCAGTTTAGGTTTATTTCTATTGCCTCCATAATAACTAATAGCCAATACAAGAAAAAATGCAAAAAAGTCGTTTGAACTAGCAATAAGTCCGGATTTAGAACTTGGCAACTCGAATCGTTTTTCTAGTGTACTTATTATTGCATTGATGACGCCGTTTACGACAAAGCCTTGAAATAAACTAAATGCACATGTCCAAAACACGAACCATCGAATTGAATTGAACACTTGTGCCCATCTGAAAAATAACACACAAATAATACGTAATGGTTAGGCTTATGGTGCTGAATGTAGCTTTCAACAATATCTAAGTTATGTCGTGGCGGTCAGTTATGGTTTGGGGTATAAAGGCATTTTCAACAATATCTGAGCTCTATGGTGGTGGTCAGTTTTATTGATCGGGGAATCCGGAGTACGCGGAGAAAACCACCAACCTGCCGCAAGTCACTGACAAACTTATCACATAATATTGTATCGAGTACACCTCGACATGAATAAGTATCGAACGAATAAATTTAGTCTTTTCTTTTAAGAATGAAAACAATATGAAAAAATATAGGATGAGTGACTCTCTACAACTTCTGCTTTTTTATCAAATAAATACAGAAAACATCGTTTCATTCACTTCAACACAAAAAAGAAAACCTTACAGTTCAATTTACAAGTTTTTGTTGACGAAAATAAGTTATTATTTATTCGGCAGGTTAAAGGCATACAGGCTGTCAGAATTGAATTTTTTTTTTTATATTAAAAGTTGCAAATATTCGATGTTTTATACTAATAAAATGTTCTGAACAAGAAGCCAGGTTTAAAAAAATATGTCATAATGTCGTAATTAGTGAAAAGAATTCGAATGTCTGTCGGTGGAACCTAATTATAAGTCGGCTGCTTTTCCGAGGTTTGTCGAACACTGATAACTGCTATGAATAACCAAGGAGCATGGTGCATGTAAATTCGTTAGACTTAATATAATTTAAGAAATATATCTATGGAATTGGATCCAGGGGTAATCAGTTAATATTATATAATGGTATTTAGTAATATTGAAACTTAAAATCGGAAATACGTGATGAAATCAATAAAAACAAACCCAAACTCTGCAAAGGGGCCCGATAAAGGGAAAATTGTAAACAAATTGTATTGCATATTATTGACAACACTTGAGTGTTCTTGATTATATTTTTTAAGAAAAAAAAACAGACATGAAGTTCATTATTTTAGTCTCTAATTTAAAAGAGATATCACCTAGCGTTTTCTCCTGAAAAAAAAGAATAAATTAAAAACTACGATGCAATTCTGTCAAATTACGATTCGGCCGAAAAAATTTACTAAATTATGCTTACGTGTTGAAAAATGGAGTAGGTCGGTATAACATCTTTTTTTTTATTTTTACACAATGCCTGCTGAATCCTCTTTTTGTGTCGTTTTCGTATAGAATCCGTCAATGTTTTTAGGCCTATTCTTCCACGATTCGACTTGTGCCATGTGCACATTTCCTTCATCAACAAACAATTTCGCACTTATGCGGGTAAACATTGAATGCTTTACTGAATGCAAGAGAATCAAACAGCGACGTATTTCCTTTGTTCTAGGATATTTACGTATGATATAATGAAAAATTACAACTGCAATTAGTATAAACATCGAATATTGCCACCTTTTAATATAAAATAAATCAATTATGACAGCCTGTATGCCTTTAACGTGACGAGATGTAGCGAGCTCAATATCTTATTAAAAAAACAAGGAGTATTTATATCAAGAACTGACCGGTGTGTACGAAATTCACGTGGACCTATGGAGACAAGAATTTACCGTAAATTATCTAAACGGAAATAATTTTATTGATTTGTCGCAATAAATATGATGATCTTGTATCGTTAATAATCACACATTATATCGTATCCACTTTAAGTTTGGAATGTGCCCATGGTCATAAAGCTTTCGATTTTGAATGTTGTACTCGTACTCGACAAACTTCAATTCAGATTGTCACATCCAATATATACAGTATTCTGATTGGACCAATATAGAACTGAGTGGAAAGTGTTATGGTCATGAGCTCCGTTCATTGATTGATTGATTGATTTATTTATTGAATGTTGTTGTAGATTCAGGACTAGTGCAACAATATATGAAAAATTGATAGTTGTTTAACGCAAACTAGTGCTAGCTCACTGAAAGAACAGTCCGCGGATAGACATGTCGCTCCACTCGAACACATTATCCTGATTCCGAGGCAACCAGTCTTTGCTCTTTCTCCTTATATGCTGCGTGCTTAGCAGAGATGCAACAAAAACCAATACTGTAGTCTTTGGTTTGATGCGGTCAGGACTCGAACCCACGATCTACCACACTCGAGGCCAGCACGACAACCATTACACCACCGATGCGGCTTAATGCTAATTGATTAAGTAACACATTGTTTTCTATATCTTACTTTGGTTTATATGAGAACCACCCATAACGTAGATGTTTGTCTTCCCATTCCTTGTCTGGAACTGATTTATCCAAATAGTCTTTAGAATTGTTGACATTTCCATTTTCATGAAGAATCTCTTTTGATTTCTCCTCCATTTTTTTTATATATAATTAATTGTGTATCCAATACATAACTACAAGAACAAAATTAGAAACACTTTGAATAACAAATAGAGTTGTTAATTTTTTTTTATTAATTTTATTTTCATGTTAACATGTGACCTCAGAAAATATTCTCGAGGCTTACATACATTTATTTAACTCATCTTATTATTTTATTTGCATGTAAAATAGCAAATGGGATTGAACACAGTGGAAAAAATGATAGCACATAATGGCGATAGTTATGCAATAGTTTAAACAGATAGTGTGTACATGTAAGGAAAATATAAAAGAACAGAAATTGTTCAACATTTCAAAATGGAAGAAAAAAGAAGGAAGTTGTAATGCAAAAAAACATCAAATAATCAAAATATGAAGAAAAAACATTTTACCCAACCGGGATCACACTTCATGTATGGATTTTAGCTACTTCCTTGTGTAAATTTGTTCTCCATTGTTGTCCTTTTTTTCACGAATATGACAATTCTGTACTGTTACGTAAAGATATATTGAACTCAATATGTCTCAAAAATCGTTTTTCCCTATTGATTTATTATTGATTAATGTAAATACATTATTACTTGTTATCGTTATTTTATTTATTTTCCCTTTGATGTTTAAAACCAATATATTATACTTTACGTTTTTATTTTCCTTATTTGTCTTTGTTAGCGCAGCCGGTGAATATTTTAGTATATTGACCGGTCAATATTTTAGTATATTGACGGGGCCTAAAATATTGACCGGGCCCGATCAATATAATGATTTCTTCCGGATTTTGTCCGAACTCGTTTTTTGTCTTAGATATACAATAACAAAAACATGTCGTTTGACAGATTTGCATGTATTGAGTATAATATAACAAATAGTTCATGGCACTTCGGGCCAATTGGCAGTTTATGGATCGGTCTGTCACCCACAAAATAGTATATCGACCTCAGTTTCGCTTCGGTCCATATACTATTTTGTGGGTGACATCCCGGTCCATAAATTGTCATATGGTCCTTAGTGCCATGAACTATTTGTTAAATATTTCATATTACGTAAGCGCTGAGATGATTCCAATTATCGCTAATCGCTAAGCGTTGTCAAGGACGCACATAGTATTATAGCTGTTTTCTAATATGACGTTATAATGACGTCACATTACCAAATCCTTGATAATAAGTGATTAACGATATCAAATAATATGGAGTAGGCATTGCCTAGATGCGAGCACAGCATTTCTGTCTGGCCAGTGTGTATATATTTGAGTGAAAGTTGAATATCGCAAAATAATATGAGTAGGCATGGCCTATAGAGAGGACATTAGTATTTGAAATTAAATGATATCCCCGACATCCATGGAAAGTTAAATGAAGTAGAATAGAAAAGTATGAGAAAAAAGTATGGAATCTTTTATTGTTGGACTAGGAACAGTGCAAACATTGAAGACTAACTAGTACTAGTACGCGGGTGGTATCAACCATTATAAAGCCTAAAGGGGGTAGTAGACGCCGGTGTCTGTAAAATGAAAGTATGGTCTTTTAAGTCATAAGAAAAGAGTTTTATTACGAAAATATCAATTAATGCAACCAACATACATAAGCAATATTGGCCTATACCATGCTATGTACAGCCGATATATATTCATGAAGTGTAAATGATGAATGACGTACGGTCAGGGTCGTCTTGTCAGCAATATAGGCCCCGGTCAAAGCAGTGCACTGAGGCCCATATCTATACAAACACTCACAGAAATAAAATTATAAATGGTCGATAAAATTAAACATATATTTCTTGCATTGATACTTCCAACAAAATCAGTGTTTAAAAATTAAAATTTATGCCGTATACAACATACATAGATTAGCATGGGGTTCATTTGCTTTTGGAACCACCGGGCAACTGTCCATTGTGCCCATACATAAGACCGCACTGCGTACGGTTACTTTAATACTGATAATGTTCATTTCGACATTTTAAAGTATGTGTATTTGGGCCAATATTATGCTATCTCCAAGTGAACAAAATACTTTTCAATTTGAAAAGAATTATATAGGTACCGCTTTCATCAGACATATCTCTGCTTTCACATACAAAATATTTATCAATATTCTATATTTTTTTATTGGAAAAAGCACAGTAGAGGCGTGATATATATATTAAAGCAATATTCAGTATCGAAATCATACTCTTTAAAATTATCTGTGACAAGATTATACAGACATATACAGGGGCGGATCCAGGATTTCAAGCTAGGGGGGCGCACTTAAAAAAATTGCGCCGAGCGGAGGGAGGCGCGAACATTTTTGGGGTATTTCGTGTGAAAAATCACGATTTTACGCCATAAAATCATATGTTTTCCAATTTTAGGGGGGGCGCGCACCGGGTGCGCCCCCCCTGGATCCGCCCCTGATATATTCCTTCTTGTGTAATGTTATTACCTTTTAAAGTTTCAACAGCAAGCTTGTTAATAATTTTATAGCATTTATTTTAGAAAGGCTGAGTTTAATAAATAATAACAGATATACATATAGTATGAACGGCATAATTAATAGTTAAATAAATAAAATTCATTGTGTCTTACTATTCTAAACCATTGTCGGCAGATGTTGGTAGTATTCAAATATTTTGTAGGATCAGATTGACAGAAAATTTAAGATGAATAAACAAATGGGTACTGATAGAAATAATTAACACTAACAGAAATAAGGAAAAAGTCATGCGTTCCTTGTTCCTTGCAAGCACATCATGGTTAGAAAATGTTTGTTACTTAGCCAAAGAAATAATAAATGCAAAAATTGTATGAAAATGAAAAATGTTAATGTTCACAACAAAATGAAAAATGTTAATGTTCACCACAAAATGAAAAATGTTAATGTTCACCACAAAACGAGGGGTTATTATGATTTTATAAGTAAATAACACAATAAATGTTATGATTATATATGCAATTTACTTCTAATAATCAGCATATTGATTTAATAACACTTTTTATCTATACACTAAGTAGACATACACTATTTACATTGATAATTTCCAGATGTTAATACCATACTACAGTAACCGCTGATAAGACTGTCTGCTGATTTGTTTATCTAACAGATTAAACAGGTGTGTGCAAGGCATTTTAATAACATCTTAGGATACACCTTTCTGGCTCCCTAACATTAATATGAATAATGTTTCTTTCATCAACCAAATAAAAGTAAGCAAAAATACGTTTTGGCAGCAAATGAAAAATTAATCTGAAATATCTTTTTATAATGACCGAATTGTAGTATTCATCAGTTAAAACATTCTATTAAAGTAAACATTGATTTTTTGAAAACCAACATATTTCAGGATAATTTCCAATGAATCTAAAAGCAATTAAAATCAATTATTTAAGCTAAAACATCAATACTGTAATCATATATCACAGTAAAATTATATTTCAACCACAATAACTATTAGATGTCTGTCTGTATGAATGATATCATAAAATAGTTTAAAAAAAATTTTCAACAGCTCTTTTGAAAATTGAATTAGACAGTAGTAACATGATTTTGAACACTGAAATCTGAGGAATACCTTAATGGTTTCAAAATATCATTATGATAAAATTATGCTAAATCCTATTGAAATAATTCAATACTGTCTGTAAATCTCAAAAGAAGATTAGTATACAATCAAAGTACAAAATATATATCATATAACAGTCAAATTTGTATGAAAAATTAATTTGAAATATCTTTTTATAATGACCGAATTGTAGTATTCATCAGTTAAAACATTCTATTAAAGTAAACATTGATTTTTTGAAAACCAACATATTTCAGGATAATTTCCAATGAATCTAAAAGCAATTAAAATCAATTATTTAAGCTAAAACATCAATACTGTAATCATATATCACAGTAAAATTATATTTCAACCACAATAACTATTAGATGTCTGTCTGTATGAATGATATCATAAAATAGTTTAAAAATTTTTTTCAACAGCTCTTTTGAAAATTGAATTAGACAGTAGTAACATGATTTTGAACACTGAAATCTGAGGAATACCTTAATGGTTTCAAAATATCATTATGATAAAATTATGCTAAATCCTATTGAAATAATTCAATACTGTCTGTAAATCTCAAAAGAAAATTAGTATAAAATCAAAGTACAAAATATATATCATATAACAGTCAAATTTGTATGCACTATATCTAATGCAGGAATATAATGTCTACAGTTCTAATACAATATATAGAAGAACCCCTAAACTAATCATGCAATCTAATTAAACCAGTCATTTATGTCACCACTGTTATTTTCTTAGTCTCATTCTTGATCAGAATCCTCTTCAGCATCGGTGTCAGCTAGTTTGTCATCTACTTTACTGCTTGAGGGCAATGATTTGTAATAATCGTGGTATTCAGATGGGATGATACCACTTCTGCATAAGCTGACAAGGTCTTTCGTTTTGGCTGCTGATATCTTCTGTCTCGATGTATATTTCCTTGTCAGTTCTTGTGGTTTGGCAGTGCGTCCTCGTTTGGCTGTACCATCTACTTTGAGAACTCTGAATTCATCTTCGAAATTGTACTTAAACATGATACAGTCCAGGTTTTCTTGGGTATACCAACATAATTTTCTGCTTTTTAAACTATGTGACCACATAATGATCTTCATAATTCTTGAACCGTGAGCAGGGAATGAATGTGTGGTAATGCTGACTGGAAGAAACAGTTCTCATCTGCCGGAACACGTTTTCTAACTAATCCATTCATGAAGAGAAGATCATCAAGTCTCTGTTCATTGTGTGTGGTGACATAATTGTTGAAAGTGTTCTCCTGAACACTGATTTATTTTGCCTTTTCCATGTGCATGTCCTCAGTCTGGTCAATCGTTGGCCCTAAATTGTCATTTTGGATCTCTACTTGGTTCATCCTTGAGTTATCATTTTTAGGTAGTGAATTATCACTATTAAGCTTCTGATTTTTACTATCACTTTTCCTCTTTCTTTTTTTCGACTTTGATGTGGCTGCAGGTTTCTTATAAAATTCGGTTTTAATTGAATTGTCATTGCAATGGCAGGTTCGAGTCACTAGAATGATAATCATCTCTGCAAGGTTTGTACGAGTCCCTGCTGTCATAAACAGACTCTATTTCGCTATAACTCTCATCTTTTTGTCGTTTTATATAATTTTTTAACTCTTTTAATGTTATATTATCATCACTACCACTAAAGTCAGACTCAATAGCAGAGTGGCGTTTGAGCTGTTTTGTTGTGTCAGGTGTTGTTTTATTCTGTTTCTTTCTGTATTTTTTCTTCTTTTTCTGTCTTGCAGTAACCTTTAAGGCATTTGGCGACCCATTGGAATCAGTTGATGAAGTATCTTCTTTATAGGTACGAACAGCTGAATTGTCCTGAATTAATATTTGGTCTTGTGAATTTTTATTACCCGGGGTTTCATTCATATCAGCCATAGGTGTGTCATTGGTAATCGGTTTATCAGCCATAGGTGTGTCATTGGCAACTGGTTTATCAGCCGTAGATGCGTCATTGGTACCTGGTTCATCAGTGGTAGGTGTGTTATTGGTACCTGGTTCATCAACCGTAGATGTGTCATTGTGACCTGGTTGATCAGTGGTAGGTGTGTCATTCGTACCTGGCTCATCAGTGGTAGGTGTGTCATTGCTACCTGGTTCATCAGTGGTAGGTGTGTCATTGATACCTGGTTCATCAACCATAGGTGTGTCAATGGTACCTGGTTCATCAGCCATAGGTGTGTCATTGGTACCTTGTTCGTCAGTTATAGGTGTGTCATTGCTACCTGGTTCATCAACCGTAGGTGTGGCATTGGTACCTTGTGTATCATTACTACCTACTTGTTGCCTGTTTGTTACTGAGGAACCATCTTCTGTATCCCCTTCGACTGCATTAGAACCATTCTCTTGGGTATCACGTACCATAGATGCAATTGTCGTCCATTCCTCGTCTGAAGACCAACTAGATTCCGACATTTTATTACCTGAAACAAATGAATATGAAGCTTATTATTTTGATTAGCTAAAAGAATTGGCCAAATATAGGATTACCTCTCATATCCTATTGCCAAACAAGTAAACTCACTACAAATTATACCTCTGACAACAAACTTTGACACCTAAGTTGCATAGCCTCCCCTTTCAGATATTGGACAGCAGCCATAGTCCGTCATGCATATTTTCAAGTTGTAAACCACATTTTTTTACATCTAATTCCATTGAGGGGTTTAGGAGGAAATCTTCTTATCAAATAATTTGATCATTAAAAAGAGATAATCTTTTCAATCTGGTTAAATAGAGTTCTTGTGAACAAATAAAAACTGAAACTTACCAATCGAAAACTGTAATTAATTAGTACTGTAGATGTTTCCATCACATTCACCATAACCAGCCTCTACTGAAAGTATGGAAATAAATAACAATTAAAAGGCCATGCATTCTAAACAAAATGTCAATAATTTTAGCGAAGGGTATGTACAAACGTCATACTTGAGATAATAATAATTCAAGATTTTTAGCACAAACATGTACAATCCGTCTAAGAAAATTTATGAAGACTTAATACATATATTAAATTAAGTGAATACATAGTAAATTGATTAATATATCAAAGTATAGCAAGTGAATATCTAATTCTTACCTTTTAATCCATTGTTATCTCAACTTTTCATTGCAGATACTATATTTCTTCCTGTTAATTCACTTTTTGTAAATGTAACACCAGCTCTAGAATGCATCAACTTTATTTACTCTCTCCTGCCTCTACAGAATACTGTTTATAAATAACATATGCAACGCGTTATCTGATATTGAGATAAGATGGCTAAACTTACTGGATTATTAGATTACTTTTTTGCAGTGCCAAAATGACTTATCTTTAAATAAGCTGTTTTGGCACTATTTTATAAATAAAAAAATATGATATCATAAATGCAAAGTATATTATCTTCACATAAATTTTTACAGCAATGTATCTTTTAATTAAAAAAATATACCTGGCATGCAATTATAGATTATCCAATAATACTGTTGTTTGGCGTTTCAAGAAGACGTATATAATATGATAATACTTTTGGGTTCTGGTCAATTTAAAATTAATGCATTATCCTTTTGCCCTGAAATTTACAGACACAACTAGATGCTAACTTATCAACATTTTAGTGCAAAAAAATGAAATTAGCAAAATTTGCAGATACCACTTTTTGGCTCTAACCCCTCGAAAATGAAAAATGTTAATGTTCACCACTATCTTTTCTTATCAGAGACATATGAGCCGGTGGCAAGGGGCACATGCCCTCTCCCCTCCCCCTTTGGCAAAATTTTAAAAAGCTGGATTTTTAGTATACTTTAGGATTTTTGTGATATTTATTTGGAATTACCATTATTCAACACAACTAAACCGTACGAAAGGTAGGAATTAAGTATAAATATGAACAGGTGTCATCCCTTGTGATATTTTAGTACCGCACATCATTGATAGTAGGGTTAAAATTATTGATAACGAGAGGCCGGGAGCAGGTCCCTGTGATCTCCTCCTAGTTATTGTACGTGTACTATAGATGCGTATTAAAAAATATTGATGACATTGTCATCTTTGCGTGTCAGTTGTGACCCAAATACGATTTCAATGCTGACCTTTACTTGTTGCAACGTAAGATATGACGTGATAAAAAAAATATTAACATGAGGATGAATGGTGGCCAGATTCGTTTTTATTTACGCATTTATTGTAGAACTTTAGGAATATTGTGGTACATGTACAAATAATCTTGGAGACAGGAATTGTGTTTGAATTTCTTTTAAACTGGCAAGTCATATAACGAAATGTCAATATAAATCTGGAGTTCGACAGTGAAATGCAGTTGGGGGTGACATAAAATGTCCATACGTCAAAAAATGACCAGATTCGAGTTGTCTTAAGAGTCATTCACAGTGATAAAAAAATGAACAGTTGTTGTCCTTAATGATAGTCCATGTTAACATAAAGTCCTTAGTACGCCAGTGTTGTATTAATCAAAGTTTTGATCCATCCGAGTAAATTTATATTAGACCACCCGCGTAGATTCTGCACAGGGCCTTGTCACTATCCACGTAAATATACTATCAATGTATAAACATGTACAAGGGCGGACACCTATTTTACCCCTGCTCGCTTCAAGCACAGGGGCTAGGTGCGTCCGAAAAAAAAACAAAAAAAAACTATATAATACTACAAGGGGGCGAACTCACTTGCTTCCATTTTTTAAAGTCGTCGTTTTAAATTGATCGTAACTTCGGAACGCCTTCATATTTTCAAAAAATGTTTCCACCAGTCGAAAGTCAAGTAATTTTCCTTTCCAAAGAGACCCCAATTGTTAGTGTAGGCCTCCGAACTGCTGAGGTATCATACACGAACCAAAACAAAACGGCGTGAAAATCCGAAGTCGTACAAACGCTGGGATGACCACTTCCCATCTGTGTACAGACTTTCCCATGCGTAAACGAGTCATTTTGACTAGCTAAATACTTTCATTCATTCAAATTATGATAAAATTTCTTACCTTACGCCGATTTATATGTCTGTTTTTGAAAGAAATTCCATTGGCATCCTTGACAAACGCCATAGACATGAAAATTGAGAGAGTTCTAACGGGCTTTTTGATTGGCTGAAACAGATTGTTCAGCCAATCAAAACGCTTGTTAGAACTCTCTCAATTTTCACGTCTATGGCGTTTGTCAAGGATGCAAATGGGATTTCTTTCAAAAACAGACTTAAAGGACATAACTACCCTGCAAATTGCAGGGTAGCGAGAATGGCCGAGTAGTTACGATTGACTGTTACTTTCACTTTGGGTCCATAGAGTTCTCTACTCGCGCGAATTCCTGACAAAAACGACCGCTGCACCTTCACAAGAGTAGTCGTGGGGAGGTCATGATATTTTTTGAAAATAATAAGGTCTTGGGAGTTGAACCAAACAGGGTTTTGAATATATTAGAGGGAATTTAAAAAACAAACACGACTTGAAGCGAGCAGGGGTAAAAAAGGTGTCCCCCCTTGTACATGTTTATATATTGATAGTGACAAGGCCCTGTGGATTCTGCAAAAAATAAAACAAAACAAAAACACACCAAGGCGAGTTTTTCTACATCGGCTGCAAATGGTCCAAAAAATAAATTTGATATTTTCTGAAAATATTGTTAAAAAATTAAGTAAAATTTATTCTATAATCATCTTTTACTAATCCGCAACCTAGAAAGATTTTTATCTAATAATCTGGACACGCTTGAAAAAAGTGCTGTGTTTGTTTACATGTCACGATTTACGGAATTGACGCAGTGCAAATGAAATAGATATCGTTTTGAAATTTTTTGACTCGGGAATGAAAATACAAGATTTTAATTAAAATTCCGCGAAATGTTGTTGACGACTTTGGCCTATGTCTATGAATAACATGACGTCATGACTTTGATAGCGAGATGTCTTTCTGATTAATTTAACAATGTAAGCACCTTTTATTGTCTTTTGTTACTTAAATAGCATTTTTTAGAAGTTCATGATATCATTTTAGTTTTAAAATCATTTATTGGAGACTTTTTTTATATTTTTGGCATTCTCTCCGGGGCTGCCAATTTTTTATCAATTTCCGGACGAAAGGATTTCAATCTCATCATAAGGAAGATTGTGTATTCAATGCGCATGCCCATGTTTCTGTAGAGCTCTCTGTGCTCGCTATTAATTGTGCTTAACAAAAATGTCAGTTTCTCACTAATGAGACAGCACAGTTTCTATCTTTAGCCGTGTGAGATCAATAGGTTCTTACACGAGTCTCTATTGAAGATCTGGGATTTCTGCCACGAGTGTGAGAAATTCCGTCTTTTCACGAGTGGAGTGTAGCGGATCGAGTGAAAAGACGTAGAATTTCTCACACGAGTGGAAGAAATCCCAGATCTTCAATAGAGACGAGTGTAAGAACCTATTTCTTCCGTTTTTAACAATGTTTACATTCCGGCCCCGAAACTAGATCACCACGTGCTAGGAGAGAAGGACTCTTATGTAAAGTGTGTGAGTGCATCGAACTCGTGTACACATGCATGAACTCCTGAAAAGAACCGTTTAATCATTATAATTCTTCAATGCAATACTGAACATAAAAATGTATTCTTGCATATCCCTGGTCTACAAATCACACAAATTAAAATTCCGCGAAATCTTGTTGACGTCTTTGGTACATTAACAACATGACGTCATATGAAGACTTCCAGTTTAAAACGTAAAGATCAGACATCATTTGGTTTCGTGTACGCTTCAATTTTGATAAAATATAACTAAAATAAGTTTACAAGGTAGGCGTTTTAATTATTTTTGTGTATTGTTGTAAATATGGCTTTCAATCTGACACTATCGTAGGTTCCCGTTGATTATACTCTGCCGATTTGATTGGCTGACAATGTCATGTAAGACAAGGTCACGCGCAGCTGTCTTTATGGCTTGTCTTACATAGAAAACGCATCAAAACGGAAGAAATCCTTGTCTCAACCCGTTGGTGAGATAAGCATTTCACGCTACTTTTCCCGTAAAAATGTTACGTTTCGCAAAATGTCATTCTAAGCCGGGAATGTCACATTATATACCTGTCTGATAGCTGAATAACAGATATATTACGGATTTAACCATTGTTTTTTTTTTAATACAGAATCCAACCGTATTAAATATATTTGTCTTTTATTTTCATTTTTTCGTATTTCTAGATGTCCTTTTCCGTACCTTTTGACGTCATTCTTCAATGACGTCAAAATATGTGTAACGTCATAGTCTCATGAAGGAAAATACTGTACTTTCAATAAAATATTAGTGAGAAAAAGAGCAAACACCGGTAAGAGGGCAAGACAGGAAAATTGGCCTCATGCAATAGAACACTTGGTCATTCCCAGCACCTCAGGACAAATAGTTTGGTCTATTGCATCCACACCCATTAAATAACTGTATACTGGTGCATGGGATATATAATAGTATGTAAATATGTGGAGAGGTCCTCTGTAAGTAGGGTTAGGGGTAGGATACTTCACGCCACTTTTAGCCATATTTGAAGTCACTGACAAACTTTATTGCATCATGTTTTATCGAGTATACCTCGCCATGAACGGGGTTCGAACTCATAACTGTAGTGGTGATACGCACTGATTGCTCAGATAGTTGTAAATCCAACTACTATACGATGACGACCATGACGATACCTAACACGTTTGGTACTTTGGTAAAGGAAAAAAGAACAGAAAAAAATGTATGTTCTGTTCAGGGAACATAAATAAATGTGAGAGAAAACCGAGGAGGAAATCCAGACACTGGCAACATTAAGCAAACAAGACACAGTACGAAGACAACAAGACACAGTACGAAGACAACAAGACACAGTACGAAGACAACAAGACACAGTACGAAGACAACAAGACACAGTACGAAGACAACAAGACACAGTACGAAGACAACAAGACACCGTACGAAGACAACAAGACACAGTACGAAGACAACAAGACACAGTACGAAGACAACAAGACACAGTACGAAGACAACAAGACACAGTACGAAGACAACAAGACACAATACAAAGACAACAAGACACAGTACGAAGACAACAAGACACAGTACGAAGACAGCAAGACACAGTACGAAGACAACAAGACACAGTACGAAGACAACAAGACACAGTACGAAGACAACAAGACACAATACAAAGACAACAAGACACAGTACAAAGACAACAAGACACAGTACGAAGACAACAAGACAGTACGAAGACAACAAGACACAGTACGAAGACAACAAGACACAGTACAAAGACAACAAGACACAATACAAAGACAACAAGACACAGTACGAAGACAACAAGACACAATACGAAGACAACAAGACACAGTACGAAGACAACAAGACACAGTACGAAGACAACAAGACACAGTACGAAGACAACAAGACACAGTACGAAGACAACAAGACACAGTACAAAGATAACAAGACACAGTACAAAGATAACAAGACACAGTACGAAGACAACAAGACACAATACAAAGATAACAAGACACAGTACGAAGACAACAAGACACAATACAAAGACAACAAGACACAGTACGAAGACAACAAGACACAGTACGAAGACAACAAGACACACTACGAAGACAGCAAGACACAGTGCGAAGACAACAAGACACACTACGAAGACAGCAAGACACAGTACGAAGACAACAAGACACAGTATGAAGACAACAAGACACAGTACAAAGACAACAAGACACAGTACGAAGACAACAAGACACACTACGAAGACAGCAAGACACAGTACGAAGACAACAAGACACAGTATGAAGACAACAAGACACAGTACGAAGACAACAAGACACAATACGAAGACAACAAGACACAGTACGAAGACAACAAGACACAGTACGAAGACAACAAGACACACTACGAAGACAGCAAGACACAGTACGAAGACAACAAGACACAGTATGAAGACAACAAGACACAGTACAAAGACAACAAGACACAGTACGAAGACAACAAGACACAGTACAAAGACAACAAGACACAGTACGAAGACAACAAGACACAGTACGAAGACAACAAGACACAGTACGAAGACAACAAGACACAGTACAAAGACAACAAGACACAGTACGAAGACAACAAGACACAGTACGAAGACAACAAGACACAGTACGAAGACAACAAGACACAGTACGAAGACAACAAGACACAATACGAAGACAACAAGACACAATACAAAGACAACAAGACACAGTACGAAGACAACAAGACACAATACGAAGACAACAAGACACAATACAAAGACAACAAGACACAGTACGAAGACAACAAGACACAGTACGAAGACAACAAGACACAGTACGAAGACAACAAGACACAATACAAAGACAACAAGACACAGTACGAAGACAACAAGACACAATACAAAGACAACAAGACACAGTACGAAGACAACAAGACACACTACGAAGACAGCAAGACACAGTACGAAGATAACAAGACACACTACGAAGACAACAAGACACACTACGAAGACAGCAAGACACAGTACGAAGACAACAAGACACACTACGAAGACAGCAAGACACAGTACGAAGATAACAAGACACCCTACGAAGACAACAAGACACAGTACGAAGACAGCAAGACACAGTACGAAGACAACAAGACACAGTACGAAGACAACAAGACACACTACGAAGACAACAAGACACAGTACGAAGATAACAAGACACACTACGAAGACAGCAAGACACAGTACGAAGACAACAAGACACAATACAAAGACAACAAGACACACTACGAAGACAGCAAGACACAGTACGAAGACAACAAGACACAGTACGAAGACAATAAGACACAGTACGAAGACAACAAGACACACTACGAAGACAACAAGACACACTACAAAGACAACAAGACACAGTACGAAGACAACAAGACACAATAGAAAGACAACAAGACACAGTACGAAGACAACAAGACACACTACGAAGACAGCAAGACACAGTACGAAGACAACAAAACACACTACAAAGACAACAAGACACAGTACGAAGACAACAAGACACAATACAAAGACAACAAGACACAGTACGAAGACAACAAGACACACTACAAAGACAACAAGACACAGTACGAAGACAACAAGACACAATACAAAGACAACAAGACACAGTACGAAGACAACAAGACACAATACAAAGACAACAAGACACAGTACGAAGACAGCAAGACACAGTACGAAGACAACAAGACATACTACGAAGACAGCAAGACACAGTACGAAGACAACAAGACACACTACAAAGACAACAAGACACAGTACGAAGACAACAAGACACAATACAAAGACAACAAGACACAGTACGAAGACAACAAGACACACTACGAAGACAGCAAGACACAGTACGAAGACAACAAGACACACTACGAAGACATCAAGACACAGTACGAAGACAACAAGACACAGTATGAAGATAGCAAGACACAGTACGAAGACAACAAAATCCAGTACGAAGACAACAAGACACAGTACGAAGACAACAAGACCCAGTACGAAGACAACAAGACCCAGTACGAAGACAACAAGACCTAGTACGAAGACAACAAGACACAGTACGAAGACAACAAGACACAGTACGAAGACGAAAAGACACAGTGCGAAGACATCAAGACACAGTACGAAGACAACAAGACCCAGAATGAAGACAACAAGACACAGTACAAAGATAGCAAGACACAGTACGAAGACAACAAGACACAGTACGAGGACAAAAAGACACAGTACGAAGACAACAAGACACAGTACGAAGACAACAAGACACAGTACGAAGACAACAAGACCCAGAATGAAGACAACAAGACACAGTACAAAGATAGCAAGACACAGTACGAAGACAACAAGACACAGTACGAGGACAAAAAGACACAGTACGAAGACAACAAGACACAGTACGAAGACAACAAGACACAGTACGAAGACGAAAAGACACAGTGCGAAGACAACAAGACACAGTACGAAGACAACAAGACACAGCGCGAAGACAACAAGACACAATATGAAGACAATAAGACACAGTACGAAGACAACAAGATACAGTACGAAGACAACAAGATACAGTACGAAGACAACAATAAACAGTACGAAGACAACAAGACACAGTACGAAGATAACAAGACACAATACGAAGACAACAAGACACAGGACGAAGACAACAAGACACAGTACGAAGACAACAAGACACAGTACGAAGACAACAAGACACAGTACGAAGACAACAAGACACAGTACGAAGACAACAAGACACAGTACGAAGACAACAAGACACAGTACGAAGACAACAAGACACAGTACGAAGACAACAAGATACAGTACGAGACAACAAAACACAAATACACACCACAACACAGAAAACTAAAAAAATCAGCAACACACAGATTCCACAAAATAAATTCCGGAGGTGAATCCATGGGCTCGCAAAGGGCAAGCAGTCCCTTCTTCTTATGAAACACCCACCGTGTTACTCATATATATATAGCCAAGCTAGATAAATGTCTTGTCGTTGTTGGTGTTAGAGGAAAGAATAAAAATAGTAAAAAGGAAAAGATCCTTGGTCATTTGCGATATGGATATTTCTAAATGGTCAACCAGATCGAGATGACGGCGGTAGAATGTTTGTAGCAATGACTTCATTCCGTCATCAGGAAGTATCATTTTAACGACGTGATTTCTTTTTTTCAACATTACTCTATTATCAATGTAATAAGATAAAGAACAAAAATAACACAGTGTCGGAACATTTCCATGATGCTGGCACTTCAATCAAAAGTGGCGGCATTAAACTAGTTTTATGAACCATAATCTCCCTGATTTCGACAACGACAACGACTCATAATAGCCGCTATCAAAGTAGGAAAAATATCTATATTTGGACCCCCCTCTCTATGATGGAAATATATCCATGATATTCCCCCAAATGTTATTGTGACTAAGATATATTGGTGTCATATATCTTGTTTATTTTAATTGGATTAATTACAGCTTCGTTCAATTCAGTAAAATTTTGCTTTAGTTTATACCTAAAAATGACCGTTATATTCTAAAGATCGTTGTACGTACATTTACGGAAACTCTGGTAACACCAAAATGATACATACACGGAATCTTTTTATTTTAATTAATTTTTTTCATGCCATATCACTATCAATACTATACCTTTTTAATTAGAAAAGTAGAAATCATATTGGACAAAGCCACAGGCTTTACCCCAGAGTGAGACACCGAATATTCTTTTCTTGGAGTGGTCTTATTTCTATCCAAATACTTTGGTCTATAGGTCGTGACCTCGTCAGACAAGTTCATTGAATGTTTGTATTCTGAAGTTCCTTGAACTAGTAGTTCAAGGTGTACCTTTTATCATGTTTATATTGGATTTAAGGTAAAATTATTGACATTGGTGACACAAACTTGGAATGTTATAACGTACAACACATTTTACTTAAAGTTTTTTGTATGTATATACAGATGGTGTTGTAGACAGTTATCTCTAGTAGGTACTATAAAGGCACATTTTAGTAAAAACTGCGGTTTTGGACTAAAAAAGAGACATTTATTATTTGCTGATTTTTTTCTGCGGTTTGAAAATCTAGCCGCTGAACAAATTTGCTTGTGTTACAGCAAGCAACAAGTGATTTGTTTAGCAAAACTATACACAAACTAGAGAGATTGTGAATTATAGCAAAATGTTCTTTGTAATTAAATGGGGCGTGAGGGGTATTTTTTATTAACATTTAAAGAATACAATGCATAATTTAAGAATTTTCATTTAACAGGAACAGGCACACATCTTTTGTTCAGCGGCTAGATTTTCAAACCGCAGAAAAAAATCAGCAAAAAATAAATGTCTCCTTTTTAGTCCAAAACCGCAGTTTTTACTAAAATGTGCCTTTATAGTACCCTGTACATTTTGCATGCGCTGTGTATTTGCATAGTACCATCATGAATATTTGTGGAATAACATGCAGATATCAAATTTAGTGTGCACGACTCGTTGGTAGAATAACATTCATCAGGTACACTCGATGTGTAATATTTTTTGGGGTTTTGTTTTCATCCAATCGAATATCTATAACAATTAACCGTTTGCTCTGATTTATTTTTCTACGAACTATTTTGTAGGTCTACATTTAAAAAAAGGTTGGTCTTTGAACGTCTAGCGGCAAATAGTTCATGCATGCATATTCAGGACGAGAACAAATTAAATATATATAGGGGACGGATGCCAAGGCGAAACGTGTCAACGACCTTTGACTGCCATTGAAAAAATATGGTTATTAGGGTAGGAACAAAAAAAAGGCATTGTGTAGCGGTTACAATGTGCATACTATGTTTCACTACCAGTCTCCGTTGCAATTATAGACTATGGAGAGAATCGTTGACACAAAGAAATGGCCATCAATGCACTTAGTGCCTACCACCACAGAAGTTGTGAGTTCGATTCCCGCTCATGGCCAAGTGTACTCGATACAACAATATGTGATAACAATTTATCATTGACTCCAGGTACTCTGGTTTCTCCCAATAATAAAACTGAACGTCCCGGTATAGCTGAAATATTGTTGAAAGTGGCGCTAAACATCATGACCCTAACCCCTTAGAAACAAATATATATATACGTCTATGACTTTAAATAAGTATATATGCTGTACTAATTTATTACATAGAAGCCGGAGACACACTGATATTCCCAAATGAAAGAAAGGACGGTATTTCGACTGCGCGATGTCGCGGTACCAAATATCATTGCGCGTCCGATAATGAAGAAAAAATCTTTTGAAGCTAGTTACTAGCATGAGCAAAGTAAAAGTTTAAAATATATGCAATAAATAGTATAACTGCTCTTGCTCTTTACTCTTCGAATATCAAAAATAAGCCACTCGTAACTCAACAACGACAATTTACTTAGGCGCTAGCGCACAACTATGAAATACTGCGTTGTTCGGTTATCGTTGATGTATTTGTCGATATTCGGAATGCAAGCCTAGGTATGTTATTAAATCTCTATATCCTATACACCTCCGTATATTTTCAGTCGGTTTTTAGTGGAGTTCAAATTTCCTGTGTCATATTTTGTAGATATTCTTTGTCCTTGTTCCTTTGGCCATTGTATTGTCTGTCCTTCTTCGATTTACGGCTTCTGGGTGCCCCTTTGGCATCTTCAAGCTTGTCCTTTTCACAATTATTTGCCTACATACACTACATAAAGCTGACATAATTTATATTTACACGCACCTCATAACACACTATGAAAGAACTTACCGTTGAAAGAGTTATTTCCCAAATTGAACCAGTAAATGTCTATACCCCTAGGTAT
This sequence comes from Bathymodiolus brooksi, assembly GCA_963680875.1. Taxonomy (NCBI): domain Eukaryota; kingdom Metazoa; phylum Mollusca; class Bivalvia; order Mytilida; family Modiolidae; genus Bathymodiolus; species Bathymodiolus brooksi. The sequence goes on from OY804589.1 coordinate 76,107,859, forward strand.
ATACACAACATGAACAGTTACTTTAGAAACGCCAGAACTTTAATCTCAAATAATAGTTTAATATCAAAAGGCAATTATTGAAAATTATTTGACTTTATCTTTGTGTCACACGGCAGATGATAGTATGTCCGTTTATTTGAACAAATATTTTGATATTACAAGATATTACTATTACCGCCATGCAGCGTAATCTATGTCATTGAAAAATCGCCTGTGATAAGAATTTACAAATTTAACAGGTGAAATAACAAGGGGAAGGTAATCGTGGTATTACATGGGCAGGTGTATGGCGATTGGTCCCGGTATCTTTGTGAGCAAATATGACCAGAATACAGTCAGATACTAAAATGTGATCATCTTCATATCAAACGTAGCTTCTGTGTTGTTTGTAGAACAAACATGATTCTAAGACAGTCAACTACTAATATTTGATTACCTTCACGTGAAGACGTAGCTTCTGTTTTGTTGGTCTCTTTGTGAACAAACATGATTCTAAGACAGTCAACTACTAATATTTGATTACCGTCACGTGAAGACGTAGCTTCTGTTTTGTTGGTCTCTTTGTGAACAAACATGATTCTAAGACAGTCAACTACTAATATTTGATAACCGTCACGTGAAGACGTAGCTTCTGTTTTGTTTGTAGAACAAACATGATTCTAAGACAGTCAACTACTAATATTTTATTACCGTCACGTGAAGACGTAGCTTCTGTTTTGCTGGTCTCTTTGTGAACAAAAATGATTTAAAGACAGTCAGTTACTGTTATTTGGTAAACTTTAGGTCAAAGCCAAGACCTTTACCAGACTTGACTGTATACATGAGTTACGCGGTGGTTGTCTTATAAGAAGTAGGAACAGCTTACCCTTCACGAGTTCATCCCCGGTTTTTGGGGGGGTCTGTGTTGTTCATCTTTTTAGTTGTTTGTGTTGTCCTATTATGTGTCTTTACGTTCTTAGTTCCGTGTTGAGATGTCTGTTACGATTTGTGCAACAACAACAAAAACGATATTCGGTTCGTCTTATTTACATTATTTGTAATTATTTGCATATAATGGTGTGTTTTTTGTTTTGTTTGTCTTCGTCCTGTCTCTTGTTTACCCAATTTTGCCAATTTCTCTGGATTGTCCATTTTTAGATTGCCTTTTCTCCGTTCTCTAACGTTAATGTCTGTTTTGCTCAATACTTTTTTGTTTTTAATCAATGAATATATTGAGAGATATTGTTATCTGCCACCTAAGAATTGATGTTGTTGACCCCATAATGTTCGCATACATTCAAAATTTGATAATATACGAGACCCTGGGAACAATATTGTGTTGTGATAATTGAAATATTGTCACGGAAAATTAGCATACACACAAAAATATATTAAAACATCAAATACTATCAAAACGACAAAGAGCCCCGTGTGTAACGTTTATCGACATAAGTCAAGAGTACCGCTCTATAGTCGCCATCATGAATTCGTTAACGGTAACTGAACATTTTTGTTGCATGTGTTCAACGATATGCTACATGTGTCGTAGTCACTATGCTACCTTTTCTATAGCATTTTTGATAGATGTAACACGACGGGTGCCACACGTGAAGCAGAAACTGCCTATCCTCCGGGTCACCTGAGTTTTCTCTCCTATTTTTGTTGGGTTCTTTATATTTATTTGTAGTATATTGTAAATCATTGTTTGTTTTTTTGTTCATTTTCTTGTGACTATTGTATTGTCTGTCCCTCGACTTACCAGCTACGGCTTCTGATTGCTTCTTTGGTATCTTCAGCATTTGTTTTCCCTACAACTAGTTCTTACTTTAATGTTCTCCCTCAAACATTTTATGATAGTCAAAAACACATTTTTTCATAACGCCTACTATTCCAGCCAAATCTTTACGAATTAACATGTTCTGTTAGAGTTGCTTCCCTTACATTACTGTATGGAAGAGATACATATTGTTGAATGAAGATATAATTTTGCAGAATTTGTCATATATTATTATTTGTAAAACGGCTAATACCAATCCGGGCAACATGGATTCTGAACAGAGTCGTAAAGGACTTAATCTAACATCATGTAATCACATTTTTTTCATGGAGCGAACTTTAAATTTCCCATATTCATGTTAATTCTGAAATCGACAGTAGGACAATACAAACCTGATTCATGTAATAATGTATGAAAACAGTGATGGTCAACAATTCCTCCAATATCAACAAAGCGAACATTCATCTCACCTTAACTCACTGAACACACAAAGACCACGACATATGACGTTTCAGGTTCTGGGTTGAGGAAGGCCTAAAATGTGCGGGGTTTAACCGGATAACTGGATCCCAAACCTATCTCTTGATTTGTATTATATACGCGTAATAATGGAGTGGCTGTCGTGGATGGTAGGTGGTCTTTGATATCATTTCGATTTAGAGTTGATTAATTGATTGGTGTTTAATGTCACCTTTAGCAATATTACATTTATATCATGGCTTGAACAAATTTTATTAACTTAGACACATTTGAGCGTACGTGATGAAGGTTATTCGAGAAACGCGACATGCGCACTAAATTTGATATCTACGTTTTTTTGTTTTTTTTTATAAGAATAACGACGTTGTATTGATTTCTCGCTTCACAAGCACCCTGCATTTAACAACTGTACGGCACATCTTATGTCAACCGAAAATCATGCAATACCATAACCTATCACGTTAGATTTACATTACGTGGTATGGTTCACGACATAAAGCCATCAATACTTACAGGGAACCATTCCAGCGGATTAATTACCACTATTAATTAGATTTAAATTCTATTCAGAAATATCAACACTGTACGTGTAATTGATCGCTAACTGCTTGATATTTTATTCTTCTATAGAATTTTTAAGTAGGCTTTTTCGTGCTACATCAAGAACATGCATATTAGGGCATTAGAGTTTAATAACATATCTAAATATGATGGATCTACTTCCGTCTGAATCTTGGTCATTCATGCGTTTTATGCAATTAACAATAAAATCAGGATTCATAAAAATCTTGCATGATGGTCTTATTTTTGCTTCATATGAAACTCAACTGTAAATAAAATTATCATTCGCCAAGCATAGCTTCAAGAACATGACTATCCTTTTGATGTATAAATACTAGTGTTAAATATACTTTGAATGTCGCAGCTGACTGCTGGAACGTTTGTACTAGTGTTTTGTGATCCTGATTTTTCTCTGAGAATATGGGTGTACTGGAATACAGCCGCTTCTTTGGTGTAATATTTCTATTCTTGTATGAATATGGTGAGTATGAGTTTTTGCTAGGATCGTGAAAAAGAACTTTTATTTTTATAAATACATTTAAGAAGAAAGTTTGAAGATACGATATGAGTAATCAGAAGCCGTAATTCAAAAACAAATGATGTTATGTAATTATTAATAAAACTAAGGTTCTCCTTCTAAAGGCATAAGTGACCTTAGCAGATTTTGGCTATCCTGTTTAGGCACTTTGGTTTTATTGCTCCTAAAACGTTAATTTATTTGGGTTTCCAATCTTTTGATTTTGAGCGTACCTGATGAAGGTTATTTTGAGCGTACCTGATGAAGGTTTTCCCAGAAACGTACCTGGTGAAGGTTATTCTGAGCGTACCTGATGAAGGTTATTCTGAGCGTACCTGATGAAGGTTTTTCCAGAAGCGCGTCGTGCGCACTGAATTTAATATCTACGTTTTATTATGGACGAAAGAAAAAGGATAAAAATACAATAGTCTACAAAATACTACACAAAAAACTAGACTTATTAGCACGAACCACAACAAAACCAGGGATGAACACTTCCTGCTACACTCTTGCCACCTATCGTGTTACCTTTTCATAAACTTCCAGTGAAAAGTCACGAACGAGGTACGACCGATAGTGTGATTGCGACAAACAGAACATATCCGTGGTAATATGTGACACATATATTGCGCAACGATTAACCAAGTTATGTTTGCATGAAACTTTCGACATGATGACATCAACTTAACCCCAAGGAACCCTTAGTTCAGTTTCTTAAATTGTTTACCTCTAGAAGAATTTTCATCTTCAGGCACACAAAGTAAGTATTTCAATTCAATTCAAATATTTTATTGAATAAAGTACATAAATTTAATAATACAATATCCAACGGGATGTAAGTGCTCTCCCTCAATAACTAAGGACATCAAGTATAATAATAAGAATAAATTAATTAATTTACATTATAATTAGTGTACATAATTTTTTCTGAGGAGAAATTCTAAATTTTGTAATCATTTTTAAACTCCATTTATTCATTATATTTGAGAAATTTGCTAATTTAGAGTGTGAATAAGTTAACCAGTAATTAATATATTCTTCTGTATATTAAGGATACATATGTACATGTATATATAAGCCTTAAAAAGGCATATTCACACATAAGTATACAGTGTATAGAGTGACCCTATAGACTACCGCTCCGTACCACATAGACCGTCGTTATTATCTATAAAAGGGCGAGTGCCTAGGGTCATGGTGTTTAACACCACTTTCAACAATATTTCAGCTATATCATGGCGGTTTATTTTATTAGTGGAGGAAACCGTGGCACCCGGAGAAAAAAACACCGTCCTGCCACAAGTCACTGACATAAAACGGAGATTTGATTATAGTAACTACAAAGGTTCACTTTGCTCCTTAGATTAAGCGGATTTGTTGCCATATCTTTCCTGCATACAAAATTATAGAGTAAATGTACATGGTATAAATTAAACGATTGTAAAACTGCAGTTTGCTACAAAGCTATAGCGGTTTTTTTTTCTTGCCTGCGTAAAGAAAATACAAATGATACTGTTGAGTTTATCGGCAGAAGTAAAGAGTACCGCTCAACTGCATACCAGGGACCGAGTTACACTCATGTTTGTGTATGCGTTTTGATCATTGTTGAAGACCCTGTTATGACTGTGAAATGCAATAAACGCGCTGTTCCTTTACTTGAATTTTTGAGTAAGTGTAATAGTCGGATAGTATCTCATGTTCATTTATATCCATATCCTTTCTAACTATTTCACTTGATAACAGAAATATACATTTTTTTGCCATATCTGTAGTATGTATATATTATTGTGATTTTTATTTCATTGAAAAACACATTAGAAAATATAGCGTCCGTCTCTATATATACAAAATATTCATTTACATGTTTGCATACACCATTCTGAAGAGGGGGCCCGGGTGGCTCAATGAGTTAGAGAGTTGGATTACCTAATAACTGATACAAGCCTATCACCAATACAGCGTGGGTTCGCACCTGGCTTTGTAAATTACAAAATGGGTGCACTCGACTCGCATCCGCAAGTGGTAAAGTTTACCAGTTGCTTCACCATGGTCGGTGGTTCTCTCCGGGTACTCCGGCTTCGTCCACCACTAAAACTGGTCGCCATGATATAGCTAAAATATTGCTGAAAGTGGCGTGAAGCACCAAGAAATCAATCAATCAACCATTCTGAAGACTGCTTTCAATAATATTTCAAGTAACAAGAAAATATTTAGTTTTACAATAATTTTGTACACACACTAGAACCTGATTTCCATCAGCAGGTGCCATGGTATTTTCTGTGTTTGAGGTAAGAGGTGCTTCCGTGGCTTTTATATATATATTTTGTAATTATTTAAAGCAGCAATGGAATGCATTATAACATTTTGTCAAATATATTGTAACGTCAATTTTACGATTTATGCCGTCCAACAGTTTGTGCTTGCGGAAACAATATATCATGTCACGGCATCAATTGGAGATTTGATGGTCGCAAATTGAGCTTACGGATATTTGCGACGATCATTAAATCGACAATTGATTCCGTGAAATTTTCAAATACAATACAGTAAGTTATCACTATTCTAATGTAATCATGTGTATAGATGTGTATTGCCACATTATTGACAAGATGACGTAAGCGGTAATCAGCTAAAATTCTAAAAATATCTCATGCTATTTCAACCGTAGAATTGATACCGTTAAAATTACAACATTAAATCGACAATTAATACCGTCAAATTTTCAAATATAATACAGTTATCTCCATTCTAATGTAATCATGTGCATTGCCACATTAATGATAAGATACGTAAGCGGTAATCGGCTAAAATTCTGAAAAAATATCTCATGTTATTTCAACCGTGGAATTGATACCTTGAAAATTACAGCATTGTCCAATCACTAACCAGGAATATTAAACAACTACATTAGAATTAAAAATGCAATGTAATGCCCACTTATAGAAATTCCGTTGAAATGAATGGGTATAACGGCAGTATATTTGAATATATAGTGCATCAATAGTGATTTATTAATCGAAAATACCCGTTAACAGATTCAGCTAACGCGTTGTCAGTAAATGTTATATGCAATACTTAAGTAAGCAATTGATATACCACAAATTCTTCAAATGCAATACAGTCATCTCTGAATATTACTTCTGGACAAAAAAAAAAGTGTCTTAAAATGACCAATAAACATTTCATGCACATTCAGAACGAAAAAAATATTAACATGTAAAAGCTAAAATGGGGGAGGGGTGGAACAACTGGTAATAGATAACATTGAATTGGGTATATTATGTTGAACAAAGCTAATATTTACATTAGGATTGATTTGATTGATTTTATTTATTGTGTTTTAGCGCCACTTTCAGCAATATTTCAGCTACATCATGGCGACCAGTTTCAGTGGTGGAAGAAGCCGGAGTACCCGGTGAAAACCACCGACCATGGGCAAGCAACTGGTAAACTTTATCACTTGCGCTGCGAGTCGAGTTCACCCTTTTGTGTAATTTACAAAGCCGGGCGCGAACCCACGCCGTATTGGTGATTGACTTGTATGAGTGTTTAGGTAATCCAACTACCTAACTCATTGAGCAACTCGGGCCCTTGACTGGTAATAGATAACATTGAACTGGGTATATTATATTGAACAAAGCTAATATTTATATTTAATAGGAAAAGCAGTGCATACAGTAGTAACCTTGGAACCTATTCTAGCGTAGTCTTGGTGTGACACATAATGTAAATGATTCTTCACTAATTAAGTAAACCTGCCCATGCGGTCACCTCTATTAAGTAGTCACCTGGGTTAAAATAGTACATTTTTCTTGTGCTGTCATAGAAATTTGTATATAAATTGAACCTCTTTTAAGCGGTCATCTGTCTTAAAAGGTCACCTTTTATTTGCACCAATTGTGACCTCTTAATGCAGGTTTGAATGTATTGATATTTGGAGTAAGACTTGATAGTATTACGTCATGTCATTTATCATTTTTAATCATCTTTTTCTCTTTTTTGTAGTCAGTTCTGCCAATTATCTCATATTTTCAAACTTTCTGATAACTCGAGATCAAGCTGAATACTGTTGTGCAAAGTACGGAATGTCCCTAATGTCCGTGGATACTGTTGCCGAGCAAACCTTTGTCACAACAGCATTTCTACCAGTAACCGGGTAAGTATGGAATGGCTTCGAATGTTATGCCTACCCTTCCGGAGCACCAGAGTAAACCCCGACTTTTAGTGGGATTCGTGTATGTTTTGTAGATCGTTGCTTGTCCTTTTTCTTTTGGCCATTGTGTTGGCTGTCTTTCTTAGATTTAAGGATTCTGATTACCCCTTTGGCATTTTCAAACTCTTTTTATAGATTATTTGTGCTACACACCTTTATCATAGACATTTTTCGTCTACTAGTAGGATAGGTACTGCATTTTGTAAAGGTTTGTGGGTAAGAATAATAGGTTCTTACACGAGTCCCTATTGAAGATCTGGGATTTCTTCCACGAGTGTGAGAAATTCCGTCTTTTCACGAGTGGAGCGTAGCGAAATATCCGTCGATTTAATTATAATTATAGTCTTTTTGTAGACTTTTAGTTATTTTTGTTACATTTTAGCATCTTTTTTTGATATCGTTGTGCTAACATTTTATACGTTTATTTATCATTTTTGTTTGTTTGCACAGAATCGTTAACACTTGTTTCCGATCCGACATCCCGTAGGTTCATACGTTGGCTACTTGTTCAGACGTTTTATATATACGTCTGAAAATTAAGCCAAACAGTGTTAGAATTAGATATTTGAGCTGTCAAATTTTTGTTCTTCCCTCGACGGGATTTGAACTCACACCATTGATACACTGCAGCACCAATCGCTTATCCTTATGTCCAGCGCCCTAGACCACTCGACCACATCCGCTATGTAAAAATATAGCTTCAATAGTCGAAGTGTTACCTTGTCTCGTAAGGAAAATCTAGAGATAGACAAGACATGTGTATAAGCGTGTGTAGATGGTACATATATACTTAATATTATAATTTGACAGCAATCTAATTCAGCAATTTTTAATATATTGTATAGGGTAATGAAGAATTCATTATACAGTCACAGGAAATAAAGTATATTATACAAACATCTAAGCATATATACAAGTAATACGGCGGATGTCTTTTTAGAAAATACAACTGCTTACCCTTCACGAGCACCTGAGTTCACTCACGGTTTTTGGTGTGATCCGTGTTGCTTATCTTTGTAGTTGTCTGTGTTGTGTTGTGTTTTGTTTGCCTTCATCCTGTGTCCTGTGAACCCATTGTTGTCAATATCTCTGGATTGTCCATTCCTGATTGCCCCTTCGGTTTTCTCTAACGTTATTGTAGGAACTTGAGTATCCACCATATATATATATATAACCATGCAGTAGAGGGGCCGTTGTTGTCGTCATCGCATGGTAGTTGGATTTATAACTACCTGTGTAATCAGTGCCTATCACCACGAAAGTTACCAATTCGAATCGTGCTCATGGCGAGGTGTACTCGATACAACATTATGTGATAAAGTTTGTCAGTGACTTGCGAAAGGTCGGTGGTTTTCTCTGGGTTATCCGGTTTCATACACTAATAAAACTGGCCGCCACGATATAGCGTAAATATTGTTGAGAGTGGTGTTAAACACCATAACCCCTTACCCTATCCAGTTGATCACATCTATCATAAATATTAATTGTATTCCATTTTACAGATATTCGGGAGCATTCTGGATTGGAGTCTTTAGTGATGATACAACTACTGATGTCTATAACGTTAAGAAGCAACCATTTAATTTTACTAATTGGGACGAAACAAGCTTTGGCCCAGAAAACTCCGGAGAGAATGGAACGTTTGTGTTTAATTCCACTGTCTGTGTGAAAGGAGATCTTAGCAACAACTTTGCCTGGCGACTCACGGATTGTGATGATAAACTACCGTATGTATGCGAAGTGACAGGTATGCAATAAAAAATTACAAGAATTTAATACGGCCATTTCGACCCACACAACTAATTTAACTCCGCCACATTGTATTTAGTGCCTGTACCAATCCAGTAATTTGAGCGGTCATTTGTTTGTGTGTTTAGGGGTATCGAATTTGCCTCGTTATACGATTTTGGAATTGTTCCGATAGTGTGATATTTTTTTTTTTTTTTGCTTTTCATTTTAAACCCAATAATTGTGCTATGATTTCTTCATAATGTATTGCTCCAGCTGTAATTAAGTTACTGAAATTGTCCAATTTGACCGTATTTATTGGCTTCAGCAGGTAAAACAAGCTTAATGCTCAACACATGTAAAATAATTCACTAACCAACATTCTTCCATTGCCCGAAGAAACAATGTCTCTATAATTCGACAGTATATAAAAGATTAATTCGATATAGTTCATCTGATGTATTTTTATACTATTGTTAATATAATCAATGTAAGACGTGATATTATAATTTAAAAAGTCGTAGATATATGTGGTTGCGGGTATGCGTGTTTCACGCCACTCCCAACAATTATTATAATGTAATGATGAGGTTGACTATGAACAAAACTACAAACATTAACTGTGAACTCTTATCATTCACGAGCACCGGATGTGCAATCCCCACCCCACACACACGAAATTTTGGTGGGGTCCGTATTTTGCTCGTCTTTTAAGTTGTCTCGTGTGTGTGTGGTTTTTTTTCCCCTTTCTTCTATCTCCCGTGCCTCTGTTTTGTCCATTCTTAATTGCTACTCCGGATTTCTCTAACGTTAATTTACATGATACCTAATTCCCAAGATATCTAAATGCTACCAAGCCTAGCCAAGATTTGAATTTAACCTTGGCGCGTACGGATAGCAAATTAAATATTCCACGCCACCGAGCATAAAGTATATTGTATTAGTAATGCCATATAGACACGGTCGGCTAAAACTTTGGTACTCGATAAAACTTATTTGCTAAGAAATTTGTCTTACATTCGTATTTCATACGGAAAACGGTAATAAGATTTATCAAATTAAAATATTAATAAATACAGGAAGAGGATCCGATCCCGTAAAAACATATAGCGCATTACATATGGACAATCCCTTTAACGTCATTTGTTATTGTATACATGAACCCGTTTTCAAGGTTGAATACGGATCACATCAATTTGTTTTTCGCATTAAGTTCATTTCTCCTTGTCAGAAATAGCTAAAAATAACAGCTTGATACGAATGGTATTATTAGTATATTTACGGTCCATTTGCTGGATTAACAAAACGGTAAATTATTAATGGGAGCTTTTAATGTTGATAGCATCTAAATTGATTTTATTACAAACGATAACAGTATGTGACCAATATATACAGTCCGACAAAAGTTAAGCACCACCTGACTTGTTTCAATAATATCTTTTCTAATAATGAACTTATTTCAAATCGGTTTGCTGTTGTCGTTACCTGTACACACATACTTACTCACCTGTGAAACAGGTTATTGATCGATTTTTATTTATGTGTATATGACAGGGTGTGTAAAGTGCCACGTGTACTTTTCAACATTTGTGTTTGCGAACGAAAGCTGATTTTTTTTGTGTAGAGTTTTAAGTTTCATTTTCTATTGGTTTGGTATGGTGCGGCGAAAATTAATCATACCAGAAAGGTGGCAAGCTGTTGGCATGCATAACGGTGGTTTTAGCCATAGAATGGTGGCAGACCACTTCAGGGTAACCATTCCATCATTGTACGACTGATGCAGCGTTTTCGTCAAACGGGGAATGTTACTGACCGTCCACGTGCAGGTAGACCTCGCCAAACGACGCCGAGAGAGGACCGGCTCATATCCAGACGGGCGCGGCAACGGCCGTTCAGTACAGCTGGTGCACTTCGTGGTAATTTAGCGTTTGGAGGCCCCATTAGCACACGCACTGTAATCAGACGCCTCCACCAACAGGGAATGCTAGTGCGACGACCCATAAAACGTCCATAGTTGACATTACGTCATCGCCATGCTCGATTTGACTGGTCACATGATCATTTGGGGTGGACTATTCGCACATGGAGACGGGTCTATTGGTCTGATGAAAGTCGTTTTTTTTTGTTACCCCCTACCGACGGTCGTGCAAGGGTTTGGCGCCAATGAAACACTTCATTTCAGGACAACCACATTTTGGGCACAACTGCTTTGGGGGTAGGGGTGTAACTGTCTGGGGTTGTTTTTCCTTTGACTGTAAGTTGGACTTGTACGTTCTTGATGGTAATCTGACAGGCCAAAAATACCGTGACAATGTGCTCGCTCCACGCGTAGTCCCCCATTTCGACAATCATGCGTTGGCTGACAGGCCAATGTTCATGGACGACAACGCTAGGCCACATAGAGCCCGAATTGTACAACATTTTTTGCAGCAAGAGGCTGTAAAGACAAATCCATGGCAAAATATTGACGAATTAAGAACTGCTATCTTACAGGAGTGGCAACAGTTCCCCCAATAACGGCTTAGGCGTCTTGTGCGAAGCATGACGAACCATGTTTCAGAACTTCACAATAAACGCGGTGGATATACTCGTTATTGATTTTTATGCCTTACCCATACGCACAATAGATGCATTTAAAAGTTCTTAAAATCTGAAGACTCTGCATTTTAATGCAATGTTAAAAACTTCCATCAAAGACAAACTGGTTTTACGTTTTTTCCAGCGCCTGTTTTGAACCCCATTTTTGCCACGTCATAGTCACGTCTTTCAGGATGATAAATGCTTCGTAGATTGGTAATTTTAGAGCCTTTGGTGTAGTCTTTTAAGAAGTGTAAGAAAAATGGTGATATCTATTTAATTGTTTTAACAGTATTGATGTATAAAAATATATCGATAACAATATAGGGTGGTGCTTAACTTTTGTCGGAGTGTATATATATATATATATATATAAAATATTTGATACAATATAATATCTTTTTACCTCCATTATAGGAGATGTTACTTGTCGCAAGTCGTAAGTCGTAACTCTTAAGCTTAGGACTAGTTTAGTGAAACGCACGTATACATGCACGTAAGGAAATCTTAAGAGTGATCTTAGACTTACGATTTACGATCACTTTAGTGAAACGGTCGCCTGGACATTGTCATTATTAATTTACACTAAAGTTTACCTCTTGCTATCATTTGTCTTTAACCAACAATGTGTACCTTTTTCCATTTTTTTCGTGAATGTCCGCTAAATAAATATCAAATTAACGATAAAAATATAGGGTGGTGCTTAACTTGTTTTAATCGGAGTGTATATATTAAATATTTGTCGTTTGTTTGCGTGTAGTGGTGTCCAACACATATTGTGTTGTGTTTTTGCTTTGTTTTTCTTTTTTTTATTTCCCCTTCGATATTCTCTGACGTTTACATACAGCAGGTAGTATAATGGTTACATTTCTGAGTCAAGCTAGTGCAATTTGTAGTTTTTTCTACGTTAATAGTGAGGGATTGTTGTTTAACACCAAATGAGAACATTTTTCAGCTATATCATGGCGAGAACAAGTTATACATTTCGATGAAATGATGATGAGGTCTGTTTTGTATTAGAACCACACGATTAGTTGAATTTATTATAGTGCAATCTCGCTAAACCAACAGTACGCGGGTAGACATGTCGCTCCACTGGTACATATTGTCCTGCTTCTGAGCTCACCAGTTTGTTCTTTCTCCTTAATACTGTGTGCTTAGCGAAGAAGCAACAAATGGCAATTTTATAGTCTTTGGTTTGACCTGACCGGATCCCACCTACACGTCATATGTCCTGGTGTTTTTTTGTATTCAGTGAGTTCAGTTAAGATGAGAGGCGATTGTTCGTTTTGTTGATATTAGTGGATTTGGTGTAATTGATGATCATCGCTGTTTAAATTTACTTTCCATAACGTAGTATTATGCATTTAGTAGTTTTGGTGTCTTATTTTACCTTTCAATATTACAGCAACAGGGGCGGATCCAGAGGGGCGTGCACCCGGCGCCCCCCCCCCTAAAATTGAAAAAAATATGATTTTTTGGCGTAAAATCGTGATTTTTCACACGAAATACCCCACAAATTTTCGCGCCTCCCTCCACAATTGGAAAAAATATGTTGTTTTTTTGGCGTAAAATCGTGATTTTTCACACGAAATACCCCAAACATTATAGCGCCTCCCTCCGCTCGGCGCATTTTTTTTTAAGTGCGCCCCCCCCCCCCTAACTTGAAATCCTGGATCCGCCCCTGAACAACGAACTGGTTTGTAAGATACAAACGTAGATATCAAATTTAGCGCGTACGACCCTGGAATAACCTTCATCAGGTACGCTCGAAGTCAAAATACTTAAACGCCAGATAATTTTTAAATATTTGGGAGGAAGACAACCAAAGGGCATATACAGCCAAAATCGATTACGGTCACATTTATTATGCCTGAGGGAGGAGTAGCTTAGTTTTCATAATAATTACATGATTTAAGAAAGTTTGTATCAATATATAGTAAATTACAGACTCTATAATTCTAAAATATGTGTAGCAGCTCCCAATGAACAACTTGCTGTGCGTGGTCGTCATTGGCCCGTTACAAGGCAATATGTTTCTGACCCTACCTATTTTATCTTTATATTCCTGTGGTATTATATACCATCCGTCCATAGACCCATCCACGTTTTAATTTTTGTCCCTACATGATGAATGGTGTGTTAGCTTGTTCTCGTCATGTATGCACATGTAGCTGAAATACTGTTCACTTGTCATTAAACAACAATCAATCACGCTTAACATGCATTTTATTCTGCTTTTTTGCACCATATAGTCGTTTCTATAAAAATAACATTTAATTGAAATTATGCTGATACATGTATCTCCTGTCCAATCGTTTAAAAGCTATTTATATACATTAATTTGCATCTTCTACAAATTTGTTTTTAACAAAATAAGAAATCAAATATCTCTTTCCCAAAATACCATTCGTGCTGTCTACGTGTCTGAGACATTTTGACTTTAAAGGTTAGTGCTGTACTAATGATGTAGTTTCCCTCAGTTTCGACGTCTTTAATTATATGCATTTTCGTTCTGTAGCTCGTTATAGCAAATAAACTTAATTTGATCATAGCCAAATTCGGAAATCGATGGTCAATTAAAAACACTATCGACAACTTTATTATATGTACACTACAAATTAATTAACTTGGAATGCGACAAAAATTGTTAATCCTGTCTTTTACGTCACTTCAAGATGTCAATCGATGCAGAATATATATATATAAGACCACAAACAATCAATATAAATTGTGAACGATGCAACCGTTGGTTAAACATCTAATACTTATTTTGTGATGTAAACTTACAAAAACGAATACTAAATACCGATTCCAGATTGGAGCGTGGTAGTCCTGATCGTATGGTAGTTAAATATACAGCTATATGTACAATAAGTGCCTATAACCACTTAAGTTGTGAGTTCGAATCCCGTTCATGACAAGATGTACTCGATACAATATTATGTGATAAGATTAGTCGGTAACTTGCGACAGGTCGGAGATTTTCACCTGTTTCCTCCACCAATAAAACTGACCACCACGATATAAATGAAATACTTTTGTGAATGGCGTTAAAGTTAAACACCATCAGCCAACCAATCAACCGATTCCAGAATTAAGATTACATAGTCAGAAAAGTTTGAAGATGCCAAAGAGGTTATCATAAGTGGTAAATAGAATGAGAGACAATATAAATGATCAAACGAAGAAAGACAAAAGGACAATTAATGATCTACAAAACACTACCCAGAAAGCTACAGATCGGGTAACACAAACTCCACTAAAACCGGGGAGAACTCATGTGCTCTGGAAGGGTGAGCAGTTCCTACTCCACATATGTGACCCGTAGTGTTGATACTGAGCCTGACATTACACAACATTACACCATACAGTCAAGCCATTTACTATTTACCATTACACTGGGGCATACACCATACACAACATTCCCAATGAATGATACACCATGATTTTCCATACACAATTCACTATTTGCTTTCACCGGATGTTGATAATTTAAAAAGGTCAGTAAAATTGACCAACGGAACCAAACCAATCAAATTCCTTAATTTTACAATGAATCGTATCGTTCTCGATTCATTTATCCATATCTACCACCCCTTCCTCATTTACACTGTGGTCCCTATCATGATTTCGTCGTCTCAAAGATTTTAAAGTTGCTTGACTTTCAAATATTTTGACTTTGATCGTACCTGACTACGGTTATTCCAGAAGCGTGTCGTGCGCACTACATTTGATATCTACGTTTTTATTCCTTGAAAGACGGTTGCTTCTAACAAGGAAACTACTGGTTTAAATGTTCCTTGTGGTAGATTTGAAATCACACAAAACATGTATAGCTTGTCATTAGCGAGATCCTGGGTTCGCACCCGTTCTTTTCCTTGTTGGTTCTGTGTTGCTTTTTAGCTTTATGTATCGTGTAGTGCTTATTGATTTGATTATCTTCGATTTGTGTCTTGTGTTCCCAATGTTGGCAATGACTCTTGATTGTCATTTCTCCTACTGTTTTTTCTAACTTTTAACTCTAACGCCATGCTGAGAGAGGCTGGAAACTTGAGCAAGAGTTTTTAATCAATACTTTTTGCTCTCTTTTGTATAGATAAATTTCGAATAAATTTATTAAATTCTCTTGAAATTCGTATGAATTCTTTTTGATAAAAAAAGACCTTTGTGTCAAACTTTGTCGAAAGCTTTCGAAAAATCACAAAAGACGAACAGCTAACTTCTTCTATTTTCAAGTGAGTTTAAGATGGAATTGTATAGTCCTAATAGTTGATGGACAATTGAATGTTTTTGGAAAAACCTCGATTGGTATTTATATAGGAGATTCATTTTAATGATATGATTGTAAACATGTCTATAAACTACTCTTTCCATTAATGAGCGATCTTCCAATTAGAAGGATATTTGGTCTGTTGTAAAGATTTATTATCAAATATTATTAGAAGAGGACATTTTCACTGGAGAAATTTTAAGCATTTTATGATTTATTTTATCTTGCCCTGTCGCTTTTTGGGGTCAAGAAATTGAATAACATCAATAATTTCGTTCTCAGTAATATGTATTACATGAATGGTATTATTTGATTTTGGGTCAAATTATTTCTATGATTTCTGTAAGGGACCGACCATTTAACTTGAAGGGGGGGGGGGGGGGGGGGGGGGGGGTATGGTTATTTGTTTCGTTCAGAATTTTTTTTTCGGAAAGCGCGTTTTTTTTTTCCAGATTTAAACATTAGGTTATATGACAAAAACTCTGAATCAGATTATTATTTTTTTCCTCCACCAAAATCAGAATATTTTTTTCAGCAACATTGGGAATCAAGTGAACATCATCATCATCTCATCGTAATGTGACTTTTTCCTGCCCTGATGTAGATGACTGACCATTTGCTCATGTGGCGTTTAACAACAATCACTTGCGTTTATGTGTTATCGGGAGCCGTTGTGGTTGTGATCGCATGGTAGTTGGATTTACAACTTCCTATGCATTCACTGCTTATCACCATTAAAGGTTTGAGTTCGAATCATGGCGAGGTGTACTGGATACAACATTATGTGATAAAAATTGTCAGTGACTTGCGACAGGTCGGTGGTTTTCTCCGGGTACTCCGATTTCCTCCACTAACAAAACTGACCACCATGAAATAGCTAAAATAGTGTGGAAAGTGGAGTTAAAAACCACAACCATAACCCAGTCGTTATCATCATATCCCGATTTATATGCGAAAATAAACTTGCGTTGGTTGTACTGTACGCTCCCGTCACACCATTTGATAATGTAAAGCTTTTATCGTAGTATCATAAAATGCACTTCATTGTCAATTTATTTGATTAAAAATAAAATAGACGTATATGGCATTGTTTTCTGCTCAAACTACGATGACGTCTTCACATTAAAATTGTTTCCACTTTCTGTGCATATTTTCAATTATTTCGCCGCAGGGTAAATAAAATGAAATTATTATACAGTGTTATGGGATACGATACGATGATTCTGCTAACCTTCAACATGCAGCAAGCTATAAATTTGAGTAGATCATACATATGCATCAAGCGATAAATTTGAATAGATCATATATCAAAAAGATATGAAATATGGACTTCATGGGACTTGAATTTACAACTACCTAGGCAATCAGTACCATTAAAGTTATTAGCTACTTTTCCCGTTCATGACGAGGTGTACTCGATACCACAATGTGACTTGCGGCTGGTTGGTACCCTGCCCCATACATTCTAGTTTCCTCTATCATGAAAATTGTCCGCTACGCTATATTGTTGCCAGTGGCGCTTAAGACCCAAAACCCAACCCAATCATTGTATATGCGTATGCTGCTTTTGACACGAAAATGGAAGTCCAGGTCAAACATGATTCAATTAGGTACGAGCGCTAATATATCGGGTAATTATATTGCATTTGTTCGATTGTTAGTTGTGGTAACGTCTAGTGGCAAATATTCCATGCATGCAAGTGAACAATTTCAACAATTAATAAAGAAATAACAATGCAGAAATGTGGGAAGGGTGGGACAAACGCAGAAAACATGTTTGAGTTCCACCAATAAAGGCATAGATATTTGGTTAATGATACAAACATAAGGTTATATTTTGGATATAATGCTCATACGCTCAAAATCTACAAGATATTTTTAACTTACAGGAAGCTTGACATTCTCCAAACACGTCACACCGCTGCCTCGACGGAACGATTCATATGGACGTGACGTAAAACATGCCTCTTTATAATTTGATGAAGCCATTATCATTCTATATAAAAGATATGCGGGAAAAACTGGCAAATAAATAACAATCAAACTAATTTCTACAATGTGAAGGCACAAATCACACCTCCATAAGAACAGCTTGAGGATACCAAAAGGGTAATCAGAATCCTTTTATCGAAGAAGAACAGACAACACAATGGCTAAAAGAAAAGGTACAAAAGGACAAACAACGATCTACAAAACATACACATAAAACTAAAGATCGAGTAACACGAACCTCACTAAAAACCGAGGGTGAACTCAGGTGCTTCGGAAGGGTAGGAAGTTCCTGCTCCACGTGCGTTCTCTGGTTGTGCGGGACAAATCACAACTATTCGGGTTCTGTGGAAGGGAAAGCAATTCTACTCATTTTATATTAAACACCAATCAATTAACAAATCAATCAATCTCTGTTTTGTTTTTGTTGTTTGTAGCTAATGATACCGTTCATATGGTTGATGTTGGAGAACAGAATGTTAATTGTCCTAAGTTATTGAAGTATAAATCATCTGACGTCAGCAGAGGGGGCAACGTCATTCAGAATGGAATAGCTTATTGTATGTAGTAAGATCAAAATACGATAGGAAGTCACGTGTTGATCCTAATATGAACTCACGTTTTTCTTTAATTGTCCAATTAATGAACACATCAGAAATACTCTATTTTCAATACTTCAAATTTACGGAGCTATAGATATAGATATAATTTTACATGGAAACGAAAACTTAACTGAAGCACAAAATGTTGATATTTTTACAGCAGTTCAAACGTTCATACGTCATAATCATAGGTTTGATTGATTGTTGCAGGTGTTACTTTCACTAGTTCTTTTTTCCCTCTTCTTTGTAAAATCTCTTTTGTCTTTTTCGTAAAATGTTAATTTCACTTATACATTGTTCTAATATTTATTTTATTGAGATTGGCCATGCATTATGCTATGTTGTAAATTGTAGGGAGAGGGCGTTTATAATGTTGTTATAACTTGTGCCCAATCCTATTGCTTATATTAGAACAATAAAATATGCTTAATTCAAATGAACACAGGTCAAAGTGAAGCTGGGCAGATTTTTTTTTTATTGTTTGTTTATATATGCATTGCCGTTGGAAATACAGTTATCATGGAGGTAGGGTTGGGATTATCTCATTGACCTGTTTAACTCCGCCACATATTTGTGCTTGTCGTATGCCAGGACATTCAAACGTCATATGACGTTGTCTTTGTTTGTGTTCAGTTGGTTAAAGCGAAAGGTAATTGTTCATTTTGTTGATATTGGTGGAATTGTTGCCCATCACTGTTTAAACTTTCTTTTCATGGTATAATCAGTTACATTTGGAAACCCTACATATGTGTAGGCCGAACAATAAACACAATTGGTAAATAAAAACGTTGATATATAATTTAGTACGGAGGGAGTGTGTCTAGAAATTGGGTCATACTCTTAAAGATTTGCTGATATATGTTGATTGGGAAAAGAAAAGGGGAAATGTCTAGAAAGTGTCCTCCTTTCACACTGTTGAAAATTATTAAATATAATACCTAACAAATTAATGAGTTTAATTTCAGACAAGTAAGATTGTAACCAAGATGAGTATTATTTTAGATTTACAACTACCTATGCATTCAGCGCTTATCACTACTAAAGTTTTGCGTTCGAATCCCGCTAATAGCGAGGGGTACTCGATACAACATTATGTGATAAATGTCAGTGACTGCGGCAGGTCGGTGGTTTTTTCCGGATACTCTGGTTTCCTCCATCAATAAAACTGACCGCCACGATGTAACTGAAATATTGTTGAAAGTAGCGTTAAACAGAAAAACCAACCAAACCAAATTGATTACATTGTAGAACGGTTCAGACAGTGTGGTATTTTTTGTTATTCATTTTATTCTAGACTTGAATGTTTTTTTGTTTTTTTTTTTAGCTGGAACTCATGGTTTGTTTACGAAGGAGGACAAAATCACGGAGATGGGGTCACAGATAACAGCGTACATCGTTACAAATTATCATGACTGTATATTACACTGTCTAGGCAATGTTAAATGCTCTGAAGTGATATTAGTTAGCAATCAAGCATGCATCTTGTATCAAAGTGCATAACAATTCTGGCCATGCGTCGAGTAAGATTTATTAGAAAATAAATATCTGATAGCGATTGTTCACTGAAGCGTTTTCTTTTTACATAACAAAAACATTTTTTTTTTACTAAATTAGTCTCGAGTGCATAACAATTCTGACCATGCGTCGAGTAAGATTTATTAGAAAATAAATATATGATTGTGCTTGTTCACTGAAGTGGTTTCTGTTTTACATAACAAAACATTTTTACTAAATTACTATGTCACATCACGTAATGGTCTATTGTATGGGATTGCTGCGTAATTTTCACGCTGGCTGACACTTACTATACTAAATTGAAATGTTATATCCTTTTACAGACCCACAGAGAAACAATTTCAATTTATTTTCTGGAGATATTGACTTTATCTAAGTTTGATGCAACAAAATGGTATCAATCTGCAGTTGTATAATCATTTGTTGTCATACATGGTGAGATTTTAATTTGGTTTTATCTGATTGTCATTGTGTTCTTACTATTTTAATAAAAACACGCCACCGAGTTAGGGTTGTTTTTATTATGACCGATTTACTGTCTTATATCGTCCAATGACACATATTGAGTTCGAATCTCGGTCGGGGTGAGGTGTACAACATTACATGTGTGTGATAAAGTTTGCCAGTGACTTGTGGCAGGTCGTTGTTTTTCTTAGGGTACTCCGGTTTCCTCCACCAATAAAACTGGCCGCCACGATATAGCTGAAATATTGTTGAACGTGGCGTTAAACACCATCAAACAAACAAACATATCTCAGGACAATAAATGTAAAGCTATCCCGTAACTAACGCGAGGGATGGGACAAATGGAGCAACGAGCTTATGTTATATGTTTGTAAAAACTCCGACTTTAAATAAAACTTTTATACTTTATACTATACTGACTTCTGCCTGCCACTGAAAAAGAGTTGAGTAGGGACGAAAACAAAATAGTCTCTAGAAGCGGGTGCAAATCGCTTACTTTTTTTTCGAAACTAACAAAATCGTTATTTAATGTGCATGTGTGTGTATGAGGGTGGGGGTGAGGGTCGAGGTACTCTCCAAACACGTTACTTGCTATGATCTATAGTCAAGATTTCCGTACTATAACCTGATTATCCCCGTCAAGAGGCTACATCTGATACGTCATCTGGTTGATGATTAATTGGTGTTTAATGCCAACTTTAGCAATATTTCAGATACATTGTGGCGTGAACAAATGCTATGTTAACTTAGACACCTATAAGTCCGTTAGAAATAAAACATCCTTGTCTATAAAAGAAAAACGGGTAACGCGCTGGTAAAAGGTATGGGTCGAGTACTGAGAAGCACCACCAGTACCCGGCGAGATCGAGTGGAACTAATTGTTGACGAATCTAACATTAGGAACATCCAGCAATTTGTCATTCTGTCAATGGCTCATATCATGACGTCACCATGCTCCTTGTCAAGAAAAATTGAAGTATAGATGTGCAGGGAGCGATACATCTAACATATTTCCGAATAAGGGACAAAATAACGTCATTGTTTTTTCTTAATTTTATTATTTATTTATTGGTACAACATATGTATATTAGATACGTATGTAACTATGACGTCATTTAACATGTAAATCACCTAACAGACATCTACGATTATTTTAAGAAGCATACGTTTGATATCATCCGATTATTCTAAGTACTGTAAAATCATTAACATGGAGTAGGCATTGCCCAAATGCGAGCACAGCATTTCTGTCTGGCCAGTGTGGATATATTTTTTTCTAAATGTAACATTATATTATATTATGAAAATACTGTCTCAGATTATTTTTTTCTGTACCCATCCCAGCCAAAGTATTTTGTTCTCAAAATTCAGCATCAGATTATTTTTTTTAGCAAATAACCATGCCCCCCCCTTCCTTCAGGTTAAATGGTCGGTCCCTTAATTGTATCGGTTGTGTTTTAATTTCAAGCTCAACTAGAGGAAGAGAAAAGAAAAAATACGGAAACGTGACCAGAGCGTCCCATGACTGTTTTCGCAAGCCCTTCCCCTTTTTTCCTATGTCACAAACACACTCGCGCGCATACACTTTTCAGAATAACCATAGGATTTGTGTGTTAAAAAAATCGAATTCCTTTGTGAACTCTATTTTGTCGTAGTTATCGCTCTTTGATCCGATTTCCTAATCATATTTAGGTACGACGCCAATGGGTTTCCCCGAATGGGACCCATTTTCCAACAACCAATGAGGAGAGTTCATCATGACCTCATTGGTCACTTTAATTTTTTGGCACTGGCACATTGGCGGAAAATAGTGCAAATTGATATTTATTATTATTTTCAAAGTTTTTTCAATGAACATGAATATAAATATACTGTGGATGTTATGAGGAATTCGATACATGTACAACATGTATGTTTTGAGGAATAATATAAGGGCCGGAATAACTTTGTTTTTGAAACTTGTTTCCCAGACTTTTCTATGATTTGCGTTCTTGTTTCATAAAAACATGTATTATTCACGAGTTCAAGGTAGGGATTGCATTATTTCTGAAATATCCGGGTGAAATATATGCCAAGGGGATGCATGATTGATAAAAAACGAAGAAGCCGTCAAGGTAATTTTTTTTGTTTGCTCTCTACTCTGACAATCGACATCAATATTTATAATTATCAAATAAGGTTATATGTTTGTTTATTGTGCAGGTTGACTAAAGCATTTGAACACCAATATATTATTTATGTTGTGACATTTTGTCCACCTCTCGTTCTGCTATTTGAAACAAAATTTAGAAGATCTTTTGGATGGAATGTTCCCATAAACGTGTTAAATTAGTCTAGATTTTGCTTGTCATACTCATAGGATGCCTAACGTTATAATGTATAGAACTGTTTTGCTGAAGTACTTTGATTTTCCTATATTTCCACTAAAAATAAATCAAAAAAATTAAAAATCATGGAAAAATTATGTACAAATAAAAACCACTCATATAAACATAATGAGCAAATACACAAACAAAATATAGACAATTCTGAATGTTTTGGTATAAAATATGTTAAAATTTATCCAGAAATGACTTCACAATAATGTTGTGAAAAAATATGGTTTTGGTTGATTATATAGGGATTTTTTTACATTTCCGAATACTTTCCACAGATGACTGTATTTTTGACAGATTTTAGAGCATCAAGTGTTGTAGTGACGTGCTGGGGGATACATCTTCGGGGATGTGAAAAATGTCGTGTTATGCAATGTTTTGTTTGTTTTTTTGTTGTTGTAATTCTGGTCAGTTTTCCTTTTTTCATAAGTTGTTAAATGAAAAACACTCCATATATTCCCAAAACTTACCATTTTTGCAGTTTTTTGTGGTCATGCAATGATTTCAAAGGGAAATGTCAGATTATTTTGCTTGAATTTAGCAGACGAATGTTTGTAGGAGCATGAGCCGTAGCTAGCAAAGATCGGCAAATATGAATTTTTCTTTAAAAAAAATGATATCATTTAAAAAATATATGTTTTGACTTGTAAAAAATAGATTTATTCATTGTTACAAGTTCCTCGCCTTTAAATATTTCTTTTGGTTTTTGAACTCCGTTAGGGACGAAAGTAGCGGGGACGACTTTGATAGCGAGATGTCATTCTGATTAATTTAACAATGTAAGCACCTTTTATTGTCTGTTGTTACTTAAATAAGATTTTTAGAAGTTCATGATATCATTTTAGTTTTAAAATTATTTATTGGAGACTTTATTTTTTATTTTTGGCATTCTCTCCGTGACACGCCAACTTTTATCAACTTCCGGACGAAAGGATTTCAATCTCATCATTAGGCAGACCCAACTGTGTGTTGCATGCCCATGTTGCTGTAGAGCTCTCTGTACTCGCTATTAACCACGGGGTTCTAATTTTCGCTGATTGCGTGGTCCACTTAAACCACAAAAATAAAAATCTAACGAAACACAATTTTCTCATTGAGTGTTGGCTCTAGTGTGTAAAACCACGAATTCAAGAACCCACGGATGAATGCATTTTGTAGACAAGACGGAAATTGGTGCCAAAGAATAAAAGTACAACCACAGTACTGTAAAATATACACAGTATAACACACATGCTTAAACACGATTTCCACATAAGTGTAGTTTAACAGTAAAACGATGGGAGCCACGACTGAAGCAGGAACTGCTGACTCATGCGGAGCACTTAAGTACGCTCCCGGATTTACGAGCGTTCATTTTGCAAAAGCTGTAGTTTTTGTGTAGTGTTTTGTGGACAATTGTTTCTATTTTTGTCCTATTTGGTGATCATTATGCTATTTGTCCTTCGATTTAGGGTTTCTGGTTACCCATTTAGTGTTTTCAAACGTGTCAGATTAAGGTTAAGGTTGATGGTGTTTAGCGCCACTTTCAAACGTTTCATGGATGGTAGCCAACTATTTCCAGTATTTGCTATACTCTCTTTAAATGGTTTCAAACCTTTCGATTGTGCAATAGATTATTCGATTCATCAATTTTGGAATTCTTGTAATTGCATTTTGTGACGTCAGGTAAAATGGGAGTTTTTAAAGTTATTTCTGCCGTTTTTAATAATATTGGAGTCCTTTACGTTAAGACCTCACGCTCCTCCAATGTAGACATCCAAATGCTGGACAAGAACTATGCTATCTTTCTCACCAAAGAAAACAGAACATTCCTGTCTCCTTCGTAGAATACTGTAAGAGGTGAGAGAACATTTCTGTCTCCTTCGTAGAAGAATGTAAGAGGAGAGAGGACATTACTGCCGCCTTCCTAGAAGGCTGTAAGAGGAGAGAGGACATTCCTGTCTCCTTCGTAGAAGACCGGAAGAGGAGAGAGGACATTGCTTCCGCCTTCCTAGAAGGCCGTAAGAGGAGACAGGACATTCCCTTCGTAGAGGACCGTAAGAGGTGATAGGAGTAACTTACGTACATTATATGATTTTCGATTAAACGTTAACGACACTAGTCATCAACTACAAACCAGAGAAGTCTTTTTACCTACTTTTTGATTTGCATTATAAATTATAACTTTGCAGTGATTGTGATAATATAATTACGACGGGTGTCACTAGTGGAGCAGGAACTGCTTATCCTTCTGGAGTACCGTTTTTTTTAGGGTTTGTGCTGCTTGATCTTACGTTTACTGTGTATTGTTTAGTGGATCGTTTTTTTGTCATTTTCTCCTTTTTCTATTGGACATTGTATTGTCTGTCCTTCTTCGATTTACGGATTATGATTACTCCTTTGGTATTCAATAGTTTATTAACGAATTATCGGCCCATAAGGGCATATACAATCAATACGATGAAATAAAAACAATCAATTACAAATGGTATATACAAAAACAATAAATGACAATATGATTATTAATTTTCATTATGTTTACCATCATTACATTTTATTGAGCAGAATCAATGTCCTAATGTGTCCCTGAACAATCAAAGGGAAATAACTCTAATTCTAAAGAGAGACAATAGAAAATCCATATCTGCTGAGGTAAATAAAAAAACATTTTAAGGAATTAAAAAAATACAAAAATACAGTCATTGACACAACCATTTGGTATCTTCAACCTCTTCTTAATAGCGAAGCTTTCTTCGATACCCGTTAGTTATCTTAAAACATTTCTATTACGAGTAGCTATGAAAACAATGCATTTCAAACTTTCTGGTATTTAGACTAATTTTCACATAAAACTTTCCCACGAAAACAAAATGGTAAGGCTATGATGAAAACTACAGGAGCGGATCCAGGATTTCAAGTTAGGGGGCGCCGAGCGGAGGGAGGCACGAACATTTTTGGGATATTTCGTGTGAAAAATCACGATTTTACGCCAAAAAATCATATTTTTTTCATTTTTTTTTTTTTTTTTCAATTTTAGAGGGGGGGAGGGGGGGCATGGATCCGCCCCTGAACTACATTTCATAAAACTATTTTTTAATATTAATTTTGATAGAAATAACTCTACTGAAAAATCTATTACATACAAATACTCAATATTGCTTTTTGATGTTGTGTATCACAAAATCAAATGTATACATGTAAAATATTGCTATAAAACATAATAAATTATGCAAAAAATATTAAAAATTAAAACAGAGACAAAACAGGAAAAGCAGCTTAATATACTTTATATGGGGTAGAATTTCCGAGTATTACAATTCACTAACAAGAAGGTCAAAAGCATTCGTTAGATTTTAATTTCGTGATTGTGTTCATGTAAAAAAAATCAACATTTAAAATGAGGGTATTTCTTGGGGTTTTTATTTTCACGAATTTATCAGATAACGAAAATAAAACCCTCGTGCAAATAACAATATATACAGTAGTAATTAAGCATAATTGATGGGTTTATTGTATTGTAATTATATTGGACAATATTTCAGTCATATCGTGGCGGTCAGTTTTATTGGTGGAGGAAACCGGAGTACCCGTAGAGAACCACCGACCTGTGGCAAGTCACTGACAAACTTTATCATATAATGTTGTATCGAGTACACCTCGTCTGAGTAGGATTCGAACTCACAAAGTTTGTGTTGATATGCACTGATTGCATAGCTAGTTATAAATCCATTTACCATACGATCACGACCACGACGGTCCCCTTGGACAATTGTAAGCTATATTTGTATAAGGGAAGTTTGAAGATACCAACAGAGTACGTAATCAGAAGCCACAAGATAAAGTACAAACAATTAGATACAAAACACTTAAAATTTAAGATTTAACAGCACAAACCCCATTAAAATATAATTACATTGTATGACTAGAGTGTCGAATGGTCTTTTTGAATGGTATCGCACCAATATTTTTGTTTATCTTATATGGGCGGTGATATATGATCGTCACATTAACGTAATAAGATAGACACATTATACACCGTATGTGAATCATAATAAATCAAATAGAAAACGGAAGTTGCCCCTAATTATCTCCCATTAACCTTGATCTTGAAATAGATTCCAAGATGGCGTCATTTATAGTTTATTCAGGTACAGTTTTATATGTGAACATTTCAATGGTTTGTGAAAAACCGATCGTTCGATATTAAAAAGTCTGAAGATATTAATGTAGTAATCAAAAGCCGTGAAACAATGAAGGATAGACAATGGAATGACCAAAAGACAAAAAAAATTATCTACAAATTCTGCACAGAAAAGTAATAAAGATTGAGCAACACGAACCCACTAAAAACCGGAGGTGGGTAGAAATCAGGTTCTCCAGAAGGGTGTGCAGTTTCTGTTCCACGAAACGATCACCAACTGATATGTAAATAGTTTAGGACCCATAATTCTCGATTAAATATAAATATAACAAATAAAACATTACACCCCCTCCCCATTACAGAGAAAACTAAAGATTGAGCAACGCAAACCCCACAAAAACACGTGTGTGCATTTAGGTGCTCCGGAAGGATGGACTGTAATGTGGAATGCGTTAATTATCATTTTAAGCAAAATCCCACTAAAACGTGTGTGGATTCGGGTGCTCCGGAAGGATGAAATGTAATGTGGAATGCGTTAATTGTCATTTTAAGCAAAATCCCACTAAAACGTGTGTGGATTCGGGTGCTCCGGAAGGATGAAATGTAATGTGGAATGCGTTAATTATCTTTTTAAACTAAATCTATCAATAAATGACGAAGTTGTCAATGTTCGTAAGGCCGTTAATGTCTTTTCGTGCACAGTTTTTCTTTTAAACATTTTCCTATTAAATAACAAAAATACAATTGGATTCACCATACTATTTAACGGTGCTAACACAAATAATATCTGGTATGTAGTTGTTCCGGGGTGGATTATATTCCAGATGCCCAACGTGACTGCAATAATGACTGGTGTCCAGCAAACAATATAAGCTGAAAAAAGAAATTCATTAAGTAACTTAGGTTGGTTTTATGGTGCTTTACGCCACTTTCAACAATATTTCGTGGCGGTCAGTTTTATTGGAGGGGAAAACTGGAGTACTCGGAGAAATTCACCTACTTGTCGCAAGTCACTGACAAACTTGATCACATAATGTTGTATCGAGTACACGTCGCCTGAGCGAAGTTCGAACTCACAACGTTAGTGCTGATAGGCACTGATTGCATAGGTAGTTATAAATCCAACTACCATACGATCACGACCACTACGGCCCCCAGTAATTTTAGCAATCCGTTGATTTTTATGTTTCAGATTTGATTGCAACTATTTTTATGATTTTTGCCTATATGCAAAAGTTTAATATAAATTCACATACTGATCATATATGATAAAGTTTTCATTTATTGCACTGTAATAAAAACGTAAATATCTATATTTGCGCGAACGGCGCGTTTCTTGGCATTTTTCATGCATAACTACGATCTAACTGTTTTTCCTTTTAGCCTTTATTCAAGTACAAAAGTGGATGGTATATATAAATCAAGCTTAGATATAACATATTATAAGCAATGAAAACGTAGATATCTAATTTAGTGTCACCGCGCGGTCATGGAATATCTTTATCGGTATGCCGGTAGTCGAAAGCCAAATCTTTTCTTTTGTAAGCAATAATACATAAGGGCCTATAAACAAGATAGCCAAAATCGGCTACTGTTGCCCATGCCGGAAGTAGATTGACCTTATAATATTAATAAACAACATGATACCGATTTTGAACAAATAAATATATTACCTGTGACTACTACCAATAGTAGTTTGATCGTTCTAATTTTTGCCCTTTTTATTATTCGAGGTTTTCTACCCTTCGCTTTGCGATAGGAGATGGTAGTTGTTCCTTCTAAAAAAAGAGAGAGAGAGAGAGAGAGAGAGAGAAAAAAACGTTTGTCTAGATTTATATTGAATTATTACTGACTACTTAACACCAATAAAAAGAGTTTGAAGATTTCGAAGTGGTAATCAGAATTCTTAAATGGAAGAAAGACAGACAGCACAATGGCCAACAGAAAACAGACAAACAACGACCTACAAAACACTACACCGAAAAATAAAGAGCGGGTAACATAAACCCAACTAAAAACCAATGGTGAACTCAGTGTAATCAGTTTCTCCTCCACTAGTCACTTCAGTCGTGTTACTCTAATTAAAAATCCGGTGACAAGTCATGAAATGGGAAAGAACCATCGGGAAGTGCTTACGACAAGTGGACTTACAAGTCATGAAAGAGGAAAGAACCACCGGGAAGTGCTTACGACAAGTGGACTTACAAGTCATGAAAGAGGAAATAACCACCGAGAAGTGCTTACGACAAGTGGACTTACAAGTCATGAAAGAGGAAAGAACCACAGAGAAGTGCTTACGACAAGTGGACTTACAAGTCATGAAAGAGGAAAGGACCACCGGGAAGTGCTTACGACAAGTGGACTTACAAGTCATGAAAGAGGAAAGAACCACCGGGAACAACATGGCTGAGTAGCTTTGGTTGTGTATTGACCTCACACCTACATGTCTAACACTATTAACCTGGGTTAACGATCTGCTGTAAACCTCAAGTTTTAACGATTCCAGACAGCTACTCAAGGTAAAACTATTTCACAGTTCGTTATCACAAAGTGGGCTTCCTCTTGAAGCCACGATATAGCTTAACGTAACAATAATTGACAACAACACACCAATTAAAAATTTAGAAATGCATAAATCGAATGAATGAATTTATTCTGAACAGGTGCCATTGCAAATAACAATTTGACAAGAGATTTAGGTGTCAGCTTCTACTGAACATGTTAAGCATAGAGGGCGGAGGTATCTCCGATCTATTTAATTAGTGTCTATCACCATCCATTCAAATTGTTGAGTTCGATTCTAGCAATTGGAATTTGTAAAGATAGGAAAGATTTACATGCTATTGTGACGTTTAACTAACTCATTAGAAACACGCACATGTATGTGATGCAGAATATTTTTCTGAATTGTTTTAAAAAGAATTTCTTCGTCGTGTTTTTTTTTTAATTCATCAGAAAAAAAGAAACAATAATTTCACAAATCTATACTACTAAATTTACGAATTGTTTTTTTGTCTAGCCGCATCTCTTCTGAATTGTCGATCGAGACAAAAACTGAAAATATTCTAGACAGGTAGCATGTGCATCGATAAATCACAATTTTGGTTGTTTTCAGTTGCATATTTATTTAAATAACAGCAAAATAATTAAATTCCGGACGCCCGTCAATGGAGTTCGTAATTAATATTTCGCATGCGAAATAGCGAATTCTGCCCAACCTGAAAACAGAAGGACATTCGCAAAGAAATAAACTCTTATACAGTTATAGCCTTAATTGGTATATAAACCAACAGATTGAAAAAATGTGAACGCATACTATTAAATCAAATGGAACTACCCTCCCGGGACCTTGCAAATGCGTTCTGCCAAGTGCATTATTTATTGTTTGCATGTGTGACAGATAATATTCAACATATTTATTTTCTAGCTTCTGAACTGTTGATCGAGAAAAACAATTAAAATACAGGTAGCATGTTTATCGTAAATGATAAATCCTCCTTTTGATTGTTGTCAGTTGCACAACTGATCAATGGGGTCTGCAATTAATATTTCGCATGCGCAATAGTGACTCCCGAAAGTTTGATGTCATTTCATGCGTTTCTCTTGTGCTATATACACCTCTCTAACACCACTGCAATTAAGTAAGCATACTTTCGGCTAAATATTAGGAAATGAACCGAAATGTATTCCAAACTAGTTTACAAGAGAAATTCGCAGGTTTCTTCTAGTATTCATAAATTAAGCAGAATCATGCGTCTGCAATGCGCATAATGAGAAAAGATTTCTATTTTTTGATTCCGAATTCGGCGAACCACATCTCATATTGATAGTGCTAGTATTTGGTTTGTTTCATTCTTAATAATACAGTAAAGATCACTCGGTTATAATATCGGCAGTTAAAAAATACAAACTGACTGAAAATAAAAAAATGAAATAAAATACTCACGTTCGTCAATTCTAGATTTTTCTGAAAACAGAACATTTTGTTCTCGACGTCGCATTGTAATGACTATACACATGTAACATGATACAATAATTATAACTGGAATTATGAGATTGACACTGGTATCGAACATCACAACCACCTAAAATGTAAAATTGTTGACTTTGGTGCAATTGTTGACTATCACGGTTTGGGCCCATAAAATTAACTTAACCCTGCCAATGTTTGTTATTGCAGTGCCTGTACCAAGCCAGAATAGTGAGCTGTCATTCATTTGTGTGTTAGGGTATACATTTAGCCTGTTTCTATTTCTATATATGATGTAGGTGAAAATTTCTTCGTCGTGTTTTTCTTAATTCATCAGAAAAAAAGAAACAACAATTCCACAAACATATACTACTAAATTTACGATTTTTTTTGTCTAGCCACATCTCTTCTGAATTGTCGATCGAGACAAAAACTGAAAATATTCTAGACAGGTAGCATGTGCCAATTTTTGTTATTGCAGTGCCTATCCCAAGCCAGAATAGTGAGCCGTCATGTATTTGTGTGTTACGGTATACATTTAGCCTGTTTCTATTTCTATTTGAAATTGTTCCAATAGTATGGTATTTTTGGGTTTTTCATCTTGTTTTCATAATATGCTATTCTCAATGTTGGAATATTTTGTGTTGGTGCCATACAAATCAATCCCGTCATCTGTTACTCGTTTAGGACTTGTCACTAGATTTTTAGTATGAGTAACACGACAGGTGTCACTAGTGAATAACGAATTGTTTACCTCCCGAACTACATGAGTATACCCACAATGTTTACTAAAGTTGGTGCTGATGTTGCTCAAACTTTAGTTTTTGGCGTAGTTTTCTGATGACCATTTTTGTCCTCTTATTTCTTGTCTTCGATTTACGGCCTCCTAGATTTGTATCCTAGGTTAGCAGTATTTCAATTAAGCTGATGAAGGAAACAAATTTACAAGCAAAAAATGATGTAGGTGAAAATGGGGCACTGGAAATAGTTTATGGAGGTATATTATGATTGCCACGTTTTAAAGGGGATATAATTGACAAGATGTGTAACATTTATCTTCCAACTGACCAGTAAAAACTGCCAGCAAACTGTATCCCACTAGAACATACATGTCACAAAAACAGTATAAGCTTACCCTTCTAGCTTCCAACGTGGCTTTAAAATAGCATTCATTTAAACCATCTGATGTAAATGTTACGTGTAAGAAGTATGGTATAGTCAGTAGACATGCTAACAGCCATGTTGTAGCTACTAAGCTAAAACGGTATAGCAAGCCTTTAACAGCAGAATTGAGAGGTTTGATAATTGCATACATACGATCTATCGTCAAGACAACAATTGAAAATGTTGAGGCGTAAATAGGCAACATTTTTATTCCGAATAGTATATAGCAGAAATATTTCTCCCAACCAACGTTAAATCTGTATATAATTAGCTCGGGTAGTACATACATTACACCGACACACAAATCTGCAAAATAAAAGAATACATTACAGGGATTCATATTATTCAGTGGAACTTTTGCAATCCGACATCTTGTGACATCCGACAGAAATGTATGGTCCCAAAGTATATCTGTTAACTAAAATAAAACCCGAGTATTCCGACATCCTGTACAATCTGACACATTTCTCTGGTCCCTTAGTGTGTCGGATTAGACAGGTTCTGATATCTTGTACAATCTGACACATTTCTTTGGTCCCTTAGTGTGTCAGATTAGAAAGTTTCCACTGTACTTAACTTTCTCTTTGTATTAATAGTCACTTTACATATTACATCAGCTCAAAAAAGGACAAAAAAGCAGAAAAAGGACGGCAAGCAAAGCCAATTGGAAGTATTAAACAAACGCACAAATATGCAAAATAAAAGCCCTTATCGTCTTAATAATCCCTGTAATGAGATTTCAAATGTTGATTGACCACTTATAATTGCTAAAAACATACGTATATATAGGGTTAGGGTTATGGTGTTTAAATCCACTTTCAACAATATTTCAGTTATATCGTAGTGGTCAATTTTATTGGTGGAAGAAACTGGAGTACCCAGAGAAAACCACCGGCCTGTCGCAAGTCACTGACAAGTCTTATCACATAATGTTGTATCGAGTACACCTCACCTGAGCGGGATTCGAGCTCACAACGTTAATTATACAAATATATATATATTTACTGATTATATGTGGATAGTAAATATAAATACTTAGTAAAAATTTCAACCGTTTTCATAGCAGCAAGTAAAACAAGAGCAACACGAAGAGTGCCACTAGTGGAGCAGGAACTGTTAGCCATTCCGGAGCACCTGAGTTTACCTCCCGATTTTTAGTGGGGTTCGTGTCAATCTTTAGTGTTTTTAGTATTATTTTTATATCATTGTTTGTCCTTTTTCCTGTTTCAGTTGGCCCTTGTATTGTCTGTTCTTCGATTTACGACTTCTGATTACTCCTTTGTTATCTTAAAACTGTTATTAGCTGCAACACGACACGTGCCACTAATGCTTACCATGAGTTCACTCCCAGTTCTTAGTGAAATTCGTGTAGCTCAATCTAAAGCTTTCTGTGTGTTCTTTTATATCATTGTCTATTCTTCTTCGATTTATGGCTTTTAGTTACCCCTTTTGTATCTTCAAATCTTTCTTTAAAGATAAGTTTTCAGTCAATATTTCACCTTTCATAGCGACAATTTAGTTAAGGGATTACTTGTAGTAAGTCTACATTCATTTTTGACTTCTGTAGTAATATTGATTTGACATGATACATGATGAACTTCAAGTACCAAAGAAAGTCGACATTTACGATGAATAGTACAATTACAAATAAAGCTGACAAAAATTTGGTCAACATAAAATGCTACACAAATAGGGCAGGATTAACATTTCGTGTGACATATGTGAGAAACAAGATGTTGTTTTTATTCTTTCTTATGGAACATTAAGTCGAATTAAATTTCACGCTTGCATGACAGCATCATTTCACTAAAAGTGGAGGGTTGGACCCATAATACTAATTCAACTCCGCCACGTCTTAATGTAGTCTGAATGTACAGTATCTTTGATTGAAACAGACATTCAATGTAATAAAATACGTTGACATTACACAATTATTGCCTATTGATGAGGTCAATAACAGGTTTTATGGACCAGTAAATAGTATATTGACCGCAGAGGTATTCCGAATAAGATTTCCTATATGAGTATTTGGTCAATATAAATCCAGTTATTGACCGGCATCAAAACGTTGTGATTGCTTGATTACTATTATTTTTAGATGACTTTATTATTTGACATATTGTGCAAAATAAATGAAATTAATGAACAAATTCGCACTTATTTTCCCATCAATAACTTTCACCATCATCATCAAAGGTTAAAATTACATCTGGTTCAATAACAAAAAGTATCGTCAATTTTTACTGATAATTCTTGCATTTGATAGTCGACAACTACAAACTTGTCGGATATCATTTGCCCTTGGCGTTTGTATATTAAAACTTTGCATAGAAAAAGAAAAAGAAGCTTCAGCATAATTAGTCGATATCCATACCATACGACTTTGTACTCAGTATTTTTTAATATTTCGCTTATGATGAATTTTCCATTTCCTGAAATTAGATATGCTAATACAATTTATGTGCATCGATGGATTCGGCTGGCTAATATTTTACAACCCGTAACTAAGAAGGAACCGCAATATTGAATACATAAAATCCTACATGTTATAATTACAACAATATAGACAAAATAACTAAAATATACACCTTCAAAATGTATTTTTGTTCAAATTTATCCACATTTGAACCGTCCGATGTTTTACGTTTGAAACAAGAAGAGTCCGGAAACATCACATTGCTTAAGACCCAAACAAAAGTAATAATATAATTATTTTTATATTGAATTATAATGGGGATAACTGTATTGTATTTTAAGCTTTGCGGATATAAATATTGGTCTTACTGTCGTAAATATCTGTTTAGCTGTCGATAATTTGTGTATTGCACATGATGATGACATACATTCCAAACTAAAAGACCTATTTGTGCGTAAAACTGTTTCCGGCTACAGCGAAACCAGCGGGAAAAATAACGAGAGTGAAAATAAACGATTTATTACCACATATGAATTACAGGGATTTATTTCATCAATCAATCTCAGTAACTCAGACTTATCTATAAATGGAGTATATATCTCTCAGTTGATACGATATTCCAGAGCTTGTTGTTCCTATCGGGATTTCCTTGATAGAGGGTTGCTGCTAACAAGGAAGCTACTGAACCAAGGGTTCCTCTTGGTTAAGTTGAAGTCATTACTTTGAAAGTTTACGGTTGCCACCATGACTTGATTGGCCGCTATGTAATATCTGTGTCACAAATGACCACGGATATGTTCCATTATCGTAAACACTTCCCGGTTCTTTCGTCGTTAATGACTTATCACCGGGCTTGTAACTAGATTAACAAGACGGGTGCCACTTCTGGAGCAAGATCTACCTACCCTTCCGGAGCACCTGAGTTCACCCCCGATTTTTTGTGGGGTTCGTGTTACATGATCTTTAGTTTTATGTGTATGTTTTGTAGATTGTTCTTTGTCCGTTTTCTTTTGGCGATTGCGTTGTCTGTCCTTCTTCGATTTACGGAATCTGATTACCCCTTTTGATATCTTAAACTCTTCTATATATAATGAATATAAATATAACATTACCAGCTATGGCTAAATTCGTCACAAAGAATACCATTCTACTTTTCTTCTTTCCCAGAAAAAGTAAAACTGCAACCAAACTATTAAGTGTTACAATTCCAACGAACATAACAACAGCAATCCATCTAGTAATTTCGTGTAAAATCTAAAAGTTAAACAAAAAAAAGTTTATTAAAATCACATCTCTCATTTGATACCCTTCACTGACTCGAGTATGTTTTAACTGAGGAGACCTATGACGGATCATATGCGAGTGGTGAAAATGTATAAAGATAAGGAAGCCAAGAAAAATGTCAAAAATATTTTTTTATCAATGTGTGACGTAAAAGTGTCTTTGACATTTACTTCACTGAATATGGTACTGCTTTGACGACTGTTTTACCTACTTTGTTCCTGTATTTAAATAGTGACAGCCGGAACCTTTGAACCGTAATGAGAGCGGGAGGTTTGGCGCTTTAAAATCTGATTCAACCCACCATTTCTTTAGAAATGCCTGTACCAAGTGAAGGTCATTACGGTTTTCACAGTTTTCCGGTTTTTGACTGATTTTGTCTGTTTATATAATTATGAGTTTTGACTTTCCCTTTGTAAAATTGTTCGGAGTTCGGTAATTTTGTTATTACCCTTATTTAATATTTAATGGTATGATAAATAGGTGTGTGTGCTTTTTTGCTTGTTTTTTTCTTTTTATTATATCTATTTTATACATGTAAACAATTTACCTCTGGGTGCCAGGAAACCTCAAATATTTACAATGAATAAATAATTAATTGAGTGCTGGGAGTATGAATACCATTACTCACAACTAAGTGTCGCTATTATAACAAGCAAATAAATCATATTTTATCTCTCAATATTCCATTTAGAAATATATATACGTCTGAAAATTAAACCAAACAGTGTTATAATTAGATCTTTGAGCTGACAATTTTTTGTTCTTCCCTCGACGGGATTTGAACTCACACCATTATAGGGAGTGGATGTGGTCGAGTAGTCTAGGGCGCTAGACGTAAGGCTAAGCGAATGGTGCTGCAGTGTATCAATGGTGTGGGTTAAAATCCCGTCGAGGGAAGAACAAAAATTTGACAGCTCTAAAATCTAATTCTAACACTGTTTGGTTTAATTTTCAGACGTATATATATACAATATTGGTCTGTTGACGGTAAATATAGAATTTATTTGACAAGGCTGAGAAACGGGGTGAAAGACGAGCTTCTAGCGAGTCTTTCTCCCCGTTTCGCGCCGAGTCAAATAAATTCTATATTTACCGTCAACAGACCAATATTGTATTTATCCTGCAATCCACGATGTCCTAAAAAATAATCTTAACTCGTAAAAATGCATTTTTTAATGCAACGGAATCCTCACTATTTGGCGTAGTAAAATACCAGATTTTTTTTGCTGACAAAAATTCGCGAACAAATAGTTCTCAAAAGGAAGTGAAATAACTTTATTTAAGTGAAGATTTATTGATTAAGGTGAAAATCTATATAGAAAATTGATAGTTTAGAACCTGAAATATATATATTTAATATGCTTTTCATAGATATGAAAACACATTAATTTAGCGATCATACGTCACATGCGGTCATACTTAAATACGCCTGCAGTAGTAACCAGGTAAATATATACGCCTGTGTGAAAAGGTATACGCCTGCAACTATATGGTTCACTTTTATTTTTATTTTTTTATATCAAATAATAAACATCGATATATTCCTTTTACTAGTTTATATTAAAAAAATAAAAATAAAAAAGAACCATATAGTTGCAGGCGTCCACCTTTGTATGACACACAGGCGTATATATTTGCCTGGTTACTACTGCAGGCGTATTTAAGTATGACCCACACAGTTTGTAAACATGTGAAAGCAATACACACATGTATAGACGATTCGAGCATGTTTTAAGTAAACTAGGTAGAGTAGAGAAAACAGAAAGATTAATCATTTATCTCAACAAACTGAACTGATTCACGGAAATGTATTTAACAACGATGTCAAACACTCAAATGCTCAGTTATTGGGATATTTAGTCATTTGTGAAAATTGTGTACACATTCACCATTTGTTATGGATGACCACGCCGTAAAACATAGAACTAATTTGACTTGACATATTTGTATTGGAACTGTAAAAAGGAACATCGGGATTGCTTCGACACGAAACATCAGAAGTGCTACTGGCTGTAGAATTTGTGGAGGTTTTACGAGGTAAGTTTGCTGAAAAGCATTTCTGTTAGTTTCACTTTCAGTGTTGCTGAGGATGTTTGATATTTTCTTGTGTCTTTCCTCCCTCAATGTTGAGTAATTATTAATAAATGCCACATTGTTATGCCCTGATATT
The DNA here is from genome assembly GCA_963680875.1 of Bathymodiolus brooksi. Taxonomy (NCBI): domain Eukaryota; kingdom Metazoa; phylum Mollusca; class Bivalvia; order Mytilida; family Modiolidae; genus Bathymodiolus; species Bathymodiolus brooksi. Next base: position 76,146,034 of record OY804589.1, read on the forward strand.
TGCATAATATCTATCCCCTCCACATTGTTTTCTCTTAACTTCTGGACGGGATAAGATATTTTCTGGCACTGATTGATTAATGTCTAATTTGCAACTATCCTTCATTTTTTTCATGAGACTGGAAAGTTTTCTTTCATGCACTTTTCTACCTGTTTCTAAAGCTCGTACAAATAAATTATGTATTTTGCGACAATGCAAGTATATAAAGGAGGAGAAGCTAATACCAATCTTCTGGACTTTACATAGGTTTCAATGGAAAATTGGAATTTATTTTTATAGAATAAAATAAAACTTTCATATATACATGGTAAATTGAAGAAAATCAAAATAGAGATCTGATTTAGTGTCAACAAGCACCAGATATGATTTTAATTACTATATTTAACTTCTGTTTGTATATCATAATCAAATGAATTAATATGCATTGAAGTCTACATGTATGTAGAATCCCCACCAACTATTTTCTTCATATCAAATTTGCTATTATTAAACCATAATCCATTGATTGGTAAATTACATAATGCGATGTCACTAAGGAACCAAGAATATTATGGACATAGGTGTTGTGACCAGAAAAATATTAAGAGTGAAGGATATATTTTTCTGGAATGAACAATATTTACATGATAATGTTGGTTGTTGCGAGTAATGACTAATGTGCGAATATATTTTTTGAGTCGGATCATACAAAAATGCATTATGAAAGCTTGAAGTTTCAAATATTCAAACATTGCTAATTTAGTCTGCATTTTGTTCCTTTTTTCTTGTTATTTTATTAGTAAATATATAATAACATGTATTTTAATTATAATCAATGCTATATTAATGTCTTTCAAATGAATGGCTGGATTAATGGTTTAACAGTGTACAATGTACAGGTGATGTTTGAAATAAGTGCAAAGACTATATATGAAAGAAATAATTGCATAAAAACCTATGAACGTTTTATAAAGATTTGATTAAACAAAGGACATTTTTCAAGAACTATCACTCAGTTGTTGCATACAGGCCAGGGGTATGTGAATCAGTTTCAAAAGGAATTGCACAAAATAAAAAAATGTACTGTAATCCTGATCAACAGTGAGTAGAATTCCAGCAGATAAAACACTAGTTTCAACTGACAAATCATACAACTTTGTTGGAATTTTGCAAAAGAAAAAAATGTTTTAAAAAAAGATGCAAAATGATTGGAGGAAGTGACTGAATACAATTATTCCAAATGGTTAAAACAAATTATATAGATATGTTGTGGTTTCATAAAGAATTCAGAATATAAAAAATTATCTATAATTTTAAAGTGACTTGATGCAATAGCAGGAATATGTGTTATTTTCACCTTGAAGAAATCTACTATCTGATATGTTGAAGTAATTGATGTGAATTAATTGAACATTTAATATGAAGAAATTTTATAATAAAATATATGTAGTAATCTTAGAGTTTGATGTTCAAACTGTACTGAGTTATTTAACCATATAAGTGTGTTTAGTAAAGATTGTGGTGTGTGACTGCCCAGAACGTTTCTGTTATAAAGGATGTTAATTTCCTCATCTGTTGGAGGGCATGCCCTCTTTGGTTTATTTTCCTTTGTCCTGTAGTTTTAGTTGCTTTTGTTTTGTTTTCAAAGCTTCCCTGTCAAGTTATAAATGATTCGGATTTGTTTAAGATTTTTGTTTTGTTTTTTATTGACTTCTAGGATTTTTTTTATCGTAAAATATGTATAAAAAATATGAAATTTTAGAATTATTAGTTTCATTTTGTCGGTTTGTAAATATACAAATAGTGAGAACGAAAACAGTTATTAGAAAAAGACGACGTCGATTATTGACATTGGGTACGGTTAATATTTTAACTCCTTCACAGGAGAGCAAAAACATAAAAAAGTAGTTCCGGAATCTATGGGCGGGGCTTAAAAGTTTATTCGTAGGTTTAAAAGTTTATTCGTAGGCTTCAAAAGTTTATTCGTAGGCTACGAATAAAGCAAAAATTTATTCGTGTGGTATATTTGTACAGCAAATGTACTGATTGCAGGATAAATATATATATATATATATATATATTTCTAAATCGTATATGAGAGATAAAATATGATTTATTTGCTTGTTATAATAGCGACACTTATTTGTGGGTAATGGTATTCATACTCCCAGCACTTAATTAATTATTTATAGAAGTCTAGATGATTGTGCAACGATACCGATAAAGATGTTACAAAAAATATATTGACAAAATGTTCGATCAACACATGACCTTCCTCATTGTCTATCAAAGTTAGACTGAGTTTGTAAAGATTAGATGGTATAATTACAACTCACTAAATAGTCAGGTGACAAAGTGTGACGTAAGAAAAATCTTTAACTCCCTCATTTCACTGTAAAGATAGGATGGTATAATTACCACTCACTAAATAGTCAGGTGACAAAGTGTGACGTATTAAAAATCTTTAACTCCCTCATTTCACTGTAAAGATATGATGGTATAATTACCATTCACTAAATAGTCAGGTGACAAAGTGGCGTATTAAAAATCTTTAGCTCCCTCATTTCACTGTAAAGATATGATGGTATAATTACCATTCACTAAATAGTCAGGTGACAAAGTGTGACGTTTACACTTTACCAGATGACAATTATACCATCATATCTTTACAGTGAAATGAGGGAGTTAAAGATTTTTAATACGTCACACTTTGTCACCTGAATATTTAGTGAGTGGTAATTATACCATCCTATCTTTACAGTGAAATGAGGGAGTTAAAGATTTGTCTTACGTCACACTTTGTCACCTGACTATTTAGTGAGTTGTAATTATACCATCTAATCTTTACAAACTCAGTATAACTTTGATAGACACTGAGGAAGGTCATTTGTTGATCGAAAATTTTGTCAATATATTTTTTGTAACATCTTTATCGGTATCGTTGCACAATCTTCTAGACTTCTATATATATATAATCTTATTATTGCACAGTACACAATGAAAGGACCTATTCATACACCTAAAATCATAAGGTTTCCAATAATAACTCTAAATTTCATAAAATCATATATATTTCGAACGTTTGGATGTTTAATCATCATTTGTATGTTACTTTTGAGTTTATTTTTGAAATTTGTTATAGCTATTGCTTCCCTATAAATGCTTTTATTATATTTGATATATTTTTTAAATTATCCATTTTAATATATAAATTACCAAATTCAATAAAAGTAGGTCTTCGGTTATTTCTCCCTCAAGGATGAAGTTTTCTTCAACAAGTACTACATTCTTTTCAAAAATTATAGTAAATATGTGTTTTACTTCATCTAAGACATGGTTAATTTTATGACATCTGTAAACCAAATGAATAAGGGACTGACTCTATATCATTTTTACAAAAATGAAATTGACCATTTGGTTTTCCCATTTTTTGTAATCTATATTCTGCGTAAACAATGATATTGCCATTGAAACTGGATAATGCTTCATTTACATTTAATCTTTTTCAGTATATGCCAAATTGATTTCCAGTTAAATTGCTTTTTATAAAATGTATCCCATTTTAATTGACATTTTGGAGTGATTTGTTTACGTATTATTTTCTGGATATTTTTCAGTAACAATAATTTTATTATTGTGATTTCGAATATTCAAATTACTATGATTTTCGGTATCATCTGGTCTTAATTTCTTAACACATTTTTCTGGTTTTTTATTTATCATTCTGATATCATGTTCCTTTTACCATCATAAATACGTGTTTTAATCTTTTCAGCCAATAGGGTTGCTCATAGGAAACGAAACAACTTAGTATGAAATTATAACACTTTCATAGTCCCGGAAGCCCAATTTTCCATCTCACTTCAAAAGCCATAACACAGGGTCACTGGCGTGTGACCGGTAATGGAGTTTCATTAGTAAGAAGAGCATGTGTGAAATGTAATTTTGATCAGATCGTTAAAAAAACCATGATGCTAATTCATTTATAGAAATGTTTATTGTATAGCTCTGGGTTATCGTTAAATGGTTTCTATGTATATCATATACCTATTAACAAAGAAAGAAAAGAGAAGGAGAAGGGAAAGAATTTTCTTTTTTTTCTTTTCTTTTTTTGTATGATGCTGCTATTAATATACATGTGTTTATGCTTGGTAATTAAGATGAATTGCATGTATACATGATGGGTAGATTGCTATATGTCTAATGTAAAGTGTTTTCTAATTGTTCCATCTTGTTGTTGGAGAGGATAACACAGTAAAAGACCTACCGTATATACTGATTACAACCTTAATATACCGAATTACGATTTTACGGGGGTGGCAGCACTTGATATATCAGACTAATGCTTTTTGAAATACATATAATGTGTTCGGTATAAGATATTCCAGCTGTACATTGTTACTCCTTTTTTTTCACAAGACCCATGTAATCGTGAAATAATTTTTAGATTGCCCATACATTTAACAATTATATGATATTTGTACGTGATGATTTCCGTATTGGCCTAGTTATTAGTCCGAGGGTTTCTGTATTGGCACGAGGAGAAGCCGAATGTCATTACAGCTACCCAAGGACTAATGACGAGACCACTAGGCAGTTTTCATCTTATTTCTGTAAATATAACAGTATTTGATTAATAAAGTATATTATTGGTTATTCTAGATCTGAAGATAATTGCACAGACATAGACAATATTCGGCTACACTTGATAAAGCGTGGAATTTATGTATTTGAGATGATTTTTGGAAAATGGAATAAAAATGGACAGCAAATACCAGGCCAGTTTTCCTAGCAATTGGTATTGAAAAAAAATGAAAAACAAAACAAAGCTATAGCAGTTCCAAAATCCAACATACAAATCGCAGCGAGAGGCAACATCGATACCCCTAACACACAAATACATGACCGACCACTTTCCAGGCTGGATAGAGGCACTCCAATAAAAAGTGGCGAAGTGAAATATATTTAAAACATAGATATAGATATTAAATCTATAGGTAATTCTATCCTTTAAAATACTGCATTATTGATGGTTTTGGTCTAGTCAGTACGAAAACCAGGTCAGATCAAGAGTCATTCTAGTAAATATTACTACCATGCGATCATGACAACGACCACCCTTGTTGGTAACGAGTCTAAACAATTGTCAACAATATATTATTGGTGTTCGAGTAGCCTGATAATAAGATTATGGATCTGTAAAGATCAATAGGGGAAATTGTATAATAGCGATAAAAATTATTATTGATATATTTTTTTTATTATTGTCAGTATATAGTATGTAATGCCATGTTTTATCTCCCTTTAAAATGAAAATGTCATTAGTCAATTAAAGTATCCCAAAAAGTAACAACGTGCTCTAGAAATATGTCATAGTATTATTTGCGATGCGCGGTACAACATTTTCGAGAGGGTGGTCCGTCCACTGACTATGTGGAATAAATCAAATACACAAACCCAACGTAAAAATTATTATATTATTATAGAAATATATTGATAAAATTGTTTAGGGTATGCATATTTTTACACTAATTTTAACAATTTTCCAAGATTAAGGTAGCCGATAGTTTTATTGTTAATGGGAAACAATGTATATATATATTTATTATGAAACTACCCCTTTACATCGGGGGCGCCAACCGCCGGTGGCGCGTCTAACTACAGTTATTAAAATGTACATTTATTTTGATAAAAGCACATGCAACAAAAATATGATAAGACATCTGCCATATATACACATACGTTATAAACTGTCCATAAACTCTCCATAAAACATAATTTATAATTATACTTAAAATATTATAAGATAAATATTTTAAATAGTAACTCTCAATACTTCACTTCGTAATCTAAAACATGTTTCAATATACAATAAGAATCAACAGACAAGTCACTGACAAGTATTGCATATCGTTGAATTTAGTACACCTGCCCACGGTCAATAATTCATCCCACAACTTTAGTGGTGATAGGTGTTAATTGCACGGGTATATATGAATATAACCACAACACCACAACGCGGCTCCTGTTAGTAAAAGATTGCATTGTCGGAACATTTCCAAAATCCAATCTAAAGATTACAGAAAGAGACACAAAATCGATAGCCTTAGCACATATACATGACTGCTCGCTTTCCTAGCTACTTACTAATAAACGTGGCGGGGTTAGAATGGGACCAGATCTTCCCACTCAATGGAATGATGCGGTCATGCCAAGTGTTTTCTACATGTAAAATATCAACCATCACACATAGCTGAGCGAACAACGCTGTAATAAAGACTGCTCTTATCCTGAACATTTTACATGATAAAATTAAATCTTCGTGACACGGACGTTGCCATATGCTATTTATCAGAATCGATGGCCTCACACATCATTTAAATATTAAATAATACATATTGGGCATCGTAAGATAGGGCGGTTAAGGTGTTGAACTCCACTTTCAACAATCAGCAAGTCATTGATAAACTTTATCACATAATGTTGTATCGAGTACACCTCACCATGAGCGCGATTCGATTTCACAACATTAGTAGTGATCGGCACTGATTGCATAGTTAGATGTCATAGCAAGAAATGAGGGATAATTTGCTAATTTGCATATCTTGGATGGCGACGCCGGGAAATCTGCAATGCTCATATGATCTATATAGAAGATATCATTCCTAATTGCATGCATGTCATTTTCTGCACTTGAAAATGATACATTGAATCAATCAGAATTAAATGAAATAAAAATTATTGAAAACAATCGAATATTCGAGGTTCCTGGACAAAATGAAAACCTGAGGCGCCGAACCCTTATCTGGCCTTAAGAGGCTATGTAAAAATATCTGAAATACATGAAACTGGTGGTGTTTGAAACAAAATTAAACAATGAAAGACAGTTGGCGGCATATTCTCTGAATAAATTTAGATTCCTCGATTATAGATGGAATTCTATTGACTAAACTTATATTTCTAACTTCTAAACTCGAGGTTTCCACATTAAATAATATATGATCATTTTTGCATTCTCGCGACTTCAAAGAAGTGGGTAAAATCGTTACAAAACAAATTGATTTGAATTTTGACAGAATAATAAACTTTGCGGAAATCAACAATAACTTTAAATTATCGAATCGTTAACGGACACATTGAACTTCCGTACTGTATGCTAGTATTTGACAAATCTAATAAACAATCCACAAAACTTGAAACTGCAGTCACGTGATCAAAATCTAATTTAAATATGATGAATATTTATGTGCAAAAGTACGATCAATTTCTGGATAGGTAAATCTAACTACATTTTGTATCATACAATCAGGACCACGACCATCGCATAATAAGAACTAAACCCTTAGCATGAGTAAGCAAGTGTTAACTATATCATGGCGACCCCCATCGTAAGATATAATACGGAAAAAAGAGTCAACAAGTTATATACATGTAGCAGTATTTTTCTAGAGCTGAATATAACAGAACGAGGGTGTCGTACGTTGAATTTCACACGTGATTGGAAGTACCTAGTTCGGCCGTATATAATGGAAAATGAAGAAAACAAAATACCACTGTTGAAACAGTTCTACCATCTAATAGAAAAGTCGTATGAACAAAGTCAAAATCGATACATCTTACTTGACTCCTCACTTTCAGGAAATTAAAACCACTGAGAGAAAGGTAATGTTATTTCCTATATACAGTAGCTTTAATTGTGACGTATTTATTATTTCATTAGACAAGCGACCTAACCTAATAGAAGGCTACATCGCGTGCGTGCAGCTGTCTTCTGTGGGTTTTCTCACATGGAAAAAGTTCATTTCCGGAAACAATATCGTGTCTTGCAATAAACAAGCAACGACAACTTTTAACAAGCCTTCTGTTCATTCGGTGCATAACGTTCTCAACTAACGATGGGAGTTATAATCCCACTCAGGCGAGGTTAACTTGATACAACATTTAGGTGAAAAAAGCTTGTCAGTGACTCGAGACAGATCGGTGGTTTTCTTCGGGTCCTCCACTAATAAAACTGACCGCTACGATATAGGTGAAATATTGTTGAAAGTGACGTTAAACACCATAGCCCTAACCCCTCAATACATAAGATAAGTGATGAGAAAACGGTTGATATTATCTAATAGATAAAGTAGACCATGTTACGAAGTGTCTTGCTGGATCTGCGAGGAGAACATATATCACTGTACTATTGTTCTGTCTAAATACAATATATCGTATATAATGTACAATCAGTGTGTCGTTTTGGACAAATGTAAATAACTGTCTGGTGAACAGTTCAATTAATTCCCTATTCATTCCAAACATTCTTGAATTAGTCCGAGACAGTTGTTTAATTAAATAGTACACTCACAGTAAATAGATAGTTAAGCTAATTAATGACAGGTTAAATTCTTTAATTAAGACAAGTTTGGATGCCACAGGGGTTATCAGAATCCGCAAATCGAAGAAAGACAGACAACACAATGGCCAAAAGAAAAAGTACAAAAGGACAAACAACGATCTACAAAACATACACATAAATCTAAATATCGAGTAACACAGGATCTGAAGTAAGAAATTAGTCATATACATAATAGTACATTCACAGCAAATAGATGTGTAAGCTAATTGATGACGTGTTAAATTCTTTGATTAACAGAGGATCTCTATAAGTAAGAAATCATCTTATTCATTGCATAAATCAGTCTGGTATTTTATTCTACAAATTATTTGCTTACCGTGTGAACAGGTCTGTATACTTCAGGGTAGGTGGCGTTCGCATCGTCTGTAGCATTATACGGGATCGTCATGTTCAGCATGAGGTTGATATTGCTGTCATTCATTTTTTATCTAAAGAATAAAGGAAACATATTAACAATGATTCTCCTTGGGAAACACCATCTCATTATGTGTAACGTACCAGATTCTGATTACCCCTTTGGTATTTTCAAACTCTTCTTATCCCATAATTATAAACGTCATGTCGGGAGGAACACATTATCGCGACATTTCTTCTTGAAATAAGGTGTTCTTTACGGCGACATTTTTTCTATTAGAAAATTGGTGTATACGACTCATTACCGCGACATTTGAACAACTGCCTTGAAGGTATATACATGTACATTGTTCTTGAATAATTAAACCCACAAGGTACATACATGAGTTCTATTCAAAAAATAATTCGCTAACCCTTTAGTCTCTGTACGATTTATCAGTTATTGAAGTGGCTAGCATAGAGAAGTTTGTGACAAATAGAGGGAATCCTGGATTGATTGTAGATGGCTTTAAATTTCGAAAGGATAACATTTTAAAAAATTCCAAGCTTTGGAGATGCGTTGAAAAGACCTGTAGTAGCCGCTGCAAGACAGATCTTGCTGATTTAATTATACTAGACGGGACATGTCATATAAGGATCAAAAAGACTACAAATCGTGTAACGTGCAAAACCATACGAACACGCCGCTGCTTATTTATTATAAACATGACATATCTCGAATAAACAAGCGCAATAACGATACACATTTATCCATTATCAGAATGGGAATAGTCTGTTCAGGTCCTATCAATCAATAAATAAAGACAAAAGTATGCCAAAAATAGGAAAATAATTAATACAAAATAGAAAAAAATTCCGTGTGATCACTTCGGCGCTGTCGTGCTGAATGAAAATATATCCCAATAAAAAACCCACCAATTACTCATTTGAGCGGGAAAAAACCCCGCTACCATTGCGCCACCTTCCATAATGAAATACACCCAAGAGAAAATAATTTAATTCTAATTCCCTACGGTCAAACGAATAAAATTATATGAATACTATATATATATTTAGCACTGGCTAACAGTTGATATAATATGAAACTCGTATGTGGGTCTTAACTAGTAGTATAAAACTATATTTCATTGTTGTGACATGCATACATTCATTTCCTTTGAACATTTTATAGTTTGAATACCAGAATGTAATCAACAGCTAATAACTATGAAATAATACACGCAGATACGGGATATTGCACACTTTAAAACTGGGCTGTAGGTTTATTACTTCCAGTGAGCCGTGTAATAATCAACGACCTAGATGTGATATTGAATGACTTCATGCTACAAATCATTTATACCACGGTTGTACGAGTAAAACGGTTAGGTTCTGACATGACATAAAACGAGCATGGAAGCCCACAACTCGATCATATTTACGAAAACCCAGAAATAATGGGAGAACACCATATTCATTAGTGATTTCTAAGTCAACCAAAACGTCCAAATAGAGGCAGAAAATAATCTGAAATGTTAGACAAGAAAATAAACGCTTCAGAAAACCGAAGTGGCGGTCAATAATGGACATTCCAGAGACACAGGCACCACTGTGCACAAATACAGAATGTTAGAAAGATGAACAAAGCAAACCCCACTAAAAAACGAGGGTGAACTAAGGTGCTCGCAAAGGCTAAGGCGTTCCTGTTTCGTATACGACACTCGCCGTTTTATTCAGTCAGTAAAGTCCGGTCAAAGTCTTGTGAACCGCATCGGTGTTGTAATGGTTAGAGTGCTCGGGTGGATTAGATCGTGGGTTCGAGCCCCGATCGGGTCAAACCAAAGACTAAAAAATTGGTATTTGTTGCTTCTCCACTAAGCACGTAACATTCAGAAGAAAAAGCACGACTCGTTGGCTCGGAATCAGGATAATGTGTCCGAATGGTGCGCCATGTCTACCCACAGACTGTTGTTTCAGTGAGCTAACACTATAAAAATCCAACTAAGCGTGTTGGTCTTGTAATAAGCGGACCTCCTAATCTTCTCATTGAAAATTAACTCGCCATGATATAGCTGAAAATTTACTGAGTTGGCGTTAAACGACAATCACTTACTCAATCACTCAAAGTCTTTTGATGGCAGAAAAACAAAATCTACGCGAGTATGAAACGATCAATTGCCATTTGAGACATGGATATTTCGTAACTTACGGTCAATGGAAAACAATTAATATATCGGAAGTAAACGTTTGTACCCAGCTGGGATGATTACATATTGCATTAGCGAACTGTAAAAATGATCAAAAATAGTGTATGATTATTATTTAATAAATTGAGGGTGGAAAAAAGAGGGCATTTGGATAGTGTTTAATAAATTCCGTTCGCAGAAAATGAATTATTTGTTTCAGTGAGCTAACACTATAAAAATCTAATTAAGCGTGTTGGTCTTGTAATAAGCGGACCTCCTAATCTTCTCATTGAAAATTAACTCGCCATGATATAGTTGAAAAATTACTGAGTTGACCTTAAAAGACAATCACTTACTCACTACTCACTCAAAGTCTTTTGATGGCAGAAAAACAAAATCTACGCGAGTATGAAACGATCAATTGCCATTTGAGACATGGATATTTCGTAACTTACGGTCAATGGAAAACAATTGATATATCGGAAGTATACATTTGTACCCAGCTGGGATGATTAAATATTTCATTAGCGAACTGTAAAAATGATGAAAAATATTGTATGATTATTATTTAATAAATTGAGGGTGGAAAAAAGAGGGCATTTGGATAGAATTTAATAAATTCCGTTCGCAGAAAATGAATTATTTGTTGATTTTGCTCACATATAACACGAAACATTGAATAAAAGAAAAAAATACATCAAATGTAATGTTTGCAGGATACATACATATACAATATACGCACATTGTCCGAAAATATTATATTTTAGAAACATGTAGAAATTTTTAAAGCGAGAGTTAATCTGGCATGTTGCTCAGCAGTTGTTAATGGATTTTATGTTTTCCGACAATGTATTTATATTGTGGTTATCCTGCAATATCAACAAGTCATAGTCATAAAAATGCAGAAATGGGCGTTATTCTAAATCATTTCTATTGACGTCCTCTATCACCTCCGTGCGTATACTGTTATCGTTTCTTGCAATTCTTTCTATACAAAAATCAGGTACCAGAAAAGCTTGGTTTGGTACATGACACTGAAGTTTATTTGATCCCCTTTATTAGTACTCAAATTCACACGATTATAGGGTGAAGCCCAGATAGCATTCATGTGTTGGGCCAACGTTGGCTTTCCGTTAGCAACATTGTTGGGCCAACGTTGGCAAATGACGTTGACCCAATACAATTTTGCCCATCTGCCCTTGGTTGGCCCAACAAGTTGGGCCTCTGTTGGCCCAATGATTTCCGCCAACAATGTTTACAATTTGCTAACAAGGTGCCAACAAATTTTGGTAGAAAATTATGATGGGCCAACGATGGCCCATCCATGACCTAATAATGAACCAACGGTATCAAGCCATCAGCTTACCAGCATGTGATTTAATTAAAGAAATACAGACAGTCTGCAACAGTTTCACATTTGAGTTTCAACTGCATACTGAATTCACATCCATAAAAGTGTTGAAGAAAAACAAGCTATATATAGTCATGCCCATAATAATATCTCATATCCATGTGTCCCATATGTTGCTTAAATTTCTGAATAAGAACCTTCATCCTTATACATTCCTAAAATTACCATTGTAATTGTTGAAACCATATGACTAGTAACTTTAGCTGAACACAAGCTTATTAATCAAAAGCACCTCATGTTACTCCTAATGTTGACTATTATTTTTGTATTCTTCTAGATTTTTCCAGATATCAAGCCAATGAAATACCTAAATAGTTGAGATATTGTCAGTCACTTAAAGGAAAAGTTGTTTCTCTGCCAACAATTTATGACATTTTATAAGTATGTGAAAAAGGAAATCCAACAACAACAGTCAATTAAGCATTATATTTACTCAAAAGTTACTTAGATATACAAAAAAAAATATCTAATGTTTGATCATTTGCAATTATAGCAATTATTCATTCTCATGTTCATTTCACTTTCATTGTCATTGTCATTTCCATTTTCAATTGCATTGTCTTGCTTCTTTTTCTTTTCAAGTTCCGGTTTCTTCCTTCCCCCTTCACGGTCCTTTGTGAACCATAGCCAGTCTTTTATCACTCCATCTATCTCACTATCACTGGCATTGAGAGTGAGCCTGTTTCTTCTTATAGATCCTGAAAAAGATGGAAATAAGATTATTTAATAAAATTTACTTAAATTTAGATAAAATAGAATTTACATTTAAAAGACTATTGTGTCAGCAATGTAACTATTTTTGGTATTCAACCACCAACAATATCACATTGGTTTAAAAATAGTCAGGATCAGTGATGTACTATTAATATAAAATATGCCTGAGCTCTAATCAATTGTCTTCTTAAATGCCAATTGTGTATGTTGTAAGGAAAGATAACTCGTAAAAAGCTATTCTGGTTATCATTAAAAAAAACATCACGGGTACAGCCTCCCCAAGACAAGTGTCTGGTAAAGTGGGAAAATAACTAAAAACCTATACGGTAGTTTATATCCTGCCTCTTTTTTTAAAATTCAAAATATTTACAAGTATAAAAATATCATTTTCTGTCACAATTTGAGAAGGGTAAGTAAACACACATGTCGTTTGCTTACAATACACTATTCAAATTGTGATTAACGTCATTGGACAAAAAATGACTAAATCCTTGTAACTTTGATCATTTTGAATTGTAGATAATAGAATGGACATTCACTTTCAAATGTGGGGCAATAAGAATAAAAAAAAAATATGACAATTTTTTTTCAAATAGGAGGGGATTAACAACCTTCATAGGCTTTTAATTTGTTTTGATGTTTTTGGTCTATGATGGATGGCTGTCTCATTGACAATCATACCACATCTCTTTTTTATATTTTAGTCATTTTTCTCGCTTTTCACCTAGTTACTGCACTATCTTAAATGGCAGTTGTGGTCATCATTCATTAATTACAATTCTTAAAGGCATGGCAAGACATTAATTAAGCAAACCTACTTTAGCTAAGCAAACCTACTTCTTATCACCGACAAGAGCCTGCTGGATCCAAATGCCTTTTTGCCTCATTGACCAGTCCAGTTGAACATAATTGCCAGCTGGTTCGTCAAGCTGTATTTCATAGTGCGTCTTGTACACTCTGGCACACTAACGCCTCCTATAGTTCCAAGATGAAAGACCTAAAAAATAAAATATAGCTCATTACACATATTCATTCCTTATTCATTATCAAAATGCAAGAGAGATGGTTTACATCATCAAGACCCCTCATGAGGGTACCTGGTAATGAAATTATCACAGTGGTGGCTATAATCGCATAATCAAAAATTTCAATGTCTTTTGACTTGTTGCAAGTTTTAGTAATCAAAATTAGCCGGAATTGATGTTTTGTAATCAAATGAACAAATTAATTCTTCTGCACTGTCTGATATTGCATTTTCTATTTCTGCAACATGTTTGTTAACATTTCTGCACACTTTTCTTCTCTTAGTCCAGTATGACATTTTTTACTGATGTAGTAACATGTACATGTACAAACGTATGTAAATTTAGTTTTTTTTTCGAACAGAATGAAAACTCGATTCAATAGCAGGTCCACTTTAGTTATATGTCCATAATATTAAACTACAAAAATAAAAAAATATATATTTAGATTTACATTTGTATGAGCAATAAAATTAATTATTAAAAGTATACTGAAATGACAAGAAGATCTATGTATAATTTCTCAAACAAATAAAAATCAGACCCGCCATTGATGGAGTTTATATAAAAATAGACGGACGGACGGACAGACAATGGTATACATATTATGATTGTTGATGACAACCGTATAAAAATTACTTCAACAAGGGCCTGAAAAAGCCAAGGTAAAATAATAAAAAAGAATTTACTATCCCTTGACAGAATCTATGAAAAACAAAATGAAATATATGATCAAAAACCCTGCATTCAGGCACATAAACCAGAAAAACTGAAAAGTACAACAATAAACTGTTTTTTACTTTACCATCCAACAGGGGGAAAAACACCTGTAGTGTCCCCTTAAGTAAAAACTTTTATGTTATTGTCATGTTAAGTGTAATGTTTGCAGGTCATTTATTTTGCTTGACGTATTTATCCTTTTTATCATGTTTATTTATATAATATTATCAAAAAAATGTAATTACGTACAGCATTAATATTGTAATTATTTTTACATAGTCATATTTAAGTAGTAATTCTGTAAAGATTACATCACAATTTAATTTTCATTCAATCAATTGCTCCATTTCTTCCTGTCGCAGTGCATGACAAATTTATATCATTCCTTTTGGGCCGGAATTTTCGGGAAGGGGACCCACCATTGATACCCCCCTTTAAGGATTTCTGACTGTCCCCTTGGTACATGTATCTTCAAACTTTTAAACTATTAGGTTTTGCATATATATTCAGAAAAGATTTAAAAGTAAATGTGATAAGTTCATCTAAACTTTTAAAAAGTGTTGAAGTACAACTTTCCAATAGAAGACGGAAAAAGACGAAAAACATCTTTCCAATCTTAAGGGTAAAAGTCGAGTCAACAAAATGTTAAAAGTATTAACATAAATATACATGTACATGTTCCCAACAAATAAAATGTAAAACTGGGGTTACAGAAATATTTGTCTCTGCTTTGAGTCTGCTAATGGTCAGCTTGAAAAGAAAAAAACTAACTTGGGGTAAAGAGATACCATGTTTACTGTTATAAAAATAATCTAGAATCTACATGTACAAAACAATGTATGTTGAAATTATAATTGAACAACTGTGTTTTTTGTAATCATTCCTAAATTAGAAATCTTTTTCCTTTTTAAGTTACTAAATATTTCAAACTGTTATATAATGTCTTACCCAAAGGAAAATTATGAAAATCATAATTTAGATTCAATCGCCATATTACAGTCATGTGATCACTTTCATGTCATGTGGGGTGTGCGTACACATTATTATTTCTAAACCCATTTGAATAGTGATTTTATTTTCACTGCTAGTTTTTGATAGATATTCATGCAACATGTATCTTTCAGTTGCCTACCAGTATAAACTATTTATAAACTATAAAAAATATACATGATTGCATTAATTCTCCTACTTCATGTACATAAAATAATTAAAATATATCAAACAATGTACATCTGTTTTCATGTAATTTAACGTTAAAACAAATTATTCTAGTGTTATATTCGATCTTTTAATGTATGTTGATTACTGATTAAAAAATTATCATGGTTGAGATCACTTTAAAACATAATTATAAATACGGTAAGTAAATTATATAAAGAATTATTGTACTATAGAATCTGTATATATAAATAAATACTTACATTGTACAGTTGTATATTCTTTAAAACAAAAGCTTTTTCAGTCTTTGTCAGTTGCGGTCTGGTTATAATGACCTTATTGATATGTTCGAGAGACAAAGGATAATGAAAGGCGGGAAATATATAAGAAATCTGATACTTTATACACTCCTTGTAAAAGCAACAACATATCCGTTTATCTGCCGTCAAAGTTAATTGGATCCAGTTCACATATTGATAAATATGCAAAAGTTTATCTGTTAATAACATAAGCCATGGCAATATTATCAAAGGTTTTCCATAGGAGATATATTTTATATAATATAAGTTTTTTTTCTTTCATTAATTAAATATGTATGACCATCAAGGATTAACCATATACACAGTTAGAAACTTTTTTTTGTTAAAATACTCCTTATAATTGCATATACACATGTTAAATAATATTTAAAGTTAAAAAAAAGATTTTGTTTTGCTGACATAGGTTGGCATGTATAGTGTTGGGCCAACATTGGACCAACAATGTCAAGATAACAGTTGGTTGAGTTGCGTTAGGCCAATACTGGGCCGACAACGTCAGAATAACTGTTGGTCGAGTTGCGTTGTGCCAACGTTGGGCCGACAGCATCATAATAACTGTTGGTGAAGATACGTTGGGTCAATGTTGGGCCAATAATATGTCGCCACCGCCAACCATCTACCAACTGTACCAACCAATCCCCAACGTTGGCCCAACACATGAATGCTATCTGGGAGGTTGTTAACAATACGATAAAACATCCTACTATCACCGCACCAGAAAATCAGTCAGAAATAGTATGTCAAGGGAGCAGTAATAAAGGAATAACCTTGACGACGAGAACAAGGTTATATTTTACTAGCAATTAAATCTGATAAATATATGGCTCTGTGATATTGGCTCTTTAGGGATACGTCGGCTGTCACAGGCAAAAAGAAAGGGTAACAATGCATCAATCCGATACACTTTTCCTTGCAACGGGTCGGCAACAACCACTCGAAAAATAGTAAAATAGTGTTGTTTACAAACAAGGAGTGTGAGATTCTCCAAACAGATCCCAAAGAAAAAAAAACAAAAACCCACACATTTTTATACCGTCTTAAATATGTCCCGTTGTGTGTATGCTTTTATTCCAACGGGTAAACACTGTATTAATTTATATATGTACCCCGTGCTTCGGTCGTGTGGCATATATATAAAAGCGAGTGCAATCCCGATATTCAACTAAAACTGCACGTACGTCTTAAACCTCTAATAGATGTATGTTGTCATTGAATTGTTGAAGGTTACGGGAAAAAATAAAACGTAGATATCAAATTTAGTGCACACGACACATTTCTGGAATAACATTCATCAGATACGCTCAAAGCCAAATTATTTGAAAACCAAACAATTGAAACGTCCATGGAAGCAAGAAAACCAACCAAAGGGCCTAAAGGGTCGCTATGTTTATATGTAGAACTTAATCATCTTACTTCATAAAGAGAATAACATGTTATATTTTATTATTTTTTTCTTAATATATGATGTCCCCAAGTATTTTCAATTTTACTGTGAATAATCTAATTTCTCATAGTTTTGAAAATTAATACCTTCAGGACGTAATGTAAGGACAATGATATGAAAACATGTTATATAAAGTCTGAGCGAACAAGTGATTGTCTCCATGCATTAATATATTTGTTAAAACCGGAAATAAATCAATACACAATGTCTGGAGGAAAGTATGAATCGTACAAATGATTTTTCGAAACGAATTATATTTTTGCACGCGCTATTGAGTGAATGCATCACAGTATAGATAATATTAAGAATTGTATATTGTTCACACGGATAATTATTGTTTTGCCCCTGGTTAAAATTCAATCTGTTATCAGTTCAACTAGTATACAACAAAATTGGTACGCATGAGTAGTGTGTTTTTGGGCATTCTACCGACAATCTTGCAATTCAATGGGTGACGTCATAGGAATGTGAAGAACGTATTGCAACGCGGAGAGATAGGAATGTGACGAATGTAATTGCAACGCGGAGAGATAGGAATGTGAAGAATGTAATTGCAACGTGGAGAGATATGTGAAAAATGTCTGCCATTGAAATGTAAAATATGCGTGACGTCAGGCAATAGCGCGATGTGAATACAATGTTAGGAGTGTGACTGTAATTTGATATCGAAATATAAACCATACTAGTTCGTATGCATAAAGCAATATGGGATTATTTTTTTAGATTTACTGAAACTGAGAGACGTAGATGTTATTATACATCAGGTAAACTGTCTCTGTGTCAAACCACACGGATTGTCAAGGCAAATAACAGGAAAATATCCTTGGTGCGATATATATTCGACACGACGAGCAGAAGGAAAGACAAACTTAGCCGTGGTCGAAGACAGAGGTATTCCTGGAACTATTGAAATATTCAAGTCTCTCGATCCATTACGTCCGAATAGTGGGACTTTGGTACAGTTGATCAAAAATACAGAAATATTCCACCTTATACAGACACACGGGAAAATAGAATAAGGTGGTTTGTGCATTGTCTAAACCAGTTGAAAGCCTTGAACATTAAATCTGTTGGATTACCATATCAGATAGGTTGTGGACTTGGTGGTGGAGACTGGACAGCATATTTTGAAATTATCCAAGAGTTTGCAAGGGAAAGTAATATCGATTTCTTAATCGTAAGACCTTCGTTCGTACGAGCTTGAGAGAATGGATATAGACACAGATTCATTTTGTTCACGAATGTTTACGTTTAAACCCATACATCCAACCAGAATGTACTATATAGACAGAGAACAGTCTTTTGAACACTGGCCACGCCAGATAGCTCAGAAACCGAGTTAGTTGATTCAAAATGGATTTTTTTATACCGGAATTGCTAATAAGGTGATCTGTTTTTATTGCAACGTAACACTGAAACAGTGAGAAAGTACAGATTGCATTGAAACGGAACACTTGAAAAGGGAACCAAACTATTTGTTTGCTAAAATGGTATCTAGTAAAGTTGCATTTTTCGACATCTTTTCGAAATGAGTCGAGCATTTTTGGGATACCTGAAATGGTTAATTCTCAGGAATTCAGAGTATTTATGGAATGTCGACTATGTTCAAATGATTTAAGAAAATGTATGAAATTTGACGTCTACCTATATATAAAGACTGCTTCGAAAGAATTTTTACAGAGGAGCACACGATGGAACTAACCACTAAAAGCATCGACGTTATGCTCAGCATTTATAACGTTGAGTTTGCTCAGCAAGTGAGGAAGGAACTTAGAGAGTTAGTCAAGAAACATTGTTATGGTTGTGAAGTCGAACATCCCAGTCAGACACACCATACTTGCTTGATGTTGACGGAATCAGAACATCTAGACGCTTACTTTGAAGAGGCATTGGATACAGTTGATCGATAAGTGGACAGCCGAATTGAAACGCATGGAAGGAAAATACGGAACAAACTTTCAAGTAAACATTGATGACACTGCCAGGAGCAAATTCGTCAGATTACTTAAAAATGTTGAATGGTGTAAGAAGAATCTACCCAAGCCAGACAGAGTATTCAAAGATGTCAAAAACATCATACTACTGTACAGACTGAATGGATTTGAAGACTTAGAGATATAGCCAAGAGACAGTGTTATGACGAGTATGAAAGGATTTGTTTTTAAAATAATTCACATGTTATTTATGGAATGTCAACTATGTCCAAATGAATTTAGAAAACCTATGGAATTTGACATCTACCCAAATATAAAAGCTTCTGTGAAGAAACTCAATCATTATCAGATATACATGCAAAGATAGCAAACGTCATGAATCAAGCAAGCGGAGAACAGCAAAAAGCTGCACGACTAATGTTTCAGCTGTATAGACATGCCTTTGCTCGACACTTGCGACATAAAGTATTTAAACTTGCTTAAAAGTACAGTTACGGTTGCGAAGTCAATCATCCTAGCAAGACACTCGATACTTGCTTGATGTGGACGGAACTGGAGCTTCTTGACGAAACAATTATTATATGGTAAAATGCAATTCGATCTACAGATATACTTGGAGAAGCGAAGCTTGCAATGTTAGGACCTTTAATGGAGAGACAAATAATTCTCCAAGAAGATCATGTTTTCAAATTGGTGAAAAAGATGATTAAACGTTAAGATCGTTTTACCTCACAGAAAAAACTATAAATGGCAGTGCTGTGTGGATGTTTGCCAGTGTGAGCTAAGATGAGCAGACGTATCTCTGAAAGCCATGTATCATGCTAAACCGATTCAAAGGAAGTTAATGGTTGAATTCATTCAGACAGACCAGATACTAGCCTTAACTGAAATCGTCGTTAACATTTTACGAGGAAGAATAAACATTCACAATATTCACAGAGAAAGGCTAAGGAACTATCAACGCGTCATGCGCTCTTTAGTCATTCGACACATCAGTGTAGCAAAGAAAAAAACCCGAACATTTCTCGCTTTTCACGACATAATTCCATTACCCGTCTTACATTGAATGAAATGTGCCACTACGGATGAATCGACAAACTGAATATAAACTAGTGAAAGACTGCATTTGAATCATTATTCGTTCATATTTTGAATCTATCACTTGTCCATAAATAAAAATGTTTAAGCTGTAATATCTTTATTATCATTTCACCAAAACATTGTTCCTCATTTCAGAAGCGTCATGGTTAAGCGAGTTGATAAAAAGAAAGTCGATTCGATCTTGAGAAAGATTTATAAACAATCTTCCAAATGCCGGAGCTTACTTCGGTCCAGATAAGCTACATCGAGTCTTGTAAAGTCAGGTATCCACAATATTGCAAAATCAAGATGATTACAGTTTACAAAAAAAAACGTTCGCCAAGCATTTAAAAAAGCTAGAGTTGTCGTGACTGGTTTCGATAACCAATTTGATGCCGATTTAGCTGATATGTATCTAACATATCCAAAGAAAATGATGAGGTGCAATATCTTCTCTTTGTCATCGATATTTCCCCCAAATATCTGTGGGTCGAGCCACTAAACAACAAAACAGCAAAAGAAGTGTTTAAAGGGTTCCAACACATTTTTGACAAAGGTAGGAAATGCAAGAAATGAAAAAGTGAAAATGGTACGAAATTCGCTTCGAAAATGACGCATATACGTGGTAGTTAGTAGTGACAAATCATCGTCGTATTTTCCCAACAGTACATCATATCGGTTTAAATCGCATGTGAATGCTCCGTTGCTAGTAAATGTATGTTAGTGGACCAAATAAAACCATACACAATTGTATCATCTCACTGACATCGCTTTCCTTTCCCATGAGAACTCTTGATTTTCCAGACAGTTAAAACTAAAATTAATGAACTGCACATTTAGATATCGGATGCATTTTCTGTGGTTTTATTCTATAAAGAAAGTGGTTTAATGATTCAAACACACATGTCTACTTTCACCATCGCATATCAGAAATCCATGTAATTAAGTGCACTTCAAAAGAAATTAACTTCTGAAAAGGTCAACGAAAGCAATAACATATGTCATATAGATTATACACTTAAACATCCAAACAAATTTACAAATATAATTAAATGGCGTATACAAGAGAATCTATGTGTATGATTAAAACACAGACAATAAATGTATTCAATAACACATTTTAATTTCATTCAAAACAACGCGAGTTACTTTATTACCTGCAAAACAACCGGTATAATGAAAAGTGTAATAATGTATCAAGAAAATGAACGCCTATGTCATTTAAGAACATAAAAAATCAAAAGACTTGGTTTTAATTCCTTAGAGGAAACATGATAAGAAGATTAAAAGTTTTCACCTGAAAGACACATTTTTATATATTTGAATACATTTTAAGTCCTTCAAAATTATTTACCTTTCCACAATTTGTATTAGTACAATGTAATTGTAAACTTCTCAATGCATTATCCGCTAACAAATCTTTAAAATGTTTAATAAAGCTTACTGCCAGAATATAGAGAGAGAAAAAAAATACCCAACAATTTAAATACAAGATATTGCATCGATGGAGTTATAATGAATATTCAACATCTTATTTCCAAAATATAGAGTCCAGGAAAAATAACTAATAACAAAAAATAAAGTTATTGTTAACTGTAATAAAAGTTAAACATCTTACCTCAAAAAAGCAAGTTACAAGAAAAACTAATCCAGAAAAACCTAAAGTAAAAATACTGTTCAGATGGAATTTTAAATGGATAAAGCATATTATTTTCATAAACATTGCAGGTTAATGCAACGTGATAAACTCTAATAACGACCCTTGAGAATATCGGTCAACATGCAGTTTACAAATAAGAGGCACTGAAAGGGGTGTGCATAAAATTATCCACTTAGATAACTTGTAATTAAGTTGAAGGGATATACATTTGTATATAAAATTAATCTAAATTTATTAGTTCTCTCTAGTAATTGTTAACTCACTAGAACATCAAAGATATCATTTAGTAGCTGGAGATTTGCAAACATAAGCTCCAGCTTTAAATAAAGGTTAATTAAGATCGTTGATTTTCCCCTATGTCATTACGGCACTAGTCTGACTGCGTACAGAGAAGGCAGTGATCACCGACGAAATGGAAACGAATCGTGAAAAACCACTTTTTATAATTTATATATATTACACTCAAATAGCTTTATTCCAGCGCACAATATCTACCCATAGTATTTAATCATTTTCACATATGTATGGTAAACGTTCCCTCTGAGTAGGTATGTTTCATTGTAAGAACGCTTCAAATGCTTTGGTAGGGCTTTTTCAGTATTACAGACTTCACAAAAGTACGAAAAACACTTGGTAGTTTTAGTACTTCCACAGCCATTCCAGTCTTCGCAAAGATGACATCTACAGTTTTTATAATACGTTTTTCGTGTTAAACGCCAGCCACAATCACCATAACTCCAGTTGTCATCGATATCCTTTCGGACTCTTCTTCTTAGTCTTCTTATCCCGTTCAAAACATATGCATTCTGTCTGAGACGCTGAGTAAGTTGTCGAAGCGGAAGTGACGTATCCTAGTTACAGTCGTGTACCACTTTTCCAGTTTACTTTGGTGTAACTTTGCATTGGACTTGAGAGCCATTTTTGAACTTTATGTTTTACGTGATTTTTAATCGCTTCCTCTATGTTGTCGATCGGTATATAATAACGTCGTTTTGATAGTTGTTCATACTCGAAGACACCGTTCAAACATAAATATTCGAAATCGTTTCTGGTCATATATCTCCGGTTTTGATATACATATATTGGTTTACTCCTGTGTTTATGTTTTGCTCTACGTACGAATTTCATTATTCCAATTTGCAGTTTTCACCATTTCTTCAATACAGTACGACTACAGTGATGGTGGTCCTCTTGTCTCCTCAGAGTTAAATGTAGATCTAGCTTTACACGGGAGTTGATATGTGTTTGAACCTAACACTAAACACTCATTACTTAAATAGCCTCAGCAACATTGCACATTCCTGACATATTTGGTATTTGTCAGTGAGATGATGCAATTGTGTATGGTTTTATTTGTTCCACTAACATACATTTACTAGCAACGGAGCAATCACGTGCGATTTAAACCGATATGATGTATTGTTGGGAAAATACGACGATGATTTGTCGCTACTAACGACCACATAAATGCGTCATTTTCGAAGCGAATTCCGTACCATTTCCAGTTCTTCATTTCTTGCATTTTCTACCTTTGTCAAAAATGTGTTGAAACCCTTTAAAAACTTCTTTTGCTGTTTTGTTGTTTAGTGGCTCGACCCACAGATATTTGGGGAAAATATCGATGACAAAGAAGATATTGCACCCCATCATTTTCTTTGGATATGTTAGATACATATCTGCTAAATCGGCATCAAATTATTTTACCTATTTTGTTCCTGTATTTAAATACTGTTACAGTGACAGCCGGAACATTTGAACCGTAATTAGAGCGGGAGGTTTGGCGCCTTAAAATCTGATTCAACCCACCATTACTTTAGAAATGCCTGTACCAAGTCAGGGTCATTACGGTTTTCACAGTTTTCCGGTTGTTGACTGATTTTGTCTGTTTATATAATTATGAGTTTTGACTTTCCCTTTGTAAGATTGTTCGGAGTTCGGTAATTTTGTTATTACCTTTATTGGTTATCGAAACCAGACACGACGACTCTAGCTTTTTTAAATGTTTGGAGAACCGGTTTTTGTAAACTGTAATCATCTTGATTTTGCAACCATTTTTTCACTGTGTATTTTCCAATATTATGGATACCTTGACTTTTCAAGACTCAATGTAGCTTATCTGGACCGAAGTAAGCTCCGGCATTTGGAAGATTTTTTATAAATCTTTCTCAAGATCGAATCGACTTTCTTTTTATCAACTCGTTTAACCATGGCGCTTCTGAAATGAGGAACAGTGTTTTGGTGAAATGATAATAAAGATATTATAGTTTAAACATTTTTATTTACGGACAAATGATAGATTCAAAATATGAACGAATAATGATTCAAATGAAGTCTTTCACTAGTTTATATTCAGTTTGTCAATTCTTCCGTAGTGTCACATTTCATTCAATGTAAGACGGGTAATGGAATTAAGTCGTGAAAAGCGAGAAATGATCGGGGTTTTTTTCTTTGCTACACTGATGTGTCGACTGGCTAAAGACGGGTTGATAGTTCCTCAGCCTTTCTCAGTGAATATTGTGAATGTTTATTCTTCCTCGTAAAATGTTAACGACGATTTCAGTTAAAGCTAGTATATGGTCTGTCTGAATGAATTCAACCATTAACTTCCTTTGAATCGGTTTAGCATGATTCATGGCTTTCAGAAAAGCAGAGTTTTCAAAGATACGTTTGCTCATCTTAGCTCACACTGGCAAACATCCACACAGCACTGCCATTTATAGTTTTCTCTGTGAGGTAAAACGATCTTAACGTTTAATCATCTTTTTCACCAATTTGAAAACATGATCTTCTTGGAGAATTATTTGTCTCTCCACTAAAAGTCCTAACATTGCAAACTTCGCTTCTCCAGGTATATCTGTAGATCGAATTGCATTTTACCATATAATAATTGTTTCGTCGTTACAACATTGGTATGCTTCGTCATTGTACACGTCAAGAAGCTCCAGTTCCGTCCACATCAAGCAAATATGGAGCGTCTCGCTAGGATGATTGACCTTGCAACCGTAACAGTACCTTTAAGCAAGTTCAAATACTTTATGTCGCAAGTGTCGAGCAAATGTTTGTTTATTCAGATGAAACATTAGTCATGCAGCTTTTTGCTGTTCTCTGCTAGCTTGATTCATGACGTTTACTATCCTTGCATGTATATCTGATAATGATTGAGTTTCTTCACAGAAGCTTTTATATTTGGGTAGATGTCAAATTCCATAGGTTTTCGGAATTCATCTGGACATATTTAACATTCCATAAATAACATGTGAATTATTTTAAAATCAAATCCTTTCATACTCGTCATAACACTGTCTCTTGGTTATATCTCTAAGCCTTCAAATCCATTCAGTCTGTCCAGTAGTATGATGTTTTTGACGTCTGTGTATACTCTGTCTGGCTTGGGTAGATTTTTCTTACATCATTCCACATTTTCAAGTAATCTGACGAATTTGATCTTGGCACTGTCATCAATGTTTATTTGAAAGTTTGTTCCGTATTGTCCTTCCATACGTTTCAATTCGGCTGTTCACGTATCGATCACAGTTTTCCGATCAACTGTATCCAATGCCACTTCAAAGTAAGCGTCTATATGTTCTTATTCAGTCAACATCAAGCAAGTATGGTGTGTCTGACTGGGATGTTCGACTTCACAACCATAACAATGTTTCTTGACTAACTCTCCAAATTCCTTCCTCACTTGCTGAGCAAACTCAACGTTATAAATGCTGAGCATAACGTCGATGCTTTTAGTGGTTAGTTCCATCGTGTGCTCGTCTGTAAAAATTCCTTCGAAGCAGTCTTTATATATATCATCTGAACATAGTCGACCTTCCATAAATATTCTGAATTCCTGAGAATTACCCATTTTAGGTATGCCAACAATGCTCGACTCATTTCGAAAAGATGTAGAAAAATGCAACTTTACTGGATACCATTTTAGCAAACAAACAGTTTGGTTCCCATTTCAAGTGCTCCGTTTCGATGCAATCTGTACTTTCCCACTGTTTCAATGTTACGTCGCAATAAAAATAGGTCACCTTACCACCAATTCCGGTATAAAAAAAATCCATTTTGAATAAAAAAAAACTCGGTTTCTGAGCTTTCTGGAGTTGCCAGTGTTCAAAAGACTGTTCTCTGTCTATATAGTACATTCTGGTTGGATGTATGGGTTTAAACGTAAACATTCGTGAACAAAAGGAATCTGTGTCTATTTCCATTCTCTCAAACTCGTACGAACGAAGGTCTTACGATAAAGAAATCGATATTACTTTCCCTTGCAAACTCTTGGATAATTTCAAACTATGCTGTCCATTCTCCACCATCAAGTCCACAACCTACCTGATATGGTAATCCAACAGATTTAATGTTCAAGGCTTTCAACTGGTTTAGACAATGCACAAACCACCTTATTCTACTTTTCCGTGTGTCTGTATAAGGTGGAATATTTCTGTATTTTTGATCAACTGTACTAAAGTCCCACTGACTTAGAAAACAGACAATATTCGGACGTAATGGATCGGGAGACTTCAAATTTCAGTAGTTCCAGGAATACCTCTGTCTTCGACTACGGCTAAGTTTGTCTTTCCTTCTGCCCGTCGTGACGAATATATATCACCCCAATGGTATTTTCCTGCTATTTGCATTGACAATCCGTGTGGTTTGACACAGACACAGTTTACCTGATGTATAATAACATGTACGTCTCTCAATTTCAGTAAATCTCCAAAGACAAAATGAATTCCCATGTTGCTTTATGCATACGAACTAGTATCGTTTATATTTCGATATCAAATTACAGTCACACTCCTAACATTGTTTTCACATCGCGCTATTGCCTGACGTCACGCATATTTTGCATTGCAATGGCAGACATTTTTCACATATCTCTCCACGTTGCAATTACATTCTTCACATTCCTATCTTTCCGCGTTGCAATTACATTCTTCACATTCCTATGACGTCACCCATTGCACTGTCTTATAATATAGGGGGCCCGGGTGGCTCAATGAGTTAGGTCGTTGGATCTAACAGCTCATACAAGCCTATCACCAATACGGCGTGGGTTCGCGCCCAGCTTTTTAAATTACAAAAAAGGTGCACTCGACTCGCAGCTGCAGGTGATAAAGTTTACCAGTTGCTTACCAAAGGTCGGTGGTTCTTTCCGGGTACTCCGGCTTCCTCCACCACTAAAACTGGTCGCCATGATATAGCTGAAATATTGCTGAAAGTGGCGTTAAACACCAAAATTCAAATTCATTCTTAAAATATCAAGCGTATGTGTATGGAACTTAAGGACACTGCATTAATATTGTGTTAATCATTCAGAGAATCATCACATTAATACATGGGCGGTGCTATTTGAATTAAATAATAAAATTATACAATTATCCTTTTTTTTCATTTTCTGTCAACAACAAGTCAACTGATTTACAGCTAGTTTCCTAACGCTCAACATGTAAAACGTGAAAGGGGTACCAGAAAAGCTATATGTTTGTCAGTGACAGCATATAGCAAAATAAATATCCAGTCAGTTCAGTTTGACTCCTGAAATAGAAAAAGTGCAGGATGAAAATAATTTGCTTAATATGTCATGAATCTTACTTTTTAAAAAGCAGGTGTACAATTCCTCTGAAAGCGCTGTTTGTTAATTGCACAGAACAAAGTAAATAGACAATTTACACTATGGACATGACGTACATTTAAATGTGTGTCTCGTGTGCTTCAATCGTTTGACTATGAGCGCACCTGATGAAGGCTATTTCAGAAACATATCAAGCGTACTACGTTAGATAGCTACGTAATTATTACTATTCATTAGTCAATGCATCAGCTGATGGACTATCATCCGCACATCCAGTAGTCAGTGTTTCGTCACTGAAATTGTTTATTATATATATTTATGTTTGAAATTAAGAGTTTCCTGAATAATGGTATTTATCTAATTAAGTTTAACCTCCCTTGGGCATAGGTAATCTTATCCAATATTAGATATGTTTAGTCCCTTTGATTTACTACTCCTAACGAATTTTAAATTAATTGGATTTCCATTGTTTTGGTTATGATGGTACCCGATGAAGGTTTATGCCAGAAAAGCGTTTTGTAGACTAAATTAGATATCTAGGTTTTCATTACAAGTTATTGACCATTTGTAGTAGAGTCTAAGGAACATTCCCTTAGTGACGCATTGCAAGAAAAACATTTCCGACACTAGTATTTCAGTGACATCTATTTTACATACATGGTGAATTAGTGTCAAATTTATTCTGATCATGAATGTAGTTTTCACCAGACAATAAATGTCAAACACTGTTTGTCTGCGTGTAGTGGTGTTCAACACGTCTTGACTATATGAGTGAGATGGTGGGTGTCTTATGAGAAGCAGGAACTGCTTACCATTCGTGAGCATCTGGGTTCGCTCGTGGAGTTTTAGTGTAGTCCGTATTGCTCATCTGTTTTTCTGTGTTTTGTTTTTGTCTGTTTGCTTGTTTTTTGATTTTTTGGGTTTTATTTTTGCTTTGTTTTTGTTTTTGTTTTTTTTTTGCTTTTATTTGGGGGTGGGGGGGAGGGTCTTCGTCCTGAATTGTGTTCCCAGTGTCTCTGCAATGTCCATTCTTGATTGCTCTTTCGGTTTTCCTTAACGTTTAAAAACAATTCATGATGTATGATCTCATCATGATACGTCACCTTTTTTATTGTTTCAAGAAAGTATTCTGCAATGTGGCAGAGTCAAATTTATTTTGCACTTGCGAAACATTAAGTTAAAGTTCGGTAAATGTTGCATTATTTCGTACAAAACATGTTTGATCATGTGTGTACACACACATATAAATATACAGCATAGTTAATGGTTCCAATACATAATCAGTTTGTGTTGCAATATGAATTCAATACAGCGAATGTATAGATTATAACATCGTTAGCGATGAATTATTCATTTTCCCATCGAGGGAGTTAAATTGTTTATCAGTCTGAGCCTTGTCGGCCGATATTATATCTCTTATTATTGACGTCATAATTACAGTAAATGGGCATAATCTTTCGTTAGTTCCTGTTTCCCCTTTTATATTTTATGTTAAACAATTGGTTTTTGTTCTTCATAAAAATATACAGAGGTCAGTACTTGTCTAATTAACGTTCAAGAAAACCGAAGGGTCAATTAACAATGGACAATCCAGAGAACTGGCAACATTGCGTACACCAGATAAAGGCGGATACATACAAATAAACAAAACACACAACACGATATGTGTTGGACACCACTATTTGCAAGCAAATTGAGATAACGTAAATAAGACATGAACCCTTCTACAAACAACTGGAGGTGAAGACAAACGAAGACGGTTTTCATGCGGAAATCGTTACGGACATCAAAACACGGAACTAAGACAGTAATATATTTTTGGTCATATTTGTAAGTTCTACATAGGAAACAGATTTAAAATAAAGCATATGCTTGTTTCTGAATCCTATTGTACAATTGCTATTGTTCTGTTGATATATGTTAGTTATACCAATAACATATGTTTATACCAAGACCGTAATTTTGCTAGAGATTTCCTGTATGTTCATGTATAGTTTTGATTAGTAGATCTCAACTTTTAATGATTTAAGCACAGTCTTCAATGCTTACCGTTTCGCTACTTCCTATTTCATGTAAAACAAATGTTTTGTTTATTTCAAAATATTATACAGAGGTCATGTTTTGACCAATTTTGCTGAAGTTTGCTGGTCTTGATCGTAAAACTACTTATGCAATCGACGCATATCGCCACTAACGTTATGAGGTATAATCTAAATTAGGTGAGGTGTACTTGATACAACATTATGTGATGAAGATTATTAATGACTTGCGGTAGGTCCGTGCTTTTCTCCGGGTTTCCTCTACCAATGAAGCTAACCGCTACGATATAACTGAGATATTGTTGAAAGTGGCGTTAAACACCATACACTACCCCTCCCCCCTCACATACTGTTTTGATTCATAGTTCTCAACTTTGAACGATTTAAATACAGTCTTGAAGTATTTAGGTTAAAAGAAAGTACTATAAATATATCGTAGTTTGTCATCTTAAAATCAAGATTTATTGATAACTCATCATTTTTTTTAAATCTAAATATCAATTCAAGATTATGAAGGAGAAAAACATAATATGCGTATCTAAGCGACAATCTTAGCCTCAAGAAATGACCTCTGGGAATGTATATGAAAAAAAATGGGGTTTTATATGAAATATATAGGGAAATAATCGGAAGTGCGGAATAATTATGCCTAATAAGGTAATCAAAGCAATTACAATGCATAATTTTGACTCAATTATATAGCATCTACTACGATTAACAAACAACTATCCTTTGCTGACATTGGTATTATCGATTTTGAAGACAAAAGTTAAAGAATGATTTGATTTATTATTTAAAGAAATGAGAAACACATCTGGCTTAGCGCTTTGATTCCGTGACAATTATTAAGACTGATTACTACTGGTAACAACACGCAGGTCAAGAAGTCGCCAGGTTTATGTTTTTCGAATCAAAATGTCAAAATAGAGCAATAAATAACAAAGGCATTGTATTCATTTCCCGCTGTCTGTAAGGAGGCTTATCATAAGACATGCATAATGTAGAGGGAATAGGACAACCGTGGAATCGCCTTCTGATTGCCACCGGAAAAGTATGGATGTTGTGTGTTTGTTTGAAGGTGTTTAACGCAACTTTCAACAATATTTCAGTTATATCGTGGCGGTCAGTTTTATTGGTGGAGGAAACCGGAGGTCCCGAAGAAAACCACCGATCTGTCGCAAGTCACTGAGAAACTTGATCACATAATGTGCTACACCGCGCCCTGATCGAAATTTGAACTCACAACATCAGTCGTGATAAGCGCTGATTGCATAGGTAGTTGTCAATCCATACGACGGCCCCGAAAAGTATGGAGAGTTGCGTATGAATGACAAATTGAGCATGTTGTATCGGCCACAGTGCCCCTACATTTTTTTGCGAAACTTACAAGTGGGACCATGGCACTAGCCAAATACGATACCTACCATGGTCAATGGAAAGGTTACCGTATTATAACTTGACAACCTCTTATCAGCCACCTGGGTTGAACCTTGAAAATCGTTATCAATACCCAGTATTCAATCTGAGAATCACAGAATGTGGTATATGTACTTGGTCAAAACCATTTTGGTAGTTAGGTTAGCGTATTCGCTTCGAGTGCGGTAGATCCTGACTTCAAGCCCTGATCGGTTCATCAATAAACTATAAAATTGATATTTGCTGCCTCTCTGGCTAGCCCGCAGCACTAAAGAGGAAGAGTAAAGACTGGTTGACTCGAAATCAGAATAATGCGTCGGAATGGAGTGACATGTCTACCCGCGGACTGTTGTTTCAGCGAGCTAGCACTATAAAAATCCAACTAAGCGTGTTGGTCTTGTACAAACCGGACATCATCATCATTTCATTGAAGAATTATTCTCGCCATGATATGGTTGAATCATTGCTCATGTGGCGTTAGACAACAATCACTCACTCACTATGCTTGGTAAGTCAGCTCACATAATTGGTTACTTTGGTGTAGATCACTATGTTTCACTTATACCATGTTTGTTATAATATTGCAATGATCAGAGCCCACATTCTTATATTCTTGCTTGAACTGTAATATCTAACATATATTTGCACAATTTCGATTTGATTCTCTAGTGATACGTTTTTTTCCGAGTTATTTCCCTTATTAATGGCAAAATGACATCCGGTCTAACAACAGCAATGAAATGGGCAACGAATGAAGTTTAAATTTGTAGATATTTGAAACTTGAAAAAAACCCAGAATAATTTGTCCTTTTGTACTTTTTCTTTTGACGATTGTGTTGTCTGTTCTTCTTCGATATACGAATTCTGATTGCCCCTTTGATAACTTCAAAATCGTCTTAATAGCTATTAGAAGGTTCACAAGTTATTACATTTAAAATTTGAACAGACTATTGGAAAATATATGTTATTTTCACTGAACTCTGCATTAAAGAGAACCTTTATGTCCACTTTAAGCAAATACAATTCCTGTATAACTTGAATCAAATTCGGAAATGCGCAAATGGTTTCTTATCACAGGAGGCAGTATTAGTACATAATTATATCAGTAATTGTACACATTTGGAGCTCACAATCATATGTAAGTTTAGGTTTTAACCATGAAGTATTTTGCAAAAGTTCAATAGGGAATCAATATTTGAATTTTCCGAGATTTATATGACTTTATTCGTACGCCAAAGTTTTTATTTTTTTTATTTTTCCCTATTTAAGACGAATAATACCATATCCGTAAAGAAAACGATAGGTGTCACATGTGAAACAGTAGCTTCCTACCATTCTGAAGCACCGATTTTGGTACTGGAATATGAAGTGGTCAGTATTTCTAATCTCTAGTTTACTGTGCATGCTCGTGTTGATTATTGTTGTTTTTGTTTGTACGTTTTGTTTTATTTTTTATTTTTGCCTTTTTTTTTTTTTTTTTTATTTGACACGTATTTCTCTTTTTATATTGATTTACGAATATATTTTGATCACATCGTGTTATCTTCTGACCGTCTTCCAAAAATAAACAACGTGATTGAAATCACAGTCGTAAGTTTTCTGTATAGGTGTTTTGTTGACAGTGGTTTGTCTCGTTTGCTCATGGCCATTCTGCCCATGTAAGTCTTTCCACTTTAATACTACGACTTCCAATTAACCCCGTTTGGTAACTTCAAAATTGTCTTACATATAAATCACATTTAAATAACACATTAGTCTGTTACCAGTTGAATGGATAAAGAGATTAATGAATCGACTTAGAACATTTAGTAGCATAAAACGTACGTTTTATGTACCGTTGAATTAATATTTCATTATTCCAATAAAACATTATTCGAATATTGAGGCATTTTCTAAAATGTTAATGACAGCGAACGGTTTTTTATTTTACCGTTGGGAGTTGGCTTTTAATTATTCGTGTATATTGTTTCTTCTTACGACGAGGGATGATAAACGGTTTTGTTTTCTTCTTCAGAAAATGCACATTGTGACAAATACTATTTAGTAACTAAATATTTGTTCCACATTTTCAAGTTTTAAAAAAGTAATTCATCCTCTTCTTGAAATTGTAAATGATCACGGAAGTGCATTTTTCATTTCGCAAAAGTAAAATACGCGCCATGCCATGTATTCGACCAAAAATACAGTATTTGTAATAAAATGGGGGGGGGGGACCCAACAAAAATACAACATTGACAAAACAGTTCCAATCGTTTGATTGATTGATTGGTGTTTATATCGCCAACTTCAGTAGTATTTCAGCTATATCCAATCATAAAATTGTATGATAAGAGTCAAAATCGATACCACGAACACATATACATGACCGACCTCTTTCCTATTTTGTGCCGACACCTCAATAAAAAGTGTCGGGGTTAAATTCGTTTGACAGTCTTAAACCTCATAGAAAAATCATGCGGTCATGCAAAATTCGAAATGCCAACTCTCAAAACTACAATACTTGTACTTGGAAATTGTTACACAGTGAAACCTGTCTAAACCGAACCCTGAATAAAGAGGAATCCTGTATCTACCGAACTTTGTCTATTTTGAACACAAAGGTTAGTCCCAATAAGGTTTTGTTTAGACATGTTTCACTGTAATTTGATAAGGAATGTATTTACATCAGTCATTGATTATGGTGTTGGACAACAAACAAAGTAGAGCAGATGAGTTTTACTTCCCATCAAAACAACGGAATGTTTTAAATCGCCTTGTAATTAATTTATGTTTGGTCATGACCTCAGATGACTGTCAAAGATGAAGATGACATTTAGTTATCATTTATTGT
This sequence comes from Bathymodiolus brooksi, assembly GCA_963680875.1. Classification (NCBI taxonomy): domain Eukaryota; kingdom Metazoa; phylum Mollusca; class Bivalvia; order Mytilida; family Modiolidae; genus Bathymodiolus; species Bathymodiolus brooksi. Next base: position 76,180,253 of record OY804589.1, read on the forward strand.
AAATTTGATAAACATTACTTGAATGTGAACTTTGAACAAACCAATGGAAGCTGCTTGTACTATCTTCCAAGTTACTTAGTTCGTGACAGAACAAACAAGACCGGGAGAAATTGAGTGGATATATTAAGGAAGGCTTATAAGGAGCATACCAAACGGGTAATGAGAAATCAGAAGGACAAACAGGACAATGGCCAAGAGAAAAAAATGGCAAGCAATGATCTATATGTTTTGTACAAAACACTACACTAGATCCTGAGCAACACGATCCCCACTAAACCGGGGGTGAACTCGGGTGCTCCGAAAGGGTTAGCTGTTCCTGTTTGTGGCACCCGTCATGTTATTATTGTTACAAACCTGGTGATAAATTATGAATGAAGAAAGGACCGGATTGTGATTACATCCAGAGGAACATATCCATGGTCATTTTTGACACAGATATTTTATAACGGTTAATCAGTCATGGTGGCAACCATCAAACTTTCGACGTTATGACTTCAACCTAACCACTATGAGCCTATCTTTCAGTAGCTTCCTTGTTTGCAGCAATCGTCTATCAATGAACTCATAATATGAACCACAAACTCTGGAATATCGGATAAACTGAGATATATATACTCCATATGCAGTTGTTGCTGGAATGTTTAAGCCACATATAAATGTAAAGTTCACCCGTACGAAGAGTGTGAACACATTGATCGATTTATTTCAGTTAATTACCAGAATTTTTGCATTTTGCATAAATTCCTTTATTAAAGTGCAGAACTTTTTCCGGTATGCTTCCGTGCTGTTTTTTTTATCTATAAATTCTGTTTGGTAGTTAGTTTTCTCTTGCGTGACGCAACGCACTGATAAGATCCTTGTAACGCATAGCCCGAATAATCCAGTCGTTATATTACGCTTTGCTATATTAACGCCTGAACGACTTTCTCGATAAAACGCGTCAATCGGAAATTTCAAATTAGCAATGCATTCTGGGTATAAACTGCGCGTGGTGACTTTTGGCACTAACAGAAGGAAGAGCTCGGGAAATGTTTGTAAACATAGGTCAATGGAGCGTTCAGGTGTCAAATGTTTTCATTGTACCCACGTGTTTGACCTTACTAATCTAAAAGGTGAAAAGAGAAGAAATGTAGGAAAACTAAATAATGAATTAAACATCGTAAATCAACTTGTCGATCTCCATTTCTTGTTGTTTGTAAACATTACCGGAAATTGAAAGAACCGCCTTGAGCATACTCGGCAACTAATCATCGCTGATTGGTTCTCTCTTTCAGAAAGCAGCTGACGCGTTTTTATCACAAGGAGAGTTCAAGCACTCGAGTAGCAATAGCGGATAGAGGGCGCTGAATTATTCGAGTTACTTAACGCAGAACTTCGAAGAAGACGGCAGACATTTTCAATCTCTGCAAAAAATTACAAAGAAATCAAAAAGGCTAAGTTGTAAAATGTCGTTTGATTAATTGAAAGCGACTAGATACGATTAATAACAATGGTTTATGAAAAACCGAAAGAAATTGTTTACAATATTTTAGTTTTTTTTAACAAGATTAATGATATGTTCCTTGCAGCCACGAAACGACATGTGCTTGAATAGCATGTGTTTTGAATAGTTTTTACATCTTTTTGATTGAAAGTATTGAATTGATACATATTTGATAATTTATTTCATGTTGTTCAATGTGGTAAGTCTGAATATCTTCAGTTTGTGTGTTTAAAGTATTTACATGATTTATTGTCTACAGATTGTGTGAAATGTGACATTGTAATAATTGGTAGACAGAGAAACAGGCATAATTTTCTTCATTTTAAAATTGATTTCATCTTTTTGCATTTAATAATGCCCAAAAAGTTGAAAAGGGGGATAACGATAAAATAAAGACAACATTAAGAAAAAAATGGGGGGGGGGGGGGTAGTAACAATAATTAGGTTACACCGTAATAAAAGTGAGGTTTTGGAAATTGAATAATTAATTTATATCTAAGAATCCTAATAAGAAAGTTTTAGTTTCAGGTACCATGTTGAGAAGTAAGAGATAGAGGACCGCCGGCCCTAGTGTACCGAAGACTTCAGCAGCAGCTGCCAGGGCGGCAGTTGCGGAACTGATTGGCAGTGCCAAACACCCGAGAACTAGTGGGAGTTTGACAGTAACAGCCTGTTCGTCAAACAGTTCAGGGAGGTCTTCCCCTTTGATGATGTATACCCCCTTGATAACTTGCACTGACAATGTGATGCAACCATAACCAAATACAGTGTATCAGAATCAAAATTTAATAGGTAATGCCATAGCATCTACAGGTAGTAATGTATTTACTATATCCTCGACAACATGTAATTTGTCAACTGCCCCCCAAACGCCTCAATCAATTCCAAGTGCTAATGATGATATTTCATTCAATGTATCACAAAATTTGAAGAAAAAAAAATATTTCAGGATAATATATAGACTTAGCACAATTATTGCAAAATCCATCAGTGGATGTTGACAAGCATAATTTAGTATTTGAAGAAGGTCAGTTAATGTTAGGGCCAAAAGTTAAAGCAACTAAAATCAACAGCATAGAAATATGGACAGATAGATGCCTTCATTGTTTATATGTCTGTTTATTGTTCAATTCATACCACTAAATTTCAGGAATTGCTGAAATACATGAATTCCATTCGTCTTGCGGCTAAGCGTTGCTCAGGTGATGGTTGGTTATTATATGACCAACAATATAGGCTAAAGAAAGCTAAAGACCCAAGTAGTTCTTAGAGCACCATTGACTATGAGCTATGGTTAATGTACATGCAATGAGCATCGTTAGCTTCTGGTACTGTACAAAATATTAATCGTGCTTGCACTTTGAAATGTTACAACTTTAACTATAATGGGGTATGCTTGAAATTCCCATGTGTCTATCAGCACTGTTGCATTAAATGCAATGACCTGCACCCTTTAATCATACCCGGTATGTTTTAAACAGTCAGAAACGCTTACACCCAGATTGAATTCAAGTGATGTGCCTTACTCTAATCGATTCAGTACACCAAGTTCAGGAGTTCATTTCGTTCCCAACACAATGATAATATAGGGGCTAGAGGGTTTCGTCCCATATTTCAAACGAGAGTAAACGGTAACTTCAGGCCAATGGGACGTAGGCAAAACACCCGTTAGAATCAGTACGTTGGTTGCACTGCTTGAAAATTATCCAATCACTGAGGACAAAATAAAACTTTCTCAAGGCTTCAAAAACGGTTTCCGTCTAGAATATAAGGGTTCTCGAATTTCAATCACGACAAAAAAAATTGAAATCTGCTCTTGGAAATAAGTTTATTACAAAGGAAAAATTACAAAAAGAGGCTAAATTAGAGCGAATGGCAGGCCCGTTTCCTACTAAACCCATTTCCACGTTACGTACATCTCCGATAGGTATTGTACCAAAACATGACGGCGGATGGAGGTTGATAATGCACCTTTCATACTCTCCTCGTCAAGGAGTCAATAGTTTTATTGATCAAGAGGATTGTTCGGTTCAATACTCTTCATTTGATGAAATCGTTTCTATTGTGAGTGATCTTGGAAAAAGGGCCCTTTTAGGTATTCGTGATATTAAGTCAGCCTTTCGGTTATTGCCAGTTCATAGAGCAGATTTTGATTTACTAGATACTTTCTTTGAGGAACAATATTATGTAGATAACTTTCTTTAGAAATGCCTGTACCAAGTCGGGTCATTACGGTTTTCACAGTTTTCCGGTTGTTGACTGATTTTGTCTGTTTATAAACTTATGAGTTTTGACTTTCCCTTTGTAAGATTGTTCGGAGTTCGGTAATTTTGTTATTACCCTTATTGATGAAAGAAAATTACCCATTCGTTGTATCTACTTAATATATCAAGTTCTTGTTTACAATAAAGCCGTCCATTCAGTGATATATGATAGTCGATATTTTACTCGCATGCAAAAAAAAAATAACAACACAAAAAATTAAAATGCTGAGCAACAGACCATACGAAAAACCCGAAGTTGAACTCGGGTGCCCGCGAATGGTAAGTAATTCCTGCTTCTTACAAAACAGCTATGTTGAAAGGAGTTACAGTATTGCATTGGAATTGCAAGTAATTCACATTTAGATGTACTCGGCTTCATTTCGTCTGAATATCCCTGTTTTCTAATTATCATGCTGGGGAATAGTGAATGGAGTATAAACTGCTTGCTGCCCCTCGCCCCATTGTATTTAGTGCGGTTGGTGTTGATCAATATTTAGTTTTCTGTGTAGTGATTTGTAAACAAATGTGTGTCTTTTAGGACACGGTATAGTCATAGTCTTGCAAGCAGATACATAATTTGATGGATTTAATGTGATGAAAGAAGACACGGCTAAGTTGTATATCGTTGGAAAGAGAAAGACAAATGGCATAAGAATACACTTGTCGTCAAAGTGAAAAACGGCTGCGTGTATCAAATATTTGAGGTCAAAGGTCAGGCTACAGTTTCGTTCAAATGTTGGAGAAGATTAATAAAATAATTCTGTATGTCCTAAAAATTATGTAACGTTGAAAATGTTCATTCTGTTTAACATAATATAGTTACCATTGCCATATGTTGTAAGTTTTGATGGAAAAAAATCAAAAGAGCCTCTGAAAATTAGCCTTAATCTTGATCTTTGATATTTTTCATAAATCTCAACTGACAAGAAGTTAAACCGACCTTGAACTTGACATATTTGCAAAATGCCCTAAATTCATTTTTTAACATTAAAAAAAAACAGATTTCACTTTTAACAAAAACATTAAGAGAGTCCATAGTAGACCCAAAATCATGGCAATTTAGTGGTTGCGCGTCTAATTACGATCGGTGACTGCTTCAGGTTTTTGAGTTATCAATTGAGATAAGAAACCTCAAAATATTAAATAGAATTGGTTTCTACATACATTAAGCTTATTAAGTCATCAGATGTACGTTAAGAGAAATCATTGAAGTATTAGAGTTTTTTTAAGTACTGTGTTATCACAGACTGTATCACAAGATATTTGATGACTTTTCAAAATTACTGGCTTATTAGTACACAGATTACTCAAATAAAGCGACAGTTATATGCAAGAATTATATGTTCATTTCATCATCACTATCTTCATTTGAAGTTTGAGTCAACGGGTTGCAACATGCATCAGTCCCTTGACATTGACACAGCTCAGTGCAGGTCAGAATTTGTTCAACACAAACACAACCCTGAGAACACGAAGATTTGCCTTTCCATGTACACAGCAAATCTTTCAGAAAATCTGAAGAAGTCTGACCAACAAAGTAAACGGGTGACCATCCGTTTTGATTTTCCTAACCAAAGTCTAAGGCGGATTTTTCAGGTGGTTGCGCTGTGTCTGACTTCATCCAGATGTAAGTCTGAAGGGAAGCTCTGAGAACATCTTGAACGAATGAAGCTTTACATGGTGGCAACTTTGCCAAGCTTACATCCTTCTGCTTTGCAATCTTTACCCTCAACCTATTTAAATTGTCATGAGCAGATTTCATCTTTCCCTTCTGATCGTATAATCTTGCCAAATATGTTTCTAGAAACGTCTATGGAAGTTTCACTGTCAAGTAGACAAAGCTTGTTGAAGTCAACGAATTCGTCAATGTTGTCCTGTAGTGATTTTAGCACGGTTTTCTTTCCTATTCTAAAAAATGAGGATGTTGTGTCGCAACCTGTTAAAGCATGCACTGCAGGCAATAACTTGCATACAAGAGGACCCTGGATATGGCAAATATCATGGATTGGAAGATAGGGACGACCATCCTTTGTTCTTGTAACTGTCCCAGTTTTGAACCAGAATTCTTTTGTGTTCCTCATTGAAGGAAAGAAATGTATGCAAAGAAGGAGAACATCTGTATCTGGAGACTTGATAATTATACGACCTTTTACATTCATGTCGCAAAAGCGAGCATCAGCATGAATGGCGTGTAATAGCATACGGGTATCAGCCTCCTTGTGATTGCTGAACAAATCAGGACAAGACATGATAGTTGATGCACTTTCGGTGAGCTGAAAAGTTCTTTCTTGGCCTCTTCTTACTTTTAATTGTCTCAAACAGGAATCATCATGCGATCGACAAGTCTGAAAGACAGCGTGTGCCATAGAATGGAATGTGTCTTTGCCATCGATAGTTTCGGTGCTAAGATCGATATTATCGGCACCTTCTTGTATCAAGCCCCCGCCTTCTTGCACTGAGATGATACCATCAGGTGCAAAAGCCCCATTTTCCATGTTCTCCACTTCATGCACAGCTATGCTTGTAACATAGCGCCTAACTTCGGTATATGAAACACAAAACCCATGAGAAAAAAGTGTTTCAATTAATGTTCTCGATCCATATTTATGATATAGCTCAATAGCAAGACCTAGGTGAAATGGTGTAAAAGTGCATCTAGCTACAGAAACAATTGATTCTACTAAACCTAGTACCTTTCGAAGTTTCTTCTTAGACATAGCATGCGGTTCATTAGCTTTCTCAAAGGACTTATCATCAATCAACCGTGCAAGAAATTGTGTAAGAGTAGATGACATTTTCTCCAAAGATGTTCCTAGAGAAACACGGATAAAATTCATGCTCAATATCAAGACTTTCTATGTCGCGTCTTATAATGCTTGAAGCAGAGTGGAGAATCTGCTCTTCTGACATTTCACTACAGGCTGCAGACATGCCTTGTTCAAACTCCGTTACCTTCAAAATATATTTTTTAACTTTGCAGCAGCAGCGATTGCACCAGCAATAGTGAGACTAGAACTAAATACAATACTTGACATACCTTGACCTCTCTGAGGCTAAATAGTTATTGAGCTACCGTAGTAACTGGTAAGCTTACATTGGAGCCTAGTCGACTGGTAGTTTTCAGAAACATCTTTTGGTAAAAGTGACTTGTATATTTCAAGACTATGAGACATAAGAAAAGCTTTCTTGTGTACAAAAAGGTCATCACTGATTCTAGAAATAAGGCAGTCAAAGGCAACCCCATGAGCTGACTGCTCAGTTTCTTTGAATTCAACTTTAAGTGGCGTCGAATGCAATAAATATCTTCTACTGCACCCCGAATGATAAACAGCACTCGCCAGAAAATCGGGTTTATTGAGTGTCTTGAGCATCATCAAATCATTGTGCTCTTTTGCACGACTCATTAAGCTATCTAGGCGCTCTGACGATTCAATCTTGTGTAGTTTAAAATCTCGTTTGAAACTTTTTTTCTTGCATATGAAGCATAAATTGCTATCAATGGAACCGGGTTGAACCACCGATCGGGTTTGAATGACAGCTGAATCGGGAATTGATCCAGTATCCTCATTCTCTTCAAGCTGTGTGAATGGTCTACAGTTGTGTTTGCTAGTATATGTTTTGTAGCATGATCGATGGTAAAACACTTTTACATTTGGGGACAGTGAGCCATCGACGGACGATAATTCTCCAGTTATTCTTTCAAATATATTGTCTCGTCGTACATTCATAGCTTCAATGAAGCTGTTCTTACTTATACTCCTCATGCAAATCAGGTTTTCAAGGCTCGGACGCTGGCAAACAATACATTTGTCCCACATAATTGCTAGTCTTCGTCGTTAAGGACTCGACGGCTCAAGCTTTAAAGGGCTGCCAAAACTAGCCATTTTCAAAACAATGGGTTGATAAAAAACAGAACAACAAAGACCTATAGGACTATTTATATCTGATTGAACAAAATGTCAAACAATTGAAATCAACATCCCAAAACAAGAGAAAAAATTCATCATTTATATCTTGTCAAAATACTATTTACAACTTATTTAAGCAACAAACACAATTTGATTAATGAAACAACGGCAACCAGAATAAATTCGATTCACCAAGTGTTTGATTTGTGTATTTAAAACGCTAATACACAAACTCTAAAATAAACGCATATTTACAAAATAACTAAGAAACGCAAATTGTCCTAATGTAAAATATATTCAAAACAATTGAAATACGACAGTGAAACTGCAATTGTGTGTCTAATTTCATCGATAAAGCAAGTTCATAAGTGAACAGATTGTCCTAGTTATTGAACTAATTGAATAACTTATAGACTCGATTGACGGAAGGCTATTTTTCCGTAATTACAAAGTGGTAGAACATTATTTTTCTTTGTTGATTTTAAGCAAAGCTACTTGATGTTTTACCTTAAAATTTGGCAGGGAATTCGTTAACACAATATTCTTGCATTTAGAATGCAAATCAATGCATCGGGTATAATTTTTTCCGTCCGTTAAGAGAAAAACGGCTATAAACTGACAGTCAATTTGATCAATGTTTGGAAGATTAACATTCGATAATGACATGCGTTTTTGAAAAACCAATACATTCATATTCATTTTACATGTTTTCTCATGCAAATAGAATCTTTATTTTATTTATATGTGATACAATGATGCAACGATTTCATTTTCAAATTGACTAGTGAAATAGGTGTTTTCGGGATGGCTCAGTTAACAGACCGATATTGCGCAAACTTACCGCAAAAATCATTGACGACAACATGAAATGGAAAGAAGACATATTTATCTAACATTTAAGAGATATTGCAGCTGTGTCTTATTTCAGCACATTAAACTCGAGAAATAAGCGACTTTTCAGTAGCTGGTTGCAAGACTATCAGTCCCTCTTGTCACAACTTCTCATTAGGACTTAGGTATCTTCAAAATCTTGTTGTACATCATATTTAGAAAGAGGACTTGAATACATTGATTGATTGATTATTCTTGTTTAATGTCAATTAAGCAGAAATTAAGCTATATTTAGACGACAATTGTACAGGCAAATAAATAGAGCTTGTTGGTAAAAAGATGAAATTTATCTTGAAACAAGAAACCGAGGAGATAATGGAAAAAGTCTGATAAGAAGAGTTTGAAAATACCAAAGAGGGAATCAGAATCCGTAAATCGAAGAAGAACAGAAAACACAATGGCCAAAAGAAAAAGGACAAACAACGATCTACAAAACATACACATCAAACTAAAGATCGAGTAACATGAACTCCACAAAAAATCGGGGGGATGGGGAGGGGAGGACTCAGGTCCTCTGGTAATTTTGGTTTGCAAAGTGCCACCAATGACTATTTATAACAAGCTACATTATGTATTGCTCTTATCAAGAGCTGCCCCAAGTATGTACGTGCAAAGAAGCGTGATAACATCTCTATATACGATTCAATATTTCCCGTACTCGTCAATATATAGGTTTATGGAAACTGATAAAAAAAATATAAAAAGTTGTATTTGATACATAATAAATATGAAATGTCATGTGTTGCAGACTAAATATAATCCATTTAACTAACTGCCTTCAAAAAATATAATTGTGTCTGTGTCTGCATATTTTATAGACTGAAATTTATTCGATGACATGCTTGAAAAAAAAAAGAAAACAAAATATCAACTGAAATGGAGGATAGTCATTCCCCGTGGAACTGATGTGACAATCATAATTAGTTGTCAGTTGGAGAACTATAATAAATAAAATTATAATATAATTAGATCTAATATGGTTGATAATCAAAAACGTGCCATCGCCTACGGTATGTTTCGTTTAAAGAACGGATATATTTAAAATACTTAGTAATTATCCGTATTCTACGTATTTCCTGCATATGTATTTTATTTTTAGGGATTATACGTTTGATCGTCAAAAACGTGCCATCATCTACGGTATATTTCGTCTGAAGAACGGAAACTTTTTAAACATAAAGAGAAATTAACCGTCTTATGTGTACATCAGACAAACGTAAATTATTCTCAGGAAATCTGTAAGCTTCAGTATTCGTATTTATGTAAGTGATAGACTAATGAAGCCTATTCATCTTGATTTAAATCGTGTTGTATGAAATCAAATGAGACTTAAATGGGAGAAAGAGCACGACACGGCGCCTACTCGTCATTCATTAATTTATCCTTGTAAGATTCAACTAAGAAAATAACCATTTTTTCTCTCCTACGATATTTGACAGGTTGCCATATACCATTGTTAAGAGTCGCCTGGTTTGAAACAGTCAAGGATGTTGCCTCATTTATCAAATACTAATATAGGAAACCTGTAAATAGTTAAACCTTTTTCAATTATGATGTGTAACATCTGGCATATTCCTCAATTAGATATATATTATTACTGACATTTACTGTTCCTAAATAATGCCATTATTAATAAAACTAAGGTTCCCCTCCCTGGCTATCGACTGAGGACGTAGTCCGAGATCGATATACTTCTGTTGGTTGATATAAACCACGTATCGACCTCATACAAAAGCTACAATTGTTATATTATTAATCCACATTATTGACAAATATAAGGACAATTTAGCAGGAATTAAAAATATGTGTCCAATGCTGTAACTTGATTTCTGTATATATATATCACCGCATTTTTTTTATGGATTTTGGGGAAATTTATGTTTATTTTTAGTAACGTGCTGTATGACCGTGCAATCTGCTATTTTCTATATTGCTAAAATGTTGGGAAAAAATTATGTTTATTTTTAGTAACGTGCAGTATGACCTTGCAATCTGCTATTTTCTATATAACAAAAATCGTTGACAGTGCAACCTTTGTTTATACAGTATATCATGTGATTTGGTATCTACCAATCAAATTTTAAGAATGATATCAGATTAATAATATTAAGGATTAAGAGGTATGTTATTGGCTTGATATACTCTAGGCAAGTTTTTTTCGTATAAGTAATAAAACGAAGAAACAAATTGCCACACTGCCTAAACAGTTCCAAAATCCAACAAACAGGACCCGGGTGGCTCAATGAGTTAGGTAGATGGATTACCTAACAACTCATACAAGCCTATCACCAATACGGCGTGGGTTCGCCCCCGGCTTGGTAAATTACAAAAAAGAGTGCACTCGACTCGCAGCCGCAAGTGATACAGTTTACCAGTTGCTTGCACATGGTCGGTGCTTCTCTCCGGGTGCTCCGGCTTCTTCCACCACTAAAGCTGGTCGCCATGATATAGCTGAAATATTGTTGAAAGTGGCGTTAAACACAAAAAAATCAATAAAAATCAGCCAACAGACAAATCGTAGAAGGAAGGAAAATGATATCCCTAACACACATATACATGGCCGCTCACTTTCGTGGCTGGTACATGCAGTTCAATAAAAAGTGACGGGGTTAAACTACTTTGATGGACTCAAACCCCCACTCTTAGTGAAATGATATGATAGAAATGTCTATCAAGAAGTCAATATTGAAAACGTGTGTACAGTGGAACCTGTCTAATCCGATACACTAAGTGACTATGGATATGTGTCGGATTGTACAGGATGTGCACAAATTTAACGAGAGAAGAAATTGTGTATGTGTGATAATGTGGGATGGTTTAAATTGTTGGAACTACATTGTAATGGGATGTTTATATAATGTAGATGAATTAGATTTAATATTTAATTTATATAACAATTAATATATTTATATCAATTTCATAATATGTCAGATAATAGTTGTAGCCATATCCTTTATGAGGGCCCGGGTGGCTCAATGAGTTAGGTAGTTGTAGGGGGCCCGGGTGGCTCAATGGGTTAGGTAGTTGGATTACCTAACAACTCATACAAGCCTATCACCAATACGGCGTGGGTTCGCACCCGGCTTTGTAAATTACAAACAAGGGTGCACTCAACTCGCAGCCGCAAGTGATAAAGTTTACCAGTTGCTTTCCCATGGTTGGTGGTTCTTTCGGATACTCCGGCTACTTCCACCACTACAACTGGTCGCCATGATATAGCTGAAATATTTCTGAAAGTGGCATTAAGCACCATAAATCAAGGCAAATCATCAACCATATCCTTTATAAAGAAAGTTAAAACAGTTACAATTATACAGTTTTGTAAGCGCACATTTAACCTTTATTATTGAGCCTCTAATCAACCGCCTATCAATAAGTTCTAATCCTAATTTAATTGTAAACACAAGCCTGGCAATTTGTTAGTGGCTTATATTTACTGATACATATGGAAAGATGGTAATTTATCAATTAGAAGATCAAAGTATCAGATAAGACAGGAATAATTAAGTGTACTTAATAACATTGGGACTGGAAAACAGTGTCGGTTGACAGAAGTGACAGGTTTCGGAATAGAGAAGGTATTTTTTTAGATGTTTTTAACAAAGAATGTAAAAGAAACAATTTGGGACCATACATTTTTGTCACAGGATGTGGGACAACTCATGTGTCAGATTACACAGGTTCCACTGTATATAGTTACATGTAAACAATAAATATGACTTGTTGTTTTAAAATAGTTACATTGTATGAAGTGTAAAATGATGGTTCCTGGTTGCTTAAAACGTCCAGCGTCAGGTAATGTGATGCACATACCGGAATGGATCAAGTTCAACAATATATAAACACTTTACAGGGATGTGAAAGGGAGGAAAAGCCGAGGTAACGACATTTGATTGGCACTGGCAAAGAATTGGTAGAGATGGGATATTTAGCTTTTCATAGCGACTACAATGTGCCTATTCGTTTCCAAAGTCTGCAAAAAGGGTGTTAACTTACAGAGAATGTGGCATTTTGAAGCACGTTTCTCACTGTTGTCGTAAGTCAGAACCTCTGTCCCTATTATAACATATCCACTACCTAAGGATGCGCTCAACAGTTTTGTGGTTTTGAAACATGGGAACCTTAACTAGTAACTAGCAAACTGATTTGATGTACACAGTACTGTAAGAGATGAAAAAGGCACGGCCATGATAGTTTTAAAATTCAATAAAAGAGGACAATGCTTTAAAACTTGCAAAAATGTGAAAGAAATATTTGGATGATACATTTTCTAAATTAAAAATAATAGTTATCACTGAACACCAACTCCTGTGGGTACTACAATTTCTTATTAATTTCCATTAACATTTTAGAAAATTTCTCAATATGCGAATACAGCTTTACAAGAGCAATACAATATTGAATCAAAGCTACAATGAACATTAAATTCAACCACGTTCGATATGGCTGACACCCCAGGAGGAGCTGACCATCTATATGTGTTGAGGCATGGTAACCTTCACAAATAACCAGATAAAAGGGATAATGGCTCTGCTGTTGGTTTAAGCATTAGTTGTCAAATACAGTTGTTATTTACAATTGTTGATTATCAGTGATGTAATAAAAACGTAGAAATCAAATTTATTGCACACGACGCGTTTCTGGAATAACTGTCACCAGTACGCTAAGGACAATTGATTATTCAAAATTTGGAAAGGCAAATACATTTAAAGTCGTTTGGACCAAGTAAACCAACAGACCTAAACAGGATAGTCTAAATCGGCTGAGGTCACGTATATCTGTGGGAGGTGAAACTTTATTTTTAATGGTGCTTACATTATTTAGGAACTGTAAATTCAAATAAAATATATATATTTACATACAATAGACCATGTCAGTGCCGAAACACTTACTACTGGTTGCATGATATCCTTGGGGACTTATTGTCCACCATCAGAGTTATTAATCCAGTAATAAAACATATATATCTAATATGCCATGTCGGTGGACTACTGGGCGGATGATACCCTCGGCGACTAATAGTTCACGACCAGTATTAGTAATTAAAAAAAACATGATATCATCTGGAACTGATAGTCCGCGATCAATGAAAGTAATAAATGCGTAGATATCTAATTTAGTGTGTTCCCAACTATTTAAGGTACGTGTGGAGCTTGTTCTGGAAAGTTAACAATAAATTATGAAAAGCAAGTTAACTATATTTAACTTCGTATATCTCGTATTTTCGTATATATAAATATTGCTTTGTCTTTTAATGAATTTTGGTGTGTTATCGCCACTTTCAGCAATATTTCAGCTATATCATGGCGACCACACCAGTTTTAGTGGTGGAAGAAGCCGGAGTACCCGGAGAGAACCACCGACCATGGGCAAGCAGCTGGTAACTTTATCACTTGCGACTCCGAATCGAATGCACCTTTTTGTAATTTACAAAGCCGGGTGCCAACCCAGGCCATATTGGTGATAAGCTTGTATGAGTTGCTAGTAATCCAAGTACCTAACTCATTGAGCTACCCTGGCCCTGCTTTGTCTTTTAAGATTTCATTATCAATATCAATGTCATTTATGTCATATGACTATCATTTTTTAACTTGAATATAGCTGATGACTCTAAATGGAAATTTTAGATCTTGTTGATACATCTAAGCCAATTCAATTTCTAATGTTTACCAGACAGAGAATTTAAATAGAAATTATAACACAATATCTTCTGACCGTTTGTAACACGAAACGGATTCTCCACAAGTTCAAACGAAGGTGTTTTCCTTTGTGTTCCGATGATGTATCATGATTGCGATTATCAGCTTAAGGTTAAAATACCATTGTATGGTTTCTGTTTGTGAATGATTTCCTTTATAAATTAAGTTCTCAAGGACAAAATGTGAAAAAAACATCAACAAAATTTACAACTCTATGCCTTAACAAACAGAATAATTGGCTAAGGAACGGTTCAAAGTATCCAAATCTAAAATTACAATCTAATTATGAGATGTTTTTTGACTTTGTTTTTGCTATGCACAAACATCTAAATATAGTATGCATAAGAAGAGTTTGAAGATACCAAAGGGGTAATCAGGATCCGTAAATTGAAGGACAGACAACACAATGCCAAAGGTAAAAGTACAAAAGGACAAACAACGATCTAAAAAAACACATACACATAAAACTTATGATCGAGTAACACGAACCCCACTAAAACCCGAGGTGAACTCAGATGCTCTGGAAGGTGAAGCAGTTCCTGTTCCACTAGTGGCACCCGTCGTGTTAATCTAGTAACAAACCTGGTGATGTCATGAATGAAGAAAGGACCGGAAAGTGCTTGAGACAAGTGGAACATATCCGTGGTCATTTATGACACAACTATTCCATAACGGTTAACCAAGGCATGGTTGCGACCGTAAAACATTCAAAGGGATGGCTTCAACTTAACCAATAGGAACCATCGGTTCAGTAGCTTCCTTGTTAGCAGCAACCCTCTATCAAGGAAATCCTGATAGGAACCACAAGGTCTGGAATGTCGTAATGTTCAAGATTATAGCGTTCTATACAAAAACGCTGCTCGCCTGGTTATATGCGAGGATTGGTATTTTACTCACACATGGAAGGCACTTATATGACCGCATCACTTCACTAAGTGGTGAGGATTGGGTCCATGATGTACGTTCAGAGTCGAAAGATTAGAAAGCGAAATAATCTTAAAAGTCTTTGGGAGCAAGGAAACTAGAGGGCATAACCAGGATAACCAAACATCGGCCACGGTCACCTTAGTTTCAATAATAAAATCATCTGATTTAGTTTCAATAATAAAATTATGTGATTTAGTTTCAATAATAAAATTATGTGATTTAGTTTCAATAATAAAATTATGTGATTTAGTTTCAATAATAAAATTCTTTTAAGATAGTAAAGGGGTAACCAAAAACCGTAATATTAGGAACTGTAAATGTCGATGAAAAGTATATCTATAAATATATTTGACAAAGCTATGTTAATTCCACTCTCCTGTTAAAATAGTAACAGCGACTATATTTATTGGATTGCTATTAGACAGTAAGCCTCAGCAATTTAACATGTGTTGCTATTAATAGGATACTCAACAGCATTACTGTATGCTGGGCTTAGATTTTTTGTATCACAAATAACACGCTATTATGGCACATTTCTGTCTCATCAGGAGGTTTTTTTTACAGAGGGCTTATTTATCAATCAATTTAACAAACCAACAAATTTACGAGAAACACACACTAATTTGATCAACGTTTATTAAAGGGTTAGTTATGTTTATATTAATGTTTATATATAAAATCCATATGATTGTGATATATTTCACATCAGAAAGTACATGTCTCAAAATTGTAGTTTTTGCTTGATTTTTATATTCTAGTTTTATTCCAATTATTTCTTTTTTTTCTTCTTTTTTTGGTATATTTTTTAGGGAGTTATGGAGTTTATCGCCACATTCAACACTATTTTAATTATATTGTATCGGTCAGTTTTATTGGTGGAGGAAACTGAAGTACACCGACCTGCTGTAAGTCACTGACAAACTTTATCACATAATGTTGTATCGTCATGAGTGGAATTCGTACCCACAAAGTTAGTGGCGATATGCACTGATTGCACAGGTAGTTGTAAATCCAACTACCATACGACCACGACGGCCCATCACGAGAGTTTTAACAGTGATGATGGTCAACAATTCTACCTATATCAACAACACGAACAATCACCTCTCATCTTAATGCATTGAAAACAAATACACATCAGACCAAGTCGCCATCTGGTGTTGGAAATACAGGTCATTGATGAGCATCAACTGATTGCGCATGAACTTAATAATATATTTTTCTTATCTCCGGAATTGAAGAAACTTGCATCTACGACGTGTGCCATGAATGTGCCAGGAGATTCTGAGAAAATGTTTGCAGATACTAATGTTGAAATCAGGAGCAGTAAATTGCAAGAGGACAGAAAGCTATAATGACCAATATGAAAAGAACAAAAAACACGAATAATGATGCATAAAACAGTTCAAAAACAAAACAAAAGATTGATGAAAACAAATCCCATTAATAACAGGGGATGAACTCAGGTCCACCATAATGGCAAGTTCCCGATTCACTAGTGGCACCCGTCGTGTTACTCATATAACATATCCGGTAAACCCCCCACACAGATTCTGCCCTGATTCTTCGTTTATGTGAGAGCTTTTGTTTTCTGGTCCCTTTTTGTCGTTTTGCTTTTTCTTGGTCCTATTTTTTATACACATCCTTATCTTACCATTATCTCGAAACCCTCTTTGTACCAGGGTACTATTTTTCTTATGGATATTTATATTAGCATCTGACGTAATAAGGGACCTTCGTGGCAGTGATCGTATGGTAGTTGGAATTACAACTACCTATGCAATCAATGCCTATCACCACTGAAGATGTGAGTTTGAACACCGCTAAGGCGAGGTGCACTCGATATAACATTATGTGATAAAGTTTGTATCTGGGTACTCTGTTTTCCTCCGCCAATAAAACTAACCGCCACGATATAACTAAAATATTATTATACATAAATAAGGGTAATAACAAAATTACCGAACTCCGAACAATCTTACAAAGGGAAAGTCAAAACTCATAAGTATATAAACAGACAAAATCAGTCAACAACCGGAAAACTGTGAAAACCGTAATGACCCTGACTTGGTACAGGCATTTCTAACCCTAACCCATGACGAAATAAAAACGGCCTTAAACAACTACATTTTATGTACAATTGTCTGTTGAGTACTAAGAATAATATTAATACTAAAGGTAATACTGCTAGAAAATATGTTTTATGTGAATAAACAGGCAAATACAAACCCACATAACTGCAATGTATTGCAAGCTACAATGCACATTATACTTGGATCGTTTTTGTTATAGTCTTTGGAGATCGTTTTCGGTATTTGGTAATTTCCCAAGGAAGACAATAACAATTTCATATCATTAACACAGATATTCAAATTACACTTTATTTAAATTGCATAATATTTTCGTAATGAAAGAACCATTTCATAAGCACTTTTTCCTATATTTAGACTGCCTCATAGTTCATAAACTCATAGATATTATTGAAAACGTAGAAGCCTTGACAATGATCATTATAGTTAATTTTATAATTACTAATGACATTATTTTGTCTATTCTTCTTCGATATACGGATTCAGATTACCCATTTGATATTTTCAATCTCTTCTTGTCAAATACGATAATTGCAATCAGTCTTAACAGCATGTGTTTTCATGTTGTTACATTTTTATGTCCCCGCCACTAAGTGGCCGGGACGTATAGTGTTACACATGTCCGTAATTTCGAAATAAAACAGTTGTCACCACGTTTGTTCGCTATGCTTTGAGACATTGACTTGATATTTGGTATGTGGGTGAATAGTAATAAGGTACAGATTAAGCATACGTTTCGTGTCGGTCCAATGATATTAGGCCGAGTAATGGCCCTTGGACTTTGAAATCTTGCCAAATATTTAGTTGTCACCACTTTATTTCACTATGATTTGCGATCTTGACTTGATTTTTGGTATGAGAGTGTATAATCATAAGTTACAGATCAACTTTAAAACTCGTTCCGGTTGAATAATTTTGGCCAACTTACAGACGTTGGGCTTTGAAATTTGGCCAAATATTTAGTTGTCACCACTTTATTTCACTATGATTTGCGATCTTGACTTGATTTTTGGTATGAGAGTGTATAATCATAAGTTACAGATCAACTTTAAAACTCGTTCCGGTTGAATGATTTTTGGCCAACTTACAGACGTTGGGCTTTGAAATTTGGCCAAATATTTAGTTGTCACCACTTTATTTCACTATGATTTGAGATATTGACTTGATTTTTGGTATGAGAGTATATAATCATAAGTTACAGATCAACCTTGAATTTCATTCCGATTGAATGATTTTTGGCCAACTTACAGCCGTTGGGCTTTGAAATTTGGCCAAATATTTAGTTGTCACCACTTTTGTTCACTATGATTTGAGATATTGACTTGAGTGTGTAGTGATGAATTACCGATCAAGTTTGAATTTCGTTCCGATTGAATAATCTTGGGCTAATTTACGCACCTTGGGCTTTTAACTCTGGCCAAATATTTAGTTGTCACCACTTTTTCGCAATTTCAATATGCTTTGAGATATTGACTTGATGTTTGGTATTTGGAATTACAAGTTTAGCTTTTGATCCCACTGAATAATTTTGGCCAATTTACTGTCCTTGAATTTTAGAATGTTACATAGTATTCAAATTGTTGTTCCCACTTAATGCAACTGTGCCTTTAGATATTTGATTTGATTTTTGAAATGTTAGTGTATTATTAAGTAGAAGTTGAGTGTACGGTTTATTTCGAGCCTCCTTAATATTCACGGTGGGGACATTCGTGTCGTTCTAGTTTAATTTATTTATATAGTGACAGAATATGTTGATGTGTTGTTTACTAGATTAACACGACGGGCTCCACTAGTGGAGCAGGAACTGACCACCCTTCCGGAGCACATGAGTTCACTCATTTGGCCAGTGTGTTGTCTGTCTGTCGATTTACTGATTCTGAATACCCCTTTGGTATATTCAAATCTTCTTAGTTGACAATTGGAGGGGAAATCGCGGGTATATTTTGTCCCTGTAACTCATTTAAAAAAATTACAAAGTTCAAGTTTTTGTTTGTGGCATTACACAAATCACATTCTTCCAGTATAAAATTTAAGGAATATTATACATAAAATTCGTAGTTATCCGGGAAATTGAGCGGTGATGTATTTGTATGTCAGTGGCATCGGTCTTACCTCTTTCTACGATTGTTCTATTGGATTTGGAATTGTTCCGACATTGTGGCATTTGTTTTAAATTTTTTTTCATTTTATCATTACACTTGTTGTACAATAAATGTCTACTTTATTCGCTTAGTATTCAAATAACAATCTCCTTGATCCTAACTGAGGTAGAGTGAACGACATGAAGCGGCAACAGTGTAGCACTGAAAACGATTGAGACCACGCTTGTTGCTAAGCCTTTCAGTCAGATTTGACAGTTGTTTTGAAAATTTTGTTAATGCAGCATAATCACAATATATGTACATTGTCGGTAAAAAACAATGATTTGCACTCGACAGAGATTCGCTTCTGTATCTTTTTCTCTGAGGAACGTATTCCGTGTCAGTCCACGTTTTAATTGACTGCGTCGTTGTTTGTGACATTCGTCAGACATTTAACAACGGCAAAACTAAATTTGATTTATTTACAAATGTCGCAGGCGACACAATGTTGGCATTTTTAAAAGAAAGCAATTGATATACAAAAATATAGTTGAATAGCATGCGTTCTAAATATATGGTTTTATAATTTTAATGTTTCATTTGTTTGTACATATAGCCTGCTTGTTTTGTAGACAAGCGTGTTTTGTTTCTAGTGACCTTCTGTGTGTCTGACTTAACATGAAATTTGTTCACGCCAGGATAATAGCTAAAATATAGCTGGGGTTGGCGTTAAACACCAATCAATCAATACCTTATTCTAAAGCTCGTACACCGTACACATACACGTCCTATTTCCCAACAACGTACGTATATTGAATATGCACCGTACATGATCCTAGCATGGTTTTGGCTATGTGAGTAATATGGTGGTGTCTTATAGGAGGCAAAACTGCTTACCCTTCGAGAACACCTAGGTTCATCCCCGGTTTTTAGTGGGTTCTGTGTTGCTCAACATTTTAGTTTTTTTCTGTTGTGTTGTGATTTTTTTTGTCTTCCTCCTGTATCTTGTGTACACAATGTTGCCAGTATCTCTGGGTTATCCATTCTTGATTGCCCCTTACATTTTCTCTAACGTTTATTTGTTTCATCACACCATATATTGTTGCCAATATATCCCAACCACCTCCTCTGTTTATAAAGCGGTCTATGAATTAGATCTCATCATATCATGCATACTTAAATGATTCGCGTTTCGTCAATTTCGCAAGAATTAACTCTTCCAAGCATACAATCACCATTACGAGAATGACTTTGTGAAAGAACTAGAGAAAATCACTTTGACATATTATTATAATTGTGTTGTTGCTCTTATCCGAGTCGTAGACGAGTTTTACACTTTTTCCACATTCCAAACTAAGCATAATTGTATTACTGTATGGGTATCTATGGCTATCTTTATTCAAGAGTAAAACAAATAAATGGTATATACACTTAGATGTAACGTAACTGAGTAAATAAGGGTAATAACAAAATTATCGAACTCCGAACAATCTTACAAAGGGAAAGTCAAAACTCATAATTATATAAACAAACAAAATCGGTCAACAACCGGAAAACTGTGAAAACCGTAATGACCCTGACTGTGCCTTATAACAACATAGCTTAAATATAAGCAACATGTATGGTTAGTAATTCCGCTTTTAATATTCACATCTGAACAGCAACGGCTGGTATTATATAATAAACAGAAACTGCTAACCCTTTGAAAGTACCTGGAACCTCCCTTTTTTTATGGTGTGCGTGTTGCTCATTGTTTTAGTTTTCTGTGGGTTTTTTTTTATCTTCTTTCTGTATCTCGAGAAGTTCTGTATACTAGGATCATATTTGTATTGAGCATTTTGTTACGATGGTAACGGTGGCCATTTTGAAAGTTTTAATACCTGATTGCACATCTAAGTTATTAGACAAAATGCCCTTGAAGTGTCAGTGTGACTTTGAGAAACATGACAAACATGTTCATTAGAGAATATTAATAATAAAAAACGAATCAAAGACTGAATGTCTCCCACACGTCTTTGGGGAGACTTAATTAAATGACTGGTTTTCTTTTATTTTCATACTTTATGTTTCAGTCTCATTATTTGTAGGTTATACGGGTTTTGTTATATAGAAAATTGCATTTAAAATGTTGATAAACCTCTAGAGATGCTCAATGAATTTCCTAATATTTACATAATTGATGATGTTGCTGATTTTATAGATTACATTTTGGTGACAAATAATGATTTATTAGCAAACAAACATTCATTTTGCGATTTGCTGTATAAATGGGAATTAACCACTAACTATAATAACTAAATTTCCCTGGCGTAAAATCGTTTATTTACATATTTAATGATATTTTTGTTATATCTTGGGTGTTGGCGGAACACATGTCTTTTTTTTACATAAATCCCGAAATTTTATATAATCACAATAAAATCTTCAATATATCAATTTATGTAAATAAACGTTAGAGAATACCGAAGGGGCAATGAAAAATAGACAATCTAGAGAAACTAGCAGCATAGGGTACACAAGAGGAAGACAAACAAAACAAATAAACGTTAGAGAATACCGAAGGGACAATGAAAATAGACAATCTAGAGAAACTAGCAGCATAGGGCACACAAGAGGAAGACAAACAAACCAAAAACACAATACAATAATGTTATGGTACATACACACATAAACATGATCTTATTGTTTCTTGATATATAGGTTTTTCCGGAAAAATACTTAAGACAACCATCAATCGACTTTGACTTTTGTAATTTGTCGTCTTCCGGTGACGCATGTCTACACGAAACGCTGGTGACATTGACGAAAGCTGACTACTGATTTATTTTACGAGTGTGTGAGCATTTTAAATCTTGTTTATTCGCTTTTAATTTTATTGTTCCCGAAGAACAAGAACCATATAGCTTCCAAATAAATAACGTAACGAACAAACGTGCACATTTAGAAAACAATTTTCTATCCTACCAACAATAAACAACGTGCATTATGTCATGACAAAAAGTGACTTCAAGGGCTTATATAAGCCAAAGCAATTTCAATATTGCGTTTAAGAAGAAACATATTAGCATTTCTATTTCTATGTAACTATTTTCAAGTCTTTGAATTATCGAACAGTCAGCTGATGTCACGTTTGTCTTAGGAATAAACTGCACTGATGAAAAATAAAATGTATGTGTATATTGTGTCTGGCGAGTAGGAGATGAATAAACTTTAGATAATACCGAAGGGGCAATCAACAATTGACAATTCAGAGAATCTGGTAACACAGGGAGAGTGATTATTGTTTAACGCCAAATGAACATTTTACTAGCTATATCATATACATCATGGCGAAAAAAGTTACATTTTCGATGAGATGATGATGATGATGATGCTGTCGACTTTGTACTAGACCAACACGCTTAGTTGGATTTTTATTGTTCTAATTCACTGAAGTAACAGTCCGAGCGTGGACATGTCGCTCCACTGGGGAATCAAAAAAGCTGACCTTTGTCCTTACTCCTTAATTAATGCGGCGTACGTTACGGGGAAGTAGCAAACACCATTTTTCAACCTTTGAACTCGCGACCTACCGCACTCAAAGCGAGGACGCTCGCCACTACACCATTCAACGTTACTGATTTACATTGCCATTTGAATTTCCTTTCAACTCATAAAATTTCAAATAGCTGCATGTAGGCGGGGATATCCTATGTGAGCATATACTCAAATTTTTTTATTTTCACACTCCTTGCCTGCGGTTTATTTCAGTTCGCGTCATCAATTTTAAGAGATCATTGCATGACGTTTATTTATATAAATTATTTTAACTATCACCGGGTCATATCATTTCCGTGTATTCAACAGATATAAACAAATATTACATGAAATTGAATTGAAATTAACAGACCTAAACAAATATACGAGGTCGATATTAATAAGGAAGCATCCGATTGTGTTACTATCCAATCCCATGTCAAAACACTCACATCGTGCGTCGTAATGCTAAATCAAGAAACAGATAATATCCAACACGTCGTAAAGAGGTCATTTCTTTAAATTGCAATCACATGTTTTCTACTTTAATACAAAGAAAAAAAATAATTGTTGTTTGTGCTGAAATTTCTTTTGATCATTAGACTGACGTTACGGATTAGTCAGCTAATTTTATGTTTCCATTAAAAAAGATTGTAACATCAAACACTAATGATTTATTGGATGATTGATTATTTGCTGATTATTATCAACCGGTAATTGAGGTCGGTAACAAGGTCAACAATAATGAAAAAAAAAATACCAACAAACATATACATTTTTGCATACAGAAAGGAGGGAGGAATATTGCAAGGAAGTTTGACTGGCAAAGGAAAACCAAAGAGGCAATCAAGAACGGACATTCCATAGAAAACGGTAACATTGGGTACACAAGATGAAGATAAACAAAACAAAAAACACAACGTAATATGTGTATGACAACACTATAAGCATGGAGAGCTGGACAGGGACGAAACATGCTTGTTTCTTTATTACATCGAAGAAGGACAGACAACGCAATGGCCAAAAGAAAAAGGACAAAAGGACAAACAACGATTTACAAAACATAGACATAAAACTAAAGATCGAGTAACACGAACCCTACTAAAACCGGGGGTGAACGCATGTGTTCCGGAAGGGTAGGCAGTTCCTGCTCCACTAGTGCGACCCGTTGTGTTAATCTTGTTGCAAACCTGGTGATAAAATATGATAATTGTTTAATCTTCAAGATCATAGTTTTACTATTGTAAAGAGATATACCAGAAAGTACGAATTAATATAAGTTTCTTAAAACTTGTTTTCGAATCCCTTTTAATGATGTGTATTAATGGTTATCAGTTTGTTGTACTTTTATGTTACGGGTTCAATGACAGTTATACAATATATTTATCTTTTGTATTTCCGTGTACTGGGAATAAAAGACAAAGCCATAGTATTACATATAACAAAAAAAGTTCACATTTCTTCTTAATTTATTGATAGTCTTAAAATATTAAGCGTACAAAAGTTCTAATTTATTCATGATAAAAGTACGGATTTTATTGAAAAATTATTATTATGGAGGAATGAATGAGTGAAAATGTTAAAATTTTAAGGATATGTTTTTACATTATGCAAAGGAAGTAAATAAATGGCAAATGGCAAATAAAAATTTTTTTCAACTTTTTTCGAATCCCTTTAATTATGTGTATTATGTCATATTGACATCTATCTTAATGTACAACATTATTTATTAATTGATCAAATATGTTTAAACTAATTAAGTTTTTGTAATGTAGTGGGTTTGTTTTCGCCTGCAATCAAAATGTAGAAAAATGCTATACCCTGCAACCCCAGTGTACTGTCTACAGAATCTTAGGCTTAGCAAGAGCATACGGTATTCGACACTTTGTTTTTAATTGATATTCACCAAAACAAAAACAAAAACACAAAAAGTGTATCCAGTGCTCTCCGCTTAGTATTGACTTGTACAATACCAAACCGCAGTTTTATTAGAGAACATCGATTCCAGACTTAATACAAAGACCATTATGAAAACAAGAGACAAATAGTATCAGAAATTAGTATGGGTAGAGCTATGACTATGGTTATACAAGACAAGTCCTAATGCCTACAATGTACCAGGGTCAATTAGTGACCAATAGCTCGTTAATTAGGAGTCTCGTCATCAGAAAGTTAATCTGACCGTATCATAAGTGAACGTGTGTGTGCAATGTCGTGTCGAAATAGAGGCATGCGACTCACACATATCCGTAACTGATTAAGACGGCTACTTTACGTAGCAGTAAACTAATGCGAGACCGCACGTTGCTATGGTACGACGTTACCTCAACAAGCGAAACAACATCCCAGTACACGATTGAGCATCATACAGTTCAGATTTTCCACCGATCGCAGAATTTGCTTGACGAGCTAAATAATAGGTTCAGGAATCGCGTCAACGATGCCAGCAGCGTCCATCAGCTCATATATGACTTCAAGGAGCAGAATATCACAACACAAAGGGTCGTACACAACTTAATGGGGTTAAGACTAAGAATAGTTGAGCAGCGACTGTTACCCGGGATTGATTGACACACATGGTATTGATTTTGATTAGAACATTTCATAGGGTTCACAACGGTTTTAACGTTGTCCATTCAAAAGCGGTCTGTTACAGATTTTGTAACAATAGTAGCACGACGGGTGTCACTGGTGGAGCAGAAACTCCCTACCCTTCCGGAGCATTGAGTTCACCCCAATTTTAGAGGGGTAAAAGTTACTCGATCTTTAATTTTCTATGTAGCGTTTAGTAAGTCATTATTTGTCCTTTTTCTTTTAGTCATTGTATTGTCTGTCCTTCAATCTACAGCTTCGGATTACGCCTTTGGTATCTTAAAACTCTTCTGCTACTACACAACAACAATCGTCAAACTCTTAAATGATAAGCAAAGAAAGAATAATCCATAAAACATTACCTAATAATTAACACACAAAAAACCCATGATTTTCCTGGGGCTAGTATACTACACGACAATGCAAATTTAAAAGGAAAAACGCTAAAATCCCACGACAATGCAAATTTAAAATGAAAAACGCAAATATAAAAGGAAAAACGCTAAAATCCCACGACAATGCAAATTTAAAAGGAAAAACGCTAAAATCCCACGACAATGCAAATTTAAAAGGAAAAACGCTAAAATCCCACGACAATGCAAATTTAAAAGGAAAAACGCAAATATAAAAGGAAAAACGCTAAAATCCCACGACAATGCAAATTTAAAAGGTAAAACGCAAATATAACAAGACAATTCGCTAATTTAACTGGTAAACGCTAATATAACTGGTAATCTTTAATTATTTGCATTTTACCGGGAATATTTGCATTTTATCGGGGATATTTGCATTTTCTATTTCCTAGTGGTACATGTATATCGTCAATTATTTTTTCATTGAGCTGAATTAAATTCGCTTTACAGATGAGATATAAACCTTTTTCCCAACCTCACTGTTCATCCAATTATATGCGAGGGTCAGTATTCTGCATGTGGCAAAATAAACCGTATCATTTTACAAAGAGGGGAATCTTGGGCCAATAAAAGTAGGTTATTCTCAACACTATTATTTATTGATGTCCTTGTTTCAAGATAAGTGAGTCAATTGTCCTGTATTTGGTTGATGAGTTATAGATTTGTTCTCTATTTTCTGACTAGATTTTAGAAACTATTTTCACGGTGTAGTTTTTGATTTTTGCTATTTGATTTTTTTCGCTGTTTTCAATTGTTTGGGTTTTTTTGGGCTTTGTTTTGTATAGATATTTAAATATTAAGAGATGGATTTATAGAATATCTACATATGAAAAACGTGACCTTGTTCAGCAGAAGTAGAAGTTTGCTTGCTTGATGATGTTTAACGCCACTTTCAACAATATTTCAGTTTTATCGTGGCGGTCAGTTTTATTGGTGGAGGAAACCGGAGTACCCGGAGAAAACCATTGACATGTCGCAAGTCACTGACAAACTTTATCAGATAATGGTGTGCACCTCGCCCTGATCGAGATTTGAACTCACAACAACAGTAGTGATAGGCACTAATGGCATAGGTAAAGTTGTAAATCCAACTGCCACACGATCACGGCCGTGAGGTAGAAGTAGAAGTACTCTTACCAGAGTAAATTTAAAATAGTTTTCCTCTGTTTTATTTTTTGTAGCATTATTGCTTACTCAACTTCAGTTAAATGGTACCAATAATACATAATTGTATGTTGTCATTAAGCCAGTGTTGAATTAAAACTGGAGAATGTGAACTGTAAAACAGTGCATTTTTAATGCTAGAAAGCTATGAGGGTTAATTGTTTTTTTTATCTATATTCTCTATTAAATAAAACTACTCGGGTGTGTTTTATATCCTATGTGAGAGTGCTTGGTCTCCGGCTCTTTAATTGAAATCGTGTGATAGGGTGTGACTTACACTATCATCCATGTTGTATTAATAAGAACGGATATTGATGAAAATTAACATGAGAGATTATACAAAATAACACTAAGGCACACATTAAAGTAAAGGCACAGTGATTCAGCAAGACATGATATGGATGGAAATGAACATGAGATACTCTCCAACATTACACCGAGACACAAATTAAAGTAAAAGTATAGCACTTTCATTGTTGTTCTACATTTCACAGTCACAATAGGGTCTTCAACCACGAGAACAACCCCATACCCCAATATAAGTGTAAAACGGACCGCCGCAGAGTGACCCCTGACCTCCGTCAATTAACTCCACATCTTGGCATCACTGTCGTTTCGATGTTATTTGGTGCACAAGATGTCATTCCCAGATTCGGGGCCATCAACAGGAAAACAAAATAAGGGTGAAGCAATCTTACCAATACCGTATATTTTTGGACATTTTGGTATGATTTCAGCATATAAACTGAGAATGTAGCATTTCTATTTCGGAAGAACATTCTGCAAGTACCCTTATTCTATGGAAATCTATATCTGAATGAAGCAGCAGTATGAGAAGTACGTTTTGGTCAACAATTCCACCAATATCAACAAAACAAACAAGCACCTCTCACCATGTTTGAAATCCAGATCCTTACTTGGAACAGGCACAAAAATGAGGCGAAGTTAAACCGGCTAATGGAATCTCAACCCTCCTTCTCAGTTTTTAGTAAAGAAAAAAGAAAAACAAAGTCTTTTGGATACCATGTTAGTCTAGTAGGAAAGTTGCTGTTGTAAAATCTTACGCTCAAATGCTCAATACAAATATTTGAATATTAACTAAAACGCTACTTAAAAGTAAAAGTGATATTAAATAACATTCAGTTCTATCTAGCAAAAAAAAACCAACAGAAATATTTTTAAGAAAAATTCTTCTGGAAATCAGACATCATGTTACTCTAAGGAAAGTTGTTGTAAAATCGGAACCTCAATAAAAAAAATTCGAGCATAGACCAAACACTACTCAAGTGAAAGTGATATTAATTTACATAAGACAAAATCTAACAGAAATATAATTAAATTGTCTTACCTATTACTGTATATATGTATCCAAGGTATTGCCTTCTTCTTCTAAATAACATTATAGATGTGAATTACATCATTTTTATAAAGTAGTCGCACTGCTGATAGTGTAACAATCCAGTACACAACAATCAAACAAACTTCAGTTGGTCACATCAAGTGATAATTGTTATAACAAGTTGGATTAATATCAATCTACTGGGAATTCTTCGGTTTCATATATTTTGTTTAAATATTTAATGATTGTACTTCCATAACAAATTATAAACCTGTGTCTAACGATTTGTGTTTGCATATAAAAGAACAATTTTGTATTACAATTTATCGATAAGTAATGCATGAATGAATGAAGCGTTATACCGTTATAACACAAGGTATATATGGCAATTGGTTTATTAGCGATGCGTGTGCTTAGCAGAGAACATACTAAATATCAATTGTATAGCATCTCATTATGTCCAGGGTACGAGTGGTGATCGATTCCACATATTGTAGCTATAGTCGGGTTCTTAGCAGAGAACATTCCAAATATCAATTTCATAGCATCTCATTGTAACCAGAGTACGCGTTGAGATCGAATCCAAGGTATTGCAGGTATGGCCGTGATAATAATCTGTTTACAAACACAATAGAATAAAACATGCAAGAAAATCTGATTGTAAGCAGAGTAAGTGCGGTGATCGAACTCATGTATTATAGTATAATCGTGACAAAAATATGTTTACAAGCAAAATAAAATTAAATATGTAAGAGCAGAGAGGTTGTATCTAAATGGAACTACGGTTGGCCCTTTTGTGATTGCTCTCTTGACGATAATCAACCAATCAGAGTGTAAACCAGAAGTATAACACTGTAATTAAATATCAATTGATAACATTCTGCTATAATTTAAAATTATATTAGATTAAGTTAGTCTTTTAAAGTTGTGGTCGTGATGAAACTATGTTCGAAAACGTACCATTAAAATCTTTCTTAAAAAAGATTGTTTTCTAATTAATTGATTATAAGAGTTTGTCCATCGTTAAGTGCTGATGGCATTGTTAAAACATTTCCCCAGCGTACGGTGTATACTATTATGTTATACAGGTGTTCACGTACTAAATGAAGAAAGTTTAAATTGTAAATTCACCCAACCTTCAACTTCAGATGCTATTTTCTAAAACACTACAAAACATTTCCCTGTTATTAAGGTGTATACGCTTATATTATAAAGTTGCATTGTGCTAGATGGAGTGTTTTATTTTACACTCCTTCAACTTTAGAAGTTATTTTCTAAAACATAGATATGGTTCATCCAATTAGATTGCCCACTTCAAGCTAAATTTAACTCTCTAGTATAATTACTATTAATCTGATGAGTGGTATGTGGTTATTTTTTTTATCTTTTTTATTTTTTTTTTGTGTGACTATGTCTAAAAAAGCTTGAAGATACCAAAGGGGTAATCAGAATCGTAAATCGATGAAAGGCAGGCAACACAATGGCCAACAGAAAAAGTACAAAAGGAAAAACAACGATCTACAAAAGATACACATACAATTAAAGATCGAGTAACGCGCACCCCTCTATAAGCTGAGAATGAACTCGGGTCAACCGGAAGAGTGAGCAGTTCCTGCTCCACTAGTGGCACCCGCCGTGTTAATCTAGTTACACACCCGGTGATAAGTCATGAATGAGGACAGGACTGGGAAGATTTTACGAAAAGTAGAACATTTCCGTGGCCATTTGTGACACATGTATTCCATAACTGTCAACCAAGTCATGGTGGCGACCGTAAAACTTTTAAAGTGATGACTTCAACTTAACCAATATGAACCCTTGTTCAGCAGTTTTCTTGTTAGCAGCAACCCTCTATTAAGGAAATCCTGATAGGGACCACAATCTCTCGAATATTGTATCAACTGAGAGATATATACTCCATATGCGGGTGCTGCTGGAATGGTGCTACATATAAATTGAAAGTTCGCAATGGAAAAATTGAGATAATCTCTTTTGTCATAAATTTTCGTTCTTAACCGCCCCTTACTGTCAATGTTGAGGTGTAGGTCAAGGTATAAAGCAGATCTATCTGTATCTGTGGTATCCTTTATTTTAAGCTCAATGGGATAGATGCGATCAACGAAATCACCAAAACCTGGAATCTTTTAGTGAAAGATACTGACCGCCACGATATAACTGAAATATTGTTAAAAGTGGCGTAAAACAGCACAAGACTAACCTTCTGTATTGAATGTTAACGTTGTGAATTGAATATCATCGACCGAATTTATTTTTTACATTCTATTTTTCATTTACTACAGTTAACTGAGTTCATATGTAAAATCAATATTGACATCATATTTTACAATCAGCTTAATATGTTTTTCGTTAAGTAGATATTTGTGATAAGGTTAACTTAATATTAATTGAATTGTAATATTGTATTTTCCTCAGAATAATCATATCAAACGCCAATTTAATGAATCATAGACATAAGTTTTTGACTTTTATACTAGCAATTGGCAAAATATGATCATTTCTCAAACATGCAATGTGCTTCCATTCGTCAAAACACAGCAATAAATTACATCATTTTATTTGTGTCAATGACTTCAATGCACAATTACTTCTTTAAAATTAAATTTGTTTTCTTTCTTTATTTACTGCTGTGATTGTACATACATGAGTCAGAATCATGGGAGGATAGCAAGCTGTCTTGATAAACTTCTTCTGTTATCAGACAGACAGTGGGGTACCAAACACCAGTATTTAACCAGCCGTTTTCTTGGCGTCTCCATATTACAATTACTTATAATCTACCGCATCTACGACTATCTGATACGTTGTCACAGTAATAGCGTAAGCACCGGAAGTCGTCTGCCTAACATTTCAGACGTCAAGACACGAGAAAGACGGAATATGATCGGATTGACATGATTCGAAACAAGTGCATTGCAATTGTTTTACTCCTTTTCAAAACCATCTACAAACCATTATCTCAAACGGCGTATATATGTGACCTTGAAGGGACGGCTCTATCCACGGCGTATATATGTGACCTTGACGGGAGGGCTCCATCCACGGAGTATATATGTGAACTTGAAGGGAGAACTCCATCCACGGCGTATATATCTGAACTTGAAGGGAGGGGTCCATCCGCAGCGTATATATGTGAACTTAAAGGGAGGGCTCTATCCATGGCGTATATGTGACCTTAACGGGAGAGCTCTATCCACGGCGTATATATGTGAACTTGAAGGGAGAGCTCCATCCACGGCGTATATATCTGAACTTGAAGGGAGGGCTCTATCCACGGCGTATATATGTGACCTTGAAGGAAGGGCTCCGTCCACGGCGTATATATGTGAACTTGAAGGAAGGACTCCATCCACGGTGCATATATGTGAACTTGAAGGGAGGGCTCCATCCACGGCGTATATATGTGAACTTGAAGGGAGGACTCTATCCACGACGTATATATGTGAACTTGAAGGGAAGGCTCCATCCACGGCGTATATATGTGAACTTGAAAGGGGGGTTCCATCCGCGGCATATTTATGTGAACTTGAAGGGAGGGCTCCATCCACGGAGTATATATGTGAACTTGAAGGGAGGACTCTATCCACGGCGTATATATGTGAACTTGAAGGGAAGGCTCAATCCACAGCGT
This sequence comes from Bathymodiolus brooksi, assembly GCA_963680875.1. NCBI lineage: Eukaryota > Metazoa > Mollusca > Bivalvia > Mytilida > Modiolidae > Bathymodiolus > Bathymodiolus brooksi. Next base: position 76,212,269 of record OY804589.1, read on the forward strand.
ATATATGTGAACTTGAAGGAAGGGGTTCATCCGCGGCGTATATATGTGAACTTGAAGAGAGGGCTCCATCCACGGCGTTAATGTGAACTTGAAAGAAGGCCTCCATCCATGGCGTATATATGTGAACCTGAAGGGAGGTCTCCATCCACAGCGTATCTATGTGAACTTCAAGGAAGGTCTCCATCCACGGCGTATATATGTGAACTGGAAGGGAGGGATCCATCCACGGCGTATATATGTGAACTTGAAGTGAAGACTCCATCCACAACGTATATATGAACTTGAAGGGAGGACTCCATCCACGGAGTATATATGTGAACTTGAAGGGAGGACTCTATCCACGACGTATATATGTGAACTTGAAGGGAAGGTTCCATCCACAACGTATATATGTGAACTTGAAGGGAGGGGTCCATCCGTAGCGTATATATGTGAACTTGAAGGGAGGGCTCTATCCATGGCGTATATGTGACCTTAACGGGAGGGCTCTATCCACGGCGTATATATGTGAACTTGAAGGGAGAGCTCCATCCACGCGTATATATCTGAACTTGAAGGGAGGGCTCTATCCACGGCGTATATATGTGACCTTGAAGGAAGGGCTCCGTCCACGGCGTATATATGTGAACTTGAAGGGAGGACTCCATCCACGGTGAATATATGTGAACTTGAAGGGAGGGCTCCATCCACGGCGTATATATGTGAACTTGAAGGGAGGACTCTATCCACGACGTATTTATGTGAACTTGAAGGGAAGGCTCCATCCACGGCGTATATATGTGAACTTGAAAGGGGGGTTCCATCCGCGGCATATTTATGTGAACTTGAAGGGAGGGCTCCATCCACGGAGTATATATGTGAACTTGAAGGGAGGGCTCCATCCACGGCGTTAATGTGAACTTGAAAGAAGGCCTCCATCCATGGCGTATATATGTGAACCTGAAGGGAGGTCTCCATCCACAGCGTATCTATGTGAACTTCAAGGAAGGTCTCCATCCACGGCGTATATATGTGAACTGGAAGGGAGGGATCCATCCACGGCGTATATATGTGAACTTGAAGTGAAGACTCCATCCACAACGTATATATGAACTTGAAGGGAGGACTCCATCCACGGAGTATATATGTGAACTTGAAGGGAGGATTCTATCCACGACGTATATATGTGAACTTGAAGGGAAGGTTCCATCCACAACGTATATATGTGAACTTGAAGGGAGGGGTCCATCCGCAGCGTATATATGTGAACTTGAAGGGAGGGCTCTATCCATGGCGTATATGTGACCTTAACGGGAGGGCTCTATCCACGGCGTATATATGTGAACTTGAAGGGAGAGCTCCATCCACGGCGTATATATCTGAACTTGAAGGGAGGGCTCTATCCACGGCGTATATATGTGACCTTGAAGGAAGGGCTCCGTCCACGGCGTATATATGTGAACTTGAAGGGAGGACTCCATCCACGGTGAATATATGTGAACTTGAAGGGAGGGCTCCATCCACGGCGTATATATGTGAACTTGAAGGGAGGACTCTATCCACGACGTATTTATGTGAACTTGAAGGGAAGGCTCCATCCACGGCGTATATATGTGAACTTGAAAGGGGGGTTCCATCCGCGGCATATTTATGTGAACTTGAAGGGAGGGCTCCATCCACGGAGTATATATGTGAACTTGAAGGGAGGACTCTATCCACGGCGTATATATGTGAACTTGAAGGGAAGGCTCAATCCACAGCGTATATATGTGAACTTGAAGGAAGGGGTTCATCCGCGGCGTATATATGTGAACTTGAAGAGAGGGCTCCATCCACGGCGTTAATGTGAACTTGAAAGAAGGCCTCCATCCATGGCGTATATATTTGAACCTGAAGGGAGGTCTCCATTCACAGCGTATCTATGTGAACTTCAAGGAAGGTCTCCATCCACGGCGTATATATGTGAACTGGAAGGGAGGGATCCATCCACGGCGTATATATGTGAACTTGAAGTGAAGACTCCATCCACAACGTATATATGAACTTGAAGGGAGGACTCCATCCACGGAGTATATATGTGAACTTGAAGGGAGGACTCTATCCACGACGTATATATGTGAACTTGAAGGGAAGGTTCCATCCACAACGTATATATGTGAACTTGAAGGGAGGGGTCCATCCGTAGCGTATATATGTGAACTTGAAGGGAGGGCTCTATCCATGGCGTATATGTGACCTTAACGGGAGGGCTCTATCCACGGCGTATATATGTGAACTTGAAGGGAGAGCTCCATCCACGGCGTATATATCTGAATTTGAAGGGAGGGCTCTATCCACGGCGTATATATGTGACCTTGAAGGAAGGGCTCCGTCCACGGCGTATATATGTGAACTTGAAGGGAGGACTCAATCCACTGTGAATATATGTGAACTTGAAGGGAGGGCTCCATCCACGGCGTATATATGTGAACTTGAAGGGAGGACTCTATCCACGACGTATTTATGTGAACTTGAAGGGAAGGCTCCATCCACGGCGTATATATGTGAACTTGAAAGAGGGGTTCCATCCGCGGCATATTTATGTGAACTTGAAGGGAGGGCTCCATCCACGGAGTATATATGTGAACTTGAAGGGAGGGCTCCATCCACGGCGTTAATGTGAACTTGAAAGAAGGCCTCCATCCATGGCGTATATATGTGAACCTGAAGGGAGGTCTCCATCCACAGCGTATCTATGTGAACTTCAAGGAAGGTCTCCATCCACGGCGTATATATGTGAACTGGAAGGGAGGGATCCATCCACGGCGTATATATGTGAACTTGAAGTGAAGACTCCATCCACAACGTATATATGAACTTGAAGGGAGGACTCCATCCACGGAGTATATATGTGAACTTGAAGGGAGGACTCTATCCACGACGTATATAAGTGAACTTGAAGGGAAGGTTCCATCCACAACCTATATATGTGAACTTGAAGGGAGGGGTCCATCCGCAGCGTATATATGTGAACTTGAAGGGAGGGCTCTATCCATGGCGTATATGTGACCTTAACGGGAGGGCTCTATCCACGGCGTATATATGTGAACTTGAAGGGAGAGCTCCATCCACGGCGTATATATCTGAACTTGAAGGAAGGGCTCTGTCCACGGCGTATATATGTGACCTTGAAGGAAGGGCTCCGTCCACGGCGTATATATGTGAACTTGAAGGGAGGACTCCATCCACGGTGAATATATGTGAACTTGAAGGGAGGGATCAATCCACGGCGTATATATGTGAACTTGAAGGGAGGACTCTATCCACGACGTATTTATGTGAACTTGAAGGGAAGGCTCCATCCACGGCGTATATATGTGAACTTGAAAGGGGGGTTCCATCCGCGGCATATTTATGTGAACTTGAAGGGAGGGCTCCATCCACGGAGTATATATGTGAACTTGAAGGGAGGGCTCCATCCACGGCGTTAATGTGAACTTGAAAGAAGGCCTCCATCCATGGCGTATATATGTGAACCTGAAGGGAGGTCTCCATCCACAGCGTATCTATGTGAACTTCAAGGAAGGTCTCCATCCACGGCGTATATATGTGAACTGGAAGGGAGGGATCCATCCACGGCGTATATATGTGAACTTGAAGTGAAGACTCCATCCACAACGTATATATGAACTTGAAGGGAGGACTCCATCCACGGAGTATATATGTGAACTTGAAGGGAGGACTCTATCCACGACGTATATATGTGAACTTGAAGGGAAGGTTCCATCCACAACCTATATATGTGAACTTGAAGGGAGGGGTCCATCCGCAGCGTATATATGTGAACTTGAAGGGAGGGCTCTATCCATGGCGTATATGTGACCTTAACGGGAGGGCTCTATCCACGGCGTATATATGTGAACTTGAAGGGAGAGCTCCATCCACGGCGTATATATCTGAACTTGAAGGGAGGGCTCTGTCCACGGCGTATATATGTGACCTTGAAGGAAGGGCTCCGTCCACGGCGTATATATGTGAACTTGAAGGGAGGACTCCATCCACGGTGAATATATGTGAACTTGAAGGGAGGGCTCCATCCACGGCGTATATATGTGAACTTGAAGGGAGGACTCTATCCACGACGTATTTATGTGAACTTGAAGGGAAGGCTCCATCCACGGCGTATATATGTGAACTTGAAAGGGGGGTTCCATCCGCGGCATATTTATGTGAACTTGAAGGGAGGGCTCCATCCACGGAGTATATATGTGAACTTGAAGGGAGGACTCTATCCACGGCGTATATATGTGAACTTGAAGGGAAGGCTCAATCCACAGCGTATATATGTGAACTTGAAGGAAGGGGTTCATCCGCGGCGTATATATGTGAACTTGAAGAGAGGGCTCCATCCACGGCGTTAATGTGAACTTGAAAGAAGGCCTCCATCCATGGCGTATATATTTGAACCTGAAGGGAGGTCTTCATTCACAGCGTATCTATGTGAACTTCAAGGAAGGTCTCCATCCACGGCGTATATATGTGAACTGGAAGGGAGGGATCCATCCACGGCGTATATATGTGAACTTGAAGTGAAGACTCCATCCACAACGTATATATGAACTTGAAGGGAGGGCTCCATCCACGGCGTTAATATGTGAACTTGAAGGGAAGGCTCTATCCACTGCGTATATATGTGAACTTGAAGGGAAGGCTCAATCAAGGGCGTATAAATGTGAACTTGAAGGGAGGGCTCCATCCATGGCGTATATATGTGAACTTGAAGAGAAGGCTCCATCCACAGCGTATATATGTGATCTTGAAGGGAAGGCTCTATCCACGGCGTATATATGTGAACTTGAAGGGAAGGCTCAATCCACGGCATATAAATGTGAACTTGAAGGGAAGGCTCCATCCACGGCTTATATTGTAAACTTGAAGGGACGGCTCCATCCACGGCGTATATTGTGAACTTGAAGGGAGGGCTCCATACACGGCGTATATTGTGAACTTGAAGGGAGAGCTCCTTCCACAGCGTATATTGTGAACTTGAAGGGAGGGCTCCATCCACGGCGTATATATGTGATCTTGACGGAAGGGTTCCATCCACGGCGTATATATGTGAACTTGAAGGGAGGGCTCCATCCACGGCGTATATATGTGAACTTGAAAGGAGGACTCTATCCACGGCGTATATTATGTGACCTTGAAGGGAGGGCTCCATCCACTACGCGTATATGTGAACTTGAAGGGAGAGCTCCATCCACGGCGTATTTTTGTGAACTTGAAGGGAGTACTCTATCCACGGCGTATTCATGTGAACTTGAAGGGAAGGTTCCATCCACGGCGCATATATGTGAATTTAAAGGTAGGGATCCATCCGCGGCGCATTTATGTGAACTTGAAGTGAAGGCTCCATCCACAGCGTATATATATGAACTTGAAGGGAGGGCTCCATCCACGGCGTTAATATGTGAACTTGAAAGACGGGCTCCATCTACGGTGTATATATGTGAACTTGAAGGGAGGGCTACATCCACGGCGTTAATATTTGAACATGAAAGAAGGGCTCTATGCACGGCGTATATAAGTGAACTTTAAGGGAGGGCTCCATCCACGGCGTATATATGTGAACTTCAAGGGTAGGCGCTCTCCACGGCGTATATATGTGAACTTGAAGGGAAGACTCCATCCACGGCGCATAAATGTGAACTTGAAGGGAGGGCTCCATCCACGGCGTATATATGTGAACTTCAAGGGTAGGCGCTATCCACGGCGTATATATGTGAACTTGAAGGGAAGACTCCATCCACGGCGTATAAATGTGAATTTGAAGGGAGGGCTCCATCTACGGCGTATAAATGTGAACTTGAAGGGAAGGCTCCATCCACGGCGCACATATGTGAATTTTAAGGGAGGGCTCCATTCACAGCGTATATATGTGAACTTAAAGAGAGGGCTCCATCCATGGCGTATATATGGGAACTTGAAGGGAAGGCTCTATCCACGGCGTATATATGTGAATTTTAAGGGAGGGCTCCATTCACAGCGTATATATGTGAACTTAAAGAGAGGGCTCCATCCACGGCGTATATTGTGAACTTGAATGGAGGGCTCCATCCATGGCGTATATTGTGAACTTGAAGGGAGGGCTCCATCCGCGGCGTATATATGTGAACTTGAAGGGAGGGCTCCATCCACAACATATATATGTGAACTTAAAGAGAGGGCTCCATCCACGGCGTATATTGTGAACTTGAATGGAGGGCTCCATCCATGGCATATATTGTGAACTTGAAGGTAGGTCTCCATCCGCGGCGTATATATGTGAAATTGAAGGGAGGGCTCCATCCACGGCGTATGTTGTGAACTTGAAGGGAGGGCTCCATCCACGGCGTACATTGTGAACTTGAAGTGGGGATCCATCCACGGCGTATATTGTGAACTTAAAGGGAGGGCTCCATCCACGGCGTATGTTGTAAACTTGAAGGGAGGGCTCCATCCACGGCGTATATATGTGAACTTAAAGAGAGGGCTCCATACACGGAGTATATATGTGAACTTGAAGCAAGGGCTCCATCCGTGGCGTATATATGTGAACTTGTAGCAAGGGCTTCATCTGTCGCGTATATATGTGAACTTGAACGGAGGGCTCCATAAACGGCGTATATATGCGAACTTGAAGGGACGGTTCCTTCCACGGCGTATATATGTGAACTTGAAAGGAGGGCTCCATCCACGGCGTATATATGTGACCTTGAAGGGAAGGCACCATCTACGGCATATGTGAACTTGACGGGAGGGCTGCATCCACGGCGTATATATGTGAACTTGAAGGGAGGGCTGCATCCACGGCGTATATATCTGAACTTGAAAGGGGGGTTTCATCCACGGCGTATATATCTGAACCTGAAGCGAGGGATCCATCCACGGCGTATATTGTGAACTTGAAGGGATGGCTACATCCACGGCATATATATGTGAACTTGAAGGGAAGGCTCCATCCACGGTGTATATATGTGAACTTCAAGGAAGGTCTACATCCTCTCTCCTTTCCTTACTCAGCCTGAATCAATGGGAGCGTTATTTGTCATTAAAACCATCGTCGCTTACTTTGTGAGTACCCTTCTGTTTTCTCTTAACTATTGATAGTGGAGACATGTCTTACCAGATATATATGAGGTATAATGTATCAGTTATATGTGTGGATTGATAGCACATTGGGTATACATACTCAATTTCTCAAATGTAAATCACGGCACTTATTGAATACGTAACTACCCGGTGTATTTGCAGTCAGTGTGTATTTTATTAATACTTTTTTGTGAATCGGCAAATGTACGAAAAATCGATCTAAAATATCATGTATCGGAAAAAAACGACCTTCTTTTCTTTAATCTAATCAGTTTATCAGTAGTTTATTATAAAACAATAATCATTATCAATGATTTAATAATATCTCAACCCAAAAATTTAGTGCGCAGAATGGTTTTTTTTCTGGCATAGCCTTCTACATGTACACTCAACATCGAAAGATTGGAAAGCCAAATAATTAATAGTCTTTCTGAGCAGTAAAACCAAACAGGCGATCAAAAATCGGCCATTGTCACTTATGTCTGAGGGAGGACAACCTCAGTCTTGATAAAAAAAAAATACATTAGCTAGGAAATCTAATAAAAACGTAGATATCAAAGTTAGTACACATGACTTTTCTGGAATAACCTTCATCTGGTACTCCCACCATTGAAAGACTGAAAAGCCAAATAATTGAAAAGTCTGTTTGGCGCAGTAAGACCAAAGGACCAAAACAGAACAATCTAATTCGGCCATGGGCATATATGCCTGAGGGGGGAGAACCTTAGTTTGTATTACAATTACATTAATTAGGAACTGTATAAAAAATGTAGATATCAAATTTTGAGCGCACGAAGCGTTTCTGGAATACCCTTTATCAAGTACTTTCGTGGTCAAAGATTGGAAAAACCAAATAAATTGGGTTTATTTAAATGAGGGCAATTAAACCATAAGACGTAAACAGGATGAGGGTTAAGAACCTTAGGTTTGATTAAAAAAAACCACTATATTTAGGAACTGTAAATCTGTAAAAATGTCAGTACCGAAACATTTAATTAATAAGAACTGATATGGATGTAAATGAACATGTGAGATTATTAAACTTGACATATAGAGAGACATTAAAGTGAAGAAACGTGTTTTTATAATTGGATTCTTGAAAATCGTACATCAGATACTACAAAATTACTCTAGAACAAATGCACAGTAAATCATCATGTAAAATACTGACTTAAGATTGACGCATGTTTTGATTGACAACATTAAAATGGTATAGTATTGATGGAGTCGGTAGGAGCAACAATCTACAAAATGTTCCCAATTAAGCAGGGATATTATTTAATCAGGAGGTCGGTGCTGTATGTCTCGCTCTTACAATCGAGTTATGTAATGCATTCGTCCTGTATATCCGAGGAATGACATTTTCAGAAGATATGAAACACGATTATGTCCTCTTCATTCACCGATGATTCCTCCTGGGTTTAGCTCGAAGTCAAGATATACTATAAAGAACAAGTTTTACCGTCGCCACCATGACTAGGTTAACCGTTACGGAGGATCTGTGTCACAAATAACCACGGATATGTTCCGTCTGTTGAAATCACAATCCGGTCCTTTCCCCATTCATCACTTATCACCGGATTTGTAACTAGATTACCATGACGGGTTTCACAAGTAAAACAGGTACCGCTTACCCTTCTAGAGCACCCGAGGTCACCTCCGGTTTTTAGTTGGGTTACGTGTTGCTAAATGTTTGGTTTTCTGTGTAATGTTTTGGAGACCGTTTTTTGTCCGTTTTATTTTGGCCATGTCCTTCTTCGACTTCCGGCTCCTGGTTGCCAGTTTGGTATCATCAAACTTTTCTTGATAATGCTTGTTGACAGATAAATCATGTTGTGATGATAAAATGGCAACGGATCTTTAACATAATGTTATGTTAGAAATGTGCACTGGTATGTGATCTCCAGCCAATTGGGAGTCTCCGAAAGAAATGTAATAGCCCCCTGGACAAGAAGTATTGAAAAAGCAACTTTGAGGTGACGGTTATGAAACTATTAAATCAAACAACGCTAAATGTCACACGGTACTTGTATTGTATTACAGTAAGCGATAGTCGTCAAAAAAGGCAAAACTACGAATATAACAGCAATTAGAGAAAGTCGACGTGACAATCAAGAATGCACATTAATGTCCTACATGTAGAGCAATGGTATTTTACAAACATATCCTACCGTCTTAGCTAGTAGTCAGTGCACTACGAGCATTCACTGACCCTGCTATTGTGCTGTTCATGATTGTGTTGTGTGGTCTTTTTGAATAAACACGAATCTGTGAAGATTTTTTTTATTGCTTGTTTATATCTGTGTTGTAGTTGGAGATCAATAAATCAAGAAGGAGATGGCTGGTATACTATTAACCCCGCTTCCTTGGTGTGCCTGTCCCAAACTATGACCTGGATTTCCAATATCATATGCCCTTGTATTTTCTTGTGTTCAATGATTTGAGGTGCAAGGTGTTTTTGTTTGTTTCGTTAATATTAGTAGAACTGTTGAACATTATTATGTCTCTTTACGGTACATAATAAATAAGGGTAATAACAAAATTACCGAACTCCGAACAATCTTCCAAAGGGAAATTCAAAGCTTATAAGTATATAAACAGACAAAATCAGTCAACAACCGAAAAACTGTGAAAACCGTAATGACCCTGACTTGGTTTAGGCATTTCTAAAGAAATGGTGGGTTGAATCAGATTTTAAAGCGCCAAACCTCCCGCTTTCATTACGGCTCAAAGGTTCCGGCTGTCACTATAACAGTATTTATAACAATACTGGAACAAAATAGGTAAAATAGTTGTCAAAGCAGTACCAAATTCAGTGAGGAGGGTGGAACATATATCGTGAACCACCTCCATCAACAACCCCGAGTCACCTGAAGTATTTTAACTACGACAATAAATGTCAAAAACACTTACGTCACACATTGATAAAAACAAATTTTTGACATTTTATGAAAATCCATCGTTTATTATCGTCTCTGCAGAGACGGAATATATTTCGACAAGATCTTGGTATCGGAATATAAACTTTTTAAGAGATCGAATAAGGCGAATCTTTTATAATACACAAACAGTTGTTTGTAGGAGGGTTCGTGTCTTATTTACGTTATTTTTTCTTGCTTGCACATAGTGGTGTCCAACACGTATTGTGTTGTGTGTTGTTTTGTTTGTCTTCGTCTTCGTCTCGGTATGCTCTAACGTTTACTTGCAAAATCCAGGATTCAAGCCCAGACGCTTAATAAGTACAGTAGCAATAATAATTATATCCAATGGAATGTAAAATACTCACTCATGCACTTATCACTTACCAATTATTGCATCATGAATATTTCATGAGACATATATGATTTCTTCTTTTATATGCCTTGAAATGTTCAATACAGCGAAAAGATTAATCCATTAGATAGAAAATTTTAATTAACAAAACAATTATATCGTACGATAAAATGATTAGTAGATCAAATGTGACCTTAGTGACTTTTACTGCGTTAATCATCAAATAGATTTAGAGACTTTAAAATTTAACATTCAAATTGGCAATTAATAATCCATATTAATGGATGTTTTGTCTTAATTAGTTTCATCAGGTACGCTAAATATCAAAATATTGGAAAGACAAATAATTTAAAAGTGTTCGGGTACAAGTAAACCAAAGGAACTGCAATCAGATAGCCACACACAGTCAAGATCGCGTATGCATGAGGAAGGAGAGCAAGTTTTGATGATAATTACATAATATATGAACTGTAAATTTCAATAAAAAATATATCTAATAAACCATGTTTAAGCAAAGTATTGCAAAAAAATTTCCACGGCACGGTCGTCTTCGTCAGTTGCAAAACATAAACTGCCAAAAGATAAAAAAAAACAACAAGACAACGTCATAACGTCTAATCGTGCTATTATGACGTCGTAAAAAACCATGTAACGTGTGTAATAAACCATGCATATGCCGAAACACTGACTACTCGGGAACTAATATTAAACCAGCCGTGGTATCAACCAAATAAGTTCCTGTGATGATATAGCTGAAACATTGCTCATTTGGCTTTAAATCACTGACTCTCTTGCTCGTTTGAAACGATGTATACTACCACTTACTGTCCTGACTGTTTCACAAATATGTGGTGAGATTAAGCTAGTTTATGGGCCAAAATAATAAAACATGAAGGTAAATGGTGGTCGTATGAGCGGACATTTGACAGTAACATAGTAGATAAATGATGATAAACAGGGTCAATAATATACATTATGTGTAACCATGGTAACGGTCTACCGACAACCACTGCTAGAATCATGTTGCTCATTTGAAACCCTTTGTGGTTGTTTTTTGTGTGAAGACGGATGACTTTTCATTCCGTAATTCATAATGTCGCATACTAACGGTGTTCGGTTCGTCTTTATCCCCAATTGTTTGTAGGAGAGCATATACCTTATTTATGTTATTTCTGTTTGTTTACATATAGTGGTGTCTTGACTTTATGAAACATGACGGGTGTCTTATAAGAAGCAGGAACTGCTTACCCTTAACGAGCACCTGGGTTCACCCCTGGCTTTTGGTGGGGTCCATGTTGCTCATCTTTTTAGTTCTCTATGTTGTTTTGTTTGTCTTCATCCTTGGTCTTGTGTTCCCAATATTGCCAGTTTCTGTGGATTGTCCATTCATGATTGCCCTTTCGATTTCCTCTAGTGTGTGGGTTTTTTATATATTAAAACGAATTAAAGAGAATAGCATACTACAGTATATCTTATTTGAAACGTTACGGTCACAAAAAAATAGAGGATGATTCGGTTTAATAAAAAACAATATGTAATTTCCATGTTTTGTAATTAGTTATCGTCATTAAAAGACCATTGTTATGTAGTATGACACTTATTGTTTTCCTCTTTAGGGCTCAGATTTCAATAAATTCATTATCAAACAATTTCATTGTTCCTTGATTAGCACAATAGTCACCAATTCAAATCTCCAATGACGCCATATGAAACGTACTGTTTGTTTTAAACGCCCCTGATGACCAATATAAAATCTGCTGATGTCCAGAGATTGAATATTACAAACAAATATAATGACACGTTATATTTCCCAACCGGGTGTTGATATATATTGCAACGTAAGATTCCAGTGGTGTATAATTGATATATGTCATTATAATTGAGATATGTATTTGTTAATCCTGCACTTTCTCTTTTTGAGCAATCAAATCGATTGACTGGGTGATTTGGTTAATATTTTTATTTATCATGCATTGGTTTTATTAGAACAGTTAAATTAGATTGACTGGATCACTTTTTATTATATACAGTCAAATCTTTATTAACCAATGTCATACAACATATAGGTATACATATATTCAATATTTACAATTCACAGTCACTACCTAAGATATATTTTTGCTGGTACTTGCTTCATGTTGAGCAACAGTCAGAAAAGGTAGCAGTATGATCGCGGACTTCATTAAGAACACCATCAAAAAACGATGAGAACGACGATTGTTTCTGCCCTTTTTTAGACAATTTGGCAGTTGGCTTGAACTTTTTCACGTTGCAGGATAAACACAATATACGTACGTTGTCGGAACATATAAAATTCATATGCACTGGCTGCGAAACAGGACAGAACAGCGAGTTATTCTACCTGTTTCTAAAGTTGGTTCTACTAAATCATATATTTTCCGACAATGCACAAGTATATTGTTTATATATTCGGTCATGATCATTGACCAATATATAGTTTTTCTGCTACCTGATTCATGTATAACGAACGGTAAGAAACGGTAACAATAACAGCATGGACGTGATAGCAGACACAATTGGTATTATAGTGGAACGAACGTGTTTTAGTCAACACTCAAATGGACAATTTTTCTTTTGGTCGGAAATGACAAGTCGACGGGTTAAAAATATATAATTGAAATAACTTTCATATTCGGAATACGTGCCGTTTCTGGGTTTTTTTTTCTTAGAATTCAATCACTATAGTTCTCACTGTATTATAAATATGAAAGAAGTGGTCAATGAATATGATTATTACGGTTTTCCGGTTGTTGACTGATTTTGTCTGTTTATATACTTATGAGTTTTGACTTTCCATTTGTAAGATTGTTCGGAGTTCGGTAATTTTGTTATTAACCTTAATTATTACATGTCGCTCTCATCAAATTCGTCCATCATCAACATATGAAGAAAACATCAAGATCGTGGTACTGCATAATGCCATTCAAATAAGACGAGACGTTCCCCGACAGATAAGACTGAGTTCACTCTGCTTTTAATCTTTAATATGACAGACCTTGAAATTAACTAATTCATAATATTCCGCACTGTCCCTCAGACTTGTCAGCTACAAGGCTATTGAAATTCAAATCGCCTTTATATTCAAGACATATATCAATAATGAAGATAACATTTGTATGACTAGAAAATAATAAAGTAGAACCTGATTTATTTCAATAAGGGGTTGCTTTGGTCGTGATGTTCGTATGACAGTTGGATTTACAACTACCTAAATATGCAATCAGTCAATTATCACCACTAAAGTTGTGCGCTCGAATCCCGATACAACATTTTGTGATAAAAGTTTTTCAATGATTTGTAGAAGGTTGCTGGTTTTCTCCGAGTAAGCATGTTCCATTAACCAGTATTATTAACCATTAGGTTGTATTCTGAATACTACAGACTGGTTTGTATTTATACAGCAAGAACATTATTTTGCTCCAAAATGCTTTGCCGGTCTATTATGGCTTTTAATGCCATAATGGACCGGTCCATTATGGCTTTCTTCAAAAAGAATGATTACTTAAAAAGTTCAAAATTTTCAAACAATTTCAATATTTCAAAAATTTCAAAAAATCAATAATTTCAAAATAATTCAAAATTTTCAGAATATTTCAATGAGCTATGGCTATGGTGATTAACGTCACTTTTAAAAATATTTCAGTTATATGGTGTGGTCAGTTTAATAAGTGATGACACTTAGTAGTATTTAGTTCTTTATACATGTATTTATATAATGAATAACGGTGTCATTTACTTAAACTAAGGATCTCCTCTCTCAGACATAGGTGACCTTAATTGACTTTGGCTATCCTAAAGTCCCTTTAGTTTTCTTGTTCAAAAAGATTTTGGCTTTGAAAACTTTTGACTGAGGGTACCTGATACAGATTATTCCAGAAAAGCTTCGTCACTGTAAATTACCAATACAGTTCGAGTATTACTCTTAAGGCGATTATTTCATTGAGTTTTGGACACATGTTTCCGGAGATCACCATTACAGGGTTTGTTAGATATGTTTATTATATAGATATCGATGAAATACCGTGATTTCCGAGTTAAATAAAAACGATAATTTCACTAGTGAAATTACCATTTTTATTTCACTCTCGCTATATTTCGCGCCATTTCGTTGTCGACGTCATATGAAGACTTCCAGTTTGAAACGTAAAAATAAGACGTTATTTGGCTTCGTGTACGCTTCAATTTGGATCAAATTTAACTAAAATAGTATTTCAAGGTAAGCATTTTAATTATTTTATTGTCGTGGGTGGGTGGCGCCATGTTTTTTGAAGCGATACACATTATGGTATATTCCTACGCTAAACACGTAATATAGTGCAATTAAACTCATTTTATATTAAATTCGATTCGAAACATTTTTTTTTATCTATATAATAAATACTATAACTAATTGACGAGTTTCATTATAAAAAATATGTCACTCATGACCAAATAACGTTGTAACTCATTCATGCGCTATGCGCATTCGTGAGTTACTGTGTTATTTGGTCATATTTTTGATAATGAAACTCGTCAAATAGTTATAGTATAATTATTATCGAAAATTACAAATTAATAATAATGTAGTTATTATTAAAGGTTCTCCTCCCCCATGCATAGGTAACCTTAGTTAATTTTAGTCATTCTGTGTCTTCTGTGTAGCGTTTTTTTAGTGTTCGTGTTTTATATTGTCAACTGTATAGCGATTTTAGTGCATCTGCTGTATAATAAATGACCCATTTCCATGTGACCTTCACCAGTGTTTTAAATAACACGCCACAGCTTGTGTTGATGTGAGTGTTCTAAAAATAGCCATCCAATAGCCATAGGTGACATAATACCCCAGTTCAGATATCTTGCATAATATTCCCGATTTGCGATAACTAGAGTTATCGTTCTTGAATCGAGTTATCTTTTCCTGACAGAGGGTATGTACACAATCGGTTACATAACTTAGGAACGTCACAAAAAGTTTTTAAAAAAATTGAAAAAACTATGTATTCTTATTCAAATAAAATCCGATTTATTGGAATTATTTTATTTAGCTTTTTATATTGGTAGATTCTATGAGATCTTAATTTTATTTCATATCCTGAATGACCGTAATAATTAATAAATTCAGTGTTTTATATTCAAAGATGTAGCATTTTCTCGAAAATCGGTTTTGCTGTTAAAATTACGGACGTTAATAGCGATGTGTGCAAAATTCATTCCGATTTACGCAGTGGAATCATTTGTTTTATTTCATTTTACAGGGGATTATCTTAATCTTGAAATGTTCAAGATATTTTATCTGCTCGGAGTCTATTAAAAAGATGTCTATTTTTGCTTGATATTTAGTTTTTGTTTTCTTTTTTTCAAGAGATCAATGCAGATTCCCATAAAAATTCGGACAGGCTCCATTCAGGATAAAGAAATTGAATATTTTACCTTTAGTTATATACATGGTTCATGACTATTCATTCCTATTCATTCTTTGGTTCCACTGCGGATTTTGTAATAAAAAAAGAACATTTAGGGTTTTTACCGGATTTGGCCATCTCCAAACGTCAGAGACGTCAGGTAGAAATATGACCGTAGAGTTAGACAGCCGGCATCCGCTCCTTCCAAAAACTGGATGGGGTAAAATGAAAATTTTGCAGATACAAGTACTTTCAATGCTGGTGTAAAGGAGAAAAACACGAAAACACACAAAATTACAATTGTTAAAAATCAAAAACTTGCAACACAAAACTTCCTTTTTAACACAGGGGCGGATCCAGGGGGCGCACCCGGCGCGCCCCTCCCCCCCCCTAAAATTGGAAAAAATATTATTTTTTGGCGTAAAATCGTGATTTTTCACACGAAATACCCCAAAAATGTTCGCGCCTCCCTCCGCTCGGCGCAATTTTTTTAAGTGCGCCCCCCTAACTTGAAATCCTGGATCCGCCCCTGTAACATGCATATAAATTTTCCCTTTGGTAACATATAAAGACTTTCCCTTTTATGGAATATGCTTAAATATGATTTTATGAAATATAGGCATCGTCTGCTTTATTATAGAGTTACACTAATTTACATCAGGTACACCTTATATACCACAAAAAAGAAAACAAAACTTACAAATGTGATCATTGTACCATAGCCGTGATCGTATAGTCACTGCTTCACGACCCCTGCAGATTTACACTGAGAGTGCGAATCCTATCGGAGCAGTTTTGTCTTGTTTTGTTTTGGGTTTTTTTGGGGGTTTTTTTTGGTTTTTTGGGGGTTTTTTTTGTTTTTTTTAGGAACATAATGTGTTTCGTTATTAATTTCTGTTAAAGTGATAAAAATGGAGACTATATTTTAATATATTACGAATTTAGTTTGTTACACATATTTTCATTGGTTATTCAACCCTGAATGTCAGCATATATTCGGAAAACAGACGGGGTATATATTTTCAGTCCCCAAAAACGATTAAAACATGGACGACAAAACATTACGCTTCACTGAATCAATGGTATAATACGGAATAATAAATGTATTTTTACCAAATTAAATGCTGATTTTATACTCAAAACGGCTGCATGAACAAAAAATATTACAACGGCTAATTCCGTCACAAATACCTGATCGATTCAGCAAACTCCTATGTTCCACGGCTGTACCATAACAAATAAACAAAACTTTGAGCCTTGAAAACTTTCGACGTCATGGGGCCACACCAAGGTTTTATTTACATGTTGTTAACATTTAAATTATTGAAACTGTTTCGCAAACCCGTTGTTTTGTTATGTGACATATTAATGTTATATTTACAAAGTTCATAAAATTTACTACATATGAAGCTGTATTGATTTAGAAATTTAGTACAGTATTTTCCTTCATGAGACACCCCATACATGAAATATGACGCGACGCATATTTTGACGTCATTGAAGAATGACGTCAAAGGTACGGAAACGGACATCTGGAGATACGAAAAATGAAAATAAAAGAGGCAAATTTATTTAATACAGTTGGATGTTGTATTTAAAAAAAAACAATGGTTAAATCCGTAATATATCTGTTATTCAATAACATATAATATTAAGGTCTTTTTTTTTTTTCTTTTTTTTTATGCATATTGTAAGAATTGTGATACAGTAGATTTGTATTGATTTTTCGAAAGCCGTACAACGCATATTTCCTTACATATGAAATCATAACACGAATGCAAGCTGTTAATTTCATATTTTTCTTTATCAATATTTTCTGTCTGGTTTTTTTTTTCTTTTTTCTTTTTTCAAACATCACGTAAACCGTCATAATCAATAAAAATAAAGCAATTGAGCAGATGTCGTTTTTATCGTAAGCAAATCATCAGAGCTTTTTTTTTATTTTTTGTTTTGTGCTTGGTAGTTATTTTCTTAAATCTCAGGGCAGTCGAGAAATCACATCGTCTGCTATGTTTACTAATTCGCATTTTATCCCATCACTACTGTATTACGTAATAAATTTACTTGACTAAATGCGGGAGCACAGTAGTCATGATCGCATTGACGCCGCCTTGCGATAGAATGGATAGTTCTAGAAGGTGGTTCGAATCCCATCAGTCCTTTTGTTTGTTTGTCTACATTGTTAAGCTTAGCTTCAGAACGGCATTTTTGGCTGTAATATTATGAGACTGTAAATGCATTTATTGCAAAATAACCTATTTGTCGTCAGTACTTAGACGGTATCCGAAAACATGGGTAGCGGTCGAGAAGTGCATATGTCTAAAAATACATCTTTAATATGACAGATAAGTTTCAATGGACAGAGATGCGATCTCCAAATATACCATTGTGTTTTAAACGATAGACCGATTGCTTGTTCTTGCTATATTAAAAACAGAAAAAAGCCGCGTTCGTGATCGTTTTATTTCCTATTCAAAATATTCCAGACGAGGGACATTATTCATTCAGAAAAAAGTGGGATCTGCTTTGACGGAAACCGAAAATTGGGATTTGCTTGTTGACTGTACAAGTCGAGATGGTCGGAAATTGTTAGATGCAGGTGTTCACTTATCTGATAAGCGCACATTGTTAATGAAGACGCACATACCGTTTCAAACACAGTACACAATATTCTAACAAATCCGCTTCTGCTTTTACAAATGGTGAAGAAACAACAGATTCTATTATTTCTAAAATGCTTTCAAATTTATCTTGCCTTGTCTTCGACCGCTCGAGTGTAATGAAAAAAATCAAATACGCTTTTTAATGAAAGGAGAGAAAATCTTTTTAAAAAAAAATATTCCCGCTTTCAGTGTACAAGGAAAATCGCGCAGTATTTCCGTTTTGCAGAAAAATCTGGTGACAATCATCCAAAATATTTCAGAAAGTTAATTATGTAACATGTTCAGTGGTATGAAAATACAAACTTGGAGGTATTTGTACAAAAATGTTACAAATCCAGAGAAAAATATGTTTTAAAGTAAATAACTTTTTTTTATGGAATTTTAAAAAAAGGGAATGTCGTGTATATAATTTTCTTTATTAAAGTTAAAGACTCTAATGAACTCTCTATAGTAGCTCATTTTTTTTCATTGTCATCTGACCGGCTTTTTAAAAGATACGTCTCTACATCTTTGTCGGAGGGTAAGCTCATTCTTGATACCACTGATTTTTTCATTACATTTCCGTAGAAACTGTACAAGTTCAGTCTTTTTTTTAAAGTTAGGAAGACTTCAAGTGTTGCCTTGGAATCTATGTCAATTAATTTCATATTTTTTCGCACTTATTATTTATTCACTCAATTTATTAAAAACCGCCAGGAAAACTTTTGCAACCGGAAATGCTATATACCCACTGCCAAGGACGATAATTCAAATTACGAACGATAACTCCATTTTCCGCAAAGAGGGAATATCACACTGCACACATGATACACGTTACAGTATAATTGTATGCAATATTTTTGCCATTTTCTGCTGCTTTATTTTGTTTTATTATTCTTTCGGCATTTAATTTTAAACGTTTTTCTTCAATTTCAGCTTCTGTTGTAGCAAATCTTTTATAACCTTGTTTTACTTTTAGTGATAATAAATGCACTCAATACACAGCATGACCTAATTCTTGTGCTTGGTCATCCTGTCAATCAGGGAGAGGCGTGTCTTTGATGAAAATTCATTGATATAACCCACGTGGTTACGTTTTTGTAAGTAGAAATACGGGGTATAAATAATTTCGAGCGCAAACATCGGTGTTTGTCCTCGCTGCATAAACCAATCACCGTTTAGAAAAAACGCTACGCAGAAGACAATAAATCTTCACATATTCAAAAATAATTGAGCGTACATGATTCAGATTATCACGAAACGTGTCGCATGCACTAAATTAAATATCTATGCGTTTTTTTATTGCAAAAATTAAATATTCGGTGTGTCCAGGAATCTGTTACATCCATGGGTTGGATCGTGGATAAGTGCTTATATCGTATCTCACCACCATTTTTGTTTTTAATTCGTAGCCCGTAGCATGGCGTGTTCGATATACATTTATGTGATCAAGTTTGTCGATGATATATGACAAGGTTCGTTGATATATTCGGGTCCTCCAACTCCTGTTTCTTCCAATGAATATAACTGGCCACCAAGTTATAACTGAAATATTGTCGAAAATGGCATTTACATTCATAATTTATAGCTAAAACGGAAATAGGTTTCTTCGAAAAAAATATGAATACCATGTTTTTAAATACTGTCTCAGTCAGATAAATAAACCCCTAAGAGGTGTGGGTATCGATTTTGGAACTGTTCCGAGAGTTTTCCGTTTTATTTATTCATATACAATTCAATTCAATTCAAATATTTCATTGGATAACATGCATAAATTTAATTATCCAATATCACAATTATAATGAATAAATGGACAGTTTTAGAATTATCACAAAATTTTGAATTTCTCCTAAGTAAAAATTTTGTCCACTAAATTAATTATTTATTCTTAGTATTATACTTAGTTATTGAGGGAGAGTACTTACATAGGCTATGCCTGATGTGCAATCCCATTGGATAATTAAATTTATGCATTTTATTCAATAAAATATTTGAATTGAATTGATATTCATATATAATGCAAATAATACGTACATGTCAGACACTTTAATATTAAACACAGCATGGGGTATTCACCCTTTTAGCACAAAAAGGAGAGCTTTTACATGTGGGTTTTTATAAATTGTATATGCAATACTGTAAAAGAAATGAAATTCCTGGTTCCCAATTTTGGTCGATTGTTCACAAAGGACATATTCGTTGGTTCTTAATATCGTGGATTCCTACATCAGTCCCCCCTCCAAAAAAAACCCTCCGCGAAGCAAAATTTTAAAAACAAAAACAAACAATTAAAAATTAAAACAAAACAAAATATCAAAATATAGATAAATTGTTTTTGGTATAAGCGGCATTCCTGTAAACAGAATGAAAAGTCATAATTCGTTGGAGTCGTCATTTCGTTGTTGGTTTAGCCTCGATATTGATGAAATTTGAGTCCCCATGAATAAAACAGTTTTTCACAGTTATGCAATGATAATTACGCAAGTATTTAAAATTCGTTAATCTATAGATTTGTAGAATTGACGTATGAAAATGGCGATGTGGTCGATCTTGAGCCATCTGCCTTGTTTTTCTTTAGAAAAAACATTTTCCTGTTAAATAGGAGAAATATCAATGGATTACTAAAACTATTTATAGGCGCAAAAACAAACAATGTCGAATAAATGATCGTCTCGTCTCCTCCAACCGTAACAACATCGTAGTAATCCAAGAATGCTGCAACAATAATAGGTGTCCAACATAACACATACGCTGTAAAATAACATAGAATAGTTCAATGATAAGTATGTTTTCTCTTATTTTTTAAATGATGTGAAACTCGGATGTGCCGAAAAGTAATTAATCTAATTCAGAATTTCAATCAATCATCATTTCGATTCTATTGAAACAAAACTCTCGTTTTTTGTTTGTTTTTTTTTGTTGTTTTTTTGTCGTTTTTTTGTGGGGGTCAGTTTTATAGGTGGAGGAAACAGGAGTACCCGGAAAAATCACCGACCTGCCGCAAGTCACTGACAAACTTTATCACATAATGTTGTATAGAGTAAACCTCGCCTAGCGTGGGATTCGAACTCACAACGTTAGAGGTGATAGGTACTGATTTTTTTGCATAGGTAGTTGTAAATCCAAGCACCATGCGATCACGCTCACGACGACCCACTTCATAAATATTTATATAGCTGATCGTTTTATGGTACAAATAAATTACACATTTGTTATGTTATTGCCTACAGTAAACTAGAAGAAATCATTTTGATTCTGGCATATTTTGTGTTCCATTATTCCACATCTTGTACATAAAACTGCATTTATATCCTCTGAAAATATTCCATTATTATGTTAGAAAAATCCAAAATAAAAATAAAAAGAGCAGTGGGGTACAATTATATGCGAGAAAAAGAATGCTATTTCAGTGGTGTATTTGAACATTTTATTCTTGAATTATCTCTCTTTGGACACATTCATTGCATGTTATTGAGAGTTCAATATAAGCTTATTACCCCTTTGATATCTTCAAACTTTTTTTTTTATTATAGATGTGTTATTGATTGTGTGAAAATGAACAATGGACTTGAGAAAAAAGGTTTTCTAATATTCAATATCAATCTAAATACAAGGTAAAGGAAAAACGATCACTGTTGCATGGCATTTAAAATAGTGTAGATTACCACTGCAGTATTGGTAATTCCATGTACATAATCTGTTTTTGTATTGTTCATCTTCAGAATGTTTATGGTAGAGTTATGCTGTTTAATGCCACTCTCAACAAAATTCATTTATATACATGTAGTGGAGCAATCAGAGTTGTCGGTCCTTACACTATCCAATCTCTGTCAACGCCTAAAAAGTAGCCTCCCTTTGTATTAAACTGGTTTCCTTTTTATAAAATATTACCAGTGTAATGTTCAGCAACTATAGAAGCTATTACAACAAGGAACCAGAACAGCGCTGTATGACTGATCACCGTATAAAAAATAATCCCTTATCTTCGTTTGAAAATAAACAAAGAATCTTCTCAAATATTAGTTATATGGTATTATTTACATATTTTACAATATATGGGTTTATTATAACTGATTTATATCAAGTTACCCTTTAATAAACGGATTTTGCCAAGTTTCTTGGCATATAGGCGTTGACAGAGATTGTAGAAAGTGTAAGGACCGACAACTCTGGGTAGAGATTGGTAGTGGAGATCAGTTTTATTGGTGGGGGAAACCCGAGTACCCATGGAAAACCATTGATCTGCCGTAAGTCACTGACAAAAACTTTATCACATAGTAACGGGCAATGTATATTTATAGATATATATGCCAACGAATGTAAACGAATAGGTCGGTTATTAGTCATACCAAATTACCTAGTAACTTACCAGTAACTACGATAAACAAAAGTTTAATTGTTTTTTATCTTTGCTGTCGTAATAATTCTGTCTTTTGATTGGATATTACGGGTATTATCTATAATACATAACATATATAATAAAATATCTAGAGTAAGTGATTGATTGTTGTTTAATCCCAATTCAGCAATATTTCAGCTATATCATGGAGAGAACAAGTTAATTTTCAATGAGATGATGATGAGGTCCACTTTGTACTAGACCAACACGCTGAGTTTGATGTTTTTAGTGCTCTCTCACTGAAACAACAGTCCGCGGATGGATATGTCGCCCAGCTAGGACACATTATCCTGATTCCGAGCCAACCAAGTCTTTGCTCTTTCTCCTTAATGATGCGTGCTTAGAGGAGAAGCAACACATACCAATGTTATAGTCTTTGATTCGACGCGATCGGAGCTCGAACCAACGATCTACCTCTAACCATTACGTCACTGATGCAGATATATCAAAACATATATTTAATTACAAACACATGGCTATATAAATTGAATATGGGGTTTCCATGCAAGCAAACAAACTACTCGGAAATAACACAATAAAATGTGTAGATTATATGATTTTTTTAACTATTCGTACTGATTGTTTTGGCCATAATTCATAGATCTATTAAAAGTAATACTTTATATGTTTATCATATATAAATCTGCCCATGCAGTCACCTGTATTAAAAGGTCACCTTTTTTTTGTTCTGTCATAGAAAATTCCATATGAATTGAACCTCTTTTAAGAGATCACCTGTATTCTAAAGTCACGTTTTCTTTGTCCCAAAGGTGACCTCTTAATACAGGTTTGACTGTATATAGACTTTAAGCATATTTTATTGTCATACAAAACAAGACAAATGGATAAGACACAAGTTGTAAACTTATGAAGTCTTCTCCGGTACGTATATAAACATTAGCAATGACAATATATTACAAATTACAGATAATTTGAATAACTACTATAGCAAAAATTTAAGATAACATAACAGGACAAAAACAGTTCTATTGGTTGGAATATAAGAGACAGTTTTGTATAATATTTTTCTTTAAACACAAATACGGAAACGTATATACAAGGTCGTTGTCGTCTGATGTATATTCAATATATAAATTTAGTGGACAAATCTTTTAGAGTTAACAATGTATTTTTAGACGAGCAAGAACAGTTTAGCGTTTTTGTCGTTCACAAAAGAGGCATTTCCAAATAATATATTTTCGATGCTTATATCAAAACTCAAATTACTCATGCCACGGAATACTTGTATTATGTGTTTAGTATACAGTAAAACCCCGCTTTATTGCCCCTCGATTCACCGCCAAACTCGCGTATCGCCAAGAATTTCTGCAGTCCCGTTTTCCGTATGTAGTAATAACCCCGTTAAAATGCCAAACTCGCATACCGCCATCCGCCACGGTAATTAAAGATCAAACGGTCAATTTACTGTTATTTAAACCTCGATCATAATGCCAATCAATAATGTCACACCTCGGTTATTTTAGAAGTGCCTGTCAATCAAGGTAAGTAAACAAGCAGTCAAGACAAATAGATATCGCTGTGAAAACAGTTAATTGTTTTCTTTACAATAAAATTTTACAACTGATTACTTTTCATTCTGAATAAAACTTAATAAATTTGTTTGTGTGTTCTTTTCATTTGTGTTGAAAATGTCGACGCCTAAGCGTAAAAGAAATTTGCTTGATTCTCGACAAAAGAGAAATTGTGGAAATTAAGAATGCAACGAACAATGAAACTTGGGAAGCAGCTCGACATCGATATATTGACAAATGATGTCCTCCACTCACCTCGACTTTCTGAACATTAATAAAGAAATAAGTACAAGCCTTTCTTTTAATGGGTTATAATCCACGTGAACATGTTGTGAATTATTTGATTGTGAATGCATGCGTAATAACGACAGAAATGTTTACATGTGAATAGATTTTAACAACTTCCGGTTATAGAAATCAAATTTACTGACGGTGACATGCTTCTAAGTGTTGTATAAATATTTTTCAATTAAAGTATAACACCCTTGCTTCAATAAACATATGTTATCACCTTTCTTTAAACAATTAATGATCAATTATTCATAAGTTAACTGTACATTTGCCCTAGGGACAGGATTAATCTTGTGACACGACAACGAGTGAGAAAAAAAACTTTATTGTTCTTTTTTTTAGTTGTGGTAAACAAAAATTGTAAATAAAATGGAGAGTAAATATTTGTAAGACGTTAAAACGAATTTAATATATATTAAAGGAAATTGCTAGTATACGGGCTAATAACGTAATTCCAGGAGATTTTTTTCTTTTCAAATTCGATAAAATAAATTCTGCTAAATTTACAAATGCTGAAATTTTCTACAACTGTCAAAATGAAACATATATATTATAATTGTAAGTGATAATACTCATTTCCGGTAAACTTGTAAAAATCAAACCGTCAGTCATTCCAAATTTAAAATCAAACTGTTGACTTCCGGTTTTCTGTCCTTACTCAGTTTATCGCCAAACTCGTCATAACGCCAAAATCTGGCTGGACAGATGATGGCGGTTTAACGAGGTTATACTGTATATATTACATTTTAAAAAGAAATGATCCACAGACTCGATGTAATTTCCAAAATCACAATTACAAGAGGTAATTAAATTACATCTGAATAGATCACATTTGAGGCTACTACATTTTTGACGTAAGCGAGCATGTAATATATTAGCAATTATAATACCCGTAGAAAAATATAATGGTGGTTTGTCAGGTATGTCATAAACTTTTCGTATTTCGTTTTTAAGCATTTGTTGGCAAGGAGAATTTCTCAAGTCTGTTGGTAGATTGTTCCAGAGTCTAATAGTACTTGGGAAAAAAGAACTTTGATATAAACTAAGCCTTCCTGAGGGAATTGTGAGGTTTTTAGAGTTTCGTAAGTTATAGTTATTGGTTTGACCCATCGTAATAGGTAATAAATCTTGAAGATAATCAGGTGATTGGCCACTGACTATGTCATAGAATAATGAGAGTTTTCTTTTTTCACGCCTAACTGAAAGTTTTTCCCATCCCGTTTCCTTATAGATAGAGAGTATACTCGCATAAGACGTTAAGCCGGTTACTATACGTGCGGCTTCAAGTTGAATTTTTTCAAGCCGTTCTGAGTCGGCGAGAGTACAATTATCCCAAACCTCTCCTGCATATTCTAAAAGTAGACGAATAAAAGTTAAATACATAGTTTCAAGGATATTTCGAGATACCTTAAATTTAAGTTTTCGCAGAACTGCCACTTGTTAGGATGTTTTTGCAATAATAGTATTTATGTGGTTTGGCCACTTACAATTTGCTCTTAAAGTGATACCTAAATGCTTATGACATTTTACTGGATAAATTCTAGTGTTTTCTATCCAGAAGAACAAACCAGGAGGTGTGTCTCTAGTATTAAAATAGACAATGTCAATTTTAGTAGGATTAAGTTTGACTAACCATTGTTTGGACCATTCTGAAATATTTTTTAAGTCAGTATTTACCATGTTACATAAACTATTCATTTCATACGATATTTCTCCTATGGATGTGTCATCTGCAAACAATCTACACAAGCCTATCGTTTCATCAGCATATATGCTTCTCGTGGCAGAGACAAGAGACCTACCCAGCATTTCCACAAGTAACTGATATGGTGAACCAAGTCGATGTGGAGGGTTTCCATGTCATAATGGGGAAAACCTAACCATGGACCTCAGTGGCTAACGTGTTCCGAGAGTATCAGGATCCAGGTACATTTAATAAATTATTTCGTAGATTTTGAAAACGAGCAGACGCATTATTTCTCACTTTTGAGACAGACCAGTTCCTATTTTTAGCGATGTGAGATTTTCTTATCTTGCAATAGTGCAAGACAAAGAAATCACGTGCGTTTTACCGGCAAATGCATGCTGTACAGTTTATGTCTACTGTCCCCCTCCCCCCCCACGCAAATCCTAACAAAAATACGGAACTGCTATTTTGATTGACATGAAGGGGAAATAACTCACATTGTTTACATGATGCGCTGTTTACAAACAAACACGAAACTAAAAACAGCTGATAAAAGTGAGAAATAAAATCAAACACCGGCAAAAAGTGCAAGACAGGGAAATCTCCGACACCCTTCCCTGTCTTGCACTTTTGTCGGTGTTAGATTCTATATATCCCCTACAAAATGTTACACTATCCCTACATTTTTCCCAGTGGCAGTCTAAAGACTTTGTTCCTGTTGTCCCATTTATCTTTTATTTCTGAATAGTTTTTAGAAATTGTTGAATATATTCTCGTCCTTAATATGCATGATATTACTGCCACTGGACGTTAGTAAGTAACAAACCATTAACTATTGTTGATTAGAGAACGTGTTTTATTTCCTTAATTCGGATTTCACGGATGTCCATAATATTCTTATAGTCTATGAAACGTGAGTTGTATTTTAGATCATAGTTTTACAGTTTTGGGGGATTTTCTGTTCGAGTCCGTAGTATTGCAACGAATTTAATGCACTTGTTACCCGTGCTAACGAACTTTCGAATTAACATTAAAGTTCATCCACGCTCTTACAAAAGTCTTTATATAGCTTACGTCATGACAAAACCATTCAGTATTCAATAAAACGTTTGTTATTTTCAACATGTCCAATAGTGTTTCCTCACATAAAACCTGCATTCATGATTGGACAATGCTTGTTTCTGTGACAATGATTGGTCAATATGGACAAACTAGCATGAAAATATATGTTTTAATAGTAGAAACAATTCACTTGTATTCTCTGCATGAAGGCAAGAGAGACCAGAGTTTTAGTGGGGTTCGTGTTACTCGATCTTTAGTTTGATGTGTATGTTTTGTAGATCGTTGTTTGTCCATTTGTACTTTTTCTTTCGGTCATTGTGTTGTCTGTTCTTCTTCGATATACGGATTCTGATTACCCCTTTGGTATCTTCAAACTCTTCTTACAAATAGTGAAAAAAACCCAGAAAGTAACCCACTCTCTACCCTTCAAACGAGGGTCAATCTGCGTAGTCATGCATTAGTCATTTGAAGCATTTTGTTTAATCCCGATTCAATGTTGACAATGCTTTTAAAAATAGCACATATAGCCTAACCTTAATCGAAGAATTTTATATACGTGAATTGATTGATAAAACGAAATGATAAGACTAAGGTGAATATCCTTCAGGTATGGTTAACCTTAGACGTATTTTAGCCACCATGTTTAGGCCTTTTGGATGTCTTGTTACAAAATACTTGGAAATTGTTTTGGCTTTCCAACTGTTTTACCATGAGTGTGACTGGTGAATGTTATTCCAGAAACGCCTTGTGCACACGAATTTAGATTTCTACATTGTTATCTATATAACATGTATGATATTACTGTATTATATACAGTCAAACTTGTTCATGCAGTCACCTCTATTAAGCATCCACCTGTATTAAGAGGTCACCTTTTTTTTGTCCTGTCACAGAACATTTCATATGAATTGAACCTCTATTAAGAGGTCACCTGTCTTATAAGGCCATTTTTTTTTGTCCCAATTGTGACCTCTTAATGCATGTTGACTGTACTTATAGTTGATAAATCATAACAGTTAAATGAAATGTATTATGCTTCTTCCCGAGAGTACCTTAGTCGGCTGATATAAAATAATATATTACACGGTACTAGAATATATCATATCCCGTTCTGGGACTTTCCGTAATCGGTATCACATTGTAATTCATCAATTTCCGGAAATATTTTATTGTGCAAGTATATGACTTATCAGCGGGTTTGTAACTAGATTAACACGCTGAAACATAGAATGCAACAATAGAAAAATATCCATAATAGACATAGCATACATATTTGTTCCACTCCACTTCAAACCAATTAAACAGGGTTTCTGGTAAGATGAAAAATAATCCGACAGCTATATCTGAAATGATAATGAAATAACACATTTTGCTTGATTGATTGAATGATTGATTGATTGATTGATTGAGTGATTGGGGCTTAACGCCAACAGTAGCATTATTACGACTATACCGTGGTGGGATCAAGTTATATAAATAATGAGAAGACCTTTCGACGTAATAGGAATCATTATAGGATTAAACCCTGTTTTTTCAGGAAATTATCTATGTATAAACTCTGGCAGCTCACTCACAAACTGAATAAAGTCCAACGGACTTTATGTAAATTTTCTGAGTGAGCTGCCGGAGTTTTTACATACATAATTTCCTTAAAACACAGTATTTAATCCTTATAATTCTTATTCTTGGACATCGTGTTTGTTTTCGACGCTAAATACTAATAATTCTTGGTAGATTAATTTTCATATTCCTAGTCCGGCAAACGGAAATGTTGATTTATAAATTCCTTTCGAAAGACGTAGAACAAGTGACGATATCCAATCGGATTACAAGTTATTGATAAATTCTAGTAAGAATAGAATTATAGCAAAATATTAGTAAGAAAGGCTAAGGATGTATATGAATATGATTGACTATCCTCCAGCGTTACACCTAGACACACGTTACAGGGGCGAATCCAGGATTTCAAGTTAGGGGGGCGCACTTAAAAAAAATGCACCGAGCGGAGGGAGACGCGAACATTTTTGGGGTATTTCGTGTGAAAAATCACGACTTTACGCCAAAAAATCATATTTTTTCCAATTGCGGAGGGAGGCGCGAAATGTTTTGGGGTATTTCGTGTGAAAAATCACGATTTTACTCCAAAAAATTATACGGGTGCGCCCCCCTCTGGATCCGCCCCTGCATTAATGTAAATGAATAGCGCTTTTATTGCTGTTTTACATTTCACAGTCACTGTAGGGTCTTCAGTGATGATTATTACTCATAATACCTTAAAATGAATGTGAAACTGGCCCTCGCCTGCAGTTAAGTGGTACCTCTTACATGTTTTGATAAAGTACCATCTGTTATTTGTTGTATATAGTTGTATTGCCCCGTACGATGCGAGATTATCAACAAGGAAACACAATACGGGTGAAATATTTTGACAAATACCGTCATAGAATGATTTTGATTGATTCATTGGTGTTTAACGGCGTGATCATATTATACACATTAACTTGCAAAAAATAACACACTGTCAAAACAGTTTCAAAATCCAATAGAAAGATTGTAAAAAGAGGCTCATTTGATATCCCTAACACAAATACATGACCTCTCACCTTCATGGCAAAGTACATGCGCTTCAAGTGGCGGCGATAAAATAGTCTATGCCCCCCCCCCCCCCCCCCCCACCCCGTTCTTAGTGAATATAATGTGTGTAAAACTATGTTATGAGAATTAGGGATTAAAACAAACAAGTCTTGATCAGCATTATTTTGTAGATTGGTTTGGTTTATGGTGTTTAACGCCACTTTCAACAATCTTTCAGTTGTATCGTGGTGGTAAGATTTATTGTTGGAGGCAACCGGAGGACCCGGAGAACACCACCGACCTGTCGCAAGTCACTGTCAAACTTTATCACACAATGTTGTATCGAGTACATTTTGCTATGATCAGGGTTCGAACTGACAACTTTAGTGGTGATAGACACTGATTGCACATGTTATTTTGTAGACTTTCCAGACATCTACATTTTAATGAATCAATCAATTTAAATCCCGGGCACGTTTGTCACTTAGTATTATATTACAGTCATGTCTAGAAATTAAGACCTGGTTCTACGAATAAAATCGTAAAACAATGCCAACATTTTCAATTAGTAGGGATTATTCATAAATTCAACAGCTTATGTTTTCTTAATTTGCATTGCCTACACCTACTGTTTAAGATGTTAACATTAACCTTTAAGAAAGATATATACGGACATTTAATCCTTATAAATAACCAATATTATTGCAGAGTACTGTGAAAGTACTTTTATTCGTTGGCACAACATTTCGTGGTTTCTATCAAATGCATTGAATCATATGTTTTTGAAATCGTGATTACAAGCATTACAGGCCACAATCAATGGGAAAATTGTATATCGTTGGATTTTTATTTTCGTGGCTTAAGTGGATTACGAAATCAGCGAATATTATAACCCCATTATTAATAATGAATTCACAGTATTATAAATATAGATATTGGTCAGCTTTATTTAGCCTTTCCATACTTTTACGGCGAATGCACAGGCATTTTGTACTTTAAGACAGTCACATTGCAGTAATATTGTGTTTATCTCGCTGAAAATAAACGCTATAGAAAACCGAAGGGGCAATCAAGAATGGGACAATCCAGAGACACCTGAAAATATACATTAATTTTTGGACTGTTATTATTTTATATTAAATATGAATATTTTATGCAATTATTCCTTGCATACCCCTTTTAATTTTGTTCTGTCAGCAGGAAAAGAACTGATTTATAAAAATAATTTACCAAAGTTCAACGTATAAAATTTGGGAATTGATACAAGAAAAAAACCTTGTCAGATCAATGACTAAAATAACACTAAAGTTTATTCAACCACTGTATTAGTACTCGAATCACATCAATGCAGAACAAAACTTATTGTGTGACGTAAAATTGTTTTTGACATTTGATTCACTGGGTTTGGTACTGCTTTGACAACTATTTTACCTATTTTGTTCCAGTATTGTTATAAATACTGTTATAGTGACTTTCCCTTTGTAAGATTGTTCGGAGTTCGGTAATTATGTTATTACCCTTATTCTTCCAATTGTCCCATTAAAAAATAGTATTACTAGAGAACAACTAAAGACCAAAAAAAAGAAATTACCTGCAAAAGTTAAATTCTTTACAAAAAATCCCATTCTAGCTCTCTTCTTATTAACATACAATAGTACTATAACTAAAATGTTGAAAACAACATCACCAATCAGAATACACAATGAAATCCACTTCAAAGAATTGTAGAATGGCTACAAAATATTGTTTAATTAGAAAAATGGTATTGTAATATGAACGCATGTTATTGATTGACTGAGTGAATGATTGTCGTTTAACGTCATATGAGCGATATGACCGATCGATTCACAACGATAATATATTTACAAAAATAACACATATCGGTGATTAACGCCACTTTCAACAATATTTCAGCTATATCGTAACGGTCAGTTTTATTGTTGGAGGAAACCGGAGAAAACCACCGACATACCGGAAATCACTGACAAACTTTAGCCCATAAAGTTGTATCGAGTAAAACACAGAACTTAAATTGTGAACACAGGTAACTGGACAAAATGAATAAGGCGACACCCACAACAACAGGATACAATGTATGCATTTCTGCTTCACTAGTGGCACCCGTCGTGTTAGTGCTAACCCGCCACATTTTTTACCACGTTCCAAGCAAGGATCTGTATTTCCAACGTCATATGTCATAGTCCTTTTTGTCTTCAGCGAGTTCCGATACGAAGAGAGGTGAATGTTTGTGTTGTTGATATTGGAGGAATCGATGACCATCAATGTTCAAACTCTCTTTTCTTTTCATAATACAATTTTAATTACTAAATTGACTTTGTACAAGCCATGTTGCAGATAACTACTAGTAAATATATCAAACTTACCCCTAGGTCTGTTTGATAACCCGTTTTATTAAACTTTTCATTTTGTAACGTATTAAACGTTTCATTTTGTAACGTATTAATCTTTTCATTTTGTAACGTATTAAACGTTTCATTCTGTAACGTATTAAACGTTTCATTCTGTAACGTATTAAACGTTTCATTTTGTAACGTATTAAACGTTTCATTTTGTAACGTATTAAACTTTTCATTTTGTAACGTATTAAACGTTTCATTTTGTAACGTATTAAACTTTTCATTTAGTAACGTATTAAACTTTTCATTTTGTAACGTATTAAACGTTTAATTTTGTAACGTATTAAACTTTTCATTTTGTAACGTATTAAACGTTTCATTTTGTAACGTATTAAACGTTTCATTTTGTAACGTATTAAACTTTTCATTTTGTAACGTATTAAACTTTTCATTTTGTAACGTATTAAACGTTTCATTTTGTAACGTATTAAACGTTTCATTTTGTAACGTATTAAACGTGTCATTTTGTAACGTATTAAACGTTTCATTTTGTAACGTATTAAACTTTTCATTTTGTAACGTATTAAACTATTCATTTTGTAACGTATTAAACGTTTCATTTTGTAGCTCAGTCCAAGGAAGAGTTGTGTTGATATGGTTCATTGTTGAAGTCTTCGATGGTTAACCACTTTAAGAACCTAACAGCAGGGGCGGATCCAGGATTTCAAGTTAGGGGGGCGCACTTAAAAAAATTGCGCCGAGCGGAGGGAGGCGCGAAATTTTTGGGGTATTTTGTGTGAAAAATCACGATTTTACGCCAAAAAAATCATATTTTTTACAATTTTAGGGGGGGCGCGCACCGGGTGCGTCCCCCCCCCCTGGATCCGCCCCTGAACAGGATTTAGAAGTAACACAATTAAAAATAAAACAAATACCACCCTCTCAAAACAGTTCAAAAATCCAACCGCAATGAATCGTAGAAACAGACAAAATCGATACCCCTTACGCATGACCACTCATTCTTCTGGCTTGGTACAATAACTACAATAAAACGTGGCGGGGATAAACGAGTGGCATGGGCTCAAACAATGATTGTTTACATTGCAATATTTACATCGATTGACAGCGGAGGGTTGTGATATGTGTATACATAACGCGCCATTTTCAATAGTATTTCAGTTATATTGTGACATACATACTATTTATATGGTGGAGGAATGCAAAGTACCTTGTGAAAACTATCGATCTGTGACACTTCACAAATTAAAATTGCATCGGGTACACATGGTTTTATATATATATATATGTTGTATATTGCTGTTCAAAACGTATCGATGGTGAACTGGTGCGCGCCTCGTGTGCCATATAGGTCTTGGGTTCGAGGCAAGTTCGGGCCTATCCAAGACTTTAATATTAGTATGTGCTGATACTGCGCTAACCTAGCAACATTTTGGAGTAAGAGCAGAGTGGTTGGCTTGAAATAAGCATAATATATCCAAGTGTAGAGACATGTCTACCCGCTGACTGTTGTAGCAGTCACATCATATATAAATAACATTAAACGTGTTGGTCTAGTGCAAAGTGGACATCATTATCATCTTATCAAAAATTGACTTCTTATCGCAATGATATTGTTGACAAATTAAAGAATAATCACTCTAAATTGCTGTTGATGTTTATATTATCGATATATACTGTTTAATCCATTATTTATACAATAATTAGTAGGGTTAGAGTTATGGTGTTCAACGCCACTTTGAACAATATTTTAGTAATACATGTATCATGGCGGTCAGTTTTACTGGTGAAGGAAAACCACCATCTTGTCGCAAGTTATGGACAAACTTTATCACATAATGTTGTATCGAGTACACCTCACCATTAGCAGGATTCGAATTTACAACGTTAGCGGTGATAGTCACTGATGACAAAGGTAGTTGTAAACCCTACTGCCATACGACGGCCCCATGATAAATGGTAACATATGTTATTAACAAGAGGGGCATTTTTATCGCTACCCATTGAATGGATGAGCCGTCCTAATTTCAAACCGTCATAAAAGCGACACACTGTAATCAACGGATATATACATACACTGTATTCAGAGGTCGATCTCGTTGGTGAATATAGACAGCTTACATAATCTCCCAACTGCATTTAATCCATTGTAATAATGTGTGTCCAAATACACATCAACATGATAATGCATGGAAAGCACAACGCGTATTATCTCACGGAGGAAAAATGGCCCATTAGATATTAAACCCATGACAAAAATACGTTTTTATATTTTTTGCCGCATGTCTGATTATTTCTTCTTTTTATTACATTTAAATTAAACAAAGATTGTATGACTTATTTAAACATTACTATTGTTATAATGCAGAAATAACTGAACCGTGTTAACTTTTAAACAATTAAACATTTTAATTTTGTTTATTTTTCAATAGCGAAATAACATGCCAACATGATAACTTATTAAATTGTGAAGCTATTAATAGGTAATCAACCCAGTATATGATTTCCTTATGGATGCTTATTTAGTAACCTTCCTGGGGAGTGCGCACATGGAGTGCAATATCCTACTTTTTCAAATCTTTTAGATTTTAGATAAGATCCTACTTTTTTCAAATCTTTTAGATTTTAGATTTTAGATAAGATCCTACTTTTTCAAATCTTTTAGATTTTAGATTATACATTTTAGATTTTAGATAAGATCCTACTTTTTCAAATCTTTTAGATTTTAGATTATCTATCTGCTAGATCTATAACAACCAGTGTATATACATATTTTATGAGTCGTTTTATGTGACTGTGATAGGAACTTTTATAAATATTTATTATACGCGTCGCTATATATTATGGTGGTGAATTGACATATTATGTGTTTTATACTGTGGTGATAGTGACTTTTATGTATCCTAGATAGTGACTTTTATATATATATATTTTACGCGTCGTAATTATTATAGTGGTGGATTAACCTTCCTCTTATATTGAGGTGTGCCTTGATTGGCAGAAATTCGTCTACGGATACAGATACAGAAGGCAAAATCATGCATGAAAAAAGTCATTTAATATTTTCATTTAATTTAGTACTGAAAGAGGTATGTTGCTTACTGATGAATATGTACATTAACGATTTGTTAAATGTTATCTCTTCTTCTAGACAACAATTAAAACCCATAGACAACATACCATACTCATATATATCTATACATAGGCCAATAATTGGAAAACAATATTCAAATTGAATAGCCACACGAGAGTGTCATATTGTGTGTTTAATTCAGCAACATAATATTATACAATACAAACAAAAAGATGTATGCCCTTCAATTATCTGTAGTGCAAAAAAAAAACTTTTTGAATTGTTGATATGGAATTTTTTCCTCGAAACAAGATAAAATTTAACCATAAGTCTCGATGACGCTTACTTTAAACATATTTTATTGTGAAACAAATACAGACAATGTTGGTTACAAGGACACGTCAATATCTACTTCCCTATAACATGAATAGGAAAATTCTGTAAACTCCTTCTCACGATTTTTCTTTTATTTTATAAATTATAGCATTATTGTACAGGTTAAATCAATTACTATTGAAACAAAATAAGTTGCCCGAATTGCGAGATAATCAATTTTGTTTTAATAGTACTGTATATTATACTTACAACTATTTCACTTGAACAGTTGACTACAGAACGACAGGGTTATTAGGTTTATTAATTAGATTCCTAACAGTGTATTTGTGTATCACATTTCATTTCTTTGCATTAGCATTAGGGGGAAAGGGTGTATTTTACTCTTATAAAAAGATTTTAATGCTACATTTTTGTAACTGAAAAAAAAATGCACTCTGAAGGAGAATGTTTGTTCTGGAATAATTGTCCCTAATAAAAATCTGGGTAAAAAGAAGAAAAATCAAAACCATACATGTACAATACGCAGGAACACAACAAATTAATTTATACCTTTAGGCAGTAATATACAATTTTCAACAAACACAGAAAAGGAGCAAATAATAAGACAAACTTGTAACAATAAACAAATAGAATTTCTGTGTGGACAGACACCTTTTCAAGTAACATAGTTGGTACGTTATATCATTTAAATGGGAGCTTATTCAAAATAAATCCAAATACGGCTAATGATAACAAAAAATTAATAGCAATAAAAAATATATGTTTGTAATAAAAAATCTAAAGGGAACACATCTATGATTATTTTCCAAAATGTTCAACAAAAAATATTCTTCATCTGTATGATATGTCCAGTTTAAGGAAAGGAAAAACTTAATTGACCTTCCCTACATAGATGATCACAGATTTTATTTTTGAAACATATTTTCCTTTTCTCATTTTGTTCCAATTTTTAGCTTAAGCCACAAAAAATAAAATTATTCTTAGATTTTTAGATTTTTAGATTTTTATGTTTATCTTTTTGTATAGAACGCTGGGTTTTATGCAAATTCCCGATTTTTTTCGTAGCATTTCTGAAATTGTAATTCAAATCGTTTGACTGTTCATTTCAATAACATGCAGCTAACTAAAGTTATAAATAACGTTTTTACCTGGATTTGAATGGAATAAATCCACAAAAATAATGTGTTTTGCCTTTAGGTCTTTACCATTAAAAAGTTCATTTTGCCAAATAATTGTAATCTTCAATATACTTTCACATATTACAATCAAATACATTTGATAATTGGGATTATATAGTGTTCCGTGTATCTAGGTTAACAGATAAGACAAGTTTGTAGATGCCAAAAGGGTTATCGGAAGTCATAATTCGAAGACGGGTAGGCAATGCAATGGCCAAAGGAAAAAAAATGATAAACAGTGTTCTAAAAAACATTACACAGAAAACTGAAGATTGAGCAGCACGAATCCCACTTCAAACCTGAACGGAACTCTGTCGGTGTCAACTTCGAGTCTTTAGTTGTACACTGTACGGCAGTTCCAGGTTCTATACGATGACCCGTCAGTCTGATTGTACAAAATATTTGAATGCTACCAAAATATGTCGAAAATAATTTAAAATAGTAAGAAACCACTTTTCTTTATTTAACTATCTTTTATGCCATTCATAATACATCTGCTCAAAGTCTTTCTAAAATAAATGCTATAATTAATCCGATTGTTCTCAAATCGTTAACAGTTAATAACACTACACAAAGAAGGAAACTATTTTCTGTATAATTTTGTACCAAATAATTTTAAAGAGTGTGATTAAGGTTTGAAGATTGCCTAAATATAGATAGACCTATATATATTTATTAAACAATTTGTATGTGGAGGCGGTATCTTTATCATTCTATTTTGTTCACTTGGAGCTATATATTATATTTCCCTAAATACAGGTACTTTAAAATGTTGAAGTTCATCATACAGTATTGCAGTGTGAGTAACCGTACATCATGTACACTGTTTATGAAGATGTATCTCTAGGCTACACCAAGGGAAAGGTACATGCCGATGTGGCTTGTAAACGTCCGTTGTATGTCTTAATACATGTATGTTCATAATAAAACTCTTTTCTTATGACTTAAAGACTATACCTTTATTTTACATATAATCGTCCACTAAATCTACATTTCTAACAGGTAATACCACCCTGCGCTGTAGTAGTTAAGCCTTCAATGTTTGCACTGTCCAAGTTTTATAATTCGGTGCCGTCATTAAGTTTACGTGAGATACAAGCGTCTTGGTGATTCAAACGCACATGTAACCACTTATGGAACAACACCTTCATCAAACGGGAGGTGTGAATGATTCCTATTGAGTTTCGCGAACGTAGTGAGTGAAACGAAAGTCTTCAAATGATTGCCGAGGGAGTGTCGGGGGGACTATTTCACATCCCCGAAGATGTATCCCCCAGCACGTCACTACAACACTTGATGCTCTAAAATCTGTCAAAAATACTTCAGCAAAACAGTTCTATACAATATAACGTTAGGCATCCTATGAGTATGACAAGCAAAATCGATCAGGAAATCGGGTCAAAGAGCGATAACTCCGACAAAAAAGAGTTCACAAAGGAATTCGATTTTTTTAACACACAAATCCTATGGTTATTCTGAAAAGTGTATGCGCACGTGTGTGTGTCTGTGATATGGGAAATACGGGAAGGGCTTGCGAAAACAGTCATGGGACGCTCTGGTCACGTTTCCGGTTTTTTTTCCTTTTCTCTTCCTCTATTTGAGCTTGAAATTAGAGACGCAACCGATACAATTAAGGGACCGACCATTTAACCGGAAGAGGGGGGGAAGGCATGGTTTTTTGCTAAAAAAAATAATCTGATGCTGAATTCTGAGAAAAAAATACTTTGGCTGGGATGGGTACAGACAAAAATAATCTGAGACAGTTATTTTCACAATATGAAATAATGTTACATTAAGAAAAAAATATATACACACTGGCTCGCATCTAGGCAATTCCTACTCCATATTATAATACGCATTACCTTTCTTTTGCTATAATACATATATCATTTGTGGGATAAGGTATATGCGACATTATTATGCTTTCGGTAAATTTCTTCTGTAATATAAGTTCATGCGATATTTTGGCATATATCACAAAGAATTATTTAGCGTTGATATACTATGCGAAAATAGTACATCTACTATGCCAGTCTCACGCGGGGAAGGTTGGGTTTTCAGCTGTCTGTCAAGCTATATATAGCTAGTCCACGTGCAAGGGGGCGGATCCAATCTGCCAATATATCATAGTCGTCTAAGCGTTTTTTAATACTTGTTATTGTTGTTAATTAAATTTCAAACTTCAAAAATCTTTATATTTTTAAAGCCTTAAATGAAACAAAGAATATTCTCACACTTTCAAGACTATCTGATCCAATATATTAGTCACCAATATCAAGACCTCCTTTACTGTAATAGTTCTCAATATACTGTGACTACATATAACAGTCAGCATAATAATAATAACAATGTTGTGTTAGCAATGACTATACCATATAGTGGTCAGGGTCGTGCACTATGTCTTCAACCCTGACCCCTATATTAGCATAGTCATTACTAGCACAACATTATTATATAATTAGGTTATAGGGTTAAGCACATGAGATAACAGAATGAAGGTTATGACAAGAGAATGGAAAATAGAGTTAGGTACAGAAATCGTTAGAAATAGTACTATAAAAATGTGTTTTGTCCTCGAATATTCATTCTTCGGACTTGCGCACTCTGAGTTCGTTTTTAAATTCTGTGAAAAACAAATTAAAATGTATTTATATATTCTAACTTACACATGAGAAGTACATATTGCTACAATTCTTCTTCTTCTTCTTCTGTAAGTGCATAACTCATGGTTGAGTATAATCACACTGTTCATATGACACAATAAAACTGCCACGCCCCCCATATACAATTAAAATGTCCAGTATATACAATTAAAAACAGAAGGAGTAGTTCTATGGTACAATTGTGGTGTTGGCCAGGGCCTGTCGGAAACCCTCCAGGGAAGTCATGCTAGACAGTTGCTGAGGTAGTGTATTCCATGTCCTGTTAGCACTTGGGAAGAAGAAATACTGCATGGTTATTGTTCTGGTGTGTGGTCGAAGGAACCTGATGTTATGTTCTCTAGTGATGGCGCCAGTTGGAATGAGGAACGGTTCTGGTGGTATATCAACAAGATTGTGTACGATCTTAGATAGTAAAATTGTCTTAATACGTGCTCTTCTGAGCCTAAGTTCTTCCCAACCTAGTTGTGACATCATGCTGGTGACACTGCTAGTTTGTCGGTAGTTGTTCATGACAAATCTTACCCCTCTTCGTTGAGCTCTTTCTAGTGCATTGATGTTCCTCTGGGTAGGTGGATCCCAGACTGCAGCAGCATACTCGATCGTTGGGCGGACGAAGGTGGTACATACTCGTTCCTTAGCTGACTTGGTGCAAGTGCCGATGTTTCTCCTTAAGAAAGCTAAGGTGTTATTTGCTTTTTTAGTGATGGCATCTACCTGGGTGTTTCAAGAGAGGTTTTTAGAGATGTTAAGGCCTATGTATTTCGTAGAATCAACATGTTGGAGTATGTGTCCATGTATGGTGTAGTCATGGTGTAGTGGTTTACGTTTCTTAGTGATGGTCAATACTTCACATTTGTCTGGGTTGAACTGCATCTGCCACTGTTGTTCCCATTTGATTGAGTTGTCTAGGTCTTCTTGAAGTTGGGTACAGTCAGAGGTGGAACTGACCTTCCTATACATGAGGCAGTCGAAAAGACGGGTCTGAGATCTTGCATAGCCTGGCATGTCGTTGATGCATACAAGGAAGAGCAAGGGTCCTAAGACCGTTCCTTGTGGAACTCCAGATGCAACAGGATTTGTTGATGACGAATTTCCTTCCAGTTCAATAGTCTGGGTACGGTCTGACAAGAAATCCTGAATCCATGAGAGATACTAACGACAGTTGAAGGTCAACATGATGTAAAATTTAATGTCCGCGAATGTTATAACTAAGTTAGATGTATGGGTTATGGTTATGGTGTTTAGCACCACTTTCAATTTTTTTTTAAATATAACATAATGCTATATTTTTTAACTCGGCTGTAAACAAAACACATTAGACGTCCGGGTAAGCAAAAACATAATCTAAGGTTCCTTGTTTTACAAAAGTTCAGTTATATCATGGCGGTCAGTTTTATTGATGAAGGAACCCGGTGTACCTGGAGAAAACCGCCGACCTGTCGCAAATCACTGACAAACTTGACCACATAATGTTGTATCGAGTACACCTTGCCATGAGAGGGATTCGACCAATTAGATGTATAACGTATGTTGATTTTGTCTATAATGTTTAGCACCTTGGGATTTCTCACTTCTAAGCTTTTTAATACGCTCCCTGTTTGGGAGCGTTAATGGTAGAATTATTAATAGGTACTATGACACTTCAAAATCTTCAACAATATGGCTGTCAAACCGGAAATAAATTGAAAGAAAAATCACGTGACATGGTTTGGAGTTTTAGGTGGTGTTATTTTTAAGCTTGATATTTTGTAAACAGGAAGAACAATTACTGTTCTTCGGGAGCGTTTCAGGTTGCACCTACCTCATATTAGTTGGATTGGACGTATAAATAAGGCGTATGTAGCGGTTAATATGTACATACTCTCCTAAATATATTCAGAGGGTCTGTAGCGCTCGAGGAACGTGTCATTCTGCACACACGACACCTACAAATGTCGAGGAATTAAAAAATTCAAACAACAACAATTCCCAATAGAAGCCAAGTGTCCAGGTTATGTGAAAAGGTTAACATTACGTGTTCCATGTCATTTATAACAATGAAACGATCGCGACGATATTCGAGGACGCTTTGATATTAAAATGAACTCTTGTAACCCATTAAGATGTGTCCAACATCAATTCCCTCCACACAGAAGTAATCAAAACAAGGTTAGTTCTTAACAATGAAATACTCGAAAGTGTGAACTGTAAGGTCAATCACATTTGATAGATGTTTATAATGGCTGTCAAACTGTTGTTTGTGGAGATGTACATACTATTAGTATTGGTTAGAGGAAAAGTCGACATTTAGCGTTTCAACTTTGCTTTGGTGTCAGGACAGAACCCTTGATGAACTTGTATTCTGTACGTTTTCTATATGAGCAGTCAAACTGCATTGATTGGATATTATTTTGTTATATATTGTCATAGACCAAAATATAACTTTTCTGGTACCCTTGTCACTTGTTTTCTGTTGAGCTTTCGGAAACTAGTTGTAAATCCAGTTCACCTCCTGTTGACAGCAAATATCAAAAGGGGCAATCAATGGATAATTGTATAATTTTATTATGTAATTCAAATTATAAACGTCGATGGAATAATGTGATTTTTCTGCAGGGAAAACACACGATTAATGCAGTGTCTTAAAATATACAGTTTATGTGTATTCGGCGCAAGACTGAGGAAAAGCTCGGAAATCCTCGCCTTTACCCTCGGTTTTTAAACGTCATGCACATAAACTTTATATTTTAAGACACTGCACAGATATTGTGTGTTTATACATCTTTCAGATATATAAACCGCATCTGTGGTGTAATGGTTAGCGGCTCGCCTCTAGTGTGGTAGCTCGTGGGTTCCAGCCCTGATGGGGTCAGACCAAAGTCTATAAAATTTGTATGTGTTGCTTCTCCGCTAAGCACACAGAATAATGAGAAAGGACAGATATTGGTTAGAATGGAATCAGGATATTGTATACGAGTTTAGCGACATGTCTATACACAGACTGTAAGTGAGCCAACACTATAAAAATCCACCTAAACGTGTTGGTCTAGCACAAACCGGACCTAATCATCTCATTGAAATTAACGTCATGGTATAGGTGCAAAATTGCTGAGTTGGCATTCAACAACAATCACTCACTCACTCATGCAATTATCAATGTTGGTAATATTTATTACAGGGAAAAAGACGTCGATGTCTAATATATGGCACACACTACGAGTTTCTATAAAAACCCTCATCATATACACTCTAGGTCTGAAGTCTTTCTGCACTAAACTATTTCCCAAATATTTCAAATAAAACCAATGGACGTCGTGGTCGTGATCGCATGGTAGTTAGATTTAGAATTACCTATGACATATGTCAATATCACCACTAAAATTGTGAGTTCGAATCCCGTTATGGCGAGGTGTACTCGATACAACATTATGAGATGTTTGTCAGTGACTTACGACATGTCGGTGGTTTTCTCCGGTTTCCTCCACCAATAAAATACCAACACGATATAACTGAAATATTATTGAAAGTGGCGTTAAACTCCATAACCACTCCTATAAAACCATGATTTTTTTTTAAATTCTTGTCATTTTCATGACATTCTAAGCATTAATAGCAGCAATACATGTCATTTCTTCTTATTATTTTCATATAATTTTATTTCTATTTTTCCTTAAAACATGATTTAAATACCACATTTAAGATGTCTAGCTACTTTATCATATAAAATAGTGACGTCGAGAATTTACATTTGTGCTTATTTTAGGGGGGTGGGGTTAGGGTTGTGATGTTTAACGCCACTTTCAACAATATTTCATTCATATCGTGGCTGTCAGTTTTATTGGTGGAAGAAACCAGAGTACCCGGAGAAAACCACCGACCTGTCACAAGTTACTGTCAAACTTTA
The DNA here is from genome assembly GCA_963680875.1 of Bathymodiolus brooksi. Lineage (NCBI taxonomy): Eukaryota > Metazoa > Mollusca > Bivalvia > Mytilida > Modiolidae > Bathymodiolus > Bathymodiolus brooksi. Next base: position 76,255,728 of record OY804589.1, read on the forward strand.
TCACATAATGTTGTATCGAGTACACATCGCCTGAGCGTTTTTCGAACTCGCAACGTTAGTGATGATAGGCACTGATTGAATAGGTAAAAATGGTTGTAAATTACAGTTCTCTAAAAACAAAATACGAAAAAACTCAGATTAATTATCATTACAGCTGCTTTTGACGGTGATTTTCTTTATAATCAGATAAGAAATGACTTCAGGAAATTTTTTTTTTTAAATAAGTGGTTTTATATGAAATATATAGGGAATTATCTTAATGCAGAAATACTTTTGATCCATGAGATTAAATGTGATATATATTTTCAGAAAAAAATGACGTTCCTATCGCTGTGCTGATAAATAGCCTATATACCTGTTAGCAGGAATGATATAAACTCCATTACATAATGTAAAATGTGCAAAAAACCGAACAAACAGCTGAAGAAAGGAGAGTTTCAAATATTTTTATTTGCTAAATTTAAAACGACGCACATCATCAAAACAGGGTTATTTCTTAACAATGATATACTCAAAAGTTAGAACTGTAAGGTCAATAATTGTTCTCATAGATGTTTATACAGGCTGTCAAGCTTTATTTTAGATGTACATAAATAAGTTCTTGTCATTATACGTTTATAATTTGTTTTTGGTGCCAGCAAAAGGGAAAAACCCTTCATCAATTTTTAGCCATCTTACAGTTATCAATGTTGGTTATATTTATCATAGTAATAAAAACGTAGATATTTAATTAAAATAACACGATGCATTTCCTGAATAAGGGTTAGGGGATTATGGTGTTTAACGCCACTTTCAACAATATTTCAGCTATATCGTGGCGGTCATTTTTATTGATGGAGAAAGGTCGGAAGTCACTGATAACTTTTATCACATAATGTTGTATCGAGTACACCTCGCCATCAGCATGATTCGAACGCACGAAACCGAGAGGAACCCAGGTGCTGGCGAATGGTCAGTATTTCCTGCTTCTTATAAAACACCCGCCATGCTATTCATTTAGTAAAATCCGGTTAAAGTTTTGCCGGTGATAGATGAAGGGAAATATCTACATAATATGGTAAAGATCTATTGCCATTTGAGAAATGACTTTTTCGCAGCAATCACATAGTTCGTGATGCCTATCGTAGGGTTTTTGTAGCGATGACTTCAACTTATGTGCAACGTAGTCTTGTTTGAGTAACACGTGCGTCAACAGCTGAGCTATATCCAGCAATATGTATTATGGTAAAATGTGAAATGTAATAAAGATTGTAAAGGGCATTACGGAAATTGGTATGTTGATGTATCCCTTGTGTAGATGTTAGCAGGTATATCTGTCAAGAGCTGACAATTCATAAGAGATAAGATACACCCAATAAACCAACGCTGTAAACAAATGTATATTTGCTCACCTTCTGAAAGAACAATTCACCGCCCCATTTTTTTTGTGGGCGGTTAAACAAATATTATGCAAACCTTTTAAGATAAAATACTAATGAGGCAAAAAACCAGTACAAGATGCATAATGAGCACAATTTATCAACACATTACAAACACCACCTAGGGAGGCTTAATTACCTTTAACCTTTAACATGAGGACACATTAATAATTAATTGTGAGTTAATGAAATGGCAAATAACATTATCTCCCCTGATTATCACAGGATGCGTTTATTACAAAGTTTTGACCTGATGCGTCTTGCAAAGATAGGAGTATATCTTAAAAGCTTGTATGTAATGAACACCGTTAATATGACGGGTCCCCGTGGTCAATATCGAATGGATTTGCACAATTTGGACCTATTTATAACTAATACAGACGTAGATATCTAACTTAGTATACACAAAGTGCTTCAGGAACAACCTTGGTTCATTAAATATAATGTTTACTGTTCTTGAATCACATAAGTATTATTCAAACTAAGGTTCTCCTCCATCAGACATGGATATCTTAGACATATTTTGGCTATCCTCTTTAGGCCCTTTGGTCCTCATGTTCCCAAAGACTTTTAAATTATTTGACTTTAAAATATGTTTTGGTTTGAGCGTACCTGATGAAGGTAATTCCTGTTGTCTTTGAGCGTACCTGATGAAGGTAATTCCTGTTGTCTTTGAGCGTACCTGATGAAGGTAATTCCTGTTGTCTTTGAGCGTACCTGATGAAGGTAATTCCTGTTGTCTTTGAGCGTACCTGATGAAGGTAATTCCTGTTGTCTTTGAGCGTACCTGATGAAGGTAATTCCTGTTGTCTTTGAGCGTACCTGATGAAGGTAATTCCTGTTGTCTTTGAGCGTACCTGATGAAGGTAATTCCTGTTGTCTTTGAGCGTACCTGATGAAGGTAATTCCTGTTGTCTTTGAGCGTACCTGATGAAGGTAATTCCTGTTGTCTTTGAGTGTACCTGATGAAGGTAATTCCTGTTGTCTTTGAGCGTACCTGATGAAGGTAATTCCTGTTGTCTTTGAGCGTACCTGATGAAGGTAATTCCTGTTGTCTTTGTGCGTACCTGATGAAGGTAATTCCTGTTGTCTTTGAGCGTACCTGATGAAGGTAATTCCTGTTGTCTTTGAGCGTACCTGATGAAGGTAATTCCTGTTGTCTTTGAGCGTACCTGATGAAGGTAATTCCTGTTGTCTTTGAGCATACCTGATGAAGGTAATTCCTGTTGTCTTTGAGCGTACCTAATGAAGGTAATTCCTGTTGTCTTTGAGCGTACCTGATGAAGGTAATTCCTGTTGTCTTTGAGCGTACCTGATGAAGGTAATTCCTGTTGTCTTTGAGTGTACCTGATGAAGGTAATTCCTGTTGTCTTTGAGCGTACCTGATGAAGGTAATTCCTGTTGTCTTTGAGCGTACCTGATGAAGGTAATTCCTGTTGTCTTTGAGCGTACCTGATGAAGGTAATTCCTGTTGTCTTTGAGCGTACCTGATGAAGGTAATTCCTGTTGTCTTTGAGCGTACCTGATGAAGGTAATTCCTGTTGTCTTTGAGCGTACCTGATGAAGGTAATTCCTGTTGTCTTTGAGCGTACCTGATGAAGGTAATTCCTGTTGTCTTTGAGCGTACCTGATGAAGGTAATTCCAGAAACGTATCGTCCGTACTAAATGTGATACGTTTTTATTACTATCTCTGTTTCGATACTTTTGCTGGTGGACTATTAGTCCCCGGGGTATCATCCGCCCAGTAGTCAGTGGTTCTGCACTGTCATGGCTTATTAGTTATTAGATATATTATTTATCGAAATTTACTGTTCTTAAATCACGTCATTATTATTAAAGGTAAAGTTGACCCTCTCAGGCATAGGTGAGCAGATTTTGACTATCCTGTTTAGACCTTTTAGTTTTCATGCACCCAAAGCCTTTTAAATTATTTGGCTTTAAAATGTGCTTGCTTTGATCGTACCTGATGAAGGTTATTACAGAAACGCACTAATTTTGATATCTACGTTTTAATACAGCACATGTCGTGCTTCAGGAATAACCTCCATCAAGTACAGTCCTAGTCAAATGAATGGACAGCAACCAAATATCTTTGTAAAATCTTTGTGTGCAAGTAAACCAAACTGCCTATGCACTGGCCACTGGGCGGATAATATATTCGAGTACTAATTGTCTAGCAGCAGTGGTGTCGACATAGTGATAGTAAGAACAATGTTCCTATAACATTATGTAGAGGCTTATTCTTTACAATGTGAATTAAATAAAATAGTGTTATTCTCCAGTTTCCTTGTGGTGAATTGTCTCGTTTATGTTTATGGTGTTTAACGCCACTTTCAACAATATGTCAGCTATATCTTGGCGGGCAGTATTGCTGGTGAAGAAAACCGGAAGTACCCGGAATAAACCACCGACCTGTCACAAGACACTGACAAACTTTATCACATAGTCTTATATTGAGTACAGCTAGCCTGAAACATGTCTGTGATGGGTTCTACTTGAATACACTGCTGATGTATCGATATTTTGGTATTGTGGTGTCTAAAGCGATTCCCCAGTCACGGTATTGTAAAATTTTGCGTCAATTTATATACGACAGCTTTATGTTATATCATAAAAATAAAATTCTAATTTTCATTTGACATTGAGGAAAAATGTAGGGGATACTTTCTTACTACACCTCCTACAATAATTACATATCAGTATGATAATGCTATATTTATTAGTTTCAATTATATCTTATTGTTACCAATAGAATGAGAGAAAAAAATATAGAGAAAAAACACACTGTCGGAACAGTTCCAATATCCAATCGACAAATCGCAGAAACAGAGGCAAAATTGATATCCCTAACACATATATAGATATACAATATACGTACATTGTCGGTAAATATAAAATTTATTTGTACGAGCTTTAGAAACAGGCAGAATAGCGAGCCTTCGGCGAGCTTTTCAGGCATGTTTCGCGGCGAGTACAAATGAATTTTATATTTAACGACAATGTACGTATATTGTGTTTATCCTGCAATGTCAAAAAAGTCGGAAAACTTGTCAGATTTAAACAAAAAGGACAGAAACAAGCGTCATTCCTCGCCTTTCATAAATGTTGTCAAGGGTGTCTTCTTCGTGGTCCGCGTTACAATAGAACCAGTTTCATACTCTGCGCCCTCCGCTGTACATAGCTACAGGGTACCAGGAAAGTTTATTCGTAGGCTGAAAAGTTTATTCGTATAGTACGAATAAAGCAAAAATGTATTTGTATAGCATATTTGTACAGCAAATGTACTGATTGCAGGATAAAACCAGTTACTCTCATGGCTTGGCACAGACACTTCAGTAGAAGGTTCCGGGGTTATATAAATAATACTAAAACCCTTTAAGATAAAATACCATTGAGGCAAAAAGCCAGTATAAGATGCATAATGAACACAATTTATCAACACGTTACAAATATCACCTAGGGAGGCTTAATTACTTTTAACCTTTAACATGAGAACACATTAATAATCTATTGAAGGTTAATGAAATGTCAAATAATATTATAATCCCTGATTCTCGCAGGATATATGTTATTACAAAGTTTTGACCAGATGTGTCTTGCAATGATAGACGTAGGACACATTTCAATACGAAGTTTTGAACTGGTGTGACATACAACGATAGGCGTATAATTCAAAGCCGATAATTAATTACCACCAGTAATATGACGGGTCCCCGTGGCCGACCACATATGGATTTACACAATTAGTACCTATTTCTACAATAAAGACGTAGGTGCTTCAGAAATAACATTTATCAGATACGGTCATAGTAAAATGATTGGAAAGCAGCCAAATAACGCTAAAAAGGGAGGAAAACCGCTTGTAGCAATTGGCTGTTGGCAATCCTCGTTAAATAAATGAAGAATTAAATTAAATAAAGTAAAACTCTTTGAGAGCATGTATATTTCGATCACACAATTCTCACTATTGGAATATTTTTTGTCGACAATCGTGTTGTCAGATTATAATTTGATTTCACAATTTTCTTGTTTGATTCCGGATTGTTTTCATTTCCGCCCGGATTGTAACTTGTTTTTTCTAAGCTCACTTATACATTTTCAGACAACCCTTGACTTGGATTTCTGTCGTGGTTCTTTTTGTTATCAATGATTTGAGGTGAGAGGTGATTGTTTCTTTTGTTAATATTGTTGATATTTGTGTCACAAATGACCACGGATATGTTCCACTTGTAGTAAACATCTCCCGGTCCTTTCCTCATTCACGACTTATCAACGGGTTTGTAACTAGATTAACACGACGGGTGCCACTAATTGAGCAGGATCTGCTTACCCTTCCGGAGCACCTGAGTTCACCAGTGGGGTTCGTCTTACTCGATCTTTAGTGTTATGTGTATGTTTTGTAGATCGTTGTTTGTACTTTTGCTTTTGGCCAATGTGTCGTCTGTTCTTTTTCGATATACGGATTCTGATTACCTCTTTGGTATCTTCAAACTCTTCTTGACCATCACTATTTAAACTTTCTTTACATAATGTTCTTTGCGCTTTAACTAACGACCCACAATGCACCAATACGTTCTAAAAATACTTTATTAATAGTTACATCAAATATATAAGCGTGCAAAATAGGAATTATCAACTCTAATTTTTTTACCATTATCAGTCACCAACAGCTGCTCACTGACAACTCTCCACCCATCACTCGTGAGGCAACTAACTGCCAGATACATCCTCGTTTCGTGGAAAATAAGTTATAAATATTTACCAATCAAAATCATCAATTGACATTGTCAATTTCCTTCTTGAGGTGAAAAAGCTATACAAAAGAATGGCGACTCCTGACAATGTTCATGGAATTCCTTTCTTAATTTATATACATTGATAAGCTCCAATTTGAATGGCTATAAAGACGGTCGTCGGAATTATCTAAGTGTTATAAATGATCAAATGACTACGAAGATTTTTCTACCAAGTGACCTACGCATGATGGGTGGACAGGAATCGGAGCGTGATCAGGTATGGGCTACCGAAGATGGAATCTTGCACATATTAATACAATAACTTCTGATATAACTAGAAAATCATCCCGTATATGCTGACACTAATTTCCTCATACAAATTATTCCAAACTTGATCCGATGCTAACTGGGACCAGCATCTAATCATATTTTCCATATACTCCTGGTGAAAGCCATATATGTACTATGAGTTACGTTTTTTCCCGTTTTTACATAATCCTTCTGCAATATGCTCATATGGCAGACTACTAGCGATGTCATGTATTCTAAGCACAACCTGATCTAAAGTTGTCATGAGGTTAGGGTTATGGTGTTGAACGCCACAGTCTTATTGGTGGAGGAAACCGTAGTACCAGGAGAAAACCACCGACTTGCCGCAAGTCTCTGACAAACATTATCACATAATGCTGTATCGCGTACACTTCGTCATGATATTTCAGACTTACTAATGGGTAAAAACGAATAATAAAGATGCAAACTCATGTCACTGTCAATTCGAAACGATTAAATCTACACCTACTATTACATTGCACCATGTTCTGGTTTTTTCCCCAAAACGTTTAGTACATTAACTTCCTCAATATAAATTGTGTGTGCTGCCAAGTACGGACTCCCTTCAACAAGTTGAAGAATATGTCGCTGAGGTATATATGACCATTATCACTCCATATCATAAAACACATTCAGTTTTATATGTGAACTACAAGAACAGATAATTGGGTATCTCTCGTAGAAGATCTATAATATAAGTGAAGACCTACGTTGACAAGTATTTACTTCAATGAACACTTCAACGCGCTATGATACATCAACTATAAATGTAGTGCGTCCATTTTTGTCGTAGATACCGGTTTTGATTCACAGTGTATGAACAATTATTGTCCATCCATCTTCCTGTTTTCACAAACGGAACATTGGACGAGCAGACATATTTTTTTCCCTGTTTTATGAAGTCATCATGATTGTAATAATGCAACACAAATTATAAACTACCTTTCAATAGAGTGTCTAAACGGGTTTCATTTCCAAAGTCTGAAGGAGTGCAAATTCCACGTTTCATCTTCCTTTTACGAAACAATTTTCGATTGAAAATAAGAAAAACTAAAGGATTTACCAGACTGTTAAGTGGTGCAAACACGTACAATCCTTGAAATGTTTCAGCATCTGATGCATTATTGGATACGTCTAGAACAAGATAGTGATTCATAAATGCTGCTACTGTTATTGGTGTCCAACAGAAAGCGTATGCTACAAAACAAAGACAGAGATATATAGGTTGTAGAGTGTTATGAACATAAAGCATAAAAACTTTGATCTTTTTGTAATTATTTGGCTTTCGAACCTTTCAACTTTGAGCGTACCTGGTGAAGGTTATTCTCTTTAGTGGCTTTCGAACCTTTCGACTTTGAGCGTACCTGATGAAGGTTATTCTCTTTAGTGGCTTTTCAATCTTTTGACTTTGAGCGTACCTGGTGAAGGTTATTCTCTTTAGTGGCTTTCGAACCTCTCGACTTTGAGCGTACCTGGTGAAGGTTATTCTCTTTAGTGGCTTTCGAACCTCTCGACTTTGAGCGTACCTGGGGAAGGTTATTCTCTTTAGTGGCTTTCAAACCTCTCGATTTTGAGCGTACCTGGTGAAGGTTATTCTCTTTAGTGGCTTTCGAACCTCTCGACTTTGAGCGTACCTGGCGAAGGTTATTATCTTTAGTGGCTTTCGAACTTCTCGACTTTGAGCGTACCTGGTGAAGGTTATTCTCTTTAGTGGCTTTCGAACCTCTCGACTTTGAGCGTACCTGGTGAAGTTTATTCTCTTTAGTGGCTTTCGAACCTCTCAACTTTGAGCGTACCTGGTGAAGGTTATTCTCTTTAGTGGCTTTCGAACCTTTCGACTTTGAACGTACCTGATGAAGGTTATTCCAGAATGGCGTCGTGCGCACTAAATTAGATATCTACGTTTTTATTAGATATCGAAATTAGTGTTACACGTTTCTATACAGAATAACCCAAATCGGTTAAGGTCACTTATCATGTACGGCAATGATTTAAAATGTATTGGTTATGTAAATTAAATATGTATTGCTACCGCTTCTTATCCTCACGGAGTAAAAGCGAAAATGGAAATATGACCTATTTTTCCACTGCGGATTTCTATCCTTCCCTCCAGAAGAAGCGCCCAGTGGTTGTGCGGACTAATCAAATACACGAGTCGTCCATGGAATGCCACATAGATGAGTGCCTCATGTTCGGGAGAAACCACGCCCCGTTAAGGTAAGAGAAAGTCTTGCACCTAGTTAGGGATGGTCGGTGTTAGACCGTTACAAGGGAAATAATTGCCACAAAATTCAATATATTGTATCCGATTTTCTAATGACTTTCACAATATACGCCAAGAGTCCCATCTTGGAATACCTTTAGCATACGTGATTTATTGTTTGTATTAAGGGTTAGAAAACTCATTCTCATCATAAATGTAGCATAGATGAAATGTTGTTCAAGTAGAGTTCAATTAGCGTCGTAGTTGTCCTTTGAATAATTTTGTGAATCGATGCAAACGCACACACCGAAAGGTCAGAAAGCTAATGATGCCAGTTTGCACAGCACAAAGATGAAAGCTGATAAGGCTACATGTAACACGGTAAAGAATGAAAATAAAAAAAATACCACACCATCAGAACAGTTCTAAAATGTAATCAGAAAATCTAGGAAACAGGGAAAATTGATACCCATAGCACACATGGACATGACCGATCACTTTCCTTGATTGGAAAGGCTGGAGATATACTGAATATTTCAAGGCCGTAATGTTCGAAATTGAATTATAAACTATTAAAAATATGATGACGAAAGATTACACAGGTAATACGGAATGAATGGAAACTAAATACAGGAAGTTAAGAACGGTAATGATGATCTATTTTTGTTTTACACTTTTTGACGGCCCCAGTTCATATTGTGACCTTCATAATTACTAGGGAAAAAATAGCTTTGGTTTCACGTTTTTTTAAATATGACATTTGCTGCCCATTGCTTACACAAATTTCTCCATGATAAAATAATAAATGACTTGTATATAACAATATCTGGGTTTTTTTTTCACTTTGCATGTTATAGTTCATACCAAAATTGGATGAAGTTAAATCCTAGGTATATAACTTAGATTTTGATATTGGTTGATTTTTGGTGTTTTATCGCCACTTTCAGCAATATTTCAGCTATATCATGGCGGCCATTGATAGTGGTGGAAGAAGCCGGAGTACCCGTAGAGAACCACCGACCATGGGCAAGCAACTGGTTAACTTTATCACTTGCAACTGTGAGACGAGTGCACCCTTTTTGTAATTTACAAAGCCGGGCGCGAACCCACGCGGTATCCGTGATAGGCTTGTATGAGTTGTTAGGTAATCCAACTACCTAACTCATTGAGCCACCCGGGCCCCCTACAACTACCTAACTCATTGAGCCATCCGGGCCCTACAACTACCTAACCCATTGAGCCACCCGGGCCCTACAACTACCTAACTCATTGAGCCACCCGGGCCCTACAACTACCTAACTCATTGAACCACCCGGGCCCCCTACAACTACTTAACTCATTGAGCTACCCGGGCCCTACAACTACCTAACTCATTGAGCCACCCGAGCCCTACAACTACCTAACTCATTGAGCCACCCGGGCCCCCTACAACTACCTAACTCATTGAGCCATCCGGGCCCTACAACTACCTAACTCATTGAGCAACCCGAGCCCTACAACTACCTAACTCATTGTGCCACCCGGGTTCCCTACAACTACCTAACTCATTGAGCCACCCGGGCCCTACAACTACCTAACTCATTGAGCCACCCGGGCCCCCTACAACTACCTAACTCATTGAGCCACCCGGGCCCTACAACTACCTAACTCATTGAGACACCCGGGCCCTACAACTACCTAACTCATTGAGACACCCGGGCCCTACTACCTAACTCATTGAGCCACCAGGCCCTACAACTACCTAACTCATTGAGCCACCCGGGCCCCCTACAACTACCTAACTCATTGAGCCACCCGGGTCCTACAACTACCTAACTCATTGAGCCACCCGCGCCCCCTACAACTACCTAACTCATTGAGCGACCCGGGCCCTACAACTACCTAACTCATTGAGACACCCGGGCCCTACAACTACCTAACTCATTGAGACACCCGGGCCCTACAACTACCTAACTCATTGAGCCACCCGGGCCCTACAACTACCTAACTCATTGAGACACCCGGGTCCTACAACTACCTAACTCATTGAGCCACCCAGGCCCCCTACAACTACCTAACTCATTGAGCCACCCGGGCCCTACAACTACCTAACTCATTGAGCCACCCGGGTCCTACAACTACCTAACTCATTGAACCACCCGGGCCCTTCAACTACCTAACTCATTGAGCCACCCGGGCCCTCCAACTACCTAACTCATTGAGCCACCCGGGCCCCCTACAACTACCTAACTCATTGAGCCACCCGGGCCCTACAACTACCTAACTCATTGAGCCACCCGGGCCCTACAACTACCTAACTCATTGAGCCACCCGGGCCCTACAACTACCTAACTCATTGAGCCACCCGGGCCCTACAACTACCTAACTCATTGAGCCACCCGGGTCCTACAACTACCTAACTCATTGAACCACCCGGGCCCTACAACTACCTAACTCATTGAGCCACCCGGGCCCTCCAACTACCTAACTCATTGAGCCACCCGGGCCCCCTACAACTACCTAACTCATTGAGCCACCCGGGCCCTACAACTACCTAACTCATTGAGCCACCCGGGCCCTACAACTACCTAACTCATTGAGCCACCCGGGCCCTACAACTACCTAACTCATTGAGTCACCCGGGCCCCCTACAACTACCTAACTCATTGAGCCACCCGGGCCCCCTACAACTACCTAACTCATTGAGCCACCCTGGCCCTACAACTACCTAACTCATTGAGCCACCGGGCCCTCTACAACTACCTAACTCATTGAGCCACCCGAGCCCTACAACTACCTAACTCATTGAGCCACCCGGGCCCTACAACTACCTAACTCATTGAGACATCCGGGCCCTACAACTACCTAACTCATTGAGCCACCCGGGCCCTACAACTACCTAACTCATTGAGACACCCGGGCCCTACAACTACCTAACTCATTGAGCCACCTGGGCCCCCTACAACTACCTAACTCATTGAGCAACCCGGGCCCTACAACTACCTAACTCATTGAGCCACCCGGGCCCTACAACTACCTAACTCATTGAGCCACCCGGGCCCTACAACTACCTAACTCATTGAGCCACCCGGTCCCTACAACTACCTAACTCATTGAGCCACCCGGGCCCCCTACAACTTCCTAACTCATTGAGCCACCCGGGCCCTACAACTACCTAACTCATTGAGCCACCCGGGCCCTACAACTACCTAACTCATTGAGCCACCCGGGCCCTACAACTACCTAACTCATTGAGCCACCCGGGCCCTACAACTACCTAACTCATTGAGCCACCCGGGCCCCCTACAACTACCTAACTCATTGAGCCACCGGGGCCCTACAACTACCTAATTCATTGAGCCACCCGGGCCCTACAACTACCTAACTCATTGAGCCACCCGGGCCCCCTACAACTACCTAACTCATTGAGCCACCCGGGCCCTACAACTACCTAACTCATTGAGCCACCCGGGCCCTACAACTACCTAACTCATTGAGCCACCCGGGCCCTACAACTACCTATCTCATTGAGCCACCCGGTCCTACAACTACCTAACTCATTGAGCCACCCGTACCCCCTACAACTACCTAACTCATTGAGCCACCCGGGCCCTACAACTACTTAACTCATTGAGCCACCCGGGCCCTACAACTACCTAACTCATTGAGCCACCTGGGCCCACAACTACCTAACTCATTGAGCCACCCGGGCCCTACAACTACCTAACTCATTGAGCCACCCGGGCCCCCTACAACTACCTAACTCATTGAGCCACCCGGGCCCCCTACAACTACCTAACTCATTGAGCCACCCGGGCCCTACAACTACCTAACTCATTGAGCCACCCGGGCCCCCTACAACTACCTAACTCATTGAGCCACTCGGGCCCCTTACAACTACCTAACTCATTGAGCCACCCGGGCCCCCTACAACTACCTAACTCATTGAGCCACCCGAGCCCCCTACAACTACCTAACCCATTGAGCCACCCGGGCCCTACAACTACCTAACTTATTGAGCAACCGGGGCCCCCTACAACTACCTAACTCATTGAGCCACCCGGGCCCTACAACTACCTAACTCATTGAGCCACCCGGGCCCTACAACTACCTAACTCATTGAGCCACCCGGGATCCCTACAACTACCTAACTCATTGAGCCACCTGGGCCCCCTACAACTACATAACTCATTGAGCCACCCGGGCCCCCTACAACTATCTACCTCATTGATCCACCCGGGCCCTACAACTATCTAACTCATTGAGCCACCCGGGCCCCCTACAACTACCTAACTCATTGAGCCACCCGGGCCATACAACTACCTAACTCATTGAGCCACCCGGGCCCTACAACTACCTAACTCATTGAACCGCCCGGGCCCTACAACTACCTAACTCATTGAGCCACCCGAGCCCTACAACTACCTAACTCATTGAGCCACCCGGGCCCTACAACTACCTAACTCATTGAGCCAACCGGGCCCTTCAACTACCTAACTCATTGAGCCACCCGGGCCCTACAACTACCTAACTCATTGAGCCACCCGGGCCCCCTACAACTACCTAACTCATTGAGCCACCCGGGCCCTACAACTACCTAACTCATTGAGCCACCCGGGCCCCCTACAACTACCTAACTCATTGAGCCACCCGGGCCCTTCAACTACCTAACTCATTGAGCCACCCGGGCCCTACAACTACCTAACTCATTGAGCCACCCGGGCCCTACAACTACCTAACTCATTGAGCCACCCGGGCCCTACAACTACCTAACTCATTGAGCCACCCGGTCCTACAACTACCTAACTCATTGAGCCACACGTACCCCCTACAACTACCTAACTCATTGAGCCACCCGGGCCCTACAACTACTTAACTCATTGAGCCACCTGGGCCCTACAACTACCTAACTCATTGAGACACCCGGGCCCTACAACTACCTAACTCATTGAGCCACCCGGGCCCTACAACTACCTAACTCATTGAGCCACCCGGGCCCCCTACAACTACCTAACTCATTGAGCCACCCGGGCCCTCTACAACTACCTAACTCATTGAGCCACCCGGGCCCTTCAACTACCTAACTCATTGAGCCACCCGGGCCCTACAACTACCTAACTCATTGAGCCACTCGGGCCCCCTACAACTACCTAACTCATTGAGCCACCCGGGCCCCCTACAACTACCTAACTCATTGAGCCACCCGGGCCCCCTACAACTACCTAACCCATTGAGCCACCCGGGCCCTACAACTACCTAACTTATTGAGCCACCGGGGCCCCCTACAACTACCTAACTCATTGAGCCACCCGGGCCCTACAACTACCTAACTCATTGAGCCACCCGGGCTCCCTACAACTACCTAACTCATTGAGCCACCTGGGGCCCCTACAACTACCTAACTCATTGAGCCACCCGGGCCCCCTACAACTACCTACCTCATTGATCCACCCGGGCCCTACAACTACCTAACTCATTGAGCCACCCAGGCCCCCTACAACTACCTAACTCATTGAGCCACCCGGGCCCTACAACTACCTAACTCATTGAGCCACCCTGGCCCTTCAACTACCTAACTCATTGAGCCACCCGGGCCCTACAACTACCTAACTCATTGAGCCGCCCGGGCCCTACAACTACCTAACTCATTGAGCCACCCGAGCCCTACAACTACCTAACTCATTGAGCCACCCGGGCCCTACAACTACCTATCTCATTGAGCCAACCGGGCCCTACAACTACCTAACTCATTGAGCCATCCGGGCCCTACAACTACCTAACTCATTGAGACACCCGGGCCCTACAACTACCTAACTCATTGAGCCACCTGGGCCCCCTACAACTACCTAACTCATTGAGCAACCCGGGCCCTACAACTACCTAACTCATTGAGCCACCCGGGCCCTACAACTACCTAACTCATTGAGCCACCCGGGCCCTACAACTACCTAACTCATTGAGCCACCCGGTCCCTACAACTACCTAACTCATTGAGCCACCCGGGCCCCCTACAACTTCCTAACTCATTGAGCCACCCGGGCCCTACAACTACCTAACTCATTGAGCCACCCGGGCCCTACAACTACCTAACTCATTGAGCCACCCGGGCCCTACAACTACCTAACTCATTGAGCCACCCGGGCCCTACAACTACCTAACTCATTGAGCCACCCGGGCCCCCTACAACTACCTAACTCATTGAGCCACCCGGGCCCTACAACTACCTAATTCATTGAGCCACCCGGGCCCTACAACTACCTAACTCATTGAGCCACCCGGGCCCCCTACAACTACCTAACTCATTGAGCCACCCGGGCCCTACAACTACCTAACTCATTGAGCCACCCGGGCCCCCTACAACTACCTAACTCATTGAGCCACCCGGGCCCTACAACTACCTAACTCATTGAGCCACCCGGGCCCTACAACTACCTAACTCATTGAGCCACCCGGGCCCTACAACTACCTATCTCATTGAGCCACCCGGTCCTACAACTACCTAACTCATTGAGCCACCCGTACCCCCTACAACTACCTAACTCATTGAGCCACCCGGGCCCTACAACTACTTAACTCATTGAGCCACCCGGGCCCTACAACTACCTAACTCATTGAGCCACCCGGGCCCTACAACTACCTAACTCATTGAGCCACCCGGGCCCTACAACTACCTAACTCATTGAGCCACCCGGGCCCCCTACAACTACCTAACTCATTGAGCCACCCGGGCCCCCTACAACTACCTAACTCATTGAGCCACCCGGGCCCTACAACTACCTAACTCATTGAGCCACCCGGGCCCCCTACAACTACCTAACTCATTGAGCCACTCGGGCCCCTTACAACTACCTAACTCATTGAGCCACCCGGGCCCCCTACAACTACCTAACTCATTGAGCCACCCGGGCCCCCTACAACTACCTAACCCATTGAGCCACCCGGGCCCTACAACTACCTAACTTATTGAGCAACCGGGGCCCCCTACAACTACCTAACTCATTGAGCCACCCGGGCCCTACAACTACCTAACTCATTGAGCCACCCGGGCCCTTCAACTACCTAACTCATTGAGCCACCCGGGATCCCTACAACTACCTAACTCATTGAGCCACCTGGGCCCCCTACAACTACATAACTCATTGAGCCACCCGGGCCCCCTACAACTATCTACCTCATTGATCCACCCGGGCCCTACAACTATCTAACTCATTGAGCCACCCGGGCCCCCTACAACTACCTAACTCATTGAGCCACCCGGGCCCTACAACTACCTAACTCATTGAGCCACCCGGGCCCTACAACTACCTAACTCATTGAACCGCCCGGGCCCTACAACTACCTAACTCATTGAGCCACCCGAGCCCTACAACTACCTAACTCATTGAGCCACCCGGGCCCTACAACTACCTAACTCATTGAGCCAACCGGGCCCTTCAACTACCTAACTCATTGAGCCACCCGGGCCCTACAACTACCTAACTCATTGAGCCACCCGGGCCCCCTACAACTACCTAACTCATTGAGCCACCCGGGCCCTACAACTACCTAACTCATTGAGCCACCCGGGCCCTACAACTACCTAACTCATTGAGCCACCCGGTCCCTACAACTACCTAACTCATTGAGCCACCCGGGCCCCCTACAACTTCCTAACTCATTGAGCCACCCGGGCCCTACAACTACCTAACTCATTGAGCCACCCGGGTCCTACAACTACCTAACTCATTGAGCCACCCGGGCCCTACAACTACCTAACTCATTGAGCCACCCGGGCCCTACAACTACCTAACTCATTGAGCCACCCGGGCCCCCTACAACTACCTAACTCATTGAGCCACCCGGGCCCTACAACTACCTAATTCATTGAGCCACCCGGGCCCTACAACTACCTAACTCATTGAGCCACCCGGGCCCCCTACAACTACCTAACTCATTGAGCCACCCGGGCCCTACAACTACCTAACTCATTGAGCCACCCGGGCCCTACAACTACCTAACTCATTGAGCCACCCGGGCCCTACAACTACCTATCTCATTGAGCCACCCGGTCCTACAACTACCTAACTCATTGAGCCACCCGTACCCCCTACAACTACCTAACTCATTGAGCCACCCGGGCCCTACAACTACTTAACTCATTGAGCCACCCGGGCCCTACAACTACCTAACTCATTGAGCCACCCGGGCCCACAACTATCTAACTCATTGAGCCACCCGGGCCCTACAACTACCTAACTCATTGAGCCACCCGGGCCCCCTACAACTACCTAACTCATTGAGCCACCCGGGCCCCCTACAACTACCTAACTCATTGAGCCACCCGGGCCCTACAACTACCTAACTCATTGAGCCACCCGGGCCCCCTACAACTACCTAACTCATTGAGCCACTCGGGCCCCTTACAACTACCTAACTCATTGAGCCACCCGGGCCCCCTACAACTACCTAACTCATTGAGCCACCCGGGCCCCCTACAACTACCTAACCCATTGAGCCACCCGGGCCCTACAACTACCTAACTTATTGAGCAACCGGGGCCCCCTACAACTACCTAACTCATTGAGCCACCCGGGCCCTACAACTACCTAACTCATTGAGCCACCCGGGCCCTACAACTACCTAACTCATTGAGCCACCCGGGATCCCTACAACTACCTAACTCATTGAGCCACCTGGGCCCCCTACAACTACATAACTCATTGAGCCACCCGGGCCCCCTACAACTATCTACCTCATTGATCCACCCGGGCCCTACAACTATCTAACTCATTGAGCCACCCGGGCCCCCTACAACTACATAACTCATTGAGCCACCCGGGCCCCCTACAACTATCTACCTCATTGATCCACCCGGGCCCTACAACTATCTAACTCATTGAGCCACCCGGGCCCCCTACAACTACCTAACTCATTGAGCCACCCGGGCCCTACAACTACCTAACTCATTGAGCCACCCGGGCCCTACAACTACCTAACTCATTGAACCGCCCGGGCCCTACAACTACCTAACTCATTGAGCCACCCGAGCCCTACAACTACCTAACTCATTGAGCCACCCGGGCCCTACAACTACCTAACTCATTGAGCCAACCGGGCCCTTCAACTACCTAACTCATTGAGCCACCCGGGCCCTACAACTACCTAACTCATTGAGCCACCCGGGCCCCCTACAACTACCTAACTCATTGAGCCACCCGGGCCCTACAACTACCTAACTCATTGAGCCACCCGGGCCCCCTACAACTACCTAACTCATTGAGCCACCCGGGCCCTTCAACTACCTAACTCATTGAGCCACCCGGGCCCTACAACTACCTAACTCATTGAGCCACCCGGGCCCTACAACTATCTAACTCATTGAGCCACCCGGGCCCTACAACTACCTAACTCATTGAGCCACCCGGTCCTACAACTACCTAACTCATTGAGCCACCCGTACCCCCTACAACTACCTAACTCATTGAGCCACCCGGGCCCTACAACTACTTAACTCATTGAGCCACCTGGGCCCTACAACTACCTAACTCATTGAGCCACCCGGGCCCTACAACTACCTAACTCATTGAGCCACCCGGGCCCTACAACTACCTAACTCATTGAGCCACCCGGGCCCCCTACAACTACCTAACTCATTGAGCCACCCGGGCCCTCTACAACTACCTAACTCATTGAGCCACCCGGGCCCTTCAACTACCTAACTCATTGAGCCACCCGGGCCCTACAACTACCTAACTCATTGAGCCACTCGGGCCCCCTACAACTACCTAACTCATTGAGCCACCCGGGCCCCCTAAAACTACCTAACTCATTGAGCCACCCGGGCCCCCTACAACTACCTAACCCATTGAGCCACCCGGGCCCTACAACTACCTAACTTATTGAGCCACCGGGGCCCCCTACAACTACCTAACTCATTGAGCCACCCGGGCCCTACAACTACCTAACTCATTGAGCCACCCGGGCTCCCTACAACTACCTAACTCATTGAGCCACCTGGGGCCCCTACAACTACCTAACTCATTGAGCCACCCGGGCCCCCTACAACTACCTACCTCATTGATCCACCCGGGCCCTACAACTACCTAACTCATTGAGCCACCCAGGCCGCCTACAACTACCTAACTCATTGAGCTACCCGGGCCCTACAACTACCTAACTCATTGAGCCACCCTGGCCCTTCAACTACCTAACTCATTGAGCCACCCGGGCCCTACAACTACCTAACTCATTGAGCCGCCCGGGCCCTACAACTACCTAACTCATTGAGCCACCCGAGCCCTACAACTACCTAACTCATTGAGCCACCCGGGCCCTACAACTACCTAACTCATTGAGCCAACCGGGCCCTACAACTACCTAACTCATTGAGCCATCCGGGCCCTACAACTACCTAACTCATTGAGCCACCCAGGCCCTACAACTACCTAACTCATTGAGCCACTCGGGCCCTACAACTACCTAACTCATTGAGCCACCCGGGCCCTACAATTACCTAACTCATTGAGCCACCCAGGCCCTACAACTACCTAACTCATTGAGCCACCCGGGCCCCCTACAACTACCTAACTCATTGAGCCACCCGGGCCCTACAACTACTTAACTCATTGAGCCACCCGGGCCCTACAACTACCTAACTCATTGAACCACCTGGGCCCCCTACAACTACCTAACTCATTGAGCCACCCGGGCCCTACAACTACCTAACTCATTGAGCCACCCAGGCCCCACAACTACCTAACTCATTGAGCCACCCGGGCCCCCTACAACTACCTAACTCATTGAGCCACCCGGGCCCTACAACTACCTAACTCATTGAGCCACCCGGGCCTCCTACAACTACCTAACTCATTGAGCCACCCGGGCCCTACAACTACCTAACTCATTCAGCCACCCAGGCCCTACATCTACCTAACTCATTGAGCCACCCGGGTCCTACAACTACCTAACTCACTGAGCCACCCGGGCCCTACAACTACCTAACTCATTGAGCCACCCGGGCCCTCTACAACTACCTAACTCATTGATCCACCCGGGCCCCCTACAACTACCTAACTCATTGAGCCACCCGGGCCCTACAACTACCTAACTCATTGAGCCACCCGTGCCCTACAACTACCTAACTCATTGAGCCACCCGGGCCCTACAACTACCTAACTCATTGAGACACCCAGGCCCTACAACTACCTAACTCATTGAGCCACCCGGGCCCTACAACTACCTAACTCATTGGGCCACCCGGGCCCTACAACTACCTAACTGATTGAGCCACCCGGGCCCCCTACAACTACCTAACTCATTGAGCCATCCGGGCCCCCTACAACTACCTAACTCATTGAGCCACCCGGGCCCTACAACTACCTAACTCATTGAGCCACCCGGGCCCTACAACTACCTAACTCATTGAGCCACCCGGGCCCTACAACTACCTAACTCATTGAGCCACCCGGGCCCTACAACTACCTAACTCATTGAGCCACCCGGGTTCCCTACAACTACCTAACTCATTGAGCCACCCGGGCCCCCTACAACTACCTAACTCATTGAGCCACCCGGGCCCTACAACTACCTAACTCATTGAGCCACCCGGGCCCTACAACTACCTAACTCATTGAGCCACCCGGGCCCATTGCATATAATTTAGTGTGCACGATGTGTTTTAATATAACTTTAATAAGTTTGTCCTGTTGTAAGTCTTATACGAATGATTTCATTGTGTTGTGTTTTTGTTTTGTTTTTCTTCGTCTTGTGTATCCTATGTTGCCAGTTTCTCTGGATTGTCCATTTGTGATTACCCTTCGGTATTCTCTAACGAGTATGTCGTTGATGAGCGTACCAGATGAAGGTTATTCCAGAAACGCGTAGTGCGCACTAAATATACACTTCGACCAAAGTTAAGCACCACCCTATATTTTTATCGATATATTTGTTTACATCAATACTGTTAAAACAATAAAATAGATATCACCATTTTTCTTACACTTCTTAAAAGACTACACCAAGGGCTCTAACATTACCAATCTACGAAGTATTTATCATCCTGAAAGACGTGACTATGACGTGGCAAAAATGGGGTTCAAAACAGGCGCTGGAAAAACGTAAAACCAGTTTGTCTTTGATGGCAGTTTTTAACATTGTATTAAAATGCAGAGTCTTCAGATTTTAAGAACTTTTAAATGCATCTGTTGTGCGTATGTGTAAGGCATAAAAATCAATAACGAGTATATCCACCGCGTTTATTGTGAAGTTCTGTAACACGCCTCGTCATGCTTCGTACAAGACGCCTAAACCGTTCTTGGGGGAACTGTTGCCACTCCTGTAAGATAGCAGTTCTTAATTCGTCAATATTTTGACATTTTGGATTGCGTTGGTTAATTTTTCCGCCAATTAAGTCCCATACATGCTCTATAGGGTTCATATCTGGCGACATCGCAGGCCATGGAATTGTCTGAACAGCCTCTTGCTGTAAAAAATGTTGTACAATTCGGGCTCTATGTGGCCTAGCGTTGTCGTCCATGAACATTGGCCTGTCAGCCAACGCATGATTGTCGAAATGGTGGACTACGCGTGGAGCGAGCACATTGTCACGGTATTTTTGGCCTGTCAGATTACCATCAAGAACGTACAAGTCCAACTTACAGTCAAAGGAAAAACAACCCCAGACAGTTACACCCCCACCCCCATTTCATTTTCGCCGCACCATACCAAACCAATAGAAAATGAAACTTAAAACTCTACACAAAAAAGATCAGTTTTCGTTCGCAAACACATATGTTGAAAAGTACACGAGGCACTTTACACACCCTGTCATATACACATAAATAAAAACCGATCAATAACCTGTTTCACAAGTAAGTATGTGTGTACAGGTAACGAAAACAGCAAACCGATTTGAAATAAGTTCATTATTAGAAAAGATATTATTGAAACAAGTCAGGTTGTGCTTAACTTTTGTCGGACTGTATATATCCTTGGTGATAATACAATATTAGAATGGAAGCTATGTGCTTAAGCCACTGATAATTGTTATTTACCATAGCTGACAATGTTTTCTATCAGGTTCGACCTGACTAACTAACGGAATAAAACCCTAAGGGAAAACAATGCCATTCTATTATTAATACATCCAATAAACCATGTCTTTGTTTGTCAAAAACAGATTAAAACATATGGCGTGTAGACCACTAGAGATGGTATTGACAATTACATTGTCGTTCAAAGTTGACCATTGTCTCTTCTGATGACCTTGTGTACCATCTAATATGTAATTGAATGGTTGAGGCTATCGACTCTGATAATTTGTTTTTATAGATCTGTACGCTGTCGCCCTATTTCAAGTCAGATGCATGACCGCATCATTTCACTAAGATGGGGGGCTTAGGTCCATACAATTAGTTTAAACTTGCCAGGAAAATGAGTGGTCATGTCTAATGTGTTCTAGGGTATCGATTTTGCCTTTTTTTGTGAATTTTCTATTTAATTTTGGACATGTTCCGACAGTATGGTATTTATTTTGGCTTTTCGTTTTATTGAAACAATTCATCGCGTTGCGTCAAAGTAAAGTGCATCCGAAATTCAAAATGTTTGCAACTTGAATTCCACAGTGACGCATCCTTCGTTTAAATCGTATTGAATGTAGATGTTGTTTATTCGCGTGTCATAAAATATTTAACGGGACTTTTCGGTCATTGTTAATAGCGGAAGTATAACCTGGATACATCATGCCGAATGTCTTCTGAATTCTTCTTAATGTCAACCAATAGACAAAAGGAGTGAGTGATAATTGCTTACCGACAAATGAGCAATTTTGCAGCTATATATTTTGGTGATGATGATGATGATGATGATAATGAGGTTCGCCTTGTATTAGCCCAACACTCTGAGTTGGATTTTTCTAGTTCTAGCTCACTGAAACAACATGTCCCACTCGGGCACGAACTCATATCTACCGCACTCGAGGCGAGCACGCCAACAATTACCCCAAATTATTTGATAACATATGGGATACTCACAAATAAGCCTTAGATAAACAGAAAGATGTTATTGAAAACGTAGAGGCAGAATTAACCACGTGAGATATACAACTCAGTGTCCCATTAGAAACAAATATGGCAACCATGTAATGTTTAATCTCCGTAGAGAAAGTCAAGGGAGTATTTATTCTTTCTAATTGTCCAAAAGAATAAATACGGATTATTTACCTTGTAATGGAACACTGTATATGTATCTCAATGTGAAAGGTTAAAGAATGGACATATGAAATATAAATGTCATATTATGGGGAAATGGTTCATGAGACACAAAGTACAATATATGATTTATTGTTTGTCAGATTGCTCATGTGATGCACATATCGGTAGTAACGGAACACATGCGTTCACCCTCGGTTTTTGTTTGATCCATGTTGATCAATCTTTAGCATTCTGTGTAGTGTTTTGTAGATCATTGTTTGGGTTTTGTCCAATGGCTGTTTTGCCATGATTGTCTATTATTCGGGTTACAGCTTCTGATTACCCCTTTAGTATTTTCAAACTTCTTTTTTGTTTAAATATCCTCATGAGATTTTCACTCGAAAAACTACCAATAAGAACGCAGTATCAAATATTAACAGTGATTTGATTGGACGATTTTGGAGTTCAAAACTCGTACTCGAAAGCTTTATGACCGAAAGGCTTGGTGCTATGTTAAGTCTTCCGGTTCCTTTTTACCTCCAGTAGGAGGTGTTCATGACTTATTTAAGTTGTTTGTGTTCGCTTGCGCATAGTGGTGTCCAACACATCTTGTGCTGTGTTTTTGCTTTGTTTTTCTTCGTCTTGTGTATCCTATGTTGCCAGTTTCTCTGGATTGTTCATTTGTGATTGTCCCTTCGATACTCTCTAACGTTTACTTACTCAGTACTACGATGAATAGTAGCTTGATTGTCTTGATCTTAGCACTAGTGATGACTGAATTCTTAAATTTCACGTCTGAAAAAATACACATGACATACAAGATGGTTAGTATAATTTACAGGCGTAGTTTTATATAAATAGAATGCATTAAGCTATTAAGCTAAATTTCTATTTAATGAAATGAAAGAAAAACCAAAATAATTACAGCACTGTCATAGCAATTTAAAAACCCATTAGTAGTTTTATATAATTGGAACGCATTGGGCTATGTTGATAAGATTTAATTACATGCATATTTTTATTCTTTTTAATATAACCTAATCAAATGGGGGAAAACATACCACTATGTTGATTAAGTTTAATTATAAATTAAAATGATTGTCTTTTTCATATAATCAAATAAAATGAAAAACAAACTGTCAGAACAATAGAATAATCTGACAAAGAGGCAAAAATCGATACCCCTAACACACAAGTATATAACAGCTCACTTTTCTGGCTTGGTACAGACACTTTAAAGTGACTATGAAAAGTGTGCATTAAATTATTGCTTAATAAGATAAACATTCTGGGTCTTCAATATAATTATTACCCTGCCTGATTTTTCACACAGAATCAATACTTTGAAATTTGGTCAATTATTCCAAATTAAAATTAAACCAAAACTAACGAAACTGTGCAAATTCATTCGTGTCCTACAATGTCATGCTAGTCCTCCTGTTTAACCACATATCTCTGTTATCCAAATAAAATTATGTTATTTCATTTCTGTTATTATTATTCAATTTTGTAGACCATCTTGTCTTGTCATGTGTATTTATTATCTATTTATGTTAAATTGGTAAAGTCTCTGTACCACTGTTTAAAATATGGTTTTATGAGAAATAAAGAATTTTGAAGGATATATATTTGAACGGTCGACTCGATTATTGTATGTAGTGTAAACATTGATTGTAATTTGATTTGATTTATTGTGTTTAACGCCACTTTCAGCAATGTCATAATGGGGACAACCTAACCATGGACCACGTGTTCGGGGAGTATCAGGATCCAGGTACATTTAATAAATTATTTCGTAGATTTTGAAAACGAGTAGACGCATTATATCCCCAACAAAATGTTACACTATCCCTACATTTTTCCCAGTGACAGTCTAAAGTCTTTCCCCTTGTTGTCCCATTTATCCTTTATTTCTGAATAGTTTTTAGAAATTGTTGAATATGTGCTCGTCCTGAATATGTATGACATTATTGCCACTGGACGTTAGTAAGTAACAAACCATTAACTATTGTTGATTAGAGAACGTGTTTTATTTCCTTAATTCGGATTTCACGGATGTCCATAATATTCTTATAGTTTATGAAACGTGAGTGGTATTTCATATCATAGTTTTACAGTTTTGGGGGATTTTCTGTTCGAGTCCGTAGTATTGCAACCAATTGAATGCACCCGTGCTAACGAACTTTCGGATTAAAGTTCATCCACGTTCTTGCAAAAGTCCATATATAACTTACGGCATGACAAAACCATTCAGTATTAAATAAAACGTTTGTTATTTTCAATATTTCAGCTATATCATGGCGACCAGTATTAGTGGTGAAAGAAGCCGGAGTCCCCGGAGAGAACCACCGACCATGGGCAAGCAACTGGTAAACTTTATCACTTGCGGCTGCGAGTCGAGTGAACCTTTTTGTAATCTACAAAGCAGGGCGCGAATCCACGCCGTATTGGTGATAGGCTTGAATGAGTTGTTGGGTAATCCAACTACCTAACTCATTGAGCCACCCGGGCCCTATTATATGTAGTGGAAACATTGATTGTAAATGTACCTGTCGATAGTCAGTTTTACATGTATGTATATGTTAATTGTCTACTCCATTATTGTATGTGCTATACGCACTGTGGCAATTAACCTGTCTGCCATCAGTTTTATGTATACATGTCATGCTTACGTCCTCTTGTACACTTAAGTGTCTGAGGCTTGATAAATAATTTGACTTGACTTGACATCAAATCTTGATAGCTAATTATTTGGGTTTTTTTTATTTTTCTTTCTTTAGTAACGAGAAGAGAAATCCAATTATGCTATAATTATCTGGTTTATATCATTATTATTTTTATTTACAGGTTAGCAATGTCGGAAATGGTAACCCAGAAAAGCCTCGTCTGCACTAGATTAGATAACTACAATTGTATTACGAGCTAGTATGTCCTAATAACGACATAGTATGTCATCATTACCAGATAGGAAGTCCTAATAACGATATAGTATGTCATCATTACCAGATAGGAAGTCCTAATAACGATATAGTATGTCATCATTACGACCAAATCAATTCGTTTTTTCTTTCCTTATTTTTTGTATCTATTTTTAAGAGAAATGTAAACAACTGGAATTTTGTTTCTCAACAAAGATAGAAAATATATCTAACTACCAATGACTTTTTATGAAGTACTATACTAATTACGTTCTTAATTATAGACAATTAAGTTTAAAAAAAAATATTAAAAACCCACAGGATCCGGATTTCGATAGATGTTTTAGATATATCATGCCATCTAGCTTCCGTGATAACAAAAACCCACAAGAAAACTCATTTGTCTGGTTTGTATTGTCTTGACACTGTCAATTATAGGTTGTATATTTGGACAAAAATAGAACTTTTTTTTAAATTACCGTGACACTTTCCTGCTGCTAGAGATTTTGCCAGTACCAGTCCTAATGTATCTCGTTTCCATATTGTATGAATTATCATGATATAGCAGATCATAATGACTCCTAATGGCACAACTAATATAATGATCAGATCAAAGTATAATATACCCTGAAAAAATATATATTAAAGGTCAACAACATGGTAGAGTTTAAATATAAGTACATTGACCGATTTAACCCAGTCACACTTTTGTGCCTGTCCCGAACCATGACCTGGATTTCCAACGTCATATGTCGTGGTATTTTTCGTGTTAAGTGAGTAAAGTTGAGAGATGATTGTTCGCTTTGTTGATATTGGTGGAATTGTTGGCCATCACTGTTTAAGCCTTATTGTCTTAAAAATTTGCTTTTTTAAGATAATTTTATGCACACAAACCAAAACAAAATGGATGGTTTTCATGCGACATCATTTATTGTTTAGATATACATGTATTATGCTGTGTGATGGGGGTGGGGGGGATAGTTGCTGGTAAAAAGACCCAATTAGTAAAATATGTCTATTAAGTCGAACAATCCTATGTAGGTCATGTCATGATCAGAAAAGTGTTAATTATTATGTTATTTTGTGAGTATTAATTATGTTTTAATAGACAAGTTAAATTACAAATATTGTATCATTTGCTTTTTAATGACTATATATTTGAACATTTGCTGTTTACTTTGAATGCAATTGTGAAAGTGAAGTGCTGCCATTTACTTTAATTTACGTCTAAGTGTAAAGTTAGATAGTCTAGCCATATCCTTTCTTACTAAGTTGGAGATTTAGATTTAATATCTTGTTTTGTGTATTGCAGCTATTTAGGTTTTCGTGGAATTTTAAAAAGACAAGTTTTAGACTGAAAATCAAATATACGAAGTTATAGTGCGCGATCCTTTGGAGTGGAAGCGAATCTGTGCAGGTCTTTGTTTTTTTGCATGTTTGTATCTGTATTGTCATTGGTGATACATCCAATTATCAGGAATGCGAGCACTCGATCACATCACCGGTTTAGCTCCGCCACACTTTTCTGCCTGTCCCAAGCCAGGACCTGAATTTCCAATACTACACGTCGTATTTAATGGTTTGAGGCGAGAGGTGGCTGTTCACTTTGTTGACCATAAACTTACTTTTCCTATTTACATGTATGAAGTTTAAATGTCTTTATATTGCATAATCAGATACTAATTAGATTGCCACCGTTTATATTTAATACAAGAAAAACATTGATGATATCAAAGAGGTAATCAGAATCCGTAAATCGAAGATGGACAGACAACACAATAGCCAAGAGAAAAAGAACAAATAATGATCTACAAAACACTACACAGAAAACATAAGATTGATCAAATCGAACCCCACTAAAAACCGGGGGTGAACTCAGATGCTTCGGAAGGGTAGGCAGTTCTGCTTCATGTGTAGTACCCGGCGTGTTACTCTTGTTACACATCCTGTGATAAGTCATGAATGGGGAAAGAACCGGATACTTATTACGACAAACGGAACATACCCGTGGTCATTTGTGACACAGATACTCCGTAACGGTTAACCAGGTCATGGCGGCGACCGTAAAACTTTCAAAGTAATGATTTCAATATGACCACTAGGAACCATTGGTTCAGTAGTTTCCTTGCTAGCAGTAACCCTCTATTAAGTAAATCATGATAGGAACCAAGAGCTCTGGACTATTTGTTGTAAAATAATGGCTGTGGGATTTGGTGCTGTGCAAATAAAGAACACATTGCATTAACTATTTACTTACTCTTGAATATGGAAAAGCATGTGCACAGTGTGCATCGTCTATATATCTCGCGTGTACTGCATATTGAATTCCAAGTAACAGAGCTATAACCCAGGCGGACATTGATAATCCATATCGATATTTTTTCCCTTCAGCAGCTGCGGCTAATGGCCGTTTTATCACATAAAGGCGGTCAAGAGTTAGAACAACTATCGCGTACGTTGAGGCATAATATGCCACTATTGAAAAATAGGAGTAATACAAATAACAGAAGTATCTATGAGGCCATGGTAGCTGGAACCAATTAAATAGTATTTCCGGAAAAACAAAAAATATGCCGACAGCCAAATCTGAAAAATAGAGAGATAAAGATGGTTAATATATCACATTTCAAAGAACTAGAAATGTAACGTCTATTATACTGTAGCAGAATAAAACAATACGGTGAGAAAACATTTCTTAGTGATTTGCGGAAAGTCAGTTTCCTCCATCAAATAAATCTGCGGTCCGTTGTTGAACTTGTGATTAAGGTAATCACATGATTAGCACAAATTACATTTTTAATTCCTAATCACATACTTAGCTAATGCAATGATTAAATATGATTAGTTAATACATTGATTAAAAACAGTTCAGCAACAGAATGTAATCATTGCATTAGATAAGTATGTGGTTAGGAATTAAAAATGTAATTAGGGCTAATCATATAATTAGTTTAGTCACAAGTTCAACAACGGACCCATGATTTCCATGTTATAGCTGCAATAGCTTAGAAAGTGGTGATATTTCTAACCCTATATTAGAATAAACAGTCAAACTTGTATTATGAGGTCACCTTTGGGACAAAGATAATGTGCTTCTATAAGACAGATTACCTCTTAAAAGAGGTTCAATTCATTCAAACTATCTAGGAAAGGAAAAGAAAATGGTGATCGATCAGATGACTGCTTAATAATGGAAAGAAGTCTTCCATTCATGTGATATGTCTATGAGAGGACAAGGAAAAGTTTACCTTTTAAAACAGGCGACTGCATAATAGAGATGACCACATAGTCAGGATTGACTGTATTATATATAATCGACAGGAAAGGATATTCCTTGTTAAAATAGCCGATTGTTTCAATAAACTTGTCGTAAATCAGAATAATATACGATTACGGTTTACGGTTTTCACAGTTTTCCAGTTGTTGGCTGATTTTGTCTGTTTATATACTTATGAGTTTTGACTTTCCCTTTGTAAGATTGTTCGGAGTTTGGTAATTTTGTTATTACCTTTATTACACTGATGCTTTCCATAAGTGAACACAGATGTGTGTTTAACGAAGACAAGTTAGAAGATACTATATGGGTAATCAAAAATCGTAAATCGAAGAAAGATAGACAGCATAATGGCCATAAGAAAAATGACAAAAGGAGAAACAAGTGAACACAGATGTGTGTATCACGAAGACAAGTAATCAGAAGCCGTAATTCGAAGAAAGATAGACGACACAATGGTCAAAAGGACAAACAATGATCTACAAAACCACTAAATTAGTCGTAATCATAAGTCGTACGAGTTGCACCTGATGACAAATAGCAAGACTTCTCCAATAGCAGACGACACGTTATCAACATAAACATCTCGCAAACAAACAAAAAACAACTATAAATGTATGCCTTATCATTTTCACGATTTAAAAAAAAATATTGCCATAATTCATCTGCTTGATTTGTGAATAAAAAAAACATATGCTTCCTTTGTTGTACACCTCGCCCTGATCAAGATTTGAACTCACAACATCAGTGATGAAAAGCACTGATTGCATAGGCAGTTGTAAATCCACCTACAATACGATCACGGCCAGGACGACCCCTTCAAAACACATAGACCAAAGCTCTGATATAATATTTATTTAGTAGAAAAGCGCAGCTATCAAATTTAGTTCGCAAGGCCCGCTTCTGGAATGACCTTCATGATGTACTCTCAAAGCCAAAATATTTGAAAGCCAAATAATTTAAAAGGTAATTGGGAGCAATATAAACCAAATGGATTAAACTGGATTGCCAAATCTGGATTAAACAGGATTGCCAAATCTGGATTAAACAGGATTGCCAAATCTGGATTAAACAGGATTGCCAAATCCGGTTGAGGTCTTCTATGCCTGAGGGAGAGGAACCTTAGTTTTGATAATAATTACATGAGATAAGAACTGTAGATTTCGAAAAAAAAATCTCATAAACCATGTCAGTGCCCATTACACGGCAGGATGATAACTTTCGGGTTTTAAAAGTCCCCCAGCACAGGTTTCGACCCAGTGATGGTAATACAAACGTAGAATGTTAATCATGAAGTAGATATATTCACGAGTAAAATGTTACCAAAATAATAGATTAGTTAGAGGCAATGTCAATTCAATGTAAATGTAACATGTTTAAGTGAAACATTTAATAGTCTGATGGTGGATTTGACAAAGCACATGCATAGAAACGTAGATATCAAATTCAGTGCACACGACGCGTTTCTGGAACAACCAAATTATTTGGAAGCCAGATACTTAAAGAGTCTTTCTTTGCATATGCTGTTTCTACTTATTGCTATATTTGACCTGTTGTTTGTGTCTGATGTTATCCGTTTCCGGAATTTTCCTTCATGGTACGCCATTTCTATCAAATGTGAACAGTTTGCTTCCAGTTTGTTTATACAGTAAACACCGACACATTAAAACATACAATACTGTGCGACATTGAAAAGAAGTTTCATTAAAACGAAATTCTAGCTACAAGGAAAGGATGAAGACATGTTAGGAAATACCAATATATAGTTACGTTTATCGCAGCACATCCTCTCTCTTTTCTTTGTTCCTGATAAAGAGCTACAAGCAACACGTGCTCTTAATACTAAATTTTTCGCTACTCATAAATGCTGGTAATTAGTGAAACCTTCGCAACTCGTAAGAGTGCACATACGCCTACGTGTATAGTCTTTAGTAAAATGGTCACCACATGTTTGCTGTGAAAGTATTTTTATTCGTTGGCACCAATTGTTGTGGTTTCAACAAAATGCACTGATCCATGGATTCTTGAATTCGTGGTTTCAAACATTACAGGCAAAAATTGATGGGCAAATTGTACTTCGTAGAATTTTTATTTTCGTGGTTTATGTGGACCACGAAATCAGCTAACATGAGGACCCCCGATTACTAATGATTTCACAGTATGCATTATATTAAGCACAAATGTTGTTTCACACCGAATGTGTCATAAGAAGAGTTTGAAGATTCCAAAGGGGTAATTGGAATCCGTATATAGAAGAAGAACAAAAGAAAAAGTACAAAAGGACACACAACGATCTACAAAACATACAACTAAAAACGGGGTGTAAACACAGGTGCTCCGGAAGGGTACACAGTTTCCGTTCCACTAGAGGCACTGGTCGTGTTAATCTACTTACAAACACGGTGATAAATTATGCTTACCCGCTATTGCCAAATTTGTCACAAAAAATGCCATTCTTGATCTTTTTTTCTGTCGGAACAACAGCAATACAATTACCAACGTATTGAAGGTTATGATTCCTATAAGAATCAACACTGAAACCCATTTTAAGGCGTCTGCAAAGGTCTAGAAAAGAAAAGCATGATACGAAAGTTTACACAGTGATAGTCAATATTTGAACCAATATCTACAAAACAAACAACCACCTCTCACTCCAAACCATTAAGCACAAAAAGACCACGCTATGTGGCGTTGGACAACCTGGTCCTGGCTTTGGACATGCACAAAAATGAGGCGAAGTTAAATAAGTTCATGGGAACTTAGTTTAAGATATGCATACAGTTCTCAACACGTTTGACAGTGATTTTTAGTGGGTCATTTGTTTCACCGGATGTAAATGGGTTTTTTTCCCTCCAATACCAATACTAATAAATGGAATCTCCACGTTATTGCTGAAATATTGCTTTACGTGGCGCTCCACATTTACATTATATAATGTATACATGATTGAAATAGTAAGTTGTGTTTTACAATCTAATTCAGTGTAGTATTGCCGCTTCATATACATATTTCTCTAACAAAAGTAACACGACGGGTGTTACTAGTGAGACAGAAACTGCCCACTCCTCTGGTCCACACCAGTTGCTTATATTGTTCTGTTACATGTCTTCCGTGTTGTGATTTCCGCTACGATTCTCATGTAAAAACGAAATAATTCATCTTTTGTTTTCAATGGGGTTCATTTTCTGTTTATTAATAAAAACGTAGATATCAAATTAAATGCGCATGACGCGTTTCTGGGACATGCTTCACCAGGCACGCTCAGAGCCAATATATTTGATGGCCAAATAAAGTAAATAAATTAAAGTCTTTTTTTAAATAAATTAAAGGTCTTTGAGAGCAAGAAAACAAAAGGACCCAGGCATGATAACTAAAATTGACTAAGGTCATCTGAGGGAGGAGAAGCTTATTTTTAATCAATATAACATTATTTAAAAATGTTACAAATATCTGTACAATCAGTGCCTATCACCACGAAAGTTGTTGTTTCGAATCCCGTTCATATAGGAATTTTGTTGAGAAAACATTTACCATTTAATTTAATTGAAACATTTCGTGACCAAAATGATAGACACTAGAGTCGTTAATTTTAATATCGATAACGGTGTCTTCAAATTAGCCTTTAAATGTATATAATCTCCAAACGACGGTATTGATATAATATCTTTTAATCGCTGTTGTTGGAAGAATCAGAAGATGACAATTATATAATTTTGTTTGTGAGAATTATAATTGTGCTTTAGATAAAAAATATCGACAGAAACCATATGCATGACCGTGATGACGCAGGACTGTCAGAACTGAGGTCAAAAATAGAAAATAATTATATCTGTGATGTATGGCGTAAACTTTATCCCGAAAAAACAGAGATATACTCTTAAACTGATTTTGTTCTAATTCGTAATAATTTTTTTGAGTAATATAACAAATGTTAAAATTATACATTTTCCATTCAGTGACAATGGGGGGTGGCGGTGGGTGGGTTATGGTGTTTAACGCCACTTTCAACGATATTTCAGTTATATTGTGGTTGTCAATTTTATTGTTGGAGTACCTGGATAACATCCCGACCTGCCGCAAGTTACTGACAAACATTATCACATATTGTTATATCGAGCATACCTCGCCTGAACGGGATTCGAACTCACAACGTTAGTTGTAATAGTCACTGATTGCATAGATAGTAATAAATCCAGCTACCCTACGATCACAACCACGACGGCCCCCTTTTCAATGGGAGCTCAGTGTAACATACCTATTGCACGGTGAAGACGTGTGAAATAGGTTCAGAAATGAAAATTGTTGTGTCGATTTATGATTCCGACAATGAACTAATGTTGTAAATTTGGTATCTTGACATCATCATGGGATGAGAAATCTATCAACATTCTAATACCGGGGACCGTCATAAGTGGTCGTAATCGTATGGTAGTTAAATTTATAACTACATATGCAATCACTGCCTATCATCACTAACGTTGTGAGTTCGAATATCGTTCATGACGAGGTGTATTCAGTGCTCCATTATGTGATAAAGATTATCAGTGTCAGTTGGTGGTTTTCTCCGGGTACTCCACTTTCCTCCACCAATAAATTGACCGTCACGACATAGCGTAAATATTGTTGAAAGTGGCGTTAAATACCATAACCCTAACACTAACCCAATGCCCATGATAAATTGACATTAAACAGCTTACGTATGATATAAGATGTGTTTTATGACCAAATTTTGGTTAGACAACTGATCGAATAACCTATAGGGAAATCTGTTTAAACAGAACCTTTTTGCGAACTGCTTTTGCGACAGGCGTTTGGGTTTATACAGTTTAAATTAACAAAGAATTTTTACATTGGGACTTCATTTAATGTTCGATTGATACAGGGGCCATCGTCGTCGTGATCGCATGGTAGTTGGATTTACAACCACCTGTACAATCAGTGCATTTCTCCACCAACTGAGTTCGAATCTCGTTCATGGAGAGGTGTACCCAATACAACATTATGTGATAAAGTTTGTCTGTGATTTTTGTGGCAGGTCGGTGGTTGTCTCCGGGTACTCCTGTTTTCTCCACTAATAAAACAAACCGCCACGATATAACTGAAATATTGTTGAAAGTGGCGTTAAACACCATAACCCTAACCCTAACCCAAATGACCTATGCAAATGTACATTAAACCAGCTTACGTGTGATTTAAGGAGTGTTTTATGACCAAATTCTGGTGAGACAAATGATCGTATAACATATTATGAAACCTGTTTAAACAGGACCTTCTTGGGGCCTGCTTTTGTGTTCGGATTAGACAGGCGCTTGGTTTATACAATTTAATTTAACAAATAATTTTATATTTGGGACTTTGTTTTATTAAATGTTCTATTAAAAAAGGTGTAACAGTAGAGAATATTTTATCTCCGAAAAATGAAATGTTCCTGATGAGATTCGATCCCGAGACCTCTCGCATTGTAAGCTACCGCTCTACAAACTGCGCTAAAGGAGATCTCCACTAACGCTGTAAGGTAGGGTAGCGTTCCCGTTACACAGGGATAAGGTTTATTCAGGGTTCTGTTTATACATGTTTCACAGTATATTTATTTGTTCTGACAAACTTACATATCTATTGTTGGTCTCGTTGTCCGTGTCATTATTTCTGTATGTAACAATCATAGAGTCGTTAAACATATCAACCATTTTCTTACCTAAAACATATACAAGATTATAATTCTCCATTATTTAATACGTTTGTTCATTGGCTACTGTCATTATTATACCTTATTTCAGATTTTAATTTTCATTCTTCTATATTTAATACTTGTTTTCATTGGCTTGCTATCATTTGGGTATCTATACATATTATCCATTTTCCTACCTGTAATATACATCAGATTCTAACTCTCATTCTTCTATACGTAGCACGTGTTTTCATTGGCTACTGGTTTTTTTTAAACTTTGTTTACAGTAGCAACAAAGTGGAAAACAAAAAATACCACACCGTCAAAACAGTTTCAAAATTTAATAGCAAAATACCAGAAACAGAGTCAAAATCAACACAACCAAAACACAAAGACAGTACATGACCGCTCACTTTGCTGGCTTGGTACACGAGCTTCAATAAAACAAAATAGCGGAGTTAAGCTAGTTGTATGGGCCCAAGCTTCCCCTCTCTGTGTAATTGATTATCCCGTATGCAGCCATAATACATGTCCGAGAGGTTTTTACATCATAAAGGTAAAAACAAATAGCTGAAATATGGTTGAAAGTTGCGTTAAGCATTATAAACCACCAAATCGTAGTAAAAAAAGCAAATATGGTTTCTACTTCTATACCACACTGTTTCCTAAGGTATCTGGCAAATATAATGCGCATCACCATGAGATGATATGTCAGTGAACCGGAGTCAGATGTTCAAAGTTCCTAATTGAAATCTCCTGTACTAATACACAAGGTAATTTATTTTACAAACTTGACCTTTCAATAACAATAAGACGTTTTAAACATTCGTCTGGGAATACGATCACTACCATACATGAACGGGTTTCTTACGTGCAATGCTATTACTAACTTATTATATTGGTTTATTGTAACATTTCTCTGTATTAACTATTTATAACAGACATCTCCCAACAGGCATAGAAATTGAAATGAACGAACAAATTGTCCGTAGATGAACCTTTAAATAACAAAAATTTATTCTATGAATTCAGTTTAACCATTTCAGATTAAGATCATCAACCTTATCATACACATAATATGCTTGTTTCTTTATCACATCGAAGAAGGACATACAACACAATGACCAAAAGAAAAAGGACAAAAGGACAATTTACAAAACATACATATACAACTACAGTAAAACGAACCCCACTAATAATCAAGTGCTCCGGAAGGGTAGGCAGTTCCTGCTCAACTAGTGACACCCGTAGTGTAGTAGTAATACAACAAATTGCTTTTCTTCTTCCAACCGCGTGTTCACGTGTTATTTCAGACGCAAATTTGTTTCTTAATCAAATAAATTTTAATCAATGATATGCAAAGATTTTCTTTCGTGCTTCTTGGCAATTGAAGTGGTAAAACCCCCAAAAAACTAGTTTCGTAAATTACTGCAAATTACAATATAGGCATTGTGGTTATGGGAAGCAGATTATTAACCTCTAGTGTCCTTTTCTTGATAAAAGTCAAATATCTTTTCAAGTCTTTATTTTGGATATCATTACGTAAGAAACATGTTGAGATATCAATTAATATTTGGTAACGCACAATCTTACCACTTAAGTATAATTTAAACAGAGTACCCGGGGGGAATTAATTTAAATGATAATTTGCATAATAAATAAATTAAAATATATGCAATTTACACAGTAACAAGATCTTAATTAAATAATTTTTAATTCACGATCTGCAAAGATTTTCATTCGTGCTTCTTGACAATGATTGAAAGTGGTAAAACCCAAATCCTAGTTTTGTAATTGAATTACAGAAAGTTATAAGAAGAGTTTGAAGATACCAAATGGGTAATCAGAATCCGTTAATCGAAGGACAGGATGGCTAAAATGACTAACGAAAAAGGACAAAACAAACAACAATCTACAAAACATGCCCATAAAACTAAAGATAAAGAGGCTTTCTGGTTACGGGAAGGATATTGTTAGCCTCTAGTGTCCTTAAATTTGATAAAAGTCCAAAGAACTTTTCAAGTCTTCATTTTGGATATTATTACGTAAGAAACATGTTGAGATATCAATTTATATTTTGCAATGCACAATTTTACAACTTAAGCATAATGTGACAGAGTAGCCGGGGGAATCTATTTAATTGCCAATTAGCATATTAAATCAATTAAAATATATGCAATTTACACAGTAACAAGAACTTAATTAAATAATTTTCAATTCATGATATGCAAAGAATTTCTTGCGTGCTTCTTGGGAATGATTGAAAGTGGTAAAACCTTAATCCTAGTTTTGTAATTGAATTACAGAAAATTATAAGAAGAGTTTGAAGATACCTAATGGGTAATCAGAATCAGTAAATCGAAGAAGGACAGGATGGCTAAAATGACTAAAGAAAAGGGACAAAAGAAACAACAATCTACAAAACATACACATAAAACTAAAGATAAAAAGGCCTCGTGTTTATGCGATGAAGATTAATAAACTCTAGTTCCCTTAAATTTGATAAAGGCTAAAGGTCAAATATCTTTTCAAGTCTTCATTTTGGATAGTATTACGTAAGAAACATGTTGAGATATCAATTTATATTTTGTAATGCGGAATCTTACTACTTAAGTATAATTTGACAGAGTACCCGGAGGAATTAATTTAAATTAAATTAATTTAAATTGCCATTTAGCTTAATACATCAATTAAGATATATACAATGTTCACAGTAACAACAGTTTAATTGACCACCCGTCCGGAGCAACTGAGTTAACCCCGGTATTTAGTGGAGTTCGTGTTAGTCGATTTTTAGTTTTATGTGTATGTTTTGTAAATCGTTGTTTGTCCTTTTTCCTTTGGCCATTGTGTTGTCTTTTCTTGTTCGATTTACGGAATCTGATTACCCCTTTGGTATCTTCAAACTCTTCTTTAATAATTAAATCTTGAGCGGGGAAGATGTCATTAATTGAAACCATGCTAATCCAGTCCTTGATTATTACGTAATAACTATTCACTAACAATAGTTCAATTAAATACTCTCGAAAAGGAGGATATTCAATTATTTGAAATCATGCTAATTAAGTCTTTAATTATTACTTGGTAGCATTTTGTTGTAATTAGTGATTAACAGAATAATCGAGTCGAACCTTATATCTTAATTCTCATTACGTTTGTACTTTACTAAAGAAACAGTAAGATAATAGTTTCATTTCATAAAATGAGAACTAAAAATGCCACACTGTCGAAAATAAACGATACAGAAAACCAAAGGACCAATCAAAAATGGACAATCCAGATAAGCTGGAAACACTGGGTACACAAGACGAAGACAAACAAAGCAGAAAAAACATATGTGTTGGACACCACTAATCGCAAACAAACACAAATAATGTAAATAAGACATACAACCAACTGGAGGTAAAGACGAACCAAACATCGCTTTTATGGGGAAATCGTAGCGGACATCACAACACGGAACTCAGAATGTAAATACATTTGATATAGCAAACATAAACAAAAAAACATAATAAGACATTTTCAAAATCCAATAGGAAAATTGTAGAAAGAGGTAAAATCGACATCCCTAGCACACACAACTGTGTATACATTGTTGAATAATCTTAACTGATTAACTACTGACTGTAATATAAATTCCAGACTCTTAACGTGTGGCAATGATAAATTAACGTATGAACAAAGTGTGGTTTGATTGCGGAAGATATCTACCTGTATTTAGGTCGTCCCTGATTGCACTGCTTTCCTGTATGCATGTTTCTGCACGGAAACGGTTACTGTGTATAGTACCAGCAGTAGTACCAGTGGAATTCGTATATCTGAACGCATAGTCACAGTAACATTGTTATTTGGACCTGTATTGTAAGCGTGTTTGTCCATGAGTAATGAATCGTATGTGTTTTATAGTGTGTATTTTTTATCACTGGTAGTTATAGCATTACCATAAAATGTATAAGAAAGTCTAATAGATTCCTTAATGTATAGATTGTATTCAACAAGAAACCACATACATCATGTAAATCCACTCAATTTTCTTTCCTTTGTTTATATGTCATAAGAAGAGTTTGAAGATACCAAAGGAGCAATTAGAATCCGTATATCGAAGAGGAACAGACAACACAATGGCCAAAAGGACAACAAAAAAACGATCTCCAAATATACACATAAAACTAAAGTAACACGAATCCCACTAAAACCGGGTGTGAACTCATGTGCTCCGGAAGAGTACGTATTGCCTATTTATTTAGCCTCGTAACTATTGATATATATATATATATACATTTATATATAATGCATGTCTTTCTATATTATTTTATGCAACACTTTCTATGTAGAAAACTTCATAAGTTAAGAAGAGCTTGAAAATACCAAAGGGAGGTAATCAGAATCCGTATATCAAATAAGAATAGACAACACAATGGCCAAAAGAAAAAGTACAAAAGGACAAAAAACGATCAACAAAACATACATATAAAACTAAAGATCGAGTAAATTAACTTGTGTCTAATCCATTTTGTTCAATATTTGGAAAATAAAATATGCTTAAACTAAACTAAAACACATGGACACGATCACTGACTTTCCTAGCTTGGCACAAACACTACACTAAAACGTGGTGAGATTGAATTAATTTTATGGACCCAAACAACCATCTTCGGGCAATGATGCTGTAATCGAAGTGTTGGCCACATACGTGTTAACAGATAATGTGCCAATGTCTAGAACGAATTTCGGCTGGAATTGACAATCAATCAAGTCACGTAATATATTGCATTAGTTTTGTTGTGGTGCTATGAATTTTAGACAACACAAGGGAGATATAGAATACTTTTGATGTTTTAACAGATAATGTGCCAATGTCTAGAACGAGTTTCGGTTGGAATTGACAATCAATCAAGTCGCGTGGTATAGTGCATTAATTTTGTTGTGGTGCTATGAATTTTAGACAACACAAGGGAGATATAGAACACATTTGATTTGATTTATTGTGTTTAACGCCACTTTCAGCAATATTTCAGCTATATCATGCCGACCAGTTTTAGTGGAAGGAGTACCCGGTGAGAACCACCGACCCTGGGCAAGCAACTGGTAAGCTTTATCACTTGCGGCTGCGAGTCGAGTGGTGCACCCTTTTGTGTAATCTACAAAGCCGGGCGCGAAACCCACGCCGTATTGGTGATAGGCTTGTAAGAGTTGTTAGGTAGTCCAACTACCTAACTCATTGAACCGCCTGGGCCTTCAGATATAAAATAGGACATAGTGTCACCACTGATTGTGTCATGTACACAATTTTAGGGTCAGGTTAGGGATATGTTGTTTAACGCCACTTTCAACAATATTGCAGCTATATCGTGGAGTTCAATTTTATTGGCGGAGGAAACCGGAGAAAACCACCGACATGCTGCAAGTCACTGACAAACTTTATCACATAATGTTCCATTCAGTACACCTCGCCTGCGCAGGTTCGAACTCACAACTTTAGTGGTGATCGGCACTGATTGCAGAGGTAGTTGTAAATCCAACTACTGTAAATCCAACTACCATACGATCACGAAGACGACGCATCCTCACAATAATATTGACCCTAGATACATGATGTAAGTGGGTGGCTCGTATTTAGTGAATTCACCACCTTTTCAAACTTATAGCACAACTTGTTTGGACCTGCCATTGACGATCTGTTGCATAGAACATTTTTTAAACACTGTTTTGCTTGTGAAAACAAACCCATGTGTCTATAAGCTTATCACAATAAGGGTAATAACAAAATTACCGAACTCCGAACAATCTTACAAAGGGAAAGTCAAAACTCATAATTATATAAACAGACAAAATCAGTCAACAACCGGAAAACTGTGAAAACCGTAATGACCCTGACTTGGTACAGGCATTTCTAAAGAAATGGTGGGTTGAATCAGATTTTAAGGCGCCAAACCTCCCGCTCTCATTACGGTTCAAAGGTTGCGGCTGTCACTGTAACAGTATTTAAATACAGGAACAAAATAGGTAAAATAGTTGTCAAAGCAGTACCATATTCGGTGACGTAAATGTCAAAAATATTTTTACGTCACACATTGACAAAAAAATTTTTGACTTCTTTATCTTTATACATTTTCACTATATGAAAATGCATCGCTTATAATTTTTTCTGTAGAGACGGAATATATTTCGACAAGATATTGGTATCGGAATATAAACTTTTTAAGAGATCGAATAAGGCGAATCTTTTTATAGCCCTGGTCCAGTAGCCTGTTTCTCAGATGAAGATGACGTTTCAGGAAATCAGAATAATTGCTACTGGCCCTTGCATAGCGAATCAATTGCGAGATGTAAACACCATATGCGGGATCTGAGAGAGAGTACAAAGAAATATTGAAAAAAGCTTGTTTATGGGAGGACTCATCTTGTATTTACGCTATATGTGTTTGTTTGCGTGTAGTGGTATCCAACTCATATCTGTTTGTCTTTCTTCGTCTTATGTTGTCAGTTTCTCTGGATTATCCATTTGTGATAGGTACTTCGCTATTCTCTGAGGTATATTTTGCATTGTAATTCCCGATTATCAGACTTCGTCAATATTAGAAATTAATGAATATCTAAATCCATTTTCAAAACGTGTCGGCCATTGCACTTCTTCACTATATTCTTAAGACTGGAGTACCTCAATACAGCTGCTCATTGTCAAACAAAGTTTGCGTTCCAATACTACAATGAAAAATGGTTAATGGCCGATACTTCTGGAAAATGGATTTTGAATGGAATTATTGACGTTCAATTATGAAAAATCAATCCACTATTTCAATAATAAACTTAGATAATACATGGTGGTTATAAGTAGTTCTTGTAAAATGAATTCCAGATTAATTAATTATTATGTGATTTATGGGAAATAATCCTTTATTTCAACCAGGAAGTATAATTAAACCATTTTCCAAGCCTTACCATGAGCATTCTTTGAAGTACAGACTAGTAAATCAAACGACGGCACACATTGCCTTTGTTTTATCAATCATAT
The DNA here is from genome assembly GCA_963680875.1 of Bathymodiolus brooksi. Classification (NCBI taxonomy): domain Eukaryota; kingdom Metazoa; phylum Mollusca; class Bivalvia; order Mytilida; family Modiolidae; genus Bathymodiolus; species Bathymodiolus brooksi. The sequence goes on from OY804589.1 coordinate 76,297,438, forward strand.
TTGTCACGCTGTTATCTTCTAACGGTGATTTTATTCAGAATATTTGTTTAATCTTTATAAAGCGATATTCATGTATGCGAAGAATGATGATAGGACGTATGGGTAATTGTTAATTTCCTGTTGATTCATTTGAGTGGAACATCCCCTTATTTGAACATGCTTTGATAGACAGCCTGAAAAATTAAATGACAGCATTTGTTTTATATTTCACTTTCATCTTTGTGTACTCAATTTATTTAAAAAAAAATATTTATAGCCCGATATTAATGTGCCATATGACCTGTGAGCAATTGTTAATACTATTTCATGAGCTGAAATGACAGCTTAGCTGACAGTAGCGCAATTTATTCTCCACTGGATCTTTTTGAACAGCAACATTGGATTGACTGGATATTGTTTTGGTTTTATCCGGTTACTTGCCAAAAGACAGTTTTTCTAGTACAAGATTCATGTAGAGCGATGATAAGAAACGTTAGCAGGACAACTATTAGAACGGTGCTTATTTCTGTTTATTTGCAGCCAATTTGTCAGTTGTTTTGAACCTTCTGACATTCACTTGATAAACACAATATACACATATTGTTGACAAATATAAGATTTATTTGTACTAGCTTTAGAAACAGGACGAAAAGCAATCATTTATGGCCTCTTTCGCAGCGAGTTTTCTATTTATACTCACAGTAAGTAGGGAACCAAGTTAATCTAACAAAATTTCAAAATTCATTTTAACCACTATCTAGATAGATACATTAAAACATAAATATGCAATAAAACAATACAGGATCATTGATAAAATGAAAAACAAAAATAAAAACAATAGTAAAAAACTACCACACAGTTCCAACATATAATAGAAAAATCTTAACAGGGGCAAACTTGCTTCCCCTAAGACACATATACATGACAGCTCACTTTCCTACTTCAATAAACGTTTGGAGATTGAACTAGTTTTATGGGCCTAAATTCACCCATTATATGTTTTTTGCTATATTATGTCAGTATTAGATCAGGAAATGATCACTATTCTAGGAGGACACGTTTGATCTGATCTTGTTATGTTGTATCTTTATGTTAGAACCGCATCGGTGGTGTAATGGTTAAAGTAAGCTCTCCTCGAGTGAAGTAGATTGTGAGTTCGAGCCCCGGTCAGCTCAAACCAAAGACTATTAAACTGATATTTATTAAGCACGCAGCTTTAAGAGAAAAAGAACAAAGATTGGTTGCCTGGGAACCAGGATAATGTGTCCGAGTGGAGGCACATGTCTACCCGCTGACTGTTGTTTCAGTAAGTTAGCACCATAAAGATCCATCTGGTCTAGTATAAAGCGTATATCATCACCATCGTTGCATTGAATGTTAGTTGTTGTCGCCATAATATAACTGAAAATTTGCTCGTTGCTCAACACAGGGGGTCGTAGTGGTCGTGATCGTATGGTAGTTGGATTTACAACTACCTACGGTATCAGTTTCTATCACCACTAACGTAGTGAGTTCAAATCCCACTCATGGCGAGGTATGTATTCGCTACAACTTTATGTGATAAAATTTATCAGTGACTTGGGGCAGGTCATTGGTTTTTCCGGGTAATCCGGTCTCCTTCACCAATAAAACTGATCGCCACGATATAGTTGAAATTGGCTTTAAACACCATAACGCTAACCTTCAATGCTCAACAATCACTTGCTCACTATTTATGTAAGGGTTATTAATTTTGTATCCAGATCGGTATCAAAACTATAATCAGCCATATATATCTCTCCAATTGTAGAGAAAATATCAAACATTTAAAAGAAGTTATATATTTTTTTTAAAATACATATTGTAGAAGATTCACCCCAATATATTCATACTTGATAAAAGGTGCAGGTAGCATAGTCGGAAAAGCCCAGTATCACACGAAACTGTTCTGACGTTGCGGTATTGCGTTTTTATTTTTTTATCTTTTTCTCAATTTAATTTATTTAACTTCTTTTTTATTATTTTTATTTATTTTATATATATATATATATATTTTTTTTTAACAAATTTTACCACAAAACAATTATCATACCTCGTACAGCCTTACCTTGAAGACAATCTTACATTATCCACACGTTTTATCTAACAAGAAATTACAGATAATCCTCTAATAATTTGTCCTTTATAGTCTTCGGATAATTGGCTCTTTTTTAGTCCACACAGATAATTGGTCCTTTTTAGTCCTCGGATAATTTGCTCTTTTTAACCCTCAGATAATTGGGTCCTTTTCAGTCCTCGGATAATAGGTCCTTTTCAGTCCTCTGATAATTGATCGTTTTTAGATACCATACATTTTATCGATTGAATTAATATATGTTGTGAAGTTTTAATAAATAAGCTACAAATATTCTCTTGTATATTTGTTTCACAGCGAATCGAATAATATTACAATGCAATACACGTTATATGTAGCAACTGGCTTAGTAACGTCTATGCTTATATGCTTATATCTGTATTGCCGTTGGAGATCCAATTATCAAGTGAGGAAGGGTTGGGATTCATTTTGTGTCTGTCACCAGCCAGGACTGTGATTTCCAACGTCAGATGTTATGGAACACCGAAGAGGCTTTCAAGAATGGATGTTCTGGAGACACTGGCAATGTTGGGAACACAAGAAGCAGGGCGGAGATAAAAAAAACAAAAAACAAACAAACATAAACACACACGGAAAACTAAAACCATTTGAGAAGATAGATGATTGTTCGCTTTGCGGATATTGGTGGAATTGTTGCCCATCGCTGCTTCAGCTTTCATTTCTTAATCTATCAAAAGATTTGAGATGATAGATGATGGTTAGTCTGTTGATATTGGTGAAAGGAAGTATTGCCCATGCTGCGTAAGCTTTCAATTCCTAATATATCAACAAATTTGAGGTGATAAATGATTGTTCGCTTAGTTGATATTGGTGAAATTGTTCCCTATCACTGTTTAAATAAGGGTAATAACAAAATTACCGAACTCCGAACAATATTACAAAGGGAAAGTCAAAACTCATAAGTATATAAACAGACAAAATCAGTCAACAACCGGATAACTGTGAAAACCGTAATGACCCTGACTTGGTAGAGGCATTTCTAAAGAAATGGTAGGCTGAATCAGATTTTAAAGCGCCAAACCTCCCGCTTTCATAACGGCTCAAAGTTTCCGGCTTTCTTAATCTATCAAATACATGTATTGCATCAATAGAAACTAGTTTTCTATCTTTTAGTTTTTATGACAATGAGTGCGTGATTACTGTTGCTTAATATCGTGAGAGTAATTATTCAGGAATAGCATTGGAACATCTTTTATGATGAGCTGATGTACTAACATTGTACTATACTAGACAAAGACGCTGAGCTAATTTTCAACTTATTACGATGTCTATTTTTAAAAACCAGAACAGATTATATTCTAATAAAAAAAAATAAAAAAAAAGCAAAATATTTTCTGTCAGGGAAATGTGTACTTTTACGTTTTTGCAAAATGTGGTTATTATATATAAAAAAACACAAATAACAATCTATACAATAAAATTAAATGAACTAGGGTTATACGTTACATATTACTTTTTTCATGTCACGAAGAATAACTATATTAGCCTCGACGAACTCAAATACGAACAATACCTTGTAATTTGTAAATACCTTAACGCCAACTTACATTAGAGATAAATGTTAATGATAAGTAAAACAAAGTGTAAATAACAATAAAATAAATAAGCCACTAGTTAGAAGACATCTAAGAAGTAAGCCATTTTCCCCATACCAATAATGAACTCACGGGACACAATTTGCGAACGCTCAATATTTTGATTAAAGCATACAAAATATGAGTAAGTTTCAGAGATGTGATATTGTTATATTCTCAGATTGATTTGCAAACAATAATATATCATACAAAAGTATCTAATTCAAATTTTAATTACCACATTAAAGCAAACAAAATGACGTGATCACGTTCGGATATCTCGTGCCTTTTCAATGAAGACATTTTGTAATTGTTATCTACAACGCCAACAAAAAGAATTATATTTAACAAATACAAACATAAAGATATAAATAAACGTTAAAGATCTCCGAGGGGGAAATTGAAAATCCAGAGAAACTGCCAACATAGTGTATGAAAGACGAAGGAAAACAAAACAAAAACACAACATAATATGTGTTATACACCACTATATACACAAATAAGCATGAATTACGTAAATAAGACATGAGCCCTTCACAAAACTGGAGGAAAAGACGAACTGAACATCGTTTTTAGAACGAGGATTACAATTGGGAAATGCATATGTTCATATAAATAAATATGTACTTTTTTAATATATTTATATCGTTTTTTATTCTGTCTAGGAATGCAAATTTTCAACAGTGGGAGCGCCACGCACCATTTCCGTACCTCCACTCATATTACGTATTGTCCACAGATTCAAGGGAGAAGACTCCAATATTGGAATAGATGGCGTTCGCGGTGCTTCACGTCATTTATTTGTTTAACTTGTGTGTGTATGGTTTTTATGAAATAAAGAAGAACAAAATAATAAACCATGCATATTTTTTTCTTTTTTAGTATCTTAATTAAGTTTACTATATGACTGATGTATACCGATCTTTTATTGTGAAATATATATCTTACAAACGGCTTTGGAAATCGGAAATCGTTTTGATGTTTTTCGGAAATAAAAATATGGCGGGTAAATACCCTGGTCTATTTATAACTGACTATTAGGCATCCTATTGGTTGGTTAAATATAAAATGATCAAAAATAGCTATAAAAATGATAAAAGTTTCCCAAAATTTGCATAATTACCCATCATTCAGCGTAAATATGCAACAGAGGCTGTGGACAGGTAGCGTGAAAATCTATGCTTTTTTCGGTGAAACAGAACTAGCAGAATACATTTGTTTCAGATCCTTATTGACCTTAACCCTTTATTAATGTTTTTATTTGCAAATCTGTGGTTCCGGATGCGTTCATATTTATCATAGTTTACATTTATTCAGTTATTGTTTAGAACAATAACGCCATAATTAAACGACCCAAGATGTGATTAAATAAATAACCCCTTTGTGACCCCTTTCACGGGATTCAGTTTCCCCGTTCTTGTTTATTTCTTTTCAGTACCATATATACTGTATATGAATATTATATGTTATTCAGCTATCAGACAGGGTATACAATGTGACATTCCCGGCTTATGATATATATTCCCTGAGGCGCAGCCGAATGGAATATATATCATAAGCCGGGAATGTCACTTCAGCTATCAGACAGGGTATACAATGTGACATTCCCGGCTTATGATATATATTCCCTGAGGCGCAGCCGAATGGAATATATATCATAAGCCGGGAATGTCACTTCAGCTATCAGACAGGGTATACAATGTGACATTCCCGGCTTATGATATATATTCCCTGAGGCGCAGCCGAATGGAATATATATCATAAGCCGGGAATGTCACTTCAGCTATCAGACAGGGTATACAATGTGACATTCCCGGCTTATGTTATATATTTCATTCGACTGCGCCTCAGGGAATATATACCATAAGCCGGGAATGTTACATTATATACCCTGTCTGATAGCTGAATAACAGATATATTACGGATTAAACCATTTTTTTAAATACAGAACCCAACTGTCGTATGAAAAAAAATCATCCATGTCATGGATTTTTATTATTTATTATTTTTTTTTTTTCTGTTTTGTTTGTTTGTTTTTACTTTCCTTTTTGTTTTATTTTACCACTTACATAGACCTAATTCATATGTAAAACATAATATGGAGTATGCATTGCCTAGATGCGAGCACAGCATTTCTGTCTGGCCAGTGTGTATATATTTGAGTGAAAGTTGAATATCACAAAATAATATGAGTAGGCATGGCCTATAGAGAGGACGTTAGTATTTGAAATTAAATGATACTAAAAATACCTTTATATCCCCTATGACATTCATTGGAAAGTTAAATGAAGCAGAATAGAAAAGTACGAGAAAAAAGTATGGAATCTTTTATTGTTGGACTAGGGACAGTGCAAACATTGAAGACTAACTAATACTAGTACGCGGGTGGTATCAACCATTATAAAGCCTAAAGGGGCAGAGTTAGCGAAATTGCATATCGGTTTGGTGGTCCTAGTGAGAAAAATGTCAGTCCTCATTTTTTTACTATTGCAAAATACCAATCTTGTGTCAGTTCTTAGTCAAATCTGCCCATATTTCGCGGGTCATGTCTGGCAGGACTGACACATTTCGTGAACTCTGAAGAGGGTAGTAGACGCCGGTGTCTGTAAAATGAAAATATGGTCTTTTAAGTCATAAGAAAAGAGTTTTATTACGAAAATATCAATTAATGCAACCAACATACATAAGCAATATTGGCCTATACCATGCTATGTACAGCCGATATATATTCATGAAGTGTAAATGATGAATGACGTACGGTCAGGGTCGTCTTGTCAGCAATATAGGCCCCGGTCAAAGCAGTGCACTGAGGCCCATATCTATACAAACACTCACAGAAATAAAATTATAAATGGTCGATAAAATTAAACATATATTTCTTGCATTGATACTTCCAACAAAATCAGTGTTTAAAAATTAAAAATTATGCCGTATACAACATACATAGATTAGCATGGGGTTCATTTGCTTTTGGAACCACCGGGCAACTGTCCATTGTGCCCATACATAAGACCGCACTGCGTACGGTTACTTTAATACTGATAATGTTCATTTCGACATTTTAAAGTATGTGTATTTGGGCCAATATTATGCTATCTCCAAGTGAACAAAATACTTTTTAATTTGAAAAGAATTATATAGGTACCGCTTTCATCAGACATGTCTCTGCTTTCACATACAAAATATTTATCAATATTCTATATATTTTATTGGAAAAAGCACAGTAGAGGCGTGATATATATATTAAAGCAATATTCAGTATCGAAATCATACTCTTTAAAATTATCTGTGACAAGATTATACAGACATATACAGGGGCGGATCCAGGATTTCAAGCTAGGGGGGGCGCACTTAAAAAAATTGCGCCGAGCGGAGGGAGGCGCGAAAATTTTTGGGGTATTTCGTGTGAAAAATCACGATTTTACGCCATAAAATCATATTTTTTCCAATTTTAGGGGGGGGCGCGCACCGGGTGCGCCCCACCTGGATCCGCCCCTGATATATTCCTTCTTGTGTAATGTTATTACCTTTTAAAGTTTCAACAACAAGCTGGTTAATAATTTTATAGCATTTATTTTAGAAAGGCCGAGTTTAATAAATAATAACAGATATACATATAGTATGAACGGCATAATTAATAGTTAAATAAATAAAATTCATTGTGTCTTACTATTCTAAACCATTGTCGGCAGATGTTGGTAGTATTCAAATATTTTGTAGGATCAGACTGACAGAAAATTTAAGATGAATAAACATATGGGTACTGATAGAAATAATTAACACTAACAGAAATAAGGAAAAAGTCATGCGTTCCTTGTTCCTTGCAAGCACATCATGGTTAGAAAATGTTTGTTACTTAGCCAAAGAAATAATAAATGCAAAAATTGTATGAAAATGAAAAATGTTAATGTTCACCACAAAATGAAAAATGTTAATGTTCACCACAAAATGAAAAATGTTAATGTTCACCACAAAACTGTCGTATCTTAATATTTCATCTTTTTGAGGAATTACAAAAAAATAATCTTATGACTACGCCTGATAATGTAGTGTTACCAAAATGATTTTATAAGTAAATAACACAATAAATGTTATGATTATATATGCAATTTACTTCTAATAATCAGCATATTGATTTAATAACACTTTTTATCTATACACTAAGTAGACATGCACTATTTACATTGATAATTTCCAGATGTTAATACCATACTACAGTAACCGCTGATAAGACTGTCTGATGATTTGTTTATCTAAAAGATTAAACAGGTGTGTACAAGGCATTTTGATAACATCTTAGGATACACCTTTCTGGCTCCCTAACATTAATATGAATAATGTTTCTTTCATCAACCAAATAAAAGTAAGCAAAAATACGTTATGGCAGCAAATGAAAAATTAATTTGAAATATCTTTTTATATAGACCGAATTGTAGTATTCATCAGTTAAAACATTCTATTAAAGTAAACATTGATTTTTTGAAAACCAACATATTTCAGGATAATTTCCAATGAATCTAAAAGCAATTAAAATCAATTATTTAAGCTAAAACATCAATACTGTAATCATATATCACAGTAAAATTATATTTCAACCACAATAACTATTAGATGTCTGTCTGTATGAATGATATCATAAAATAGTTTAAAAAAAAATTTCAACAGCTCTTTTGAAAATTGAATTAGACAGTAGTAACATGATTTTGAACACTGAAATCTGAGGAATACCTTAATGGTTTCAAAATATCATTATGATAAAATTATGCTAAATCCTATTGAAATAATTCAATACTGTCTGTAAATCTCAAAAGAAAATTAGTATAAAATCAAAGTACAAAATATATATCATATAACAGTCAAATTTGTATGCACTATATCTAATGCAGGAATATAATGTCTACAGTTCTAATACAATATATAGAAGAACCCCTAAACTAATCATGCAATCTAATTAAACCAGTCATTTATGTCACCACTGTTATTTTCTTAGTCTCATTCTTGATCAGAATCCTCTTCAGCATCGGTGTCAGCTAGTTTGTCATCTACTTTACTGCTTGAGGGCAATGATTTGTAATAATCGTGGTATTCAGATGGGATGATACCACTTCTGCATAAGCTGACAAGGTCTTTCGTTTTGGCTGCTGATATCTTCTGTCTCGATGTATATTTCCTTGTCAGTTCTTGTGGTTTGGCAGTGCGTCCTCGTTTGGCTGTACCACTTACTTTGAGAACTCTGAATTCATCTTCGAAATTGTACTTAAACATGATACAGTCCAGGTTTTCTTGGGTATACCAACATAATTTTCTGCTTTTTAAACTATGTGACCACATAATGATCTTCATAATTCTTGAACCGTGAGCAGGGAATGAATGTGTAGTAATGCTGACTGGAAGAAACAGTTCTCATCTGCAGGAACACGTTTTCTAACTAATCCATTCATGAAGAGAAGATCATCAAGTCTCTGTTCATTGTGTGTGGTGACATAATTGTTGAAAGTGTCCTCCTGAACACTGATTTATTTTGCCTTTTCCATGTGCATGTCCTCAGTCTGGTCAATCGTTGGCCCTAAATTGTCATTTTGGATCTCTACTTGGTTCATCCTTGAGTTATCATTTTTAGGTAGTGAATTATCACTATTAAGCTTCTGATTTTTACTATCACTTTTCCTCTTTCTTTTTTTCGACTTTGATGTGGCTGCAGGTTTCTTATAAAATTCGGTTTTAATTGAATTGTCATTGCAATGGCAGGTTGAGTCACTAGAATGATAATCATCTCTGCAAGGTGTGTACGAGTCCCTGCTGTCATAAACAGACTCTATTTCGCTATAACTCTCATCTTTTTGTCGTTTTATATCATTTTTTAACTCTTTTAATGTTATATTATCATCACTACCACTAAAGTCAGACTCAATAGCAGAGTGGCGTTTGAGCTGTTTTGTTGTGTCAGGTGTTGTTTTATTCTGTTTCTTTCTGTATTTTTTCTTCTTTTTCTGTCTTGCAGTAACCTTTAAGGCATTTGGCGACCCATTGGAATCAGTTGATGAAGTATCTTCTTTATAGGTACGAACAGCTGAATTGTCCTGAATTAATATTTGGTCTTGTGAATTTTTATTACCCGGGGTTTCATTCATATCAGCCATAGGTGTGTCATTGGTAATCGGTTTATCAGCCATAGGTGTGTCATTGGCAACTGGTTTATCAGCCGTAGATGCGTCATTGGTACCTGGTTCATCAGTGGTAGGTGTGTTACTGGTACCTGGTTCATCAACCGTAAGTGTGTCATTGTGACCTGGTTGATCAGTGGTAGGTGTGTCATTCGTACCTGGCTCATCAGTGGTAGGTGTGTCATTGATACCTGGTTCATCAGTGGTAGGTGTGTCATTGACACCTGGTTCATCAACCATAGGTGTGTCAATGGTACCTGGTTCATCAGCCATAGGTGTGTCATTGGTACCTTGTTCGTCAGTTATAGGTGTGTCATTGCTACCTGGTTCATCAACCGTAGGTGTGGCATTGGTACCTTGTGTATCATTACTACCTACTTGTTGCCTGTTTGTTACTGAGGAACCATCTTCTGTATCCCCTTCGACTGCATTAGAACAGATTGTTCAGCCAATCAAAAAGCCCGTTAGAACTCTCTCAATTTTCACGTCTATGGCGTTTGTCAAGGATGCCAATGGGATTTCTTTCAAAAACAGACTTAAAGGACATATAAATTGGCGTAAGGTAAGAAATTTTATCATAATTTGAATGGATGAAAGTATTTAGCTAGTCAAAATGACTCGTTTACGCATGGGAAAGTCTGTACACAGATGGGAAGTGGTCATCCCAGCGTTTGTACGACTTCGGATTTTCACGCCGTTTTGTTTTGGTTCGTGTATGATACCTCAGCAGTTCGGAGGCCTACACTACAATTGGGGTCTCTTTGGAAAGGAAAATTACTTGACTTTCGACTGGTGGAAACATTTTTTGAAAATATTAAGGCGTTCCGAAGTTACGATCAATTTAACACGACGACTTAAAAAAATGGAAGCAAGTGAGTTCGCCCCCTTGTAGTATTATATAGTTTTTTTTTTTTCGGACGCACCTAGCCCCTGTGGCTTCAAGTTGTGTTCGTTTTTTAAATTCCTTCTAATATATTCAAAACCCTGTTTGGTTCAACTCCCAAGACCTTATTCTTTTCAAAAAAATATCATGACCTCCCCACGACTACCTCTTGTGAAGGCGCAGCGGTCGTTTTTGTCAGGAATTCGCCGGAATAGAGAACTCCATGGACCCAAAGTGAAAGTAACAACACCACCTATTAAAAAAACGGAAGTTCGGAACTCTCTGGGTTTTACCATTCGATATTTGGTTTTCTCGCTAGTTATCGTGTTTTAAGTATAAGAAACCGCGGGAAATAACAGACGAAATAATAAATTAAAGAAAATGGACAGCATTCAAGAAAAAGCCTTGAAAATGGCCTTATCATTCATTGTATTTACAAGTCAAAAATTTTCAGTTTTCACTTCCAATCGTCCCGCTCATTTAATGATGTTTGAATCTTAACAGTATTTTCCTTACCTCAAAGCTAAAACCCTGAGAGTTCCGAATTTCCGTTTTTTTATAGGTGGCACTGTTACTCAGTCGTAACTACTCGGCCATTCTCGCTACCCTGCAAATTGCAGGGTAGCGAGAATGGCCGAGTAGTTACGATTGACTGTTACTTTCACTTTGGGTCCATAGAGTTCTCTACTCGCGCGAATTCCTGACAAAAACGACCGCTGCACCTTCACAAGAGTAGTCGTGGGGAGGTCATGATATTTTTTGAAAATAATAAGGTCTTGGGAGTTGAACCAAACAGGGTTTTGAATATATTAGAAGGAATTTAAAAAACAAACACGACTTGAAGCGAGCGGGGATAAAAAAGGTGTCCCCCCTTGTACATGTTTATACATTGATAGTGACAAGGCCCTGTGGATTCTGCAAAAAATAAAACAAAACAAAAACACACCAAGGCGAGTTTTTCTACATCGGCTGCAAATGGTCCAAAAAATAAATTTGATATTTTCTGAAAATATTGTTAAAAAATTAAGTAAAATTTATTCTATAATCATCTTTTACTAATCCGCAACCTAGAAAGATTTTTATCTAATAATCTGGACACGCTTGAAAAAAGTGCTGTGTTTGTTTACATGTCACGATTTACGGAATTGACGCAGTGCAAATGAAATAGATATCGTTTTGAAATTTTTTGACTCGGGAATGAAAATACAAGATTTTAATTAAAATTCCGCGAAATGTTGTTGGCCTATACCATGCTATGTACAGCCGATACATGTTCATGAAGTGTCAATGTCTTATCAGCAATATAGGCCCCGGTCAAAGCAGTGCACTGAGGCACCTATCTATACAAACACTCACAGAAATAAAACTATAAATGGTCGATAAAATTAAACATATATTTCTTGTATTGATACTTCCAACAAAATTAGTGTTTAAAAATAAAAAAATTATGCCGTATACAACATACATAGATTAGCATGGGGTTCATTTGCTTGTGGGACCACCTGGAAACTGCCCATTGTGCCCATACATAAGACCGCACTGCGTACGGTTACTGTAATACTGATAATCTTCATTTCAACATTTTAATGTATGTGTATTTGGGCCAATATTATGCTATCTCCAAGTGAACAAAATAGTTTTTAATTTTAATAGAATTATATAGGTACTGCTTTCATCAGACATGTCTCTGCTTTCACATACAAAATATTTATCAATATTCAATATTTTTGTGATTGGAAAAAGCACAGTAGAGGCGTGATATATATATTAAGGCAATATTCAGTATCGAAATCATACTCTTTAAAATTATCTGTGACAAGATTATACAGAGACATATATTCCTTCTTGTGTAATGTTATTATCTTTTGAAGTTTCAACAGCAAGCTGGTTAATAATTTTATAGCATTTATTTTAGAAAGATTGAGTTTAATAACTAATAACATATAGTATGAACGGCATAATTAATAGTTAAATAAATAAAATTTATTGTGTCTTACTAGTCTAAACCATTTTCGGCAGATGTTGGTAGTATTCAAATATTTTGTAGGATCAGACTGACGGAAAATCTTTCAATACCTTTGTACACGGAACCACTGTCATATTTGGTCATTTTGTGATGATATACATGCATATCAAATTAACCAATGCTTAAAGCTGTAAATAATAGCTTAAGGATACGATATGCTATATTTTTTTCGTAGTGTTGGAAAAAAGGTGGATGTATTCTATCCCCGAGTACCTGTGGCCAAATATTCTCTTCTCTTACTACATGTATGTAAAAAAATCTTCTTTTCTTTATATTTTTTCACAATGTATCTATAGATATTTTGTATAATTTTTGTTTTTCTTCTTTTGGGTAGTAAGATGAATAAACAAATGGGTACTGATAGAAATAATTAACACTAACAGAAATAAGGAAAAACTAATGCGTTTCTTGTTCCTTGCGAGCACATCATGGTTAGAAAGTGTTTGTTACTTAGCCAAAGAAATAATAAATGCAAAAATTGTATACAAATTTAAAAACTGGATTTTTAGTATAGAAGCATGCATTCAAATAACATTTTTTTTTAAATCATTTCATATTTTATTTTTATTTTTTGCTTATCAGTTTTGAAATCTGACCACTTTTTCTGGTCCACCCTCAAAAATGGTCCCTCACTTATTTACTTACTTTGTCTCTAATATAATTTTAAAGTAAGGCTATTTCGAGGATCTTTGTTGGAAAAATTTGTGAAAAATCTTCCACAAATCTGTGTGGTATTTTTGTTTGTCATTTTATTCGAATATATTTTAGTTTATTTTAAAAGTGTTAAATCCAGGTAACGGAAGTTAGCTGGTGTAGAACATAAGAAGAGTTTGAAGATACCAAAGGGGTAATCAGAATCCGTTAATCATTGATTGATTTATTTTTTATTGTTGGTGTTTAACGCCACTTTTAGCAATATTTCAGCTATATCATGGTGACCAGTTTTAGTGGTGGAAGACGCCGGAGTACCCGGAAATAACCACTGTCCATGGGCAAGCAACTGGTAAACGTTACCAGTCGCGTGAACCCTTTCTGTAATTTACAAAGCCGGGCGCGAACCCACGCCGTATTGGTGATAGGCTTGTATGAGTTATTAGATAATACAACTACCCAACTTATTGAGCCACCGGGGCCCTCAAAAGAAAAAGGACAAAAGGACAAATAATGATCTACAAAACATTACAAATATCTCACTAAAACCGGGGGTGAATTCAAGTGCTCCGGAAGGGTAAGCAGTTTCTGTTCCACTAGTAGCACTCGTCATGTTAATCTCGGTGATAATTGTTACTATTGATTGCTTTCCCTGACAATATTTATGAGAGGTTTCCTTACTGCACAATATTAATTAACCATGACAGAAGTAACAAAATATAAGCACGCAGACCTTCATCTTTGATAAGCCAGATGCAATTTAAACTTTAAAAAGTATCACATATGTTGCCTAAAGATGCCATTAATATCTACGTATATATGAACGGAGGGAATTTTATGTGTATTCTGCACAGATATGTTTTTGAATATAATTAATTTTAATCTTTTGTATTACATATAATTAATATTCTAGATATTACAAATTGTATTTTTATGATAACGGATGTTAAGTAACTGCCGTCTAGGTATGAATTATTTTCAGAAGTATAAGACATTAGTCTATTTTCGTTGATTTTTTCGTGTATATATGTTATATTATATTTATTTTATTTTTAGTATAATGCAATATTTTAGAAAGCATTAATAAAGAACAATAAATAATACATAAATAAACAATAGCGTACACAAGTAACGGATGTTAATCTAATTTGAAACAGGTACAATAAATGTAAGAGAATAAGGAATTGCTGACAGTACCATAGATGATAATATTTCAAATTCTCCAACAATATATGTCAATTTACTTTGTTTTTGTTGCTTTTTAATCTCCCGTGACGTTAAACAGTGGTCTTAATGGCTTTAACCTGATGAAATGTGTCGACCAGACAGAATAGACAGAGTTTCATTTTGTAACTCTTGTTAAAGGTGACGGATGTTAACAATTCATTTACAAGATTTCTGGTAAAATGAACTCAGAATTATGATAAAAAACTTCAAATAATAGCAGCTTTCATTTTCTATCAATGAATGTTAGCGAATGCCGAAAGGGCAATCAAGCATGGCAAATCCAGAGAAACTGGCGACACAGGGTACACAAGACGACGAATAAGTCTTAGAAAATGAACCATTCACGTCCACGTGGCTAACTATATTGGTAATGTGTGTTAATGTCTTAACAGCGACAACGTGAAATCATAGTTCATAGCAATTTTTTTTCCGTCTTATGCGAAGTGAAGTGTAATGCTATTTTCTTTTCACAAGGAAACGAGTCATAAGAATGATAAAATAAATAAATGTGTTCAAAAATTTATTGCATTAATTCAAGATTTGTCATTGCAATAACACATGTTAATGAAATGTAGCGACAACAAAATGTAAGGTTTTAAGGCAAGCTATATATACCTATCTATACTTTCCTTGATTTGTTTTATCATTCACAATACAATAAACGTTATAGAATACCGAAGGGTCAATCAAAAATGGACAATCCAGAGAAACTGGCATCATAGTGTACACAAGACGAATAAAAACAAAACAGCGCAATATGTGTTGGACATCACTATATGCAAACAGGCACACATAACGTAAATAGGAGGACTTGAGCCCTCCTACAAACAACTGGGGGTTTATACGAACCGAATATCGTTTGTATGCGGAAACCGAACGTACATCCCAACACCAAATCGACTGATTTATAGAAAGCGACGCGTAATTATTATATTCTACAATATAGAAGAACTGCTAACTATGTGCAAGAGATTGGTCAAATGTATGCTTTTCCGAAAAGGAGATTACTTTTAATATACGTTAGAGAAACCCGAAGGAAAAATCCAGAGACACGGGCAATATTGGACACAGCAAACAAAACGAAGACACACAAACCTAAAAACCGAACACAGAAAACTTAAAAGATGTGTAACACTGACCACACAAAACAAACAAGGGTGGATTCAGGAATTCGCGAACAGCTTCATGGTCACGTTTCTAAGCTTCCGGTATAAATACGACTTGCATGGCACCACATTGTGAACAAGACATGCTAAATTGTCAATTTGTTTTCTTTAAATTTAGTAAATCTTTACATTATTAATTTAGAAAATGGTTAAAATATTAAGACGATTTAATAAAAACTGCATCGGTAGAGAAATGGTTCGCGTGCTCGCATCGAGTGTTGTAGATCGTGGGTTCGAGCGCCTCTAGGGTCACACAAAAGACTATACAATTGGTTGTATCTCTGCTAAGAACGCAGCATTAAGAAGTAAGAGCAAATACAGGTTGGCTAGGAATCAGAATAATGTGTCCGAGTGGAGTGACATGTCTACCCGCGGACTGTTGTTTCAGTGAGCTAGCACTATAAAGTTCCAATTAAGCGTGTTGGTCTAATACAAAGCGGGTATCATCATCATTTAATAGAATGTAAGACAAGTTTGAAGATACCAAAGAGGTAATCATACGCCGTAAAACGACCGACAGACAATACAGTGGCCAAAGGATACCAAAGGGGTAATCATACACCGTAAAACGACCGACAGACAATACAGTGGCCAAAAGATACCAAAGGGGTAATCATACACCGTAAAACGACCGACAGACAATACAGTGGCCAAAAGATACCAAAGGGGTAATCATACACCGTAAAACGACCGACAGACAATAAAGTGGCCAAAAGATACCAAAGGGGTAATCATACACCGTAAAACGACCGACAGACAATACAATGGCCACAAGATACCAAAGGGGTAATCATACACCGTAAAACGACCGACAGACAATACAATGGCCAAACGATACCAAAGGGGTAATCATACACCGTAAAACGACCGACAGACAATACAATGGCCAAAAGATACCAAAGAGGTAATCATACACCGTAAAACGACCGACAGACAATAAAGTGGCCAAAAGATACCAAAGGGGTAATCATACACCGTAAAACGACCGACAGACAATAAAGTGGCCAAAAGATACCAAAGGGGTAATCATACACCGTAAAACGACCGACAGACAATAAAGTGGCCAAAAGATACCAAAGGGGTAATCATACACCGTAAAACGACCGACAGACAATACAATGGCCAAAAGATACCAAAGAGGTAATCATACACCGTAAAACGACCGACAGACAATACAATGGCCAAACGATACCAAAGGGGTAATCATACACCGTAAAACGACCGACAGACAATACAATGGCCAAAAGATACCAAAGAGGTAATCATACACCGTAAAACGACCGACAGACAATAAAGTGGCCAAAAGATACCAAAGGGGTAATCATACACCGTAAAACGACCGACAGACAATAAAGTGGCCAAAAGATACCAAAGGGGTAATCATACACCGTAAAACGACCGACAGACAATACAATGGCCAAACGATACCAAAGGGGTAATCATACACCGTAAAACGACCGACAGACAATACAATGGCCAAAAGATACCAAAGGGGTAATCATACACCGTAAAACGACCGACAGACAATACAATGGCCAAAAGATACCAAAGAGGTAATCATACACCGTAAAACGACCGACAGACAATAAAGTGGCCAAAAGATACCAAAGGGGTAATCATACACCGTAAAACGACCGACAGACAATACAGTGGCCAAAAGATACCAAAGGGGTAATCATACACCGTAAAACGACCGACAGACAATACAGTGGCCAAAAGATACCAAAGGGGTAATCATACACCGTAAAACGACCGACAGACAATAAAGTGGCCAAAAGATACCAAAGGGGTAATCATACACCGTAAAACGACCGACAGACAATACAATGGCCACAAGATACCAAAGGGGTAATCATACACCGTAAAACGACCGACAGACAATACAATGGCCAAACGATACCAAAGGGGTAATCATACACCGTAAAACGACCGACAGACAATACAATGGCCAAAAGATACCAAAGAGGTAATCATACACCGTAAAACGACCGACAGACAATAAAGTGGCCAAAAGATACCAAAGGGGTAATCATACACCGTAAAACGACCGACAGACAATAAAGTGGCCAAAAGATACCAAAGGGGTAATCATACACCGTAAAACGACCGACAGACAATAAAGTGGCCAAAAGATACCAAAGGGGTAATCATACACCGTAAAACGACCGACAGACAATACAATGGCCAAAAGATACCAAAGAGGTAATCATACACCGTAAAACGACCGACAGACAATACAATGGCCAAACGATACCAAAGGGGTAATCATACACCGTAAAACGACCGACAGACAATACAATGGCCAAAAGATACCAAAGGGGTAATCATACACCGTAAAACGACCGAAAGACAATACAGTGGCCAAAAGATACCAAAGGGGTAATCATACACCGTAAAACGACCGAAAGACAATACAGTGGCCAAAAGATACCAAAGGGGTAATCATACACCGTAAAACGACCGACAGACAATACAGTGGCCAAAAGATACCAAAGGGGTAATCATACACCGTAAAACGACCGACAGACAATACAATGGCCACAAGATACCAAAGGGGTAATCATACACCGTAAAACGACCGACAGACAATACAATGGCCAAACGATACCAAAGGGGTAATCATACACCGTAAAACGACCGACAGACAATACAATGGCCAAAAGATACCAAAGAGGTAATCATACACCGTAAAACGACCGACAGACAATAAAGTGGCCAAAAGATACCAAAGGGGTAATCATACACCGTAAAACGACCGACAGACAATAAAGTGGCCAAAAGATACCAAAGGGGTAATCATACACCGTAAAACGACCGACAGACAATAAAGTGGCCAAAAGATACCAAAGGGGTAATCATACACCGTAAAACGACCGACAGACAATACAATGGCCAAAAGATACCAAAGAGGTAATCATGCACCGTAAAACGACCGACAGACAATACAATGGCCAAACGATACCAAAGGGGTAATCATACACCGTAAAACGACCGACAGACAATACAATGGCCAAAAGATACCAAAGAGGTAATCATACACCGTAAAACGACCGACAGACAATAAAGTGGCCAAAAGATACCAAAGGGGTAATCATACACCGTAAAACGACCGACAGACAATAAAGTGGCCAAAAGATACCAAAGGGGTAATCATACACCGTAAAACGACCGACAGACAATACAATGGCCAAACGATACCAAAGGGGTAATCATACACCGTAAAACGACCGACAGACAATACAATGGCCAAAAGATACCAAAGGGGTAATCATACACCGTAAAACGACCGACAGACAATACAATGGCCAAAAGATACCAAAGAGGTAATCATACACCGTAAAACGACCGACAGACAATAAAGTGGCCAAAAGATACCAAAGGGGTAATCATACACCGTAAAACGACCGACAGACAATAAAGTGGCCAAAAGATACCAAAGGGGTAATCATACACCGTAAAACGACCGACAGACAATAAAGTGGCCAAAAGATACCAAGGGGGTAATCATACACCGTAAAACGACCGACAGACAATACAATGGCCAAACGATACCAAAGGGGTAATCATACACCGTAAAACGACAGACAGACAATATAATGGCCAAAAGAAAAGGAACAAAGGGACAAACAATGATCTACAAAACACTACACAGAAAACTAAAGATCGAGTAACTTGTTCTCGACATGATGCCTCTGAAATATTGCTAATTTGGCTTTAAGCAACACTCGCTCACTTATTCAATCCCATTTACGAACTGTAATATAGTTACCGAGGTATCAATTACACGACATTATCCTATTGACAATGGGAGAGTCATTTGCATGCTGATAAACCTGTCCAAAATAAAATACGAATGTCTATTAAAAATACTGTTGAGTGACAATACAATAATATATTTTCTAGGTTGCGAATAACAATTGGGTATTGATTGTAAGAAATTGATGGAGAAGTGATAAGAAAACAAGGCTTTATAATGTTACACTTAAAATGGGATGAAAATTATCGCTTGATAAACATAGCTGATGGGGTTTTTGTTAGGACTCTATATAAATTTTACTAATTGCGCATTTGACGTGAATGTGTAAAGAGAGTCGAAGAAAAGTCAAGGATTAGTGGAGAAATGGATCAGTTTGCAAAAACAAAGTAAAATATATATATGTCAATTTATTCATGTACAAAGTACAGAAATATAGCTATAAAATCGTAGATATCAACATTAGTGAGCATGGCCCGTTTCTGGAATAACCTTATCTAGTCACACTCATAGTAAAAAACTAGAAAGCCAAAGAATTTAAAAATCCTTTGGAGAAAGTAAACCAAATAGCCTTAACATGGCAGAATCCACTTCTTACAGCGCTTAACTTTGAGAATGCTTTTTCGAAAATTATGTGCATGATGTCGATTCTGAATTTCTCATTTTATGGAAAAGATCTCGACCGAAGGAACATAAACATATCCCTCATGTTAGGTCGTACTAATATTTAATGAAATTTATTCCACAAATCAACCCAACCACTGCATAGTGCGATTGCAAACCAAACGTACGACTCAAGTTGAAATCACAATTCTATTTTTGTAAATGGGTCAGATCCGTAAAATACGGCAATACTGGCTATGGGTCTACAACTAATAGAAAACGTGTGACATCAAAACTGGTTCACACAGTTAAACCAAATCATGCATAAATGATACTACGATGAACCTTATACCAGGCTTGTGATTGTGGTGCTGATCTCAAATCCAAGATGGCCGCCATCACAGTATATACTTTAATATAGATACAACCGTATAGCAAACAGCTCCGTCAAGAATTCATCCTTAAGTGAATGTAATGGTTAGCGTGCTCATCTCAAATGCAGTACATCAATGGTTCGTGCCTCGGTAAGGTAAAACCAAACACTATAAAACGCTAAGGATGTACCATTAAGGAACAAGAGCAAAGATTAATTGGGTCGTAATCATGATGGAGCAATATGTCTATCCGAGCGTGTTAGTGTTATCCTGTTTAGGCCCTTTAGTTTTATTGCTCCCAAACACTTAAATCATTTGACCACCAATCTTACGATTATGAGTGCACTTGAAACGTGTCATGCGCACTGGATTTTATACCTACGATTTTATTAGTTCAAAGCGAACACATCTCGCTGATATGCTCCCAATCCATCACAAGTGACAATTAGACTAATCTCGACAAAGTTTGCACTTTATTCTGGTGCCGACTTGAAACCCAACATATGAGAAATAACATTTTTATTTCTTCACCGACCGTATAAATCAGGTGATCGATATAGCCGCTTGAGAGCCATTGTTTAATTTTCAACGGTGTAACATAATAAAAAAGTATAATTTCGTGGACACGACGAGTTTCCGTAATAAAGTATATATATAAGTATCTAGACAAGTAATTTCCTGTTGTGTTTTATCTATTTATTGCTAGTCTAGTACTCTCTACAACAAATGTGTTTGACTAGTAATAATAGCTATAAAAAAAATCTTATTAGTTTTTGCGGATTATATATGGTTCAATTCTATTTGATAATGAAGACGTATGTCTTACTGTTCATTCCTGACGTTATTTTCATTATATTAATGCATACTTCTCTGTAATTGGAAAGTAACATCACCACCTAGTATAATATTTCATACGACGGGTACCACAAGTGAAACAGGAACTGCTTATCATTCCGGAGCACCTAAATTCTACTTCGGTTTTGAGTAGGCTTGGTTGCTCAATCATTATTTTTCTGTGTAATGTTTTGTAGATCAATGTTTATCCTTTTTATTTTGGCCGTTGTATTGTCTGTTCTTCAAATTACGGATTCTGATTACCCGTTTTGGTATCTTCAAACTCTTCTTTAAAATTCAAGAGCTAATCTGAATCAGTAAGCACTAATCAAACAATTCCAATATACAGAAAGGGATAACAAACTCAAATGGAAGTCAGGAAGAATACATAATTTAAAATAAATAAAATGAGAATAATTACCCAATCAAACCTTTTAAAAATTCCTTATTAACCTGCAATATGGTCCGATCATTATTATTTAAAATATTCTTGTTGGTTAGCGCCATCTTTGATGTTATCGTTGCCAAAGCACAACAAAGTTAATCAAGGAAATATGAGGTAAGACATTCCGTAATGAGGAATACACTCCAACTTTAGATTCTTAGAAATAATCAACGAGACCCGTAAGATTAGATTTTTTAGATTTTTGGTGTTTTAACGCCACTTTCAGCAATATTTCAGCTATATCATGGCGACCAGTTTTAGTGGTAGAAGAAGCCGGAGTGCCCGGAGAGAACCACCGACCATGGGCAAGCAACTGGTAAACTTTATCACTTGCGGCTGCGAGTCGAGTGCACCTTTTTTGTAATTTACAAATTCGGGCGCGAACCCACGCTGTATTGGTGATAGGATTGTATGAGTTGTTAGGTAATCCAACTACCTAACTCATTGAGCCACCCGGGTCCTGAGACCCGTAAGAGTGTATTCTCTTACTTATTTCATTTCCATCTGCAAAAGTGTTTTGCTTGATATTTTTAGATTTTTAATATTTAGGAAGCTATATTAGATAACAATTAACAAAAATAAAAATAAAACGAAATTTTTTTATCGGCATACGTCTTTTCGATTCTCGTTTATATTTAGATATTTCAAGATCTTTCAAATGTCCAAAATGCTCCCCTATATTCTGTCTGATTTGTTATTACTTGCGGTCGGTTCGATTCGTTTCTTGTTGTTTGTATTGCGAGAATCGATATTGCAGGTTCACGTACTTATCAGTTCTGAACATAAATTATGCCAGATTTAAAATATTTGTATCGAGTGTTGTATATATTGATTAACCAATCAATTAAAAAAAGTTGTTGATATTTTTTAAAATAAAGTTTACTATTAAGAATCATATATATTAATTACAGTGTATAGTAGTGTGATTTATCCTGCAATCAGTACATTTGCTGTACAAATATGCTATACGAATAAATTTTCGCTTTATTCGTACTAGACGAATAAACTTTTGTACTATACGAATAAACTTTTCAGCCTACGAATAAACTTTCCTGGTACCCTGTAGCTATGTAACAGCGGAGGGCGCAGACAAGTATGAAACTGGTACTAATGTAACGCGGACCACGAAGAAGACACCCTTGACAACATTTATGAAAGGCGAGGAATGATGCTTGTTTCTGTCCTTTTTGTTTAAATCTGACAAGTTTTCCGACTTTTTTTGACATTGCAGGATAAACACAATATACGTATATTGTCGTTAAATATAAAATTCATTTGTACTCGCTGCGAAACAGGCCTGAAAAGCTCGCCCAAGGCTCGCTATTCTGCTTGTTTCTAAAGCTCGTACAAATAAATTTTATATTTACCGACAATGTACGTATATTGTATATCACTGTATCTGTGTGACTAGACGGAAATTTTCAAAATAGACGTTAATCAGACATGCAGGGGTTCGATACCCAAGTTCTAAAGTATCTTAAATACGTGTTTAAGTCTAATATGGTTAAAGGTTAAAGTTCATATACCCAAGTACAAAAGAATAAACAGCAGATACTTAGAAAATAATCCACTGTCAGAACAATAGTATGACGTCAGAGAAATATATTTACTATATAAAGCCATAATAAAAACGTACAGTAGATATCAAATGTAATGTTCAATTAATAGGAAAATACACCTGCTTAGAGCATAAAAAAGCACCAACAGCAGTATACATGGATAATTGTCAGTTTTGATGACGTTAACGTAATTCTATATTTACTAGAACTAATGAAATCAATTTATTAAGCGTTTGCTTCATTGAAATTATTATTTCAGTTATGTCGATCGCATTCCAGCTGCTTGCCAAATGTATTTGTTTAATGCGATTTTCAAAGACAACGTCGGAGGGGTGTACTATAACGTCGATTTGTTACGAATTTGACCAAGTTATCAATTGACGACCTGCTTATAATTAATGTTCTTCTAATTGTCTTTTTAATGCTATACACTACAAGTATGTGTTAGGTTAGTGCATTAAAATCACACAATTTGGCTTCTCAAAGCTAGATTATTATAATTTTATAAATATAACACGATTTAGTAATTTACCAAATGAATTGATTTCTTTACAAAGAAGAATACTCTGTTACGTTCGCAAACAAATAATTACACAGTGGACTGTAATATGATGTTCGTCAGATAACACGAACGTTTATAGTCAACTAATATTAAAACATAAATATATAATTTAGTGCGCACGACGCCAAACATTTATTCAGTAACCAATAATAAATACATAGATATCTAATTTAGTGCGCACGACGCCAAGCATTTATTCAGTAACCAATAATAAATACATAGATATCTAATTTAGTGCGCACGACGCCAAGCATTTATTCAGTATCCAACAATAAATACATAGATATCTAATTTAGTGCGCACGACGCCAAGCATTTATTCAGTAACCAATAATAAATACATAGAGATCTAACTTAGTGTCTTTAGTGCGCACGACACGTTTCTAGAATAATCTTATCCAAGCACGCTGTGATAGTCAAGAGATTGGGTTAGGATTATGGTGTTTAACGCCACTTTCAGCAATGTTTTGGTTATATTGTGGAAAGCCAAATAATTTAATAATCTTTGGGAGCAAGGAATCCAAATGGCCTAATCATGATTGTTGCCTTTGCATCAGGGAGATTAACTAAATGTTTTGACAATTTTCAATATTTAGGAAGACAGCACCAAACATTACACAACCGATTCGGTAGAGCATAACAATAATCGTACTTGATACATTAAGATCGTTGTTTCAATCAGATACCAACTATGTCTAGAATAAAAACAGCATGAAGCGATAAGAAAATATCCACGTTTAACATAATAGAAACTTCAATAGCGCTTGTTGTGCCTGCTAAAACTCAATGTCTGATATTGATAGTTGACCTTAGCATTTTTTGTCAATATAGAATACAACATATTTTAATGAATCCTTTCATCTTATCTTTCTCAACGTTTATCTGAAGATATCAACACCTTGTTGATTTTTTTCTGTCACTTCTGTACAGCTGACGAAATACGGTATTTGGAATTAGAAATCGGTTAAAGAAAAGAATAGTTTGAAGATAACAAAAGGGTAATGGGAAGCCGTAAATCGAAGGACAGATAATACGATGGCCAAATGAAAAAGGCCAAAAGGACAAACAACGATCTACAAAACAGAAAACTAAAGATCGAGCAACACGAACCCCACTGTAAACCGGGGTGAACTCAGGTGCTCTGGAATAGTCAGCAGTTCCTGCTCCACACGTGACACCTACCATATTACTGTTAAACGAAACGAACATCATCTAATATGAAACTCGTGTTGGACACCAGTATACGTAAATAAATACAAATAACATAAATTAAGCATTAACCCCCTTAAAACGAACCGAACATCGGTTTTTGCGGAAAACAAAGTTGACCATCGTTTCCATATTTCATATTTCCTATGGTCATGTATACTATTTAACATTCACATTATGGTTAAGGTCGTTGGCTCTCCTATGGAATTAGTAGTATACACAGCATAGAACATTCACGTCACGGAGATTAAATATACATTTTTTATGGAAACGTACGGTTCCTAAAATCATGTAATTATTATGAAAAAATAAGTTTCACATGTGAAAACACTAGAAGGGTTGCATCTTTTCAGTAAGAGGGGAGATATGGGCCCATACATCCAACATGCAACCGCCACGTTTTGTCAAAATATGTGCGAACCCAGTCAAATGAGCATTCATGTATATGTGTGCAAAGCTTGTCGATATTGTCTCTGTTTATGTGATTTTGTTTTTGAATTGTCATTTTATTTGTCCATGCACTCGTACGAAACGGCAAATATAACAAAATAGGTTATCTCCCCTTACTGCCACAATGAACAATAAATAATTATTTATGTCATTTATTTCAGATAAAAATTTATTAAAATCATAAAACGGAAAACAGGCATATAGATTAGATAATAGCTATGAAAAATGTAAAATGTGCATGTAAATAACATTTAGTTACTTTTTTCATTAATCAAACTTCAGAATTAATGTTGTACTGTAATGCTGTAGTAAAAAAAATTAATATTAAAAAAAAACAATTGTCCATCCCCTCCCCCCAAAAAACAAAAACACGTAGATTTCAAATTTAGTGCACACGACGCGCTACTGGAATAACTTTCATCAGGTACGCTCAAAATCGAAAGTTGGAAAGCCATATAATTTGGGAGCAATTAAACCAAAGGGCCTAAACAGGATAGCCAAAATCGGCTAAGGTCACCTATGCCTCACAGCGGAGAACCTTAGTTTTATTAATAATTACATCTGTAGCTCATTTCTAAGTTACATATAACCTAGATTTTCATCAACGTCTATCATGTTCAACCTTTTGGTTTTTAGATTTATGTAGATTCACAGTAATTGGCTCGTAACATGCTTATTTTGATCAGTGAGATTGTCGACCATTATTCTTTAATTACGCTTTTTTATTTATTTATAATGGGAAATGAATAATGAGGGCAAAACTACAATAATCCAAATCAACCAGGTCAATTATAAGAATTATGCTGTGACTGCTAAATAAATATAGATCAGCAATGAAAAATAGTAATCGCTTATCAAGATTATAGCATTCTGTATAACAAGGCTGTTTTTTTCATTTTACAAAACAATTTATTAAAATCATAAAACGGAAGACGGGCATATATAATCATCATGATCATAGAGTAGATAATTGCTATGAAATATGTAAAATGTTCATGTAAATAACATGTAATTACTTTTTCATTAATCAAACTTTTCATAAGTAATGCTGTACTGTAATGCTGTAGTAAAAAATAATATTAAAAGAAATAATTTTTAATTCCCCCCCCCCCCCCCCCCTCAAGAAAACCCCGTAGATATCAAATGTAGTGCAAACGACGCGTTTCTGGAATAACTTTCATCAGGTACGCTCAAAATCGAAAGTTAGAAAGCCATATAATTTGGGAGCAATAAAACCAAAGGGCCTAAACAGGATAGCCAAAATCGGCTAAGGTCACCTATGCCTCACAGCGGAGAACCTTAGTTTTTATTAATAATTACATCTGTAGCTCATTTCTAAGTTACATATAACCTAGATTTTCATCAACGTCTATTATTTTCAAACTTTTGGTTTTTAGATTTATGTAGATTCACAGTAATTGGCTCGTAACATGCTTATTTTGATCAGTGAGATTGTCGACCATAACTCTTTAATTACGCTTTTTCATTTATTTATAATGGGAAATGCATAATGAGGGCAAAACTACAATAATCCAAATCAACCAGGTCAATTATAAGAATTATGCTGTGACTGCTAAATAAATATGGATCAGCAATGAAAGATAGTAATCGCTTATCAAGATTATAGCATTCTGTATAACAAGGCTGTTCACACAGTAATATAAACGTTAGAGAATACCGAAGGGGTAATAAAAAAGGACAATCCAGACAAAGTTACAGGCATAGGGTACACAAGACGTAGAAAAACTAAGCAAAAACACATTAGAATATGTGTTGGACACCACTTTGCACACACAAATACAAATAGTGTAAAAAAGACACCAGCCCTCCTACAAACACATGGATGTAAAGACGAACCGAGCATAGTTTTTATGTGGAAATCGCAACGGACACCACAACACGGAACTAAGAACGTAAAAACATATAATAGAACCACACAATTGTTTTTTTTAAAAAGATCAGTAACACGGACCCTACCATGTGTGATGTGTTGGCATTTTACTCACAAATGAAAAACCCTTGCCTTACCGCATCATTTCACTAAGAGGAGAAGTGTTCAATGTTTTGTTAATGCTACTGGAACTGTTGATCATCACTGTTTGATCTTTCTTTTCATATTCTTGAATATGATGAAAATCTTTCACATGTTTGTAACCTTTGCGGGAACCCCGGGATGTAGAAAAACATACAGCGCCTAATTTCTCTACTGCGGGATACCTCCTTTCCAAAATGGACAGGCATCAGTTATTTGAGCAGCGAATCAAATCCGTCCTGTCGACGAGGTGTAAATAAGTGGCCTTTTTTGGAGAATGTTGCACTCCTTTTTACGTAAACACAACTTACAGAAACTCCTAATAACAAATATGTTGCTATCAGTGAGTGTTACAATCTAAGCATTTCCGACATTAACTATTATCATACACCCATTTTACATGTGTCAGTTAAAGACTCGTTCTTATGCCTATACCGGTGTCAAACTTATATTATATTTACGCTTATTATACGACTCGTCCTTCGGCCTAGGCCCATCCCAGTGTCACAATTATATTGTTTTTGCACTTATTCTCGTCTTATTTTTTTTATCAAAACACTGTTCATTTGACCTCGTCCTTAAAGCCTATCTCGGTATCACAATTATATTGTTTTTGCACTTATCATTGTCTTAAATTACTAAAACACTGCTCATCTAAAAACAAAAAAAGAAAACATTAATCATTTGTATATATCCGACATCTATCATGTTGAAATCTGACAAGTCAATTTGTGCCCAATGTATATTATTATACTTGTTAGTGTCATCTGATATTAATTTCTGTCAATTTCTAAATAAACAAATCAATTTCAATTTATATGTAATCTTGTCATGGTAATTGTTTTATGATTTCTATTGGTTCGTGTCTTAGACAACCACCAATACATAAATAATTGTTATCCCATGTTAGATCAAATGTGATCAAAGTTAATTATTTTAAATTACATGTCTTCAATCGGTAGATAATTATGTTATGGTAATGGTCATTTCTAATAAACAGAAATGCCACTTGCTTGAACCCGACCCTAGCATTCCTTTTAGGGACAGGCATCATCATTATGAAAAAAATATAACAAATTAAATAATTTTATAATAATTTTCAGTTATTTTAACATATTTGATTTAGTTTAATAACTTGTTATTCATTTATTACTGCTATGCATAATCGACACCAAACTGGGCAGGTTTGTATTAGTAAAATAAGAAATGTATATATATGTTCTCAAGGCAATAAAGCAAGACATTTCACTGAATCAATTAAAAACCACCAGCAAAAAAATCAAATTTAGAATAGTTGATAAGAGTCCGTACGAAAGCGGGATGTTTACGTCTCAGTCAATTTTCAAATTGTAATCAAGTTAATAAACTCACACAGTCGATTAAGCACAAGCTTCAAATCATAATTAAATAACTAAAAATTTAAATTGTCTAATTTGGTGATTTCAATTAAGAAAAAAAAATTACATATGTAAAATCAAAATCATAATCAACATGGCTGACGCCTGAATATCCTCATACAATAATGTTTTGAAAAAGGGCGTTGTTGTTGCTGTGACATGGAATTATTATTCACCATAGCTTACGCCGGAACATCCTCATACAATAATGTTTTGAAAAGGGCGTTGTTGTTGCTGTAACATGGAATTATTATTCACCATAGATTACGCCTGAACATCCTCATACAATAATGTTTTGAAAAAGGGCGTTGTTGTTGCTGTGACATGGAATTATTATTCACCATAGCTTACGCCTGAACATCCTCATACAATAATGTTTTGAAAAGGGCGTTGTTGTTGCTGTAACATGGAATTATTATTCACCATAGATTACGCCTGAACATCCTCATACAGTAATGTTTTGAAAAGGGCGTTGTTGTTGCTGTAACATGGAATTATTATTCAGCATAGCTTACGCCTGAACATCCTCATACAATAATGTTTTGAAAAGGGCGTTGTTGTTGCTGTAACATGGAATTATTATTCAGCATAGATTACTCTTGAACATATTCAAACAGTAATGTTTTGAAAAGGGTGTTGTTACTGTTATATCGAATTATTGTTCAACATGTTTTTGTGTACTCTCTGTACCCAGTACCTCTGGATTGTCAATTTTTTGATTGCCCCTTCGGTATTCTCTAACGTTTACTTGTCCTGTGTACCCTGTGTTGCCAGTTTCTCTGGATTGTCCATTTTTGATTGCCCCTTCGGTAATTTCCTCCGTTTGTTTACTCTTGAACATCCTCATACAGTAATGTTTTGAAAAGAATGTTGTTGTTACTGATGTATGTAATTATTATTGTCTATCTTTATGTTCGCTGACTGTTAGTCCTCGCGGCTATCACTCGCCCAGTATTCACCGTGTATGTAATTATTATTGTCTATCTCTATGTTCGTTGACTGTTAGTCCTCGCTGGTATCGCTCGCCCAATATTCACCGTTGCGACACTGTATAGTTATTAGATATATTTATGCTTGGAATTTACAGTTCCCAAGTAATGTAATTATTATTAAAACTAGATTTCTCCCCCCTCATGCACAGGTGATATTACACGATTTGTCGCTATCCTCTTTAGGCCATTTGGTATACTTGCTCACAAATACTTAAGCTTTGTTATGGTTTTCCAATCTTTTGAATTTGAACGTAACTGATGGGGACATTAGATTTTTTGGAGGTAAAACATGTTTCATTGACGCCCAACTAAACACCGCACGATAGTCAGAATAGGAAAACTGGTCCTGGTCGACGGTATGACGACTCTTGACGGAGAGTGTAAGGGTAGGGTATTGCCTATGTA
This sequence comes from Bathymodiolus brooksi, assembly GCA_963680875.1. Taxonomy (NCBI): domain Eukaryota; kingdom Metazoa; phylum Mollusca; class Bivalvia; order Mytilida; family Modiolidae; genus Bathymodiolus; species Bathymodiolus brooksi. The sequence goes on from OY804589.1 coordinate 76,327,857, forward strand.
GTGTCATGTCATGTGCACTAAATTAGATTTTTACGTTTTATTTCAGATTATACATTTGGTATCTTCAAACTCTTTTGATAATTATTGAAAAATACAATCTTGTAAGAATTGACTGATGTGCATAAATTTTACATAAATTCCCCTGTACTCTATTTAATGTGTGAGTAATGCGCCAAGTTTGAAAATCGATAAACTTCTACAAATTGTATTTAACCCTATAATTCCGAGCAGAGAACACGTATTAAGAAACATTAACGTCGATTTATAATATAAATCAGGCATTAAAAAACAATACCATTATACAAGTTTACTGTTATCTCTGTAATGTCTAGAAATAGTAAACGCTAAAGTAAAAAGTCTAACAATTTAATCAAACGTTAGAGAAAAAACCAACAGGGAAATCAAGAATGGCACATTTTATTCCTCCTCTAGATTTAAACCATTACTTCGACAGCTTTACGATCGCCACAATGACTTAGGTTTTCCTTTAAGGAATATCTGTGTCACACATAACCACGGATATTTTCCGTTTGTTGTAATCACAATCCGGCCATTTCCACATTTTTAACTTATCATCGGGTTTACAACAAGAGTAACACGACAGGTACCACTAGTGGAGCAAGAGCTCCTTACTCTCACGAATATCCTGAGTTCACCCCAGGCTTTTAGTGGGGCTTGCTTTGCTCAATTGTTATTTTTCTGTGTAGTGCTTTGTTGATAATAGACGTCAGAGAATACCGAAGGGGCAATCAAAAAAGGACAATCCAAGGAAATTGGCACCATATGGTACACAAGAAGACGAAAAACAAAGCAAAGACACAACACAATAGGTGTTGGACACCATTATACGCAAACAAACATAAATAACGTAAATAAGGCATGTGTCCTCCTACAAACAACTGGGAGTAAAGACGAACCGAATATCGTTTTTATGCGGAAATGTAACGGACACCACAACACGGAACTCAGAACGTAAAGACACATAATAGGACTACACAAAAAACCATGAGCAACATGATCCCCACAAAAACCGGGGGTGAACGCAGGTGCACTCGAATGGTAAGCAGTCCCTAATTGTAGATCAGAGTTTGACCTTTTGACCTTTGCATTTTCTCCTTCGATTAACGACTTCTGGTTACGCATTTGATATCTTCAAGCGTTCCTTTTCTATAAATGATAAGGTTGATTCCCTCAACGTCAACACATGGTAGGTTTGAACCACATTTGTAAAACAAAATAGGTTTCAATTCCTCGTTTATCAATAATTGGCTAGTGTTATTCCTTCTTTATTTACATATGGCAGGCTTAATTCCACCTTTATCAACAACTGGTAGGTTTGATTTCCCCTTAAACAACCAACAAATAGTAGGTTAGACCCATCCCCGACGAGTCAACAAATGATATGTTCGGCCAATCTGTGTTACCTTAAATTGTTTGGATACATCACATATCTCAGAGTAAGCCAATTTTACAAAGAGAACATAATTCCATTCTAATTTGCATATTTCGTTTACCGGTCTTCCCTTGAACGAAACTTCAAAAATCTAAAATGCTTGCGTATTGTTTGTTCCAATCTGTTGAAGTGTATCCATACGCCCTTATATAACATTTCGCAATGCAGTTTGAAAAAAAAAGAAATATATTATTTCTGAAACCAACAAAGCCAGACATCTCATATAATTAAATAAAAAAAGATACAAGAAGAGAGCAATTCAAAATAGTACAAATATACAGTTGACAGTTGGTAAAGTCCGTCAGAAAGTGGCATGTTTACGTCACAAACATATTTCCAATGGCCATCAATTCAAGAAAATAACCTTCACAGTCGACTACAGCTAGTTTAGCTGGCGTATTCTGCAGCATTTTACATGCTTCAAATCGCAATTAAATCACCAAAAATGTAAATTTGTTAATCTGTTGAATTCTATCAAAACAATTTTATTAATTTTTTTGAAGTGAACGTCCGTATAAATAGAACTGGAATCAAGATAGCTAAATCTTGAACATATTCACTAAGTGGTGTTTTGTAATGGTTGTTCCTACTGCTCTATAATGAACTTATTTGGCTTTCAACAATCATTGAACTGTGAGCGTACTTGATGATGGTTATTCCCAAAACATGCCATATGAACTAACTTAGATGTACATTTTTATATTTGTCTGTAATTTTCGATTAACGACTTCTTTTTATCTCTTTGGTGTGTTTGTTTGTAGTAAGAATAAATAAAACGATCTTGGAGGAGTCTATCGATGTGTAAACTCGGGAATTAAGTAATAAACGTTACATAAATTCGTTCAGACTGTATTCAATGTATGACGGATGTGCTAGGTTTAGACATCAATGAACTCGTACTAAACCTCTATTGCGTAACAAAATACGTATCTTAGAGACATTTACGTCGATCTTAATATAAAGTTAACATATATACTAGCATAGCTCTAAAATAAAAGCTTGCTATTATCTCTTGAGATTGTCTAGAAATTTTATATCTTCAAATAAAAATACGAAGCGATGTAATTAACCGTTAGAGAAAACGACGAGGCAATCAAGAATAGAGGTTCCAACGACACAGGCAACAATAGGTGCTCGGGAAGGGTAAACAGTTTCTTAAGACACCCGAAATGTTACTCAAAGTCAAGTGAATGATAGAGGAAATAAACAAAAAAAATACGGAAATGAGATAAGATCCATTGCCATTTGAGAAAAGGATAGTTCGTAATGGTTAACCAGTTCGTGATAACAGTAGAAATGTAGTAGTGATTACTTCAATCTAATCACATCGTAGTCTTGTTTGATTAGTTTTTATGTCAGCAGCTGAGGTCTGTCCAAAATATCACTGTACTTAGTGTAAGTCTTAATTAACGTATGAGTATGAAATCTAACCTCCGGCTACTGGAATATGGCTACTAATGGAAATATGGGAAGTTACATTTTGTAAAAGAGAACTCATCACGTTTGTCGTAAAGGTTTCCTTTAATCTTCCTGCATTGTCGATTTCAAGATCAAAGTATATGTAAGAAGGAGATGGCTAAGTGTCAGTATTCCTTTCTTCAAGCTCATTTGGATAGATGAGATGCAAATAATTACTGAATCGACAACTAGTCAGTGACGAAGCATTATATCTATATCACGGTAGCTGGAATTGAATGTTTGGGTTAATGCTCTATCTTATTCATAGCAAGCACTTAGCGGAAGTCTGGGTCAAGGGTCAATGTAGAAATACATATTAAAGTATTGGTGCATAATTAGTCCTAATTTGAGTACCTATCCTTTGTTGACACACTAGTTAAAAGCTTAGAAAGAGTGTCTGTGACAACTCCCACGATATACCATTGATTGCAGGGGTGTCTGGTATACAGTTCGCTAAGGAACATAATATTGATAATATATTCCTTGACCAAAGTGAAGACGTGGGTTTTGATACTGCAGTAAAAAGTTTGAAGATCATAACGGCGTAAACAGACAATGCACTGGCTATGACGATAACGGCGTAAACAGACAATGCACCGGGTATGACGAACACACAAACAATTATCCTCAAAGCCTATAGACAATTTCAGATTGAGCCACACGAACCCCTAAAAAAGCAGGTAGTAAAACCATGTGTTCTAGGAATATGAGCAATGCATACAAACTTAAAAAACATGTTTTTAAGTCCATAAATTGAAAATTAAGCATTGTAGTTTAAACTTAAAAACCTTCTAAGCTCAACATCTATCAGTTTAAATACAACTCTATACAGCTACACACAAATAAAACCTCAATATGGGATGTTTTTGTGGTAGTGTTAAGATGTACCTGTATATACGTGTATAATTGGCGAGAATATTTAGTTCAATGATGACGTTAAACGACCAGGCTGACAATATAACACTGTTACCTGACCTGACACCTGTAGCATGTACATTTATAGATAGGAAAACGTAATTCTCGTATTCTCAGGGAATTTTAACACTAAACCGTATTTAGTTTTAAATATATCGCGTATAACTGTTGGTATATGGTGGTTTGTGTGTTATGACGGTTAACGCCACTTTCAACAATATTTCAGTTATATCGTGGCGGTCAGTTTTATTGGTGGAGGAAACCGGAGTACCAGGAAAAAACCACCGACCTGCCGCAAGACACAGACAAGCTTCATCATATAATTTTGTAACGAGTACGCCTCGCCATGAGCAATATTCCACCTTACAACTTCAGTGGTGATATACACTGATTGCGCAGGTAGTTGTATATCCAACTAGCATCCGATCACGAACACGACGACACAGTTTGAATGGTATCAAAATCATCATTTACTCTGCCGCTTAGTCAACACTCCTACATCACCTGATTAAATGTATATTCAGGTTTAACAAGTTAAAGTTGAGCTGTATTTAGTGGCGAATGTATTTGAGGGGGCATTTTTCAAAATGCACAAGATAAGAAATTACAGATATTAATTAAGTTGTATGCTAAGATTCTAAACAGTATTTTCATGAAACACGCTTAAATCCTATAAGCTACGCACAATTCATCCGAAACAAAATGTTATCTGTCATCTAGAGGTGCTTAACATCCATATACATTTCCAAAACAACAACAAATATCTACATCATACAAAGAAGTAGTATATGTTTAACATTGTATGCCATGTAAATGCGTTAAACATCTAAACATGTTTCAAAAACATAACAAATACTTTATACATCATACAGAGTAGTGCTAATATCTTTGCGTGCAATTTTCTGTTAAGTACTTTCAGATAGATACCAAATATGAATCACGGGAAGCATATAGCATATCACATACCGTATATGTACATTAATACCATAACCACAATACATATTTATGATATCACATACCTTATATGTACATTAATACCATAACCACAATACATATTTATGATATCACATACCTTATATGTACATTAATACCATAACCACAATACATATTTATGATATCACATACCTTATATGTACATTAATACCATAACCACAATACATATTTATGATATCACATACCTTATATGTACATTAATACCATAACCACAATACATATTTATGATATCACATACCGTATATGTACATTAATACCATAACCACAATACATATTTATGATATCACATACCTTATATGTACATTAATACCATAACCACAATACATATTTATGATATCACATACCTTATATGTACATTAATACTATAACCACAATACATATTTATGATATCACATACCTTATATGTACATTAATACCATAACCACAATACATATTTATGATATCACATACCTTATATGTACATTAATACCATAACCACAATACATATTTATGATATCACATACCTTATATGTACATTAATACCATAACCACAATACATATTTATGATATCACATACCTTATATGTACATTAATACCATAACCACAATACATATTTATGATATCACATACCTTATATGTACATTAATACCATAACCACAATACATATTTATGATATCACATACCTTATATGTACATTAATACCATAACCACAATACATATTTATGATATCACATACCTTATATGTACATTAATACCATAACCACAATACATATTTATGATATCACATACCTTATATGTACATTAATACCATAACCACAATACATATTTATGATATCACATACCTTATAAGTACATTAATACCATAACCACAATACATATTTATGATATCACATACCTTATATGTACATTAATACCATAACCACAATACATATTTATGATATCACATACCTTATATGTACATTAATACCATAACCACAATACATATTTATGATATCACATACCTTATATGTACATTAATACCATAACCACAATACATATTTATGATATCACATACCTTATATGTACATTAATACCATAACCACAATACATATTTATGATATCACATACCTTATATGTACATTAATACCATAACCACAATACATATTTATGATATCACATACCTTATATGTACATTAATACCATAACCACAATACATATTTATGATATTACATCAGGCTAAGTTAAACAATTTAGCATAACCAAGTTCTGAGTTATGTGATGTGATGTGTGCTACGCATGAAAACGATGTTCGGTTCTTCCTCTTTATCTCCAGTTGTTTGTAGGAGGGCACGTGTCTTATTTACGTTATTTGTGTTTGCTTGCGCATAGTGGTGTTCAGTACATATTGTGTTGTGTTTTTGCTTTATTTGTCTTTTTTTGTGTCTTGTGTACCCAATGTTGCCGGTTTCTCTGGATAGTCCATTTTAGATTGGCCCTTCGGTATTCTCTAACGTTTATTTACATTCATACACATCACCGCAGTGGTGTAAGAGTGAGTAAGTGATGATTATTTAACGCCTAATGAGCACTTTGGCAGCTATCTAATAGCAAAAACAAATTACATTCGATGATATGGGAATTATATCCGCTTTATTCTACGCCAACACGCTTAGTTGAATATTTATACTTCTTGTTCACAGATACAATAGTTAGTAGGGGTAGACATGTCGCTCCACTGGGACATATTATTCTGATTCCGCGCCAACAAGTCGGCTGTTTCTCCTTAGTGCTGCGTCCTTAGATGTAACGAATGCAAATCTTATAGTCTTTGGTTTGACATTTCAGGGGCACGAACCCACGAACTATCGCACTCGAAACGATCACGCCATCGATGCGGTTATGTGCTGTTATCGTTAGCGTGCTCGCCAGGACTATGTAAGTCATGGGTTCGATCCGTGGTCGGGTCAAACCATTGACAATAATAAACTTAAGAGAATGCCGGAAAATAACATCTTACGCATACTCGTGTACGATAACTTCATCAAATAGCAGTATTACATTACATATGCATTTACCGATTATTTGGTGTTATATCATAACGTATAGCAATTTTAAATATATTTTATTTTGACGGTTTTCTAACAGTGTAAAATGTCCTAATATTTCGTTGTTTACATCAGACATAAGCATAACAAGACACAACACAGAACACAAAACGGACCCCTGCAAAAACCGGGGATGACAAAGGTACAATTATGGTCTTTTCTCAAAAGAAAATACAGACAAACCTGTATTAAAGGGATATTAAAGCTGGTTTTAACATATATTTTTTCAACTCGTGACAAAAGTTGTTTCTTTTCAATTTAATTGTAAAAACAATCCAAAAATACTTTGCACGCCCATATAATCCCTAATATCGTTAGAATATCACTTAAAAGGGTCGAAATTAATTTTTGTCCAGGAAGCAAAAATTCAATTATTGGAAAAACCCCGAGAAAACCACAAGATAAGACAGAATTATCAACGAATGATTTCACTTTTACAAAGTTCATTGATAAAAACCGGGTTAATGTTTCATAAATATCAAGTTTTCGTGAGATACAAAATATTACCAAAATGAGCTTTAATGTCCCTTTGAGAGGTCACACTTGGGACAAAGAAAAAGTGGCCTTACAAGACAGGTGACCTCTTAAAAGAGGTTCAATTCATATGAATCTTTCTATGACAGGACAAGACAAATGTGATATTTTAATACAGGTGACTGCTTAATAGAGGTGACCACATGGGTAGATTTGACTGCATATGAAGCAACACATAGATTTGGTTCCATTAATCTGTTATGAAGAATGAGAACCATTTCCCATTATACCTCTTAAATTTAATTGTGCATCTATGGATGAGTATTTTTTATGTTCTATATAGAATAATAACAAAATAATGATAAATGTAAGAAATATCTTACCTAATAATTAAAGTATATCCGAACAAAATACCATCTAGTCAGTGTTAGTATCAAATACAATGATCAATACTATCAAATATATCTATATATAATATATACCTTAAATGATAAGTGACGAGTTTATGGAATAACTATAGAAAATGGTTAGATCTGGAGGCGGTATTGAGCGGTTAATAATAAAATATATCTATAATGTTAAAATATATGTATTACTTAAAATGCTTTAAAACTTTAAATTTCAAAGTTATTTACAAAACAGTATGCTATGAAGATCAACTTACTTTTTACATTGGAACATTTCGTACTGAGGCATTGTGTATATAGACTCATTTATTTATAAATCTGTTCTTAGAAAAATAAACAAATTAAAAAAAACTGTCACCAACCAAAAGATTGGAAAGCAACGTAACATAAGTCTTTGAGAGCAAGAAAACGAAACGACTTAAGGCCAAAAAAATATATATGTGTGCTTAGTGTTTCCCTACCTACCCTATTTTTTTGCTCTAAAAAATGCCTACCCTAACATTTTGATGGTCATTTTGGCTTAAGCACCGTTAAACTTTGGATGTCTTCCCTATTAATTTAGCGTAAAAATATTTTGAAAAAAAATGTTTTCCCTACCTACCTACCCTATTTGTTTTTAGGAATGAAACCCTAAACACAAATATATTTTTTTTGGCCTAAACAGGATAGCCAACAATCGGCTAATGTTACCTATAAATGCATGAGAGAGTTGAATCTTAGTTTTAATAATAAAACACAATCAAAGCACTGTGAATTTCAAGCATTTATATATATATTATACCATGTAAACATAAAGATCAATAAAATAAATAACTTACCTAATAATTAAAGTATATCCGAACAAAATAGCATCTAGAGTCACAGAAAGTATCGAATAAAATGATAAATAGATTTTACGTTAAATACACAACGGAAGTTAAGACTTGTCAATCAGGGAGGTCTTATTGTAAATCAATTTGATATTTAAGAAGAATTTTACAGTATATATGATTAGTTAAACTACCATTCAGAATGAACACAAACGATGAGAAAATCACAATTCTTGTTATTTAAGGTTTGATTTGGTTTATACAGGATTCCGTTTTCTTCAGGGTTCAGTTTCGACAGGTTTCACTATGATGACCAGGGTTTTAAACAAGACAAGAATTTCCGGCTTCTTTACATGATAAAATTTACATTATGTAGAATACGTTAAACTAACAACCAGAAAGAAGAAAAACAATGAGAAATTCACAATCAAAATAGACACAAAGTGTGTTGCTTCCAGTAATTGTAATTGTTTGGCTTTCCAGTCTTTCGATTGTGAGCGCCACCTGTTGAACGTTGTTCCAGAAACGCGCCATGTGCACTGAATTTGATATCTACGTTTTCATACCATTGAGACATAAATGTGAAAATACATAATTATGAATTAAAATATTATACAGTGAAACCTGTTTAAACTGAACCTCCTTGCGGCCAACGTTTGTGTTCGGAATATACAGGTGTTCAGTTTATAGATGTTAAATTAACAACGATTTCCTGCGTTGAGACTTTATTTAATGATCGGTTTATATAGGAATCCATTTTATTCAAAGGCTGTTTTCGACCGGATTCACTGTAATGGTTAAATTTGGAGTAAGGCCAGGTTATTCGACAGGAAAAAAATTCCTGCTCCTCAGTTAATAAAGATTTCCAACATTGAAATTTTAATTAAAGTTCAGTTTATACAGGAGTACGCTTTATTGAAAGGTCGGTGTCGACAGGTTTCACTGTATTGCTTACATTTGGTGTAAGGCCAGGTTATTCGACAGGAAAAGAACCTTCTGCTCTTTTATATGACACCCGTTATGGAACATCATACTACCTATCATTACTACATTATTTTTGCAGATATATCAGGAGAAGAAATAAAATTGAAAATGAGACATAGATTAGGCATTGAACACAATTTAAAAGCATTGGTTAAATATAAAACAACAATACCACTTTGACGTCGCAGTTCAAAAATCTAATAGAAAAATCGAAGAAACAGAAGCAAAATACATACTACAAACACATATACATGACTGCTTCCTGGCTGGGTACGGGCACTTAAAAAGATGTCAAGGTTAAACTAGCTATATGGGCCCAAACCTCCCATTCTTCTTAATAGTGCCAGTTTTTTCCACGTGTTATTAAAATTGACGACATGATAAATGATACATTTTTTAGGTATCGACATTCATTTAAAGTTGCTTTGTCTGTTAAGGTAAGACGGCACCTACTGACGTAACGTCATGAGTTATCGTTCTTGCCATTATCACATTTCAATGGTGTTTACGACTTGATACAATAGGCGTTCTCTTATGTCATACTTTAATCATCAATATTTTATTCTGCTGCAATGAATTTAAACATTAGCAATTAAAAAACAAACCAACAGTTTTATGTAATGAAATACGATGGATCCATAAATAAGTAATGACGAAGAAGAAAAAACAATCGAATCGATATGAAACGTGTTGTCAACAACGAAATATGAGTATATATTACAATGTCAGAAATTTATTTAAAATTGTTATAACATTATGATTTATCACCAAATAATCGGTAAAAACTGCCATCTTATGCAGTTATCGTAGACGAGTATAGGTAAGGGCTGTCAATGTGCAATGCCTAACACGTTTACCCTTCGCGAGCACCTGGGTTCACCCCCGTTTTTTGGTAGGACCCGTGTTTCTCTTCTTTTTAGTTTCCAGTGTTGTGTTTTTGCTTTGGTTTATCTTCATCTTGTGTCCTGTGAGCCCAATGATGCCAGTGTCTATGCATTGTCCATTCTTGATTAACCCTTCGGTTTTCTCTGACGTGTATTACATACTCTTTTGTTCAGTTTTTCGTTTTTCTCTATGTTGACATTTCGGGAATTTGCATGCTGTATGATGTAAATCCCGTTGCAAGAGGAGTGCATTTGAACATGCCGCCAGCATACTAAGTCCAGACATTTTAATGGTAAAAGGTGGACTCCGAGTACGAACCGAAATGTTCTAAAGCTTATGCTGAATAGGATTAGGATGTGCCAAAGAAGGTTGAACTTAGGAGAGCAGCTTCCCTTTTTTTGGGAAAAGGAAGTCATTGCCACTAGGTCTGCGTGACTGTATAGATCCGATACGGATTTATAAAGGGAGTCGAGACACTGTCAATAGGCTTATTTGTGACGTTATGTCAAACGTCATGGTCAACAAAACAGCGGATTGTGGAATTTGTCTGAAACAATATTAAAATCATGTAAGACAACGCTCGTCTTGATATTGTTCAAAATATTTCTTTTTTTTAAAACTCAATTACAATGGAAAGCACATGTAACAAATAAGAAAACAATTGTTACCGGTGTTTGCGATTCGTTGGATAAAAAGAGTTGAAGATATTATTGAGCATTTTAAATAATTTTCATGATTTAATTTGATATATCCACCTGTATCCGTAAATCGATCAGTTAAGACATTTCCGTATCATTCTCATTTAAATCGGGATTTAAAGCAAATATTGTATCCAGAAGAAATTCCCAAATCGTGATTAATCCCGTTTATAATTGCCCGGATAACGACCTATTTTATTTTCCTATGTTTACTCAAACTAGATGACGTCATCAACATGATCACGTGACATCGCATCCCAAAATGGTGACCGACTTCTGGTGATGACCGATTTAAGGGAACGAGAGAATATAATTCATTCCTTATTTAGAATATCAGTAAGGTCGTATATGTAAATTATTAATTACGATTTTACCTTTTTGTACGATTTTCATATTATATTTAGAACCATTCTGACAGTGTGGCATATTGTGGTTTTCATTTTATCACCAACTTTTGAAATATTTACTATCAATAACACAAAACAATGACATTTCAAACGGAAATGAAAATAAAGTTTTCGCTATAGACAGCAAAAGGAACATCACGTGGGTTTTTTTATTGATTTTTTTTTCGGGGTTTTTTTCTTTTTTTTTTCTTTTTTCCTTTTTTTTGTCTTTTCATTTCCTATCTTTTTTTCATTTTTCATTTTTCAGGTTTTTGTTGTTTTTTTTCTTTCTTCATTATTTTACTTGTAGATACAAATACCTGTTTTATACATCAGTAGATTCAATATTTTCTTATGTACAGAATATCTGCGTTTTGTATAATTTATTGTATTTAAAATTATTCTCTCCATTAAAAGACTGAAATTGTCTGCTAACAATTTGCTATTTTTCCTTTACGTGTTTGTAACAGTTGCATTTAAATTGTATTTTTCCATATATAATAAATAACTCTAATATCAGCTTTTGGAAATCGATAAATCGATGTAGCTAGTTTGGAGGTACTTTTGATCAAATATTTTTTTTTTAGTAACATAATGTTTATAAATATTTGGAACACAGAAACCGATTTTGTACTATATTTGTAGGTAGTGTAAGAATCACCTGCTACCGGAAATTATACAGACTTAGATAAATGAATGTGGCGGTGGGGAACATCGTTTCCCTTAACAATACATCGGTTATATGACAAGACACAGTAATTTCAAAAGAAAATGTATGTTGTCATTTAATTCACATTAAACGTGTCCTAACAGTATACCTATTTCTTTTTTGTAATCAATATTTCGATGTATCTCGTCGTGATGCACTTTCGTGAATTAAAGCAGTAAGATTGCCAGATATACTATTCGGTATTGTGTCACCTTAATATCGTGGTCTGCATATATATATATATCATTAAGTCTAATATGAAGCTGTATAAGCTTATAATTCTCTTCAGTCATGTCAATTTCTGAATGCCAATATCTATTGGAGCTTTTTTATTGATTTGCTTAGCTTTACTTTAGTGCGTCTTTTTTATTCAGCGGTTTCCCATGTTCAGAAGCACACTGTGGTACTCTGTAGAAGTCTTCGGTACTCTTCTGAATTCTGCAGCAGTTTTCAATACTCTAGCATATTTCGGTATTATTCAGCAGCTTTTCGTAACATGCAGCAGTCTACGGGATTAACAGAAGACAAACCGCATCGGTGGCGTAATGGTTAGGCGTGCTCGCCTCGAGTGCGGTAGATCGTGGGTTCGGGTCACAGTCGGGTCAATTCAAAGACTGTACAATTGATTTGCTGCTTCTCTGCTAAGCACGCAGCATTCAGGAGAAAGAGCAAAAACTGGTTGGCTCGCAATCTGAATAATGTATCCGAGTAAAACCTGGCGGATATCATCATCATCTCATTGAAAATTAACTTTTTTTCTCGCCATGATATAGCAGAAAAATTGCTGATTTGGTGTTAAACAGCAATCACTCATTTACTCTTTCTCCAGACATCTGTACTCTTCAGGAAACCGATGTTTTACAAATAGCTCCGGAATTCAACGACAGTCGTCTGTACTCGAACAGGTTGTCTTACGCTGTAACATCCTCAGATTTATGTGATAGCGAACACTGTGCTCCTATCTCTACATTTCATGTGTACTATCTGAAATTGTGTGTACATTATAAGCAATGTCGGAAATAGACTGTAAAAGACGAATGCATAATATTTGCTATAATTATTATATTTATTGCTTTCAAAGGTATATGTACCGTTAAGTAATAATTTCAGTTTGGTTTTAATGTTCACTATGTACGAACAATAGCAACGCGTTAATTGTGTGTTCTTTTTTAATCAGTAAAACTTTAATAAATGATGTTAGTACCCTTTTTCTGATCATATACAGTATGCATAATAAATATGCCACTTAACATACATATCATATATGTATATGATGATATTACATGCTTTTTGCAATGACAATATAATTTCCGGATATATGACGCTTTCAAACCGATCTCTATCTAAAGTGTATGCTTTTTTTATCGATATTTCGATGTATCTCGTAAGGTGTACTTTTGTGGGAAAAATCAGAAAGATTGCAATATAGACTATTCGGTATCGTGTCACCTTAATTGAGTATATCACGGTCTGCATCTATATACCTATTAGCGAGTTCAAGATGAAGCAGTATGAGCTGATAATTCGCCTAAATCATATCAATGTCTGAATGTCAATTTCTATTGGAGTTTTTTTTTATTGATTTGTTTAGTTTTACTTTAGTTGTTGTCGGTTTTATTCAGTAGTCTTTCGTAATCTGCTGTAGTCTTGGGTACTTTGAAGATGTCATCGGACATCTGCAACGGTTTTTGATACCCGAAAGCAGGCACTATTCCGTACTTCGGTACTCTTCAGCAGACTTGGGTACTCTTCAGCACATATCGGTACCCTGCAGCAGACTTGGGTACTCTTCATCAGATATCGGTACCCTGCAGCAGACTTGGGTACTCTTCAGCAGATATCGGTACCTTGCAGCAGACTCGGGTACTCTTCAGCAGATATTGGTACCCTGCAGCAGACGTGGGTACTCTTCAGCAGATATTGGTACCCTGCAGCAGACTTGGGTACTCTTCAACAGATATCGGTACCCTGCAGCAGACTTGGGTACTCTTCAGCAGATATCGGTATTCTGCAGCAGACTTGGGTACTATTCAGCAGACATCTGTATTCTGCAGCTGTCTTCGTTGTTATGCAGTAGTTATCGCTAATGCAGTCTTTGGTATTTGCATCGGACATAGGACTCGGCAGCAATCTCCGGTACTCTAACAGGCTGTTGTACTCAGATTTTTGTGATCACGACACTTTGTAGCCCTATCATTTGTCAGAAATATATGTGTTCTGGTATTGCTTACATTCAACGACATGTGTAAGTACATTGTACTTACACCGAAGACAGATTATATCTATTATATTTATCCCTTCAAAAGGTATATGCAATGCATAGCGGGTAATTTTCCGCGTGGTTTTAATGTTCGCTGTAATTGCAAACTACATACATACGCTTAAATACAATCTCGATCTATCTCGATAAAGTATCGATCACCTTTGGGATTTATTTAATGTTCAATTGCGGACATCGTTTCCTGTTGCAGGAGATCGTTATTATGACATAACACTGTAATTTCAAAGCAAAATGTACTTTAACATATAATTTATATTAAACGTGTCTAAACAACATTACTGATGAACCAATTGTAAATTTCAACTCCCCCGCCCCTCCCCCCAACATCGAAATCTGTACGCTTCATACGATTGCATCGCGTAATTCAAATTGACTAAATACATGTTTGTATATGGTTGTGAATACCTGTATTACCGTTGGAGATCCAGTTCTCAAATTGGGAGGATTGGGATTTCATGTATTTGTTTACCCCGCCACGTTTGTGTGCCTGTCCCAAGCCAGGACTGGGATTTCCAACGTCATATGCCGTGTTGTTTTTTGTGTTCAGTGGATCAAGATGAGATGAGTGTTCGCGTTGTTGATATTGATGTAACTGTACATGTCTCAAGTCAAGACCTGGATTTCCAACGTCATATGCCATGGTCTATTATTCGTATTGTTGATATTGAATCAATTAAGGACCAGCACTGTCTTAACTTCCATGATATAGGTAAAATATTGCTGAAAGTGGCGTTAAACACCAAAAAATCAAATCAATCATCTGTTTTAACTTTCTTTTCCATAATTAGTAATAATGTTGTAATAACATGTCTGAAACCATGAATTAATTAATGTAAAATGATATCAAACATGTTTACACAGAGGAACTAATCTATGTTCATGATTTATATGTTTTAAAAGAGCTGATGGGAGATAAGGAATGCAATAGAAGATTATATTCACGACATGAAATCTCAGATAAGCGTGGGAATGATATTATACATAGAACCAAGCTTCTTTCTTTGAATTCTAAGGTATTGTAATATCACTGAGGGTTAAAAAGGGAGGTGTGGTTTTTATGTTAATATTTATCGGTAAATTAAAGAGGTGGTGTTTTTTTGTTTTTTTTTGTTTTTTTGTTTTTATTTAACTGTCAAGACGATTGTAATGATTGCAAACAAAAGTCTCTTAAGATCCTATATATCGTTCACTTGATTTATACAGGCAATGGATAAAACAAAGACTTCCTCTGGGATCAGCTATGCTCAACATGATTATTGACCAGCAAACGTCATCACTACCTCGAATCTGCATGTCATGTTTTCAAAGATTAAATTGTTCAATAGCCTTGGACGTCTTTTATGTTTACCAGTATTTAAAACGTATTTATTTTCTTGTGATTTTGCCACAGCTACCTTGGGTCTACTAAAATATATTGCTTTCGTATTTGTTTGTTAATATCTATAGAAAATATTTACATATAATTCATTATATGCATCGCTCATGGCAAGGTGTATTCTATCTATACAACTTTAGGGATAAAGTGTGTCAGTGACTTGCCACAGGTCGGTGGTTTTCTCAGGGTATTCTGGTTTCATTCAACAATAAAATTGGCCTCCACGACATAACTGAACTATTGTTCAAAGTGGCGTTAAACACCATAATCACCATAATCCATCACTTAAAGTCTGTTTTGGTTATAATTTGTTTTATACGCAGTACTCGGTTAAGAAAAAAAGTATAAGCAAGCATCAATAAAAAGATAATCTTTATTGTAAATTAAATGGTTACCAATTCAAAGAGGCTAATATATATTGATTTTGAGGAAAAATATAAAATATGAACATTCTGTCACAACAATACCTTTATATGTCTCATCTTGTTATTTTTTATTACAGTTGAATTAGGCTTCATTGCTATGAAAGAAAATTAGAAGAATCAATACAAAAAAACTATATCTTTGATCAATTTTCTAGATACAAATAGAAATAATTTCTAAAGATAATATTTGTTTTACCTCATAGGAGAATAAAGCATTGTTATGACATCGATGGGAAAATTAAAAATATTTTCCCTCTGAAAAAATATGCATTGGTGTAGATCTTTACATGTATAAAATTTGCTCACGCTACGATATAGCAAAAATGTTGTTAAATACCAATCAATAAAAAGGGCCCGGGTGGCACAATGAGTTAGGTAGTTGGATTACCTAACAACTCATACAAGCCTATCACCAATACGACGTGGGTTCGCGCCCGGCTTTGTATATTACAAAAAAAGGTGCACTCGACTCGCAGCTGCAAGTGATCAACTTTAGCAGTTGCTTGCCCATGGTCGGTGGTTCTCTCCGGGCATTCCGGCTTCTTCCACCACTAAAACGGGTCGCCATGATATAACTGAAAAAGTGGCGTTAAGCACCAAAAATAAAATCAAGATCAATCAACCAATCAATAAATCATGTATACCCATTTTATGGTCTCTTACAATGATCTAGTTTTGTTATCATGTGGACCAGGGACTATTGCAGGCAATACATAAAGGGCCATATGAGAATATGAATACAAAAGGCTTTTTCGCAGACGCTACGAGAAATGTTTGAAGATACCAAATGGGTAACGATAAGACATCAATCGAAGGACAGATAATATAGTGGGCAAAAAGGGTTCAAGAAGACAAACAATAACCTACGAAACAATACACTGAAAAATAAAGACCAACCCCACAAATACATGGACGACCGCAGTTGTTCCGGAAGGGTGTGTAGTCCTGTTGCTGTCAGACGCACGAATATCAATTGACAAATAATATACAGATAATGATTGATTTGGGCTTAACTCCAATATTAGCAGTTTTTCAGCTATATTGCGACATAAAAATGATACAGTACATGAGTGATGTAGGTTAGGATGATATTCAAGTCACTGTTGCCATATGTATATATGTAAAGCAAAGCGTCTGAAAAAAGAATTTAATTCATTCAAGTATTATTCAATATGCAAATTCTAAGCAACCATACATGGTCTTTTCACGATTAGTTTATGTTCTGTGTGCATCTATATCTACGTCTAGAAAATATGGATCGCATTCAATAAGTTGAACATTATGATTGCACATGACAATTCAAAAAGTTAAAGTATTTACAGATTGAAATAAACATATTTTATATTCTCTAGATATTACCAAATGGGATTGGGTACATGTTATGGCAACAATTATTTAAAGTCCGCTCCTAATGTATGATTAAGTCGTAACTGATACAGGAGACAGCAACCTTGAATGTTTCAACAGAGGGACGCGTAACAATGGGATGTGGCAGGCAGTTCCATTCCGATATCGTCCGAGGAAAAAGACAATCCTGTCTTGTTTATTTATAGGGAGTGAAAATTAAACACGAATAATGCATGTGTGTTGATTGTCCCATTTGGGTTTTCTGCTTTCTTCCTTAGTAATAGCTACTTTCTTAGTATACTATTTTGTACATGGTGACAAGTCGGGTATCTTTACAGCAACCTTCAATACTACGACAGTGCACGGGAAAATAATTTAAGATACCGAAGGGGTAATCAAAAGCTGTAAATTGAGGAAGACAAACAATGCAATTGCCAATAGAACAAGGACAAACAATGATCTATATAACATCACGCATAACACTAGATTGAGCAACACGAACTCCCGCAAGGTTAAGCAGTTTCTTCTCCACTAATATCACCACTCGTGGAAAACATACGGTGGTTAGTGATGTATTTCTCTGTTTTGTTCTGACGCACATGGCAGCCCTGTGTTGGACCATGTCGACTGATTGACTTTGGTCTTTGCTATTGTGTTCCCAGGTAGAAAAACCATACTCCGATGGTCGCCCAATGAAAGATGTATAAGCTTGTGAATCGGAAATCCAGTATTACCATCACCATATCACATATCTGAACAGAGTACCCCCATGACACATTTTCTTAATAAATAATAAATATCATTGGAAAAATGATTATTTAAAACGTCAGTAGGGTGAACAGATGTTTTCAAGAGAGTAAGGTTTTTGACGCTGTACCCAAATTTGGCATGTCGTCACCTTTTACCAGGATGAGTACCTCTATCTATATTTGCTCTAGCAGGACTTATGACAGGACTTTTAACACGATTACCACGACGAGTGCCGCTTGTGTATCATAAACTGCTCACTCACCATTTCGGAGCATCCCTGGTTTTCAGTGGGGTTCAATTTTAAGTTTCCTGTGAAATGTTATTTGACTGTTCGTTCTTTTCCTATTTGTTCATATGTATCGTATTGTCAAATCCTCATCTATTAATCGCTTCTGAATTCTCAATGGTATCTTCACACCTTTCTTGTACCAATTGACATTTTCTTGAGATGTCAATATTTATAATTAAGTTTTCAATCATCATTACATTTTCTCAGTAAATCAATAACGTCATTCCGTACATTTTCTTATTTTCGTCCCAGTTGTATTTTAGTTTTACATGTAACGTCTAGAATGTGATAAACATTGCTGACGTCTAAGAAATACAAATCGACCTCTTTTAACAATCAATTAGTCTGACGTCTTAAAGTAACGATCATATAAAATTTATCATTAGTGTTTATTATAATATTTTTAAAGGGAATGATTTTGATGACAGCTTAATAAAAACCATTATACACGATTATAATTAACGTTATATTTTCAGAGTTCAAAAAATAACAATAACAGCAAAAACATCCCAATTAATCGCACTACATGAACCATTGATGCTCGTATACAATGAAAGAACCGCATCGGTGGTGTAATGGTTAGCATGCTCGCCTCGAATGCGGTAGGTCGTGGGTTCGTGGTTCCATTGGGTCAAACATACATTTTGTTGTTGTAGCGATGACTTCAATCTAAGGTCAGCATAGCCTTGTTCGAGTAGTTTTAGCGTACTGACCTTCGCTAATGTAAATTATCAGATATAATTTCTATCTTAACTGTCCTATTAAGTCTAACACTTCAATGTACAAAAAAGAGATTGTAAAGTCAGTATGGTATAGTTAAACATTAGATACATGGAAGCTTTTAATAGATAAACAAAACATGTAATTAAGCATATGTTTTAATAAAGTGGGCAAAAAGGGTTCAAGAAGACAAACAATAACCTACGAAACAATACACAGAAAACTAAAGATTGACCAACACCAACCCCACAAATACATGGACGAACGCAGGTGTTCCGGAAGGGTGTGTAGTCCTGTTGCTATCAGACGCACGAATATCAATTGACAAATAATATACAGATAATGATTGATTTGGGCTTAACTCCAATTTTAGAAGTTTTTCAGCTATATTACGACATAAAAAAGATACAGTACATGAGTGATGTAGGTTAGGATGATATTCAAGTCACTGTTGCCATATGTATATATGTAAAGCAAAGCGTCTGAAAAAAGAATTTAATTCATTCGAGTATTATTCAATATGCAAATTCTAAGCAACCATACATGGTCTTTTCACGATTATTTTATGTTCTGCGTGCATCTATATCTACGTCTAGAAAATATGGATCGCATTCAATAAGTTGAACATTATGCCAGATGTTGCACATGACAATTGAAAAGGTTAAAATATTTACAGATTGAAATAAACATATTTTATATGCTCTAGATATTACCAAATGGGATTGGGTACATGTTATGGCAACAATTATTTAAAGTCCGCTCCTAATGTATGATTAAGTCGTAACTGATACAGGAGACAGCAACCTTGAATGTTTCAACAGAGGGACGCGTAACAATGGGATGTGGCAGGCAGTTCCATTCCGATATCGTCCGAGGAAAAAGACAATCCTGTCTTGTTTATTTATAGGGAGTGAAAATTAAACACGAATAATGCATGTGTGTTGATTGTCCCATTTGGGTTTTCAGCTTTCTTCCTTAGTAATAGCTACTTTCTTAGTATACTATTTTATACATGGTGACAAGTCGGGTATCTTTACAGCAACCTTCAATACTACGACAGTGCACGGGAAAATAATTGAAGATACCGAAGGGGTAATCAAAAGCTGTAAATTGAGGAAGACAAACAATGCAATTGCCAATAGAACAAGGACGAACAATGATCTATATAACATCACGCATAACACTAGATTGAGCAACACGAACTCCCGCAAGGTTAAGCAGTTTCTTCTCCACTAGTATCACCACTCGTGGAAAACATACGGTGGTTAGTGATGTATTTCTCTGTTTTGTTCTGACGCACATGGCAGCCCTGTGTTGGACCATGTCGACTGATTGACTTTGGTCTTTGCTATTGTGTTCCCAGGTAGAAAAACCATACTCCGATGGTCGCCTAATGAAAGATGTATAAGCTTGTGAATCGGAAATCCAGTATTACCATCACCATATCACATATCTGAACAGAGTACCCCCATGACACATTTTCTTAATAAATATTAAATATCATTGGAAAAATGATTATTTAAAACGTCAGTAAGGTGAACAGATGTTTTCAAGAGAGTAATGTTTTTGACGCTGTACCCAAATTTGGCATGTCGTCACCTTTTACCAGGATGAGTACCTCTATCTATATTTGCTCTAGCAGGACTTATCACAGGACTTTTAACACGATTACCACGACGAGTGCCGCTTGTGTATCATAAACTGCTCACTCACCATTTCGGAGCATCCCTGGTTTTCAGTGGCGTTCAATTTTAAGTTTCCTGTGAAATGTTATTTGACTGTTCGTTCTTTTTCTATTTGTTCATATGTATCGTATTGTCAAATCCTCATCTATTAATCGCTTCTGAATTCTCAATGGTATCTTCACACCTTTCTTGTACCAATTGACATTTTCATGAGATGTCAATATTTATAATTAAGTTTTCAATCATCATTACATTTTCTCAGTAAATCAATAACGTCATTCCGTACATTTTCTTATTTTCGTCCCAGTTGTATTTTAGTTTTACATGTAACGTCTAGAATGTGATAAACATTGCTGACGTCTAAGAAATACAAATCGACCTCTTTTAACAATCAATTAGTCTGACGTCTTAAAGTAACGATCATATAAAATTTATCATTAGTGTTTATTATAATATTTCTAAAGGGAATGATTTTGATGACAGCTTAATAAAAACCATTATACACGATTATAATTAACGTTATATTTTCAGAGTTCAAAAAATAAAAATAACAGCAAAAGCATCCCAATTAATCGCACTACATGAACCATTGATGCTCGTATACAATGAAAGAACCGCATCGGTGGTGTAATGGTTAGCATGCTCGCCTCGAATGCGGTAGGTCGTGGGTTCGTGGTTCCATTGGGTCAAACCAAAGACTAAAAAATTTGTCTTAGTTGCTTCTGCGCTAAGCACACAGCATTAAGGAGAAAGAGCCACGACTGGTTTGTTCGGAATCAGAATAATGTGTCCGAGTGCGGCGACATATCTATCCACGCACTGTTGTTTCAGTGAGCATTGAAAAGTGTTCTTGCCATAATATAGCTGAGAAATTGCTGAGTTGGCGTTAAACAACAATCGTTCACCCACTATGCAATGAATGGTATTTCTTGAATGTTATTTTAATAGCAGTAGGCGCGGGTAATTGTTGCTTAACGCCAAATGAACATGACGAAAACAAGCTATGAGCTGATGCACTAGACCAACACGCTTGGTTGGATTCTTATAGTGCTATAGCTCTGAAACAACAGTCCGCGGATAGACATGCCACTCCACGCGAACACATTATTCTGATTCCAAATTAATCAATCTTTACGTTTGCTCTTTAATACTGCGTGCTTAGTGGAGAAGAAACAGATACCAACAGTATGGTCGTTGATTTGATACGAACACGGCTCAAACCTACAATATGCCGCATTCATTCATTTGTCATTAAACAACAATCACTGGCTCATTATGTTGCTTGCTCAATGTTGTATGCTTTCTCTATGCGAATATTAAACTAATTGACTGTCACCGCAGTTTATGTTCAATCATTATTTTACTGTAATGAGCCTGACCTATAACTGGGAATTGTTCTGTATTCTCATGCATAATGTACGTAAACATTAGAAATACCGAGGGGGCAATCACAAATGGACAATTCAAAGACACTGGCAACACTGGGCACAAAACACACCACAGAAAGCTGAGCAGATGAGCAACATCAGAAAGTGTGGATTCACACCAGGTGGTAGCAAAGGGTTAGACGTTTCTGGCTTCTATAAGACACATATAGTGTACTTTCAATTGTAATGTCCTGTAAAAGTCTTGTTAGTTGACAGAGGAAAGAAAACAAATCTACATAAAATGGGAAAGATTCATTATCATTTGAGAAATGGATATTTCGCAACGATCAACAAGTTCGTGATGACGATCATAACATTTTTGTAGCGATGACTTCAATCTTGGATCAGTGAGGATGAGACCAGGTGTTAGCGAAGAGTAAGCAGTTTCTGTTTCTTATAAGACACGTGTTGTGTTCTTCATATGGTAATGGTACGGATATAGAAGAAAGAACAAAAAATCTACATAAAAGGGGGAAAATCCATTGTCATTTGAGAAATGGATAATGGATATTTCGTGACGATGACTTCAAACTAGAATCAGCGTAGCCTTATTGTAGTAGCTTTAGTGTATTGTCCTTCGCTATTGTTAATCATCTGATATAATTTATCTCTTAACAACTCTGTTAAGTCTAACACTTCAATATACAAAAAAGAGATTATAAAGTCATTATGGTATTGTTAAGAATTAAATACACGAAAGCTTTTAATAGCTATGGATAACAAAACATGTATCTAAACACCTATTTTATCGACTTATATGTGTTCTTAGGTGGAATATTGCGTGTCTGCTCTGGATCTGACACTTTAAGGAAGTACTTGTAATATGAAGATGATTGCGCATTCGAGTCATTGACAGCTTGATAATTGCTTAATGAAAAAAGAACACAAAAATGACAAAGTCCAATATTTTTGTCCAATAGTTTTCGTTGATTTTAGTGAATTATTTTAAGAATATGGATTGTTCATGAATATTTGATGCCCCTTTCAACAAACTGTAGTTATATCATAACGGCCAACGCAGATAATGTTCGATCATTCTTTGTATGTAATGAACCTGATCTAGAACTGGAAATTGTTCGGTATACTCATGCATAATGTACATAAACTCTAAAGATACGGAAGGGCTAATCACTAATGAACAATCCAAAGACACTGGCAACACTGGGCACAAGACACAGAACGAAAACAAAAAAATAACACAGAAAGCCAAGAAGATGGGGAACAACGGAAAGCGTGGATTGAACCCAAGTGTTAGCGAAGGGTAAGCGATGTTGTTTCTTATGAAGATTTTGAAGATACCATAGAGATAATCAGAAACCGTAAAGTGAAGAAAGACAGACAGCACAATTGCCAAAAGAAAAGGAACAAAGGGACAATCAACGATCTACAAAACATTACACATAAAATTAAAGATCGAGTAGCACGAACACCACTAAAAAGCTAGGCTGAACTGGACCACTAGTGGCACCCGTCATGTTACTCTAGTTACAAACCTGGTGATAAGTCATGAATGAGGAAATAACCTCAAAGTGAGTACGACAAGTGGAACATATCCGTTGCCATTTGTGACACATATGTTACGCAACGATTAACCAGGTCATGGTGGCGTCCGTAAGACGCCCACAGTGTTACTAATATAGTAATGTCCTATACAAGTCTTGCTCGATGAGAGAGGAAAGAAACAAATCTACATCAAATGGAAAAGATTCATTGTCATTTGAGAAATGGATATTTCGTAGCGATCAACCAGTTCGTGATGACGATCATACATTTTTTGTTGTAGCGATGACATCAATCTAAGATCAGCGTAGCCTTGTTCGAGTATCTTTAGCGTTTAGCGTAATGAACTTCGCAAATGTGAATTCTCAGATATAATTTCTATCTTAACAGCCCTATTAAATCTAACACTCCAATGTGCAAAAAAGAGATTGTAAAGTCATTATGGTATAGTTAAGTATTAGATACATGAAATCTTTTAATAGATAACAAGACATGTAATTAAACATGTGTTTGATCGACATAGATGTGTTATTAAGTGGAATATTGCATGTCTGTTCTGGTTCTCAAAGCTCTTGTTATTGACAGCTTTACAATTAATTATTGAAAACGAAAGCACAACAATGGAAACATATGATATTTTTGTCGCTGTAGTTGATTTTAATGAATTATTTTAAGAATATAGACTAATCATGAATATTTTATGCCAATTTCAACAAACTTTAGTCATATCATGACTGTCTGTACTTCTTCGATTAAAGAGTTCTGATTACCCATTTGGTCTCATTATTATATTTTTTTTCTTGGACGATGACATGCAACAATGTAAGGAAAATATATCATTATCAAATCTGTGTAAATCATCAACACAAATGGCATAAATAAAATTGACACCCAACATCCATGTTTTCCATCATCATTAAGAAATAGCCACATCCGAATTTTACCCCTAATTTTAGGGGTTTTTAATCTTCTTTTTATGTTTTAAGCTGTTTCTCATAAATAAAATTGACACCTAACATCCATGGTTTCCATCATCATTAAGAAATAGCCACATCCGAATTTTACCCCTATTGTGGGGGTTTTTAATCTTCATGTTATGTTTTTAGCTGTTTCTCAATATAAGAA
The DNA here is from genome assembly GCA_963680875.1 of Bathymodiolus brooksi. Classification (NCBI taxonomy): domain Eukaryota; kingdom Metazoa; phylum Mollusca; class Bivalvia; order Mytilida; family Modiolidae; genus Bathymodiolus; species Bathymodiolus brooksi. Next base: position 76,353,015 of record OY804589.1, read on the forward strand.
AAAATCTTTGTATCTTCGGTGATATAATTTATTTTGATAACATAATACATGTATATCTTAATTGTCAAACTCGATCCTACACTAATTTAGTGTTTCGGTGTTTTAATAAAGCACGCGATCGTCAGGGATCTGCCTTTTCCAAGTTCTCATACCTATTTATATTTGTTATTTTCGAGGAGGTTAAGTTTCTATGCTTTTCATAAGCAATAATTGGTTCCTTTGTTAAAATATCTCTGCAGATCTCGTTATGTTTTAACAATTGCCAATGTTTGACTAGACATTGTTTCATTTTTCTGATACATGGGTTATATTTAGTTGAAAGCACCAAAGGAATTTCCTTCGTATGTTTTTTGCTTTTCTTGTTTAAAAATTCGGCTCTGTTATTAGATAATGCCTGATTTATATTGTCATCAATTTCAAGTTCGTTGTAGCCTCTTTTCATCAAGTTCAATTTGAAGCTTGAAAGGATTGCTTGTAATTCATTTTTGTCGTTGGCGTTGGGGATATGTCTGATTGCCTCGCCTTTGATGAAGCCTGTAAATACATGCCGACACAGACAACTCTCTCGATGGAGATACATAAATGAGTTAGCTGGTTTGAAATATGTTTTCAAGTCTAAAGTAGCATTATTTTCAAATCTCTTTCCTTCATAAACATTAACGTCAAGAAAATTCATTGACGTTTGTGCATATTCGTATCTAAATTTAAGGAGCGGATGATGACCATTGGCTATTGCAAAAAGTGTTTTAATTTCACTTTCATTCCCATTATATATGAGAAATCCATCATCACGATATCTTCCGTTGAAGTAAATATTATGGTATTTTTTAAATTTTGAAAAAAAAGTCTTTCATGATTTGAAACATTAATATGTCACAGCATTCTGGGCTTGGCACTGCTCCTATTGCAACACCTGTTTTCTGTATGAATAATCTACCGTCAAATTCGAAAACATTGCTTTCGAGGACAGATCATAATGGATAAATTAGATCATCTGTCGGCGGGCATTTGACCTTGAAATCTGATTTATCAAATGTATCACACGCCTTCCTAACTGCGGGTAATATTTCATTAATTGGCATGTTTGTAAACATATTGGTGATGTCAAAACTGACCAACCAGCAATTTGTATGTGGTCTTTAATGAGTTTATTTTATTGATGAAATCTGTTGTGTCTTTTATATATGTGCATTGATTTTGTACAATTGGTACAAGGAAATGATCTATATAATGACCTATGTATTCTGGGCCATATTTCAAACTAATTCTTTCTAAGAGGTAGTTCAATGATTTTTTTTTATCTATCCCGTCTTTTGTGTACATATTTATTAAATACGAATTAAGATGCATTCTTAAAACCTTAAAATCGAAATTCTATAATGGTATGTGCTCAGTTGACGGTGGACCTCAGATAGGTATTCTACTTTATCTAAGATTACACAATTTTCATTTGTCTGCCTTTTTAATGGTTAATATTTTTATCATTTAGCAGAGAGAGAATGCTTTACCGTTCTAAAATACTCAAATTATCTCTGAATTTCCCTATTTGCAAGGATGACAATTCATGTCTGGTTTGAAAGATGTAATTGTCTAGCGTGTTGCAGCTAAAGTGTGATCTGTAGCCAGATTTCAACTGAAATGGATGAATTTCATCCATATTACTAAGATATAAATATCTACACCTTAGTTTTCTACAAAATTCATCAACATTTTTTAATAGATCTTGTTTTGTGAATTTTATTGGAGGAGAGAGCATGTTGGATGTAAATTTTATTGATGAGAATCAGCTTAAAACATAAAATGAAGATTAAAAACCCCTAGATTAGGGATAAAAGTCAGATGTGGCGATTACCTAATGATGATGGAAAACATGGATGTTGGGTGTCAATTTTATTTATGTAATGACATTAACTTTATATTTCATAACACACGAGCCCTTCTAAACTATTAAATGAAAAGGTGTATGAAATTGTGGTAAAAAGGGACAGATAATCAAGACAAAAATAATGAAAGATATCCCCCTAATTTACCAACCCACGTGACATGGCATAGCATGTGGAAAGTGATAATTACCTATTATGTAATATAAGTAGAAATCATGAAATGAACCAGAAAGGATGTCACCCCCTTAAGATTATTGGATACATTGGGAATGATCCCCAGGGGAAGGGTAAAAAAAGGAATAACAACTGAACATACTACCAGCATATCAGTATACATAAACGCACCTACCATTTGTTGATAACGGCGGAAATCGAACTTACGATTTGTTGATATAAAATCGGCGGAAATCGAACCTACCATTTGTTGATAGAGAGGGAATCACACTCACCATTTTATGAAAAGAACATTTAAACACAGTTCCGTCAATATCAACAAAGCGAACAATCATTTCTTACCTCAAATAATTGAACATAAAACGAACCACGACATATGACGTTGGAAATCCAGGTCCTGGTTTTGGATAGGCACAATATTGTGTCAGGGCTAAACTGGTCTATGTGATCCGACCCCTCCCCTCTTTTTTCTCCTCACGTTTCTTAGAATAATAGTACAGGTAGTCTGCCAAATGAAGACATCATATAGATCCAGCATACAATAGAAAATAACCACATGATCAATAACTAAAAGTACGAAGTGAAGCCGAGTCAGCACAAGAACTCTCACAGCTAATTGTATTTAAAATACAAACACGAAATTTCAAAAAGAAGCCCTTGACAGTAAAGATTTAAACTCTTACCAACAATGAAATTTACAAAATGGAAACAGTACAACTGAAGTTTTCACGATATAACACGAAAAACAAATATTCTCTACCAGATAGAAAGTTATAACGGAAGATAATAAGATTTTTAGCTAGACTTTGTATGATTTATTGAAACTTTCATTTAATAAAATGCATTAACTTTCAAGATTTCTTTAAATAACATTTAGAAAGAAATAGTTGATAAACAAGGTTCAAAGCATGAATTTTGTGTCTAAGTGTAAATTTTGTTTCACAGTCTCTCATGTTCATTTACATCCATATTTTTTTCTTTCAAATGAAGGTTTATCTAATACAATGTACGTTGATGAACAATATGAATGAAACAAAATAATAGTGACAAACTTCGGGTTTGTATTCTTTTTGTATTAATTTTTATAATTTAGATTTGTTTGGGGGAGGAGTGGGGAGGTTCTTCTTTGGTTTTGTTTTGTTTCATTTTTTTCTTTTTAAGGAATAAAGGGGGATAGGGCGTCACATGATGGATACGTACGCGCGTTTTGCGCTAATGTTGCTTCGCCCCGGTTGATATTGGAGGTAATCGAACTTAAAACATTAGTTGTGATGGGTTGTGATTTAAACATTTAACCATCTACATTTAAACATACGATCGTGGGCACAACCACGTATTTCTCTAATTTAAGATCAATTAGAAAAAAAAAGATATTTTTAGATTTTATGTATTTAGTTAGTTTACTAGATTAATTAAATTTATGATGAGTAGTTTTATTCGAGTTATTTTCATAGATTTTTATGAATTTATTATTAATCTGAAAATAACTTGAATATGATGTAAGCTCATTATTGATTAAATTAATCTGGTTAACAAACTAAATATATAAAATCCAAAAAATATATGTTTTTCTAATTTGCAATATCCCATTAAACTTCTTCTCAAATCTAGATTTCTTTGATATCTAGATTTTATGCTCCAATTAAATCTAGATATCAAAGAAAAAACCATTACCATGTATGAATCAGGAGCTCAGAAGAGCTGAATACAGAAAACAAATGCTATATTCTCAATTTACAAAATGTCAGAGCAACAAAAATTGATCAAAAAGAAGTAGCCAATCACTTTAATAAATTTGTTTCCACTGTAGCCGAGAATATAGGAAAAGATACTGTTTACGACCCTTCTGATCATCCAAGTTTAATAGAAATAAAGAAACAAAATGATTGCACAAACAAATTTGTTTTTGAAAAGGTAACAACAGATAAAGTTGAAAAGATTATAAATAATATCAACATCAAAAGAGCAACAGGTGCTGATGGTATACCTGCCAAAATAATAAAATGTAGTAAATCTATTATTGCACCTCAGATTACAAGTATTTTAAATATGTCAATAGATCAGAGTGTTTTTCCGGATAAATTAAAGAAAGCACAAGTAACACCTTTATATAAAAAGAATGATCCACTTTTGAAGACTAACTACAGACCCGTAAGTGTACTATGTATTTTTTCAAAGATTTTTGAGAAAATTTTAGAACAGCAATTGTCTGATTTTTTTGAAAATATTTTTAATCCTTATTTATGTGCTTTTAGAAGAGGTCATGGATGTCAGACAACCCTGCTCAGGTTATTAGAGGACTGGCGGAATGCCCTTGAAAACAATCAGTATGTTGCCGCAGTCCTAATGGATCTTTCCAAGGCATTTGATTGCCTACCCCATGATATTTTATTGGATAAACTTTCAGCCTATGGTATGTCCACTGATTCTGTATTCTGTATCCCTTCTTGAGTCCTACTTATCAAATAGGAAACAGCAAATTAAAATTAATGGTATCCTGAGCAGTTGAACTGACATCCAAAAAGGGGAACCCCAAGGGTCAATCTTGTGGCCTCTACTTTTTAATGTCTTTATTAATGATATTTTTTATTTTGTATAAAAGGGTACTTTATATAATTATGCAGATGACAATACTTTGTCTTATGGTCATCCTGATTTTAATGTACTTACCTCAGTTTTAGAAACAGAGTCAAATGTTCTTATTAATTGGTTTAAAGTTAACAAAATGCAGGCTAATCCAGATAAATTTCAGGTACTTGCGGTTGGGAAGAAGACTTTTGACAAAAACATGAAGATTTGTATACAGAATTCTGCACTTTCATGTGAAGAGACAGTAAAACTTTTAGGGAATTGAAATAGATTATCAATTAAATTTTGACATTCATATCAGTTCAATCTGTAGGAAGGCATCACAGCAACTGAATATACTTAAACGTTTGGGCCGATATTTAGACAGATTAAGCAAATTAACTATATTCCACACTTTCATTCTCAGTAACTTTAACTTCTGCCCTGTGGCTTGGCATTTTTGTACCGATAAAAATCCCCAAAAATTTGAGAAAGTGCAGGAAAGAGCACTTCGCTTTGTATACGATGACTACACCAGTTCATATATCAACCTTCTTGAAAAAGCTCTAGTGCCCTCCTTACAGATCAGACGTATTAGGACAATGGCCTTGGAGACATATAAAATCGTTAACAAATTAGCTCATGTATGCCTTCATGATTTGGTTAATATGAAGAATTCTAAATATGCTTTCAGGTATTCGAACATATTAGATGTACCTCAAGTTAGAACTACAATGTATGGCAAAACATCATTCATGTTTGCAGCTGCAACTCTGTGGAACGACGTTCCGAACCATTTCAGAACTGAAAACAGTTTCAACCACTTTAAAAGTTTGATTCAGTCCTGGAATGGCTCAGTATGTCGTTGTTCTGCATGCAGATAACATATTCAGCTTTCTGTTTTATTTCTAGTGCTTTTTCCAAGTTTTAATGCTGCTTATTTATTCTATGTTTGCTTGATATTCCTTCAGCATGTTTTAGTATGTCTTTTATTTTTGTGCTTTTTATGTTGCATTTGCTAACTGTATGTGCTTTATATGTATGTTTATGTGATTATGTTAATATTTTTATGTATCTTGTGCTACTATGTATATTCGGTAAAAAGCTTCTGAGAGCTTGTGTTTATTGTTATACAAAAACCGAATTCAAATAAAGTTTTCTTATCTTATCTTATCTTAACGATTCATCTGACATTTAAAATATGTCTTAGAACAGATACAACATTTTAAAATGAATTCTACAAGTATGTGCTTTTCATATTGTCAGATCTTTCGTGTGCTTTATCCCATTGACCTTGCCCCATCCAAATTGGGGTTGTTTTTTTTTATTGGGGGTGGGGGTCAAATGATGGGGATGCACGCGCGGTTTGCGTTAATATTGCTACGCCCCAGTTGACTTACATCGAATTAAAAACATTAGTTGTGATAGGCTGTGACTGAATTTAATTGTTTAAATTTAAAGATATAATCGGAGGCACAACCAAGTATTTCTCTAATTTATTATTAAGATTACTTAGAAAAAAATGCATATTTTTGGATTTTATGTATTTAGGTTGTTAACCAGATTAATTTTATTTATGATAAGAATAGTTTTATTCGAGTTATTTTCATCGATTGTGATAAATTTATGATTAATCTGCATCAAATTTCGATGAAAATTACTCGAATAACAGTAAGCTCCTCATAAATTAGATTAATTTTATTTATGATAAGAATAGTTTTATTCGAGTTATTTTCATCGATTGTGATAAATTTATGATTAATCTGCATCAAAATTCGATGAAAATTACTCGAATAACAGTAAGCTCCTCATCAATTAAATTAATCCGGTTATCTAATTAAATATATACATAAAATCCAAAAATATGTTTTTTTTCTAATTTGCAATATCTCATTAAACATCTTCTATAATAACGATTCGTCTGACATTTAAAATATGTCTTAGAGCAGATACAATATATAGTTAGCTTTTGCGAAGTGCATCCACATTTTAAAATGAACATTGTTAAATCATTAGTGTATTTCATCCCATTGATATTGTCCCATCCTATTTTGTTTTATCTAAATGTGAAGTGCATCCATGTTTTCAAATAAACTATACAAGTATGTGCTTCCCATAATGTCAGATCTTTTTCCCTCATCCAAATTGTAATGTTTGAACATTGTTTTTTAATGTTTTTTCAAGATAAATCTATTTGCACTCTATAAATATGTATAACTGGCCACTTATGTTCTAGATAATGTACATTATAATCAATCATATTTAAAAATGTGTCAAATTTAACGATATTATAAGAGTATATCACAAGTATGTATAAAGTATTTTTGAATATTTACAGACACAATGAACCATAGCAACAGCGTAATGGTTTTTAAACGACTGTATACGTACCATCTAAAACGTAAATATCTAATTCAGTGCACACCACGTGTTTCTGGAATAACCTTCATCAGGTATTCTAAAGGTCAAATGAGTAGAAAGCCAAATAATTTAACACCAAGAAAATAGAAGTGCCTGTACAGGATTGCCAAGATCAGCTAAGGTTATCCGAGACTAGTATCATCATTTCATTGAAATTTAACTTGTTCTCGCAACGATATTCCTTAAAAATTGCTGATTTGGGGTTTAGACAGCAAGCACTCACTCATGAGACAAGTATTATTTATGTCGAAAACAGAGAACATGAGATGATTTTGGTTTTTTTTCAGAAGAAGCTTAATTTTTTTCCGAAGCAGTTTAGATTTTTTCATATGTGTTCCATAATATGTTGGGCTTTTGTTCCACAGAACACAGCTTTAATTTTCATAGGCGCGTGGTTTAATTCCTCATAAGATTCACTGTTATCTGTAACGATTTTAGTTGCTAAGATATACAATATCAAGGTTCAAACAATATTATCAAATGTGTGCAGAGGAATTGTGTGTCAGGTGCTAGACAGGGTATATTACATCACCTTAAACGGATTCAGCAGGTAAAGAATAGTGATCAGATACAGATGTTTTACATTCCTCCCCCTTTTGTATCTCATATGCCTTCTTAATTGTTATATTACCTAATGCATTATGCTTCTTTGTGTCAATTTTACTTTGAACGCAACAGCATCTATGATGTAATAGTTAGCGTGCTCGCCTCGGGAGCGGTATATCGTGGGTTTGAGTCCCGGTAAGGTCTACCCAAAGACTATAAAATTGGTATTTGTTGCTTCTCCTTCAAGCATGCATAATTAAGGAGATATTGTTGGCTGAGAATCAAAATGATGTGTCCGAGTGCAGGGATGTCTATCCGCGGACTGTTGTTTCTGTGAGAAAACACAATACAAACAATCCAACTAAGGGCGTTAATCTAGTACAAAGCGGATCTCATCATCAAATCATTGAAAATTAACTAGTTCTCGCCATGATTTAGCTGGAATAAATTGATGCGTTGGCGTTAAAGAACAATCACCCACTCACTCACTTTCTTTGACCTCAAGTGATATTTCGTCATGGATGTTTATAACGCCTTCCATTATTGCATTATCTTACTGGTATCAGTTTTCAATTCCTAATCACGGAACCCTTCTCTGTCAAGTTTCACTCAACTATTTTAGCACCACCACTTTGTATTGACATGTGTTGCCCATGTTTACAGAATCAAAGTATTTATATACTGAGACAAGTTGGGAAACTATGAGAGCAAAGATATCAAAAAAAAATCCAATTATACTTAACGTTTTGTACTTATATAATCCATGTAATATATAATATTACACTGTCACAGTCCTTTCATCGGGATAAAATATACCAAGGTGTGATCTGAGCAATAATTAGGATCTAATTTAAGTTTAATATATATCACTCGACAGGAATCCAATCTTAACTAATTACATTAATTTCTTTTGGGCCAAATATATATCTTTAACATCACGAGCTGGATTATAAGTATCAATTAGATCTCTTTTTATTCGAACGCTACGCCCACTCCATTTGGTTTATAAGCTAGTAGGCAGTTATAATAATAATAATACTGAACTGGATGTTAGACAAATTTCAAATCGCCCACATCGGAACACACATGGCAGCTTTGCGGGTTCAGAATTGGGAAGCAACAATAATAATTCTGAAATGGTTGTTGGACAAATTTCAAATCTCCAACATCGGAACGGGCCTAGCTGATATGAGGATTTTGCCATGGAAAGCGTCAGCCAATACCCCGACAATTATAGTTGTTGAACAAATTTCAAATCGCCCACATCGGAACCCGCCCGACTGCTTTTCGGATTCAGCATCGAGAACCGTTACCCAGACAATTATCTGTTTCTAGTCCGTATAATGGTACAGGTGTTGCTAAGATTAAATAATTACGATTTTTATGCAGTGTTTCCGCTTACGATTTTTAAATTTAAAATTGTCAAGCATTGTAGCGCTTCTTGCATTTTAATTAGTTCGAGAGAAAACATTTAAAACCCAACTTTGAGATTAAATTTCATGCAACATCCGTCTCTTAGAAACAATTAAATTAAACATGCTTCAGTTTCATTTTTAGTATGGACCACATCGATGATGTAATTGCGTGCCTGTTTCGAGGCAGTAGATTGTGGGTTCGAAGCAAGATCTGGTCAACCCAATGACAATACCATTGGTAACTGCTGCGTCTTCTCTAAGCACGCAACATTAAATAGTAAGAACAACGACTGATTAACGCCACCATTCTAACGATCCAGTATCAAGCGGACAATACCCACTCTATCCTTAGTCTAGTTCTGTATTTGTAAGAATATATCATCATCTCATCGAATATAACTTGTACTCGCCATTATATTGCTGAAAAATTGTTCATTTGGCGTTAAACAACAATCACTCACTCATGTGGTAGGAGGTCATACTGTGATGGATGTTTAGCTAATTCTATCCTAGCTATATATTTTGTGTTTTGGGGCCGTAGTGGTAGTGATCGTATGATAATTGGATGTATTACTACCTATGCAATCAGTGCATATCATCACTAACATTGTCAGTTCGAATCCCGAAAAAGTTTGTCACTGACTTGCGGCAGGTCGGTGATTTTCTTCGGGTACTCCGGTTTCCTCCGTCAATAAAACTGACCGCACGATATAACTGAACTATTGTTGAGAGTGGCGTAAAATACCATAAATCTAACCCTATATTGTTGTTCTTATGTAAATACTATTGTCATGGACAAGTCAACATTATTTTTTGCTTTCCAATCGCTTGACTTTGTACATGGCTCGTGTATATTTTCTGCTTTCTAATGCTTTTGAACTATTTGGCCTTTCAATCGTTGAACTTTGAGCGTAGTAGAGTCCATGCGCACTAAATTAGATATCTACGGTTTTAATATTTTGCTTGGTATCGTGATGTGTCTTTACTCTAAGGCCTTCTATGGAACAACACCTATTTCACGTTAACTACTCCAGTATATACAATTTATATAAGTTGTTTTCCAAACATCGTGTAACATCATGTCACGTTTTGATCTAATACAACAATTACTAAACGGTAAAACGTATCTTCATATCGTTTACGGCAAATCATTTGTAATTCGATACTGTATTGTTTATGTTATTTAAATATCTTATTTCTATTATTGTCTCCTGGTTGATCTGTCATTCACAATATAACAACAACTTATCAGTCTATAACAAGTCAAATATTCTCGTTATAGAACTAAATAATTGGTGATTAAGAAAAGATACGAAAGGGGTAATCAGAAGTCGTAAATCGAAGAAGGATAGATAATACAATAATTACATAGGTCTGCCTTATATAGAATATTTTAATAAATGGAAACATAAATAAATTGCTTGACTCTTTTACAAAAGAATTTTTATCCTGAATGTAATGATCTTACTTTTTTCAGTAAGCTGTCATATTGTCGATTGGTTAATTCTATGTTTGTCTAAGGTCAGTGTTTTCGTAAATTTTGCTTCATCATGCAATCTGAAGGATATACTCTGATAATAATGAAAACGTGTAAATCTAATTTATTGCACACGGTGTGTTTTTAGAATAACCTCCATCATGTAGACTCCAACTCGAAAGATAAACAAAAGTTGTGAACTCGAACTGCGTTCATGGCGAGGTGTACTAGATAAAGTTTCTCCGGGTATTCCGGTTTCCTCCATCAATAAAACTGACCGCCACGATAACACTGAAATATTGTTGAAAGTGGCGTTAAACACCATAGATCTAAACGTAAACCCAAATTTAAAGGTACAATAATTGTTAACAAAATATGGTTAAAGGAACAATACCATGACATTGCGACCCGCATAGACATTTGTGTGCTGCCTGTCCCAAACCAGGACCAAGTGTTTGTTCGTTTTATTGATATTGGTGGAATTGTTGACCATCACCGTTTAACCATTATATTCACAAAATGGGTTTTACTGTCCATGTTTATACTGTTATTCAATTTTGCGATATTTTGCGATCTTCTTGGGTTGAGGCGAATATGTGCGTGGTTGTTATTGTTTGTTTCTATCTGTATTGCGGATAGAGATCCTAATATCAAGAGGGTTGGGGACCCATTTCTCAGTTTAACACCGCCATATAATTGTGCATGTTTCAAGCCAGGATATTGATATTCCTTCAGTATATATCGTGGTATTTTTTGTATTTAATTTTTAAGGTGAGAGGTGGTTGTTGATATTGTTCGGATTTTTTTCCCATCAATACTTAAACGTTCCTCTCATAGTATTGGGCAAAACAGTGCTGAAATCGTATCACCGGGTAGGGGAGTCGATATTACGCATACGAAATATTAATTGCAAACCCCATTGACGCGCTATGCAACTGACAACAATCAAACTGGGGATTTATCAAGTACGATAGACATGCTGCCTGTATTTCATTTTTTTTTCGATGGACAGTTCAGATGTGGCAAGAAAAACAAACTTGTGTTGAATATTATGTTCCCAATTTTTTGAATTTGTTTAGTTTTTTTTTACCTCATAAGGTATTGCTGTTTTCACGTTTTATTTCTTGGGGGGAGGTCACTGTTGCGTAATGTTAATTGCAAACCCCATTGACGGGCTATGCAAATGACAACAACCAAATTGGAATTTATCAAATTTGATACACAATGCAGTTCAGAATCTAGAAAAAAATAGGTTGAACATTATTTTTCAAACGCTCAAACAATAAATTTTCCACTTGACAGAACGCATTTGCAAGGCCCCGGGCGGGTAGTTACCTTTGATTTAAGAGAATGCATTCCCCTTTTTTAATTTGTTTGTGTTTTTTTTTACCATTTCAGGCTACAACTATATAAGCGTTTTTGTCTTTGCAATTGTCCTTCTGTTTTCAGGTTGGGCGGAAGTCGGTATTGTGAAATATTAATTGCGAACCCCATTGACGGCCGTCTGGAATCTAATTATTTTGCTGTTAATTAAATTAATATGCAACTGACAACAACCAAAATTATGATTTATCGATGCACATGCTACCTGTCTAGTTAATTTAATTTTTTTCTCGATCGACAGTTCAGCAGAGATGTGGCTAGAAAATAAAATTCGTAAATGTTACTAGTAATATAGATTCTCCTTCACTATTCCAATGTACAGTGTATGGCCAAAAGTGAGTCATCAAAATGGCCGACGTCAGGTGTATTAACCAGTGATTCAATGGACTATTTCATAAATAAAAAAAGCATTACTTACCCCTTGTTCCTAATATTTTGTTGCGTGACCTTTTGATATGATAACCTGACAAAGTCTTTTCGGAATTGATGCATATAAACTCCGTATGTAATGCTAAGGAAGGGAAGTCCATATTTCTTTCATTTTTGCCACAAGTTGGGTCCAGTTTTTAACGTCAGTTATCTGGCTTTGTAAACGGATCTTATTGATATGTTAAGGTTCGGTGATTGAGAGGGCCATGTCATACATTTAATATTGTTTTCCTGTTTCCATCGTGTTGTCTTCCTAGAAGCATGTAAGGGGGCATTGTCATCTTGGAACAGATACTCGTCAGTTAGGAAACGGCGAGCAATTACAGGTCATAAATATGTGTCTAAAATATTAATATACTTCCGTGAGTTAATATTACCCTCAACTTCCGTAAACGTTCCGACTCCTTGATAAGTGATACAACCCTAGAACATTTGCAGCTACCACGAAGTCCGAGACATGCAGGTTGCCAAACTTCATCAGGGCGTCCCCACACATAAACACGATTGTTTGAATCAACCACCACCTGTGTTGCATCGCTAAGTATAACCCTTTTCCAGTCTATTTAAAGTCCATCTAACTTTTGATCTACACCAATGTACGCGGCGATGTCTGTTCTCAGTCCGAATGGTCTTACGAATTTTTCTCCTTGTGAACCCATGGAATCGTAATCGTCTACGAACACTCCTTGTAGAAATCGTGTTTGGCAAGACATTATTCACTTTGTTCGTAATTTCCGTCAAGCTTTCTCGTCTGTCCGTTTTCACACAACGCAAAATATTTCTGTAACCGAGGTCATCAGATTTTCTTGGTCGACCACTTCGTCGTTCATTTTCACAACTTTCACGCTGATTGAATCGCTTCAAAAATTTTCACACACCTGATTGACTTACTCCTAATATTTCTGCAATTCGACGCTGGTTGATTCCACGTTGAACAAAGCTATAGCAATTTCTTTCTGCGGTGTTGACATTTGTTTACGTTTTCCGGCCATTGTTTCAGCAGACAATTTTTCATAAACAGAAAGGTCAATGTCCACCATGACGTCATTAATTATTACCGTATTAACCCTATTTAACACACATATAAAATTCATCGCTTTGCTTTTTTCAAATTTTAGGAAAAATAAAGGAAATGGGTATCATCATTTTATTTTTTATTTTCGTCGGCCATTTTGATGACTCACTTTTGGCCATGCACTATATATACGAGTTGTTTTCCTGATGTCTTTTAAATAAACGTTAGGGGGGAAAAGGGCAATCAAGAATGGCATCAAGAGAAACTGGCAACATTGGGTACACAAGACACAAGACGAAGAAAAACAAAACAAATACACAACACAATATTTTTTGGACACCACAATACGCTAGCGAACACAAATAACGGTAAAAAGTGTAACCCGAACCCGAACCGGAAATTGACGGAAATGTTCCGAACCGGAAATCTTTTATTGTTGATATCTTCTTTAATTTTACAATGTTTTTCAAATCTTTTTCATTTAGTGTATTGTTTTTATGCTTGAAACACATAGATTATAATAATTATAATAAGATGTCGAAATATATTCAAAAAGTTGAAAGGTGCATTTTTCTGATTTCAAGGTCGGTAGAATGTGTAACCCGAACCACAAAGGTAGATAACTCTGTTCTTTACGAACCGGAAATTTTTTCTTTTATTACGAGATTTTTTGGGAAAACGGTGTATTTTTACACTTAAAATGTATAAATCATAATAATTTCTATTAATACACATTTTTTTTTTACCTTACTGGAATTTAATAAATATACATTGTAATTTAATGCACTATTATGACAGTTAGAATATACGAGACATGACGGCGCCCAAGTCAAAAGGTCAATTAAACTAGACAGTTGAATGTATTCATCTTGTGTATTGATGAAAAGTTTCAAAAATGATAATTGACAGCAAGCGATGTGTTTATTATTTCATTAATTCTTTCCTGTTTTTTTTTAAAGGGGAGTATATTAATTTTTATTCATTTAGTTAATCTTTTTTTTTATATTATACTTGCACCGATAAATTATATAGGGTATTAAGCAAAGTTTGAAAGTTGATTTTTCTAGAACTTTATTTATAGTTTTGTTTTCATTTTTTGTTGTTGCGCAGTTTTTGTTTTTTTCTTGTGTATTTCTGTTTTTGTTGTTTTCCGTTCTTCAAAAATTTAAAAGTTGCTGTCATAAATTGTTCTTGTTGTTGTTTACCCTACTTTTCAAAACAAAACAAAACTAAATATCAGGTTCAATTATTGATTTAATCATTAGAATTATATGTTAATTCATTAATCATAAATAATAATAACAAACAACTATTTATCTTTACAATTGCTACAAATGAACGAACAGTCAGAAAAAACTTTCTTTTGTAGTGTCTGTTGCACACCGGTAGTGGAACCAGTTATCACACTCTGGTCAGCCAACCATGTTGTCATAAATGTTAGGTAAATCACATTTTGCGTTGCAGTCTTTCACTATGTTGATGTAAACACTTACTTGTTTATTACAATTTATTTGCACAGTGAACTTATCAATTTAATAATTGTAAGTAACGAAAATTTCCGGTTCGGGAAGAACAGAGTTATCTTCCTTTGTGGTTCGGGTTACACATTTTACCGACCTTGAAATAAAAAAACTGCACCTTTCAACTTTTTGAATATATTTCGACAACTTATTATAATATATGTGTTTCAAGTATATAAAAATACACAATAAATGAAAAAGTTTTTGCAAAACATCGTAAAATTAAAGAAGATATCAACAATAAAAGATTTCCGGTTCGGGATATTTCCGTCAATTTCCGGTTCGGGTTACACTTTTTACCGACCACCGTCTTACCACCCTGCAAACAACTGGAGGTAAAGACAGCATTTCCCATTTTGTCATTAAAGACAGTTATTAAATGATAAAACGTGTGTTCATATCGTTTACGTCAATCATTCCTAAGTCGTTACCGTATTGTTCATGTTGTTTAAATATCTTTAGTTTCTATTTCAATCTCGTGATCGATTTTCCATTTAAAATATCAATTATACAATATTTATATAGCGCATTATATAACAATTTCTCTATAATTGAGAGAAGATAGATGGATGGGTCTACGGGTGGAATATTAGTTGATGATGTTGAAAATAGGAAATAGCTACCATACGATCGTGTCAACGACTCACAAATCTAACTTATACCAATATATAGGGACGACATCATGTGTCTAAAATAGTATAAGACTACATTTTTGACGTTCCAATATTTGACTGTTCATGAAAAAGGTTATTTAGACAATTTTACGGTCACCAC
Organism: Bathymodiolus brooksi; assembly: GCA_963680875.1. Lineage (NCBI taxonomy): Eukaryota > Metazoa > Mollusca > Bivalvia > Mytilida > Modiolidae > Bathymodiolus > Bathymodiolus brooksi. The sequence continues at coordinate 76,368,620 of OY804589.1, forward strand.
CATGCCTTGGTTGATCGCTATGGAATATCTGTGTCACAAATGACCACGGATATATTCCACTTGTCGTAAACAATTCCCGGTCCTTCCCTCATTCATGACTTATCACCGGGTTTGTAACTAGATTAACACCACGGGTACCACTAGTAGAGCGAGCAGGAACTACTTACCTTTCCGGAGCGCATGAGTTCACCCCAGGTGTTAGTGGGGTTCGTGTTACTCGATCTTTAGCTTTATCTGTATTTTTTTAGATCGTTGTTTGTCCTTTTTTACTTTTTCGTTTGGCCATTGTGTTGTCTGTCCTTCTTCGATATACGGATTCTGATTACTTCCCTTTGGTATCTTCAAACTTCTTATTTACGAATCTCACTAAATTAGATATCTACTTATCTATAAATACCCTATATAATATAATTGATGCGATCGACATTTTGTTTATTGTTATTTATTGTAAACGTTATTAGTTTAGTTTAAACATATTTTATTTGCATACAAAGTAACACATGGGATTGGACACATTATATTATTAGATGAACACAGCAAACTGATAAAAGTGAGATTTACCCCTTTGGTATCTTCAAACTCTTCTTATTCAACTTGCTTTTCACAACTTTGATGTTTCATCATGATATAATTATCAAAAACAACTTGTTATATTGCTACCGTGTATTAAAACGCCCATGTTAATTTCAGCTAACCTTTTGCACTGGAAATTGAAAAAAAAATAATGAAAACTAAAAAAATACCATATTGTTGGATCAACTCCAAAATCAAAATGAAAATTCGTAGAAAGAGCCAAAATGTATACCTCTAACACAAATATACATGACCGCTCACTTACATGGATTGGTAGAGAAACTTCAATAAAAAGTGGCGGGGTTAAACGTTTATAATTTAAGGTATTCTTGAAACTAAACATTTGCTATCAGAAGCCATAACTTAAAGGACAGAAAATACAATGGTCAAAATGAAAAGGACAAAATAATATATATTGATTGATTGGTGCTTAGCGTCAAAATTAACAGTATTGCAGCTATATCGTGGCGTCCAAATAGTATATAGTGTCCGACAAATACTAGAGATTAAAAACAGGAATCTCACTGAAAAATCGGGTGAATTCAAGAGTTGCGCAAGGGTTGGCGTTTTTGGAATAACCTTTGTAAGATACACTCAAGGTCAACAGGTTGGAAAATCAAATAATTAAAGCTTTCGTAACAGGAATACCAAAGGACCCAAAACATTAAAACGTAAAACACAATTAATTAAATGATTTTTAATTGTCACTTGTAGTTTTCAAAGTCAACATCATTCTATTCTTTACCAAACTCAAACCCGTGCCTTGGTGATCCCTGCGTTGTGAAACCCGTAGTACATAATGCTAGGATTTGCTTTGTAATAGTTAAAGGAAGATAGCAACCACAAATCAACGACCATTTCAGATTTTTCCTGCAAGCTTTGTTTGTTTGTTTATCTCCGACCGACCTTTAAATTATATGGCTTTCAGTTCTTTTGACTATGAGCATACTTTATAAAGGCGTCGTGTATACTAAATTAGATATCTACGGTTTTCATTGTGATTTTATTTCTGTATTATCTGGCTTTTATCTACTGTTAAATATCTGTTTAAAATCAACCAAGCTCATTATATTGTTAGTCAAACTTGTGTTTTATCATATTCTGGAACATTTACACACACCTGTCTGTCAAGTAAAAATGGTAGTGGATATATATCGTCATGTCTGTTAACAATCTTAACATGACAAGACAATTACATAGATACGCTTATTATTCATTGTAAGGATTTATTTTAATACACTTAACCAATGCCGTTAAGACCGGAAATTAGTTATCTTCCCGTCATTGTGTTGAGTAATATATTACAGACATCCACAATACATTATATGTTATTCAGCTATCAGACAGGGTATATAAATGTGACATTTCCGGCTTAGGTTTTATATTCCCTGAGGCGCAGCCGACGGGAATATATATCCTAAGCCGGGAATGTCACATTATATACCCTGTCTGATAGCTGAATAACAGATATATTTAAGAAATAATTCATGGAAGCCATATGTATATATTGTTTTTACCACGAGTAGGCCTTTATGTCACGAAGTTTTACCCCGAGCGTTAGCGAGTAGTAAAAAGCTGACATAAAGGCCTACCCGTGGTAAAAACAATATACACATATAGCTTCCATGAATTATTTCGATTCTAATATGTAAAAATTGGTAAAATATCGTTATAAATTGTCGATGACGTCATAAATTTAATCGGTCATAGATTACTATTATTTTTACCACGGGTTTGGACTCAAAGCGTTTGAAGGACGTCATATTAGAATCTGTTATTTAACCATTGTTTTATTTTTAGATACAGAATCCAACAGTATTAACTATGTTTGTGTCTTTTATTTTCATTTTTCGTATTTCTAGATGTCCCTTTCCGTACCTCTGACATTCTGTCTTCAATGACGTCAAAATATGTGTCACGTCATATTACATATATGAGGTGTCTCATGAAGGAAAATCCTGTACTAAATTTCTAAATCAACACAATTTCATATGTAGTAAATTTAATAACCTTTATAAATATAACATTAATATATCACATAACAAAACAACGGGTTTGCAAAATAATTTCAATAATTAATATGTTAACAAGATGTAAACAAAATCTTGGTGTGGCCCCATGACGTCGAAAGTTTTCAAAGCTCAACGTTTTGTTTATTTGTTATGGTACAGCCGTGGAACAAAGGAGTTTGCTGAATCGATCAGGTATTTGTGACGGAATTAACTGTTGTAATATGTGTTTGTTCATATAGCCGTTTTGAGTATAAAAACAGCATTTAATTTTGGAAAAATACATTTAGTATTCCGTATTACATGTATGCCATTGATTCAGTGAAGCGTAATGTTTTGTCGTCCATGTTTGTATCGGTTTTTTTTTGGGGGGGGGGGGGGGACTGAAATATATACCCCGTCTGTTTTCCGAATATATGCTGACATTCAGGGTTGAAGAACCAATGAAAATTTGTGTAATAAACTAAATCCGTAATATAAGTTAATAATAAATCTGCTTTTATGTATTAATTTATAGGTTTTTATTGTTTGTTTGTTAATATCAGCATTGTCGTTGTAGATCTGGAGAGCCATTTATCAGAGGTGGTTGTTATCTGTTTAACCCCGTCACATGTATGTGTCTGTTCCAAAACAGAACTGGATTTCCATCATCATATGTATTGATTTTCTGTTGGCAATTTCTTTAGGTGAGAGGTGGTTTTTCGTATTTTGATACTGAACTTTCTTTTCATAATCACTGGAATTGTGTTATTTAAAATCCGATATATTTTTTTAAATAATAATGTCTGTCGGTTATTTTCCTCTGCACTGATACAAAACATCGAAAAGATAATCAAATAAAATTTTGTTTGTTTTAAGGATATGCATTTTTGCATTAAGCATTTATATATCATTCAAGAAGAGCAGAAGTTTGGGCACATAAAACTAGCTTAACCCCGCCACTTTTTGTTATTGTGCCAGCCTGCAGAGTGTCCGGTCATGTATTGGTGTTTTTAGAGTATCAGGTTTGCCTCTTTCTACAATATTACTATTATATTTTTGGAATTCATCCAACAGTGTGGTATTTTGTGCTTATCATTTTATCATAACCATACTCAAAAGGTCAGCGGAAATATAGGTGCTAGCATGAATTTTCCAAATATAGTTAAAAATCGAATATCCTTATCTTGAGCCCTAAGTTTCCTACACAACTCTCCATAATTTTCCATTGAGAGTCTTAATGTTTGCCCTGCAGGTCGACTTTATTAATCGAGGAAACCGGAGTACACAGAGAAAACCACCGACCTGTCGCATGTCACTGACAAACTTTATCGCATAATTTTGTATCAAGTAGAACTCGTCTTAAGCGTGATTAGAACTCACAATTATGTGTGGTGATATGCACTGATTGCACAGGTAGTCATAAATTCAACTATTATACCACCACGACCTCTACGGCCTCGATATATATATTTTGACATGTGTCAGAACCATATAAGTTTAAAATAAAGAAAAAATGAAAAATATTTGAATGCATAGAAATCTCTTACCTTAACATACGATATATGTAGTCCTGTCAACACGAAGATTTGAATGGACAATGATAATTTGCAAAAGAAGACGTAACACTATCTGAGCACTGTGTTAGGTAATCCATAGAAACAATTACAATTGATTGGCCATGCAGTCCACTGATATCTTATGAAATGGCTGTGTTATATATCAACTAGTATGCTCCAATCCTATGACTTTGAGTTCTGCTAAAGGGGTCATTAAAAACGTTGATATCAAATTTAGTGCACACGATGCGTTTCTAGAATAACTTTCATCAGGAGCGATCAAAACCGAAAGATTCGAAAGCCAAATAATTCAAAGTGTTGGAAGCAATAAAACCAAAGGGACTACTTCAGTTTTATTCGGTCATGGAAATAATTAAGCTTTTCTGGTATTCATGGAAAACGAACGATAACAGCATAAAGGCGGACGTGATATTGGACAACTTTGAAATTGATTAAAGATACGCCTGTTTCAGCTCTGTTGAGTAGACGATTTCAATTGTTTTGAACCGTTTAACATTTAGTCATTGACACAATATACGCACATTGTCGGTAAAGATATTTGCATTCGTTGCGAAATAGGTCAGAAAAGCTCGTCAAATGATTATTTTCTTGCCCTTTTTTCTAAAGCACGTACAAATAAATTATATAATTTCCGAAACTATACATATATTGTATATATAAATAATTGCTATTCATTTAAATGCCGGTGTATCCCTGTCAAAATCTCTCTTTAATGATAACAATGATTTTAATGTTAGGAAAACTATTTAAAGGATCCAATGTCCCTTTCTATGGACGAATCTGGTATTATCGTGGAGTATATGATTGACATTTATCAAATAAATACTGGATATTGGTGAGGGTTCTGAGGGCTCAATCCACAGAACTGACCTGTGCGTTCCCATGTGGCAGATATGGAAGTCCTCTCAATGGATGGTTATCTGGTTATAATACGAAAAGTCTGAGCGTGAACCATAGTTGGTAATGTATTAGAAAAATATCACGCTACATGCACGTTCGACCTCTTTTTTACATTTCGAAAAAGAGTAGGCACATTGTAACGCGAACAAAAAACTAAATCTTTCGTTCCTACTCAACTCTCCAGATTTTTCCTAAGTCAGTTTCAAGTCGTTGCCTCGATTGTCCCATCCCTTCTTCATTTCTTTACAGTCTTTCTTTATATTATTGAACTTGATCTCGTTCTCAACATAGCTGCTCATTTGGCGTTATTGAATAATCAATTAATTAATTAATTAAATACTATTTAGTTGGATCAAGTCAAAGACTATTTAATTAATAATTGTTAATTGCTTTTACGCTAAACACGCATCATTAAGGAGTAAGATCAAAGAATATCTACGGCACAGTTTTGATATGGTCTACACGCGAACTAAAATGTCGTTTCAGGTATGTACAAATGTAGCACTGTAAAAACTAGTCATATGTATTGATCTAGCAAAAACAGGCTATGCCATCTTGTGATGTGTCCTATTATGTGTCTTTACATTCTTGGTCCGTGCTGTGATGTCCGTTACGATTTCCGCTTAAAAACGATGTGCAGTTCATCTTTATCTCTAGTTGTTTGTAGGAGGGTTCATGTCTTATTTACGTTATTTGTGTTTGGTTGGATTTAGAGGTGTCGAACATATATTGTGTTGTGTGTTTTGTAACGTTTTTCCTCATCATGGGTATGTTGCCAGTTTTTTCTGTGATTACCCATTCGGTATTCTCTAATATTTGTTCGCTAAAAACGTTCACTTCCCACGACCAGACATGTATTTTCAGCTGCAAGGGTCATTGACTCCTTTTGTTTTGTTCTTCTGCTCAATAAAGCCAGACGTAAAGATGTAACCCTGTATAGTAATATGTGAGGCAAAAAATACCACACTGTCGGAACAGTTTCAAAATTTGATAGAAAAATCGTCAGAAACAGAAGTAAAATCAATACCTCTAACACATCTATACATGTCCGAACACTTTCTTGGCTATGTGCATCAAGCACTGCAATAAAAAGCAGCAGTAGTGTGATCAAACTAGTAAATAATTCAAAATATGAGAAACAAAATCGACTGCAATGGACATTGATTGTTAAACAATACTGATGAACAAACGTGTAAACATGTGAAACTTGCATCATAGCATCATCTTTTGAAAAATAAAATCGACTGCAATTGACATTGATGGTCTGCAATATTGATGAACAAACATGTGAACTCGATACTGGTAAGCATATGACAGGGAGTCTTTATATAGTGCTTATAATATTTGTGAACAAAATTATGCCAATCAGCATACACCCGCGTATAGTGTATCTAGTTGTCAGGTTTTGTACGTGTATATGGAATGATGAGTTTACATATGTATATAGTGTTGTGTTTTTTCTTTGTTCGTGTTCGTCGTGCGTCTTGTGTACCCTATGTTGCCAGTTTTTCTGGATTGTCCACTTTTTGTTGCCCCTTCGGTTTAGTTTAGATTAGTTTTGGTGTTTTAACGCCACTTTCAGCAATATTTCAGCTATATCATGGCGACCAGTTTTGGTGGTGGAAGAAGCCGAAGTACCCGGAGAGAACCACCGGCCATGGGCAAGCAACTGGTAAACTTTATCACTTGCGAGTTGAGTGCACCTATTTTGTAATTTACAAAGCCGGGTGCGAACCCACGCCGTACTGGTGATAGACTTGTATGAGTTGTTAGCTTATCCAACTACCTAACTCATAGAGCCACCCGGGCCCTCATCCCTTCGGTATTCTCTAACGTTTATATAACGTCTAAAATATGTTCAACATTCTCTAACGTTTATTTAATAAATAAATTTATTTCAATGAAATATCCTTTTGCATTTTAGTGTACGTATAAAAAATGCAACCCAAAGTAATGCATTTAGATTGTTCAGGTGACATTTAGTTCATTACTTTAACATAGCACATTGGCTTTCAGCACATGTGTTTACACATTGACTTAAGCTTCCAATTTCACTTCAAAATTCAACCGCGGCCGTCGTGGCCGTGATCGTATAATAGTTGGATTTACAACTACCTACGCAATCCGTGTCTATCACCACTGATGTTGTGAGTTCGAATCCCGATGAAGGCGAGGTATACAACATTATGTGATAAAGTTTGTCAGTGTCTTGCGACAGGTCGGTGGTTTTCTTCGGGTTCTCCGTTATATTGTTGAAAGTGGCGCTAAACACCATCAAACAGACCAATACAAATTCAACCCAAGTTATAGATTTAGATTTTGCATGTGACACTTTTTTTTTTATTAATTGAACATAACACATTGACTTCCAGTATATATGTTTACGCATTGATTTAGCTTACTATTGCTCTGATGCAATTACCACAAAATCTAAGCACAATTCAACCCAAGTAATGGATTTAGATTTCTTAGGTGACATTTGTTTTCATTAACTTAATATAGCACATTGACTTTACCCATTGATTTAAGCTTCTCGTTTCACTGATGTAATTAGAAGACAATTGAAGCACTACATGATACGAATACGGAAGACAATCTCACAAAGTTCCCTTTTTTCTTTTGATCTAAAAGTAGGAAATTAAGATGAACACTAATGATTATGTTGTTTCCTTAAATTTTATAGAGCTAAAATGTTGCTTTTTAGTAAATGTTTTGTGAAATAGATTCCCTCACAAATGAGTAACAGAATCTGAAAGCCGTAAAATAAATTTGAAATAAATTAGAAATATATTTGTACCAATTAGATTTGATTACAGCACATTTTGTATTTGGTGAAATGAAGTATACCAGTCTGCTTTGAACTTTGTGCATTCTGCCAAAGCAAAGGGGGGTAATATAATAGTCCCACTTCCTACCGACATTTGGTAAATTACTGTTGTTGTTTTTAAATAAATACAGTTTATTGAGTAAACTCCTTCTTTACAATAACCTAAGCAGCCCAGGATAGTTCATCTAAGGTCCCTGCTTGTTTATAAACATATTTGTACAGGGCATATTATTTTTAAATAAACTCGCTTTCTTGTTTGCAACATACACACGCATTTTGAAAAATGAACTATTTAACGATGTTTAATTTAATTACTGTTGTACCATTGGTAATCTAATTAAGAAATAAATCATGGAAGCCAGAATGTGTTGGGAGTTTTAACATGGATTGGCGAATATTAGTATTTTATCCCGATCCAGAGACGAGGGATAAAATTTACTAATATCCGCCAACCCATGTTAAAACTCAAAACACATTCTGGCTTCCATGAATTATTTAGATTCTGATATGTCTAAGAGTACAAATACGGTAGTATAATTTGGTTGGAAGACGGTAATTTATATTTACGGTTGCTGAAAATGTCACATAAAATTTATGCTGCCAATGGAAAAGTCAGTCACATTCACCAGTGCATGTGCAAGTTAGATTATACCATCGATAAATCATTAGTGTTCATCTTAATTTCCTACTTTTAGATCAAAGCGAAAGAAGGACGTCATGTTAGAATTAAAATTAGATATTTGCTGAATCTTTTTTTCACATTTGTTTTCGTTGGCGACACTCTAACATCTAACAACGACCGTTGGGGTCATGCCAGGTACCATTCGTTCATCTTTGACCAATCATATTCTAAGCATTTAATCATAATTGACCAATCGGACAATCTTCATTAGCGTGTATTCGTTTCTAACAATGAAGACTCACCATCTGATTTGTCGGTTGGGAACAAGAACCCTGAAATGACCCCTAACGGGATGTCGGGTACTGCAGTTTCCTCCAGCAGGAAAACTGTCCGCCAAGATAACCTTACCCAAACCTACCAAAACCAAGCATATTACAGACTGTGTAGCCTTCGCGAGCTCCTGGGCACTCCCCGAGTTTTTATGGGGTTCGTGCTGCCCATCTTTTTAGTTTTCTGCTGTGTGTGTTTTTGTTTTTGTTTTGTGTGTCTTCCTTATGCTTCTTGTATGCCCAATGCTGCTTGTGTCTCTGAATTGTCCATTCATTGTTATCGTTTTAGTTTTCTCAAACGTTTGTTCACACTAACACTGCAACCATTTACCTCCCTAATACATCTCTCAATGTTATGATAGTTTAGGAAACATACTATACCATGCAATCGCATTATAGGACCACATTTATATAGTTTTCTAGGCTACTTATGTCGAAGTAGAAATTACCAACAATTATAATTCGAATTAACCGAAAATTCGAATATTCTGAAGCATGTCATATTTTACTAAATGTCACTTCTGTATCTTGACTTTTAAGATTTTGTGTAGTGGTGAAAAAAGTACGTTATTTATCTTCTATTAGAAATTGTATTTTGTGTTTCATAAATAGTTACATATTATTATTACAAGCTGACATAGTTATAGTGTAAATGCTATTTTTATTAAAATATAGTATTACCACCAACATACTTCACAACGTTATTTTAAAAGCTTACGTTCCGGGACATTTATATTCTAAAAGAAAAAAGAACATTCAATAAATCTTCTGAATCTCTGAGTTTCAGATGAAAGATAAAAAAGATAACATTAAAAACACAAATTAATCAAATACGTTACATAATTTCAATCACAGAACAGACATCTTTTTAGAGCTTTTTTTTTAACACAGATTACAATAATATAGATAAAACACTTTGATATGACCCTACAGGAAATGAAGTTTTAATTTCCCACACCTGTATAATTTTAGATTTTTGTTATGTGTTCTTATTGGAAAGTGTTGGAAATAGTTATAAAGTCGCAAGGGGAGCGACCATTTTAAATTTTTTCGGAAATGAAAAATCGGTATTTTTTAACCATATTTCGTGTTGAAAAGTGCAGTATCTGATTATTCATCTTGTGCATTCATGTGAAGATATGTTCTTCTATAAAATTAAGCGACATAAAATTTTAGAATTGACAACATACATTCCAAAATCAAAATATAAATTGACAGACATTTTTATTATTTAAACAAAATAATATATAAACATTAGAGAATACCGAAGGGGCCATAAAAAATGGACAATCGAGAGAAACTGGCAACAATAGGGCATACAAGACGAAGAAAAACAAAACAAAAACACAGTAAAATATGTGTTGGACATGTACACCACTATATGAAAACAAACACAAATAGCGTAAATAAGATATGATCCCTTCCACAAACAACTGGAGGTAAAGACGAACCGAACATCTTTTCTATGAAGAAATGTTTTGTAGCAAGAATTTTGACAATTTATACGCATTGCATGGAATCCATCAAACATACCAGAAAAAGACGGAATCGTCGTCGTCGGAACTCCGGGTATAAAAACCATGACATGCTTTCCCAAAGTTTCCACCACTAGATGTTATAGACGAATGAAACGGCTAAATACTCTATAAGGACGGCACTTAAATGATTTATACTTTTGCTTGCTCCGTGCACAGTAGCAGATCTTTATACAGCACGCCGTATTCAGAATTGTTGTTGATTCCGTCTTAAGGAAAAAGCTAGTAATGATACGGATGTACTGATCGTATAAATAGTCGTTACACACCGAAGTACGAAAGCCCGATGAAGTATATTGAGTGAATTGTGCACACTTAGAAAAAGTTTAGAGTTTTCAACGAATTTGCCATAATCGCGTGATTGCTAAAAAAAAAAAAAAAAAAATGTAAATACACAACGAAGCTCGCACGACGCGTCTCCGGAATAACCAGGTACGCTCAAAGTCAAAAGGTTGGAAAGCGAAATTATTGAAAACTTTTGGAGTAAAAGTAAACTAAGGGGCCTACACACGATAGCCAAATATTAACGGCTAAGGTCACCTATGTCTGAGGGAGGAGTACCTTAGTTTTAGCAATAATTCAATTATTTTAGGAAACTTTAACGTAGGATAAACAATTATATTATTACGACATCGTTGTCTTTATATCAGATAGACTGGTGGGTTACCGAAAATAAAAACACACGCATTGTGGATGCCTGATGATGACGTAAAACCATTCCAAAATTAACCCAAATCAATCACCATTAAAATGACCTTGACATGAATACAATCAAGAACAATTTTAAGATCGTTATTCTGTTTGTTTTTTTCTCAAATAAATTGATTTGAAATAAATCATCGTATGTTCGAGTCAAACCAAAGACTAGACCATTGTTGTTTGTTACTTCTTGTCTATACCTGTAACATAAATGGGGGGTTAATGGCACCGAACGTCGCTTTCAACAATATTTCGTTTATTTTGTGCTGGTCAGTTTTATTGGTGGAGGAAACCACCGACCTGTCGCAAGTCACTGATATACTTTATCACATAATGTTGTATCGAGTACACATCTCAATAACCGGGATTCGAACTCACAGCGTTAGTGGCAATATGCGCTGATTGCTCAGGTAGTTGTAAAACCAACAAATGGGGTAATCATAATCCGTAAATCGAGGAAGGACAGTGGTAAAAATAATACAATGGTAAAAAAAAAGGACAAACGTTATCTACATTACGCTACACAGATAACTACAGAACGAGTCAGACGAACCCCATTGGAAACTGGAGTGAATGCAGGTGCTCCGGAATGAGCTTTTAATTGCATGAATACGACATGTTGTCTTGTTTGTGCTCAGTGGCTTGTGTTGAGATGTTGTGGTTTTGTTTACATTGGTGAAATTGTTTATCAACACTGCTTAAACTTTCTTTTCATAGAGATATTAGAGCCACAGGATATATTTCTATTTGTCTATGTCTCTCTGCATTGTTGTGCCCTCTATGCTTAACACAAACCTACATCAACTGCAGCCAATCATCAAACAGCAATAAAGAGATAATGATGGCGTTTTAACTATCAAACTTGATTTATTCATTTTCAAACCTTTGGCAATGTAATCAGTGTTATTGTTTTTTGATATTCATCAATAATATAAATATATCTCTCTGAATGACACACATCAAACAGCATCACGTGTGAACAATTCCACTTTGATATAAAGCATAAATATCGGATAACGATCTATTTTGTAAAAAAAACATTTAATATTATATAACTAAGTTCAAAGTATCGGTTAACGTGCTCGCTTCCAGTGCGATAGATTGTAGGTTTAAAACAATTAATCGAATGCACAGCTGTTGTTATACGTTTTTTTTGTGAAGTTATTTTTGTCTGAAGTGAAATGTTTGATGCTACAGTTGCCTGAAAACTAACGTATTAAATGTTACTTTGAACTATTTCATAATGACATTTTATATTAATCAACGAAGACGTCGTGGGCTTTTTCCTCCATTCAAAGCTGATGACGTCATGACAGTAGAACCGACTAAAGTACATCTCGTATCATACATATATATTATACAAGTAAATGTTAGAGAATACCGAAAGGGCAATACAAAAATGGACAAACCATAGAAACTTGCAACATTGGGTACACAATATACAGGGCGAACACAAACAAAACAAAAAACACATTAACAAACTTGCATATCGGAAATAAGACATGATTCATCATGCAAGCATGAAGATAAAGACGAACCCGACATCGTTTTTATGCATCAGGTGGGGTGGGTTGTATCGAATGGTTACACTGTCAAGTCATGTATTCTATAGAATACACGCTGAATGTTAGATGATAATAATAACGTTTCCGGATCAAATAACGACCTCACTCAGTTCTCAGTCACCTGCTTGTAAACAAAATGAATAGAATAGTCAAGTCGAACGCTTCGCTATTTACTTTAGTAAGTGGTTTTTTTTTTACTTTGTCACTGTTCGGTCGCTTATTATTATAAATAGAGTAGATATCATAATAGTATCATAGCAGTTATCTATTTTAAGGGATATTCTTGTCAGACAATACATGCATTTGTCTCTTTGTTTGTAAAAATAAAAACGATAGCGGTCATCTTTGAATGTGGTCAACCTGAGAAAGCTGTAACTTGCATTGAATATAACACAAATAATTAGGAATGACAACAGGCATTGCTCTCTCTGCTTAATGATGCATATTAAGCAACACAAACCAATGGTATAGTCTTTGGTTACACCCAGCCGGGCATCGAACGCACGATCAACTGCGCTGGAGGTGAGCATGCTAAACGTTACATCACAGTTGCGGTTGTATATTTAAGTTCAACAAAATAAAAAAATATACAGAACTGAGGAAGGAATGGCGAAACTGGCAATGGGGCTACTAAATTAAGCTATCAATATTTGATTTACTCATTTTCAAATGTCTGGTAATCCGTATTATTATATAGTAATAGATGTTTTCCTATTAATTTCAATGGAAAAGAATTGTGCAATATATCCTTTTATCCTGCAATCAGTACATTTGCTGTACAAATATACCACACGAATAAATTTTTGCTTTATTCGTAGCCTACGAATAAACTTTTGAAGCCTACGAATAAACTTTTAAACCTACGAATAAACTTTTAAGCCCCGCCTATATATATTCCGGAACTACTTTTTTGTGCTTTTGCTTTCCTGTGAAGGAGTTAAAATATGAACCGTAACCAACGTGAATAATCGACCGTCGTCTTTTTCTAATAAATGTTTTCGTTCTCACTATTTGTAAATACAAACCGACAAAATGAAACTAATAATTTTAAAATTTCATATTTTTTATACATATTTTACGATGAAAAAAATCCTAGAAGTCAATAAAAAAACAAAACAAAAATCGTAAACAAATCCGAATCATTTATAACTTGACACGGGAAGCTTTGAAAACAAAAGAAAAGCAGCTAAAACTACAGGACAAAGGGAATAAACCAAAGAGGGAATGCCCTCCAACAGATGAGGAAATTAACATCCTTTATAACAGAAACGTTCTGGGAAGTCACACACAACAATCTTTACTAAACACACTTATATGGTTAAATAACTCAGTACAGTTTGAACATCAAACTCTAAGATTACTACATATATTTTATTATAAAATTTCTTCATATTAAATGTTCAATTAATTCACATTAATTACTTCAACATATCAGATAGTAGACTTCTTCAAGGTGAAAAGATCACATATTCCTGCTATTGTATCAAGTCACTTTAAAATTATAGATAATTATTTATATTCTGAATTCTTTATGACACCACAAAATATCTATATAATTTGTTTTAACCATTTGGAATAATTGTATTCAGTCACTTCCTCCAATCATTTTGCATCTTTTTTTTAAACATTTTTTTCTTTTGCAAAATTCCAACAAAGTTGTATGATTTGTCAGTTGAAACTAGTGTTTTATCTGCTGGAATTCTACTCACTGTTGATCAGGATTTCAGTACCTTTTTATTTTGTGCAATTCCATTCGAAACTGATCCACATACCCCTGGCCTGTATGCAACAACTGAGTGATAGTTCTTGAAAAATGTCCTTTGTTTAATCAGATCTTTATAAAACGTTCATAGGTTGTTATACAATTATTTCTTTCATATATATAGTCTTTGCACTTATTTCAAATATCACATGTACATTGTACACTGTTAGACCATTAACTCAGCCATTCATCTGAAAGACATTAATATAGCATTGATTATAATTAAAATACATGTTATTATATATTTACTAATAAAATAACAAGAAAAAAGGAACAAAATGCAGACTAACTTAGCAATGTTTGAATATTTGTTTGAATGTTTGAAGCTTCAAGCTTTCATAATGCATTTATGTATGACCGGACTCAAAAAATATATTCGCACATTAGTCATTACTCGCAACAGCCAACATTATCATGTAAATATTGTTCGTCCCAGAAAAATATATCCTTCACTCTAATATTTTTCTGGTCACAACACTTGTGCAATAAACCTATGTCCATAATATTCTTGGTTCCTTAGTGATATCGCATTATGTAATTTACCAATCAATGGATTATGGTTTAATAATAGCAAATTTGATATGAAGAAAATAGTTGGTGGGGATTCTACATAGACTTCAATGCATATTAATTCATTTGATTATGATATACAAACAGAAGTTAAATATAGTAATTAAAATCATATCTGGTGCTTGTTGACACTAAATCAGATCTCTATTTTGATTTTCTTCAATTTACCGTGTATATATGAAAGTTTTATTTTATTCTATAAAAATAAATTCCAATTTTCCATTGAAACCTATGTAAAGTCCAGAAGATTGGTATTAGCTTCTCCTTTATATACTTGCATTGTCGCAAAATACATAATTTATTTGTACGAGCTTTAGAAAGTGCATGAAAGAAAACTTTCCAGTCTCATGAAAAAAATGAAGGAAAGTTGCAAATTAGACATTAATCAATCAGTGCCAAAAAATATCTTATCCCGTCCAGAAGTTAAGAGAAAACAATGTGGAGGGGATAGATATTATGCAAATATCATGGCATAAAAATGTGGCATTTATTAATAATTACTCAACATTGAGTGAGGAAAGACACAAGAAAATAGCAAACAGCCTCAGCAACACTGAAAGTGAAACTAACAGAAATGCTTTTCAGCAAACTTACCTCGTAAAACCTCCACCAATTCTACAGCCAGTAGCACTTCTGATGTTTCGTGTCGAAGCAATCCCGATGTTCCTTCTTACAGTTCCAATACAAATATGTCAAGCCAAATTAGTTCTATGTTTTACGGCGTGGTCATCCATAACAAATGGTGAATGTGTACACAATTTTCACAAATTACTAATATCCCAATAACTGAGCATTTGAGTGTTTGACATCGTTGTTAAATACATTTCCGTGAATCAGTTCAGATTGTTGAGATAAATGATTAATCTTTGTTTTCTCTACTCTACCTAGTTTACTTAAAACATGCTCGAATCGTCGATGCATTCACATGTTTACAAACTGTGTGGGTCATACTTAAATACGCCTGCAGTTGTAACCAGGTAAATATATACGCCTGTGTGTCATACAAAGGTGGATGCCTGCAACTATATGGTTCTTTTTTATTTATTGTTTTTTTAAATAAACTAGTAAAATGAATATATCGGATGTTTACTATTTGATATAAAAAAATAAAAATAAAAGTGAACCATATAGTTGCAGGCGTATATATTTACCTGGTTACTACTGCAGGCGTATTTAAGTATGACCGCATGTGACGTATGATCGATATGAAACACATATTAAATATATATATTTCAGGTTCTAAACTATCAATTTTCTATATAGATTTTCATCTTAATCAATAAATCTTCATTTAAATAAAGTTATTTCACTTCCTTTTGAGAACTATTTGTTCGCGAATTTTTGTCGGCAAAAACAATCTGGTATTTTACTACGCCAAATAGTGAGGATTCCGTTGCATTATTTTGTAGGACAACGTGGATTGCAGGATAAATACAATATTGGTCTGTTGACGGTAAATATATAATTTATTTGACTCAACAGACCAATATTGTATATTTATTATATAGTAATAAATGTTTTCCTATTAATTTCAATGGAAAAGAATTGTGCAATATATCCTTGTATTTGCACGCTATATGTATCTCAAAAATTTAAAAATTTAAAAAAAAAATCAAAATTATCATAAAATTTCAAAACTTTCATAAGATTTCCCAAATTTACACAGATTTAAAAAAGAAAAAAAAGAAAAGATTTTACAATTTTCAATTTTTTTTCAAAATTTAAAAAAATTCAATTTTCTTAAAAAATTTCTAAAATTTCAGAACTTGTTACTAAAATATGTATTACTATATAATAAAAGGGTTATTGCATGAATATTGGTGAATATTGTCCCTCAAAATCAAGATAATATGTTCGAGTGGGTCGGCATGTCTATTTGTGCACTGTAGTTGCAATCAGCTAGCACTATAAAAATCTATCTCGGCGTGTTGGTCAAGAAATAATAAGTGGTTCTCGCCATAACATAGCTGCCAAATTTCTCCTTTGGAGTTGAAATATATGTATAATCCGACAATGTTTTTCATTTCATTTTTAAATTTAAATATTTGAGCTTTGCCACAGGGTGTGTTTCTTTTTTTGTGAGTATATTTACCTTGTTTGTTTTCTATATTTAATATAAATCAACAGAAAATGCATTAAATCAAGCAATAATAAAGATAAACTCATTGTGTTTTAACTAACAAGACTTGAGGTAAACATTTTAAAAGATCTCGTAATCAGTGTTATTTTTTCTGTTTCTGGGTTTCATCAAAATGTGTAATACCTCTGACTTAATGACAAATACCAGAGTTTCACGTGTGCATTATTTCCTCTTGATATACAACATAACTATTTGTTTTGTAACACCAATTATATATCATACAACATCTTACTAAGTTCAGCCTTACTGGATAACATGCTCACTTTGAATTCGGTAGATCATTGATTAAAGCCAAAGTCGATCAAATCAAAGACTGTTAAGGAGGCTGGATCGAATTTCGAAACGAAATACCAAATTCTCAATTTTTTGCCTGATGATAGGTATATATGTTCAGGGTTGAAAAAAACAAAACATTAGCATAGGTCACCGAACTATCTTCTTTGCCAGTCGCCTATTTTTGTATGAACCTTAGATCTCTACAAATGATTCATTAACATGTCTTCTGCAAATATCTTGCACAATCGCAAAATACAATGCTAATAGGAATAGTCTGAAGTAATGTTGCAATACCCGAAATAGGAAAACTCTATAGCAGATTTTCACCCTGGGCCTAGAATGTTTTTCCTCCATACAACACTCTTTTACACATAACTATGTTGAAAGAAATACCAAGTTCCCATTTCTGCATATAATGTGCTCAGCTATGTCTAGAACGAAACGAGCTTTAAAACAAAAATAGGGTAATCGAGGTTGTTTTGAAAATATTCTGATTTGAAGACAGTCAAGTGCCATAGGAACAAGTATTAAAGGGAGATAACTCTTACAATATTTTACTGTTTTTTATTAAAATGTTCAGAAAGTTTTGGGATAATTTGTTTTCTAGCAGTTACTCTTACTTTTCCATTACATTTTGCACTTGAAAGATTGTGATACTATCGACAGTCATGCGCGAAAAAGGTGCGCGTGAACAATACGATCCAACCTCTTCAAAGTGGTATTTGCTATATGCCCGCACCATAGAGAAAGAACAGAAACTGTTTGGCTCAGATTCGGGATAATGTTCCAAAGTGGAACGAAATGTCTATCTATTCACTGTTATTTTAGTGAGCGAACACTATCAATATATAATGCGACGCGTTGGCCAAGTACAAAACAGATATCATCTTGTGAACAAAGGATAACTGATTTTCCCCATACTAAATTCAAAAAGCATATGCATACCCCCTTTTCGAACTAAATTCCAGTTGCGAGCGAACGATTGTTGTCTAATACCAAAATTAGGAATTTGTCAGCAGTACCTTGGTGAGAACAACACGCTTAGTGCTAGTGCACTGCAACAACAGTCCGCTGGTTAACATGCCGCTCCACTCGAACACATTATCCAGATTCCAAGTAAGTCTTTGGTCTTACTCCTTAATATTACGCCCTTAGCAGATAAACAACAAATATCAATTTGTAAGTCTTTGGGTTAACCATACTAGGACTCGAATTACGATCTACCACACTGGAGGCGACCACGCTAACAATTACACCAGCGAAGCGGTTAAAACTACAGTAAAATGCATTTTGATAATAAAATATAACATTTACCATTTGAGCTTTGCCACAGGGTGTATTTCTATTATTTTTTACGTCTGTCTGCATTGTTTGTTTGGGTCTGTTTAATACAAACCTAGTGATACAGATAAACGGATTGCGTTTTTACTACCAAGACTTGATTTATTTTTAAACAAATGACTGGTAATCAGTAGTATTGTTTTTTGGGACTCGTCAAACATGTACATGATATATATCAAAACAGCTTTAATATCATTGTGTCATTCCGCATAATAATTGGATAACGTTGTAAAACCAATTAAATATTATGCAACGTCTTAATAAATAGACGTTAGAGAATACCAATAAAAAATCCAGAGAAACTGGCAACAAAAGGTACACAAGACGAAAAAACCCACAACACAATATGTTTTGAACACCACTATGCACAAACACACACAAATAACATTTAATTCAATTACATCCGTTAGCGTGCTCTCTTTCAGTGCGGTATATCGTAAGTTCCATCGGGTCAAACCAAAGATTATTCAATTGGCATGTAATACATTTCTGCTAAGAATGCATTATACAGGAGTAAGAACAAAGGCTAATCGGCTCAGAGTCGTGATAATATGTCCAAGCGGAACGAAATGTCTATATCTGTACCATTGTTGCACTCGGCTAGCGCGATAAAAATTCTACTCGATGTGTAGCTCAAATACAAATCAGATAGCATCTTGTGAAAAAAGTGTTTCTCGTCATAACATTGCTGCATAATTGCTGTCTTGGCGTTGAACAGCAATCGCCCACTTACTTAACAAAGCACAATTTATAACACCCATTTTACTTAATTACAGTAAATTAGCTTTTTATTATATTAATATCCCATACATGATTCTGCTTCTACTAGATGTCGATTATAATTTGGAACTATTCCGACAGTGTGTTTTTTTCTCTCATTTTATTTATGAATATTTTAGCTTTCTTCGATGATGAATTTCTATTTGTGTGTGTCTGTCTACGTTGCTTTGGTTTATCTTTAATACAACACAACAGAAAATGCATCATATCAAACAATTATAAAGATTTAGTGATTGTGTTTTAACCATCAAGACTTGATATAAACATTTTCAAAAATTGCTTTCTGGATTTCTTCAAAATTTATAATAAATCTCGCTTAGTGACAAATATCAGACAGTTTCATGTATGCATTATTTTATTTTGATCTACATCATAATAATTGGATAACTACCAATTACATATTATACAACATCTTACTAAGTTCTACCGTATCGGTTAACTTGCTCGCTTCGAATGTGGTAGATCGTGGATTGAAGACGAAGTTAGGTCAAATCAAGGACTATTAATGCTATTTGTTACTTCACCGTTAAGCACGCGCCATATAAAAGGAACAGAAGCTGGCTTGCTCAGACTCGGGCTAATGTTTCAAAATGGGACGAACTGTCTATCTGTTTACTGTTATTTCAGTGAGCGAACACTATAAATATATAATGCAGAGTGTTGGCCAAGTACAAAACAAATATCATCTTGTGAAAAAAGGATAACTAGTTCTCGCCATAATATAGATGCAAAATGTTGAACAACAATCACTTGCCAACTCCAAAAAGCAAACGTATACCTCCTTTCTCGTACTAAATTACAGTAGCGAGCGAGTGATCGTTGTCTAATGTTTAATTAGGAATTTGTCAGCTGTATCATGACGAGAACATGAGTTGATAACGACGTCCGCTTTGTATTAGATCAAGACGCTTACATGTATTTGAATTTTTCGAGTGCTAGCTCACTGCAACAACAGTCCATCTGTTGACATGTCGCTCCACTCCAACACGTTATCCCAATTCCCAGCCAACAATTGCTCTTACTCCTTAATGCTGCGTCTTTAGCAGAGAATCAACAAATATCAGTTTCATAGTTTTAGTTTAACCCGGCCAGAACTCGAACTCGCGATCTACCCCACTAAAGACGAGCACGCTAACCATTACGTCAGCGATGAGGTTAAAATTACAGTAAATTACCATTTGAATATAAACATTTACCATTTGAGCCTCTGTATTTCAATTTGTGTAGGTTTGTCTGCATTGCTTTGGTCTATGCTAAGTGCAAACAGACAGTGATACAGATAAATAAGGGTAATAACAAAATTACCGAACTCCGAACAATCTTACAAAGGGAAAGTCAAAACTCATAATTATATAAACAGACAAAATCAGTCAACAACCGGAAAACTGTGAAAACCGTAATGACCCTGACTTGGTACAGGCATTTCTAAAGAAATGGTGGGTTGAATCAGATTTTAAGGCGCCAAACCTCCCGCTCTCATTACGGTTCAAAGGTTCCGCTGTCACTATAACAGTATTTAAATACATGAACAAAATAGGTAAAATAGTTGTCAAAGCAGTACCATATTCGGTGACGTAAATGTCAAAAATATTTTTACGTCACACATTGACAGAAAAAAATATCCTTGACATTTTTTGACTTCTTTATCTTTATACATTTTCACTAGTGAAAATGCATTGCTTATAATTTTTTCTGCAGAGACGGAATATATTTCGACAAGATCTTGGTATCGGAATATAAACTTTTTAAGAGATCGAATAAGGCGAATCTTTTTATAGCCCTGGTCCAGTAACCTGTTTCTCAGATGAAGATGACGTTTCAGGAAATCAGAATAATTGCTACTGGCCGTTGCATAGCGAATCAATTGCGAGATGTACACACCATATGCAGGAGAAGCTGGTATATTGCTGCACATGTTTGGAAAATTTATGATTTTAAAATTGAAGTCGTCCCGCTTATCATAAATTTTAGTACTGAGTTGACCACTGTCGTCAAATTCGAGGTATAAGTCCAAAAATTATGCGGACGAAGCTGTATCGGTGGTCTCTTTAACTTCCAGCTCTGGAGGATATATCAATGGAAGAAATTCTGCAAATCTAGAATTATTGATAGATAAAACGTCATCAATATACCTGTATGTGAAATTAAAATGATTGCGTTTTAACTCTCGAGGCTAGATTTATACATCATAAAGAAACGTCTGGTAACCAGAAGTATTGTTTTTGTGGGACTCATCAAAAATGTAAATATATCTCGCTTTCAGATAGTAAAAAGCCGCATTGCCACCCTCTATCACTAGCGTCTTATCATCTGGAGGAGGTGGAACATCCTCCACATCTTTAGTCAAAAAGTGATAGCCTTTGGATTTATCTGTCTTGTTCAGAAAACCATCGGAAGTCGCAATACTATATGGAACTGGAGTGAGTGGATATGCTAGAAGTTCCTTCAAATCAATCCTGAGATCATCACATTGTGAACGAACAAGAAGCTGAAATGCAATGTTACTTTGTTGGCGATATTCGATAATTTTGTTTTGAAATGACTTGATTGTCGTTTCCTTTGCCAACTCAGACGTTTTCAAATTTAATCGTTTGATCGGATCAAAGAACTTCTCGTGCTTCTCCAAGCGTTCTGAAATGAAATCATCTTTAGCGTCAGCACCGACTGCTTCTGCAAGTATAACGTCGCTTTCAATCTCTGAGGTAGCAGACGCACCAGATGAAATACAGTAGAGCTTGTCTTTTTGTTCCATTTCGAATGGATTGATGAAACCAACAATTGCTTGAGCAACTTTTACGACATTTGCCTCACTCCTTTCTATCTCGGTTCTGCGCAGATCACGATGTTTCTTTGTGTCAGAATCGTCCGCCAACATCAACCATGGCTAAAGCTCCCTTCACAATCTGTACTCTTTCATGGGCTGGTCGCACCCATCTTTGATATGCGTCATAATTACTAAGCAAACCAGACAAACCTGCACTGCCACCTCCAGCACCTCCATGTGATTTAGAGTGCTTCATAAAAGTTTCCTCTGTAGTTTTATCTACTGGACATCTATTTACTGGAACAAAAGGTCTTGCCACGCTGATGGCGCACCTTTTTAATATATATGTTGCACCAGGATGGGATATTTCTATGTTTGCCAAAAACACTGAGAAAAACGTCAGATATCGAGCATAATGTTGCCCTCCAAAACTGAAAAAGAGATCACACATCAGCAAAAGAAACCTGGCATAAAGAAGGAAGTTGTTAGTTTTAACAGCTTTAGTCAGTTGTAAAACGAGCCAGATGTGATCCATGTATGACACCCAAAGCTGTGCCGTCTTTCCAAGATGTCCTGTGCGCGCGTCATGTCGGAACTTGGTATAGGCATCAATATAAGATGAGATGTCTTCATTGTTCAATGCCGACTCAAATGAAGCGTTATCTGGTTCATCGACAGAATCATCTGGAAGACCCATCATTGGCCTTTCTTCGCCTAAAGAAAAACAAAACTCCTCAAAAAGAAGTCTTTCTAAAGCCTCTAGTAGTATTTTGTGACAGTGCATTGTCCTGCTATAATGTTTTCCTGACATTACACCCGTAACAGAACCCGGTTCAATCAAACCTGCTTCTAACAAAATATCTGACAATCCAGTTCCTTCCATTTTATTCCCGATCATCTTGAAGTACGCGCACACAACATGGAATGTTCCAATCATAATGATATGATGCTCAAACGTTTTAGGTTGATTCCAAATGATTGGGTATGCTTTCATGCATACGCCTAGATCAAAAGTTGTTACCACATACTTTTGTCCCACCTCCCTTGCTCCTTGTTCTGAATAACGAAGGCATTCATGGACTGCCTTGTTATCTGTAATGGGTTGGTCTATAACTGGATAGTAATTTATTATCGTCAGTCTTGGTGGTTCATCTCCTAGTACTGACCAAAATCCAGCCAGTCCAGGTAACTCCTGCTCTACATAGGAACCATGATACCTTGCCATAACCCACAAAAGACCCTTCTTACATTCAAGCTCAAACAAACCTTCCGTTCCAGACATTTCCGTTTTCTCGACTTCATAACTAGGACTCCTTCTATGTGTCAAATAACAGGCAGGAAGAACTTCCTGCGTTTCAATGATCTAATACCACTCTTGTGAACAACTGGAATGCTAGGCATATCACCCTCTACCTCCTGATCTGCTGGACAAGAACAATCTTGTAACACAATTCCATGTGAGGTGTGTACAGAAGCCATCCTGCAAAGATCATTTAACAACTGATCAAAGTTATCAAAGTATGAATTGAATATGGATGGAACATTTGGATTTCTAACAATTTGGGGTGACAATAAAGTGGATGTTGTTTCAACTGCTATGGCAATAGAAGTCTCACATTCCAGGGAAAATGAGTACGTTTCTGAGTGACCGAGCCTATTTAGAAGTGTTGTGATCTCAGCACTTCGAAACCAGTGACGAAGTGCCATGCACAAGAGAATATGCTTTGGCAATTTCCAGCGTCCATGCATTACTGCTCTACATATATCCTGCCCAATGGAATTAACTAAACGGGCAACTTTTGGAGTTGTAACCTGGATTTTTTTTTCAGTAAGAAGAGAAGTAAGAAATTGATCTAGCTTTTCAGCCAAGGAAAAATTCAGATCTCTCAGGTACTTTGCTGTCGGGGGCCATGACAAACTGCTTCCTTCACTCTCGAAAATATCGTTAATTTCCTGTCTGAGAAGAGAAGCGGTATCACCAATTTTGTCCGTACTACCAAGGTCATAGGCACATCTAATGGCAGACTCTAAATCAATATCAGAACAGACTCAAATTTCCCGTGGGTCTCCATCTTTATAAACATTATCTTTTATCCATAAGTTTTTTTCCAAATTAACCTTGAGATTTTCGCTTCTATAATATTGGATTTAAAAACTCCGTTTCTGCTAATTTAGAGACATATATTTCCCTGAGTTCATTCAATTTAACAACTGATTTGCCTAAAATAACAAATCGTTCAATGAACGATTTCGCTATATCGAAAGTCTGTCTGTGCGCCTTCTCAGTGTGACTTTGTCGCTCTTTGGAATCTTCATCTTTACTTCTCCATTTCTCAGGGTTATTGGCTGTACCTATTTCGGCAAGATGGATGATACTGCGCTTCACAGGCAAACAGGTCAACACCTCTTATTCTAGTGAGCAGATGCTCGTCATGCTTTTCCTGTGCAATTCTTTGGATAGTCACCCTACCATTATATTCAAACCGAACGGTTCATTCTGTCGTCCAACTACCCTTCACTTTAAATTTCTTTCTCCCTTCCTTTTCACAAAATATACAGTCGGGTCTGAATATTATTTTGTCAGGATCAAGAGACCTGCGGCGTCTACTTTCAAAATCACTACTGCCTGCAATGGATGGTGGCGGTGCTGGCAAGCGACGCAGGTTCATTGTGAACTTCTGGTAGCAATCACTGTAATAACCCAATCCCTCAGAAAAAGTAGATGGGATTTGGACACAGACATCCGCCATCCTGTGCTTTCAAGACGTCGCCGCTTTATGTCTAATAATTTTTCAAAACAATCAACCGACCATGATACCAAATTTTCATTGTTCAATTTTGCGCTGTGTATTATACAGACTGCACAATCCTCCTGTTGTGCTTTTCTCTTTTTTCTTTAACTAATTTTTTTTTTTTAAACATATATCAAATTAGGAACTGTCGTGTTAGAAATATCAACAAACATCCTCCTACAAAAATGTACTTTACACAATTCTTGATAACCTCTGCTGAGACGTCATAATTATTTACGTCATAAGGAAGGTTGTGACGTTCATGTTTTCTAAACCGGAACGGCATTGGTAAACAAAACCTTTAATGAAAATGGGTGACTTTGATGTTTGTAGTAAAAAAAAAAACCAATGAATTTCACAACTAAAGGAAAAAATGCAACAATCTTAACATTTATATGAACCTGTAAAAATGAATGGTATATTTGCAAACTACTTATGAACTACGGCTTTAGGGAAGCGTATTTTGAATATTTTAAATCATTTAATTTTTCCCGCGAAAATACAAATATAGATGTATCCGTGTTTATGGTTGATTTAAGGATGATAGATATGTCATCTGAATGTGAATATGATTGATACTGAAAAATATCAGCCTGCTCGACAGAATATGAAGCTTGTGACTCGTTCGCTTCGCTCACTCGCCAACAAACTTCATATGCTGGCTCGGCAGGCTGATTTTTTCGGTATCAATCAATTCACATCCAGATAACATATACATATCAAACTAATTTGGTATTAAACACTCGAAAACTTTGAGTCAAAGACTTATGTGCAAGTATCTGAAACCAGAACTTCACGGATAATGTCGGTGACGGAAGAACACCAAAACTATTTTTTTGTTCTTTATAATCTTGATCTGCGTAAATTTATTAAATACAGTTAACTGGACTATCAAATGGGGCAATATTGCGAAATTAATTAATTTAATGTTTCTTCCGTGTTGTTTAAGAACATTTATCTAAATTAACAACAGGCAAAACTGTAAATTTGTCCTTATCTATACTGATGAGAAAATATTATGCGATTTTCAGGCAGGGTAAGGAGTAGTCCGACATTCCTCTGCCGTCTAACGGCTTTTATGGATTTTCTGTAGCCGTTGGACGTCAGAGCGCTATATATACGGAAAACAGCGGATTTGCCTCTCCAGCTCTGGGTCGGCACATTTCCACGTTTCGTTGCTATCGAATTTTATTTTCTATCAGAAACCCTTATATAAATCGCTTCACCAATCATTTTGCTATTCATTCATAACCATCTTACCCTCAGAAAGTGGTGTTACACTCCATTACAGCACGATTTTGCCTTAGATCCTATTATTCCGCCATTTGACAGTGTGGTATTTTTTTTTTCATTATATTTATAAATATTTGAGCTTTGACGCAGGATGTATTTCTATTTGTCTATGTCTGTCTACAGTTTTCCCCTTTTGTTTAACACAAACCTACATCAACTGCACCAAATCAACCATCGATACATATAATATACTGATTGCGTTTTCACTCTCAAGACTTGATTTATTCATTTTCAAACGTCTCGTAATCAATGATATTGTTTTCTGGAATTCATCAAAAATATAAATATATCTCCCTGAATGGCACATATCAAACATTTTTACTTGTGCAGTATTTCATTTTGATATACAATATAATCATCAGAGGATTTTTATTTGGTGGCAAACCAATTACATATTGCATTTAACTGGATCGGTTAACATGCTCGATTCGCATGCAGTAGACCGTGGGTGCAAGCCCATGTCGGGTCAAAGTAAAGACTAAACATTTGGTATGCTACTTCTCTGCTAAGTAATATGCATATATATGAAAGAACAAAGACTCTTTGGCTCAAATTCGGGAACATGTGTCCAGCATCTCCAGGCGGGGCGACATGTATAATGTCTATTTATGTACTGTTGTTTCGGTAAGCTAGTACTATGAAAATCCAATTCGCCGTGTTGCTGAAGTACAAAACAGATATCAATTTGTACAAAAAAGTAATAACTGGTAACATAGATGAACAATTTCTTCCTTGCCGTTGAACATCAATCATTCAACTGAAATTATTAATAAAACTAAGGTTCTCCTGCCTCAGGCATAGGAGACCTTAAACGATTTTGGTTTTTCTGTTTAGGCCCTTTGGTTTTATTGCTCCCAAAACATATTAACACAGCTCCAAAACTGCCCCCTTCACGTTGAACAGAAATCACTCACTAAGCACAGCAATGATATTTTACAACTACATTACAGCAAATTAGCTTTTAATTGTATTAATACCATCTCTGGTTAAGTGGGCCCGTCGTGGATAGTTGGATTTACAACTACATATACAATTAGTGCCTATCACCACTAACGTTGCGAGTTCGGATCAAGCTCATGCGCGGTGTACTCGATACAACATTATGTGATAAAGTTTGTCTGTGGTTTTCTCAGGGTACTCCGGTTTCTTCGACCAGTGTGTATTTCTATTGCAGCGTGTCTGTATCAATTGCAATGGTCTATATTTAATACAAATCAACAGAAAATGCATCAAATCAAACAATAATAAAGATAACCAATTGCGTTTTAACTAGCAAGACTTGATGTAAACATTTTCAAAAATCTCGTAATCAGTGTTATTGTTTTCTGGGTTTAATCAAAATTTGTAATATCTCTCGAGGAATGACACACATCAGACATTTATACGTGTGCATTATTTCATTTTGATATACAACATAAGAATTTGATAACTATTTGCTTTGTAACACCAATTAAATAATATAAAACCGTATCGGTTGACATGCTCGCTTTGCGTGCGGTAGATCGTAGTTTCAAGCCCAATCGGGTTAAAGCAAAGACTTTGAATTGTTAATTGTTTCTTCCCTGCTACGCACACAATACAAATGAGTAAGAACTATGGCCGATTGGGGATAATGTGTTTAGTTTAAACATATTTTATTTGCTCAAATGTGCAAAAAGGATAAGACACAAGTCAAACAAACTTATGAAGTCTTCTCCTATATACAATAAGTTACAGCATTATTTGATAGAGCATGCATGTATATAAATATTTCTTACATTAATATGTGTAGATTGAACAAAAACAGAGAATGAAGAAAGGAATGAGAGAGAGGGTTGGTGGTGATGATGTGTGTGATTGTTGTTTTGGTGAACAACTAGACAACAAGAAATCTGTCAGACCTCTTTATATATTCAAACACATGCTTAAAAATAATTTCGTTCTGTTCATACGAGAGTGTAGGATTACCACAGGTCGAAAGTGTAAGGTCTAACGCACAATAATTAGGTAGCCAGTTGAGATTTTGAAACAAGGTATGTCTTATATTTGAATAATGGGAACAATCGAAGAAGAAATGATAGGAGTCTTCGCGATTGGCACCACAACGACAAGACGGATCTGAGACTATATTTACCTTGTACAAATCGTAATTCAAAAAGGAAGCAAAACATCGAAGCTGGGTTAAAATATTATTAAGTTTTCCAGGTCCAATTTCGTAATGTTTAGGAACTTGGCTACTATCTTTCCGCTTTCTTAATTCAGCTTTAAATTTTGCAATATAATCCACATTTCGAAGAGATGGGTCTAAGCTATTCCATTGACGTATAGTTGAAGGAATAAATGAATCATAAATATTCGATAGTCTACAAAATGGCATTATAATATCACTTCCATTACGCAATGAATAAACGGTTGCACTTTGAGTTGATGGTGGAATTAAGTCACAAAGATACATGTGTGCATTATTATTTTGTATATTATAAAACATTTGTAATTTTCTCCTTTTTCTTCTTTCTGACAATGATTCCCAGCCTAACTCTTTATAAATTAAAATTGAACTAGCAAATATTGGAAGACCAGTAACGATTCTAGCAGCCTCAAGGTGCAAATGGTGAAGTTTATTAGAATTCCCTACCCCACAATTATCCCACACTTCACAAGCATATTCAAAAATTGGTCTGATATAAACTAAATATAATTTCTCTAGATTTTTCCCGAGAAAGTTTATATTTTAACATTCGAAGAACATTCAGGTGTTTGTAAATACATAACAATATATTTTCAACATGTATATTCCATTTAGCATCGCTGCTAAATGAAACTCCCAAATGTTTCTGAGAATTTGTAATAAGAATAGTTCTTCTATTAAATGTAAAATTGAATTCTGGAATATCCGTATTTGAAAATAGCATAATTTCTGTTTATCTGAGTTAAAAGTCATCAACCATTTTTTTGACCATTCATCCAGCTCTTTCAAATCGTGATCAATTACAGATAATGTGTCCAAGTGGGACAACATGTCTATCTCTGTACTGTTAACCAGCACTATACAAATCCTCTTCGGCGTATTGATTAAGTACAAAACAGACATTATCTTGTACAATAAAGTAAAAACTGGTAACATAGCTGCACAATTTCTATCTTGGCGTTGAACAATTGGAAGACCGTCGGAAGTCAAGGAAACTCAATTTATTTTATAAAATTGAAAATAATATGGCTCCCACATACTTATCTGACTGTTTGCCAACTACTATTTGAAGAATAATCCACGTTGTGTATGTGGTCATTTATTTGAGGATGCTATTCATTTTTTTCTTGAATGTCCACTTTATCAACACGATAGAACTTCTCTGTTTAACTATTTTAATAACATTGTTGCCATCTCTATAGAATATATACTCTTTGGATGTAACGAAATTAGTGAAGAATTGAATACTTTATTGTTCAAATCAGTGCAAACATTTATTCGACAAACTTGCAGATTTAATAATTAATTATCCTAAACCGTGATATTATCTCAACACAATTTATTAGTTTTACCCCTCCCCCCTCCTTTTTCTGCTTAATATTAAAACAATATTTAATATGTATTCTTAGATTGACATGATTTTGCTTAATTTACTAATTATAATATATATAGCCTGTACATTTGCTTTCATTTGATTTGTTTTGTTTATGTTATTGATGTATTTGTATGGAGAGGGACTAGTAAGTTGTAAAAACTTGTTCCCAATCCAATTGTATGTATATTTATATATTTACAATAAAATCATTATAAAGTTAACAACAATCATTCAACTGAAATTTCCAGTTCCTAAATAATATACTTATTAATAAAACTACGATTCTCCTCCCTCAGGTATAATTTCTGTTTTATCTGAGTTAAAAGTCATCAACAATTTCTTTGACCATTCATCCGGCTCTTTGAAATCGTGATCAATCACAGCTAATGTGCCCAAGTGGGGCAAAATGTTTATCTCTGTACTGTCAACCAGCACTATAAAAATCCTTTTCGGCGTATTGATCAAGTACAAAACAGACATTATCTTGTACAATAAAGTAATAACTGGTAACATAGCTGCACAATTTCTAACTTGGCGTTGAACAATTAGAAGACCGTCGGATGTCTAGGAAACTCAATTTATTTTATAAAATTGAAAATAATATGGCTCCCACATACTTATCTGACTGTTTGCCAACTACTATTGGAGAAACAGTAACATATAATCTCAGTAATAAAGATGACTATCGCACTCAGAGGTGTCGTCTGCAAACTAGTTCCAAGTCTTTCTTTCCTTCCACTGTAAAGTTGTGGAATTCCTTATCTGATAGTGTAAAATATCTACCCACTTTTTTCCAAATTTAAAAAAACCATTCAGCCTGTCTAAATTCCGGTGGCTTCATTTTACAATATTGGCGATAGGAAAACTAACAATACATACTAAGCTAAGACATAGAGTAAATTTGAAGAATAATCCACGTTGTGTATGTGGTCATTTATTTGAGGATGTTATTCATTTTTTTCTTGAATGTCCACTTTATCAACACGATAGAACTTCTCTGTTTAACTATTTTAATAACATTGTTGCCATCTCTATAGAATATATACTCTTTGGATGTAACGAAATTAGTGAAGAATTGAATACTTTATTGTTCAAATCAGTGCAAAAATTTATTCGACAAACTTGTAGATTTAATCTTTAATTATTCCCAACCGTAATATTATCTCAACACAATGTATTAGTTTACCCCCACCCTCCTTTTTTCTGTTAAATATTAAAACAATATTTAATATGTATGCTTAGATTGACATGATTTTGCTTAATTTACTAATTATAATTGATATAGCCTGTACATTTGCTGTCATTTGATTTGATTTGTTTATGCTATTAATGTATTTGTATGGAGAGGGACTAGTAAGTTGTAAACACTTGTTCCTAATCCAATTGTATGTATATATATATTGACAATAAAATCATTATAAAGTTAACAACAATCATTCAACTGAAATTTCCAGTTCCTAAATAATATACTTATTAATAAAACTAAACTTCTCCTTCCTCAGGTATATGTGACCTTAGCCGATTTTGGCTATCCTGTTTAGGCCATTTGGTTGTATTGCTCCCAAAACATTAAATCGTTTGGCTTTCCAATCTTTCGATTTTGAGCGTACCTGAGGAAGGTTGTTCCAGAAACATGTCGTGTGCACCAAATTAGATATCTACGGTTTTATTCACTCACATTACATATATACCCACTTTTACCAACTGCAGTTTGGTAAATGACAGTAAATTAGCTTTTGTAAAATATAACATATAGCTGAGCATTGCCATAGTGTAAATTTCTATTTGTGTGTGCCTCTCTGCATTGCATTGCATTGATCTATATTTAATACAAACAAACAGTAGCAAAGATATACTGAGTGTTTTAACAACCAAGACTTGATTTATGTATAAACACATGTCTGGTAATCAGCATTATTGTTTTATGACTTTCATAAAAAACATATAACTATCTCTCACTGAGATCAAATAAGCTGACATGTGCATTATTTCATCATGATATACAACACAATCATTGGATAACGTTTTGGTTTGTTTGGCAAACCAATTAAATATTATATTTATGTCTTATTAAATTCAACAATTATTTCAAGCGGTCATATCTCTTGCTCAAGAAAACCGGAATATTCGGGGAAACACCGACTCTAATATATATAAAAAAACAACAAAAACTAATAGGCACTCATTGCATAAATAAAAATAAAATAAAAGCATTGAACTATAGATTATTCAAGTCAGAATTTAGATTTGAAAAATATTTAGATGTCTTAAATGACAAACATAGATGTACGTTTTGTAGATTTAGAACATCTAATCATAGATTGCCGATTGAAGTAGGGCGCTGGGAAATGTAGAGACACAATAGACTGTGTCAGCTATGTCAATCTCGAGAGATTGATGACGAATTTCATTATGTATTACAGTGTCCAAACTTTGCAAGTGAAAGAAAAAATATAATTCCAAAATATTTTTTCAACAGGTCAAACGCATTAAAACTGTCATGATTATTTAACAAAATGAAACCTGAAACTATTCGTAAATCATGTAAATTAATTGATATAATAAATAAGAAAATTAGTTTTCCTTGAAAAAACCCCCATAACACCTCTGTTAGTATTAGTATCATTTGTATTTAATGTTTAAACATTCTTTTCATAATTTGTATTCAATGTACACCTATAATCTTGATAATTGATGTAATAATATGTATTTACATGGTATTAATTTGAACTCTCCCACTCTGTAACCTTTGTATCATTGGTTTAGAGAATAAAGTTATTAACTGACAAGAGTTAATATATATATATATATATATATATATGTGAATCCAACTATCATACGATTTCCTCAAGACGAAAGCACGCCTCGCCATTTACTTGGAAAGTTGTTTTCCCTCTTTGTGGCTGCTTAGTTTTTTATTAAACATAGCGTAGCCATCATATATAATGTTTATAAAACATAGCGTAGCCATCATATATAATGTTTATTTAACATAGCGTAGCCATCATATATAATGTTTATTAAACATAGCGTAGCCATCATATTTAATGTTTATTAAACATAGCGTAGCCATCATATATAATGTTTATTAAATAAGTAGCCATGATATATAATGTTTATTAAACATAGCGTAGCCATCATATATAATATAATTGCACTTATTTGCTTTAGAGAATATTCTTGTTGGACAATTTGGCTCGGTATAATGAAAAGACTACGATCACCTAAGCATGTTGATGGACATCGCTAATTGCCAACCTCAGAAGACAGTAATTACATAAAAAATCAGAAAGTAGATATTTTCATTCCGTTGTAGTTGTTTTTGCCTGACTTCAAACATCTATGTATAGATTTGGCATAGAGGAAATTTACGTTGTACGTTATATAAAACCTTGTGTAATCATTTTATTTAAGCATTATTAAATCATATATGGCTCACTAGTGTATTAGTTCAAAGTCTAATTACGAAGCAAGTTACTAATAAAGTTTAAAATATAATTCATTTTGGAAATACAGTACAGATGGACAGTATTTTGTATATAATCGAGCTTAAGTCCAAGAAACGCAGCAATCGTGGGTCTCAAATAGCAATAGTATGCCATGGGGAAATATACAAGGAGAAATGAGATGACATTATGATTTGCTTTAGCTTCCCTAGCTGAGCATTATTGTGTAATTAAGACGTAGTTATCTAATTTGGTGTGTACTACGCGTTTCTGGAATTTATCTAAGAAGAGTCTAAAGATGCCAAAGGGGTAATCAGAATCCGCAATAGCGAAACGAAACAGGACAAAGCGGCAAACAACGATCTACAAAACATTATTACTCTTTGTGTTCTTGTAGTCCAGTCAATTTACGAAAAAACCGGAACAAATTGCAAAAGAAAAAATAAGTAGCCTATTATCTTTATATACACATATTTAAGGAAATATAAAAAGTCGCCACAAAAATAATAGGGGGAAATGCATGAATTTAATCACGAACAATCATTGATTTGATCGTGAAAACTATTGTCGGCCATTGCGCTCTGTACGATATTATAAAGTACGGAATCGTCTTTGCGTATTGCAGACAATGAATATAATTAAAGAGATTGTTATTGAAAATTATTCATGAAATATAAAGTATGCATCAATATAAAGAAAAATAAATACATTAGACGAAATATGATATAATAAATGCACCAGACATGTAGGACCTTTTCCTTTTCCGAACGGAAAGCAGACGACTGTTTCCGGACCGACATATTTTGATAAAACGCTCATTAAACATGATTCTTTCACAAAATAAACATTCAGTTGCCTTGGATTTTTAATTCAAAATACACAGCTTGATAACAAAAAATAGGAAAGAAGGTCAAAGTGTCAATTTCCATCTGACCACAGCATTACCAAAATTACCTCCCCTTATCTTGCTGACGCATAGCAACATACATATTGACGGATAAGGAAAGTTTGAAGATAACAAAAAAGGAAAATCAGAAGCCGTACATTGAAGGACATACAATACAATGATCATCTACAAAACACTACAGAGAAAAGTACAGAATCTTTATGACCCTGACGGAGACAAACATAATTCAGTCGTCTATCTGAGATAAAGGAAATGCACGTTTTAAGATACTAAAAGGATAACCAGAAGCCGTAGATCGAGGGACAAATAAACAGTACAAACAATAATATACAAAACACTAAACAGAGGAGAATTAAAGATTGAGCCAACATGAACCAAACACAAATATCGGGGGTGAATTTAGGTGCTCCGGAAAGGTAAATATTTCCTGCTCCATCAGATAAGTTTATTTGCCGTTATTTACAAAAAGAGCTGTACATTTCTAATATATATATTTTGATGATATGAACATCAATTGATACAGTTGTATATTACTTTTTCGTGTTATTGAATTCCATCTAATTTTGTACATTACAGCACGGAGTATGTATTCTTCGTAGGTAATTCTGACTGATTGCTGTTTCATGTTGATTTAAATATTGATGTCAGCTATATTAATGATCAGAATTCGTTAGGGTCATTTAAAACACGACGGCGAATTAAAGAAATCAAACGAAACTAATAAAATATAGCGAGTCATTGTTGTTTTAAGCCATGCTATTTTTTGACAGCTACATGTTAGGTCTATGGTGCTTAACGTAACTCTCAACACTATTTCAGTCATATCGTGGCGGTCAGTTTTATTGGTGGAGGAAACCGGAGAAAACCACC
This sequence comes from Bathymodiolus brooksi, assembly GCA_963680875.1. Lineage (NCBI taxonomy): Eukaryota > Metazoa > Mollusca > Bivalvia > Mytilida > Modiolidae > Bathymodiolus > Bathymodiolus brooksi. Next base: position 76,403,721 of record OY804589.1, read on the forward strand.
GATCTACCGCAAGTCACTGATAAACTATATCACATAATGTTGTATCGAGTACACCTCACCTTGAACGGGGTTCGAACTCACAACTTTAGTTTACAGCTATATCACGGAAAGAACAATATTCTTGTTGATGCAATGACGAGGTTTAGCATTTTATACATGTACCAGACTAACACGCTGAGGTGGATTTTTTTCTATTCTAGCTCACTAAAACATCTATCAACAGATGGACATGTCCTCTCAATTCCGAGACAACTATCATTTAAGCAGCAAATACCATCGATGGATCGAACCAATGATCTACCAAATTAAAGGCGATCACGCTAACCATTTCATCACCGAGTCGGTTCTTATGCAACTTAATCTTCCTAGCATTTTAACTGACTATATTTAAAATGACGTCCTCTGTAACCAAACGAGCTATTTATGTAGATGGTAAAATATCATTAGCACATGCGCCACTGGACACATTTAAGCCAGGTCATAACATCATTAAATGAAATTATTTACAAAATTATTTTAAAAACATCTATATTCACTGAAAATAATCAACATAAATAAATATGCTTTGTGTAATCAAACACAATATCAATGTTACAGCTGTTCCATCAATAAGACTGTCTGTCGTAAAAGCACACGTTGATGATTCATCATCTGCTTACATATAAAATAATGGAGAACCACAGGCATGTATCACCGTTAGAAATAGCATAACAGTTTCCACAATAAAATCATTGATCACCAGAAACCACCTAACTACGTGAGACAATACTGGATCCAATCATTGAACAGTGGCCACATAAAACAAGTGTTCCCTCATGAAATTGTTGTGGTTGATTCAGGAAACATCAATTTGGCTGTAAATCACTAAGATATCGATAGTAACACATTTGATCTAGAAGAACTTTCTCAATCAGACAATGAAATTTTAGAACTCAATCTCGTAGAATGGGTAAATAATTGGTTTCTAAAGTATATGGAAGTTATGTTTAAGGATTATTTATGTTTTTATAAATCGTTTATACTTTATGGTTACAGCTTAATTGATGTTTAAGAATTACTTTATATTTTTATAATCGGTCATACTTTATGGTTAAGGCATACTTTATTTTTAAAGCTTACTTTGTTTTTATAAATCGTTTTTTAAATTAATATGTGTATTTAGTATCCATGTGTATCTTCTTCTGATGAATATTGTGCTATGTGTTTGTTAGATAATCCATTATTTCCTATATCTGCAATAAGGTCTGAGACAAGGTCTTGGCACCTTCTGTTTCGAATCGGTAACTAGTATCATCAGTACTGAAGCTAATGAAAGTGCTTGTCAGTGAGGAAACATTTCCTTCCAAGAAACCATGTACTATGTCAGTCTTTGATTTGTGAATGAAGCCATTTCAGAATTGCATAATAGCAAGAGTACAGGGAACAAATACAATGGTTTTTGTCCTGCAACCTCCCCCTCTTCTAAGATTAAACCGATGAATTTATCTATTCAACATTCTTCTCCGGGAAAAGCTATTCGTCCTGTGACAAGACATACGTTGCTCCTGAGTTCCCAACATTGTTAGTGGGGTTCGTGTTCCGCAATCTGTAGTTTTCTGTGTTGTGTTGTGTAGGCTATTGTTTGTCTTTTTGACTTTCTTCTTTTTGGCTATTGCATTGTCTGTCCTTCGATTTGCTGCTTCTGAATACCCCTTTGGTATCTTCAAACTATTATTTGTTTTAAGTGTAGTATTTTGTAGAAAATTGTTTGTCCTTCATTTGCCATTGTATTGGCTGTTCTTCGATTTACGGCTTTTGATTACCCATTTGATATTTGTTCTTGCCTTAGTGGGGACAAATCCTGAAGATTTCACAAGTCAGATTAACTTGTGTCTCATCCATTTTGCTCAATATTTGGCAACTAACATATGCTTAAACTAAACAAAACTTGTATATGTTCCAAAAGGTGATAGCAATAGTGAGTCTCCATCTTTTCTCAACAATAAATCTAACGCTTATTGTTAGAAAATTACATAAAGTTTATCATAAATTATATCAGATATTGCATACAACATGAACTATATCTTAAGCATTAAATAAATATGTAAAAATAAATTCAAAAGTAATGAGGCCCGGGTGGCTCAATGAGTTAGGTCGTTGGATCTAACAACTCATACAAGCCTATCACCAATACGGCGTGTGTTCGCAAATTACAAAAAGGGTGCACTCGACTCGCAGCTGCAAGTGATAAAGTTTACCAGTTTCTTGCCCTTGGTCGGTGGTTCTCTCCGGCTTCCTCCACCACTAAAACTGGTCGCCATGATATAGCTGAAATATTGTTGAAAGTGGCGTTAAAACAACAAAAATCAAATCAAATGAATCAAAATTAATATAATATTATGATTGTTATTCCACAGACACGTGGTACAAACTAATTTACGTTTTTATTTTTTGAAATGTTGCTTGTAAAAATATACTTTTTTTTTAACAACAAAATATATTTTATTCAACCAATGCTTGTTACAATTTATCTTCAAAGTCCAAGCTGCTTTGAAGCTATCCTGTGAAACCATCATTGATTATCCAGGGAATAATCAACGTATATAAATAATATTTTACAACACATATATCATATACTTTTTCATAATTACTTTTCAATACACTTTTGTATCTTGTTAAGCAACACATTTGAATTGATATTTTTACATACATTTAACCTTGACCGTAATTCTCTTACAAGTAAACTATAAATATCTATCGCTTTTGTTTTTTGTTCCGACACATATTACGATGTGTATATGGAATACCCTAGAATTATTAGAATATAGTTAAAATCGAAATACTCTATCAAATATTTGAAAAATATACTTTTAATAGTTTAGTCTAATTTAATCTTTATACATTTTCACAAGTATCGACATATAATTAACAGAGTAATGGTATAGTGTTCTATCAAACTATATCGATTAAAACAGCAGTGATATATCTATCTTACATATTCCTATAATATAGATGTAATTAAATAAAGATGATGTTGATATCAAAATCTTGTTAAGTTACTCTAGAATGCCTTGTACTTGACACCGCATCGGCGGTGCAATGATGTGCGTTCTGTAGATCGGTACATAAACAGGTTAATAATCAAATGTTTTAATCAGGATCAGAACTCTGTATATATAGCATGACTTTGTATATATTGTGTTCTCTGAACTGGTTACTGGTATTAAGCTCAATCCAAGATGTCTGCTGTTTTTCTGTATTGTAACGCAAGAAAATATCGAAAGAACATAGTGAAGGAGAACATTATTATTGTTATTGCTTAACGTCCAGCGAGCTGATTTCAGCTATATTCAGTTCAACAATATATACAAACTATACAGAAATGAATGGTCAGCGACTTTTGACTGCCACATGAAAAGTTTGCTGAGTTGGGTACGGACGAACATTTTAGGTTTTTGTAGCGGCTATCATGCGTCTATTTTTGTTCGAAATCTACAAAAAGTATTTAACCTGCAGAGGTCCTGACCTCTCCAAACTCGCTACCCACAATAGTGCACTTTCTGGCTTTCTGTATTATAACTACGACATCTCCAACAGAGAGGGCATTCATTATCCGGCACCTTGCGACACACTGAGCATCTCTGTGTGACTTAGACCTGGTCACCTTCGTCAGTACACAGTATTTCCATTTAAAATGCTTTATTCATGTTATTGATTCTATTAAAGGTGGTATGATTGAATGTCGCAAAGAACCATCAAAACATTGCAATAAATGTGATTTGCCAAGAGTGTGTGAGTGATTGTTATTTGATGTCAAATTAGCAATGTTTCAACCATATCATGGCGAGAACAAGTTACATTTTGATGAGATAATGATGTCATCTTTGTACTATAAGCATACCAACACGCCGAGTTGGATTTTGATAGTGCTAGTTCACCCAAACAACAATCCACGGGTAGACATGTCGCTCCACTCTGACACATTATTCTGATTCCGTGACAATCAGTCTTTGGTCTTAAGCCTTAGTGGTGCGTGAGAATCAACAAATAACAATTTCAGTCTTTAGTTTGACCTGATCGGGGCTCGAATCCACCATCTAACACACGATAGGCGAGCAAGCTAACCATTACACCACTGATGGGATTACGAACTCATCGATGTATCACATCTAACTGCGATGTCGTCAAATGTTATCCCATGTCCTGTAGTAATCAAGCTTTTCTCCTAAGATATGATAAAGTTATACTTACAATTTATTAAAAGCTATAGAAATATCATTCCTCGTGGACGAACTTATCACAAATGTGCACTTACGGTTGCAAACTTTTATGTTTTTTCTTGTCTTCCTTTCGCGGTTAATTAATCAGAAATCAGTTGAAATGAAAAGAAATTGCGATAGAATAAAATTCGTGAAAATGAAAATTAGACACAGAGAACGAAACGGTTACGTCTGTGTAAATTCCGCAAGATGATGCAAAGGAGAAGGCGACTATATTTGTGTTTAATAATGAATTTCTCAACACGGACGCAATTGTTTTCCTAATTATAAATATTCTTAATAATGCACGTGTATTTTTCGCGCCAAGCATGAGTATATGAAGTTTCACTTTACTTAATTCGATCGCGATCGATCTTGTGCATTTACACTGAACGTTAGATCGATGTAAATAAGATTGATCTTTTTAAGTCTACCTCTGGTGCTGGATGGTAGATCGATCTAAACCGTTTACACTAGACAAAGATCCTCTATCACGTCTTACTCTTTACCAGAAATAATTTTTCCCGGCAACCCTCAAACTTTGGAATGATCTAGACATAATTATACGCAATTCCCCGTCTGTACATATTTTTAAAAGGAAATTAAAACTCAAATACGTTAAATTCCCCCGGCCTCCAACATATCACTTCACCGGCAATCGAAAACTGAATATACTTCATGCCAGATTACGCCAAAAATGTAGTTCTTTAAAATCAGATCTTTTCAGAAGTAATCTTATAGAAAATCCAATTTGTTCATGTGGAGATGGTCCTGAAACTGCCGAACATTATTTTTTATACTGCACAAAATATGTTATTGCACGAAATAAGTTGAAAAATAAAATAGAATTAATAAATATACCTTTTGTATTAAATGTATTACTTGATGGCGATGAAGGCGAAAGTCATGAAACTAACAGTTTTGTTTTCCAGCAAGTTCAATTATTTATCAAAGAAACGGGGCGCTTCATTGACTAAATTTTGAAATTACTATACCAGGATTGCAAGCATGTTTCTTTTTTCTCCTCTCTATTTTTTTTCCTTTTATCTCATATGTGTTTCCATTAGAATCTTTAATTTAGCTTCGCAAATAGATATGGTATAGACTGTGTTGTTTCATAGGTTACTCGGTGATCGCTTCATGGTGTGGGTTTCCACCGTATTGAAGACCCTGGGGCGACTCTGTTGACCGTCGCTTAGGGACGGCAGACTTCCATAAAACCGTCGGTCCGTCGGTCCTGACCGACAGAAATGTAGTAGGACCGACGATTTCAAAATATATATCGGTCCAAATGTCCGGTAAAACATAGATATTTGAAAGGACCGGCGATTGAAATTTATTCCCTTCCAGTTTCCACTGCCAATGGCATTAAATTCCGTTTTCAGTTTTATTAAAATGTCAGACAGAGACTTGAAATTTGTTTATTTATTCTGTCAGACCGACACGTTCCTCTTTGTAATCGAAACTCCTATACAAATGTACGTAAATGTAAACATCCTTTTAGTAGGAACCAGCACCTGCAAAACGTGGAACATTAAAACTGAAATATATTACTGAGCACAGAAATAAGTTGACTTCCACACTCCCCAAGTATCAAAGATTGTTTGTGTTTAATTAAATATGTTTTGAGATGCTTATATATTGAAGATGACAGCAGATTCATATTCTTAACTGAAATTAAAAATGTAGGTAAACCGGAAACTGACATTGATGTATAATATTCGGAAAGTGATCGGGCCATTAGATACGGATTGTTGGCTATATCTGCCTTATCTTTTTAGATAAAAATATGTATACAGAAAAACGTTTAATGATCATGACTATAGGTAATCTTGCATTCAGTTCTGTATAAAAAAAAAAAAAAATTTGACAGGTTATATACAATATTACAAAAAAATGGTGGGACAGACACAAAGCCCATGGGTAAGACAGAACCCCAGTTCCTGTCTGACCCAATGTCAGACAGAATTTTTTTTTCGCCAACTCTGTAATACCGAATGTTTGGTATAATAGTTACCTCAGATTTTGTCCGAAAGGCATTGATCAGTGTTTAATTTTATTTTTAAATTACATAATTTTCATTGTTTTCACTCCTTTTATACATTTCCGGTTTCAATCAAACCCATTTGTGAAGACGATCACGACACGATTGGTTATTTGTATATATATTAGCCAATGACATGACGTCTTTCATACAACCATTGACCTATAGTACAAGGTTATCAAAACAACAAAACTCGAGACACACACTATAAAAGACATAACATATACAATTTTGAACAACACTGAAAACTGAAAATTGAATTACTTTAACCTCTATAAAAACCAGAGGTGAAATCAGGTGCCCAATTGCTAATACTAGGGTAAATCACTCTAAAAAGGCCAAACTAAACATTATGCATGTGACAGTGAATTTTTTGGGACTTTTTTTTCGGACCGGCAAAATATTTTTCGGACTGACAAGATTTTCATGTCTGTCAGTCCGAATGACTGACAACTTCTCAGCAAGTTTCGGGAAGTCTGGGACGGACCATTTAACTTCCAGGGGTTATGTTTTTTTTCTAAAAAATATTCTGATTACCAATGTTGCTGAAAAAAAATATTCTGATTTTGGTGGAGGAAAAAAAAATCGGATTCAGAGTTTTTGTCATATAACCTAATGTTAAATGCTGCAAAAAAATAAATAGTCTAACTCTCGTGTTGTCCGAAAACAAATTTCTGTACGAAACAAGAAACCATAACCCTGCAAGTTAAATGGTCGGTCCCTTACTGGAGAGGGGATTTGGTATCCATCAAATATATTTCTTCTTTTCTATGAATCTCAGAAATTTACATAGCACACAAGAAGCAGGAAAGTGGTGAGCTTTTTGATATGAAATCCTGATTATATTTTTCTTCCATAGCCAAATCTTCCCGTAAATTGTAAAGGTTTTTCAATCCGCCATTGACATTTTGTGGATTGTTGTCTCATGTGTTTTTGACATTTACTTCACTGAGTTTGGCAACTGTTTTACCTGTTTTGTTCAAGTATTGTTGTAAATACTGTTATAGTGACAGCCGGAAACTTTGAGCCGTAATGAAAGGGGGAGGTTTGGCGCTTTAAAATCTGATTCAACCCACCATTTCTTTAGAAATGCCTGTACCAAGTCAGGGTCATTACGATTTTCACAGTTTTCCGGTTGTTGACTGATTTTGTCTGTTTATATACTTATGAGTTTTGACTTTCCCTTTGTAAGATTGTTCGGAGTTCGGTAATTTTGTTATTACCCTTATTTATAAAACAAATCGTTTCGTTTTTTTTTTATTTATTGATGATTTTTTTTTCCGTTTCGTTTCTTGTTTTACTATCACCCTTAATATACGGCCGTCAAGTTTTTTCCACGGGCTGATTCGATGCCGACTATCACATATATCTATCTGGTCAAGGAACAAATTTATGTAAAACACACGTGTCGTAATCCTGAACTTTATACAAAATATATTTATTCTATTTGTCGCAGTGTCAATTTTTTTGTATCCATGACCATTGGAAGACATGTATGTTTTGTAGATCGTTGTTTGTCCTTTTGCACTTTTTATTTTGGCCATTGTGTTGTTTGTTCTTCCATTTACGGGATCTAATTACCGCTTCATATATGGTATCTTCAAACTTTTCTTGCAAGGAAACAATGATTGAACTTTGAACCAAAATGATTTTGCCAATACCAGTTCGTCATCTCCATGCACGCGAGAAAATAAAACAAAAAGGTGTTGTTACCTTTATTCCAAAGACTATGAAATTGGTATATGTTGCTTCTCTGCTAAACACGCAGCAATAAGGAGAAAGAGCAAAGACTGGTTGGCTAGGAATCATGTATTTTGTGTCCGAGTGGGCCAGCATGTCTATTCGCAAACTGTTGTTTCAGTCAATCTAATTAAAATTAGATCTACACACTTGCTCCCTATTTTCTATCGGTTTTTGTTGGTCGCCGCGTGTGTAGGATCAAACAACACCCCATTAAGGGTCGCGTCAGGGGTCAACATGAATGCATTATCTGAAATTTATATTAGCCAATCAGAAATAGAATCGATCTCGCAGAACAACCAATCAGAGAACCGCTTTCTCAGTGTCTTCGGTGCTGTGTAAAAAAACATGGCAGCCTCCATGCGATATCATTGACAGCGCTTCGACATATATTTTACCACTATTTGGCATTGATGAGTTGAACTGTAGCTTAGAATGTCTCGTCGACAAAAAATATTGTATGGCAGTATTACCGTTTGGTAAATCGACCACTAACAAAAACAAGTTTAAACAACGAATGACAAAACGATCGTATGCAGTCCACTTCAGCCTCAGGACTTATAGCCTTGATGCAAGATCAAGAGGAGGGAATGTCGAAATACCAGATATGAAAACAGCTTATGCAGGTCATTACTACATTATCATACCTTATTATAATTACCTATTCACGATTTAAAAAAGATGGACCTGTGATTTTTGGAAAATGATGATTTCAATTTAGGGCGCTTAATTCTTTATATAAAAAACAGAGAAACAAAAAAAAATGAAGTATGCAGAAAATAATTGTAAAAGATCGTACATTATATAGTACTTTTCAGTTCCATTTAAATCCATAGAAAGATATTTACTTACTTTGTTGTACATGTGTATTTCAAACAGAACAAACTACTTAAGTTTTCCCTATAGTATATCCAAACAATATTAAATCCTGTACACTGTCTGCAATTCACTTCATATATGTCAATTGAGAACCACATTGATGTTGTTTAACGCCACTTCCAACAATATTTCATTTATATCGTGGCAGTCAGTTTTATTGGTGGAGGAAACAGGAGGACCCTGAGAAAACCACCGACCTGTGGCAAGTCACTGACCAACTTTATCATATAATGTTGTACACTCTGATCGAGATTTGAACTCACAACATCAGTGGTGATAGGCACTGATTGCAGATGTAGTTGTAAATCCAACTACCATATGATCACGACCACAGCAGCCACAGATCCACATTGAAAGTAGAGTGAATAGCACTGTACTTGAGTTTGAGATGAAAATGTGGATACATGTGCCACAGCATAAATCTACAATGTACACATGCCAACCCTTGACAGCAGCAATTTTTGTCTATGTTACATTGTATAAAATTAAAATGTTCTGTCATTTACATAGAATAACATATACATATTTTGCCAACTGCATATATTTGCACAAACCGTACATCAAGCCAGGATTTTTATACAACTGCAAACAAATTTGCATCCATAATGTTACTGTTGTTTTAATTCAAATTTTCTACATGCATTGTATTTTTTTAGGGGTGAAAACATGGATGACACACACAAGACCGTATTCAGAAAGTGGTTTTCATATATTGGTGAACTGAGGTCAATTTGTCCATCTGCCACTCTTCTTGTATCGAGTGATAGAAGTCTTGAAGGTACTGAATTTTAAATCAACAGACATAAGAGAAATAATGTAACAATGTCACCAAACAGACAAAACATCAAGTTAAGATTTTCAAAAGTTTCTAATAAAGTAGAAATTGCAATGACATTGTTGTTAGATGCTCTAAATGACCTAAAGCAGAACTTTCCTATGACTATTATATACTGTAATTCTATAACAGATGCATCAAAGATTTATACATACATAACTTCCAGAATGTTCAGACGTCGTGAATATTCTGATTATCACAGAATTGAAAGACATAAACAGTAAGATGGGGATTGTTATTACCGCAAATGCACAAGGCATGTGCATTGTCAATTGTTATAGCATTGTTTTATATGGTGACCTTGTACAAGAAATTGGTAGAGCAGGGGCGGATCCAGGATTTCAAGTTAGGGGGGGGGCGCACTTAAAAAAATAGCGCCGAGCGGAGGGAGGCGCGAACATTTTTGGGGTATTTCGTGTGAAAAATCACGATTTTATGCAAAAAAAATCACATTTTTTCCAATTTTGGGGGGGGGGGGGGGGGGCGCGAGATTTGTGGGGTATTTCGCCCCCTCCTGGATCCGCCCCTGGGATGTTAAGGACTCTGTTGCCATGGTCCAATACAACTTGTATACATGTAATCTACGAACAAGACCCACAAATCGTACAATCAAATATAGTTGTGGTAATTGTTCTCCTTACCGCTAGAAACTCTCTTCAGTTCAAGCAAATTAGAAATGGCTGATATTGAAGAAAGTGATTCTGATGTAACCGAGCCAGCGATGCATTATCATATAGTGAAAATGTATAAAGATAAAGAAGTCAAAAAATTTCAAGGATGTTTTTTTTGTCAATGTGTGACGTAAAATATTTTTGACATTTACGTCACCGAATATGGTACTGCTTTGACAACTATTTTGTTCCTGTATTTAAATACTGTTATAGTGACAGCCGGAACCTTTGAACCGTAATGAGAGCGGGAGGTTTGGCGCCTTAAAATCTGATTCAACCCACCATTTCTTTAGAAATGCCTGTACCAAGTCAGGGTCATTACGGTTTTCACAGTTTTCCGGTTGTTGACTGATTTTGTCTGTTTATATAATTATGAGTTTTGACTTTCCCTTTGTAAGATTGTTCGGAGGTCGGTAATTTTGTTATTACCCTTATCCTACTAGGATGAAATCAACATGATGGACTAAATGCTTTGTAAAATAAAAAAAAAGATTTTATTTAATTTATATTCCTATTTTATTTCTTTAATTCTGATTGATTGATTGCTTGGTGTATAGTGCTAACTTTAGCACTATTTCAGCTATGTTGTGGTGTTCTTTTAATTCTACTTTATCAATGTGTGACGTAAAAATATTTTTGACATTTACGTCACCGAATATGGTACTGCTTTGACAACTATTTTACCTATTTTGTTCCTGTATTTAAATACTGTTATAGTGACAGCCGGAACCTTTGAACCGTAATGAGAGCGGGAGGTTTGGCGCTTTAAAATCTGATTCAACCCACCATTTCTTTAGAAATGCCTGTACCAAGTCAGGGTCATTACGGTTTTCACAGTTTTCCGGTTGTTGACTGATTTTGTTTGTTTATATAATTATGAGTTTTGTCTTTCCCTTTGTAAGATTGTTCGGAGTTCGGTAATTTTGTTATTACCCTTATTTTTGGAGTAAAAGAATGTTTGTTTGATATGTATTATCTTGCATTTTCACTAGACACAAAAAACATATCGACATATACTACTCAGTAAAAATGAATTCACGGAACAAATTTTGCACACTAAAAAAGATTCAATATTGAGAAGTTAAAATCGTCAATGGAACATGAAAAATATAGGTAAGACCATACCAAATTAATTTTTAGTTCGTCAAATTTTATGTTAAAAATAATAGAGCGAGCGAATAATATTTCATTTTTTTTTTTCAAATCAACTTTTTGGTTAGCGATGCACAACCTATGGTGAGGGAACGGTGTTTTTCTATGAAATTTCTGATTTTCAAGAACCTAGTGAACAATTTAAAAAAAATATCTAATTATTCAGTCCAATGAGATGTTAAATGGCAAAAGGTAGAAGCAAAAGGCAGTATTTAACAATTTTATTGTCACCTCAAACTTTTAGGAACAAGCATTGAAGTTTGAAGATCTTAAATTGATTTTGTATGTCATATCCATTATAAAGTTTGCCTTGTCTCCCATATTGACCCATTCTTACAGACTGTTATAAATGCGTAGTCATTCAAATTTTTGAAGTCACATATGACTAGGCTAACCCTAAGCTCAAATGTAGAACTTTTTAACAGTCACAGTGGCCTAATTTTGTTGGATGCTCATCTCCCTTGGATATATCACAAACTCCTGTATCTTACAGTACCCTAGATATGAGTTTGGGGGTAAACTAGAAACCAGTCATTGAAGCACGAAATCTAGAAAACAGTGGCCTAATTCTTGTTGGATCATCTGCATGCAACATATTATATACCTGAGATACATGGATGAGCCTGGACTTTAACCAGTCAGTGAATTAAGCATTACCTAATGTCATTGACATAATTCTTGTTAGAGGTAGCACCCTTCCTATACCTCTACATGCAAGATTATATGATTCTATCTCTTACTATACCTAAGATAGTGCTCGCCTCGAGTGCGGTAGATCGTGGGTTCGAGCCCTGATAGGGTTAAACCAAAGACTATAACATTGGTATTTGGTGTTTCTCCGCTATGCACGTAGCATTAAGGGTTATGGTGTTTAACGCCACTATCAACAATATTTCAGTTATATTGTGGCAGAGCGTGATTCAAACTCACAATGTTAGTGGTGATAGGCACTGATTGTATTGGTGGTAGTTGGACTTACAACATACGATCACGACGGACCCGCATTAAGGAGAAAGAGCAGACTGGTTGGCTAGGAATCAGGATAATGTGTCCGAATGGGGGCGACATGTCTATCCACAGACTGTTGTTTCAGTGAATTAGCACTATAAATATCAAACTTAGCTCGATAGTCTAATTAAAACGGACCTCTTTATCATCTCGTTGAAAATTAAATTGTTCTTGTCAAGATATATTTGAAAAATTGCTAAGGTGGCGTTAAACAACACTCACGCACCTCTCTTATGTTGGGTCAAATATAAAGGATTTTAACACTCAGAGGGGAACACACTAACCATTATACCAACCAGATTGGAGAGCAGATGATCGTGACCTACACAAGAACAATAAAACCCAATACATCATTTGATTACACAATTAAAATGCTGCTGTGAACAGAGAAGAAATGTAATATAATTTAAAGTGATTTATTTATTTACACAAGATATAAATGTAGACAGGAATGTGGAAATACGGAAATGTTCTGCTTGTCCACTGGCAAATTATCTGAAAAAAGTTACTTGTCGGCACAAAATCCTACTTGTCCTGTTTTTTTCTTCCAAATTTTGATACAGCAGTGTCATGGTGGATATATCTTACAAAGATTGCCTCTAGATCAGTGACAGTAGTCTGTACTGTATATCCAGCTTGCTTCTTATGGTCTCGACTCTATTGTAACATCATTGATAAAGTTTCAATTAAGTTAACACAAACATCGCTGCCTAAATACTGCTGCCCAAACGAAGACCATTTTTAATTTGAATTTCAGATAGGAGTGTGTAGTGACAGAATAACCTGTTGTTCTTAGTTATTTGCAGAATAAGCTGTGTTGAAAAGCTTCTCATATCGGCATAGTTCATCTTGATTAAATTTGGCAATGGCTTTGTCCAACAAACCAGTCATATTTAGTTTTAATGGTGTCATTCATGACATGAGGCAAACAGCATGCTTTGCAGATGACTGGCGGCAGGACAAAATATCTATGCTGTCCACGATTTTGACAATAATCATTCACGATTTCTGCTCGGCAAATCCATGATATTTCTTGCAGATGTGCAAATATGAGACACCATCAGCATCCATCATTAACCATAAGAAATCGGCTACCTACTTGAAAAGTCCGTTGCCGTTGGGTGTTTTTCCTCAAATTATACATCATTTTCTGCTAGAGATTTGCGTTCGTTAACTTCGGGTGTTATATCTGTTTGTATGACGGAAAGGCCACATATTTCACAAATATTGTTTCTTATTTACTTCCTTGGTGTCGTATCAGAGGCCGCTGATTGCATGTTTTGGTTTTTCAATCGACAAAACATGGACGCAGACTTTTTATTTTTTAACCATTCGGTACCCCATTCGGAGTCTATTGGGTGCGGTCCAAAATCATATGCATCTACATGAGTTTGTAGAAGTATCGCTGATTGGTCAGTTATAATGCATTCATGTTGACCCCTGACGCGACCCTTAATGGGGTGTTGTTAGATCCTACACACGCGGCGACCAAAAAAACACGATAGAAAATGGGGAGCAAGTGTGTAGAACTAATTTTAATTAGATTGTTGTTTCAGTGAGCTTGTACTATATTTTTTAAGCGTGTTGATCTTCATCATCTTTTCATTGAAAATGCACTTGTTCACGCCATGATATAGCTGAAAGATTACTGAGTTGGTGTTAAACACCATCAAACAAACATTATTCCTGGTCCTAAAACTTAAGTACTCATAAGACGTTGTATAAAGTCTAAATATGAACTGCAACCACGAGCAAAAGTCATTAAATATAAACTAAATACGAGGACACATTTTCCTCCTATGAGTTTTTCTAGTTCACCCCCGGTTTTTGGTGGGTCTGTGATACTCATATTGTTAGTTTCTGTGTTGTACTACTGCGAATCTTTACGTTCTTAGTTCCGTGTCGTGCTGTCCGATACGATTTCCGCATAAAAACGATGTTTGGTTCGTCTTTACCACCAGTCGTTTGTAAGAGGGCTCATTTTTTGTTTCGGTTGATTGTGTTTGTTTGCGTATGGTGGTGTTTGTGGTTTGTGTTTCTTTGTCTTGTGCACCCTATGTTTCCAGTGTCTGGATTGTGCAGTTGTGAATTCCCCGCCGGTGTTCTCTAACGTTTCTTAACTGAAGATGTAAACTCCGAACTCAACAAATATAAAATAAACACGCTGATGACTTCAATTTCTGAGTAGCGCATGTATCCTTCTTGTTCCTGCTTTACAAAATAATAACCGTATAACGTTGATTGATGCTACTACGTTAGCATACTTTCACATTGCATTTGTCTCCTTTGACTGAAGACACAATTCTATCCATAGTGATAGACTGTAGAAAAAGTAGAATAATCGGCACTATACCTTAAATGTATTCACGCCACGATATAGCTGACATACTGCTAAAGTTCCCGTTCAACACCAACCAGTCATATTTAGATAAATGAAATACTTGCCTTAAGTCCTCTTCCGATTCCAGTAAAACCATTTCAATGGGCAATATCGTTTTGTATTGGATTCAAAAATAGTGCGGAGACCATATTGATGTTGGATTTACAACTACCTGTGGATTCAGTGGCTATTACCACTAAAAGTGTGAGTTCGTTCATGGGGAGGTGTGCTCGATATAACATTATGTGATCAAGTTTATCAGTGCCTTGCGACAGGTCGGTGGTTTTTCTCCAGGAACTCCGGTTTCCTCACCAATAAAACTGACCACCACGAAATAACTGAAATATTGTTGAAAGTGTCGTTAAACACCACAAACCAACCAACCTAAAATACTGAGATACATGAAATACTTGCCTTAAGTCCTCTTCCGATTCTAGTAACACCACCTAGCTGAACAATATAGTTTTGTATTGTATTCTTGTAGTCGCTCGGAGTGGTGTACTCGTTTAGATCGAAATGAAGTCCTGAATTATCATTGAAACAAACTGCTCCAAACTGAGTCTTCTGAGGCCCGTCGAGATTTGGGAATTGATCAATTACATCCTTCAGGAAATTGTTTAACGCTTGGAATTGAGTACCGTTTATGATAATAGATTCATTGATGAAGAAAACAATATATTCACATTTCTGGCAGTTAGTAGGGATAACTTATGCTGATAAATAAAAAAGAAAGGAGTAGGGATGATAAGGGCTTAAAATGGCCCTAAAAAATGTATTTTTCACTTGCAAACTCATTCTTTTGAAACTTTCTCGGAAAGCAGTATTGGATAAGATCTCCCCAATTCAAACTTAATCTGGTCATAATTTTACACTATGGCGTCACAATCAGCCGCTACATTATGTCTAAGAACTGAAAATATCACAAAACAGGCCTAAAGTAACATAAAAAAGTTGGTACCGTGCACAGAGAGTGTCATGGACCATAGTTGGTGCAGTCCATAGATAATGTAATGGGCCATAGCTGGTATTGTGCATAAAATAGTGCCATGAACGATAGTTGGTACCGTGCATATAGAGCTGCATGGACCATGGTTGGTGGCGTCCTTATATAGTGTCATAGATCATAGCTTGTACCGTGCATAGAAAGTAATTTACAGTCCTGTTTTAAAATTAGAAATATTCAATGATGTGGGGCTGTCGTAATTTCAATCATATTGTAGCCTGATTCACATGTACCTAGGCAATCACTAGCTTTCATCACTAACATTGACGGGGCGTATTCGATACAATTGCTTGGATATACTCGACACAACTGTATGGAGGTGTACTTGATATATCTGATGTGATAATATTTGTTAATGACTTCACGTCCAATAGTGAAACTGACCGCCGCGATGCAACTAAAGCAATATTGGACGGAACGTTAGTTATTATTAATTAACTCGCAACCCTTGTCTCTTGTTGACAATCTTAAAGAGAAAAACTTTGTGTATGTCACCACTAGTGGACATTAATCGAATTACCCTTTCGGAGCACCTTACGTCACTACACTACCGGTTTTTTTGTTCCGTGAGTTATTGTTGCTTAATATCAACTTAACAATTTTTCAGCTACATCATGGCGAGATCAAGTTAATTTTCAATGAGATGATGATGACTGTACTAGACCAACACTCTGATAGACATGTCGCTCCACTCGGATACATTATCCTGATTCCGAGCCAACCTGTCTGATATTTCGCCTTAATGCTGCGTGCTTAGCAGTGAATCAACAAATACCATTTTCACAGTCTGGTTTTTACCCGATCGGGGCTCGAACCCACGATCTACCGGACTCATGGCAGACACTTGTTGTGTGTTCATGGTGCTCAGTCTTTAGATATCTGCGTTGTGATCTCTCGATCATAGTTTACTTACTTTGATCGTATTCTGTCTGTCCTTCGATTTACGGCTTCTGATTACCCCTTTGGTATCTTCAAACTTTTTTGAAACTTGTTGATTGATTTATGTTTAACGCCAGCTTTAGCAGTATTTCAGCTCTATCGTGGCGTGAATAAATTGTATTAATTAAATTCGCCATTTATTGAAACTGATCTACAAAGGAAAGAAAAAATAACGAGATGGGGAATTGCTAGATAAGTTTACATTCAAAAAACGTAGCTGTGATTGCGTTAGTAACAAATTAATTATAAACAAGATCAACAAATAAATCTAAAAATATCAAGACTTACATGTAGTAGAAACCACCAAGAGGACGAAAGAAATGCTATTTCTGTCCACGCCATATTTCAGTTGAAAACTAATTCCTTTTTCATCAAACGTATCGCTATTTATTTGAAACAAAAAGATATCTAATCATAGAAAATATACACCTATTTTAAATGACAAAAATCAATTTTCATTTTTTTTTAATCTGTACTTCACTTAGTTTTTTGTTGCTATACTAAATGTCTGCAAAAGTAGCCAACGTATGAACCTACGTGATGTCGGATCGGAAACAAGCATTAACGATTCTGTGCAAACAAACAAAAATGATAAATAAACGTCTAAAATGCAGCACAACAACATCACAAAAGATGTTAAAATATAACAAAAATAACTATACGTCTACAAAAAGACTATAATTATAATCAAATTGACGGATATTTCGCTTGACGGACAAGCTTCATCAGCGTCTGTAATCTGATCTGAAAGATGATCTGAGGATCAGATTGTCACGTGACGTAAAAATCATAATCTTGAACTTTATTGTATTCAAATATATATGTACACTAATTTATAAACAATATGAAAACAATTAGAAAAGTAATGATGAAATTTACCAACTAGCTAAGGACCACGCACTGGTATAAAAGTTTTTGTTTATGCCCTCCGGATGTAATGTTCGTAGCTCGCGGATCCAAAAAGTCTTTGATTCTCTTTCCAACTTGGATTGTGGTCAATGATATACATTTTGGGTCTACCAAAGTCATCCAATGAGTGTCCCGGCGACACAAAGTGTTGACTCACGGGCAAGAGCGTCTTTTTCGTAAGGTCACTTCTGTGTCCATTCATTCTTTTGTTGAATATATATAGACAAATTGATCAATTATATAAGCAACTCAATATGATAAACGGTCCTCCATACGAGCTGTTGCACGTTGCCATTTAAGTTTGTTTGGCTGATGGTGTTTAACGCCACTTTAACAAATAATTCAGTTTATATCGTGGCGGTCAATTTTTTTTGATATTCTAATATGACGTCCCGTATTACGGTATACAAATAAAGGCATATTTGAATAACAATCAAATATAGGCCACACATGCGCGCTGAGGTAAGAAAAAAAAGCACCTACATAAACAGTGACTATTTTCAGAAAATTCTTCATGGTTAGCGATTTTCTATTATTGTTTATCTAAAAAAAATTGTTGAAATAAATGAAGTTAGAATTAAATAAATCCTAATCAAGTCTTATCATAATTAAACTCTTATAAACACGGCTTTGTTTAACTTTCGTTCACTGTCTCCATGTTTATCTCCGATCCGACTGGCTGCGTTCAACTGGTAATTTCGTTGTTAATCATTTAAAGTTGTTTATTTGTAATACAATTTATATTGAACCTTGTCAATAAAATTATTTTCGGTATTTTATGCCACAGTTTCAACCACAATTTCGCTTTCCATCTCTTAATTCCCAATTTTACCATTTTTAAAATTCCGTAGGAGATTGATCGCCTCGAATTTTAGAATTACGTATTTGTCCTATTAGAATCGAAACAATTCATACCGGCCATACTTTATTGTTATTCAAATATGGGTAGGCATTATATTCATGAGATTTATCGCTCGGGGTTAAATATTCATGAATATAATGCCTACCCATATTTGAATAACAATAAAGTATGGCCGGCATGAATTATTTCTTAATTGAAACCGGAATACCCGGAGAAAACCACCGACCTGTCGCAAGTCACTGACGAACTTTATCGCATAATCATGTACACCTCTCCCTGATCGAGATTCGAACTCACAGTATCAGTTGTCATTTAAGAACAAGGAGAACGATTGTCACGCCCCTCCTCTTGTCAGTACCGTGCATACCGAATAGGCATCTTGTTTGTTTAGTGGAGGGTAGACTGGGACGTCATGCCTGTTGGCTTGATGCGGCCCGTGTTGGTGGAGGATGGGATCCTATTGGTTGAAAAACCTCTCTGGTCCTACATTATCTAATCGGCTAGTCATGCCAATGATTGCACTTCAGTCATACACCATAGGGGGTAAGGGATATTGTGTTTTACGCCGCTTTCAACAATATTTCAGCTATATCGTGGCAATCAGCTTGTTGGTGGAGGAAAGAGGAGAGAAAACCACCGCCTTACCGCAAATCACTCACAAACTTAATGTTGTATCGAGTACACCTCACCTGCTATCGTGGCATAGATCATAAAAGTAATCTATCTCACGAATAAGGTAAACCAATGTAGCACCTTTAGTAGTTACGAATATGACTCATTTTTTAAGTTCATTTTTGCATAAGAGTGTAATTCATGATCACAATGGCGAAACAGTTAAAATATTTTAGACATTGAAAAAGGACTTGTTAATAGCCTATTGGTGGTTGATACCAATGGTCCAGGACAATGCACGAAGGATGCTGATTTGTTAGTTAAAAAAAGTGTAGAAATTTAGTGAAACGAGAAGAGAAAAAAATGGCACAGCGTCAGTTAGATGTGATGGATTACAAATTAGGTCAAAATTTACTGTGGATATGACAACACAACTTCTAAATTTTATCAAGTGAGTGAGTTAGTGATTGTTGTTTAACGCCAATTCAGCAATTTCTCAGCTATATCATGGCGAGAACAAGTTAATTTTCAATGATATGATGATGAGGTCCGCTTTGTTCTAGACCGAACACGCTGAGTTGGATTTGTATAACGATAGCTCACTGGAACAACAGTCCGCGCGTTGATCTCTCGCTCCACACGGAAACATTATTCTGATTCCGAGCTTTGCTCTTTCTCCTTAATGCTGCGTGCTTAGCGGAGAAGCAACAAATACCAATTCTATAGTTTTTGGTTTTACCCGACCGGGGTTCGAACCCATGATCTACCACACTCGAGGCGAGCACGCTAACCATAACACCACCGATGCAGTTGAGGAGAGGGAATAATTTTATTTTTTCAAAAAGTTATCTATACCTTTTTGGTTCAAAGTCCAATCATTGTTTCAATCTATAATGCTATTGAGTACAATATCGATCATGGTCAGATATTAATTGCAGGCCTGTGATAGGAAAGTTGAAACTTATTTCAATATACCAATGAATATTTAGCATACAGTATGGGGTGAGCGAACGAGTGGTAGAATTTTCAAATAGCAATTTCTCTGAAACAAGTCTACGGGTAGACATGTCTACTCAGACACATTATACTGATGCCGAGCCAACCAGTCTTTGCTCTTACTCCGTAATGGTGCGTGATTAGCGGAGAAGCAACATATACCGATCGGGGGTCGAATCAACGACCTACCGCACTCGATGCGACCACACTAACTATTACACTGATACTGTTTGTATGGCTGAAAGAAGTAATTGATTGATGTTTATAACGGCAACTTTAGCAGTATTCCAGCTATATCTTGGCGTGAACATTTTTCAATGTTAAATTCCTAAGCTTCAAGACCCTTGGGATAGAAGTACAGAATGAAAAAAGACAAAATTTGCAAACTTTAAAAACAAATAGTTAATTTTCTGAGTACCATCACATTAATTGTGCAATTAATCCGCTACTTCACCCCTGTTATGTTTGTCGGGGCGATCGTGTTCGTATGGTATTGGGATTTACAACTACCTATACGATCATTGCCTATCACTACTAACATTGTGATTTCGAATTCCACTCAGGTGATGTGCACCCAATACACCATTGTGTGGTAAAGTTTGTCAATAACTTGCGGCATCCTAGTGGTTTTCTCCGGAAATTCCGGTTCCCCCCACCAATAAACCTAACCGCGAAGATATAACTGAAATATTGTAAAAAAAAAATGCGTTAAGCACCATTGTCCTAAACTATGTTTGTGAACATTATTTTTACTATTAAAACGATATAGCATTAGGCATATCTGATCCAAACTTTTCTTACATTATTGCAATTTGTAAGAAAAGTTTGATGAAGCCGAAGAGGTAATCAGAAGCCATAGATAGAAGGACAGACTATGCACTTGCCAAAAGAAAAAGGAAAAACAACGATCTACAAAACAGAAAACCAAAGATCGATCAACACAAACCCCGCTAAAAATGCATGTGAACATAAGTGCCTCGGAAGGATAAGCAGTTCCTGCTCCACTTGTGGCGCCAATCATGTAACCCTTGTTACAAACAAAAGTCCTGAATGAGAAAATAACAAGATTGGGATTGCAATTGGCAGTTACCATCACAGATGTTTGACGTATATACTAATGTTATCATGGCGACGATAAGGTAGTCGCATTCGATTCAGACTAACAGATTTAAATAAAATTAAGAGCTAAAAATAATCGAACACTACTTATATGACTTTTGTTTTATTCATGTTGACGTTTGGTGTTCTACTTCTAATAAATGCATTAGAGATAAGATTTCACAAAAAGATATTATACAACAATATATTATCATCTTCCATCACGGTTACATCAGTTTGTTGTCCCTTCGGCATTGCATCGGTGGGATGCTGTCAAATAGAAATGAAACAAAACGAATTAGCAATGTTAAATGAATTGAGTATGTTTTAACGACTATTTACAATTTTTCATGTGTCTTTTTTAGGAAACGGATTAATATAAACGGAACGCTTGTTTCTGAATCCTATGTTATATTGTATAGTGAAAAAAATGTAATATGTAATTCATCAATACAAATATGTTTAAATCAATAAATATGCAATAATGTATTAGTGTAAGCATTATTTATATTTCATAAATCATATTATTATAAAAGATGTGATTTGTCAATGCATGTCACATGACTTTATCATAAATCATGTATAAAATTGGTCTTGCAAAAATAGATATTCAGAAGCCCTGCATTACTAATAATAACGTAGGTCTCAAATATAGTGCACATGAGGCGTTACTGTAATAAACTTCACCAGGTACGCTGAAAGTCAAAATGATGGAAAGACAAATACTTTAAGACTTTATTGGAGCAATACAACCAAAGGGCCTGACCATGATAGCTAAAATCGGCTAAGGTTACATATGCCTGAGGGATATTGAGTATTCATACGCACTTCGGTTAACTAACTGCATTGTTGACATAAACAAAAATGGCAGCAGAAGGTAAACGGCCTAAACGGGATAACCAAATCAGCTAAGGTCACATATGCCTGATGGAGGAGAACCTTAGTTTGAATAATTATTGCGGCAGGTCGGTGCTCCGGTTTTCTCCACCAATAAAACTGATCCACGATATAACTGAGATATTGTTGAAAGTTGCGTAAGTAACCTTATCGACTTTTATCTCTCAACTAGTGATTCCAATGACTGTATAAAAAGTACTATGTGTATTTTGTTCTCCTTTTTTTTGGTACTATTTCTTTAAGCAAAAAGCGATGGTTATGTGGAATTTAGAAAGCATGGGGAAAACAAAAAACCAGGTAATGAGATCAACACAATCATGTATAATGTTCCATATTATAGTCTTCTTTATAATAACGCTGTCCCCCGGGCTATATTATAGTGTTCTTTATAATAACGCTGTCCGCCGATCTATATTATAGTATTCTTTATAATAACGTTCTCCGCCTGTCTATATTATAGTGTTCTTTATAATAACGCTGTCCGCCGATCTATATTATAGTATTCTTTATAATAACGCTGTCCGCCGATCTATATTATAGTATTCTTTATAATAACGCTCTCCGCCTGTCTATATTATAGTGTTCTTTATAATAACGCTATCCGCCGATCTATATTATAGTATTCTTTATAATAACGCTCTCCGCCTGTCTATATTATAGTGTTCTTTATAATAACGCTGTCCGCCGATCTATATTATAGTATTCTTTATAATAACGCTGTCCGCCTGTCTATATTATAGTATTCTTTATAATAACGCTGTCCGCCTGTCTATATTATAGTATTCTTTATAATAACGCTGTCCGCCTGTCTATATTATAGTGTTCTTTATAATAACGCTGTCCGCCGGTCTTTATTATAGTCTTCTTTATAATAACGCTGTCCGCCGATCTATATTATAGTATTCTTTATAATAACGCTGTCCGCCTGTCTATATTATAGTATTCTTTATAATAACGCTGTCCGCCTGTCTATATTATAGTATTCTTTATAATAACGCTGTCCGCCTGTCTATATTATAGTGTTCTTTATAATAACGCTGTCCGCCGGTCTTTATTATAGTGTTCTTTATAATAACGCTATCCGCCTGTCTATATTATAGTATTCTTTATAATAACGCTGTCCGCCTGTCTATATTATAGTGTTCTTTATAATAACGATGTCCGCCGGTCTTTATTATAGTCTTCTTTATAATAACGCTGTCCGCCGATCTATATTATAGTATTCTTTATAATAACGCTGTCCGCCTGTCTATATTATAGTATTCTTTATAATAACGCTATCCGCCGGTCTATATTATAGTATTCTTTATAATAACGCTGTCCGCCTGTCTATATTATAGTATTCTTTATAATAACGCTGTCCGCCTGTCTATATTATAGTATTCTTTATAATAACGCTGTCCGCCTGTCTATATTATAGTGTTCTTTATAATAACGCTGTCCGCCGATCTATATTATAGTGTTCTTTATAATAACGCTGTCCGCCAGGCTATATTATAGTATTCTTTATAATAACGCTGTCCGCCTGTCTATATTATAGTGTTCTTTATAATAACGCTGTCCGCCTGTCTATATTATAGTATTCTTTATAATAACGCTGTCCGCCAGGCTATATTATAGTATTCTTTATAATAACGCTGTCCGCCTGTCTATATTATAGTATTCTTTATAATAACGCTGTCCGCCTGTCTATATTATAGTGTTCTTTATAATAACGCTGTCCGCCTGTCTATATTATAGTGTTCTTTATAATAACGCTGTCCGCCTGTCTATATTATAGTATTCTTTATAATAACGCTCTCCGCCTGTCTATATTATAGTATTCTTTATAATAACGCTATCCGCCGGTCTATATTATAGTATTCTTTATAATAACGCTGTCCGCCTGTCTATATTATAGTATTCTTTATAATAACGCTGTCCGCCTGTCTATATTATAGTATTCTTTATAATAACGCTGTCCGCCTGTCTATAGTATAGTGTTCTTTATAATAACGCTGTCCGCCTGTCTATATTATAGTATTCTTTATAATAACGCTGTCCGCCTGTCTATATTATAGTATTCTTTATAATAACGCTGTCCGCCTGTCTATATTATAGTATTCTTTATAATAACGCTGTCCGCCTGTCTATATTATAGTGTTCTTTATAATAACTCTGTCCGCCTGTCTATATTATAGTGTTCTTTATAATAACGCTGTCCGCCTGTCTATATTATAGTATTCTTTATAATAACGCTCTCCGCCTGTCTATATTATAGTGTTCTTTATAATAACGCTGTCCGCCTGTCTATATTATAGTGTTCTTTATAATAACGCTATCCGCCGATCTATATTATAGTATTCTTTATAATAACGCTGTCCGCCGATCTATATTATAGTATTCTTTATAATAACGCTCTCCGCCTGTCTATATTATAGTGTTCTTTATAATAACGCTCTCCGCCTGTCTATATTATAGTATTCTTTATAATAACGCTGTCCGCCTGTCTATATTATAGTATTCTTTATAATAACGCTATCCGCCGGTCTTTATTATAGTATTCTTTATAATAACGCTGTCCGCCGATCTATATTATAGTATTCTTTATAATAACGCTCTCCGCCTGTCTATATTATAGTGTTCTTTATAATAACGCTCTCCGCCTGTCTATATTATAGTGTTCTTTATAATAACGCTGTCCGCCGATCTATATTATAGTATTCTTTATAATAACGCTGTCCGCCGATCTATATTATAGTATTCTTTATAATAACGCTCTCCGCCTGTCTATATTATAGTGTTCTTTATAATAACGCTCTCCGCCTGTCTATATTATAGTATTCTTTATAATAACGCTGTCCGCCGATCTATATTATAGTATTCTTTATAATAACGCTCTCCGCCTGTCTATATTATAGTGTTCTTTATAATAACGCTGTCCGCCGGGCTATATTATAATTCTTTATAATAACGCTGTCCGCCTGTCTATATTATAGTGTTCTTTATAATAACGCTGTCCGCCAGGCTATATTATAGTATTCTTTATAATAACGTTCTCCGCCTGTCTATATTATAGTGTTCTTTATAATAACGCTGTCCGCCGATCTATATTATAGTGTTCTTTATAATAACGCTGTCCGCCAGGCTGTATTATAGTATTCTTTATAATAACGCTGTCCGCCTGTCTATATTATAGTGTTCTTTATAATAACGCTGTCCGCCAGGCTATATTATAGTGTTCTTTATAATAACGCTGTCCGCCTGTCTATATTATAGTGTTCTTTATAATAACGCTGTCCGCCTGTCTATATTATAGTATTCTTTATAATAACGCTGTCCGCCGATCTATATTATAGTATTCTTTATAATAACGCTGTCCGCCGATCTATATTATAGTGTTCTTTATAATAACGCTGTCCGCCAGGCTATATTATAGTAATCTTTATAATAACGCTGTCCGCCTGTCTATATTATAGTGTTCTTTATAATAACGCTGTCCGCCAGGCTATATTATAGTGTTCTTTATAATAACGCTGTCCGCCTGTCTATATTATAGTGTTCTTTATAATAACGCTGTCCGCCAGGCTATATTATAGTGTTCTTTATAATAACGCTGTCCGCCTGTCTATATTATAGTGTTCTTTATAATAACGCTGTCCGCCTGTCTATATTATAGTATTCTTTATAATAACGCTGTCCGCCGATCTATATTATAGTATTCTTTATAATAACGCTGTCCGCCGATCTATATTATAGTGTTCTTTATAATAACGCTGTCCGCCAGGCTATATTATAGTATTCTTTATAATAACGCTGTCCGCCTGTCTATATTATAGTGTTCTTTATAATAACGCTGTCCGCCAGGCTATATTATAGTGTTCTTTATAATAACGCTGTCCGCCTGTCTATATTATAGTGTTCTTTATAATAACGCTGTCCGCCTGTCTATATTATAGTCTTCTTTATAATAACGCTGTCCGCCTGTCTTTATTATAGTGTTCTTTATAATAACGCTGTCCGCCAGGCTATATTATAGTATTCTTTATAATAACGCTGTCCGCCTGTCTATGTTATAGTGTTCTTTATAATAACGCTGTCCGCCAGGCTATATTATAGTATTCTTTATAATAACGCTGTCCGCCAGGCTATATTATAGTATTCTTTATAATAACGCTGTCCGCCTGTCTATATTATAGTGTTCTTTATAATAACGCTGTCCGCCAGGCTATATTATAGTATTCTTTATAATAACGCTGTCCGCCTGTCTATATTATAGTGTTCTTTATAATAACGCTGTCCGCCAGGCTATATTATAGTGTTCTTTATAATAACGCTGTCCGCCTGTCTATATTATAGTGTTCTTTATAATAACGCTGTCCGCCTGTCTATATTATAGTGTTCTTTATAATAACGCTACCCGCCGGTCTTTATTATAGTCTTCTTTATAATAACGCTCTCCGCCTGTCTATATTATTGTGTTCTTTATAATAACGCTGTCCGCCTGTCTATATTATAGTGTTCTTTATAATAACGCTATCCGCCGGTCTATTTTATAGTGTTCTTTATAATAACGCTATCCGCCGATCTATATTATAGTGTTCTTTATAATAACGCTATCCGCCGATCTATATTATAGTGTTCTTTATAATAACGCTGTCCGCCAGGCTATATTATAGTGTTCTTTATAATAACGCTCTCCGCCTGTCTATATTATAGTGTTCTTTATAATAACGCTGTCCGCCTGTCTATATTATAGTGTTCTTTATAATAACGCTGTCCGCCAGGCTATATTATAGTGTTCTTTATAATAACGCTGTCCGCCTGTCTATATTATAGTGTTCTTTATAATAACGCTGTCCGCCTGTCTATATTATAGTATTCTTTATAATAACGCTGTCCGCCGATCTATATTATAGTATTCTTTATAATAACGCTGTCCGCCGATCTATATTATAGTGTTCTTTATAATAACGCTGTCCGCCAGGCTATATTATAGTATTCTTTATAATAACGCTGTCCGCCTGTCTATATTATAGTGTTCTTTATAATAACGCTCTCTGCCTGTCTATATTATAGTGTTCTTTATAATAACGCTGTCCGCCGGTCTTTATTATAGTCTTCTTTATAATAACGCTGTCCGGCTGTCTATATTATAGTGTTCTTTATAATAACGCTGTCCGCCTGTCTATATTATAGTGTTCTTTATAATAACGCTGTCCGCCAGGCTATATTATAGTGTTCTTTATAATAACGCTCTCTGCCTGTCTATATTATAGTGTTCTTTATAATAACGCTATCCGCCGGTCTTTATTATAGTCTTCTTTATAATAACGCTGTCCGCCTGTCTATAGTATAGTGTTCTTTATAATAACGCTGTCCGCCTGTCTATATTATAGTGTTCTTTATAATAACGCTGTCCGCCAGGCTATATTATAGTGTTCTTTATAATAACGCTCTCTGCCTGTCTATATTATAGTGTTCTTTATAATAAAGCTATCCGCCGGTCTTTATTATAGTCTTCTTTATAATAACGCTCTCCGCCTGTCTATATTATAATTCTTTATAATAACGCTGTCCGCCGGTCTTTATTATAGTCTTCTTTATAATAACGCTGTCCGCCTGTCTATATTATAGTGTTCTTTATAATAACGCTGTCCGCCTGTCTATATTATAGTGTTCTTTATAATAACGCTGTCCGCCTGTCTATATTATAGTATTCTTTATAATAACGCTCTCCGCCTGTCTATATTATAGTGTTCTTTATAATAACGCTGTCCGCCTGTCTATATTATAGTGTTCTTTATAATAACGCTATCCGCCGATCTATATTATAGTATTCTTTATAATAACGCTGTCCGCCGATCTATATTATAGTATTCTTTATAATAACGCTCTCCGCCTGTCTATATTATAGTGTTCTTTATAATAACGCTCTCCGCCTGTCTATATTATAGTATTCTTTATAATAACGCTGTCCGCCTGTCTATATTATAGTATTCTTTATAATAACGCTATCCACCGGTCTTTATTATAGTATTCTTTATAATAACGCTGTCCGCCGATCTATATTATAGTATTCTTTATAATAACGCTCTCCGCCTGTCTATATTATAGTGTTCTTTATAATAACGCTCTCCGCCTGTCTATATTATAGTGTTCTTTATAATAACGCTGTCCGCTGATCTATATTATAGTATTCTTTATAATAACGCTGTCCGCCGATCTATATTATAGTATTCTTTATAATAACGCTCTCCGCCTGTCTATATTATAGTGTTCTTTATAATAACGCTCTCCGCCTGTCTATATTATAGTCTTCTTTATAATAACGCTGTCCGCCGATCTATATTATAGTATTCTTTATAATAACGCTGTCCGCCGATCTATATTATAGTATTCTTTATAATAACGCTCTCCGCCTGTCTATATTATAGTGTTCTTTATAATAACGCTGTCCGCCGGGCTATATTATAATTCTTTATAATAACACTGTCCGCCTGTCTATATTATAGTATTCTTTATAATAACGCTCTCCGCCTGTCTATATTATAGTATTCTTTATAATAACGCTATCCGCCGGTCTTTATTATAGTCTTCTTTATAATAACGCTCTCCGCCTGTCTATATTATAGTGTTCTTTATAATAACGCTGTCCGCCGGGCTATATTATAATTCTTTATAATAACGCTGTCCGCCGGGCTATATTATAGTGTTCTTTATAATAACGCTGTCCGCCGGGCTATATTATAGTGTTCTTTATAATAACGCTGTCCGCCTGTCTATATTATAGTGTTCTTTATAATAACGCTGTCCGCCGATCTATATTATAGTATTCTTTATAATAACGCTGTCCGCCTGTCTATATTATAGTGTTCTTTATAATAACGCTGTCCGCCGGGCTATATTATAATTCTTTATAATAACGCTGTCCGCCGGGCTATATTATAGTGTTCTTTATAATAACGCTGTCCGCCGGGCTATATTATAATTCTTTATAATAACGCTGTCCGCCGGGCTATATTATAATTCTTTATAATAACGCTGTCCGCCAGGCTATATTATAATTCTTTATAATAACGCTGTCCGCCGGGCTATATTATAATTCTTTATAATAACGCTGTCCGCCGGGCTATATTATAATTCTTTATAATAACGCTGTCCCCCGGGCTATATTATAATTCTTTATAATAACGCTGTCCGCCGGGCTATATTATAATTCTTTATAATAACGCTGTCCCCCGGGCTATATTATAATTCTTTATAATAACGCTGTCCGCCGGGCTATATTATAATTCTTTATAATAACGCTGTCCGCCAGGCTATATTATAATTCTTTATAATAACGCTGTCCGCCGGGCTATATTATAATTCTTTATAATAACGCTGTCCGCCGGGCTATATTATAATTCTTTATAATAACGCTGTCCGCCGGGCTATATTATAATTCTTTATAATAACGCTGTCCACCGGGCTATATACGAGTTGTGGTATTACTCACATGTAGAAATCACTTGCAAGACCACATCATTTGGGTCCATAAAACTTTTATTTTTTTTTCTTCCATAAAACTATTTTTTTTTTAGTTTTTTTTTAGTTTTTCTCTTCCATAAAACTCGTTTAACCCCTCCACTTTTTGATGAAGTGCCTGCACTAAGCCTGGAAAGTGAGCGGTTGTGTATTTATGTGTTAGGGGTATCGATTTTGCCTCTTTATACAATTCCGATGTTGGATTTTGGAACTGTTCTAACATTGTGGTATTTTGGTTTTGGAACTGTTCTGACATTGTGGTATTTTGGTTTTGGAACTGTTCTGACAGTGTGGTATTTTGGTTTTGGAACTGTTCTGACAGTGTGGTATTTTGGTTTTGGAACTGTTCTGACAGTGTGGTATTTTGGTTTTGGAACTGTTCTGACAGTGTGGTATTTTGGTTTTGGAACTGTTCTGACAGTGTGGTATTTTGGTTTTGGAACTGTTCTGACAGTGTGGTATTTTGGTTTTGGAACTGTTCTGACAGTGTAGTATTTTGGTTTTGGAACTGTTCTGACAGTGTGGTATTTTGGTTTTGGAACTGTTCTGACAGTGTGGTATTTTGATTTTGGAACTGTTCTGACAGTGTGGTATTTTAGAACTGTTCTGACAGTGTGGTATTTTAGAACTGTTCTGACAGTGTGGTATTTTAGAACTGTTCTGACAGTGTGGTATTTTAGAACTGTTCTGACGGTGTGGTATTTTAGAACTGTTCTGACAGTGTGGTATTTTAGAACTGTTCTGACAGTGTGGTATTTTGGAACTGTTCTGACAGTGTGATATTTTAGAACTGTTCTGACAGTGTGGTATTTTAGAACTGTTCTGACAGTGTGGTATTTTAGAACTGTTCTGACAGTGTGGTATTTTAGAACTGTTCTGACAGTGTGGTATTTTAGAACTGTTCTGACAGTGTGGTATTTTAGAACTGTTCTGACAGTGTGGTATTTTAGAACTGTTCTGACAGTGTGGTATTTTAGAACTGTTCTAACAGTGTGGTATTTTAGAACTGTTCTGACAGTGTGGTATTTTAGAACTGTTCTGACAGTGTGGTATTTTGGAACTGTTCTGACAGTGTGTTATTTTGGAACTGTTCTGACAGTGTGATATTTTAGAACTGTTCTGACAGTGTGGTATTTTAGAACTGTTCTGACAGTGTGGTATTTTAGAACTGTTCTGACAGTGTGGTATTTTAGAACTGTTCTGACAGTGTGGTATTTTAGAACTGTTCTGACAGTGTGGTATTTTAGAACTGTTCTGACAGTGTGGTATTTTAGAACTGTTCTGACAGTGTGGTATTTTAGAACTGTTCTGACAGTGTGGTATTTTAGAACTGTTCTGACAGTGTGGTATTTTAGAACTGTTCTGACAGTGTGATATTTTGTTTTTGGTTTTCATTTTATTACACGAAAGTATTTATGTGATTATGTGCCAGCTATCGTAATGCCAACACCTGCATCTTGAAATAAATTCCACTTTTAGAAATAAATACAGATTACCGCTCAGCAGTCTGGATAGAGACCGGTTCACTCATTTTAGAATATGCGCTATACACATTATTGAAGGCCCCACTATGACTAGGAAATGTGGAACGGCAATAAAAAACATCATTCCTTCACTTTAATTTGTGTCGAAGCTTAACGTTGGATAGTCTCACATGTTCGTTTACATCCATAGTCTTTCTTACTACATGCTGTTCCGTTATTTTGATTTGTATCTAAGTAATTTTGGATAGTCTTTCATTTTCATATACGCCAATATTATTTCTTGCGACAAGCTTTTCCGTTACTTTAATTTGTGTCTAAGTGTAACAATAGATAGTCTGTCATGTTCATTTACACTCATATCCTTTCTTGCGACAAGCTTTTCCTTTACTTTAAATTGTGTCTTAGTGTACCTATAGATAGTTTGTCATGTTCATTTACAACCATATTCTTTCTTATTAAATGCAACAACAACTAACAAACAAAAATCAACAACAACAAACAATGTTGGTAGTAGTAATCACTCACAACAAATCTCTGTATGCAACATGTTACGATTCTATTGACGTTTTATACACATTTATTACACGAAAGGTGCCACTAGTGGAGCAGGAACTGCCTACCCGTCCGGAGCATGAGTTCACCCCCGGTTTTGAGTAGGTTCGTGGTACTCATTCTTTAGTTTTATGTTAATCTTTTGTAGATCATTATTTATCCTTTAGTACTTTTTCCTTTGGCCATTGTGTTGTCTGTTCTTCTACGATATACGGATTCTGATAACCCTGTTGGTATCTTCAATCTCTTTTTAACTGATAATAACGTAGATACATATCGGATTTAGTTCGCACGAAGCGTTTCCGGAATAACCATCATTTGGTAGGCTCAGTCAGAAGATAGGAAAGCCTTGGAGAGCAAGTAAAACCGGATATAGCCAAAATGGGCTAATGTTACATGCGCCAGATTAATCTAAGTTTGTTTCTTAATTATATTTATTTGTATATATCTAATACACCATGTCAATGCCGAAGGAAGCAACCGTGATCGTATGGTAGTTAGACTTACAACTATAAATGGAATCGGTGCCAATTACCACTAAAGCTGTGAGTTCGAATCTCGCTCAGGGCGAGGTGTACAAAATTATGTGATAAAGATTGTCAGTGACTTGCGGCAGGTCGGTGGTTTTTGCCGGGTTCTCCACCAATAAAGCTGACAGCCATGATATAACTGAAATATTGTTGAAAATGGCGTTAAGCAACATTAAATCAACCAACCGAATCACTGCCCACTATGCAGAAAATTATCATATCTACCATGTGAGTTATAAAAAAAAAGAAAATATCTTACGTGTACATATTCTCGTGGTAAGACTGTCAATTATATTTCCAAGCGTACTAAACGTCGTTTGAAATACTCCGGAACTAGAAGCAATTTCGTTCAACGCGGTCATATTAACAGCACTGCCGATAGCAACGACAATGATGATCTTGTTGTCAGCTTTCAGCAAATCGGCTTCATCTTTCGGTTCCGGTGGTACTCGATTATTTCTCCCATCAGTCATTAATATTACAAATTCATTATTATTGGCACACGGTCTTCCACCACCAGCAGATATTGTGAAACTATTTTCTCTTACTAGCTATAAAAAATCATTGAAGTTCAGTGTTTGAAACATCTTATGAAGATAGCAATTATTATCTTATACTAAATGTACCCTTTATTGTCAGTTTCTCTGGATTGTCTATTTTGATTGCCCCTTCGGTGTTCTCTGACGTATATTTAAGTGCTATATTATGCCGAGTACAAGATAGTCACACCTGTATTAAGATGTCACCTTTGGGACAAGCAAAAAAGTTGTCCTATAAGAAAGATGCCCTCTTGAACTAGTTTCAATTCATATGAAATTTTCTATATCAGTACAATGGAAAGTTGATTTGTTTATACAAGTGGTTTCTTGATAGAGGTGACAACATGGGCAGGTGTGACTGTACTTTTGTTGTTAAAAGATAATACATATTTTGTTGAGCAGGAACTGCATACCCTTCCGGAGAACATAAGTTTACTCCCGGTTTTTAGTGGGGTAGGTGTTAGTCGATCTTATGTTTTATATGTATCTTTTGTAGATCGTTGTTTGTCCTTTTTCTTTTAATCATTGTGTTGTCTGTCCATCTTCGATTTACGAATTCTGATTACCCCTTTTGGTATGAGTGAGTAGGTGATTGTTGCTTAACGCCAATTCAGCATTTTGTCAGCTATATCATGGAAAGAACAAGTTAATTTTCAACGAAGTGATGAATTGTTATAGTGCAAGTACACGGGTAGACATGTCGCTCCACTCGGGCATATTATTCATATTCCGTGCCAACCAGTCTTTGTTCTTTCTCATTAATGCTGTGTGCTTAGCGTAGAAGCAACACATACTAATTTCATAGTCTTTGGTTTGACCCGACTGCGGCCCGAACCCACGATCTACCGTATTCCTTGCGGTTAGTTAGCATATGAACATGTCGCTACACCCTGGCTCCTAACCGATTTGTATTTGCTCGTAATAGTTAATGCAGCAAAACGTATAATTTTATAATCAAATCTACAATGTGTAACTCCCACTACCATACCTTCACGACCACAACGGCCCCTTAAAAGATGAAAAATATGTAAAACCTATATTATATGGAGATACATGAACTACTTGCTTTAAATGCCGTTCCGGTATTACCATGTTGCTGGACAATTTCGTTTGGTATTACATTCTAAAATATGGCTTTAAATGAAATACTTGCCTTAAGTCTCCGGTTTGGGCAATATCATTTCCACTGGTCCGTACAACGATCCTTGGGCAGTCTGTATATCCTAATAATGCCCTCCATATCAGTAACTATTATATAATTATTGCATTCTAAGATATGGAGTTAAATTAAATATTTGCTTCAAGTCCTCTTCCGATTCAGTAAAACCATTTTAATGGGCAATATCGTTTTGCATTGCATTCAAACATATTGAGGATGCCGCCGTGATCGTATTGATGTTGGATTTACAACTACCTGTGGAATCAGTGCCTATTATCACTAAAGGGTACGCCACCAATGAAACTGATCACCACGATATAACTGAAAAATTATTGAAAGTGGCATTAAATATCATAAACCAACCAACCTTAAATACTGAGATACTGAAATACTTGCCTTAAGTCCTCTTCCCATTCCAGTATAACCACCTAGCTGTTGCATACCTTGTATTGCATTATTGTAGCCGCTCGCAGTGTTGTGCTCGTTTAGATTGAAATGAAGTCTTGAATCCTGATTGAAACAAACTGCTCCAAACTGAGTCCTATAAGGGCCACTGAGATCTAGGAATTGAGCAATTACATCCTTTACGAACTCTTTTGTCAAATCGAATTCAGCGCTGATTATGCTACTAGATTCGTCGATCAAGAAAACAATATCTGCACATTTCTCGCAGTTATGAGGGTTAAATGATGCTGATAAATAAAAGGAAATTTCTTGAATAATTTTATAGTAATAATCTCCTTAAGTTCCATAAATTATAAATACAAAATATAATATATTCTACTATCCTAGATACAACACGGACACACACATTGGTGACTGACTCCGACCCAACAACGACAGGTTCGCTTTACACGAAAAACCAGTAGAAAACAGACAGAGCACTAATCTCTGTAAAATTAATCTGTCCACAATACCTGCTGCATGAAGGCAACCGGACGTTAAATACCAATAACTAACTAAACTATCGGTTCCGCTGGATTAACTCAAAGAGCTACCAAGTACGTCCTCATGTTGCGGATAGTGACAACAATGTAGATGGCAGTTGTGTGTCCAATAGATGAGCTACCAAGTACGTCCTCATGTTGCGGATAGTGACAACAATGTAGATGGCAGTTGTGTGTCCAATAGATATCAGGAAAGCCGGACTGTGAACCATGGTTGGTGCCGTCCATAGAAAGTGTCATGGTCCATGGTTTGTGCCGTCCATAGACTGTAATGGGTCATAGCTGGTACCGTGCATAAAGTGCCGTGAACCATAGTTGGTCTCGTGAACAGAGAGTGTCATGTACCATAGTTGGTGCCATCCATAGATAATGTAATGGGCCATAGTTTGTATTGTGGATAGAGTGCTATGAACCATAGTTGGTACCGTGAACAGTGTCATGGACCATGGGTGGTGCCGTCCATAGAGTGTAATTGGTCATAGCTGGTACCGTGCATATATAATGTAATGGGTCATAGCTGGTAACGTGCATAGATAGTGCCATGAACCATGGTTGGTGACGTCCATAGACTGTAATGGACCATGGTTGGTGCCGTCCAGAGTGTAATTAGTCATAGCTGGTACCGTGCAGAGTGAAATGGACCATAGTTGGTACCGTGCAGAGTGTCATGGACCATCGTTGGTGCCGTCCATAGACTGTAATGGGTCATAGCTGGTACTGTGCATAGAGAGTGCCATGAACGATAGTTGGTACCGTGCACAGAGAGTACCATGAACCATAGTTGGTGCCGTGGTAAGATTTGCATGGACCGTGGTTGGTGCCGTTGTTATATAGTTGCATTGACCATGGTTGGTGGCGGTCTTACATATCATCATGCATCATAGCTGGTACCGTGCATAGAAAGTGTTATTTACTGTCCTGTTTTAAAATTGGAAATATTCAACGATGTGGGGCTGTCGTAGTTTCAATCGTATTGTAGCCTGATTCACATGTACCTAGACAATCACTAGCTTTCACCACTAACATAGACAGGTGTATTCAATACAATTGCTTGGGTGTACTCGACACAACTGTAGTGATAAGATTTGTCAATGACTTCACGTCCAATAGTGAAACTGACCGCCACGATGCAACTAAAACATAATTGGACGGAATGTTAGTTAAGGAATAATAGTACTGTATTTGAAGAGTTGGAGGTTTCAATTGTGGATTTGACGGTCGCAAATGCAGTAAAACGGGTATTTGAAAGCGTTAACCCCACATTTAGCGGTATTTCAGTCTATCGTAGCGTCGACAAATTGTATTTAATAACTTTGTCATTTATTGAAACTGAACTACAGCAGAAAGAAAAAATAACGAGATGGGGAATTGTTATATAAGTTTACATTCAGAAAACGTTGATGTGATTACGTTAGTAAAAATTTAATTATAAACCAGCTCATTAAATACTTCTAAAAATATTAATACTTACCTGTAGGAAACATCACCAATAGGACGAAAAGAAACGGTATTTCTGTGCACCTCATATTTCAGTTGAAAACTAGTTCTGTTTTCAACAAATGTATCGCTATTTATTTGAAGCAAAAAGCAAAAAGATATCTGATCATGCGATATATATACGTAAAAATGACAAAAACATATACATTTTTTCTAATCTGTATTGAATATAAAATATAGAAATTTTAATAAATGAAATAAGCAAATCAATATCATTAACAGCCGGGAAGCCATGGACCGAATCGATCAATCAATCTATTGAATGTCAAATTTGCCGCGCTATGGACTAACGCAGATGTGGCGCTTCATAACTACGTAAACAAAATTATCCGCGAGAGGGTTCATCAGAAAACCCTGTTGGGAAACGATGAAATAATCGTAATTGGTGTTTTTTTTTATATTTATCACAAGTTTATTATTACAGGCAAATGACTGATCGTTTTTGAAAGCTTTTCCGTGTGGAAAAAAGGTGAACATCGGTATTTTCCCAGTGACCTCTTTCAAGCATCTCATCGCCTAAAAATATGGCGAGGAAAAAACCTCTCTATATTTAACTGACACAATCACATCCCCCTTAGCAAATCACATCAAAGATGGTAAAAATAAACCCTATAATTAGTAAGGAATCCCATACAACACATCAAATAAGGATAATAACAAAATTAGCGAACTCCGAACAATCTTACAAAGGGAAAGTCAAAACTCATAAGTATATAAACAGACAAAATCAGTCAACAACTGGAAAACTGTGAAAACTGTGAAAACCGTAATGACCCTGACTTGGTACAGGCATTTCTAAAGAAATGGTGGGTTGAATCAGATTTTAAAGCTCCAAACCTCCCGCTTTCTTTACGGCTCAAAGGTTCCGGCTATCACTATAACAGTACTTATAACAATACTGGAACAAAATAGTAAAATAGTTGTCAAAGCAGTACCAAACCGAGTGAAGCAAATGTCAAAAACAATTTTACGTCACACATTGATAAAAAAATATTTTTGACATTTTTGTTGACTTCCTTATCTTTATACATTTTCACTATGTGAAAATGCATCGATTATCATTGTCTCCGCAGAGACAGAATATATTTCGACAAGATCTTGGTATCGGAATATAAACTTTTTAAGAGATCGAATAAGGCGAATCGTTTTATAGCCCTGGTCCAGTAGCCTGTTTCTCAGATGAAGATGACGTTTCCGGAAATCAGAATAATTGCTACTGGCCCTTGCATAGCGAATCAATTGCGAGATGTAAACACCATATGCAGGAGAAGCTGGTATATTGCTGCACATATTTGGAAATTTTATGATTTTAAAATTGAATTCGTCCCGTTTAACATAAATTTTAATACTGAGTTGACCACTGTCGTCAAATTCGAGGTATAAGTCCAAAAATGATGCGGACGAAGCTGTATCTGTGGTCTCTTTAACTTCCAGCTCTGGAGCAAATATCAATGGAAGAAATTCTGCAAATCTAGAATTATTGATAGATAAAACGTCATCAATATACCTGTATGTGATATTAAAGGCTCTAGCCTCATGAATCGTCTTATCTTTTACAAGCGTTTGAAGAAACTCCGACTCATATGAGTATAAAAATAAATCGGCTAGAAGAGGGGCACAATTCGTACCCATTGGTATGCCGACGACCTGCTGAAACAGTGTCCCTCCAAAGGAGACAAATATGTTATCGATGAGGAACTCCAGCATACTGATCACTTGTTCCTCGGAATAGCATGTTTTACCTTTTTGAATTTTGTTTGAAAAACATGTGAATTGTAGCCTAACACAACAAATTTTAAGGCATAGATTCTATGACTGAAAGCTTTGTGAATTGTTTCTTTTAAGCGGGTTTTTAATTTGCCATGCGGTAGGGTGGTATATAGAGTTGAAAAATCAAAGGTTTTGATGGAGGATACCTGAAAGAAAGATCTTGATTTAAGGTTATCCAAAAGATCCCAGCATGCTTAGCGAAAACTATATTTTGACCTCCAAAGGCAGCCACCATTTCAGTGTATTTTCAAAGGAAAAATAGCGAGATTTCTGTTTGTTTCAGGCTTTTATCTGCAAGCATGACATTTGTAGATTGTTCTCATGCATTTTAATATTTCATTCGTTTCAATTCCAGTATTTTAGATGTGAATGTTGTCTTAAATATTGGAAAAATTTCAAGATATAAACATCATTTAAACCACACATTCATGTGAGATTTCCAACGTGACCCCTTATTTTATCCATTTTGTAGTCTCTATTTGAAAATTTACGCTTTATAATGCTGCCTTGAAATATTGTATTAAATGTTACACAATTAAATAATCAAATTACCACAGGATTGTTTTCATATGCCCCTCACCTATAAAGTTGTAAAGTAATCTAATCTCCTATCTGTGTATCCATCCACAGGGACTCGGATAACTATTTCTGACAAATATGCGCTCTCGGGCAATTTGGTTTTTTCTACGAGATTGCCATTATCGAGAGCGCATATTTGTCAGAAATAGTTATCCGAGTCCCTATGATCCATCCCACCATGACAAAATATTAGACTGAACATGCCTTTGTAGGTTTTAGGTCAAGGGGAAAATGCAAATATGATTTGTTTTGGCTCAAAATAAAAGTAATTCAAAATGGCAAATG
Organism: Bathymodiolus brooksi; assembly: GCA_963680875.1. Classification (NCBI taxonomy): domain Eukaryota; kingdom Metazoa; phylum Mollusca; class Bivalvia; order Mytilida; family Modiolidae; genus Bathymodiolus; species Bathymodiolus brooksi. Next base: position 76,442,835 of record OY804589.1, read on the forward strand.
GCCGAGATGAATTCCAAAAGGAAACCACTTTTCAACTTCATTAGAAAATATATAAACTGATAAGCAAACTTAGAAGAAATTCTGCCTTTGAGGTCTTGTACAAGTGTTGCAGTTTTAGTGCTAGATACCCACTCTGTATACATGATACCTACAACAAACAAAATCATCCAACTGTCACCTTGTGGTCTTGAACAAGCTATCACCATTCTGTTAACCCTGAAGTTATCCATTTACCATATTGCACAAGTGTTGCATTGTTTTGTCGATGCATCTTTTGAAAACGACTGATTTGCCGAACACAAAACAATACTTCTCAAGAATCGCTGTATTTGAATGAAACCAAATATGTCAACAATGTTCTTAACACATTTACCAATAAGTGTTGCAACTTTGGTGCCGATCAGAAAAGCCAAATGGTTGCCAGTTGAGATCAGAAGGAAAACAAAAAACCGTATGACCGAATATAAGTTCTACCATAATATAAGATCCAAAAGGAGATATATTATGGAATATTATGTCCACTGGAACTTTTATTGTAATATTTGTTCCTAAAGGAATGTTTATCATGATACGACCTAATAGAAAAGTACCATTGAAACTTTTGTTATGAGGAAAAAACAAACGTTTACATCCGAAGGGAATATCAACAAACAATAGCCGAGGACAAAATACAAACCAAACCACAGAAATAAACCAACAACAACCAACCGATATAGCAAAAAAAAAATCACAAACGTACATGAACAACACGAATTCCCGATGAATCTGAAGTGAACTCGGGTGGTACGGAAGAGTAAGCAATTTCTGCCTATTGCAATACACTTATGTGTGTCCATCATCAAGTATGTTAGGACTCTAATCCGGTGAAGGGCAAAGGATCTAAAACAGCCTCAGATCATTTGTCATCTGGGTGCTGTAAACGAGTTCATGATGTCTGCTGTATATTTTTTTCTAATTTTAAGAGTGATTGGATATCATGATAACCACTGAAAAAACCAAAGTAACTTTGCATAAATGTTGAATCAAATGTCTAAACAGATTTTTTTAATTTGCAGAGAGTTATGATTCAAAATTTATCTAATCTTACAAAAAAAATTGCCTTTGAGGTCCCTTACAATGCAAGGTGCTGTGTCAAAAGAAATAACTGAAATTATATGAATCTGCAATGATATGGGATTTTTCTTCAAATTTGGAAAGAACATTGAAGAAAACATAGGATTCAATATTTAACCAAACTTGCATATATATATATATCAGTCACAAGATGCTGTGAACAGAAATAGGTGAAATCAGAGATATAATAACAGAAATTTGGTAATTTGCAGCTGAAATGATATATGTTTTGGTTTTTTTTAAATATGTTTTTTAAAATTTTCACTCAAGTTTGTTAATTTTTACTTTATCACAAACTTTTTCTCGCCCAGTCTGAGCAAATTCTCTCCAACTTATCCATTTTGTACTTTCCCACCAGGCATGAATACAAGTTTTTTTTTTAAACAAAATTTATTAATATGATTTTGACAACACTAATTTTCACTCAAGTTTATTTTAAACAACAATATGGAAGCAATTTTGTTTTTAAATTTTTTGCTTAAAAAATTGTTTTTAAACAAAATGTATTAATATGATTTGGACAACAACACTAATTTTCACTCAAGTTTGTTAATTTTTACTTTCTTTCCAACTTATCCATTTTGTACTTTCCCAACTTGCTTTCCCACCAGGCATGAATAACAGTTTTTTTTAAACAAGATTTATTAATATGATTTTGACAACAACACTATGGAAGCAATTTTCACTTAATTCTGACCTTATCCACAAACTTTTTTTTACACAATCTGTGTACATTTTTTCCATATTTTTTAAAGATATTTATTTACATCTCGGCCTTGAAATATATCTAGCCGATTTCTTAAAACAGTAATGTTAGTCAACTGAAAAGGAAAATCCCGAGAGTACCCGAAAAGCCCTTCATTGACGCCGCCTCGTCGCAATTGTCATCTTGACAGGTGCTGATTATAACTGACACAATCTTGTCCCCGATGATAAACCTTGCAACTTTTTGGATATATGTCACCCACGATAGTCAATTGTGTATTAAAAGTAAGAAATTTACCGGCATATTCAATAATAAATTAAACAAAAGATGTTTTCTGTTGTGAAACAGGGTCGAGAAATCTTGAAGGTCCATTTTATGAGCCATTATTTGTTTGAAAGTGGGAATACCGGTGCAAAATTTAAACATTTACGTTCCTGAATTTTCGTAGAAATGATCCTTTCAACAAAATATTACAAATAACCATAATCGAAGCTATAAAGCAACAAATTCCTGAGGCCTTCCTCTGACGTCTATCACGTCAATAATCACGTGACAAAAAACGTCAAGTGAACTCTCCTCTGCCTCTGGCTTCCCGGCTGCAACCGTCCTACATACGAGCTATTTCACGATGTCATTTAAGTTTGTTTGGCTGATGGTGTTTCACGCCACCTTCAACAATATTTCAGTTTATATCGTGGCGGTCAGTTTTATTGATGTAGGAAACCGGAGGACCCGTAGAAAACCACCGACCTGTCGCAAGTGACTGACATACTTTATCACATAATGTTGTACAACTCGCCCTGAGATTCGAATTCACAACATCAGTTGTCATTTAAGAGCAATGAGAACGGTTGTGACGCCCCTCCTCTTGTAAGAACCGTGAATACCGAATAGACATCTTGTTTGTTTAGTGGAGGGTAGACTGGGACGTCATGTTTGTTCGCTTGATGCGGCCCTCGTTGGTCCTACTTTATCTAACTGGGGTTCCATCAATCGGCTAGTCATGCCAATGCCTGCTCTGCAGTCAAAGACCATAGGGGGTAAGGGTTATTGTGTTTAACGCCACTTTCAACAATATTTCAGTCACTGACAAATTTAATGATGTATCGAGTACACCTCGCCTGCTATCGTGGCATCATAGATCATATCAGTAGTCGATCACACAAATAAGGTAAACCAATGTAGCACCTTTAGAAGTTAAGAATATGACTCATTTTTGTAAGTTCATTTTTCATAATAGTGTAATTCATGATCACAATGGTCACATTAATTAAACTTCTAAAAAGGGCTCTAAATTTGCTTAAAATAACTAAGCTTATTGTTGAAAAAATAGTTTTCACAGAAACAGTTAAAATATTTTTGACATTGAAAAAGGGCTTGTTAATAGCCTATTGATGGTTGATACCAATGGTCCAGAACAATGCACCAATGATGCTGATTTGTTAATTAAAAAAAGGTGTAGAAATTTTGTGAAACGAGAAGAGGAAAAAATGGCATAGCGTCAGTTAGATATGATGGATTACAAATTCGGTCAAACTGTTCTGTGGATATGGAAACACAAACCTTTAAAATTGAACAAAATGTAGAGCCAAATGTAATTGTTGAAACTAAGATGACCGGGACTCCATGTACGTGGCGTGTGCGTGTTTTTTTTAAAATCATTATTATATATATAGTTTACAAGAAAAAGACTGAAACATCATCGAGTACAATATTAATCAATAAAAAGACGATTCATTGAACACATTATATTAAAAATATATGTCTGTTTTATCGGTGAGATTTATTCTCAGAAAGGTTTTTATTACTATCACAGGGTTTATCCGTCTGCTGGCGGACTAATAGATCCCGAGGGCATCATCTGCCCAGTAGTCTGTGTTTCAGCAATGATACATTTATCATTGAAATTGGCAGTTTCTAATTGAATGAAATTGTCATATGTCATATGTGGCCTTAGAAACAATTTTAAAGTTAGGAATCCCCACCAAAAGCAAGTCAAGATTCACCAAATCATTTTCCAATGGGACGATATGCCCCATAAACCAGGGCTTTACACGGGACCCACTCGGGGGCATTGAACGGCCCCATACCTCCTATCAAATATTCTGTCCGTCTATAATTCTAAAATGGCCCCTATCAAATTGGATAATGAAAACACTGCTAGATGTAACGGGGAGATCAGGCACAATCATGGACAACTGTTTATTTTGGAAAGAAAGGTATAATAAATCAGTTAATTGTCTGTGTTCTCTGACAACATCTGTTTTGTTTGACTGCGGACTGAACTGTTTGCACGTCGGAATCCTGACGTAGGACTATAGTGGGTGCTGTTTGGAAAGTTAAGTGTTTGCTTGTTTGATGGTGTTTAACACCACTTTCAACAATATTTGAGATATATCGTGGCGGTCAGTTTTATAGGTGGAGGAAATCGGAGAAAACTACCAACCTGTCACAAGTCACTGACAAAACTTTATCACGTAATGTTGTACACATCGCACTGATCGAGATTCGAACTCACATCAGTGGTGATAGGCACCGATTGCATAGGTAGTTGTAAATCCAACTATTATGCGATCACGGCCACGACGGCCCCTTGTTTTGGAGAGTGTATGCTTCTTGAACATAAGATTACGAAAAAGGGCATACGCATTGTAATTGCTACAAAAGGCTGATTTTTGCTCGTCTAGAAATGTTTTATCCTTTTCCGGTGTTAGTCAAAATTCGTTGTCCTGACTGCCCAGTTCCTGCACACTTCTTTTTTAATATTTAGACAGGTTTATGCTCGTTCAGAATATGCATGACATAGTTCCAATTTAAAGTTAAATATGCATTGCCAAAGTAAAAGTCATATAGTGGGAATAATCCTCAATCGGCTGGCACCGATCACCTTTCAAGTACACAGCACTTACTATGGTCCATGGTCAGGCTTGCGACATTATGACTCGACAACACCTTCTATGAGTGATCGGTGTAAGCTCATTAGAAGCTGCTGAAAATTATGTCACATGCAAGTAGTGTGCGTTGCATTTTCTAAACACGAAACACCTTTACGAGTAGTGTCCTTGTCCTATTTCCCGGTGTTCCATAACATCATGTGCCTTATGTTAATTTTCTGTAGAAGAATTCTCAGAATAGGTTTTCCAATTCATTTTTTTGTTTCATATATTACAAAACATATTTGAAGAAAAAATATTAAAATTTTTAAACGTTTTTATTATTATATATAATTTATAAGAAAAATGCTGAAACATCATCAAGTACAATATTAACCAATAAAAAGACAATTTATTGAACACATTAAAAATATATGTCATTGTTTTATCAGTCTGATTTATTCTCAGACAGGTTTTTATTACCATCACTGGGTTTATCCGTCTGCTGGCGGACTAATAGATCCCGAGGGCATCATCCGCCCAGTAGTCTGTGTTTCAGCAATGATACATTTATCATTGAAATTGGCAGTTCCTAAATGAATGAAATTGTCATATGTCATATGTGGCCTTAGAAACAATTTTAAAGTTAGGAAACCCCACCAAAAGCAAGTCAAGATTCACCAAATCATTTTCCAATGGGACGAGATGCCCCCTTAACCAGGGCCTTACATGGGACCCACTCGGGGGCATTGAACGGCCCCATACCTCCTATCAAATTTGCTGTCCGTCTATAATTCTAAAATGGCCCCTATCAAATTGGATAGTGAAAAAACTGCTAGATGTAAAGGGGAGATCAGGCACAATCATGGAAAACTGTTTATTTTTGGAAAGAAAGGTATAATAAATCAGTTAATTTTCTGTGTTCTCGGACAACATCTGTTTTGTATGACCGCGGACTGAACTGTTTGCCCAAGGTCTTCGACATCGGGTTACAGCTAAGTCTTCGGGTGAAACGATACAGCTGCTGCACTCGAAGTCAACAACAGTATAATGTCGCACCGTCGTTCCCAGGGCTAAACCCACAGAGCGATCTTCACGTCGCCAGGAATCCTGACGAAGGACTATAGTGGGTGCTGTTTGGAAAGTTAAGTGTTTGCTTGTTTGATGGTGTTTAACACCACTTTCAACAATATTTGAGATATATCGTGGCGGTCAGTTTTATAGGTGGAGGAAATCGGAGAAAACTACCGACCTGTCACAAGTCACTGACAAAACTTTATCACGTAATGTTGTACACATCGCACTGATCGAGATTCGAACTCACATCAGTGGTGATAGGCACTGATTGCATAGGTAGTTGTAAATCCAACTATTATGCTATCACGGCCACGACGGCCCCTTGTTTTGGAGAGTGTATGCTTCTTGAACATAAGATTACGAAAAAGGGCATACGCATTGTAATTGCTACAAAAGGCTGATTTTTGCTCGTCTAGAAATGTTTTATCCTTTTCCGGTGTTAGTCAAAATTCGTTGTCCTGACTGCCCAGTTCCTGCACACTTCTTTTTTAATATTTAGACAGGTTTATGCTCGTTCAGAATATGCATGACATAGTTCCAATTTAAAGTTAACTATGCATTGCCAAAGTAAAAGTCATATAGTGGGAGTAATCCTCAATCGGCTGGCACCGATCACCTTTCAAGTACACAGCACTTACTATGGTCCATGGTCAGGCTTGCGACATTATGACTCGACAACACCTTCTATGAGTGATCGATGTAAGCTCATTAGGAGCTGCTGAAAATTATGTCACATGCAAGTAGTGTGCGTTGCATTTTCTAAAAACGAAACACCTTTACGAGTAGTGTCCTTGTCCTATTTCCCGGTGTTCCATAACAGCATGTGCCTTATGTTAATTTTCTGTAGAAGAATTCTCAGAATAGGTTTTCCAATTCATTTTTTTGTTCCATATATTACAATACATATTTGAAGAAAAAATATTAAAATTTTTAAATGTTTTTATTATTATATATAATTTATAAGAAAAATGCTGAAACATCATCAAGTACAATATTAACCAATAAAAAGACAATTTATTGAACACATTAAAAATATATGTCATTGTTTAATCAGTCTGATTTATTCTCAGACAGATTTGTATTACCATCACTGGGTTTATCCGTCTGCTGGCGGACTAATAGATCCCGAGGGCATCATCCGCCCAGTAGTCTGTGTTTCAGCAATGATGCATTTATCATTGAAATTGGCAGTTTCTAAATGAATGAAATTGTCATATGTCATATGTGGCCTTAGAAACAATTTTAAAGTTAGGAAACCCCACCAAAAGCAAGTCAAGATTCACCAAATCATTTTTCAATGGGACGATATGCCCCCTTAACCAGGTCCTTACATGTGACCCACTCGGGGGCATTGAACGGCCCCATACCTCCTATCAAATTTTCTGTCCGTCTATAATTCCCAAATGGCCCCTATCAAAATGGATAGTGAAAACACTGCTAGATGTAAAGGGGAGATCAGGCACAATCATGGAAAACTGTTTATGTTGGAAAGAAAGGTATAATAAAACAGTTAATTGTCTGTGTTCTCGGACAACATCTGTTTTGTTTGACTGCGGACTGAACTGTTTGCCCAAGGTCTTCGACATCGGGTTACAGCTAAGTCTTCGGGTGAAACGATACAGCTGCTGCACTCGAACAGTCAATAACAGTATAATGTCGCACCGTCGTTCCCAGGGCTAAACCCACAGAGCGATCTTCACGTCTCCAGGAATCCTGACGAAGGACTATAGTGGGTGCTGTTTGATGAGTTAAGTGTTTTTTTGTTTGATGGTGTTGAACGCCACTTTCAACAATATTTGAGTTATATCGTGGCGGTCAGTTTTATAGGTGGAGGAAATCGGAGAAAACTACCGACCTGTCACAAGTCACTGACAAAATTTGATCACGTCATGTTGTACACATCACACTGATCGAGATTCGAACTCACATCAGTGGTGATAGACGCTGATTGCATAGGTAGCTGTAAATCCAACTACTATACGATCACGACCACGACGGCCCCTTGTTTTGGAGAGTGTATGCTTCTTGAACATAAGATTACGAAAAAGGGCATACGCATTGTAATTGCTACAAAATGCTGTTTTTGTTCGTCTAGAAACTTTTTATCCTTTTCCGGTGGTAGTCAAAAGTCGTTGTCCCGACTGCCCACTTCCTGCACACTTCTTTTTTAATATTTAGATAGGTTTATGCTCGTTCAGAATATGCATGACATAGTTCCAATTTAACGTTAAATATGTATTGCCAAAGTAAAAGTCATATAGTGGGAATAATCCTCAATCGGCTGGCACCGATCACCTTTCAAGTACACAGCACCTACTATGGTCCATGGTCAGGCTTGCGACATTATGAATCGACAACACCTTCTACGAGAGATCGGTGTAAGCCCATTAGGAGCTGCTGAAAACTATGTCACATGCAAGTAGTGTGCGTTGCATTTTCTAAACACGAAACACCTTTACGAGTAGTGTCCTTGTCCTATTTCCCGGTGTTCCATAACATTATGTGCCTTATGTTAATTTTCTGTAGAAGAATTCTCAGAATAGGTTTTCCAATTCATTTTTTTGTTCCATATATTACAAAACATATTTGAAGAAAAAATATTAAAATTTTTAAAAGTTTTTATTATTATATATAATTTATAATAAAAATGCTGAAACATCATCAAGTACAATATTAACCAATAAAAAGACAATTTATTGAACACATTATATTAAAAATATATGTCATTGTTTTATCAGTCCGATTTATTCTCAGACAGGTTTTTATTCATATCACTGGGTTTATACGTCTGCTGGCGGACTAATAGATCCCGAGAGTATCATACACCCAATAGTCAGTGTTTCGGCACTGGCATTGTTTATCAACTATATTTATTGTTGAAATTGATAGTTCTAAATTAAGAGAATTGCTATCAAAACTAAGAGCCCCCCCTAAAGCATTGGTGGTCATGGCTGACTTTGGCTCTCCAAAAAATAACCATTTGTAGCTGCTTCAATGCGTCTACTCTTTCGTTATCTACAAAAGAAGTCGGCGAGTGCAACACTCTCCAGAGAAATTATCCAACATGGTACACAGCCAGGCTGTCAATAAAAATACGAGTAAGACATTGCGAATCATACATCATAAAGGAACATAATATTTGCACAAGTTACTAGACATCAAAAATAGCTTGTGCAAGCTTTCCTTGAACGTATCTGTGATTTGGGTCTTCTCTACCTTAATAGTTTAACTGGGAAAACAAAAATGTATGTTAAAAAGAGTTTGAAGATACCAAAGGGGCAATCAGAATCCCTATATCGAAGAAGAACAGACAACACAATGGCCACAAGTAAAAGGACAAAAGGACAAACACCGATCCACAAAACTTGAATTAACACCAAATAGTCCGTTTATAAAAAATAATTAGAATATTTTCTAGTATATTTCTCGAAAATCGTTTGTCATAAAGTATATTACTTTGATTTGTTCGACGCGTCGACGACATTTAAATGGACAAAAGTAATAAATGGAAAAACAAACAAATACCACAATGTCATAAGAAGAGTTTGAAGATACCAAAGGGGAAATTAGAATCCGTGAAGATACCAAAGGGCAAATTAGAATCCGTGAAGATACCAAAGGGCAAATTAGAATCCGTGAAGATACCAAAGGACAAATTAGAATCCGTGAAGATACCAAAGGAGAAATTAGAATCCGTGAAGATACCAAAGGGAAAATTAGAATCCGTGAAGATACCAAAGGGCAAATTAGAATCTGTGAAGATACCAAAGGACAAATTAGAATCCGTGAAGATGCCAAAGGACAAATTAGAATCCGTGAAGATACCAAAGGGAAAATTAGAATCCGTGAAGATACCAAAGGGGAAATTAGAATCCGTGAAGATACCAAAGGGCAAATTAGAATCCGTGAAGATACCAAAGGGCAAATTAGAATCCGTGAAGATACCAAAGTGGAAATTAGAATCCGTGAAGATACCAAAGTGGAAATTCGAATCCGTGAAGATACCAAAGGGCAAATTAGAATCCGAGAAGATACCAAAGGACAAATTAGAATCCGTGAAGATACCAAAGGAGAAATTAGAATCCGTGAAGATACCAAAGGGAAAATTAGAATCCGTGAAGATACCAAAGGGCAAATTAGAGTCTGTGAAGATACCAAAGGACAAATTAGAATCCGTGAAGATGCCAAAGGACAAATTAGAATCCGTGAAGATACCAAAGGGGAAATTAGAATCCGTGAAGATACCAAAGGGCAAATTAGAATCCGTGAAGATACCAAAGGGCAAATTAGAATCCGTGAAGATACCAAAGGACAAATTAGAATCCGTGAAGATACCAAAGGAGAAATTAGAATCCGTGAAGATACCAAAGGGAAAATTAGAATCCGTGAAAATACCAAAGGGCAAATTAGAATCTGTGAAGATACCAAAGGACAAATTAGAATCCGTGAAGATGCCAAAGGACAAATTAGAATCCGTGAAGATACCAAAGGGGAAATTAGAATCCGTGAAGATACCAAAGGGCAAATTAGAATCCGTGAAGATACCAAAGGGCAAATTAGAATCCGTGAAGATACCAAAGTGGAAATTAGAATCCGTGAAGATACCAAAGTGGAAATTCGAATCCGTGAAGATACCAAAGGGGAAATCAGAATCCGTGAAGATACCAAAGGGCAAATTATAATCCGAGAAGATACCAAAGTGGAAATTAGAATCCGTGAAGATACCAAAGGGGAAATTAAGATCCGTGAAGATATCAAAGGGGAAATTAGAATCCGTGAAGATACCAAAGGGGAAATTAGAATCCATATATCGAAGAACAGAAAACAACATGGACAAAAAAGAAAAAAGTACAAAAGGCCAAACAACGATCTACAAAACATACACATAAAACTAAAGATCGAGTAACGCGAATTGCACTAAAAACCGAGAATGAACTCAGGTGCTCCGGAAGGGTAAGCAGTTCCTGCTCCACTAGTGGCACCCATCGTGTTAATATAGTTACAAACCCGGTGATAAGTTATGAATGAGGAAAGGACCGGGAAGTGCTTACGACAAGTGGAACATAGCCGTGCTCATTTGTGACATAGATTTTCCATAGCGGTCAACCAAGTCATGGTGGCGACAGTAAAACTTTCGAAATTCTTTGATCAAGATTTATAAATGAAGAAACTAATTCGTACCCATTTCTACTTTTGGTGGAAAGTTTTTTCATCACCAGTATTTTTCTTGGTCTATAAACAATTTAGGTCGTCACTAATTAGTGACGATAGCACGATTTTCAACCGATTAATATCTTTTATTTTTAACCATTTCATACAATCCCCTCGCTCCAAAACCCGTTTGTAGTGGAGTTCGTGTTACTCGATCTTTAGTTTTATGTGTATGTTTTGTAGATCGTTGTTTGTACTTTTTCGTTTGGTCATTGTGTTGTCTGTTCTTCGATATACGGATTCTGATTACCCCTTTGGTATCTTCAAACTCTTCCCACATTCCATATGGTTATTATTATCAAGAAAAACTATTGTTACAGAAGACAACAACCGACATTGTAGAGAGTATCTCTTTATCAAGACAGAGATAATATAACTGAAATAAGGTAAGCTAAAAGAGGGACAACTTAAAAAGTCAGACGAATATTGAACACATAGTGTAACAAACGTAATGGAAGTGGACCTGTGTGATGTTTACATTTATCCAGTGGCCGTAAAAGAAGCTCATATATTTACTAGGGTCCGTCGTGGCGGTGATCGTATGTTATTTGGATTTAGAAGAGGCCGGCGGAGCTCAAGGAGCATGGAAAGAGGCACCACCCCTGGAGACAAGGAAACTCCAGAAAAGCTTTTATTAGTCAAGGTTTTTACCTGGCTTACCACCCAGATGATTACAGGAGGGTAGTGCGACCCAGCCGCTGTGTGAGCGAGGAAGCACAGGAAGCCAGAAGGTATGTAATCAAGAGGGATCAAGCGGTCAGAACACCATCTTTAAGCGTCTATCAAATTGAGATAGCTTGAGAACTGAAGAATCATGAAGGCATTTCCATATACAGTGATATCTCCAGTTTCGACGGAAGCAGTACACATGATGTGGAAGACTCTGATGAAAAGTATACCCTGGAAAATCCAACAATTAGTGAACCAACTCGCAGGACGATAACTATGATAACGGGGGAAGTAAATGTGGAATATAATAACCAACTCGATGTATATAGAATTGAACTTAACAATACCATATATGAAGACATTAAAGGTAATAGTAGGCTGATGAGGAGAATGTCAACCCTGAAACCCTATCCGCACTTAGAGATGACAAGAGTATATAAATGAACAAGGAATAATCTTAAAGAACAACTTAATGTCGTTTCTATGCATTCATGACGGCCATATTACAACAATAAAACGAATCGAACAGGATTTATTTACAGCTACTCTGAAACCTAAAACTAGTCTTCCAACAACTCTACCTCCAAAAGCACACCACCAATAAGGAAAATCAACAACCCATCTTTAAACTTAACCTGTCTAGTCCACTACAATGTAATCCAAATCAAATCCTTTCCTCCAGTGACACACGCTTCAACAAACCGCCGTCGAAAAAAACACTTGCTAGAAACATTGTTACAATTCAGCAAATATCTTAGAATTTGGTTGTATGCCTATTGTACCTCCCGCTCGTCGTATCTGCGATAGGGATGAAATCCTCAAGTTAGAAGGCACCACCATCAGCTGAACTCCACCTGGATGGAAGATGATGAAATTCAGTTCCCACCAACGGAAACTAATGTGGGAATTTGCAGCTACAACAACAAAATTGTGCATGGTTATTTGCTATAATTTAAAATAATTTACCTTCCAATATTTTGTATTTTAAATTTATTTTGTGTAAATTTGATGCATGTTGAATTATGGTTCTGACTGTGGCTAATAATGTCATAGTGGCATAGCTAAAATATGAATTGTTAGAATACCAGCATGAGCTTACTTGTTGTGTTAGTTGACCATTGTTGTGGATTTTAGGTTTTACGTCAAGATGTCTTGTCGTTCCAGAGTTATCAATAGTGTAAATGACACTCAGTCACTAGTACAAAACAGGGGTGATGGTCATCCGACCAAATTTGTCACTCGAGCACGTTACCAGAAACCAAGGAATATGACTGAACTTGTACATCGAGCTCGTTTCCGGTACAAGCATTTATTTCCTGCTGCAAAGGTTGGTAAACTACTTTTTTTTGTGAATTTTTTTTATGGGCATGAGATATTATAAATAAAATAAGTTTACCTCACAAATACAGAAAATGAAGTCATCTTCTATGAGTGGCGTAACGACTTATTGAAAAGTATATATCTATTACTAATTTGTTTATAAAAGATGTTGTGTGTATGAATTATAATTTCTTGACTGTTTAAAGTTATTTAGTTTTTGTATCCATCAAATAGTTTGCGGTTCTTGTCTTTAATAAAATATTAATTTCACATGACCATGTCCATCAGTGTCATCAACTGGACCTACCTGTTTGGCGTTGATGGGAAACACTCTTGACAAATAAGGTTCGAAGTAAGGCGAGATATTATAATTACGAGTTCCTGCGAATTGTAGTCAATAAGAAAACAAAATCCCGTGAGGATAGGGAATTCACTGGGATGGTAGAAAGAGCCGCTTCACTTCGAAACAAGTCATTTGACTTCTTGGTTCACCAGTTCAACCGTTGCAGTGTGTCCCTTATCCTAGATGATGACTGATGAACTTTGCAATTTTATGGACATTAATTCAGGAATTTAGAGACAAAAATGTGTATTATCTTAATTGTAAAAAGTATATTGGGTAACTTAAGATAGGACAAGGGTTGGGGTGGACTTTATTTGTGCATATAAATGTGCAACTACATTTGATTAGTTGGTCTGTTGGTACTAATTTAACACGGTAACGCCTCAGAAAAGAAGCTTACTATAAGTTATGATGATAACTTTATTCCCCGACTTTTCCGAGGTTTTACTACATATATATGTAATTGTAAAAGTACTACCACATGTAGTAGACAAGTGTGAAGTAAATTGTTGGAGTCCCGTTCTGTGATATTATTGTGCTTTAAATTCTTAATTAATTATTAATTAATAAATTGAAACGTCTATAATTTATTTATACATGGTTGAAATAGTAAAATGTAATTTCCTATTGAAGTATAAAAGTTAATGTTAATTGTTTAAAATTGATAACTTTTTTCAGTTGAAAACAAGTATTTATTTGTATTAATAATATCCACTTTTATACAAGTGGTAGTAAAATGTTATGGAAACATGTGCTTAATGAGATACATTCAGCAATGTTTATGTTGTGTCGTGGCTATTAATTTGATGGTTGAGAGAAACCGGATTAGCAAGAGTTATTGACCAAGTCAATAGTAAAATTAATAGGCTAATAATAGTTATACAAATGTAAGAAGAGATTGAAGATGCTAAAGGGGTAATCAGAATCCGTATATCGAAGAACAGACAAAACAATGGCCAGACGAACAAGTACAAACAACGATCCACAAAACATACATATAAAACTAAAGATCGAATAACACGAACCCCACTACAGACCGGGGGTGAACTTCATGTGCCCCGGAATGTGAATGCACAGATGAGTGTATCACGCTTTTTATGAATACAGGAGTATTCAATTGTAAAGGAACCGAAATGCCGAGCGGAATACTAAGAAACAATTCGTGGAGGCTGCATGTGAAGTAACACTAATGTGTAAAATAAATAATGTTTATTATGCAGGATTGCAAATAAGTTTCAATGTTCCAAATAATAAAATACTACAATGTTTAAATCAAAGAACCTGCATAATGTCAGTGTTTAGAAATAAATAATTATATCAATAATGTGATTCCAATATTAGGCCGGTTTGGGCTAAAAATACTTTACGGAAAGCGCCACCTTCAAGCAAAATGTGTAACGGAATTCACCGTCTTTATACACTGGCAATACTGAAAGATGTGTAATAAAATGCTTAAAAACATCTTAACTTAAAATGTAAATAAAATTCACTGTACCAAACGTGAAATTAACAGGTGAGGAGAACGAACACAGACGCTCTCTGGGACAGTTGAATTTAAACGTACAAACTTGTTTACGGCGTCGGTTGCTATAATCCTAGCACGGTTAATTTACCGTAATTACCAGTATTTCGCGGATCTAAAGTAAACGTTAATTTCACTGACAAACATATATAATAATAGATCATTAATGATAAATAACTATATTTAATAACAAAAGTATATCAATATGTAAACACGGAATTTATTTCCGTGTTGTAAAAATAACTATATTTGTGCATCAAGATAGATAAATCTTACGTGAAAAATAGAACCGCAAGTTGGCGGAAAATGTAAACATTGCCAATGTTTTCCTGAAACCATGGTAAACAAACGTAAGCATGATTGAATTATGGTTCCAAAGAATCTTTATACTATAAATAAAAATGAACTTTACTCTTAAATACACGACGAATCATATTTACGAGAAAATAGACGTTCAAATTAGGTTCATCTAAAAACCAAAGTAGTTTCACAACACTACCCCCTTGTAGAATAAATTTCGTCCCCGAAATTCCATATATGTTCTACAACAACAAAATATTACTGACTCAAATAAAATTTAATGCCGAGGACTTTTCCTCCATTAAGCATTAAATTAATTTCAAACTTTTTGAAAGAAAAATAAATAAATATCAGAATTAAAAATCTGATCAAATCTACACTACTTATTAAATTTAAGTAGTAATCAAGAAAATTTTATCAACTGATGCAATATATACACATTATAAAACATCAATAAATAGAGTGCTGATGACTTCACCTCCTTTAAGCAAAAAACAAATTTTACAATAAATGCAAAAATTAAATAAAGTCACAACTAAAACAGTCTCTTTTGCTACACTTTTCATTTTCTTTTCACAGGTTTCATCGTTCTCCTTGTCCTCCTCAACAAACATATACCTCCTCCTTCTTTCCCAATTCATATTGCCGTCTCTCAATTTTCTCCTTAAAAGTTCTAAATCATTGTCTTTATGTCTAATTTCTCTTTCTAGGCATCTAATTTTACTATCTTGCTGTTTTATTTGTTGTTTATGTTTACTGTTCTCTCCTTCCTTCTTGGTAATCTCATCTTCTTTTCTAGATATGAAGTTTGCAAATTTATTAAGCTCCACTTGGTACGTACCTTTCATGATATTCATTTCTGCTTTTAGATTTCCACTACTTTCATAAGTGTCATCAGTTTGACATGAATTGTCCATAAAATTAAATTCTAAACTTTCTTCAATAATATATAGCACAGGTTCATGTGTATCCTGTAAAAGTTCAGTGTTCTCAAGTACTGCATCACATGTTGATATATTGCTGCCTATCATTACAAAATATGGATTTGTAGATTTTATCAGAAATATCTTATCATTGTTGCCATCCTGTAGTTGAATTTGCGGTCTGTAAGTTGAACAGTGACGTTCTACCGTACGGAAATTACTGGCTCTAAAGTGACAAAGAGAGCAATGGAATGGTACCTGTTCTTTATCTACGATCTAAACTCGTATATGGTTCATGATTACGTGCAATATGATTTCTCTTTTTCCACCTTTAACCAAACAATCTGTCCAATTACATCTGTAAACATCTGACATTATGCTGAAAATATAGTTTATACAAATTCTCAGGACCTATAGAATTATATAAAATTGACTGACTGCAGGTACCCTTGATTTGATTTGGTTTCAAATTTAGTTCTGTATCTTCTTGAGAATAGTATTAACCCAAGCTGGAACATCATCTGACTGGTACAATTTCAGCCTATCATGGTGGACATTTTCAATTTTTCTGCAATTCTGAATTTTATACAAAATTGGAATCAGAACTTCTTTCACGACAAAGGGACCAGACCATTTTTCTTCAATTATTTTACAAAAATATATTGTATTTGTAAACCAGAGATCCAACAGGAAACTTATTCTGTGACAAACGAGCGTCATAATGTCTTTTCTGATATACAGCAGAATCATTTAAATTTTTCCTTGCCAAATGAAAAATCTCTGCAAGCTTATCTCTCACCTCAGAAACATAGGAGTCTTGGTCAACTTCATCAACACGGGGTAGAGGGAACATCAACTGATTATGAGTATATTAGCATATTTGGGGTATAACCTGTTGAGGGGTGAGGTGTGCTTCTGTAAGCAGACATCACAATTCCAATGTATGAATCCCAATTACTGGCATTATTTTTAACAAAACTACGAATCATTTTTTCCAGTGTACCATTGAATTTCTCTATGATTCCATTAGAACAGGGTCTATATGAAGTTGTTCTGGTTTTCCTGACTTCAATAAGTTTACAGATCTCAGAAAACAGAGAACTTTCAAAATCAGAATGAATCTCTAAGGGGTTTCCATAACGGGCAATAAATTCATGAACCAATTTCACAGCATGTTGGTTTGGAAGTGGGTACGCTTCCATCCAACGAGAAAAATGGTCTCCTATTACTAAAATATATTTGTTATTATCTTTACTCTTAGGTAAAGGACCAATAACATCAATACCAATCCTGTCCATAGGATGACCAACCAAATACTTCTGCAAAGCAGATCTGGGTTTCTCATTCAGATATATAAATCTATTACAAACAGTACAACATTTAACATGAAATTTAACATCTTCAGACATTTTGTACCAGTGAAAATCCTTCTTGATTCTATCAAGAGTGTGAAATACCAAAATGTGCAGCATAAAAAGTATCATGCCAATTTTTCACAATTTCCCTTCCTAAGAATTTTAGGAACAAGTAACTGATATGAAATCTCGGAAGATTTAGACAATGTATGCTTCTGAAAAAGAACACCATTTCTTTTCTCCAACAAATTAAAATTTAACCATTACAATCGAAGTGCGGGACTAAACGAAGCAGCCTCATCTCTACTTGGTTGTTGTTTGTCGTTGTCGAACCATTTATGGACATATTTTAAATCTAAACCTTCCCTTTGAAAATTTTCAATTTCCCGATTGGAATACCCTTGTAACCAATTACATTGTATTGATTCCTTATCCGGACTTCTAGTGACAACTCTGATAGTCTGTAGCCGAACCAATACCTAGGTTTCCAACATTATCAACTTTACAACTAAAATCAGATCATTCTTCAGACATAGAAATACATATGTCACATTTAACATTACTTTCGCCCTTCATTTGGTGTTCACATAATGGATGGTCTCCATCTTTTCTAGAAAGTACATCTGCATTTTGATGCGTTGAACCAGGCCTGTCCTGTATTTCAAAATCATATTGTGAAAGCACCTCTAGCAACCTAGCTAACTGGCCTTGTGGATCTTTAAAATTGAAAAGCCACTTCAACGAACCATGGTCGGTTCTTAATAAAAATTTCCTACCCAAGCGAAAGTGACGAAACTGATGAATGAATGTTTTAACAGCTATAAGTTCACGCCTTATTGCACTATATCTCTGATGTTGTTTGTCAAATTTTTTCGAACCATATGCAATAACTTTCTCTTTATTGTCTTGCACCTGAGATAGAACACCACCAATACCAATATTTGAGGCATCTGTATCTAACACAAACAATCCTTTAGGTAATGGGTAAGCTAATATAGGAGCTTCACATAAAGCTTTCTTCAAAAACAAAAAAGAATCGTTACACTCAGGTGTCCATTTAAATGGAGTATTTTTCCTAGTTAATGAACTAAGAGGTGACACCTTTTCACTAAACTTGGGCACGTATTGACGATAATATGAACATAAACCCATATATTTTTAAACTTCTTTAACTGTTTCAGGAGTTTTCAAATGTTTCACTGACTCAATCACCTTAGGGTTAGGTTTAATTCCATCTTTACATACAACATATCCTAAGTAAACAACCTCGTCCTTAAGAAATTCACATTTAGATGGTTTCAATTTTAAACCAGCATTTTTCAATCTAGATAAAACTTCATTTATTTTATCAAAATGATCATCAAGATTCGAACTATGCAAAATGATATCATCTAAATAGATGAGTAGGGTTTTCCATTGCATTCCCCGAAAGATCAGCTCCATACACCTTTGAAACGTAGAAGGGGCATTGCATAAACCAAATGGCATCTCAGTATACTCAAATAAACCATATTTGGTAATAAAGTCTGTTTTATGACGGTCATCAGGGGCTGTTTGGAGTTGACAATAACCAGACTGTAAATCCATTACAGAGAACACGGACGCATTAGCTAGACAATCGAGACACATTGAAATATTTGGCAAAGGGTAAGCATCTTTTACAGTACAATCATTAAGTCGTCTTTAATCAATGCACCATCGCACTGAACCATCTTTTTTCCTGATTAAACAAACAGGAGAAGCCCAACTAGATTTAGACGGCTTAACAACACCAATTTCAATTTGATCTTTGAGATATTTTCCCTCTTCTCCCTCAAAACCTTATGGTGTTCTTCTTAAAGGTTGGCGTATAGGTTTGGCCCCACCCGTATCAATTTTGTGGGTTATCATAGAACAAGTACCTAAATCCAATTTATTCCTAGCAGAAGCATCACTATTTTGCAACAAAACCTATCTATGTTTGTGACTTATGAGTTTTTCTGAACTTTTTTCATACAGATCTACAAGATGATCAGGTAACTTAGGAATTTCGGCCAATTCTCTCTCATTGCCTACATCAAGTTTACACTCACGACAATTCCAATCTTCAGGAATCAATGGAATACATGTATCAGCCTTGCTAAAGTCAATTGACTTGATATCAGGACTTGTTAAATTAAAAGTAGGGTCAGAAAACTCTTCACTCGAAAAGTGTTCAATGTGAGTGACAGGATGTAATTCCCCAAGCAAATATTTTTTCTTGATTTTAACAGAAAATCTTTCTAAATTAACTAATCTGATAGGAATAGTGTCTTTGTAGGGGTCAACGAAACATCTAGCAATTAATGTGTTTCTATCATCCTCAACAACTGGTTCAATACTACAATACCTAGTATCTAACGTATCAGAATGTATACCATGACCAGCTAAAATAACCTCACTATTCGGTGGAACAGTCAGTTTCCTTCAACAAAACTCTGGCCACCTGGTCTGTTTTACCAATTAAGTCACAATCAATCCAATTCCCTAAAACTTCTAATCCCCTTCTGGTATTAATAGTTATATCCTTATCGTAAATGACATCACAACCTAACAAAAAATCATCACCAATAGGTGCAACATAAATGGGCCATTCAAATTTAAGCAAACCAATTGGAATTTTAATATCAGCAACACCCGAAGTGGTCATGTTCCTCCCTGCTTCTGCTACAACCAATGTTCTCTTAGCCTTACGAAGACAAGGACGCCTCTCTTCAGGAATACAAAAATACGTTGCCTCACTCATAACTGTTACCTCGGCACCAGTGTCTACAACAGTTTAACCACCTGGCCATTAGTAATCACGGGTACTTTCAACGTCACAGCCCTTACACTATTGATAACAATTTCAACATCACTTAATTCATTATCATTATCAACAGGACAACAACTAATGTAATTTTCTTTTTCAAAACACAAGTCTGAAACCTCGGAAGGCTTTGACTCAACTATTTTAGCTTTCACATCATCACAAAAAACCTGTTTATCATCAATTTTTGAACTTATTTTCTCATGACATACATGTACTTTATTATACTGAACATTAAAATCACTATCTCTATTTTGTGACAAATTACTGCAAATATCTAAACAAGAAGCATGAGCTAAGTCTTGGCCGTCAGTCTTAGCCCTTTCTAGTTTAACGACTTTTTCTGCCAATTGATACTCTGTGAACTGTTTTGCTTATCAGAAGTACCACTCTTACCATAATTACTGTTTTTGTAAACACCGTTGTTTCCTTGTTTACTTTTATTTGGACACCTCCTGCTAGTGTGACCCTTTTCATGACAACCAAAGCATGTAAAATCACCTGCATTTTTAAAATCACGGTTTTGTTTGTCGTGATTTCCTTTTTGATCTAATTTTTCGTGGAGAGATGCAGTGAGTTTATTTATTTCTCCATCTAAAAACCAAAGTAGTTTCACAACACAATGATTGAGTAGGGAGGTATTTAATGACCCTATGGTCATTACTTTGATTTTATATTGTTTATAAATGTAGCCTCTAACAATAAAGGTAATAACAAAATTACCGAACTCCGAACAATCTTATAAAGAGAAAGTCAAAACTCATAATTATATAAACAGACAAAATCAGTCAACAACCGGAAAACTGTGAAAACCGTAATGACCCTGACTTGGTACAGGCATTTCTAAAGAAATGGTGGGTTGAATCAGATTTTAAGGCACCAAACCTCCCGCTCTCATTACGGTTCAAAGGTTCCGGCTGTCACTGTAACAGTATTTAAATACAGGAACAAAATAGGTAAAATAGTTGTCAAAGCAGTACCATATTCGGTGACGTAAATGTCAAAAATATTTTTACGTCACACATTGACAAAAAAATTCTTGACATTTTGGACTTCTTTATCTTTATACATTTTCACTATATGAAAATGCATCGCTTATAATTATTTCTGCAGAGACGGAATATATTTCGACAAGATATTGGTATCGGAATATAAACTTTTTAAGAGATCGAATAAGGCGAATCTTTTTGTAGCCCTGGTCCAGTAGCCTGTTTCTCAGATGAAGATGACGTTTCAGGAAATCAGAATAATTGCTACTGGCCCTTGCAACTGTTATATTTATGATGAAGCTTAATTAGACTTAATTAGGTAAAGGATATTATATCATTGTCACTTTTCTAAAAGAAAACAGCTATAAATGTTTTCGAACTGGTTTTACAAGGTGTCCTAAACCTATGTCAACATTTTGAAATATCATATTCAAGGAATGCCAACATGTTTATATAATTAATAATAATTACAGGTAAGTAAATTTGGAAATGCAGGTCACCAAAGTGAAATATTAATATATTGAAATTTACCCCCAAAAAATGTAAAAGATATGACAACAAAATTTAGTTGGTACATTTCAGCATAGAAATGTTCCCCGATGACCCACTTCCTATTCATTATAGCAAAACTACAGGTCACGTGACCGTTGATTCATTTGCTATACAGAAACGTATTTTGGTTTCAAACATTATTATTAAGATTCCTGAAAAATTCCGAATTTGAATCAAAACCTTAACTTTTATAGAAATAGGTGTATTTTCTCACAGTAAATCCAGCGTTCATAGACCTATTTTCGTATGTGTGGCAAGTTTCTACGGCCGCGTTGTTTGGCAGCGATTGCGTCCATGTTAAGTAATGTCATGCCCTATATTTTAAATCCCCGCTTCCAAAAACATGCGTTTAATCAAGAAATCATGCTCAAGTTAATGCCAAATTTAACTTACGGGGTTAGAGCCCAACATCATATCCGATATACGAGCACCTTGCTATCGTTCTTACATTTTGCTTGGGAAATGGGGTAATTCCATTGGCTAAAATGATTACTGTGGCTGAGGGAAAAAACTATTAAAAGGGCAGCAATTCCGAGAATGGTGAATAATTCGCTTCACTCCGAAGTCTAGTACCAGAACATCGGTCGAGCGCCATTAGATAAAGAGAACAGATGTTGCGTTAACATCGGAGACTATCATAAAGAACAGAACAGATGCATAACAGAACAGAAATTTTAAAGTAAGAAAAGAAACTGTTATTTTTAGAGTACAGAGATAGAGCATAGGTCATAATCATGGGTTCCTTTTTTAAAGAGGCAAATATTCCCCATCACAACGACAAATCTTACCCTGATAACAACTTCCAGAAGATATCCAATTACAAATGAAATTATTCGTAAACCAAATGTAGTTACTTGTAATTTATAAGCTTATTATGATTATTTAACATTCAAACAAGATAACTGATAGTAGCATTTTGAAAATTTGGTATGGAACAAACACTGCATTATTTTTAACACTGTAAATTTTTCACAAATCTGCAATGGTCAAAATAATGGATTATCTCCTTTTGTATTTACAAGAATTGCTGGGTTTTTTATGCTTTATCTGAATATTTTTTACAACTAATTTGATTACATTTGATAGAAAAATTTGTTTTTATCAGTTTTGAAGAATACAGATTACATGTTGATATTTAATGAAAACATAGCTATGACAATTTGAATTACCTCCCTTTGAATGATAAAATCAATGAATAAGGGTAATAACAAAATTACCGAACTCCGAACAATCTTACAAAGGGAAAGTCAAAACTCATAAGTATATAAAAAGACAAAATCAGTCAACAACCGGAAAACTGTGAAAACCGTAATGACCCTGACTTGGTACAGGCATTTCTAAAGAAATGGTGGGTTGAATCAGATTTTAAAGCGCCAAACCTCACGCTTTCATTACGGCTACAAGTTTCCGGCTGTCACTATAACAGTGTATGTTGATTGGGACAACACAAAGGTTGGTAAAATGTAGAAAGATTTGTATTGAAATAAATTATATTGTTCTTGAATCTGTTGATGTAGCCAAACCCTTAGGAGTAAATATTGATTGTCCATTATCTTGGTCATATCATATTGATGTCTTAACCAAAAAGATATCAAAGAAATTAGGTGTTTTACGACGTTGAAAAGTTTTTATGTCCAGTTTTGCTTTACTTAAAGTTTATAACTCTGTAATTTTTCCACACTTTAATTATTGTTGTACTATATGGTCAGGTGCAAAAAATGCTGCGAATATTGATAAGATTTTTAAACTTCATAAAAGGGCAGCACGTATTATATTGAATGAAAAAAACGTTATGACACCATCTACTGTACTCTTTAATAAACTGAAATGGATGCCTATGCCAGATTAGTTTTTAAATCACTGAATCAATTGGTTCCAGAATACATATCTGAATATATCTTCTTTTATGTTTTGAAAGAACTACGTCATTTAATAAATGATATTAAACTGGATACTGTGTTAACTATCAATAAGCCCTTGACAAAAAACTAGCCGAGCTGTGACCAGGGGAAAGGTTTGAAGATTTCCATTCTGTGCATTTTTTATACCCTTAATCTGGATAGAACATAAATAAATTTGTATCAATTTTAGGTTTTTAGAGATTCAGAAACAAACAGTAAAAAAGTAGAAAAATGTCTAAAGGTCATTGAACACAAGTATTTTAATAATACGATTTTTTTATATAAGTTATGTACTAGCAGCTTTCAGAAAATATACAAGACATAAATTTGCATCAATTTAAACTATTGTTTATAGTGTAAGAAAAAGATCGAAAAAAAGTGATAAAAACATATTTGACCTCGACCTCAAGATCATAGGGTGAAAAACAAAATAAATAATTATTATTTTTGTAATCTATGTGTTAACAGCTTTCAGAAAATATAGAAGACATATAAATTTGTATCAATTTAAACTATTTGTTTATTGTGTAAGAAAAAGATCGGAAAAAAATAATTTTTCCTTGACCTTAATTATTTTTGTAATCTATGTGTTAACAGCTTTTAGAAAATGCATAGGACTTGTATATTTGTTTCCATTTAAAATGTGATACGACCACCATACCTTTTATAAAGGAGACGCTGTTTTTATCTGTTGAACTGTTCAACCACTTTTTCGCGAACTTCTGTTCTTCTGCATTCTTCGCACGCTTGTTTTGCGATTTCTCCCCTCGAGAACATCTGGAATGTTTCCCGTTTTCTATAATCCAAAAAAATGTCATTACGTTTAGTTCACTCGACAATATACAATAGGCAATATATTTATTGGCACAAACAGTTACAATAACTGGCAAAGGGCCAATATAATAAGGAGATTCGACATTAGTACATTAATAAATAAGGCTAATAACAAAATTACCGAACTCCGAACAATCTTACAAAGGGAAAGTCAAAATTCATAAGTATATAATCAGGCAAAATCAGTCAACAACCGGAAACTGTGAAAACCGTAATGACCCTGACTTGGTACAATATTATATCATGAACATGGCCAATATCGATGTTAGTGTTATTGGCCGAGTTCCGATCCGGCCAATACAGCCCATTCGGAACATTTCAAGGTTTCCTGTCAAATACAATGTAGATGTACGAGGAATCAAAGTATGATCGTCTGGCGTCTGCTGAAGTAAATAAAAAAAATCATGGACAGAGAAAGATGTAAAATTACAAACAGTGAAGAAATGAAGGACGCATTAGTTGAAGACATTTTCCGTATGGAAGAATTGGGTGAAATGCAAGCAGAAGTCATTCGTCATAATGTCACAGGGGTTCAAAATGGGAGCGTTGTTTACGTGAAAATTGAGACTGTTCCTGATGCCGATGAGCTGGCAGAACTGCTCGACGCGGACGACACTGAGAATTACGAGATGGAATCAAATGAAGTACCCAGGTTTCGAATCTTTTCAGAAGGAGAAACAGAAGCCTTTATTAATGAGAACAGAAATAAGAACACCAGCCATAAAACAAAAAGTGACATTAAAATTATAAAGGACTTTTTCGCCTCAATCAATGATTTCCGAGACCCTTGAGATACCCACATCTCAATTAGATAGCCTTCTAGCTCGTTTCTACTTGAGGGCTAGGAAAAGAGATCATACAGAATATGAGCCGAGTACTTTAAACAGCATAACCAACAGTCTAGATCGTTACATTAGAGACAATGAGCTTCAGTTCAGGTAAACATTTTATACAGTCATCCATGCAAAGAAAGGTCACATCAGATTTAATTTTATATTTACAGTCTCCTGCAGATGAAATATATAAATACAAAACAACATTGACCAAATTGAATATTGATTTCGAGTCTGATTTGACATGCCATAAAACTTGGTTGAAATGCCTGTACCAAGTCAGGATCGTTATGGTATTTGCTTCAGAGGTTAAATAAATACAACGGCAATACATGATAATTTACCAACATAAGGTCCCGCTTTGTATGATTACAAAAAGGGTGCACTCGACTTGCATGTGATAAAGTTTACCAGTTACTTACCCAAGGTCGGTGGTTCTCTTCTGGTACTCCGGCTTCCTCCACCACTAAAAGCTATAGTGACATAAAACCCCATTAAACAAACAAACAAACAAACAAACATACTGTCAGCTTTGACTGATATACAAACATAACAATTCATTGAACAAATAACAAGACATACAGAATAAATATAGCTGTTAAATAAAAGACATACATGAGCACTACTACATGTATTAAACCACACACAGATTTGTCGATTTCACAGTCTTTGAATTCTTCAGTCATTATTGACACTTCCCCTGAGTTCAGTATTTTGTTATTACTTCCACCTGTTATTCAAAGAATTTATGAATGCAGCATAACTGAAATTGCATTTTTAATTGTCTTTCTCATAGTCAGTGTAATGTTGCTCTTTGTAATTACAGTATCAAGAATTTTCCCACTGCAGAAGAGTGTTTGATGCCAAAAAGAAGTACCTGAAGGCAATGGGAAAAGGAAACAAACCTAACGCAGCAGAACCACTGAATTCAGAAGAGTTATCCATTCTAAGAGAATTATTGGCATTCGTGAGTATCATATGCATTATAATAATTTTACTATTGTCTACTTTATTGTTTTTAAAGACGATATTGCAGTGGATCACCAACACTAAATGCATCAAATCAAAATCAGATCCTTTTAACCATGTTAATATATTAGTTATACCTACATCTCCATTTTGTTAAATAGAAGTGAAAAGAGATATTGAGTAAATGTCAATGAGATAACAATCCGTAACCACCCATAATGCATTTAAACACAAAAATACAGCCTTTAACAATGAGTAAAACCCACACCGCATGGCCAGCTGTTGATGGCCCCTCAAACAAAGCAAAATGTGTATTTATATCACTTTTCAAAAGCTAAATATCACACTGGTATTAAACAACGACGACAGGGAGTTAAGTAGATTTTTTGGTGGTTAAATTTGTAAATGGCGAGGGGTGCTCTGCTTTTGGTATACTTTGTCAGCAATAAATATTGTCATGGTTGGTTTTTTATAATATTTTTTATGAAAATTGAAATGTTCTACTTAATAATAATATGCATTTTGCATGTATTTGTTTTCAGATAATCCAAAAGCATTACTGAACTTGATATGGCTAAACAACAGCATATGTTTTGGCCTTAGAGGCAGGCAGGACCATGTCAAGATGTTATTATGGGGGGACATCCAACTGAAAAAGACTTCAAAAGGAAAGGAATACTTGGAATTCAATTGTAATCTTTATAAGCAAATACATTAAATGTTGGGATATTATGTTATGTCTTTGGATAAGTTGGGTGTCCGTCCATATGTCTGTACTCCGTGTTCCAGGCAATAACTTGAGAAGTGATTGCTTGATTTTTTTTATGCTTAAAACCGTAAAATAAAGGTCAATAGAAATAGAACGTGATATGGGGCAAATGACAACAAAACAACAACCCTACAACAAGTACACTGCAACATTAGTACAAAAAGAGGTCACCGCACACCCTTCAATAATGATCAAAACCCCACATCGTACAGCGAGCCCTTTGAACCGCCTTGAATGAAATGTGCAAAAACTCCTCCAACACTGCAATAACACTGACATGAACACTATTAAAACAATTAAAAATTTACAATGACAAATGCAACCAACATGTGTCCTGTGTATAGATTTAAGGTGAGCTGTATTGGCTCCGAGTCCCAAAGGGCATAGGGCCAATACAGGAAATATTGGCTTTTACTGTCCTCATTGATATTTATCTTATAATAGACCAAAAACTATGTGGTCGAGTATTATATAGCTTATACCCCTCTCCAGTTGATATTATCTTTTTCAGAATGCAGCACAAAAACCAGAAGTTGTTCTAAGGTTGGAGATGTTCGACCTGTCCCACCAAGGGCTTTTGCATATTCTGAGAAGGAAAGCTTTTGTTCAGTAAATATTTACAAGGAGGCATAGGCCAATTGATATGTGTGAGGAAGATTCACGATTTTATTTACGCCCACTCCCTGATCCTTCTGGTGAAGTTTGGTATAGTAAACAAACTATAGGGAAAGATAAATTGGGTAAAATGATGAAAGAAATGGCTGAAGATGGGAATCTTGTTGGTCGCAAGGTCAACCATTCAGTACGTAAGACCTTTGCTACAGCATTATTACAAAATGGAAATCATATCACAGAAGTGGCTCAGCTGGGAGGCTGGAAGAGTGTGGCGTCTTTAACACACTATTCTGTACCATCAGCCAAACAGCAGGAGCAGGCATCAAAAACTATATCTAACGTGCTTATACCAAATGAATCCTCTACTACTGATATCAATGATAATGATCCAGTGATTGATGACAACAACAATGTTTCAGTAGTTGATCGTATTCCTGTAGTAGATGGCATCCCTCCTGCTAATGGAGGAATTTCTCAAATATCTGCAAGTAAATATGGTAAAATGCAGTCTGATGTATCAGAAAAGAAGGATCTATGCTTATTCCAAAATGCCATCATTAGTGGGAGGGACTATAAACATTAACAGTGTCACAGGTCCCAATAAGAAGAAAAAAATCGTCAAGTCAAATCTTAACGAGTGAAATTATATCTTCGCAGTCTCGGGAGTAATATACTTTTCGGGTCAATATTTGACAACATACCCAGATGATCAAATGTTTCATTGTTATTCATGTTATAGTTCAAATGTGTTATTTCAAAGTGTTTACATGTAAACCTAGACAATATTACAAATTTTCCTATTATATTTTAATAAGACATTTCCATAGGCCTATATCTGTTGTATTGGCACAGTTTATTGATTAAAGATTTCATTTCTTGATTCTTTCTGTATTGGCCTTGTTCCTTGGCTTTGCTGAGCTATATTGGTCCAGTTAATTAATAAAGATATCATTACGTGATGATTTCTGTATTGGCCTTGTTATTGGTCCGAGGCTTGCTGTATTGGCATGATCGCCTCAGGCCAATACAGCAAGCCTCGGACCAATAACAAGGCCAATACAGAAATTATCACCTAATAATATCATAATATCGTTAAAATATCACTTAAAAGGGTCGAACTGATTTTTTGTCCAGGAAGCAAAAATTCAATTATTGGCAAAGACCGCAAGATATGATAGAATTATCAACGAATTATGTCACTTTTACAAAGTTTCATTGATAAAAACCGGGTTAATGTTTCATAGATATCATTTATTTAACCAATTGCAAGTTTTCTTGTGATACAACAAATTACCAAAATGAGCTTTAATATCCCTTTAATAAAATGAGTATGATGTACATTAATAAAGGGCGAAGTCCTTTTAATTATAGGCTATACGAATTTTAGTCACGTGACTATTGTATTGATAGCCAAATATATTTTCACCGGAAGTGTAAACATATAGAACAAAATAGTATTTAAAATCGCAATAAAATTTATTTCAATGAGAAATCCTGAAATCTCTTATTGTTTATATTCTGAAAAATTCAAATAAACTCAAATTAAAATTCTAAAAGAAAACTTATAATATCTACACGTTTGACCCTCATTCCCCTTTTGATAAGCCCAAAACTATATAGAATACAATTTTTGTTGACATTAGGTCGATTCTAGGTCCTGCAAAAATACATTCAGTGGACCTACTTGATATCTGCTGGACCTTTCTTACCCTTTATCTTTGCACACTCACATTGTGACAAAAAATATGTAAATCTGAGCAAATGACTTTGATATCAGAATTTTTATTTTCGACAAAAGAGTCAACTAATTCTGGGTCAAAATATTTCATGCCCCCCTCTCAAAAACAAATGGTCGCCCCATCATGTTTTGACACTTCATGCTATGAGAAACTCGAAAAAGTCTAAATGGTAAAAACCTCAGAAAACGATTTTTAGACATTGCAACATAGATGCATAGGCACATTCAATAACCTCCTATGCCCCTTCAGAAACCTTTCCTCCCACATCGTGTTTTATCCCCCCTTTAGGCTTCAACTTCCTGTAAGGCGGGGGCATACATGTACTATGGAAACATTTCTTCTAGTTATTCAATTTAAGGAGGCATGCCATTCGCCTCTCATGCCTCTCTTTTAAGACAGCCAAATGTTAGATATAGACGTCTCATATTAACAAAAATGCTACAAGAAATGCATTTATCAATAGTATCAAGCATATATTAACAGAATATGGCGAAACAAATTGATTTGAAAATAGGTCCACTAATTTCGACCCTTCGTGACCCTACTCCTGTAGCTGATGTTTGTGCTGCTCTAAATGAGGTATTCATATTACAGAGTATACTATCTTCCTATGGTACCGCATGTTTTGCATTTCGTGCGATCGCGCACGTGTAGCGTCGCCCCGTGGCAGATCTATTTTTGGAAACTGAAAACGTGCTGTCCATGTTGACGTTCATCACCAATTATCAGCAAAATGTCAATACTTCTGGTGAGTAGACCTTTTTTATCATTTCAGCAAGAAATTCTAACATGTCTGATACTTCCTCCATAGCAGGTTCACTAAAATGTCTTCAAAATATACCTTACTCGATCTCTTACATGTGCAAACTGCTGTTATGCTGTCGTCTGGTTATTTACTTTCAAAACGAGGCTACCTGCAAAAATGTTCGTTGCTATTTTAAGAAATTGCCGCCCATCGAAATCTATGGAAAGCCGTAAGGGACAAATATGCATTTTTTTGTATAGTTTTAAGGATTCCAAAGCAAATACCCTTTTATTATGTCAATAAAAACAAATTGGACCCCAAAACAATGATTACTACTATACTCAAACATTAATATGAGGTTGTAAATGTTTTTTTTCTTCTATATATTGAAAAAGAAAATATTTCCAACACCTGCAAAAATAAAAAAATAAAAAAATAAATAAAGAATGAAAAATTCAACATCAACATTAAAAAATGAAATTGATCAAATTGCTTTTGAATTTTTTTTTTAATATTTCATTATTTTGTATTTTTCAGAATTCAGACACAAAGAAAAATAAAATGCGATATGAAAGGGCTAATCTACAATGGGCTTATAATGCAACAACAAATGGCATTTCAGTTTATAGAGCAGCAAGGCTGTTTTCAGTGCCCGAATCCACACTTCGTGACAGAACCAGGGGGCTCGTTAACTTGAACACTGTTATTGGGTTCAACAACATATTTTCTGATGATGAAGAGAGGCAATTAGTGGAACATATAAGATATATGGCCAATATTGGATACGGATACAATAAAATGGGAATACAACCCATGGCAAGATAATATGCTGATTCTCTTGGGAAGTCTGTAAAATCTGAAAGATCTCTCAGTAATTGCTGGTTTTATGGGTTCCTGAAAAGGTGGTCTGACCTGAAAGTTGTAAAACCTCAGAAACTATCAATAGCAAGGGCACAATCAGCATCCAAAGAAAAACTTGACAGCTACTACAAAGAACTTTCCACTATTCTTACAAAGTATAATCTACATGATAAACCGGAACATATTTTCAATGTTGACGAGACTGGTGTCACCACGGAACATTCTCCCCCAAATATAGTATGCAATAAAGAAACAAAGCCACAAGCTATAACTTCAGGGGGGGGGGGGTCATATACAGTGACTAGCATAGCTGGTGGAAATGCCATAGGCAACTCTTTGCCTCCGTATTTCGTATTTTCGGGAAAAAGATGGAATCCTGAATTTTTAAAAGGTGCTGTAACAGGTTCAGATGGGGAAATGTCAGACACGGGCTGGTCCAACACTACCATTTTTAACAACTGTCACCAAACATTTTGCTAAATATGGTAATATCTCAAAATCTGATTCCACACTCTTGTTATATGATGGGCATCGATCTCATATCAATTTAACTTTGACTGATTGGGCAAAAAAAGCACAACTGTGTGCTTTTTGTGCTCCCGCCACATACAAGCCATCTTACACAACCTCTAGATGTTGGGGCATTTGGACCATTAAAGTCCATGTATAGCAAGGAATACCAAATGTACTTGCAGCAAAATCCTGGCATCAATATTACAAAGTACGAGATAGCTGAGTTGACCAGACGACCATACCTAAGAGCACTGTCCAGTGAAAATCTTATGTCAGCATTTCGAGCAACTGGCATTCACCCATTTGACAAAACAGTTCTGACAACTGCTCAGATGGCCCCATCCGTAATTTATATTGAAACACAAGTTGAGGGTAACAATGATATGTTGCCGTCTCATGGGGAAAGCACTGTAGAAAACACTCTCCCAGAAAACGTTTCTGAAGTTTCCACCCAAATCAGTGATTCTGACACGCCTAAAAGCATGGAGGACCAAATCATATATACAGCTGAACCCAGAGTCTGATATACAGGCCTCACTTAAGACAACAAAAATCAGTCATGAAACAATTGGAACAAAAACGAATGCCAGTAGCGTTTTTTCTGATCAGAAGTATGAAAAAGAAAACAAAGAGAAAGTTTAATCCCCCCTTTCTTGCTGGAAATCTGTTGAAAAACAAAAATCAGGGAAAAATGAAGGCTTCAGAAGCTAAGAAATTAAAAACCAACGCAACGCAATGTCAAACAGAAAAATGTGCAAAACTCAGCAAATAAGGGTAATAACAAAATTACCGAACTCCGAACAATCTTACAAAGGGAAAGTCAAATCTCATAATTATATAAACAGACAAAAACAGTCAACAAAGTTGAACTTAAGGGTGTAGGCCTAGGGTATGTGAGATAACTCTATTTTCAGTGTCTTCTCAAATATATGATCATCTGTGCGTTTGAAAAATCCCCCCTCAATTCCAAGCTTCTTCGTGACAAAGATTGTTTACAATGGTATGGCCAGTTAAAACAATGACTCCTCAGTTTCCTTTTACCTTTCCATAGCTGTGCTCCTAGTATTTTTATATCTTATTGCTGCTTATACCAGTGTCATGCAGCGTGTTATTATTATATGCCGGTGCCTACAAGATATCATTGAAATATCTCTTTCTAGAAAAAATGTTCATCGAAATATGTTGTCAAAAATGCCATAAATGCAATACAATTTGGGTGACAACCTTTTTCTATTGAATTTCAAGGGTTTGTCCAAAAAAAATTAAATATATACACCAGAATCTTAGATATTATGAAACTATAGAGCAAATTCATTTGATGGTAGTAACAAAATAGAAAGCTATGTTTGGGGGAAAAAATTGTAATATCTGATCATCTCTTATACCGCTGTCCCCTTCTCCTAAGACAACTAAAGAATAAACCAGAATCAAACGAATACAACTGGAACACATAATTTGAAGGAATTTAACAATACAGCTGCGTGGCTGTCTGTGTTTTTTGGGCTTTTTTTGTAATGAATTAATCAAGTAGAGTCACCCTCAAACCACACCTCACCCTCCTTAGCTGACATTAACATAAAAAAGACAAATGCAGTCATTTGGTAAATTGGACATCCACTGTGTCAATTATAAGAATTCAAAAGCTTTTTGTTATTGGTAACTAGTTATTTTTTTTATCTCACAAACAAAGAAACTAGCAAAGGGTGGGTGTGTGATAACTTTCCTCGACAATTTCATTTTGTTCTGGGTGCCATCCATGAATGACATAAATTTAAATATTTTAAAAATCTGACGGTAAAAGTTTGTAAAATTTGGTGCAATGATGTCTATATGTCTATTCTTTAGTGTGACATTTTTTTATGAAAATTAATTGTCCCCCTTTTTTGCCGTTTCCACTGTTTTGTACGTGATTATCTCCAAACAGGATATTCAGATTTGCTAGATATTTCATATTTATTCAACAACAACACTCTCAAGTGTATTAAAGCCAAAATATTCCCATTCAATCAGAAATAAATGTGCATATCTATTAGAATCTTCCGAAACTAGTATTACCATCTGGCGTCAAGAATACCCCCAAAATTGATATATTTAGGATGTGCTATGGAAAAAACGGCACGGTGAAATTTTTTGAAACTTTGGCAGATAATGTATTTAGACATACCTATTCCATGATGCAAATTAAAAAAAAAATAATGATGGGAAAAGTTTAGGGTAACCCAGGTCTACACCCTTAAAACAGTGAAAATTAAATCTACAAAGGTAAAAACTACTAAAGTGAAAAAGGAACAAAATATGAAAGAATCGGAGAAAAATGAAAAGCCAATTGCAAGTACCTCTGGTATTCAGATTAAGAAAGGAGGCTCCATTAGTCTATTGGGCTCTGAGGATAGTTGTAGTGATGACTCCCAAAATTACAATGAAAGTGATCTGTGGTGTATATGTCATGAATGGCAACCAAAGGAACATAGAAACATTGATGGACTTGTCATTACAAAATGGGGACAATGCGATATATGTAGCCATTGGACCCATCTTGCATATTGTTCTCCTGTCAGAGTGCTGCGTCTAAATGAAGAATTTAGGTGTCCACACTGCGCTGATTGAATTGATTTGGATTTAGACGGCGACTTTCTCAATGAGCTGATTGTTGAACTGTGAACAATTTATTCTCATATTGGA
The DNA here is from genome assembly GCA_963680875.1 of Bathymodiolus brooksi. Lineage (NCBI taxonomy): Eukaryota > Metazoa > Mollusca > Bivalvia > Mytilida > Modiolidae > Bathymodiolus > Bathymodiolus brooksi. The sequence goes on from OY804589.1 coordinate 76,477,076, forward strand.
AAACTTTAATGTGAACTACTTTTGTTTAATTGATATTTGAACCATGACAAAAATTATGTTAACATTTCAAAACCTTTCTGCTGTTATTAATTTTGGCTTGATAGCAATACCTTCAGTCGTGATGCACTCATATAGGTTAGAAAAAAAACTACAACTCTAAATTAAACATTTTATCTCAAACTATGTACAAACATATATATAACCTGCAAATTTGAGAAATTAATTTCAAAATACTGCAACTGGAATAATTTTCATTATCCAGTAAATATATATGGGTCTATTTGAACATGAGATACATAAAAAAAAATAACTGAAAAGAAGAAACTTATATTTATTGCACACCATACATTCATTGTAGGAATTACCACGGTACCATAGTAATCTTCCCTTTAATGCACTCAGAATAATGGCCGGCGGTCATTACTCGCTGATGAATTAATGGATGAAAGAAATCAGACAATTTTGCAGCTGAAAGTATTGCAACATAATGCAGATTAAATTGAAAACAAAACATAAGGTAAATAATGAAGTACCGCGGTACCATAGAACTCCGGGCTACCACCGACAAAAACATTTTATCTGTGAAATGGCGCGTTTTTGGTTTCGAGTAGGAGATATCGACCTTTCAATTAATATAGCATTTAAAAAACATTTATTGGTACACTGACATTATTCACTTTATTGAATTATAATTCATTCACGAGGCAGTAATCAAATAACATTAGCTGGTAATAATGGGTGCCGTGATTTTTCTAAAGAGTATCATTATTCTACACCGAAAACGTGAAAGATATTTTTCCGTACTTCTTCACAGTACAGATTTTATTACCAAAAGGGTACTGTGACATGTAATGTTTACTCCTAGGGTATAGCCGGATTTAACCATAGAATAAAGCAACAAACACCATTGAAGGTTCCATCATTTATCTACACTCACGTGATACAGTATCATGTTACATTATATATGCTCTGTGAGAAGAGAGACAACTCTACACTGTGATACAGTATCATGTTACATTATACATTGTATATGCTCTGTGAGAAGAGAGACAACTCTACACTGTGATACAGTATCATGTTACATTATACATTGTATATGGTCTGTGATAAGAGAGACAACTATACACTGCGATACTACAACCTCTTCCTTTTTCTTACAATATAAAAAACTAAACTACTTGAACTAGTCTAACATAGGAAATTGTCCTTTCTAAAAGAGATTATAAAGTTATTTACTGTCACTGTATTATTAACGATTGTTAATTAAATCAGTACATCATGAAGTCATTATACTTTGCTGATGTTCTGCTATTTCTTACTGGTCGTTCTGCAGAGATATTATCGTCTGCTTTCTCACTCAATTTCTACAGTATCTACATCAGTTTGACCTTGAATACTCGCGTCTTTATTAACCTCATCTACTATGTTATCCCTCTGATCTCTCTCTTCTATATTTCTCTCGTAAGGTTTCTCAAATTTCTTAACATGAGTAATATTTCTCTTGTACGTAACACCTTCATCTGATTCTAATAGCAAACTATTTCCCTGTTTATCTAACACAGTAAGCGGTTTTGGATTAAATGTTGTTGATAATTTGTTTTCCCTTTCTTGTTTCATAAATACTTGATTTCCAGTTTTGAGTATGCTCGGTACCGTTTTTCGTCTGCGTACATTTTCCTTTTTCTTTATGTTCCCCGTCGCGATCTCGCACTTCGAAATCGTTAATATTCGTATTCCCAAGCTCCAGTAGCTTGGTGCGTAACTTTCTACCAAAAAGCAACTCGGCTGGACTAACTCCCGTTGTTGATTGCGGTGTAGCCCTATACATAAATAAGTACTTCTGTAGCTTGTCACGCCAATTTTTTTCTCTGAAAGAGCAATTTTAAGACGCTTTAAAAATGACCTATTCTGCCTTTCTATTTCACCGTTTGCCTGAGGCCACAATGCAGTTGTACGTCTATGAACTATTCCGTTTTGTTCGCAATACTGTTTGAAATACTGGCTGATCAACTGCGGTCCGTTATCCGTCGTAATAAAATTCGGAAGACCGTATGTCGTAAGCATCTTTTCTAAAGCTTCGACCGTTTTCTCTGCGTTCGGCGTTGCCGTCATTATTGCGATTTCAACCCATCTCGAATAATAGTCAACTACAGCAAAGAGATGATGACCGGACGGTAGCGGTCCCATAAAATCAGCAGCTAAGTGCTCACAAGGACGCGACGGTAACTCTGTTCTTACCATCGGCTCGGGTCTTTCCGGTTTTGAAACTAGTTGACACCCGTAACACCGTATACACCAATGTTCTACGTCACGATCCATATTCGGTCACCATACTTTACTACGAAGTCTGTTTTATTGCAACTATTCCATGATGACCCTCGTGTCCTAATTCAAGAACTCGTTCGCGGAGCTCTCGTGGAATAGCAATCATTGTGCCTCGAAGTATCAAATCTCCCAATGCACAGTTCCGATTTAACCGGTAAGTACTCTGTAAGATTGATTTCGAACCATCGGCCCGTTTTCAGACACTTCCGAATTTCGTCGATTTCGTCGTCCTTTTTCGATTTCATCACTGCTCATAGCAATCGGTACAGATTCATCCACCATTCTACGCAGATATTCTTCCGTCTCCGACGTTTCGCTCGTTTTTTCGGTTTCGGACAACAAACGAGATAACGAATCTGCGATATTTTTCGCTCCCGGTATGTGTCTTAACTACATAGTTATACGACTGCATTCGTAATACCCATCGTTCAACTCGGGCACAGGGCTTGGATTTCGCTGAAAATATAAACTCAAGCGGTTTATGGTCTGTAAGTAACTCGAATGTTTTACCGAACAAAAATACGTGAAACCTCTCAAGCCCAAACTAAGGATAACCTTCAATCTGCGTTCGATATCCGACAATGAATGGCTGGCGTAACAAATAATTTGTAATCCTCGCCTTCTTTTTGAACTAATACGGCACCAAGTCCCAATGGACTAGCATCCGCGATAACCTGCGTTCACGTCAAAATATGCCAGCGTCGACGCGTTTGCTTTGACAAACGCTGCATCTTGCTCTTTGCCCCACACGAACGGTTGTTCTTTCTTCATTAAACGATTAAATGGCTCGCCTAACGTTGCCAAATTGGGTATTAATCGGCCCGTGAAATTTACCAATGCTATAGAACTCTTTACTTTCGAAACGGTTTGGGGTCGCCGCGCTTAACGGATAGAAGTAACTTTGCTCTCTGCTACTCCGATTCCGTGTTCCGATAATATGTGTCCCATGAACTCAATTTGCGGCATGTTGAAATGACATTTATCAGTGTTTAACGTCAGCCCCTTCGCTTGAATCCGTTGTAGCTCCAAATTTCGATTGTGCTCTTCTTCGTTTTTGCCATGAACAATTATATCATCGTAAATACTGCGGACGCTGGTCAGCCCACATAACGCTTGGTGAATAATTTTATTGTACATCTCCAGAGCACAACTTATACCGAACCTTAACTGCTTATACCGGTAAAGTCCTTGATGTGTCATGATGTGTCATGAAAGTCGTAATTTCGCGCGACTTGGGTAGAAGCTCTAGTTGGTGATACGCCCATTTAATATAAAGTTTGCTGTAAACCTTGCTTTGATTCAAGTCTTGTAGAATTTCATCGACTGTCGGTATGCAATATCGCTCTCGAATAACCGCCTCGTTTGCCCTACGCATATCGATACATATCCGAATTTCATCATTCTTCTTCGGAATAACTACCACCGGAGATACCCATTTACTCGGTCCGTCCACCTTTTCAATTATGTCATCCTGTTCGAGTTCACGATGCTTTTTCTCTATCTTTTCGCATAAAAGATACGGTATTCTGCGAATCGGTTGCACGACCGGTGTAACATGTTCATCGATCGGCATCTTTAATTGAAAATTGTTCAATTTTCTAATACCCTCAAAGCATTTCGTATATTTCTGCGTAATTACCGGTTTCCGATCACTCCTTAAAACATTGCCAGTTTCTTTCGGCACGTGAATTTGTAAAATACCTAAATCAAGTGCAGTTTGCTTACAAAGGGCGGTACACACGAGAAGATTAATCCTATAAGATTAATATAATACTACAAATAATAAATGTGTACTGGCTAACTATTTGACATATACAACTTTTAAGATATCATATAATGTATGTTTGACTTTAGATTAGAGCACTGCTCTATTCCAAAATGTGTAGTATAGGATTTTGATAATATTAACCAATCAGAAGCCTTGAAAAGAGGGTCAAATGTAAAGGCATCATGCAACCTCGTGACAGTAATGTGTTCGCGCTAAACGATCGCCACGTCGCCAAATGCTAATCCAACTTGAAAGTGGCGAAAAGATTTTCATACCCTTTAGCCACAGTGGCGAAAACAAAAGTAAAGAAAAGTAATATTAAAGTCATACGGAAATTCGGTGCGGTTATGCAGTCTTTCCGGAATTCTCGCGATAATGATTGGTTTAGCTTTTGATTCCAGGATTTTTAGGTCCGTGTCCGAAATTGATTAATAAAATATAGTTTTTGACCTAGTTCCCCTTCTCGATCAATTATTTTCCTTCGACTCACGATCAACTATTTTCCAGTTTATTGACACTGGGGAAAAGGCATGGCGAAGCGACAGATGTCCATGCTTTCGTTTATACCAGATCATATTAAAAAGTCCAAGGTTGAGGAAAACCAATCGCACCATGCATACGATCGCGATGATAAGCGGAAGATTAAGTCGGAATGGTTCAGTCAGTTCCAATGGCTACAGCATAAGGATTCGATGTTCTTTTGCCAAGTTTGCACCGGCGGGAAAAAGACCAACATATTTACAAGTGGAAAAGCGTCAGAGAAGCCAAAAAAGGACGACTTTACCAAACATGAATCCACTCAGGACCACAGGTACCAGGACATTTTTAAATGCTACGATGATTTTTATTTCTATTTCTCCTGAAATTGTATGATTAAGTTGTGATTGAAAATGTCTTTTAAAGCTTAGTGATACTGATTTGACCAAAAAATATTTTCCTCTGCTCCCAGCCAGAAAAAAAATAACTGGCCTTTATTTTGTCCATAGAAAAAAATAGCAGTTCTCTAATCTAAAGTCTAAAATTGATATAGGTTTTTGAAATACACCAAAACGATGTGTCAGAATGTCAAACGCATTTTCCACAATACGTCTAGCTCTTGACAATCTGTAGTTAAATACACGCTTTGTAATATCTAAATGTCGAGACGGATGTAGTTTTTTTAATGGAAATGCATCATCACCTATAATGCAGTATGGGACTGGGTTAGCTATGTCAGGAAGTGGTTTGAATGTCACTTCGTCCAAATACACCACCATCACTACATCATTACAGCCAATATCCATATAAATAAATTTGTAATCAGCGTCCACAATAGCCATTAGTACAATACTGTTAAAGTGTTTGTAGCTAAAAAAATGTTGAGCCGCCTTGAACGGGACATTTTATTGTTACATGCTTTCCATCCATTGCCCCTATACAATGAGGAAAATTCCATTTTTCTTCAAACGCCTTTGCAATATTCGTCCATTCTGATTCCGATCGAGGAACCTGTCAACAAAAATAAATGTACTTAAATGATTTATTATAACGATAAATTTATATTATAATTTAAATTATTTTATATTTCAAGATGATTGAAGTATGCATGCTTATGAGGATGAAGAAAAAGATGATGAAGACAATGAGTCACAGACATCTGAAGATACATTAAGATCAACAACACCAAAGCCATTTAAAAAACGAAAGGTATCAGAGGTAGAATCCGTTCTTATATCTGAAGCAGCGTCTGTATTAGCAGAGATAAAAAAAAAAAAAAAACAACCAGTCCTATGCTGACTAACCAGATAAATGTTGTACCGGAAGATGAGGATACGCTGTACTGCAAATATCTTGCAGAAGAACTAAGATCCAAGGACCAAAGCTATGGTGAAAATGAAATTTCAAAGCATTCTGTTTGAAGCCCAGTTCAGTCAACCATGTCAACCGTCTGCTCCAATGTTTCATACACAAAATCAACATTCTGGTCAGTTGTTCCACAGTCAACAACAGCCATCGGGACAAATGTTCCATAACCAGCAACAACAAACCCAATGGAGACGATCATATGGTAGCACCCCCTATAAATCTGACAGTTCACAAGATTCACAATCACAGATGACTGGAAATTATGACACAAACAATACCTACCTTTAGATACTGATCTTTTAAGACTGAATTGCATCACATGTTTCAGGAATGATTGAGGAAATGATTGGTTTTTTTTAATCCTGTACTGGTATGCTAGTGACTGATATGTCTCCCCTACAACACAAGGTGACTACATGTATAAATATGTCGGACTTTGAGCTACAGCATATTTTTTGTCATGGATATTTGCATGGAATAAAATAATTTGCTACTGAAATCTTGTAAATATGAACACTGACAAATAGAGAAATTGAATTTGAAATTAAAAAATGAATTTTACACTTCAATTATTTTTTTTATTGATAAAGTTTTTTTTTTCTCTTACATACCTATAGCAAGAAACTAAGTGTAAGTGCAAGCCGTTCAGCTGGTGAAATAGCTTCTCTCATCACAGTATCTTGTCTTTTGATTAGAGGGGAAACAAGTGTCAATAGTTCTTCAAATGTTGTTTGGTCCATTCGTAAAGTTTCTAAAACTTGGTTGATCTTCTGTTGACAATTCCTTCAAAACAGCATGAACAATAGTATGGGATTAATTGCTAGGTGTGTACAGTGGAGTAATATACTACAAAAATCGTATATGATTTGTAGTATACGATAAAACATACGGTGTGTACGGCCTTAACAAAGCTTGACCTTTCTCTTCAACTACAAAGAAATCAGCATGTACACATTTATGATTTACTGAAACATTAGCATTAAAACAGCCTGCAACATTAAGTGGTTTATCATTACCACAGCCATAAATCTGTTTATCACTTAATCTAGATACACACTTCACTGTCCTACCTTTCGACCATTCCCACATGCACCTATCAATCACATTTACAGACGCACCAGAGTCAACAATAACAGGTATTTTAACTCCTCCCACTTCAATGATAAAGTCAGAATTTCCCAAACCATTGATTACTGTAAACACGTACACGTCATCATTTCCGTTACCATGGTTACTGTCAGATTCAACACTTCTAACTGTTGCGGGTCGTCGCCATGATCGGGATTTCTTCGTGTCAGTTTCACAGCATACCTCAAAATGTCCTTCTTTCTTGCATTTTCTACATTTCTTCCCCTTAGCTGGACACTTTGCATCAGTTCTAATATGCCCTTCCCGACCACACGCATAGCAACGTAATTGTCTACCTGTTTCATGTTTTTTGAAACTTATTCGATTGTCTGTCAAATTTACGTGGACTTACTTTATTATGATGCTCTTGCTGTTCCATCGAAACAGCTGTGAGTTCCGAGGCTTCAATGGCTTGTGCAATTTCGCGTTCCTGATGTAAAGTTACATTATTTCTTTCTAAAAATTCCTTCGTAAACGTTGTGAATAACACTTTTATATAATTCGATCACGGATATTCTCATCCACATTATGAAAATCACAATAGACAGTCTTCTGCCTTAATCATGCTATATATTGATCTACCGTTTCACTCGGTAACTGTACCATTGCACGAAACTGATCGTTCAAATGCTGCATTGTTTTGAGGTTGGATATATCCATCCAATGCTGCCACTGCAAGATCATAAACGTTCTGGTCATCTACGGGATCAGGTACAACCAAAGTATAGAAAATGTCATGTACGGACGGTCCCGCTCAGTGCAATAGTAAAGCCTTCTTTTGATCCAAATTATTTACACCTCTCCCAACTGCAAAAAGTTCGAAGCCACGCTGCCATCTCGTTCCTACTGAACTAATATCTCCGCTTGCATCGAATTTTGGAACTACTCCGACATCACCGATTAAAGCAGCTGGATTTGCCATTATCTTCGTCGCCAGATGTAATGTTTACGCCTAGGATATAGCCGGATTTAACCATAGAATAAAGCAACAAACACCATTGAAGGTTCCATCATTTATCTACACGTGATACAGTATCATGTTACATTATACATTATATATGCTATGTGATAAGATAGACAACTATACACTGCGATACTACATGACAGGAGACACATACAGTTTGGAGATGTATACTATACACTTGCGAGTCAGTACCTAATGTTACTAACTCCTGATGGAGTTGCACATGTAGACGGCATGTTCAAAAATACTGTTAAGTTTTATTGAAGCAAAACAACTCTTACTTAAATATAGGGAGGTTACTCTTAATAAAATTGTATTAATCCGTTAGACATTTTAGTACATACTCGTATAGACACCTAATTTGATTAGTCTAAAGAACGTCACATGCACGCAAGCCCTCGGGTGACATAATCTTTCTCTGGGAGACAATCCCTTTTATCACACTCTTACAAGGTAGATAATTGTATAATGTTGTATAATTAGTCAGTTTATCTTGCGTAGCTCGATATTATGGACTTATTATCGGGTTTTCATAGCTGAGAGGTTGCTAATCCCTAACGAGATGGTCACCCGCTAAATGTGTGAGCGTGCTTAAATTATCTGGTAGTAATATCGTTTTAGAGGTTTTCTTCAGCAGCTTGCTTTTGGAGGTCAGCGTCGGAAAAGAGGCTGAGTCCCGTCTACATCCATGCAGTTCCACATGACCAAACATCTCTCGGCATCCCATTGGCCGCAGGCTTCAACATCACGGCCACCATTCAATCAGAAGGTTGGGAGAACATAGACATACGCTACTAGCCTAATTTCACCATATTGTACACAGGAATTATCACTTGTTAGTATATAGTTTTATATAACATCGTAATAGATTAATTAATTTATTATGTTACTAACTGCTCCTGTCCCCTCATCACTAACTGTGTACTACGCTTCAATTGGTTATTGTTTGTCATTTATCCAGGGTTTTCACTTCACTTTATTTGAACAGGATATTATTAAATATATTCTCAAGAAATAATGCAGAACAAACCAATTGTACATTTAATTAAACATTCGTGTTCTTTAAGTATTGTTGCGTTTGGCCAGTTTGTCATGTTATCACGATATAACTATCATTGCTACTTTATACCTTTAATTTCTTGAAATATTTGTTTACAGCTTAATTGTTTTATTTTTCTGATCATTTCATCAGGTTCACGATATCAAAGCTTGCAAAACTGCATGAATCAATTCTCAATATAATCAATAGCTCATTGATTAATGTTCAATAAAAATCTCATAACTGTTCAAAAATTTCAGTGATACAACAATGCATTGTTTTGGCTGGTAAATTTGTCATGGCTTTAATATATAAAATTCAATCACAATCAACATCAATTGTCCATCAGTAAATGATGAAAATAATACTATTGGGCAATCCAATAGGAGAAAATACCACTGGGCGATCCATAGTGGTTAGAACTGTTTTTCATCAAATTCCGCAAATGAGAATACTTTCAGAACTGAAAGTATGATCACTGCCAAACAAATTTCAGAAAAAACACCAGACAAATTACCAGCCTAATTATAAGGGTAAACATGTATATATGGATACTTAAAGAATGTTTCTAAGGTACCCTGTATGGCATTAATGAAAATATCGTTTCCAATGTAAGACAAGTGAGTACCATCTGGATCAAATAGTGCTGGCAGCTTGTCATCAAAATCTGGATATTTTATGACATAACAGTTTGTGTTCAAAAAGTAAGATATGACATGATTCGCCTCCTTGTTTTTTCCATTTTTGTTGTGTTTTTCTGACAGGCGCCATTTTATGCGTGGCAAAATAGAAGACCATATGATAGGACAACCTGGTAATATTTCAATGAACATTGATACAAGCGTAACTTTCATTTGATTAGTGAGTAAGCCACAAGGAGTTTCAGTATGCCCAATATCGTTACCCCCACAGTGTATAAGTAGAGCACTAGGAAAGCCATACAAATTCAACAGACCTTGTATCATTGACGTCAAATGGCTCCACCTCATTTTACTCATTTCCACCCATACAATCTGTACACCATATCTTTCCAGTCATAGGTTTCTACCCGTAGGCCGGTTTCTTGTGTGTTCAACCGCTCCTCGTATCAAGGAGCTTCCAAATATCCAAACTGTTTGTAAACCTAAAATAGACAGACTGCATTACAATCTAATATAACGTTGGTATGAGTTGAAGCTCCATCTGCCCTTTTTGGAGCTCCATCTGCCCTTTTTTATTATTTCATCCTCATTAAGACCAAGCATGGCATAATATGTGGCTGCTCCAAGTCTGAAAGAATGTGTATTAATTATATGAGTATCATATCCCAAAAATTGTAGGGATTACTAATGCTGAGAGAAATTGCGTTCTTGTCAATACACTGAGATTAAGGTGACAGAAAAGTGGCCCATCAAATTTAGGTCTGATATTTAAATATGCCTTTAGTGCAGAATATGTGCTAAATGGTAATATATTATCATCAATCTTTAGCACACAAGATTTCCCATATTGATCTGTTTTCGAATATCTTAATCTCAATGACAAAGTTTTATCATTATCAAAATTTATATCATTGTTCTGAATTATTTTCTCAGATTCATTTGAACTTGTGCAAGCAAATTCTCCCATTCTAAGTAAAGCCGAAAAGGCAAGAGCAAAAGCAGACATGAACATGACAGCTTCGTACCGTGATGAGCACACATGCATTAATGCAGTAGGAAATTGTTTCATCATTTGGACAGTTATAGGCAGTCGCATGTCAGACGTATCATATAATTTCTTCATTCCTTTTAACATTTGCTTAGCAATAAAGTGTTGAGTGTGTGTCCTGCAAACCTTTACATATTAATGGAAAACATAATGCTGACACATGTCATTGCTGTTGAAGGCGTGTAAGAATTGTTAGCCAAAAATGCAATAAAACTTGAAATATGATTAACAGGTGGAGGCCAAATTACATCAAGATTGTAGTTTTTACGAAATTTGTTGAAGGCGGACATGCCGGTTTCATAGGAATTCCATGTATTTGTAGATAATGACGGTTGAAATATTTCATTTGCTTCTACCACAAAAGGCTCAAGAACTCCACAGGGATTCGACAAGGACATCGATCTGCTGATGGCGCCAGCCTTCTGAACTGTTCGACCTGCCCACGAGAAATATAGTCTGCAATTTTATTAAAGGATGAAAAAATGTTTTTGCTTTTAACTGAATGTTTGACTTTAAAGTCCAATAGACAGCAAATCTGAACAGTGTCATGACTCTTTCGGATTTTGCGGCTTTGTTATTAAGAATAAATACTACAGCTTCGTTGTCGCAGAAGAATATAACTTTTTTGTTTTTTAACAAGTGACCCCAAAGATAAATAGCTAATGCTATCGGTATCAATTCTAAATACGTAATATCCCTGAGAACAGGGGTGTTTTTCCATGCTGCAGGCCACTGCATGAAAACCCATTTCCTTGCAAAAATTGCAGCACATTCCTTACTTGAACCCCCTGCACTATCCGTGTACAATTCAAGATCATAATTTGATAACCAGTGTATCTCTGGTATGTATGAAATACCATTAAAATCTTCTAGAAACTCTTTCGAAAAGATCACATTGCATAGCATTTGTCACCCTGATAAAATGGTGTGGCTTTTTAGCTTTGCTTGTAGCAGCATAGATACGTCTAGAAAAAGGTCTCCCTGCTGTATAATTCATCAACATATTGCGCAATTCTCTAGTATTAACTGGTGATTTCTGAGAGACCAAATGTACTCTTTTTCTACCGCTTCTGAAAATAAAACAAATTTACCAAACGCATTCATTAAATTATTTATCTACAACTTAAAGGGAGCCTAGGCCTGTTCATTTGGCTAGGTCTTTGCAAATTTTGATTATTCTGATAGGCTGTACCCCTTATTTGTGTGTGTGTTGTTGTGTTCGGAATGCCCCGCGCTAGATAACTAACGCAGTGAATGCTCGGATGTTGAAGCGAGCATTTGATACATGTATGTTTATACTGACAATTTAATCTGTTGCAACTACCCTTGTAATTATAATCATAGCAATGAAATTGTGATGTTCTTTGTGTATAATTAATTGTACTGTTTACCAACGTAGTAATGAAGCGAAGCCAAAGTTCTCCATCAATACTAGCCCAACTTTTTGTTGGGTTTCTCGATACCCTTAACTTGATTTGCTGGTCATATAGCAACCATCTTGACGATGGGCTTTCTTCTGCTATATTTCTAATAATGTACATATATCTCAGGAGTTCAGTGGCCTTAGATGGGTGATTTTCAATAAGCACCATTGTAAAATTTAAAAATGCATCTGTCCATAAATTGATGTTATCTATAACCTTTATCTTTTTTACCCTCTGCTGTAATACAAGTTTTCCGTCAAGTACTTCGAGACTACAAGGTTTTTGACCTACATCACTTTCAAAATTTTGTCGTAAAAATAGTGCCAAGTCCACATATTCAAAGTTGCAAACTTTTTCTTTTAAAGTTTGAGAAATAAATACATCAATTTCATTTGTGAAACTGGGAATGAGAAGTGGATCATTTTGAGCTACTGGATTGTTATAAAGATACCGTATTACTCTGAGGCTGTGCAGCTTGATTTGTTGAGACTTGTACATGATTTTGTCTTGGAAATACAGGTCCAGGGTCAGGATTTTGAACAGCTGGAACTGGTACATGATCACGTTCAGGATCAACAACAGGAGCAGGGTTCTTTCTGCACATCAGGCACTGGATCTGGCTGTACAGGGCCTGGGTTTTGGCGTCTATTTGCTCTGGCATGCTGTGCAGGTTGATTTTGATCTCGGTGCCTCAACTGATGTAGCCTGCCGGCGTCCTCTACCTTGCTGACGTCTGGACGGCATGTAAAAATCTGAATAATTAATTGTGAGTGAGCGTATAATTAACTTAGCATATATCAAACCTATCATTATATAATCAATACATAATCGTTAATATATGCCTGATAACTAACAATAACACGGTATGGAATATCAATCTAACACCCCACCTGTAAAATGTCGAGCTGCACGAGGTTTCCTCAATAATAGCCCGATACAACATGTCCTCCTCAACTGCACTTCTTCAAGTTCATTAAATACTAGCTAATAACTGATGTAAAACCATGTTATCTGCTAAAGTTTTGACAAAAAATACAGTAACGTTTTGAATTTATATTCTATACAATTATCGTTGACTTAAATTGAATAATACCGTAATATATCGAAATTACTTCAATGTACCAAATTAAAGTATTTAAAAGGAGCAAAATTATACTTGTGCAGTCAATGCAGACTGAAAATTTCTTTCAACTTTTTCCACGTGTCCTCTCCGTTTTAAAGTACACACAGTGGTTCCTCGTGCTACAAATGGCCGCACATGTCGAGTGGACCGTTTAAATACTCATTGTGGCCGCTCAGCATATTGAAACGAAATAGCAGCTTATGTCATGGAATATTTCGAATAATAATAATAAATGAATTTAAATTAAATTAAATTGTATTATTCAAATTGAACAGGCCAAAAAAAATAGAAAGTTAGACTCACAATTATCTCAGCAAAATGATGCTTTTCTCTCCTTTTCAGGTGAAAAAAAAATCAAAATTCATTATTATTCTAGAGCTTTTCATATATTACCGATGATTGTCGCATAGATTGTTGTCATTTGTTTCAGGATGATTTAGAACACGATATCAAACATGTTTTGAACAAGTCAAAATGAATTATGTCAGTTTTACTAATTGGACGGCATGCAATTAAAAATGATATATTTTACAGTTTGTGTTGTCAATTTTGAAATCATCATGGATTGCCTGTCATCTTTGCTACACCAGAACGCTTTCCTATAACGACGGATGCACCATGTGATGCCAAACACATACATCTGAATGATTTTTTTTTTAAAGGTAACTACACAATGAATGTGTTCATTATCAGCTACATTTAGCATTATACTGTGTTAAGTTATCACAAATTTAAAAAAAGGTAAATGAATACAATATTCGTTGATTTTGAAATTTGAACTAGGTCTATCAACCTTAAATTTAGGTTTACTTGGAAAAAATATTGGAAGCTTTTGACTGTAGCAGACTACACCACTGAATGCTATGGAGATTGATCACATGAAAATACAGTCTTCGCTTTCAAATTTTACCAGCAAATCCGCATTCCTTCATTTGTGTTTTAGTTTGATGTCAGTCATTTCTTCTAAATTCGTCTTGTTGGTATTGGCTACATTTGCGATATTGATGTCTTGCAGAATTTATCGTCTTTTCCGACCATGAAGTTCCTGCTTTCCATATTCCCAATATTCTTCGTCTGCTTTGCAATAATTTCTTTTTGGTCTTCCAGAATCATTAGTTAATTCAAGACGCTTCTGAACTTTAATTGCATCAACGGTGGAGTCGTTGTGATGTCATTTGTCTTGAGATGGTACACTGCTTGTAGATTGGCCATTGAATTTTCTAAGAGGTTCAACATGAGAAATAAAGTATGGCACATGGTACACTAAACAGTGCATGTAAGGGGTTACATTTGTACAAGACTACTTATTGCTCCGTTAAACCCAGTTTCAATGAATGACTTGTATCTGTACGATGGTTCTCCTCTTATCTTCATTAGAAGACGCAAGTATTATTTCCAAAAGATGTTCCACAGTTTTGCAGTATTATCATGTGTGTCATTGTATACCAGGAACATTACTTTATCCGGCCATTCACTCTTTTCATCTCATTCCCAATCAAGGATGCCCAGTCTAAGTAAACCAGGTTTCACCACAATCCTGTATACTTTTAACGAAGGAATCCAAATACCACCTATAGTTATTTTTTGCTCTGTTGTCTTGATCAATTACATCGTCAATTAAATTCCTTATCAGAACATAAAATATTCTCACGAAGATATGAAGTTCGTCTGGAATTGTATTGGTAGCAAAGGTAGATGCTTAACTCCGTAAACTGGTTTTCAGTGTGTCGTTATGTTAAATGTATTTTATTTCTTTCATGTTTTTGACATTTTCAGATAAATGATAAAACTTACAGGGTTTAGGCATGTCCCATCTTTCTATTTTGTGTACCTTACGCAAAGGACATGCGTATTTGCCAGTGGACGAACCAAGACCTTAGCAAATTTGCATACTTGTCATATCGCTGCGAACACAAATGTCCAGATCGCATAATTTGTAGTCAACCGTTTATATTTCCATAAGCATTAAGGTCATTTTTTTAGATTACACTGGGGAAAGGCTTGCAGAAAGATTTTCATAATTTTCGAACGATTTTCCTATAAATAAGGGTAATAACAAAATTACCGAAATCAGAACAATCTTACAAAGGGAAAGTCAAAACTCATAATTAATAAACAGACAAAATCAGTCAACAACCGGAAAACTGTGAAAACCGTAATGACCCTGACTTGGTACAGACATTTCTAAAGAAATGGTGGGTTGAATCAGATTTTAAAGCGCCAAACCTCCCGCTCTCATTACGGTTCAAAGGTTCCGGCTGTCACTATAACAGTATTTAAATACAGGAACAAAATAGGTAAAATAGCTGTCAAAGCAGTACCATATTTGGTGACGTAAATGTCAAAAATATTTTTACGTCACACTATGCCAAGCCCCTTTTTCCGTCGACAAAATTATAAACGAAATTACAATAAAGTTTGATATGCGTGTGATTTTGGTACCATCTCCCGAAATATTTACTTGTAGTTTTTCTTCGTTCTGTGTTTTATGATGTTGGTCAATTCGAACTTCAACCAGGAATGTCCACCAAACTAGCATTTGTAGATGGCCCTGCATGCCGTTCTGCAACACTGTCCATAGACATGACGGGATGTGACTGCATCAATGATTATGTATATTTGTAACTATTGTGTCAGTTGCTTTCAACCCAGACTGTTTCAAATTGTCAAGGACTTGTGTGCTGTCATACTGGCAAACGATTATGCCAAAGTGATGAAGACAGTCTTAGCTTTTTATTGGCTGGGGCTGTGTTTAAGTTTTTATCATCTTTTGTCCTATGTTCTCTAAAAGGTAAAATTACAGAGAATATAAAAACAACCATCTACTGAAACATAAACAAATGATGTTCCAATCATCTTACATAGATAAAACGCTATTGGAATAGGTTACATATATGGAGTTTGGCACAAATTTGAAACTTTATACTGGCATAATATGCTAACCATAATAAAGTTAAAATTTAAAATTGTATTTTGAACGTCCTTCAAGCTGCTTCTTAACATTAATATATACGATGTTTTTACAATGCAACCAGTCGATTTTGATGGCTTACGGTTCAAGAATTATCTGGTTTGCCATTACACAAATATTTGTAACTGATCCATTCAATTTTATTGTTGTTCTCATCTTCATGTGACATATCTGACATGTGTGCCTAATCATGTATGCCAACCTATGTTCAGTCGCCTTTTAACCTCCCCCACTTTGATAATTTACATCATGTATGCTATAACCAGATGTTCCCTTCTTACTCCCTGTGCAATCAATACACACTTTTCCATTCTTTATTTCCAATGTTTTCTGATAGAATTTGCTCCCAATGTCGTCCATAAAGCATGCTGTTTCAAATTGTGCAGCACTTGTGCCGTAATACTGGCAGAAAGTTTTCAGCTGACCCCGGACTTTGTTCATTTCTTTTTGATTATTTTTGTCTCCCTCCGAATCTCAAATACGGAGCTTTAGCCACATCTCTAGCTAACCATTATATGCTCTGGGAAAAAAGAATAAATTGTATAACATGTTAAAAAATACCCAAACAAGCAATTTAAATCATCAGAAAATGAAAGAACGTGGGAGACCGGTGCACCAGTTCGGGATTCAGGTTATTCAGTATTCATGCTCCTTCTTGTTTTCATTTGCTAGTACAAAAACAGAAAGATATTACATGTTGTTATATACAAGTGCAAAATGTATATCAGTCGAGTTGAAACAATTTGAGAAAAGTTGATCTTTTCACTTGATCACATGACTTCCGGTTTCAATGTCCCTCAGTTTATCGCCAAACTACCGACTGCACAGAAGGTGGCGGTTTAACGAGGAAGCACTGTAAAGAAAAAAAATTGATATCTCAGAACTTTAACTACAATGTAACTGTAATGACAAAAGTATGGACTATTACTACGAATTATAACAATTCAAATTATTATAACAGTAGCTTAGTAGTAACGTTCTTGTTGTGAATAACAGATCTCATTTCAGGACATCCAGTCTCCATGTCGTTTATATTCACCCAACGTTCACATAAAGCTCCATTGGAGTGTGTCGTTAGTTTCCTTATCTGCTCATAACCATAATCTAAAACAATCTTATTAAAAATAGCAGTCACATATCTTAAGTGATTTTTATCATTCATTATTTTTAATTCAACTTCTACCAACTGCAGTACCAACTCTTGTCAACACATTGACCACTGTCAGAAAGCGAAAAACACGGAATGGTACGGCAGCATTGGAGGCAAAAAGAACAAAAGGCACAGGTATACATCATAAAACATTACCAAAAGGGCTCAAGATTGGGAAGGATGTCGATACATTATCTATTCAGCTAACTGTACTCCCTGTATATATATATATATACAGGGAGAACTGATGGTCACGTGACAATTTTTCAAATCAGATTACAGACGCTGATTAAGCTTGTCGGTCAAGCGAAATATCCGTCGATTTAATTATAATTATAGTCTTTTTTGTAGACTTGTAGTTATTTTTGTTACATTTTAACATCTTTTTTTGATATCGTTGTGCTAACATTTTAGACGTTTATATATATATATATATATACGTCTGAAAATTAAACCAAACAGTGTTAGAATTAGATTTTAGAGCTGTCAAATTTTTGTTCTTCCCTCGACGGGATTTGAACCCACACCATTGATACACTGCAGCACCATTCGCTTAGCCTTACGTCCAGCGCCCTAGACCACTCGACCACATCCACTCCCTAATATATATATATATATGTATTAATTGTTTCATTTTCTTAAACGCTCCTTTCCTTACAATTCCATTACACAGAGATAACAATCATGTAAGTTGAGATAAACATGCATTTGACTGTAGATGTAGCTAAAGAAATGCATGTACAATGTACATTTAGAATCTTATTTGACAATGAAGTAGTAAAATCTGTCCAAAAATATATGGTAATCAGGTATCATATTAATATTACCAATGTCCGATATCGCACACGTTTTGTCGGTGAAAAATATGTAGTATTTGTATATTTCTTTTTATTCATGTCCATAAACAAATTCACACACAATGTTTGGTCTGCTGTTCATCCGAATGTTATAAAACAAATCGTAGACACTTTCTATAGCTGTCTTAAATCCAGTGTACCGACTATCTGCTTCGGGAAAACTGTAGCTAACAAGTTTAACTTGGCAGGGTTTGCTGCAGGTCGGTGATTTACACCGGTTTTCTCCACCAATAAAGCTGATCGCTACAATGTCACTTAAATATTGTTGAAACTGACGTTTTAAACACCAATAGCCCTGACGCAGTTGTACTCCATATGCTGTAATTTTCTGTATGAATTTATGTCGCATTAATATTCTTTTTTAAAGGTATACCTCTCTGAAATAGGCTTAATTTCCTGAAGATGTTCACTTCTTTCCATGATTTTTATGCAGACCCATTATGGTATCACAGCGCATCCGTTATCACACCTATCTGATTTCTTACTGTGGAATCAGACATGTAACTAGTGAACCAGTTATAACCATCTCCTCAAGAAACTTTATTATATAATTTATTTTTTGCTGGGAATTTTGATTCTTTTCCTCTTTGCCATTTTCCTAAGTTGAATAAAAGATGCATTTTTTTTTCTTTATGACCATTATTGTTACATGTAAAGTAAATCGCTTGTTTTCCATGCTATCGAGTGTTGACACTATCTTCTCTACAATTACAATAGTACCAGTCAGAACCCCGGGGTATAGAAATGGGACCGAGAGCTTCTTCGGCTTGAAGGGGTGTTCGTCAGTTGTGTGGGATATATAAATTCACAACCAACCCGTCCTTCGGATGAGACGTAAATAAAACCGTGGTCCCGTGTTGAGAGATTGCCACCCTCTTCGCACGTTAAAGAACCCAGTGTAACAACTCATGAGCATTATGCTCATGATGAGTGGTCCATAGGAGACCTGTTGCACTGGCTATATTATCCGTCCCTACCGATCACCTTTCCTTGTTTCGAGTCCCGTGGCGTTTAAGTTTTCAAATGTGTCCTGAATATAGCTGAAAAATTGCCCGCTGAACGTTAAACACCAATCAATCAATCAAGTACCAGTCAAGGCCATGTATAGAAATTATGCTTTACTGGCAGTCAGAAGGTCGAAGTTGCCAAATGTATTCCATCACCATGAAATTAATCTTATTTCACAGATCCGTTTCGGTCATATATAATGATGGTTGTGGTCATGAAATTGTAGGTTTAAAGTCTCGCACAATTTTGCCAACATCATATTAATGTCGTCAACATTTAAGCCTTATCAAGGTGGGATACCAGACAACATTATGACAGTATCAGGTTGATAAATTACTCGCAGTGACATAGTAAACTTTCATATATTTCACAGATGACATTTACCTGTGACCATTCTAGATATCGTTCCCACCAATGTGTACAAACACAATACTGGTTTCGGTCTTTTCTGTCAATAATATCAATAAATCTGCCAATAGTGGCTCCTCTGTTTGTGCAGACATCAATAATTATAAGACCCTTTATTCTGATGCTTTTCAGAATTGAACTGAGTAAAAGACATGTTTGTATTGACAGGATTTTACTTTTGGTATGTCTTTGATGATCCATCAGATTCACTTGTATCCTTTAGTTTGGGGAGACTTGGCCTTAGAATTCTTATTTTTGTGAATAGATAATGGATCACTGTCCGTTTGAACAGATGTTTTCTTAGCTTTAATAGCAGTTGTTCCAGTGCTTCTACTTACAGTTTCGGGGTAAACTGCCTTAATAAAATTTTCGTGAATACCTAATAATTTTGCGTCCAGCGCTGTTCTTTCTGCTAAAGTTCTTTAACAGATAGCGGTAAAGGCAACACAGGTCGTTGTCTCAGACGACAGTAAAGCTAACAAAGGACGTCGTACTTCTGATGATGGCAAAGCCAACATCGGATGTGGTGTCTCTGATGAGGGCAAAGCCAGAATAGGATCAGTAGTCTCGGTTGACGGCAGAGCAAGCCGTTGTCTCTGCATCTGATGCAGTTGGAGATACACCATCTGATACTGCAAGTCCCATTTGAAGTTTTTCCTGATTTGATACACGTTGACATACAGCAAGAGATGACACTCTTGTGACCAGTTACAGCCATAATTGGTGAATTTGAGAAATGTTGCCTTGACAGTATTGTTGGTATAGTTTTGTGAAAGTCCACATTTTTTTTTATAGCTTTGTCATAGGCTGCCAGGGCATCACGTCCAACGGGTTTATTGCAGAACCATTCATTATCCTGCTCACAATATGTGTCACGAGGATACTGCCATAGTCTGTCACATTTTGTATTGCGTTTTGAGACATATTTTTCATATGAAGCAACTGGGCAATATATTGAACCACGCTCTTCAGGCATAAATCCAGTAAAATTCTCCTTATCAGTTCTGTGGTTTTTAGTAAGTGCATCCTCATTTTTCATAATATATTGTATGCCTGTGTCTGCATCCGTTTTCACAACAAATGATGATTTTGTCATTTTTCCATATTTTCTGCAAAAATAAAATTGAACTTTATTCATTAAACCAGCTGGAGAATTTGTGTTGAAATGAACAGGGGTTCGTTGTTGAACTTGTGATTAAGCTAATCATATGATTAGCCATAATTACATGATTCATTCCTAATCACATAATTAGCTAATTCAATAATTAAATATGATTAGTTAATACATTGATTAAAAAGAGTTCAGCAACAAAATTTAATCTTTGCATTAGCTAAGTATGTGATTAGGAATGAATCATGTAATTATGGCTAATCATATGATTAGCTTAATCAAAAGTTCAACAACGGACCCCTGATGTATAGAGCTTTTTCCTGTCTTTCTCCATAATTTCAGGGTAGTGCTGAACTGTACCTAGTCCTGAAATATAAAATATATACAAAATAGCAAATCTCAATATAAACATGATAGAAGTGACATTGCTGGCATATCCTTCACACCTCCATTGGTGTATTGAAGTGAGACATTTACGATCCAATCATAATTTGAAAGCTGAAAAGGTTGAACATGCCAACGGAACGTTCATACATACCTTTATGCAGGAAGTAACAACACTCCCCATACCTGTGAATCGTCACATCATATGCGGTCATAGTCACAAGATTGGAAATCCAAATATTTTAAATGTCTTTGAGATCAAGGACACCAAAAAACTCTTTAAATCAAATATTGCCATATTTCACATGTCGATGTCCACGGGGGAGGAGATGGGGAAGGGTTACTTCCAATATAAAGGTATACACAGACGTCCCGCTGCATGCAACGGGTTAAATATTTCCGCCTTCAAATATATGATTTCGTCGTAAATTTCCAGGCTTCAATGGGTGGTGATTTTTAAGCTATGATATATCAAAAGATCATATTCTTCGTGAAAACATAATTCGAATTTGAAATTTAATAGAAAAAATATGTATACAATTTAGATCGTATACGCTAAATCAATGTTTATTTTTTACAAATTCCACATTGATTTGTGTCTTCTGATTATCTCTTTATCCATTGTGACTATCTATCTTCAAACTTTTCTTGCTAGTCATCAAGTGGAGCACCCAGATTGTGCGTATTCGGGGAACTCAAGTTATTTTTTTCAAAAAACGAAGAAAGGCAATTGAATTCCGAGCGACCTAAGTGCACCCATTGTAGTGTACATATCGTTTGTCATCACCAATAACATGGTTCTGAGCCACCCTTTATAGAGGCATAAGGAATCTGATAGAGCGTCATTTATTGGTCATTTGATTCCCTTTATCCTCAAGGGTCCGTCGTGGTCAGGATCGTATGGTTTTCGGATTTAAATCTACTTGTGCAATCTGTGTCTATCACCTCCAACGTTGTGAGTTCGAACACAGCTCATACGAGGTTGGTGGTTTTCTCCGGCTACTCCGGTTTCCTCCAATAAAAATGATCGCCACGATATAAATGAAATATTGTTGAAAGTGGCGTTAAACACCATAAGCCTAACCCTTCTTCCTCACGTGTACAGAAGCAATACTTCTTGAATCCTTTTGATGATAATGTCAGACAACATGTGTCAATACAATGACTGGCCGATTAACTTTTTCCTAAGATTTAATAAATAAATATATAATTCAGTTTCTGTAGTGAATAAAAAAAATACTGGTTTTATGATTGATTAGCGGGCGAGTGTAGGGGAAATAAAGATTTTTCAGACTTGTGACATTTGGTCTATTGCCAATAATACATGTCAGATATTTATGCGATGGTAAGGAGTTACTTGGGGTAATGTATATATATTGGATACAGTGGAGCTCATGAGTAGTTTGAAAAACCACCCGCATTCAATTATCCACTCAATATGAAAACTATACCAATTAATATATGAAAGTACGAAAACTATACACATTCATATATTATTCAGTGTTATGGTAATGGTGTTTAACGCCACTTTCAACAATATGTCAGTTATATGGTGGGTGTCTGTTTTATTGGTGGAGAAAACTTAAGTACCCGGAGAAAACCAGCAACCTTCCGAAAGTCACTGATAAACTTTATCACATAATGTTGTATCGAGTACACCTCGTCTGAGCTATGTTATTCAGTTATTACACTATAATACAAAATAATTTCACATTGATGAATTTGCATCTTAGCATATTACATATCCTTCACACCTCCATTGGTGTATTGAAGTGGGACATTTACGATCCAATCATAATTTGAAAGCTGAAAAGGTTGAACATGCAAACGGAACGTTTATACATACCGTTATGCAGGAAGTAACAACACTCCCCATACCCGTGAATCGTCACATCATATGCGGTAATAGTCAAAAGATTGGAAATCCAAATATTTTAAATGTCTTTGAGAGCAAGGACACCAAAAAATTCTTTAAATCAAATATAAGATATTGCCATATTTCACATGTCGATGTCCACGGGGGAGGAGATGGGGAAGGGTTACTTCCTATATAAAGGTATACACATGTACAGACGTCCCGCTGCATGTAACGGGTTAAATATTTCCGCCTTCAAATATATGATTTCGTCGTAAATTTCCAGGCTTCAATGGGTGGTGATTTTTAAGCTATGATATATCAAAAGATCATATTCTTCGTGAAAACATAATTCGAATTTGAAATTTAATAGAAAAAATACGTATACAATTTAGATCGTATACGCTAAATCAATGTTTATTTTTTACAAATTCCACATTGATTTGTGTCTTCTGATTATCTCTTTATCCATTGTGACTATCTTCAAACTTTTCTTGCTAGTCATTAAGTGGAGCACCCAGATTGTGCGTATTCGGGGAACTCGAGTTATTTTTTTCAAAAAACGAAGAAAGGCAATTGAATTCCGAGCGACCTAAGTGCACCCATTGTAGTGTACATATCGTTTGTCATCACCAATAACATGGTTTTGAGCCACCCTTTATAGAGGCATAAGGAATCTGATAGAGCGTCATTTATTGGTCATTTGATTCCCTTTATCCTCAAGGGTCCGTCGTGGTCAGGATAGTATAGTTTTCGGATTTAAATCTACTTATGCAATCTGTGTCTATCACCTCCAACGTTGTGAGTTCGAACACAGCTCATACGAGGTTGGTTGTTTTCTCCGGCTACTCCGGTTTCCTCCAATAAAAATGATCGCCACGATATAAATGAAATATTGTTGAAAGTGGCGTTAAACACCATAAGCCTAACCCTTCTTCCTCACGTGTACAGAAGCAATACTTCTTGAATCCTTTTGATGATAATGTCAGACAACATGTGTCAATACAATGACTGTCCGATTAACTTTTTCCTAAGATTTAATAAATAAATATATAATTCAGTTTCTGTAGTGAATAAACAATTACTGGTTTTATGATTGATTAGCGGGCCAGTGTGGGAGAAATAAAGGTTTATCAGACTCGTGACATTGGTCTATTGGCATATGTCTGGGGATGACAATACCGGTTTCTCTTGTCTTTCAATGCAACTCGATGTGGTTTTATCAATATTAACTATAAGATTATCCTCCCTCAGGCATGGACAACCTTAGCCGAGCTTGGCTATCATGTTCAGGCCATATGGTTTTCTTCCTCCCAAAGATTTTTAATTGTTTGGCCTTTCAAATATGTTGGCTTTTAGCACATTTAATTGGATATCTACGATTTTGTCATGGTGGCGACTGTAAATCTTTCCAATTGAAGACTTCCACTTGACCACTAGGAACCCTTGCTTCAGTAGCTTCTTTGTTAGCAGCAACCCTCTATCAAAGAAATCATAGAAGGAACCACAAGCTCTGGAATATAGGATCACATGAGAGATATATACTCCATATGCTGGTGCTGTTGGAATGTTGCTACAAATAAATGGAAAGACCGTCATTCATATTTGCGATAATGTATTGTCTTTTTGAGAGAATGTAAATTTTTGTGGGGATTTGTTTGTTTCCACTCCTGTTCGTTTAATGGGACTGTCTTTGTATGTAAGTATTCATCTACTGCATGACCTATTTTGTGTGGTGTTCTTGTAAATACACATTAATAATGTTTCTGGGGGTTTATTATTGTTTGAAATGGCTTTCCATAATTACATGTAACTTAAAACTGCATTTATAATTCGTGTTTCAGAGTTGATGGTTGGAAGTTTGTCCCATTCCCCTTTCCTAATCAAACCGCATCGGTGGCATAATGGTTAGCGTGTTCACCTGCAGTGTGGTAGATCGTGGGTTCGAGCCCCGTTCAGGCCAACGCCAAGACTATAAGATCAGTATTTGTTGTTTCTCTGCCAAGCATGCAGCATTAAGGAGAAAGAGCAAAGACTGGTCGGCACGGAATCAGAATAATGTGTCCGAGCGGAGCAACATGTCTACTTCAGACTGTTGTTTGAGTGAGCTAGCTCTATAAAAATCCAACTCAGAGCGTTGGCCTAGAACAAAGCGGACTTCATCATCATCTCGTTGAAAATTAACTTGTTCTCGCAATGATATAGGCTATTATGTGATAATGTTTGTCAGTGCGTTGGGGCAGGTCGGTGGTTTTCTACGGATACTCCAGTTTCCTCCACCAATAAATCCATCCACCAGTTTATAACTGAAATATTATTGAATAAGGGTAATAACAAAATTACCGAACTCCGAACAATCTTCCATAGGGAAAGTCAAAACTCATAAGTATATAAACAGACAAAACCGGCAAACTGGGAAAACCGTAATGACCCTGACTTGGTACAGACATTTCCAAAGAAATGGTGGGTTGAATCAGATTTTACGGCGCCAATCCTCCCGCTTTTATTACGGTTCAAAAGTTCAGGCTGAATGTGGCGTTAAATACCATATTCCTAGCTAACCCTAACCCCCTATGACTGACATGTATATACAGAACGATAGCAAATGTACTATAGTATTCAGGAACAATTACCTTGTTATTTGCCTTATTTGAATTTCGCGTGTAGCGATTTCCATGCGGACATCCCGCTCATTGCCACTAATTTTTTACCATTTACTTTATTGGAATTAATATTGATATGATGTCTAGTGTGCCTATGGTTTTAAAACATGGATTTCGTGCTGGACATGGTGGCATGATATAATATAAAGATAAATGAATATGCATATTGTAAAAAGTGGCCTTGCTATCCACCTAACAAATTAGTTTTCTAGGACCACAAGAATAGTGTATATGAATTGGCGTTGAGGTTTAACTGAGGATTGCCTTTTGTACCATTTGATATACAATATGTAGGACATTTAAATATTAAAAAACTACTAATTAACTGATCAAAAAGGTGATGAACAATTGCTATAGATGTCCTTTAATATATAAATGTCCTATGTCACATGTTACAATGAAGCACATGTCTGTTTTTTTTGTTTTAAAGGTTTGGTTTTTACACTAAATGGTATCGTTTAATTAATTTCATAAAGCCAGACAATTATTTATATTTATATCCCCCACAAACACACATGAAATTAATTGTTGATTCTTATTGAGTACTCTATCAGCCCTCCATTGACATATAAATGACCCGTAGGCACTATTGGGACACTTTTAATATTTTCCCTCGTAGTTTCTCTCCTCAATTTCACGTAAATATTGTTGGCGCACTTTTAATATTTTCCCTCGTAAATATTGTTGGCGCACTTTTAATATTTTCCCTCGTAAATATTGTTAGCGCACTTCTAATATTTTCCCTGGTTGTTTCTCTCCTCAATTTCCCATAAATATTGTTAGCGCACTTTTAATATTTTCCCTGGTGGCTTCTTTCCTCAATTTCCTGTATATATTGTTGGCGCACTTTTAATATTTTCCCTGATGATTTCTCTCCTCAATTTTACCTCGCAGATCTTTGCTAGTGGCATTCTTCACATTAATAAAGTCTTGTTTTTGCTGTATTTTCTAGTCAGTATTCCGTGCACTACCAGCACTGACCATGGCCCTACATTTGTGCTCTCCATGTTAATGTTATCATCCATTTTTGTGATGATATGTGATCTTTTTGAGTGAAAGCGAATCGGTGTAGGTAGTTTTATTACTTGTAATGTCCGTTAAGATTTCCGCATAAAAACTATGTTCGTTTCGTCTTTACCTCCTTTTGTTTGTAGGAGGGGGTGCATGTCTTATTTACGTTATTTGTATTTCTTTGCGCATAGTAGTGTCCAACACATATTTGGTTGTGCTTTTGATTTGTCGTTTTTCGTCTTGAGCCCACTGTGTTGCCAATTTCTCTGGATTGGATTGTGCTTTCTCTAACCTTTATTGTATGACCTTTCTACAATTTCCCATCAAATGTCACTATATATCGTGGTGAATATGCATGAAATAGTTGCCACGTGATTGATTGTCCTCTCACATATAATTGACACGTGTTATTAAGACACTATTTAAGCTGGTAGTTGGTAGGTGTTCGCTAAATCAAGAGTCAAACGCTTGCCAATTGGAATTCATTGTTTCATTCCATGAAATATGCGAAAATGTAGATAGTATTACCACATTCTGAGGAATTCAGTTTTGAAGGAGTATTAGTGGATACATATTTCACATTCAGACTTACAACAACAGGCACTTGTGGGTTCTCAAGAAAAACTTCAAAATTTTACTTAGCGATGTTTGAACCATCGATGAAGATACAGAAAGCAGCCGAAGAAATTCAGGATTCATAGCTCTGGACCAAAATGAACAAGTGCAAATCCTATAAAACAGTTGCTCATCGTGTCTAGAGCTGCTGTGTTCATACTAGACTTTAATAATAGATCTCAGCTTTACAATGTGAAACTTGCTGTGTATTTATATTTAAAATGATTTAACGTTTCGAAACTGAATCTGGATTGATGAACAAAGAGAAAGTTGAGTGAAATGTTAAAATGTCTGTAATTAGTGGAGATCTAATTTCGAAGGTATTGACTTATTTATAAATTTGATCAATATGCTTTAAATGTTCAAATTCATATTTTATGTTTATTGATTTAAAATTGGTTTTATAATTTAATTAATTTTACTGTTATTGTTTATTCTCAAATCTAAATGTCACACAAATTAGCCACGTGCTCCACCACAGGTACCAGACCATAAGGAAGAAATAATGTCAATGACCAGGTCGGAATTGTGGTGTTTAACGCCACATTCAACTATATTTCACTTATATCTTGCCGATCTATTTGATTGAATCCGTATATCGAAGAACAGACAACACAATGGCCAAAATAAAAATTACAAAAGAACAAACAACGATCTACAAAACTAAAGATCGAGTAACACGAACCCCACTAAAAACCGGGAGGGGAACTCATGTGCTCCGAAAGGGTAAGCAGTTCCTGCTCCATTAGTGGCACCCGTCGTGTTAATCTAGTTACAAACTCGGTGACAAGTCATGAATGAGGAAAGGTGTTTACGACAAGTGGAACATATCCGTGGTAATTTGTGACACAGATATTCCATAACGGTCAATAAATGATTGATTTGATTTTGATCTTTGGTGCTTTAACGCTACTTTCAGCAATATTTCAGCTATATCATGGCGACCAGTTTTAGTGGTGGAAGAAGCCGAAGTACCCGGAGAGAACCGCCGACCATGGGCAACCAACTGGTAAACTTTATCACTTGCTGCTGCGAGCCGAGTGCACCCTTTTTTGTAATTTACAAAGCCGGGCGCGAACCCAGGCCGTATTGGTGATAGGCTTGTATGAGATGTTTGGTAATCCAACTACCTAACTCATTGAGCCACCCGGGCCCTCTCAATAAATGATGTTCTGGCATCTATAAAGGGTGGCTATAATTATGTTGATGATGTCAAACGATATATACCCTGCAATGGGTGCACTTTGGTTGCTCGGAATTCGATTTTTATTCTGGGTGCTCCACTTAATGACTAGCAAGAAAAGTTTGAAGATAGATAATTACAAATAAATAATCAGAAGACATGTTGAGACAGTGTCAAGACAAGGAATGCAAGTCAAATCGCCCCACTGCAATATCGCCCCCACACTTATCAAAATCGCCCCCACATTAATCAAATCGGTTTTTTTAAATCTTTTTTATATTATTGTTTGTAAATCAGTTTGATAATTGCAATGTATAATATCTTTAATATTTGTTGTATCATTGTTGAGTTTTAATTGAAATATTCTAATTTGCATCCCATTAAAGGTTAGGTTATAAAATTTCGCCAACCAGTAACCGAGTTCTTCTTCATTTCTAGTTTTACGTGATTTTCACTAAAACAAACATTAATTTCACCCCAAAATACCCTTTTCTGCAAATTATATTTATGTTTATTTTTAGTATGTTGTTAATACAAGTCCATATTCTAATTTTCCCCCCATTAAAGATTAGATTATATAATTTCGCCAACCAGTAACCGAGTTCGTCTTCATTTCCAGTTTTACATGATTTTCACTAAAATAAAACCCACACATTTCACCCCAAAATACCCTTTTCTGCAAATTATATTTATGTTTATTTTTAGTATGTTGTTAATACAAGTCCATATTCTAATTTGCACCCCATTAAAGGTTAGATTATAAAATTTCGCCATCCAGTAACCGAGTTCTTCTTCATTTCCAGTTTTACGTGATTTTCACTTAAAAAAACCTACAAATTTCACCCTAAAATACCATTTTCCGCAAATTATACTTATATATATTTTTAGTATGTTTTTAATACAAGTCCATATTCTAATTTGCACCCTATTAAAGATTAGATTATGAAATTTCTCGAACCAGTAACCGAGTTCTTCTTCATTTCCAGTTTTTACGTGATTATCACTAAGAAAAAAAACACACATTTCACCCCAAAATACCATTTCCCGCAAATCATACTTATGTATATTTTTAGTATGTTGTTGATACAAGTCAATATTCTTATTTGCACTCAAAAAACCTTGTGTTACAATTAGTTGCAGGTTGAACAATTTTTTGGGCTAAACTAACTAGACTATCACAGGCCCGTCGTGGTCAGGATCTAATCACCACCAACGTTGTGAGTTCGAACACCGCTCAGAATAGGTGTACTCGATACAACATTATGTGATAAAGTTTGTCAGTGACTTGCGACAGGTTGGTGGTTTTCACCGGCTACTCCGGTTTCCTCTTCCAATAAAAATGACCGCCACGATATAGCTGAAATATTGTTGAAAGTGGCGTTAAACACCATAAGCCTAACCCTTCTTCCTCACGTGTACAGAAGCAATCTTCTTGAATCCTACTGATGATAATGTCAGACAACATGTGTCAATACAATCACCGACTATTAACATTTTCCCAAGATTTAATAAATATATATCAAATTCAGTTTATGTAGGGAATAAACAATTACTGGTTTTATGAACCACAAACACGTCGTGCGCATTAAATTGGATATCTACGTTTTTTTATTTTTTTTTAATTCTTTGTTTCTTTGTTTGTTGCTTGAAGTTGAAATGTTACTACGATAAAGTACAGTCTATGTTAATAAGAGTTTGAAATTACCAAAGGGGTATTCAGAATCAGTAAATCAAAGGACAGACAACACACAACACAATGGCCTACACGAGCAACACGGGCCCCACTAAAACCGAGGGTTCTCCGGAGAAGTAAGCAGTTCCTGCTCAACTAGTGACACCCCTCATGTTACTCTAGTTATAAACCTTGTGATAAGTCATGAATGAGGAAAGGGCCGGATATTGTTTACGACGAGCGAAACAATTGCATGTTCATTTGTGACACAGGTATTCTATAACGCTTAACCAAGTCATGGTGGCGACTGTAAATCTTTCCAAGTGATGACTTCCACTTGACCACTAGGAACCCTTGCTTCAGTAGCTTCTTTGTTAGCAGCAACCCTCTATCAAAGAAATCATAGAAGGAACCACAAGCTCTGGAATATAGGATCACATGAGAGATATATACTCCATATGCAGGTGCTGTTGGAATATATATATATATGAGGTTTAACTGAGGATTGCCTTTTGCACCATTTGACATACAACATGTAGGACATTTAAATATTAAACATCTACTCATTAACTGATCATAAAGGCGATGAACAATTGCTATTGATGTCCTTTAATATGCACATGTCCTATGTCACATGCTACAATGAAGCACATGTCTGTTATTTTGTTTTGATGGTTTGGCCTTTACACTAAATGGTATCGTTTAATTAATTCGATAAAGCCAAACAATCATTTATTGCTTAACCCCCACACACACGCATGAAATTAATCAATAAATTTCTTGTTGATTCTTATTGGGTACTCTATCAGCCCTCCATTGACATATAAATGACCCGTAGACACTATTGGGACACTTTTAATATTTTCCCTCGTAGTTTCTCTCCTCAATTTCACGTAAATATTGTTGGCGCAATTTTAATTTTTCCCTCGTAAATATTGTTGGCGCACTTTTAATATTTTCCCTCGTAAATATTGTTAGCGCACTTTTAATATTTTCCCTGGTGGCTTCTTTCCTCAATTTCCTGTATATATTGTTGGCGCACTTTTAATATTTTCCCTGATGCTTTCTCTCCTCAATTTTACCTCGCAGTTCTTTGCTAGTGGCATTCATCACATTAACTAAGTGTTGTTTTGCTGTATGTTCTAGTCAGTATTCCGTTCACTACCAGTACTGACCATGGCCCTACATTTGTGCTCTCCATGTTAATGTTATCATCCATTTTTGTGATGATATGTGATCTTTTTGAGTGAAAACGAATCGGTGTAGGTTGTTTTATTACTTGTGATGTCCGTTACGATTTCCGCATAAAATCTATATTCGTTTCGTCTTTACTTCCAGTTGTTTGTAGGAGGGTGCATGTCTTATTTACGTTATTTGTGTTTGCTTGCGCATAGTGGTGTCCAACACATATTTGGTTGTGCTTTTGATTTGTCGTTTTTCGTCCTGTGCCCCCTGTGTTGCCAATTTCTCTGGATTGGATTGTGCTTTCTCTAACCTTTATTGTATGACCTGTCTACAATTTCCCATCAAAGGTAACTATATATCGTCGTGAAGATGCATGAAATAGTTGCCACGTGATTGATTGTCCTCTCACATATAATTGACACGTGTTATTAAGACACTATTTAAGCTGGTAGTTAGTAGGTGTTCGCTAAATCAAGAGTCAAACGCTTGCCAATTGGAATTCATTGTTTCATTCCATGAAATATACGAAAATGTCGATAGTATTACCACATTCTGAGGAATTCAGTTTTGAAGGAGTATCAGTGGATACATATTTCACATTCAGACTTACAACAACAGGCACTTGTGGGTTCTCAAGAAAAACTTCAAAATTTTACTTAGCGATGTTTGAACCATCGATGAAGATACAGAAAGCAGCCGATGAAATTCAGGAGTCATAGCTCTGGACCAAAATGAACAAGTGCAAATCTTATAACGTAAAAATATTTTTGACATTTACGTCACCGAATATGGTACTGCTTTGACAACTATTTTACCTATTTTGTTCCTGTATTTAAATACTGTTACAGTGACAGCCGGAACCTTTGAACCGTAATGAGAGCGGGAGGTTTGGCGCCTTAAAATCTGATTCAACCCACCATTTCTTTAGAAATGCCTGTACCAAGTCAGGGTCATTACGGTTTTCACAGTTTTCCGGTTGTTGACTGATTTTGTCTGTTTATATAATTATGAGTTTTGACTTTCCCTTTGTAAGATTGTTCGGAGTTCGGTAATTTTGTTATTACCTTTATTTGCTCATCGTGGCTAGTGCTGCTGTGTTCATACATTGTGTTTCATACTAGACTTTAATAATATATCTCAGCTTTACAATGTGAAACTTGCTGTGTATTTATATTTAAAATGATTTAACGTTTCGAAACTGAATCTGGATTGATGAACAAAGAGAAAGTTGAGTGAAATGTTAAAATGTCTGTAATTAGTGGAGATCTAATTTCGAAGGTATTGACTTACGATGGAAACGTGTGTTTTCTATTTATAAATTTGATCAATATGCTTTAAATGTTCAAATTCATATTTTATGTTTATTGATTTAAAATTGGTTTTATAATTTAATTAATTTTACTGTTATTGTTTATTCTGAAATCTAAATGTCACACAAATTAGCCACGTGCTCCACCACAGGTACCAGACCATAAGGAAGAAATAATGTCAATGACCAGGTCAGAATTGTGGTGTTTAACGCCACTTTCAACAATATTTCACTTATATCTTGCCGATCTATTTGATTGAATCCGTATATCGAAGAACAGACAACACAATGGCCAAAATAAAAATTACAAAAGGACAAACAACGATCTACAAAACTAAAGATCGAGTAACAAGAACCCCACTAAAAACCGGTAGGGAAACTCATGTGCTCCGAAAGGGTAAGCAGTTCCTGCTCCATTAGTAGCACCCGTCGTGTTAATCTAGTTACAAACTCGGTGACAAGTCATGAATGAGGAAAGGTGTTTACGACAAGTGGAACATATCCGTGGTCATTTGTGACACAGATATTCCATAACGATCAATAAATGATTGATTTGATTTTCATCTTTGGTGTTTTAACGCCACTTTCAGCAATATTTCAGCTATATCGTGGCGACCAGTTTGAGTGATGGAAGAAGCCGGAGTACCCGGAAAGAGCCACCGACCATGGGCAAGCAACTGGTAAACTTTATCACTTGCTGCTGCGAGCCGAGTGCACCCTTTTTTGTAATTTACAAAGCCGGGCGCGAACCCAGGCCGTATTGGTGATAGGCTTGTATGAGATGTTTGGTAATCCAACTACCTATCTCATTGAGACACCCGGGCCCTCTCAATAAATGATGTTCTGGCATCTATAAAGGGTGGCTATAATTATGTTTATGATGTCAAACGATATATACCCTGCAATGGGTGCACTTTGGTTGCTCGGAATTCGATTTTTTTTCTCGGTACTCCACTTAATGACTAGCAAGAAAAGTTTGAAGATAGATAATTACAAATAAATAATCAGAAGACATGTTGAGACAGTATCAAGACAAGGAATGCAAGTCAAATCGCCCCACTGCAATATCGCCCCCACACTTATCAAAATCGCCCCCACATTAATCAAATCGGTTTTTGTTAATATGTTTTATATTATTGCTTGTAAATCAATTTGATAATTGCAATGTATAATATCTTTAATATTTGTTGTATCATTGTTGAGTTTTAATTGAAATATTCTAATTTGCACCCCATTAAAGGTTAGGTTATAAAATTTCGCCAACCAGTAACCGAGTTCTTCTTCATTTCTAGTTTTACGTGATTTTCACTAAAACAAACATTAATTTCACCCCAAAATACCCTTTTCTGCAAATTATACTTATGTATATTTTTAGTATGTTTTTAATACAAGTCCATATTCTAATTTTCCCCCCATTAAAGATTAGATTATATAATTTCGCCAACCAGTAACCGAGTTCGTCTTCATTTCCAGTTTTACGTGATTTTCACTAAAATAAAACCCACACATTTCACCCCAAAATACCCTTTTCTGCAAATTATATTTATGTTTATTTTTAGTATGTTGTTAATACAAGTCCATATTCTAATTTGCACCCCATTAAAGGTTAGATTATAAAATTTCGCCAACCAGTAACCGAGTTCTTCTTCATTTCCAGTTTTACGTGATTTTCACTTAAAAAAAAACACAAATTTCACCCTAAAATACCATTTTCCGCAAATTATACTTATGTATATTTTTAGTATGTTTTTAATACAAGTCCATATTCTAATTTGCACCCTATTAAAGACTAGATTATGAAATTTCTCGAACCAGTAACCGAGTTCTTCTTCATTTCCAGTTTTACGTGATTATCACTAAGAAAAAAAACACACATTTCACCCCAAAATACCATTTCCCGCAAATCATACTTATGTATATTTTTAGTATGTTGTTGATACAAGTCCATATTCTTATTTGCACTCAAA
Organism: Bathymodiolus brooksi; assembly: GCA_963680875.1. NCBI lineage: Eukaryota > Metazoa > Mollusca > Bivalvia > Mytilida > Modiolidae > Bathymodiolus > Bathymodiolus brooksi. Next base: position 76,511,730 of record OY804589.1, read on the forward strand.
AAACCTTGTGTTACAATTAGTTGCAGGTTGAACAATTTTTTGGGCTAAACTAACTAGACTATCACGGGCCCGTCGTGGTCAGGATCCAATCACCACCAACGTTGTGAGTTCGAACACCGCTCAGAATAGGTGTACTCGATACAACATTATGTGATAAAGTTTGTCAGTGACTTGCGACAGGTTGGTGGTTTTCACCGGCTACTCCGGTTTCCTCCTCCAATAAAAATGACCGCCACGATATAGCTGAAATATTGTTGAAAGTGGCGTTAAACACCATAAGCCTAACCCTTCTTCCTCACGTGTACAGAAGCAATCTTCTTGAATCCTACTGGTGATAATGTCAGACAACATGTGTCAATACAATCACCGACGATTAACATTTTCCCAAAATTTAATAAATATATATCAAATTCAGTTTATGTAGGGAATAAACAATTACTGGTTTTATGAACCACAAACACGTCGTGCGCATTAAATTGTATATCTACGTTTTTTTATTTTTTTTTTATTCTTTGTTTCTTTGTTTGTTGCTTGAAGTTGAAATGTTACTACGATAAAGTACAGTCTATGTTAATAAGAGTTTGAAATTACCAAAGGGGTATTCAGAATCAGTAAATCAAAGGACAGACAACACACAACACAATGGCCTACACGAGCAACACGGGCGCCACTAAAACCGAGGGTGCTCCGGAGAAGTAAGCAGTTCCTGCTCAACTAGTGACACCCCTCATGTTACTCTAGTTATAAACCTTGTGATAAGTCATGAATGAGGAAAGGGCCGGATATTGCTTACGACGAGCGAAACAATTGCATGTTCATTTGTGACACAGGTATTCTATAACGCTTAACCAAGTCATGGTGGCGACTGTAAATCTTTCCAAGTGATGACTTCCACTTGACCACTAGGAACCCTTGCTTCAGTAGCTTCTTTGTTAGCAGCAACCCTCTATCAAAGAAATCATAGAAGGAACCACAAGCTTTGGAATATAGGATCACATGAGAGATATATACTCCATATGCAGGTGCTGTTGGAATATATATATATATGAGGTTTAACTGAGGATTGCTTTTTGCACCATTTGACATACAACATGTAGGACATTTAAATATTAAACAACTACTCATTAACTGATCATAAAGGTGATGAACAATTGCTATCGATTTCCTTTAATATGTAAATGTCCTATGTCACATGCTACAATGAAGCACATGTCTGTTATTTTGTTTTGATGGTTTGGCCTTTACACTAAATGGTATCGTTTAATTAATTCGATAAAGCCAAACAATCATTTATTGCTTAACCCCCACACACACGCATGAAATTAATCAATAAATTTCTTGTTGATTCTTATTGGGTACTCTATCAGCCCTCCATTGACATATAAATGACCCATAGGCACTATTTGGACACTTTTAATATTTTACCTCGTAGTTTCTCTCCTCAATTTCACGTAAATATTGTTGGTGCACTTTTAATATTTTCCCTGATGATTTCTCTCCTCAATTTTACCTCGCAGTTCTTTGCTAGTGGCATTCTTCACATTAATAAAGTCTTATTTTTGCTGTATTTTCTAGTCAGTATTCCGTGCACTACCAGCACTGACCATGGCCCTATATTTGTGCTCTCCATGTTAATGTTATCATCCATTTTTGTGATGATATGTGATCTTTTTGAGTGAAAGCGAATCGGTGTAGGTAGTTTTATTACTTGTAATGTCCGTTAAGATTTCCGCATAAAAACTATGTTCGTTTCGTCTTTACCTCCTTTTGTTTGTAGGAGGGTGCATGTCTTATTTACGTTATTTGTATTTCTTTGCGCATAGTAGTGTCCAACACATATTTGGTTGTGCTTTTGATTTGTCGTTTTTCGTCTTGTGCCCACTGTGTTGCCAATTTCTCTGGATTGGATTGTGCTTTCTCTAACCTTTATTGTATGACCTTTCTACAATTTCCCATCAAATGTCACTATATATCGTGGTGAATATGCATGAAATAGTTACCACGTGATTGATTGTCCTCTCACATATAATTGACACGTGTTATTAAGACACTATTTAAGCTGGTAGTTGGTAGGTGTTCGCTAAATCAAGAGTCAAACTCTTGCCAATTGGAATTCATTGTTTCATTCCATGAAATATACGAAAATGTAGATAGTATTACCACATTCTGAGGAATTCAGTTTTGAAGGAGTATCAGTGGATACATATTTCACATTCAGATTTACAACAACAGGCACTTTTGGGTTCTCAAGAAAAACTTCAAAATTTTACTTAGCGATGTTTGAACCATCGATGAAGATACAGAAAGCAGCCGAAGAAATTCAGGAGTCATAGCTCTGGACCAAAATGAACAAGTGCAAATCCTATAAAACAGTTGCTCATCGTGTCTAGAGCTGCTGTGTTCATACTAGACTTTAATAATAGATCTCAGCTTTACAATGTGAAACTTGCTGTGTATTTATATTTAAAATGATTTAACGTTTCGAAACTGAATCTGGATTGATGAACAAAGAGAAAGTTGAGTGAAATGTTAAAATGTCTGTAATTAGTGGAGATCTAATTTCGAAGGTATTGACTTACGATGGAAACGTGTGTTTTCTATTTATAAATTTGATCAATATGCTTTAAATGTTCAAATTCATATTTTATGTTTATTGATTTAAAATTGGTTTTATAATTTAATTAATTTTACTGTTATTGTTTATTCTCAAATCTAAATGTCACACAAATTAGCCACGTGCTCCACCACAGGTACCAGACCATAAGGAAGAAATAATGTCAATGACCAGGTCGGAATTGTGGTGTTTAACGCCACTTTCAACAATATTTCACTTATATCTTGCCGATCTATTTGATTGAATCCGTATATCGAAGAACAGACAACACAATGACCAAAATAAAAATTACAAAAGGACAAACAACGATCTACAAAACTAAAGATCGAGTAACACGAACCCCACTAAAAACCGGTAGGGAAACTCATGTGCTCCGAAAGGGTAAGCAGTTCCTGCTCCATTAGTGGCATCCGTCGTGTTAATCTAGTTACAAACTCCGTGACAAGTCATGAATAAGGAAAGGTGTTTACGACAAGTGGAACATCTCCATGGTCATTTGTGACACAGATATTCCATAACGGTCAATAAATGATTGATTTGATTTTGATCTTTGGTGTTTTAACGCCACTTTCAGCAATATTTCAGCTATATCATGGCGACCAGTTTGAGTGGTGGAAGAAGCCGGCGTACCCGGAGAGAACCACCGACCATGGACAAGCAACTGGTAAACTTTATCACTTGCTGCTGCGAGTCGAGTGCACCCTTTTTTGTAATTTACAAAGCCGGGCGCGAACCCAGGCCGTATTGGTGATAGGCTTGTATGAGATGTTTGGTAATCCAACTACCTATCTCATTGAGCCACCCGGACCCTCTCAATAAATGATGTTCTGGCATCTATAAAGGGTGGCTATAATTATGTTTATGATGTCAAACGATATATACCCTGCAATGGGTGCACTTTGGTTGCTCGGAATTCGATTTTTTTTCTCGGTACTCCACTTAATGACTAGCAAGAAAAGTTTGAAGATAGATAATTACAAATAAATAATCAGAAGACATGTTGAGACAGTATCAAGACAAGGAATGCAAGTCAAATCGCCCCACTGCAATATCGCCCCCACACTTATCAAAATCGCCCCCACATTAATCAAATCGGTTTTTTTTAATATTTTTTATATTATTGCTTGTAAATCAGTTTGATAATTGCAATGTATAATATCTTTAATATTTGTTGTATCATTGTTGAGTTTTAATTGAAATATTCTAATTTGCACCCCATTAAAGGTTAGATTATAAAATTTCGCCAACCAGTAACCGAGTTCTTCTTCATTTCTAGTTTTACGTGATTTTCACTAAAACAAACATTAATTTCACCCCAAAATACCCTTTTCTGCAAATTATATTTATGTTTATTTTTAGTATGTTGTTAATACAAGTCCATATTCTAATTTGCACCCCATTAAAGGTTAGATTATAAAATTTCGCCATCCAGTAACCGAGTTCTTCTTCATTTCCAGTTTTACGTGATTTTCACTTAAAAAAAAACACAAATTTCACCCTAAAATACCATTTTCCGCAAATTATACTTATATATATTTTTAGTATGTTTTTAATACAAGTCCATATTCTAATTTGCACCCCATTAAAGATTAGATTATGAAATTTCTCGAACCAGTAACCGAGTTCTTCTTCATTTCCAGTTTTACGTGATTATCACTAAGAAAAAAAACACACATTTCACCCCAAAATACCATTTCCCGCAAATCATACTTATGTATATTTTTAGTATGTTGTTGATACAAGTCAATATTCTTATTTGCACTCAAAAAACCTTGTGTTACAATTAGTTGCAGGTTGAACAATTTTTTGGGCTAAACTAACTAGACTATCACAGGCCCGTCGTGGTCAGGATCTAATCACCACCAACGTTGTGAGTTCGAACACCGCTCAGAATAGGAGTACTCGATACAACATTATGTGATAAAGTTTGTCAGTGACTTGCGACAGGTTGGTGGTTTTCACCGGCTACTCCGGTTTCCTCCTCCAATAAAAATGACCGCCACGATATAGCTGAAATATTGTTGAAAGTGGCGTTAAACACCATAAGCCTAACCCTTCTTCCTCACGTGTACAGAAGCAATCTTCTTGAATCCTACTGATGATAATGTCAGACAACATGTGTCAATACAATCACCGACTATTAACATTTTCCCAAGATTTAATAAATATATATCAAATTCAGTTTATGTAGGGAATAAACAATTACTGGTTTTATGAACCACAAACACGTCGTGCGCATTAAATTGGATATCTACGTTTTTTTATTTTTTTTTAATTCTTTGTTTCTTTGTTTGTTGCTTGAAGTTGAAATGTTACTACGATAAAGTACAGTCTATGTTAATAAGAGTTTGAAATTACCAAAGGGGTATTCAGAATCAGTAAATCAAAGGACAGACAACACACAACACAATGGCCTACACGAGCAACACGGGCCCCACTAAAACCGAGGGTTCTCCGGAGAAGTAAGCAGTTCCTGCTCAACTAGTGACACCCCTCATGTTACTCTAGTTATAAACCTTGTGATAAGTCATGAATGAGGAAAGGGCCGGATATTGTTTACGACGAGCGAAACAATTGCATGTTCATTTGTGACACAGGTATTCTATAACGCTTAACCAAGTCATGGTGGCGACTGTAAATCTATCCAAGTGATGACTTCCACTTGACCACTAGGAACCCTTGCTTCAGTAGCTTCTTTGTTAGCAGCAACCCTCTATCAAAGGAATCATAGAAGGAACCACAAGCTCTGGAATATAGGATCACATGAGAGATATATACTCCATATGCAGGTGCTGTTGGAATATATATATATATGAGGTTTAACTGAGGATTGCCTTTTGCACCATTTGACATACAACATGTAGGACATTTAAATATTAAACATCTACTCATTAACTGATCATAAAGGCGATGAACAATTGCTATTGATGTCCTTTAATATGCACATGTCCTATGTCACATGCTACAATGAAGCACATGTCTGTTATTTTGTTTTGATGGTTTGGCCTTTACACTAAATGGTATCGTTTAATTAATTCGATAAAGCCAAACAATCATTTATTGCTTAACCCCCACACACACGCATGAAATTAATCAATAAATTTATTGTTGATTCTTATTGGGTACTCTATCAGCCCTCCATTGACATATAAATGACCCGTAGACACTATTGGGACACTTTTAATATATTCCCTCGTAGTTTCTCTCCTCAATTTCACGTAAATATTGTTGGCGCAATTTTAATTTTTCCCTCGTAAATATTGTTGGCGCACTTTTAATATTTTCCCTCGTAAATATTGTTAGCGTACTTCTAATATTTTCCCTGGTGGTTTCTCTCCTCAATTTCCCGTAGATATTGTTAGCGCACTTTTAATATTTTCCCTGGTGGCTTCTTTCCTCAATTTCCTGTATATATTGTTGGCGCACTTTTAATATTTTCCCTGATGCTTTCTCTCCTCAATTTTACCTCGCAGTTCTTTGCTAGTGGCATTCATCACATTAACTAAGTGTTGTTTTGCTGTATGTTCTAGTCAGTATTCCGTTCACTACCAGTACTGACCATGGCCCTACATTTGTGCTCTCCATGTTAATGTTATCATCCATTTTTGTGATGATATGTGATCTTTTTGAGTGAAAGCGAATCGGTGTAGGTTGTTTTATTACTTGTGATGTCCGTTACGATTTCCGCATAAAATCTATATTCGTTTCGTCTTTACTTCCAGTTGTTTGTAGGAGGGTGCATGTCTTATTTACGTTATTTGTGTTTGCTTGCGCATAGTGGTGTCCAACACATATTTGGTTGTGCTTTTGATTTGTCGTTTTTCGTCCTGTGCCCCCTGTGTTGCCAATTTCTCTGGATTGGATTGTGCTTTCTCTAACCTTTATTGTATGACCTGTCTACAATTTCCCATCAAAGGTAACTATATATCGTCGTGAAGATGCATGAAATAGTTGCCACGTGATTGATTGTCCTCTCACATATAATTGACACGTGTTATTAAGACACTATTTAAGCTGGTTGTTAGTAGGTGTTCGCTAAATCAAGAGTCAAACGCTTGCCAATTGGAATTCATTGTTTCATTCCATGAAATATACGAAAATGTCGATAGTATTACCACATTCTGAGGAATTCAGTTTTGAAGGAGTATCAGTGGATACATATTTCACATTCAGACTTACAACAACAGGCACTTGTGGGTTCTCAAGAAAAACTTCAAAATTTTACTTAGCGATGTTTGAACCATCGATGAAGATACAGAAAGCAGCCGAAGAAATTCAGGAGTCATAGCTCTGGACCAAAATGAACCAGTGCAAATCTTATAAAACAGTTGCTCATCGTGGCTAGTGCTGCTGTGTTCATACATTGTGTTTCATACTAGACTTTAATAATAGATCTCAGCTTTACAATGTGAAACCTGCTGTGTATTTATATTTAAAATGATTTAACGTTTCGAAACTGAATCTGGATTGATGAACAAAGAGAAAGTTGAGTGAAATGTTAAAATGTCTGTAATTAGTGGAGATCTAATTTCGAAGGTATTGACTTACGATGGAAACGTGTGTTTTCTATTTAAAAATTTGATCAATATGCTTTAAATGTTCAAATTCATATTTTATGTTTATTGATTTAAAATTGTTTATGTAATTTAATTAACTTTACTGTTATTGTTTATTCTCAAATCTAAATGTCACACAAATCATGCAAATTAGCCACGTGCTCCACCACAGGTACCAGACCATAAGGAAGAAATAATGTCAATGACCAGGTCGGAATTGTGGTGTTTAACGCCACATTCAACAATATTTCACTTATATCTTGCCGATCTATTTGATTGAATTCGTATATCGAAGAACAGACAACAGAATGGCCAAAATAAAAATTATAAAAGCACAAACAACGATCTACAAAACTAAAGATCGAGTAACACGAACCCCACTAAAAACCGGTAGGGAAACTCATGTGCTCCGAAAGGGTAAGCAGTTCCTGCTCCATTAGTGGCACCCGTCGTGTTAATCTAGTTACAAACTCGGTGACAAGTCATGAATGAGGAAAGGTGTTTACGACAAGTGGAACATATCCGTGGTCATTTGTGACACAGATATTCCATAACGGTCAATAAATGATTGATTTGATTTTGATCTTTGGTGTTTTAACGCCACTTTCAGCAATGTTTCAGCTATATCATGGCGACCAGTTTTAGTGGTGGAAGAAGCCGGCGTACCCGGAAAGAACCACCGAACATGGGCAAGCAACTGGTAAACTGTATCACTTGCTGCTGCCAGTCAAGTGCACCCTTTTTTGTAATTTACAAAGCCGGGCGCGAACCCAGGCCGTATTGGCGATAGGCTTGTATGAGATGTTTGGTAATCCAACTACCTATCTCATTGAGCCACCCGGGCCCTCTCAATAAATGATGTTCTGGCATCTATAAAGGGTGGCTATAATTATGTTTATGATGTCAAACGATATATACCCTGCAATGGGTGCACTTTGGTTGCTCGGAATTCGATTTTTTTTCTCGGTACTCCACTTAATGACTAGCAAGAAAAGTTTGAAGATAGATAATTACAAATAAATAATCAGAAGACATGTTGAGACAGTATCAAGACAAGGAATGCAAGTCAAATCGCCCCACTGCAATATCGCCCCACTGCAATATCGCCCCCACACTTATCAAAATCGCCCCCACATTAATCAAATCGGTTTTTTTTAATATTTTTTATATTATTGCTTGTAAATCAGTTTGATAATTGCAATGTATAATATCTTTAATATTTGTTGTATCATTGTTGAGTTTTAATTGAAATATTCTAATTTGCACCCCATTAAAGGTTAGATTATAAAATTTCGCCAACCAGTAACCGAGTTCTTCTTCATTTCTAGTTTTACGTGATTTTCACTAAAACAAACATTAATTTCACCCCAAAATACCCTTTTCTGCAAATTATACTTATGTATATTTTTAGTATGTTGTTAATACAAGTCCATATTCTAATTTTCCCCCCATTAAAGATTAGATTATATAATTTCGCCAACCAGTAACCGAGTTCGTCTTCATTTCCAGTTTTACGTGATTTTCACTTAAAAAAAAACACAAATTTAACCCTAAAATACCATTTTCCGCAAATTATACTTATATATATTTTTAGTATGTTTTTAATACAAGTCCATATTCTAATTTGCACCCTATTAAAGATTAGATTATGAAATTTCTCGAACCAGTAACCGAGTTCTTCTTCATTTCCAGTTTTACGTGATTATCACTAAGAAAAAAAAACACACATTTCACCCCAAAATACCATTTCCCGCAAATCATACTTATGTATATTTTTAGTATGTTGTTGATACAAGTCAATATTCTTATTTGCACTCAAAAAACCTTGTGTTACAATTAGTTGCAGGTTGAACAATTTTTTGGGCTAAACTAACTAGACTATCACAGGCCCGTCGTGGTCAGGATCCAATCACCACCAACGTTGTGAGTTCGAACACCGCTCAGAATAGGTGTACTCGATACAACATTATGTGATAAAGTTTGTCAGTGACTTGCGACAGGTTGGTGGTTTTCACCGGCTACTCCGGTTTCCTCCTCCAATAAAAATGACCGCCACGATATAGCTGAAATATTGTTGAAAGTGGCGTTAAACACCATAAGCCTAACCCTTCTTCCTCACGTGTACAGAAGCAATCTTCTTGAATCCTACTGATGATAATGTCAGACAACATGTGTCAATACAATCACCGACGATTAACATTTTCCCAAGATTTAATAAATATATATCAAATTCAGTTTATGTAGGGAATAAACAATTACTGGTTTTATGAACCACAAACACGTCGTGCGCATTAAATTGGATATCTACGTTTTTTTATTTTTTTTTAATTCTTTGTTTCTTTGTTTGTTGCTTGAAGTTGAAATGTTACTACGATAAAGTACAGTCTATGTTAATAAGAGTTTGAAATTACCAAAGGGGTATTCAGAATCAGTAAATCAAAGGACAGACAACACACAACACAATGGCCTACACGAGCAACACGGGCCCCACTAAAACCGAGGGTGCTCCGGAGGAGTAAGCAGTTCCTGCTCAACTAGTGACACCCCTCATGTTACTCTAGTTATAAACCTTGTGATAAGTCATGAATGAGGAAAGGGCCGGATATTGCTTACGACGAGCGAAACAATTGCATGTTCATTTGTGACACAGGTATTCTATAACGCTTAACCAAGTCATGGTGGCGACTGTAAATTTTTCCAAGTGATGACTTCCACTTGACCACTAGGAACCCTTTCTTCAGTAGCTTCTTTGTTAGCAGCAACCCTCTATCAAAGAAATCATAGAAGGAACCACAAGCTCTGGAATATAGGATCACATGAGAGATATATACTCCATATGCTGGTGCTGTTGGAATGTTGCTACAAATAAATGGAAAGACCGTCATTCATATTTGCGATAATGTATTGTCCTTTTGAGAGAATGTAATTTTTTGCGGGGATTTGTTTGTTTCCACTCCTGTCCGTTTAATGGGACTGTCTTTGTATGTAAGTATTCATCTACTGCATGACATATTTTGTGTGGTGTTCTTGTAAATACACATTAATAATGTTTCTGGGGGTTTATTATTGTTTGAAATGGCTTTCCATAATTACATGTAACTTAAAACTGCATTTATAATTCGTGTTTCAGAGTTGATGGTTGGAAGTTTGTCCCATTCCCCTTTCCTAATCAAACCGCATCGGTGGCATAATGGTTAGCGTGTTCACCTGCAGTGTGGTAGATCGTGGGTTCGAGCCCCGTTCAGGCCAACGCCAAGACTATAAGATCAGTATTTGTTGTTTCTCTGCCAAGCATGCAGCATTAAGGAGAAAGAGCAAAGACTGGTCGGCACGGAATCAGAATAATGTGTCCGAGCGGAGCAACATGTCTACTTCAGACTGTTGTTTGAGTGAGCTAGCTCTATAAAAATCAAACTCAGAGCGTTGGCCTAGAACAAAGCGGACTTCATCATCATCTCGTTGAAAATTAACTTGTTCTCGCAATGATATAGGCTATTATGTGATAATGTTTGTCAGTGCGTTGGGGCAGGTCGGTGGTTTTCTACGGATACTCCAGTTTCCTCCACCAATAAATCCATCCACCAGTTTATAACTGAAATATTATTGAATAAGGGTAATAACAAAATTACCGAACTCCGAACAATCTTCCATAGGGAAAGTCAAAACTCATAAGTATATAAACAGACAAAACCGGCAAACTGGGAAAACCGTAATGACCCTGACTTGGTACAGACATTTCCAAAGAAATGGTGGGTTGAATCAGATTTTACGGCGCCAATCCTCCCGCTTTTATTACGGTTCAAAAGTTCAGGCTGAATGTGGGTTAAATACCATATTCCTAGCTAACCCTAACCCCCTATGACTGACATGTATATACAGAACGATAGCAAATGTACTATAGTATTCAGGAACAATTACCTTGTTATTTGCCTTATTTGAATTTCGCGTGTAGCGATTTCCATGCGGACATCCCGCTCATTGCCACTAATTTTTTACCATTTACTTTATTGGAATTAATATTGATATGATGTCTAGTGTGCCTAAGGTTTTAAAACATGGATTTCGTGCTGGACATGGTGGCATGATATAATATAAAGATAAATGAATATGCATATTGTAAAAAGTGGCCTTGCTATCCACCTAACAAATTAGTTTTCTAGGACCACAAGAATAGTATATATGAATTGGCGTTGAGGTTTAACTGAGGATTGCCTTTTGTACCATTTGATATACAATATGTAGGACATTTAAATATTAAAAAACTACTAATTAACTGATCAAAAAGGTGATGAACAATTGCTATAGATGTCCTTTAATATATAAATGTCCTATGTCACATGTTACAATGAAGCACATGTCTGTTTTTTTTGTTTTAAAGGTTTGGTTTTTACACTAAATGGTATCGTTTAATTAATTTCATAAAGCCAGACAATCATTTATATTTTTATCCCCCACAAACACACATGAAATTAATTGTTGATTCTTATTGAGTACTCTATCAGCCCTCCATTGACATATAAATGACCCGTAAGTACTGTTGGGACATTTTTAATATTTTCCCTCGTAGTTTCTCTCCTCAATTTCACGTAAATATTGTTGGCGCACTTTTAATATTTTCCCTCGTAGCTTTTTTCCTCAATTTCATGTATATATTGTTGGCGCACTTTTAATATTTTCCCTCGTAGCTTTTTTCCTCAATTTCATGTATATATTGGTGGCGCACTTTTAATATTTTCCCTCGTAGCTTTTTTCCTCAATTTCATGTATATATTGGTGGCGCACTTTTTATATTTTCCCTCGTAGCTTTTTTCTTCAATTTCATGTATATATTGGTGGCGCACTTTTAACATTTTCCCTCGTAGCTTTTTTCCTCAATTTCATGTATATATTATATTGGTGGCGCACTTTTAATATTTTCCCTCGTAGCTTTTTTCCTCAATTTCATGTATATATTGTTGGCACACTTTTTATATTTTCCCTGATGGTTTCTCTCCTCAATTTTACCTCGCAGTTCTTTCGTAGTGGCATTCATCATATTAATAAAGTCTTGTTTTTTATGTATTTTCTAGTCAGTAGTTAGTTCACTACCAGCACTGACCATGGCCCTACATTTGTGCTCTCCGTGTTAATGTTATCATCCATTTTTGTGATGATATGTGATCTTTTTGAGTGAAAGCGAATCGGTGTAGGTTGTTTTATTACTTGTGATGTCCGTTACGATTTCCGCATAAAAACTATGTTCGTTTCGTCTTTACCTCCTGTTGTTTGTAGGAGGGTGCATGTCTTATTCACATTATTTGTGTTTGTTTGCGCATAGTGGTGTGCAACACATATTTGGTTGTGTTTTTGATTTGTCGTTTTTCGTCTTGTGCCCCCTGTGTTGCCAATTTCTCTGTATTAGGTCGTGCTTTTCTCTAACCTTTATTGTATGACCTTTCTACAATTTCCCATCAAAGGTCACTATATATCGTCGTGAACGTGCATGAAATAGTTGCCACGCGATAGATTGTCCTCCCACATATAATTGACACGTGTTATTAAGACACTATTTAAGCTGGTAGTTAGTAGGGGTTCGCTAAATCAAGCGCTTGCAAATTGGAATTCATTGTTTCATTCCATGAAATATACGAAAATGTCGATAGTATTACCACATTCTGAGGAATTCAGTTTTGAAGGAGTATCAGTGGATACATATTTCACATTCAGACTTACAACAACAGGCACTTGTGGGTTCTCAAGAAAAACTTCAAAATTTTCCTTAGCGATGTTTGAACCATCGATGAAGATACAGAAAGCAGCCGAAGAAATTCAGGAGTCATAGCTCTGGACCAAAATGAACAAGTGAAATGTTAAAATGTCTGTAATTAGTGGAGATCTAATTTCGAAGGTATTGACTTACGATGGAAACGTGTGTTTTCTATTTATAAATTTGATCAATATGCTTTAAATGTTCAAATTCATATTTTATGTTTATTGATTTAAAATTGATTTTATAATTTAATTAATTTTACTGTTATTGTTTATTCTGAAATCTAAACACAAATTAGCCACGTGCTCCACCACAGGTACCAGACCATAAGGAAGAAATAATGTCAATGACCAGGTCAGAATTGTGGTGTTTAACGCCACTTTCAACAATATTTCACTTATATCTTGCCGATCTATTTGATTGAATCCGTATATCGAAGAACAGACAACACAATGGCCAAAATAAAAATTACAAAAGGACAAACAACGATCTACAAAACTAAAGATCGAGTAACAAGAACCCCACTAAAAACCGGTAGGGAAACTCATGTGCTCCGAGAGGGTAAGCAGTTCCTGCTCCGTTAGTGGCACCCGTCGTGTTAATCTAGTTACAAACTCGGTGACAAGTCATGAATGAGGAAAGGTGTTTACGACAAGTGGAACATATCCGTGGTCATTTGTGACACAGATATTCCATAACGGTCAATAAATGATTGATTTGATTTTGATCTTTGGTGTTTTAACGCCACTTTCAGCAATATTTCAGCTATATCATAGCGACCAGATTGAGTGGTGGAAGAAGCCGGAGTACCCTGAAAGAGCCACCGACCATGGGCAAGCAACTGGTAAACTTTATCACTTGCTGCTGCGAGTCGAGTGCAAATTTTTTTGTAATTTACAAAGCCGGGTGCGAACCCAGGCCGTATTGGTGATAGGCATGTATGAGATGTTTGGTAATCCAACTACCTATCTCATTGAGCCACCCGGGCCCTCTCAATAAATGATGTTCTGGCATCTATAAAGGGTGACTATAATTATGTTTATGATGTTAAGCGATATATACCCTGCAATGGGTGCACTTTGGTTGCTCGGAATTCGATTTTTTTCTGGGTGCTCCGCTTAATGACTAGCAAGAAAAGTTTGAAGATAGATAATTACAAATAAATAATCAGAAGACATGTTGAGACAGTGTCAAGACAAGGAATGTATGTCAAATCGCCCCACTGCAATATCGCCCCCCACACTTATGAAAATCGCCCCCACATTAATCAAATCGGTTTTTTTTAATATTTTTTATATTATTGCTTGTAAATCAGTTTGATAATCGCAATGTATAATATCTTTAATATTTTTTGTATCATTGTTGAGTTTTAATTGAAATATTTGTGTAATGGTTAGCGTGCTCCCCTCGAGTGCGGCAGATCGTGGGTTTGAGTCCCAATCGGGTAAACCAAAGACTATAAAATTGGTATTTGTTGCTTCCCCGCTAAGCACGCGGTATTAAGGAGAAAGAGCAAAGACTGGTAACTGTGGTTAACTCGGTATCAGGATAACTAGCCCTTGAGGAAGACATGTCTATCCGCGGATTCAGTGAGCTAGCACTATAAAAATCCAACTTAGCGTGTCATTTGTTGAAAGTATAATGGTAGCAGATTTATATAATTTCATTACTAGCTTGGGCAAGCTTAATTATGCTTCGCAAAAAGTTTTTATTGCAATATTAAGAATATGTATCATTGGCTTGGGTCTTCTTGGTGTGTTTCCGATTAGAGCAAGAACAACGAAAAAAAACTAATCAGGCTGCCACTTAATTATTGGAAGGCATTGTTTGTAAACATTTATTGATTTGGACCTTTTTTTGTCAATCTACTTTCACTTTCTGAAATATATACCGGAAAAGTAATCACGCGTGATTAGCAGGTGTAAATAAAAATAGCTACCGAAAATGCCTTATTATCGTAGTTTTGATATGATTTATTATTGTTTGTAAATCAGTTTGTTTGTTAATCTTAATGTATAATTCATATTTTGTGTATCGTTATGGTGTTTTAATTGAAATATTAATGGTTAGCGTGCTCCTCTCGAGTGTGGTAGATCGTGTGTTCGAGTCCCGAATGGGTAAAACCATAGATTACAACATTGGTCAATCGTAACTACTCGGCCATTCTCGCTACCCTACAAATAACCTCGTATGCATTAGGCGTATAAATCGCACTACTTTTCACATGAAAGTTTGATAAAGTTATATTTTAAACAATGTTCTATATTTCAATTATTTTCATGGATAAAAGTTGAAGTTTTAATTAACTTTGCATGATTAGATTTTACTTAGTATGTCTTCCATATTGGATTTTCGTGGACTGTATTTTTGTGCGGCTTAACTTAACTTAACTTCCGGCAAACAATTTAAGAAGAATTTCTACTATCTACGTACGAGGTAGCGAGAATGGCCGAGTAGTTACGATTGCAACATTGGTATTTGTTGCTTCTCCTCTAAGTTATATTCAGTGTAATTTCAGCTAGTTTATTACATTTATGGAAATAAAAGCAAATACAGAATTTAAATAAAAAAAAAATTTGTTAACTTTAAGATAATTTCTGTCTTCTTTATGTTTGGACATTATTTGTTAACTTTAAGATAATTTCTGTCTTCTTTATGTTTGGACATTATTATTATTATTATTTTTTTTTTTTTTTTTTTTTTTTTTTTTCCAATTAAAATCTTTATTCGAAATCTTTACATTTGTTAGTGAGAGAAACATAAAATACCAGTACCTTATCCTGGCCTCGTTAATATTAGTGGCATGTATAGAAATTGTGTTAGTCTTTTTAGTACAATAGTAATACAATAGTAATAGATCAATAAATTCAATACGTATTTTGAGAGTTATTTCATGATTGTTTCTAATTTTGGTTTATTTATTTACTTCCGATATACTTTCGTTTTGACCCACGTGTTGGGGGATATGAAAAATCTAAAATGTTGTTGGTTTTTTTTTTATCAATATTATATATGGAATTATATGATCAACGGAGATAAAATATACTTTGTTTCCGAAATTAATATATCCGGATAATATTTAAGATCGAAAAAGAGATACATGTACTTGAAATCACTCTCATAGACATAGTCATATATATATATAGTCTCAATTTCTATTCAACAACGTATAACTTTAAATTTTAACAAGGATAATTAATGGAACAAGCTATGAATTTAAATAATTTATTAAGACAACTTCGCTAAAAGTTTTTATTGCAATATCAAGAATATGTATCATTGGCTTGGGTCTCCATGATGTGCTTCCGATAGGAACAACATAAAAACAAAACAAAAACTATCATTATTTTTTTTAATGTTGAGGTACATGCACTAACCATTTCACAAATATTTCAATTAAAATTCCACAACGATAGAAAAAATATTAAAGATATTATACATTGTGATTATCAAACTGATTTACAAGCAATAATATACAAATATTGATCTCATGCGATTTTGATTAATGTGGGGGCGATTTGACCAGGTACCAAGACAAGTTCAGACTGTGTCCAGACATTTCATACTAATTTCAGACATCATAAGACAATGTTCAGTAATCTTAAGACACAGTTTAGACATTTAAGAATGTTCAGAACTTGTCTATTCAGACTTTTTTTTACTTTGTACAAGGTCATATATACGTCCTTGCTTTGTACCACTACTTCTGGTGACTATGTTATTTCAGTTGTATAAACATTCGACATCGAAATGGTACAACAGAATACAACAACTCAGATATGATCTATTTTGACAGGATCCAGGATATATTAGTATATGCGTAAACATTTGTGAGCAGTCGAATTCAAAACTACAAAAAGTATCTGAAATTCGACACTGGTTTGGAATGATGAACTAACAAGGTGGTTTCCTCCGTCTTTGCGAACGTCTAAAAGAGAGAGAGTTATGGTGTTTAAAGCCACTTTCAACAATATTTCAGTAATATCGTGGAGGTCAGTTTTATTGGTGGAGGAAACCGGAGGACTCGGAGAAAACCTGTCGCAAGTCACAAACTTTATCACATAACGTTGTATCGAGTACACTTCGCCTGAGCGGGATTCGAACTCACAACTTCAGTGGTGATAGGCACTGATTGCATAGGTAGTTGTAAAAACAACTACCATACGATCACGACCACGACGGTCCTGATTCAGCAAGGGGAATGGGACAAGCATCAACAACAAAACACAAATTATAAATGCAGCTTTAAGTTACATGTAATTATGGAAAGCCATTGCAAACAATAATAAACCATCAGAAACATTATTAATATGTATTTACAAGAACACCACACAAAATAGGTCATGCAGTAGGCGAATACCCACATACAGTCATATTAAACGGACAGAAGTGCAAAAATAAACAAACAAAATCCCGCAAATATTTGCATTCATTCAAAAAGACCACACTATCACAAATATTTGGTTGGTTGGTTTATGGTGTTTAACGCCACTTTCAACAATTTTTTATTGTGGGTGGCGGTCAGTTTTATTGGTGAACGAAACCGGAGTAAACCACTGACCTGTTGCAAATCATTGACGAAATTTATCACATAATTTTGTATCGAGTACACCTCGTCACAAATATGAATGACAGTCTTTCCATTTATAAGTAGCCACATTCCAGCAGCATGTAGTATATCTCTCTCGTGTGACCTATATTTCAGAGCTTGTGGTTCCTACCATGATTTCTTTGATAGAAGGTTGCTGCTAACAAAGAAGCTACTGAAGCAAGGGTTCCTATTGGTCAAGTGGAAGTCATCACTTGGAAAGATTTACGGTCGCTATCATGAACTAGGGTTAAGCGCTATGGAATATCTGTGTCATAAATGAACATGGATTTTTTCCGCTCGTCGTGAGCAATATCCAGTCCTTTCCTCATTCATAATTTATCACAAGGCTTGTAACTAGAGTAACACGACGGGTGTAACTTGTGGAACAGGAACAGCTTACCGTTCCGGAGCACCCTCGGTTTTAGTGGGGTATGTGTTGCTCAATTCTTGGTTTTTCTGTGTCGTGTTTTAGAGATCGTTGTTTGTCCTTTTTCTTTTGGCCATTGTGTTGTCTGTGCTTTGATTTACGGATTCTGATTACCTCTTTGATATGTTCACTCTTATTAACATAGACTGTAAATTCTCGTAGTAACATTAAAACTACAAACTGTATAACATTAGGTATCAGCAGCTTATTAGAAGAAGAGTTTGAAGATACCAAAGGGGTAATACAAATCCGTAAATCGAAGAAGAACAGACAACACAATGGTCAAAAGAAAAAGGACAAATAACGATCGACAAAACATACACAAAGAACTAATTAAAGATTGAGTAACGCGAACCCCACTAATAACCGGGGGTGAACTCTGGTGTTCCGGAAGGATAAGCAGTTCCTGTTCCTCTGGTGGCACCCGTTATGTTAATCTAGTTAGGTATTCAGTAGCATATTAAGATGGTTAAACATCATAGATGCAGGTAATCGCTTACCTAACCTCTAAGAAGCTAAGTGACATAACAGTAAAAGAATAAATAAAAATGTAGATATCAAATTCCGTGCACACGTGCGTTTCTGGGATAATCTTCATCAAGTACGCTCAAAGCTGACATATTTGAAGAACAAATAATCTAAATTATGTGGGAACAACAATACCAAATGGTCTAAACAGGATTGCCCATCTTAATGTCGCACGTGTGACAAGCTGCTGATCCGATAATTAATCACACATAAAACCCATCCCAGATATGCCAATAGACCAAATGTCGTGAGTCTGACGAGTATTTGTAATTTGATACTTATTTTTTAAATCTTGGGAAAATGTTAATTGTCCGGTCATTGTATTGACACATGTTGTCTGACATTATCATCAGAAGGATTCAAGAAATATTGCTTCTCTACACGTGAGGAAGAAGGATTGGGCTTATGTCACTTTCAACAATATTTCAGTTATATCGTGGCGATCAGATTTATTGGTGGAGGAAACCAGAGTACCTGTAGAAAACCACCGACAAACTTTATCACATAATGTTGTATCCAGTACACCTCTCCATGAGCGGAATTCGTGCTCACAACTTTAGTGGTGATAGACAGTTTGCACAGGTAGTTATAAATCCAATGCAACTACCATATGATCACGACCACGGCGGCCCCTACATTTACCACAAAAATGACCATGACATGTACGTGTGCTGAAGGGAAATCTATGAGGTTATAACAAATCAGGTCCAATTAAAAATCTTTAATTCATACTTTTTTTAATAACAATTTATAAAATATGCATGTACGTGTACACGATATCAAAATAATGATACAAGTATGCATGACTAATATAATTCTTGTTTAAAAACAGCATCAAATCTATTCAACATTATATTTCTATTATTATTATAGCATAAAAGCAGGGGATTATAGTATAGGGGAAGGAAACACGTTATACGATCTGCGGAAGATTTTCGTTCTAGGTTTTTCGTATTTTTCATTGTGAAGTATACAATAATTATTCCTTGGTGCATTCGGAATATATCTTCCAACTGAGAAATCACGCGAGGAACGGCGCTTGTAGATCTCATTGGTCAACTACTGGGTAATTTTGTACGGATGACCGAATAAGAACTTTGAACTGAATATTATTGATATGAGAAAGCGCGGCCTTTGAAGAGGACGGAAATATATTTGAAATTAAAATAGTGTTAAAAATAACTTTATAGAAAATTAAATTAAGTTTTGGAATAGTAAAAGAATGGAAAATTACGAATTTATTTTTTATTATATATTCAAAAATGTATTAAAAAAGAACCTTATCTAAAAATTGATAATTTTCAGTAAAAGGAAAACAAATTCTCAAAATATTACCTTTAAGTGCTCATTTAAGCAATGCAGAAGTTTAAAATTTCTGAATAAAGATAATAAATTAATTTTGTTATTCTCGTATGTGCAGAAAAGAAGTTTTCAAATGTGTGCACATGCTGATATTTTGAACCAAGAAAACTATGTACAATAACCATTAATATTGAAATGATACTTTTTTTGTTCTTTTTGTGTTGTCTTTCCTTCGATTTACGGATTATGATAACAGCTTTTGTATCTTCAAACTCTTCTTACCTATGTTATGAATGCTATTTATTCTTTATTGATGATCTTCTTTAGAAATGAGATAGTTTTAAATGTACATGTATACACGTTTTTCACTTCATATAAATGTCAAAAATAGTAATATTTGGTTGAAATAATATGCCACTTCTCCATGTTCTTAAAAGTAAAACAGAAAAATATATTGTTATCTTCCAATGCTCTTTCAACACTTCGTTTATTTTTACTTTACTAAGTTGTTAGTTAAACGTTCTTAGTTTTAATTAAAAGTTGTTTCCTTTTCAGTTAAACATCCAAAATAGGTATTTTTATCACTTGCTTTTGGGTAACTAAAATCTTAGGAATATAGCTGTTTAGTGGGTTTGTTCTTTTACGCATTTATTCTTCATAACCACCAACAATGACAAACCCTATTTTCAAGCATTTGCGATTTTTTAAAATAAAAAATCTGTAATATAGGTCTACCCTTGGAGAATGAGCGGATTAGCATTATATAGCGTCTTAAAATACCATGAAGGGGGTCTCAGCAAGGACACAGAGAATGTTTTGGTGTTCAAAACGTGATACATGATATTGAATTCTGTGTAGGATAATGCATTTGGTTACAAATAATAATAATACTGAGGGAATACCCTCATCCGTCTTTAAATGAATTATTGAAGGAATCGGGAAAGTATTTTTGCCTTAATAAAAAAAAACATTTAAACATTTCATTTGTTACAGTTACCATTGATTTCCTACTATGCATGAATAAATATATAATGTAGTCCTTTCTTCAGAAACATTTGCAACCTTCTGTCTAGCTTTACTCCCGATGTTGTTATCAACGTGTATGCATTCACTGTGACCAGTTACCTGCTGTGACTTATCATATTAGCCTGCAATTGTGCCTGTCCTAAGCCAGTGCTCATGCAGATATTGCAAATTTGTCCAACTTCACTTTAATAATGGTGAAATGTCTTTTTAACTATTTTTCATATTACCCTAACCAGGCGAAAATGATGAGCACTAAAGGATAATTCATGCATCATATATTTTTTTCAAATACCCAATAGCTTGGGAGAAGCAGGGTCCTTTGCTAAATCATGTTCCATGATGAGGTAATTTTTGCATTTCCAATTGACACTACAATTGTATATAAAAGCCCACAATATGATCCCATACACAATTTGGTTATAAACTTTGAAGTGGTTTCTGAGAAGAAGTGTTTGTATGTATTTTCCACAGGATCTTTTATTTAACTGTGATAAATATGATGAATTAAGAAAAACACTTTTTCACAAGATTAAATCATTGCTCTGTCCAAATGTGAATTTAAATAGTTTTAAAAATGAAATAAACACATATTTAGTTGAACTTTTTCTTCAAGGAAGTGATGATTTATCTATGGATGATAACGTAGTTATATTTCAGTGTGTATATGAATTCATTGAAAATAGCAATAGATTTCTATAGATTCTATGCTTTGTAAATATTTTAAATTGCTATTGAAAATATAATTTGTATTAACTATTATGAGTGAATGAGTGTGAGATAGTCTGTTGTATTGTCTTGTCTTGTATCATATGTATGTTGAGGAGACCAACTTTGTAGCCTTCAGGCTATTTGCAATCCTCTTGAAATAAATAAAGCATTAAATTACAATAACTATGTTCCATGCCAAAAGTGGTATTTTTTAATTTGTAATCTAGCTTCTGTACCAGACACTAATGTTGCATACAGTTACTTACATGAAAATACTAAGAGGAGTTGTTATTCCTGTTGGGAGGATCCTGATTTAAAATGAAAAGAAGATTTTCCAGATGTAAAACTTTTAACCAGTGTGAAAAAAAATTAACCTATAGTATACTTTCTTTGTATTCCTATATATCAAGAATCATTGATATGCATACTAATAGGGGCAGAGCCTGTCGCTCACCTTTCATTCTGCTTCGAGGAAACTTAATACAGAACCTTCCATAGGTGCTTCCCACCAAGTTTTGCTTCATTTGGCTAAGCAGTTACAGAGAAAAAGATTTTTATAAATCAACCAATCAGAAAAAAGAATTGCCTGTGGCGGCCATGTTTGTTAACGGATCGGAATTAAATTAGCATTCTGGATAGAGGACCTTCCAAGGATGCTTCCTACCAAGTTTCGATTCATTTGGCCAAACGCTTTCAGCGGAGATGATTTTTTAGAAATCAACCAATCAGAAACAATAATTGCCTATGGCGAACATGTTTGTTAATGGATCGGGACGAAATGAGCAACCTTTATAGAGGACCTGCCATAGATGCTTCCTACCAAGTTTTACTGCATTTGGATGAGGGGTTTTAGAGGAGAAGATTAAAATGTGAAAAGTTAACGGACAATGGACGCCAAGTGATGGCAAAAGCTCACATTGCCTTTGGCAAGGTGAGCTAAAAAGGGTGCAGTCGACTCGCAGCCGCAAGTAATAAAGTTTACCAGTTGCTTGCCCGTGGTCGGTGGTTCTCTCCGGCTTACTTCACCACTAAAACTGGTCGCCATGATATAGCTGATATATTGTTGAAAGTGGAGTTAAAACACCAAAAATCAAATCAAATCAAATCTAGACAAGTATACAGGGGTAACAGGCGAAAAATCACAGAAGGTATTAGCTAAGTTGGATATTAATTGTACTCTTATCACAAATACATATGCAGGGTCGCCTTAGGAGGTGTGGACCCCATAACATAATAATAATCATTGCTGTTCTCTGTAAAACCTAGTGTTTTTGTTTGTGTGTACTTGAACAGCTGAGAGTATGCAACTTCGGTGGGGCTCAATTGGCTTAAGGCAGATCCTGTACATATGGTTCATTCTACCTAGGGCCATTATTTCGTGTTGATATGCTAGTTGGATTTACAACTACCTGTGCAATCAGTTTCTATCACCACTAAAGTTGTGATTTCGAATCCTGCTCGTGGGGAGGTGTACTTGATACAACATTATGTGATAAAGTTTGTCAGTGTTTTTCTCCATTTTCCTCCAACAATAAAACTGACCACCATGATATAACTGAAATTTTGTTGACTGGCATTAAACACCATAACCCTAACTCTTCATTCTACCTATTAGTACAACAGTGTATTACGACCTTTTGAAAATAGACAAAAAATATATACAATTTTTAACCAGAATATGTGGAATACTTTTTTGCTATATTTTACAGCAGCCAGACAAGACATAACTTAGAAAATAATCCTACATAATATATCTCAATCAGGGCGAGGTGTACAACATTTTGTGATCAAGTTTGTCAGTGATTTGCAACAGGTCGGTGGTTTTCTCCGGGGTCCTCCACCAATAAAACTGACCACCACAATATAACTGAAACATTGTTGAAAGTGGCGTTAAACACAATCAAACAAACAAACCAAATATATCAGAAAATACATGTAATTCATTCAATCAATATTCAGTAAGTATGACGTTGGTCACCAAACTGGATGGTAGTTATTTATAGATTGCAAAGTCATTATTTTTAATTTAGTTCATCAACTTTGTTGTCAATTGCTTGATAATTTATTTTCTTTTATATACTCTTACTCTCAGCTGATACTGGTATATGTCAATAAAATATAATAAACATAGGCAAAATTTCAAAATCACTTTTTTATTAGAAAATCTGAGTCTTAATCCATAATAACAGTCTTTTATCCTACATCTTTGAACTATGAAAATGTCTTCAAATAAGTTGCATATGGTTATTTCTACTACATGTACATGTATGTGATGTCATAAACAATGTAAAATTATTAATACAGATAAAATCCCTGTTTTTAATATTTAATAAAAGAAAAGGTTTTTAAAACAAAATGATAATCAAATAACCTCAATTTTTTTTATTGATTTAGTTAAAGTATTTGTACAAGGAAACTTCCTCCAAAATCATGTAATGTCTCAATAATTTAATTTTAAATTAAAAAAAAACCTCCCTTCCAGATCTCAGCTAACGTATTCCGATGAATAAGGTTCCTGTTAAATTTATAAAAAAATAACTAATTACTCATGTCACATGAAAAGTCTATTTTCAGCTAAAAAATCCTTTCACCCCTCCTTCCCCCCTCCAAAAAAACCCAAAAAAACTCAACAACATAAAATTTAGGATGAAGTGTTTGATGACTTGAACTGAAAGCTTAAATAGTCATAGAAATGGTCCTCCTATGTTGGAATTTGATCTGTCATCTGAAAGACTTCTAAGCCAACATCCAGTTCATGTTGTATTTGCTACCAAGTTCCTGACAACCATTCTGGAATCCATCAGATGTAACAAAATAACATTATAGTACTTGATAACAGAAATTCTAAAATAATACGACATTTAAAAAAAATAGATGTCTCAAAAGAGGCACCAGCGTTTTAAGGCAAACTTATGTTATATGTTAAAAGAATTCTCTATTTAAGATATATACCGATACTTTGATTGTACCTCCCTCGTTTGATACTGTACATCACTTTCTCAGTCAAATCACAAACTTTGTAGTTACTCTATGTAGTACTAAGGTATATATATTGCTGTTTTGTCTTGCATGTAGAACACTACATGTTGATATCAATAGAGGAGTGACATAATTTGACACTCATCTGATCCTGTATCTCTCATGCATTGTCGTTTCGATATGTATACATGTATAGAAGAAGAAGAAGAAGATACTTTATTTACCAATTATGGCCCACGAGGGGCATGAATATTCACATATATAATTATTTAAAACATAACATATGTTTAACAAAGACAAAGATACAATTACATATACTTATAACTTGTCATTTATATATATATGCTCAATGTGGTTGATATGTTTTAATACATCCAGCTATGATATATGTATCATATAAATACGATGAAAAATAAATAGATAGAGCCGACTATTTGTATCCTACCCGTGTCTGAAACAGAGGCAAACACAATGATAACCTTTCTGCAGGAGACACCAGGTGACGGTGCTAAAAGGACGATAGTCAACCCTTAATTTTGAGGTACAGGTATGAGCCATCTATATCCTCCCTGTGTCTAAAGCAGAAAGGCAAGCACATAGGTTGCCCTTCAGCAGAAGACACCAAGGGACGATGCTAAAAGGAATATATATAGATGGCTTCATCATGCAGTTTTATAATTATTGCATTCAAGTTTAAATCAAAATACATGTAGCTATCTGAGAAAACTAATTCTATAAGTACATACATGATGAAGTTAGCCATCTCTTTGATCTGCATTGTTATATTCCTTTTTTCCATGATCATAGTGTTATTTTAGTCAAAATAATGAATCTCCCAGCAATCCAAAGATTTGTATTTTTTAGGTGCATTAATTTCTGTATTAACAGGAGGAAGCTGATCTAAAAATTGCTAATGAAAATTATAGCTTCCTGGAGTTATTTGGACTATGAGTGATATAACAGGCAGCTAATGACCAAGTGTTATTGGTGATATGGATATATACATATATGCATATCATTAACCTTTCAACCAAAAATTGTGGCTATTTTTAACCAGAAGCATTGTGAGTCATGTGACATGTTGGTTTGTAAACAAATGCAATTTAAGCATTATTTTCATTCTAAAAAATAATAATCAAATAAAACAATGTTAAAACATCTGAATTATATAATAAATTAAACAATCGGTCATTTTAAAATCCGTGTAATGACACCTTTATTTTTTTTTCCATAGCCGCAAATTATCTGCTATACCACAATATGCGTTGATCAATGAAGACAAACTTGCATGTAGAATTTTTAACTGATTTTACATCGAAACTTAACAATTGTGATATAAATAAATATAAAATCCTAATCTAAATACAACTACTGAATTTCAAGTCAATAATTTCACCAGATCATGTTCAATTCAGCGATACAAAAATATATCATGCACAAGGCTTCATGAAATAAATATGGCTTCTCTTCCGGTTTCATAAAGCTGATAAAAGCTATGCTAACTGGTCATGTCATGGAATGGTTTCAAATGATTCAGTGGCAACATTAACGGCCATCTTGGATTTCCGATCAACATCAAAAAGAAAACATTATATGAGGTAATCCAATGATTATACAAGTACTGATTGATTGATTGATTGATTGATTGATTGATTGGTGTTTAACACCAACATTAGCAATAAACACTAATCAATCAATCAATCAATCAATCAATATATACATGTACAGTTTGGGTTTAGTCACCTTTATACAATGTATTTTCTGAGAAAAAAAATTAATTCATTTTCCCATGAACTAATGGCTGCGGTGGCGGCCTTCTTGAATTTTCGGTGATAAAATAAACATTCATTTTGTAGAAAAGTAAATATTATAGTGAATTTAGAAAAAGAAAAATGGTAAATGTTTCTCATATGGTCCAATGTAAAATTTGTTCTGTAATGGCAGCCTTCTTGGATTTCTGATGGACATATAATTAATTTTTTTGTAAGGAACCATCCAATAATATCAATGTACAGTTTGGGTTCAATTAAAACTATGGTTTCTGTGAAAAAAATATTTAATTTTCCCATAGGTTCCTATTTTAAAATCTTTTTTTCCGGTGGTAGCCATCTTGAATTTGCAATAAACAAATTAAAAAACCCCACCAATTACTATCACGCCAACAATGCAGTAGCCTCCTCCATCTTGTATTTACCAGTGGGCATAAAACAGATGGTATATGCAAGGTTACTGCGGCCGAAATTAAGTTTATCACAAACTATCTTATACTTGAAAATTATGTAGAACAAAAATATGTCATGGTGTGAACAATGAAGAGACAGAAAAAAGTCAAGTTTATTAACCAGAGTATTGTGATAAAATGAACCAAAATGTGGACATGGTAACGAAAATTTGTAGACGTTAATGTAAGTGACCGGCCATTTAACTTTTAGTGTAGGGGAGGAGTGATGATGGGGGAGGGAAGTTTTGCCACATAAGCAATAATTTTGTTCACACGAGTCAAAAAAATCATATTTTTTACATGAAAAATCAATAATTGTTTTTTTAATTTGAAAAAAAAAAAAAAAAAATTAACAGCTGGCGGGTCAGATTAATATTCTTATATTTTTTTTTTACATCTTTCAGGTCTAGATATTTTTCTATAAATTGTTGGTGACACAAAAATAGAATAGCATAACCCGGCCTAACTCCCCTCTAAAAGTTAAAAGGTCTTTCCCTAACTTAAACAGAAATTGACAGGGCACACAAATTCAAATTTTATACACTGAAATGTTATTATAAAAAAATGGTGGCTAAACAATTCATACAAATATTTAGCAACACAAACAGACAGACCGATGGACGGACATGAATGTACTTTACATTAAGACATAAAATAATGATAGTGAAACCTGTCTAAACTCAACACCCTTGAGACAAATTCTAGAGGATGGGTTAGATACATGTAGGATTTCAGATATTGAGACTAAAATTTAATGATTGGGTTAAACCATTGCCACCAACTACATTTTTGAGACAACTTATACATGTTCCCTCTTACCGGAGGGGCCGTCGTGGTCATATGGTAGTTGGATTTACAACTACCCATGCAATCAGTGCCTATCACCACTTACGCTGTGAGTTTGAATCCTACTCATGGCGAGGTGTACTCGATACAGCATTATGTGATAAAGTTTGTCAGTGACTTGTGGCAGGTCACTGGATTCTCCGGGTACTCTGGTTTCCTCAAACAATAAAACTGACCGCCACGATATAACTGAAATATTATTGAAAGTTGCGTTAAACACCATAAACCTAACACCCTAACCCCTCCTTCTTAGCGGTGGCGGTTTGCGGTATGGTAGACATGTACTTGTTTCTCATGAATAATGCATTTATTATTGGAGTTGAAAGTACCTGGAGATTTGAATATGCACGAGGTATGTCTCCACACAAAAGAGCCTAAATTATGCTATCAACCTTTTCATTGCTTAAAGTAAGAAAACTTGAGTTCACACATTTCAAACGAGATTAATATGCATAGAAAATAAGTAAATAGATTAAACAGAGAAAGATATATCCATATCTCTAATATGAGTGATATGTCTATAACAGTGATTTATCACGCTATGTTTCGGACTGTACTGTATCAGTATCACTAAGAAGAGTGATATGTCTAGGCCAAAAATAAAATGTGTGTTTCCAATCGACCCTAAATTTTTACAGCCGACCCTAACATTTGTTATGCCAAAAAAAATAATAGATCGTCAAAATCCGGAAATTCGTCTCCATTTCTGACTTCAACAATAGACGCTTGACTGTTGCGATACTGACGCTTTCTGATAAGCGCTTAATTGAAACGGATTTATTAAAGACTGGTTTCCTGTTTGAATTTTCTTCATTTCCTTGTACATTTGATTGATGTTTGGAACCAGTATTAATGATTCAGCAATCCTATAATGGAAGGGACGTCAACAGTCCTTTCCATATGGAAAGAGAAGTGCGACCATTCTCCAGAAATCCGAACTTTCAAAACACTATCGCTGTCTACATCTTTTGAAAAGTTGGAAAGAAATATATAAAAAAAAAAAAATCCCACCTACCGACCCTAATTTTGAAGACCATGCAATCGGAAACACCCATATTTTTTTTGGCCCTATCACAGTGAGTTATCATGTTATGCCTCGGACTGCACTGTATGAGGCAAATTTATATAACATGCTTAAATGATAACAAACAAGCAATGTCTCGCTTTACAAAATGTTCATTACACTCGATAAACAGGTTTTCTTTCATTTATAAATAAGACATATATATATATATATACATATTTATAATATTGTTGAATTGTTTTACGAGAAAGGATTTCTCAAAGTATGTTTATCAAGGATTTGTCATCAGTCATCAGTGTCGTCAATATATCATCGTGTTTGAAATCAGCGATAATATGTATGTATCACGCTTGCCACTCGGCAAATTGGACATTTTCTCTTTGATGTGTGGTGCTGATAAAGTCTGGATCACTAAACTGACCTTGAACTACAAAATATTAGGTCAGATCGTAACTCGCATGCGGCAGTTTATCGGTCAATCTGACATAAAACACATTATAACATCACTGATAACAACAATAACATCAGTTCTGAAGGCCATGACAGACATTATCACAAATATCCCAGCTCGTTCTTCCAGACTCACTGAGATTTTAGCAATAATGTCTGTCTCAACCTTTAAAATTGCCATTATTCTATATTTATTGTGTGTAGAGATCAAAGACAAAATTTACAAATCATTGATATAACTATATTTCAGATCAAATAAAATTAAAAAATACTCCTACAAAGATCAAAATTCTGTGTGTTCGTGCTTTCTTGACTTTTTATTCCAGTGAGCTCTCTTTGTTTTGATTTTTTCGTATGCTTGTTGTATTTCTACAAATATGTCTTGAGCTTCTAATTTTTTAGCTGGATCCATCTGTTTGTCAGGGTGCCACCTTTTGGCCAGCACTTTATACCTGGCTTTTATTTCCTCTGTTGTTGCCCTTTCTCTTAAATGTAATACCTATAAATAAAATATTGATGATAGGCATCATTGCATTTAAATAGTAACTCGCTTAAAAAAGGGTTAGGGTTTTGGTGTTTCACGGCACTATAACATCCAGATGATGTGTCATTGGCATTGCATTAAAATAGTAACTCGATAAAAGGGGCTAGGATTATGGTGCTTAACGCCACTTTCAACAATATTTCAGCTATATAGTGGCAGACAGATTTATTGGTGGAGGAAACCGGAGTAGCTGGAGAAAACCATCGACCTGTCGCAAGTCACTGACAAACTTTATCACATAAAATATAATGTTGCATTGAGTAAACCTCACCATGAGCAGGATTCAAACTCACAACTTTAGTGGAGATAGGCACTGATTCCACAGGTAGTTGTAGAAACTCTAACAAATTATTACGATAACGTCCACAACAGGCCCTTCACTAAAAGAGAGAAATCCAATCCATGAACAATTACAATGATGTAATAAAATGTACCAGTAGATACTCAATTATTGTGCAACAGCTTAGACAACACAAACTCCCCCCAAAAAACTAGGATTGTCACTTATCTTGGAAATCATAATAAGAGGTATGTCAAATCTCATTATCTGCAGGAAAAATGCAGGCAGGAAATTTTATATTATAGAATCATAGAAAAGAAAAACCCTATCAAAATCGAACTTAAAAAAAATTGGGTTTTGGACCAGTCAAGGAACATTCCAGCCAAGATTGGTTGCAACTGGCCCAATGAGTAGGATTCAAATATAAAAGATTATGGACAATGATAGATAATGATGATGGATACAAAGTAACCTTTGGATCAGGTGAGCTACAAATGATTATGGTCATGGCTCTGCACCCAGAAAAGTCATAAAAGTCATACTGTATATACAGTAGTCAGAGACATATAGCATGATAAAATCATTGTTGTTGATTTGGATATATCTTTTGTTCTATTAAATATATCTTCATAATATCTTATTAGAGTGTTACTAGTATCACCCAAAAGGCATATCAAAATAAGTAAATATATTAAACAGACCAAAAGATATATCAGTATCACCAAGATGAGTGATATGTCTATCACAGTGATTTACACTCTGTCTCTGACTGCACTGTAGATACCTTTGTAAGTCAGACTACAGTGAAACTTGTCTAAAGCTTGTTGTCCTCCTTGGGACCAACTTTTGTGTTTGTAAAAGACAGTTATTTTGGTTTATACAGGTTAAATTAGGAAAGCCAGTGTTAACATTTTTACCTTATATGCTTTTCCTTCTCCTATTGGATCTAACACAGTTACTATTTCATTCCATAAGTCTTTCCAGCCATGAAATTTGTAATGTCTATATAAATTTTTGAACTGTTCTTTCGTGTCTTCCCATGCAGGGGAGGTAAAAAAGTTATGGACGGCATCCCTTAATGGTACCTTGCGACCATATTTTGTTGTTATATTTGCATTGAAATAAATTGCGCTCGTCCACAGAGACAGGTATAGCAATCCGCAAACAGTCAGTATACATATTCGCTTACAAAATCCATGCTTTCTCATAAAGTTTTTGTTCCACTCTTTGCCCTGCCAGTTTACAAAAATGGCTGACAAAATGGCAGAATAAACTAAATTGTTTTCAGAATCCATCGTCAGCATTGGTATAGCTATATATGAACCAAACAGCGGCCACTTAAAATCTACTCTTTCTGAATCAACATTACCAACTAAATATACACCTGAAAATAAAAGACATTTGTAGAACAAAAAATATTATTTTCTACTATTTTTAAACTTGAGGGTTAGGGTTATGGTGTTTAATGCCACTTTCAACAATATTTCAGTTATATCGTGGCGTCTGCTTTTTTTTGGCGGAGGAAACCAGAGTACTCGGAGAAAACCCCTGACCAGCCGCAAGTCACTGACAAACTTGATTACATAATGTTGTATCGAGTACACCTCACCTGAACAGGATTTGAACGCAAAGCGTTGGTGGTGATAGGCACTGATTGCATAGGTAGTTGTAAATCCAACTATCATATGATCACGACAGTCCCCTTTTTACACAGTTAGTGTTTCTAATATTCAAATATAAAACAAAAGTTGGTGTTAAAAAAAGAAATTTAGGGCAAAGTGAGCGAGTGATTGTTGTTGTTCAGTGCCAAGTGAGAATTGTTCAGCTATATCGTGGCGAGAACAAAATATACATACATGTTGATGAAATAATGATTGATGATGTTTTGGTAACTATGTAGTTTCTTAGCTCAATCTCTAATTTAATCTGTTTTTCCACAGCACTGCGAAAGCGAAATGCGGACGTGTAATTATCCCTATCTACAGGCAGATGCGGCCCATAAATAACACCAAGTTTAAATCCATCCTTTACACCATTTAAAATAAAATCTCTGTCTTCAACAGAAGCGGTCAGCAAACGATTCCAAGCCTCAAAACGTAAACAATTGAAGTTGTTTGCTGCATGATTTAATCCGAGTTCTGAGGCGCATACATGTTTTTTGCGGGTTTTGCAATAGCTTGGGTAGCAACGTTGTGTCCATGACCGGAAAGAGCAGAATGGGTGCTAGACATACAAATTGCACAGTGGTGCATCATTTTACAATCTTGACGGTAGCAAGAGTTATTGTTAAAGCTCCTACAAATTTCCCGTCCATCGGTTAAAAATGGTCCTCTCCGACGTTCGTTATTTACACCAAGTTTTCCACGTGCTTTTGTGGCACCACTAGCTTCGTTTATTGCTCGTGCAGTCGGGTTGTCACGTTTAGAAACGAGTTGAAAATCTCTTAGGTCCTGGCGATATGTTCCCCATTCAAACTTTTCATCGGCTTGCATGTCTCTGTACTCTTTGTCGTAAAAGTAACACTGAATACCAAACATATTTTGAGGCTAGCCTGAAGATGTCGGCGGTGTAGTTTATGTAGGCATTGACATTAGCCAAAATATTTTGCTTTAATAATTCTTGCATTATACGCATATTGGCAAAACCCCATTCTTCTATGGTAATTTTGTCTAGAGTTTTCTTTTTTCCAACTCGAAATTCAATATCCCCGGCAAGTGATATTGTTTGATATTGAGGGATTGGCTCTGGCCATACATAGTTTACGATTTGTAAAGATTTTCCCGACTTTTCCGAGCTACATGCTATAATGTCATTTATTTTCTCACTTTTGTTAGTCCCTTCTGTGGCCAATGAAATCGCTTTCGGCGGATGTTGCAGCTTTTTTAAATCTTCCTTTTCTTCCTCGATTTTTCTTCGTAGTTCCACTTTCCTACGCTCCGTTTTTAAAAGTTGCAATTCTCTTTCTAAGTCCTGTATCTCATCTGAATTATCTGGAATGTCATTTATGGCGTCTTCTGATACTTGTTGTTCAATCGAATCTTGAAATTCCCCATCACTTTCACCGCTAGCAGTAGCACTATCATTTGAGGTTTCAATGTCAGTTTTTGTTGCTTTAGGACCCTTTAAACTTTCAATAATGTCTTTAAGCTTTTCACCTGCCTTTTCCCTTTTTTCGCGGCCACTATAGCCATCATTAATTAAATATGTTTTCCATGTTTATAAAAATTAAAATATAATAAGAAACAAAAAGGTGCTTGGATGCTGCCGGCTTGGCTAATAATACACGTGAATGCCACGTGGTGAACAGAAACGCTACTGAGACTGCGCGTGCAGGGGTCGTCTCAAGAGGGCTAATAAAACATGCATGGCTAAAATTACATTTATCCTAAATTACACTGTAAAAAAAGAAATCTAGGGAAAAGTGAGCGAGTGATTGTTGTTGTTTAGTGCCAAGTGAGAATTTTTCAGCCATATCGTGGCGAGAACAAAATATACATACATGTTGATGAAATGATGATTGATGATGTATTCTTTGTACTAGACCACCTTGTTGAGCTTAGTTGAATTTTTATTGTGATAGCTCATTGAAACAACAGTCTGCAGGTAGACATGTCGTTCCACTCGGAGGGCTCAATGAGTTAGGGACCTGTAGTTGGATTACCCAAGAACTCATACAAGCCTATCACCAATACGGCGTGTGTTCACGCCCGGCTTTGTAAATTACAAAAAAAAGGTACTCAACTCGCAGCCGCAAGTGATAGTTTACCAGTTGCTTGCCCATGGTCGGTCGTTCTCTCCGGCATCTTCCACCACTAAAACTGGTCACCATGATATAACTGAAATATTGCTGAAAGTGGCGTTAAATACACAAAAATCAAAAAATCAATCAAATCAATCGTTCAACTCGGACACATTATCGTGATTACATGCCTAGCGGTGAAGCAGCAAATATCAATTTTATAGTTTTTTGTTAGATTCGACTGAATTTAAAAACGAGTGTTATTCCACTGTAAACCAGTCAATCAGCAAAAAACAACGATATTTGCATTAATTTTATGGGAAGAACAAAGACTAAACCGTTTTTGAAGCGAAAAAAGGTGTCGAAATTCTACTTTCACTTTGGGCAGCAAAAAAAAGTGTCCTTCCTTGACCTTCTTCTTTTAACACATACCTGGTGACAACTAAAAAAAATTGTCAAATTTGTAGATTTCTGACCGAAAAGCAAATACGCACAAATACGCATTCGCGGCTATGACATGGTGCTGCTAGGACTTATACTAACTTAACTGCAGTAATGACTAGACGTATTGTATCGGTCCATTCTGATGGCAATTACGGTACTGGTTATAAATCTCAGTATTCTTGAATAAAAGATAAAAAGTTATAATTTCTTTATATTAAAGGGATATTGTCTACCAGCTGCGTAATTTTTTCATACCCAAAATTATTGTCGATTTCCGTACTGACCTTCATAAAATGAAGATTAAACACCGAATTATTGACGAATACGCATCGAAACGTTGTTTTTTCGACTAAAAAAGCTGACCATCGTTACCGGAAGCTAATTAATTATGCACTGACCTGGGCGAGGCCAACTCTATTTACTTATCTATTTTTATGCCAGTAGCCCGGATGCTGCAGCATGGATATTGAGGTAAGTTTCTATAAAAGTTGAGGAAAAAAGCTATTTGCGAACCGAATGTATCTAAAAGACGTAGAATAAATAATTTCTGTATCAGGAATATATTTTCTTTGATGAAAACTACATGCCTTAACAGATTCAGTCGATATTTCCACGATAACCATTGAAAACATGCCAGGAGGCACCCCATGGGGACAAATTGTTTTATAGCAACTACGTATTTTCGATCGGAAATTTTTGCCGGCCTTAAAAATAACTAAATTAGTTTTTTTCCTCATATAAGTTATGAAGTTGTTCCCCGAGATTTTGATACACATGTTAAATCAATTTATTTTAGCCAGTTTTACCGACAATATGAAAACAGAGACATACATGTAGAACACAGTGAAATACATGTCTGATGAAAACGAATGACGTAGCCAGTGTTGTTTTATTTGTTAATTGACTGGAATGTTTCAGAGAAATTTGGGGTGGATTAGAAACAAAAGAGACATTACTTCTGGTTACAGGACTGACCATTTACCTTGAAGGGGGCTATGTCACGTTTTTTCGCCGTAGAATTTTTTTTTTCAGACGCCACAAAAATCATATTTTCTTATTTTCCGGCGAAGTGCCAATCTAATTAAAACAAGGTGAACTGTGAGCTAATGCTCACTTATGATACCCCTGCCACTTCCCATGATATGGGGTGCCTATATGAAGCTTGTGACCAAACACCAGATTTCTGCCATCAATAGTTGTTGAGAAAAATGTGCATATATGTTCAATGTGTATAAAAAAACAACTAAGTCGGCAAACAGGAAGTAGGAATCAGACAGGTCCATAAACGCTTCCCACGATATGGGGTACCTATATGAAACTTGTGACCAAATATCAGATTTCTGCTATCAAGTTGCTGAGAAAAATATCTTGGAAGGACGGACGGACAGACAGACAGAGGTAAAACAGTATACCACCCTTCGGGGAGCGGGGGTATAATTAGATCTACACACTTGCTCCCTATTTTCTATCTTTTTTTTGGGTCGCTCGTGTAGAAAATAGGGAGCCACATTTTTTTCTTCAAGATTCAGAATTTTTTTTTAGGAAAAAACCATATAAAATTAAAATTGAATAGCTTGAGGGGTAAAAAAAAAATTTGCAAGACCAAAATGGTTCTCCCATAAACCAACAAAAAAAGGAAATAAAACTGTGGTCATAAGAAAGTCCCACGAGAAAATCTTTCCTTCCAAAATAAGACTTTTTTTTATTTCTCTAAACTGAATTTGTGCAAACTATTTCACTTATAATGAATTATATATTTTTTTTAAATAGAGCTCATTTTTCTAGATGAATGTATAACCATCTGTCTTTATTAAATCTCTTGTCTTTATTACAGGACTTTGATGGATTGTCCTTGATGAGGCATTGTTGGGGGTTACTATAATGTTTCGAGAGGAACTTGTAGTAATGCCCCATGACGAGGATTACAACAGATCCAATAGGTTTGCAGCCTACCGCCAGTATACCATTTGGGCACATGGCCGACTTGGAGCTGGGGTCAGACGTGTGATCCCAAGCTGTTGTACTTGGAAAATTAGGGACACGTATCCTGATCCATATGGACTATGCAAGGGTTTCATTCCTAGACGATTTAATTAAAACTTGTTCATGAAATATTTTGTATTTTATCCCATATACCCTAATGATAAAGTTTACCAGTTGCTTCCCTATGGTCGGTGGTTGTCCGGGTACTCTGGCTTCCTCCACAACTAAAACTGGTCGCCATGATATAG
The DNA here is from genome assembly GCA_963680875.1 of Bathymodiolus brooksi. Lineage (NCBI taxonomy): Eukaryota > Metazoa > Mollusca > Bivalvia > Mytilida > Modiolidae > Bathymodiolus > Bathymodiolus brooksi. Next base: position 76,547,989 of record OY804589.1, read on the forward strand.
CTGAAATATTGCTGAAACACCAAAAATAAAAAATAAATCAACCTTAATGAGTTGTTAATTTCACAAGTTGGTCAGTTGGAATTGTAAATTTAATTTGAAAGTTTTGCCATCTTATTATTACTTTTAGTTCTATCAGCACTGACAACTTCTTCTAAAATGGACTGACAGTCTTTTATATAATTCAAAAACAAACTTGGCAGAGATGTTTTCTATGAGGTCCTACACAAGAGTTGTTACTTTTGTGCAGATTTGTCAAAAAACATGGCCACCATGTGACTTTGAAAATTCTGATTGGTCGATTTTCAAGAAACTTCTTCTCAGGAACCGCTGAAGGGATTGAATTGAAATCTGGTGTATATGTTCCTATGAATGTCTTTAACATGTGTTGTTACTGTTTGCGCCATTTGAAAATTCAAAATGGCCACCAGCAGAGTTCAAAGTTTGCACTGAAACCCTATGGGAAACAACATTTTCATCTTCTTCTTGAGAACAGCCGAACAGAATTTAACCAAACTTGGCAGAGATGTTTCTTGTGATTTCCTAAAAAGTTGTCCTGGTTTGTACTAACTAGACCAACACACTATCATTATTGTGCATTGGACAATTTGTAATGCCCATTATCCTGACTTAGGTACTTTTCCACTCTAAATGTGCAGAACTTCTGTTAGACCAGTAAAAACAAAGAGTGACAATCTAAATTTATTTTATGCGACAATATAGTCAATTGTTTTGTCTTGGTCTTCAAATATGGATTTCTGAGATGCTACAATATTATCCTGAGTTGGAGGTTGTGGAATTGGTGCAAGATGGACCGAGAATCTTCTGGGATCATCTACTTCCATCTGCACACGTTGATTCATTCCTTCATTATCTTGCAGTCTCATACAAATGATGACCATTAATAGTCTTGGAACATAGGAATATGACTTGTCAGCTTTAACAGGCTGCACAGACCATCTAGCTGTCTTTTTGTTGTAACTTCTCTGCCATCTGAAGTAGAAAAATACATACAATGTAATTCACAAGAATAAAACTAGAGGCTCCCAGGAGCCTGTATAGCTCACCTGGGTATAATAACAACATCAGTCAATAAAACTTGATAACTTCGGTAAAAAAAATTAATAATTGTAGCCTTCGTCATTTTTATAAATTTGATGAAAAAAGGGCAAGAACTCCAAGATGGGTAATCAGATTTACTTCAAAATTGCAGGTAAAAAAAAAAATTGATCGAAAGGTCGAACCGCCAGACACATTTTTGGAAGAGAACCATCCAATGACTATTTCATCAAAATTTTGTTCTTATTGAGCAAATGGTTTCAGACAAAAAGATTTTTATGGGAATTTCCCATAGGGTCCTATGTTAAATTAAGTTTGGCTGTGGCGGCCATCTTGGTCGGTGTTCTGAAATGCTGGACACAATTTTGGAAGAGGACCACCCAAGAATCATTTCAGCAAAGTTTGGTTGAGATTGGCTCTGTAGTTTCAGAGAGGAAGATTTTTTAAATTTCATCCCCCCTATTTTCTAATTTGCATAATCGGTCAAACTCTGTAAAAGTTTTAAGTTCATAAAAAATCCCGTAATATATGTTAAAAAGCTCATCATTATGCTTATACAGTTCAAATTTGGGCACTTTCTGGCTTAAAATAGAGCAGTTTTGGCCATTTGAAGAAATTTCTATTTTTAGTAACGGTGGCCATCTTGGATACAGGACGGTGCTGACGGACACAATTTTGAAAGGGGACCACCTAAGGATCATTTCAGCAAAGTTTGGTTGAGATTGGCTCAGTAGTTTCAGAGGAGAAGATTTTTTTTTAATTCCATCCCCCCTTTTTTCTAATTTGCATAATCGGTCAAAATCGGCAAAAGTTCAAAGTTCATAAAAAAATCTCATAATATATGTTAAAAAGCTCATCATTATGCTTATACAGTTCAAATTTTGGCACTTTCTGGCTTAAAATAGAGCAGTTTTGGCCATTTGAAGAAATTTCTATTTTTAGTAATGGTGGCCATCTTGGATACAGTACGGCGCTGACGGACACAATTTTGAAAGGGGACCACCTAAGGATCATTTCAGCAAAGTTTGGTTGAGATTGGCTCAATAGTTTCAGAGAAGATTTTTTTTTAATTCCATCCCCCCTTTTTTCTAATTTGCATAATCGGTCAAAATCGGCAAAAGTTCAAAGTTCATAAAAAAATCTCATAATATATGTTAAAAAGCTCATCATTATGCTTATACAGTTCAAATTTGGGCACTTTCTGGCTTAAAATAGAGCAGTTTTGGCCATTTGAAGAAATTTCTATTTTTAGTAATGGTGGCCATCTTGGATACAGGACGGTGCTGACGGACACAATTTTGAAAGGGGACCACCTAAGGATCATTTCAGCAAAGTTTGGTTGAGATTGGCTCAGTAGTTTCAGAGGAGAAGATATTTTTTTTTATTTCATCCCCCCTTTTTTCTAATTTGCATAATCGGTCAAAATCGGCAAAATTTCAAAGTTCATAAAAAATTCCGTAATATATGTTAAAAAGCTCATCATTATGCTTATACAGTTCAAATTTTGGCACTTTCTGGCTTAAAATAGAGCAGATTTGGCCATTTGAAGAAATTTCTATTTTTAGTAATGGTGGCCATCTTGGATACAGGACGGCGCTGACGGACACAATTTTGAAAGGGGACCACCTAAGGATCATTTCAGCAAAGTTTGGTTGAGATTGGCTCAGTAGTTTCAGAGGGGAAGATTTTTTTAATTTCATCCCCCCTTTTTTCTAATTTGCATAATCGGTCAAAATCGGTAAAAGTTCAAAGTTCATAAAAAAATCCTGTAATATATGTTAAAAAGCTCATCATTATGCTTATACAGTTCAAATTTGGGCACTTTCTGGCTTAAAATAGAGCAGTTTTGGCCATTTGAAGAAATTTCTATTTTTAGTAATGGCGGCCATCTTGGATACAGGACGGCGCTGACGGACACAATTTTAAAAGGGGACCACCTAAGGATCATTTCAGCAAAGTTTGGTTGAAATTGGCTCAGTAGTTTCAGAGGAGAAGATTTTTTTTAAATTTCATCCCCCCTTTTTTTTTTATTTCATAATCGGTCAAAATCGGTAAAAGTTCAAAGTTCATAAAAAATCCCGTAATATATGTTAAAAAGCTCATCATTATGCTTATACAGTTCAAATTTTGGCACTTTCTGGCTTAAAATAGAGCAGTTTTGGCCATTTGAAGAAATTTCTATTTTTAGTAATGGCGGCCATCTTGGATACAGGACGGCGCTGACGGACACAATTTTAAAAGGGGACCACCTAAGGATCATTTCAGCAAAGTTTGGTTGAAATTGGCTCAGTAGTTTCAGAGGAGAAGATTTTTTTTTAATTTCATCCCCCCTTTTTTTTAATTTCATAATCGGTCAAAATCGGCAAAAGTTCAAAGTTCATAAAAAATCCCGTAATATATGATAAAAAGCTCATCATTATGCTTATACAGTTCAAATTTGGGCACTTTCTGGCTTAAAATAGAGCAGTTTTGGCCATTTGAAGAAATTTCTATTTTTAGTAATGGTGGCCATCTTGGATACAGGACGGTGCTGACGGACACAATTTTGAAAGGGGACCACCTAAGGATCATTTCAGCAAAGTTTGGTTGAGATTGGCTCAGTAGTTTCAGAGGAGAAGATTTTTTTTAAATTTCATCCCCCCTTTTTTAATTTCATAATCGGTCAAAATCGGTAAAAGTTCAAAGTTCATAAAAAATCCAGTAATACATGTTAAAAAGCTCATCATTATGCTTATACAGTTCAAATTTTGGCACTTTCTGGCTTAAAATAGAGCAGTTTTGGCCATTTGAAGAAATTTCTATTTTTAGTAATGGCGGCCATCTTGGATACAGGACGGCGCTGACGGACACAATTTTAAAAGGGGAGCACCTAAGGATCATTTCAGCAAAGTTTGGTTGAAATTGGCTCAGTAGTTTCAGAGGAGAAGATTTTTTTTTAATTTCATCCCCCCTTTTTTTTAATTTCATAATCGGTCAAAATCGGTAAAAGTTCATAAAAAATCCCGTAATATATGTTAAAAAGCTCATCATTATGCTTATACAGTTCAAATTTGGGCACTTTCTGGCTTAAAATAGAGCAGTTTTGGCCATTTGAAGAAATTTCTATTTTTAGTAATGGTGGCCATCTTGGATACAGGACGGCGCTGACGGACACAATTTTGAAAGGGGACCACCTAAGGATCATTTCAGCAAAGTTTGGTTGAAATTGGCTCAGTAGTTTCAGAGGAGAAGATATTTTTTTTTATTTCATCCCCCCTTTTTTCTAATTTGCATAATCGGTCAAAATCGGCAAAATTTCAAAGTTCATAAAAAATTCCGTAATATATGTTAAAAAGCTCATCATTATGCTTATACAGTTCAAATTTTGGCACTTTCTGGCTTAAAATAGAGCAGTTTTGGCCATTTGAAGAAATTTCTATTTTTAGTAATGGTGGCCATCTTGGATACAGGACGGCGCTGACGGACACAATTTTGAAAGGGGACCACCTAAGGATCATTTCAGCAAAGTTTGGTTGAGATTGGCTCAGTAGTTTCAGAGGGGAAGATTTTTTTAATTTCATCCCCCCTTTTTTCTAATTTGCATAATCGGTCAAAATCGGTAAAAGTTCAAAGTTCATAAAAAAATCCTGTAATATATGTTAAAAAGCTCATCATTATGCTTATACAGTTCAAATTTGGGCACTTTCTGGCTTAAAATAGAGCAGTTTTGGCCATTTGAAGAAATTTCTATTTTTAGTAATGGCGGCCATCTTGGATACAGGACGGCGCTGACGGACACAATTTTAAAAGGGGACCACCTAAGGATCATTTCAGCAAAGTTTGGTTGAGATTGGCTCAGTAGTTTCAGAGGAGAAGATATTTTTTTTTATTTCATCCCCCCTTTTTTCTAATTTGCATAATCGGTCAAAATCGGCAAAATTTCAAAGTTCATAAAAAATTCCGTAATATATGTTAAAAAGCTCATCATTATGCTTATACAGTTCAAATTTGGGCACTTTCTGGCTTAAAATAGAGCAGTTTTGGCCATTTGAAGAAATTTCTATTTTTAGTAATGGTGGCCATCTTGGATACAGGACGGCGCTGACGGACACAATTTTGAAAGGGGACCACCTAAGGATCATTTCAGCAAAGTTTGGTTGAGATTGGCTCAGTAGTTTCAGAGGGGAAGATTTTTTTAATTTCATCCCCCCTTTTTTCTAATTTGCATAATCGGTCAAAATCGGTAAAAGTTCAAAGTTCATAAAAAAATCCTGTAATATATGTTAAAAAGCTCATCATTATGCTTATACAGTTCAAATTTGGGCACTTTCTGGCTTAAAATAGAGCAGTTTTGGCCATTTGAAGAAATTTCTATTTTTAGTAATGGCGGCCATCTTGGATACAGGACGGCGCTGACGGACACAATTTTAAAAGGGGACCACCTAAGGATCATTTCAGCAAAGTTTGGTTGAAATTGGCTCAGTAGTTTCAGAGGAGAAGATTTTTTTTAAATTTCATCCCCCCTTTTTTTTTTATTTCATAATCGGTCAAAATCGGTAAAAGTTCAAAGTTCATAAAAAATCCCGTAATATATGTTAAAAAGCTCATCATTATGCTTATACAGTTCAAATTTTGGCACTTTCTGGCTTAAAATAGAGCAGTTTTGGCCATTTGAAGAAATTTCTATTTTTAGTAATGGCGGCCATCTTGGATACAGGACGGCGCTGACGGACACAATTTTAAAAGGGGACCACCTAAGGATCATTTCAGCAAAGTTTGGTTGAAATTGGCTCAGTAGTTTCAGAGGAGAAGATTTTTTTTTAATTTCATCCCCCCTTTTTTTTAATTTCATAATCGGTCAAAATCGGCAAAAGTTCAAAGTTCATAAAAAATCCCGTAATATATGATAAAAAGCTCATCATTATGCTTATACAGTTCAAATTTGGGCACTTTCTGGCTTAAAATAGAGCAGTTTTGGCCATTTGAAGAAATTTCTATTTTTAGTAATGGTGGCCATCTTGGATACAGGACGGTGCTGACGGACACAATTTTGAAAGGGGACCACCTAAGGATCATTTCAGCAAAGTTTGGTTGAGATTGGCTCAGTAGTTTCAGAGGAGAAGATTTTTTTTAAATTTCATCCCCCCTTTTTTAATTTCATAATCGGTAAAAGTTCAAAGTTCATAAAAAATCCAGTAATACATGTTAAAAAGCTCATCATTATGCTTATACAGTTCAAATTTTGGCACTTTCTGGCTTAAAATAGAGCAGTTTTGGCCATTTGAAGAAATTTCTATTTTTAGTAATGGCGGCCATCTTGGATACAGGACGGCGCTGACGGACACAATTTTAAAAGGGGACCACCTAAGGATCATTTCAGCAAAGTTTGGTTGAAATTGGCTCAGTAGTTTCAGAGGAGAAGATTTTTTTTTAATTTCATCCCCCCTTTTTTTTAATTTCATAATAGGTCAAAATCGGTAAAAGTTCATAAAAAATCCCGTAATATATGTTAAAAAGCTCATCATTATGCTTATACAGTTCAAATTTGGGCACTTTCTGGCTTAAAATAGAGCAGTTTTGGCCATTTGAAGAAATTTCTATTTTTAGTAATGGTGGCCATCTTGGATACAGGAGGGCGCTGACGGACACAATTTTGAAAGGGGACCACCTAAGGATCATTTCAGCAAAGTTTGGTTGAGATTGGCTCAGTAGTTTCAGAGGAGAAGATATTTTTTTTTATTTCATCCCCCCTTTTTTCTAATTTGCATAATCGGTCAAAATCGGCAAAATTTCAAAGTTCATAAAAAATTCCGTAATATATGTTAAAAAGCTCATCATTATGCTTATACAGTTCAAATTTGGGCACTTTCTGGCTTAAAATAGAGCAGTTTTGGCCATTTGAAGAAATTTCTATTTTTAGTAATGGTGGCCATCTTGGATACAGGACGGCGCTGACGGACACAATTTTGAAAGGGGACCACCTAAGGATCATTTCAGCAAAGTTTGGTTGAGATTGGCTCAGTAGTTTCAGAGGGGAAGATTTTTTTAATTTCATCCCCCCTTTTTTCTAATTTGCATAATCGGTCAAAATCGGTAAAAGTTCAAAGTTCATAAAAAAATCCTGTAATATATGTTAAAAAGCTCATCATTATGCTTATACAGTTCAAATTTGGGCACTTTCTGGCTTAAAATAGAGCAGTTTTGGCCATTTGAAGAAATTTCTATTTTTAGTAATGGCGGCCATCTTGGATACAGGACGGCGCTGACGGACACAATTTTAAAAGGGGACCACCTAAGGATCATTTCAGCAAAGTTTGGTTGAAATTGGCTCAGTAGTTTCAGAGGAGAAGATTTTATTTAAATTTCATCCGCCCTTTTTTTTATTTCATAATCGGTCAAAATCGGTAAAAGTTCAAAGTTCATAAAAAATCCCGTAATATATGTTAAAAAGCTCATCATTATGCTTATACAGTTCAAATTTGGGCACTTTCTGGCTTAAAATAGAGCAGTTTTGGCCATTTGAAGAAATTTCTATTTTTAGTAATGGCGGCCATCTTGGATACAGGACGGCGCTGACGGACACAATTTTAAAAGGGGACCACCTAAGGATCATTTCAGCAAAGTTTGGTTGAAATTGGCTCAGTAGTTTCAGAGGAGAAGATTTTTTTTTAATTTCATCCCCCCTTTTTTTTAATTTCATAATCGGTCAAAATCGGCAAAAGTTCAAAGTTCATAAAAAATCCCGTAATATATGATAAAAAGCTCATCATTATGCTTATACAGTTCAAATTTGGGCACTTTCTGGCTTAAAATAGAGCAGTTTTGGCCATTTGAAGAAATTTCTATTTTTAGTAATGGTGGCCATCTTGGATACAGGACGGTGCTGACGGACACAATTTTGAAAGGGGACCACCTAAGGATCATTTCAGCAAAGTTTGGTTGAGATTGGCTCAGTAGTTTCAGAGGAGAAGATTTTTTTTAAATTTCATCCCCCCTTTTTTAATTTCATAATCGGTCAAAATCGGTAAAAGTTCAAAGTTCATAAAAAATCCAGTAATACATGTTAAAAAGCTCATCATTATGCTTATACAGTTCAAATTTTGGCACTTTCTGGCTTAAAATAGAGCAGTTTTGGCCATTTGAAGAAATTTCTATTTTTAGTAATGGCGGCCATCTTGGATACAGGACGGCGCTGACGGACACAATTTTAAAAGGGGACCACCTAAGGATCATTTCAGCAAAGTTTGGTTGAAATTGGCTCAGTAGTTTCAGAGGAGAAGATTTTTTTTTAATTTCATCCCCCCTTTTTTTTAATTTCATAATCGGTCAAAATCGGTAAAAGTTCATAAAAAATCCCGTAATATATGTTAAAAAGCTCATCCTTATGCTTATACAGTTCAAATTTGGGCACTTTCTGGCTTAAAATAGAGCAGTTTTGGCCATTTGAAGAAATTTCTATTTTTAGTAATGGTGGCCATCTTGGATACAGGAGGGCGCTGACGGACACAATTTTGAAAGGGGACCACCTAAGGATCATTTCAGCAAAGTTTGGTTGAGATTGGCTCAGTAGTTTCAGAGGAGAAGATATTTTTTTTTATTTCATCCCCCCTTTTTTCTAATTTGCATAATCGGTCAAAATCGGCAAAATTTCAAAGTTCATAAAAAATTCCGTAATATATGTTAAAAAGCTCATCATTATGCTTATACAGTTCAAATTTTGGCACTTTCTGGCTTAAAATAGAGCAGTTTTGGCCATTTGAAGAAATTTCTATTTTTAGTAATGGTGGCCATCTTGGATACAGGACGGCGCTGACGGACACAATTTTGAAAGGGGACCACCTAAGGATCATTTCAGCAAAGTTTGGTTGAGATTGGCTCAGTAGTTTCAGAGGGGAAGATTTTTTTAATTTCATCCCCCCTTTTTTCTAATTTGCATAATCGGTCAAAATCGGTAAAAGTTCAAAGTTCATAAAAAAATCCTGTAATATATGTTAAAAAGCTCATCATTATGCTTATACAGTTCAAATTTGGGCACTTTCTGGCTTAAAATAGAGCAGTTTTGGCCATTTGAAGAAATTTCTATTTTTAGTAATGGCGGCCATCTTGGATACAGGACGGCGCTGACGGACACAATTTTAAAAGGGGACCACCTAAGGATCATTTCAGCAAAGTTTGGTTGAAATTGGCTCAGTAGTTTCAGAGGAGAAGATTTTATTTAAATTTCATCCGCCCTTTTTTTTATTTCATAATCGGTCAAAATCGGTAAAAGTTCAAAGTTCATAAAAAATCCCGTAATATATGTTAAAAAGCTCATCATTATGCTTATACAGTTCAAATTTGGGCACTTTCTGGCTTAAAATAGAGCAGTTTTGGCCATTTGAAGAAATTTCTATTTTTAGTAATGGCGGCCATCTTGGATACAGGACGGCGCTGACGGACACAATTTTAAAAGGGGACCACCTAAGGATCATTTCAGCAAAGTTTGGTTGAAATTGGCTCAGTAGTTTCAGAGGAGAAGATTTTTTTTTAATTTCATCCCCCCTTTTTTTTAATTTCATAATCGGTCAAAATCGGCAAAAGTTCAAAGTTCATAAAAAATCCCGTAATATATGATAAAAAGCTCATCATTATGCTTATACAGTTCAAATTTGGGCACTTTCTGGCTTAAAATAGAGCAGTTTTGGCCATTTGAAGAAATTTCTATTTTTAGTAATGGTGGCCATCTTGGATACAGGACGGTGCTGACGGACACAATTTTGAAAGGGGACCACCTAAGGATCATTTCAGCAAAGTTTGGTTGAGATTGGCTCAGTAGTTTCAGAGGAGAAGATTTTTTTTAAATTTCATCCCCCCTTTTTTAATTTCATAATCGGTCAAAATCGGTAAAAGTTCAAAGTTCATAAAAAATCCAGTAATACATGTTAAAAAGCTCATCATTATGCTTATACAGTTCAAATTTGGGCACTTTCTGGCTTAAAATAGAGCAGTTTTGGCCATTTGAAGAAATTTCTATTTTTAGTAATGGTGGCCATCTTGGATACAGGACGGCGCTGACGGACACAATTTTGAAAGGGGACCACCTAAGGATCATTTCAGCAAAGTTTGGTTGAGATTGGCTCAGTAGTTTCAGAGGAGAAGATTTTTTTTTAATTTCATCCCCCCTTTTTAAATTTCATAATCGGTCAAACTCGGTAAAAGTTCAAAGTTCATAAAAAATCCCGTAATATATGTTAAAAAGCTCATCATTATGCTTATACAGTTCAAATTTGGGCACTTTCTGGCTTAAAATAGAGCAGTTTTGATCATTTGAAGAAATTTCTATTTTTAGTAATGGCGGCCATCTTGGATACAGGACGGCGCTAACGGACACAATTTTGAAAGGGGACCACCTAAGGATCATTTCAGCAAAGTTTGGTTGAGATTGGTTCATTAGTTTCAGAGGAGAAGATTTTTTTTTTATTTCATCCCCCCTTTTTTCTAATTTGCATAATCGGTCAAAATGGGTAATGGGATATACTTCAAAATTGCAGGGTAGGTAGATCTTGATATGCTGCACATTTTTGCAATAAACTTAACATCTATCTCTAAATAGTTTTTGAAATATAAGACGAAAAGTATTAAAATGAAAATAAAAAATTGATGAAAAAAGGGCAATAACTCCAAGATGGGTAATCAAATTTACTTCAAAATTGCAGGGTAGGTAGATCTTGACATGTTGAGCATGTTTGCAGTTTCAACTTACCATCTGTCTGTTATAGTTTTTGAAATAAAGGACGAAAAGTATTAAAATTTTGAAAATTTAATGAAAAAAGGGAAATAACTCCAAAATGAGTAATGGGATTTACTTAAAAAAAAATTGATGAAAAAAGGGCAATAACTCCAAGATGGGTAATCAAATTTACTTCAAAATTGCAGGGTAGGTAGATCTTGACATGCTGAGCATGTTTGCAGTTTCAACTTACCATCTGTCTGTTATAGTTTTTGAAATAAAGGACGAAAAGTATTAAAATTTTGAAAATTTAATGAAAAAAGGGAAATAACTCCAAAATGAGTAATGGGATTTACTTCAAAATTGCAGGGTAGGTAGATCTTGATATGCCGCACATTTTTGCAATTTAAAGTTAACCTTTATCTCTTATAGTTTTTGAAATATAAGACGAAAAGCATTAAAATTTTACAAATTTGATGAAAAAAGAGCAATAACTCCAAGATGGGTAATCAGATTTACTTCAAAATTGCAGGGTAGGTAGATCTTGATGTGCTGATCATTTTTACCCCATATCAGATTTTTGATATTACTAACGGTTTTTGAGTTATTACCAAAAACCTGCAATTTTACCATATGTTCTATTTTTAGTAACAGCGGCCATGTTGGTTGGTGCACGGCATCACCGGACACAATTTTGAAACTAGATACCCTAGTAATGATTCAGACCAAGTTTGGTTTCCATTGGTCTAGTACTTTCAGGATAAGATTTTTGAAAAAGTTTACGACGTACGACGGACGATGACGGACGCCAAGTGATGAGAATAGCTCACATGACCCTTTGGGTCAGGTGAGCTAACAATAGAATTGAGATTATGATCTATGGAGCCCTAACTTTCAATTCAAGATGAATATCTCGAATGTATAGTGAATGAGTAACTAAACATATCATTACAAGTCCACTTTATGAAGGATTTGAGTGATTTGTAGACAGCTGTTAGGTTGTGGTCATCCCTCAAGAAGTTCTACGGCAGGCATCACGAGCTGGTCAACGATTACAGGGTGTCTGTTACCCAAATCAGAACTGATCTTCATTTGTTGTTGATGTCTTTCCCTTCATCGGATGTGACTTCTACCGGACTTGACCATGGACAACGCAGTGGGTTTGCGACTTTTGATTGACCCTTCTGAAGCCTATGACCAAATATAAGATTGCTGCCACAAATAATTACTGAGAAAAATGTTATGAACATCTTGGGACGAACGGACGGACAGAGGTAAAACAGTATACCCCCCTTCCGGTGGAGCGGGGGTATAATAAAGCTCCTATGACATATGATCATGCATGGTTCTGTTATAAGGACAAAATTTCAAGTATGTAAGTTACAACTGAAACATATGAAATTAACATGACAAACCTTAGAGTGAAGTTGAGGCTAGGTTCAAAATCTTCATCGTCAGAATCATCACCAACATCACTGCCCTCTTCAGTAATATCTATTGAGAGATTGTAAGAATAAAAAATAATTGTTTATTACAGTGTATGTGTATAATATCGAAACAAATTTTGTTATATGGTTCAGATGTGCAGCTGTATAATGAAAAAGCTTTCCAAAATAATATTAAATCTATAATCTAAACCAGCACACATCTACACAACCCAATATAAAGAGACAAAATTACATCAAAGCTCCAGGCAAAAATTTGGTGTGCCAGACGTGCGTCAATTCTGTCCAAGTTTGGTTTCATTCCCATAAGTAGCTAAGGAGGACTGGCCATTTTAGCTTGTGGATGGATGAAAATGTAACGATGACGCAGAAGCCAACATGATCCGTATATAATATAGCTACTAGTAGTATCACTATGCAAGCCACAATAATTAATAGGAAACTGTTATACAAGTGACTGTGTTGAACAATATTGACAATGTTACCTATAAACATAATGTAGAATATGTCTAATCTTTAACAAAATGAACATACTCAAATGGGTTCACAAATGAACTCGATTTCTCCAGTTTCATCCGTTTCGTTGAAATGTGATGGCTGCTCATTTCTTCTACTCCAGAAATACCTTGGTCAGAATATCTAAATCAAAAGTACAAATATCAATCACTACAAAATCACATTTGTCTGAAATTACCAGTTTTTGAAGTAATTTGCCTAAAAAAATAAGATAATTTTACAAAAACCTGCATGATTTTAACACAGACATGGGCCATCGGTCTACTGTTAAATTCACACACTGTGAAACATGCAAATTGCTATGGATCTTCACATTATTTCTTATCATACTTTCAAGATCCAAACTAAACAAGGGCAAAGTGTGGCATATCCCCTCACCTAAATATTTGACCTGGTGACCTAGACCTTTGACTTTGAATATCAATAGGGTTCCAGATTCTCTTAAGGACTAAGTATGTACCAAGTTTGGTCAAAATCCATTGAAGGATGTTGATTCTAGAGTGTTCACAAGATGGGACGGACGGACGGTAGCATTACTATATCCCTTCACAACTTCGTTGGCGAGGGGATAAAAAGCAGTTCAAATGACATTTCTTTAAATAGAAAGCCTTTATATGAAAAATACATATTGATTTCCCTCTATCATGTCTATGTTGATAATTCTAAGATAGTAAGTATAATTTTGGCTCCCTGAACTAAAAATTGTCCAAAATTGTTGAAATGTAGTAAAAAACTAATTAATGTAATGTTTTTAGGATAGTCAAGAAATAAACTTGGTTTGCATAAAGAAATTGAAAATGATTTTCATTTAGCCATAGTCTAAAATATGCAGTTCAGGACATTTCAGTAAAATTTTATAGTCACATATAGAAAAGTTTCTGAAACTTGCAAATTTCTATGGATCTTCATATTACTTTTTAAAAACCTTGTTTATGTATCATACTTACAGGATCCAAACTAAAAATGCTACTGAAATGACACTTATTTAAATGGAAAGCTTTTTATATAAAAGATACATACTGATTTTCCACTATGGTGATAATTCACAGACACGAAGATATAATTTTGGCTCCCATAACAAAGTTTTATGTTCAAACTTGTTGAATAGTACTTAAAACCTTATTTATGTAATGTACTTCCAGTACCCAAGATATAAACTTGTTTGCATAAAGGAATTGAACATGATTTTCATTTAGCCATGGTCTAAAATATGCGTTTTAGGACATTCAGTAAAATTTTGTAGTCATATATAAAAAAAGTTCTGAAACTTGAAAATTTCTTCAAAACCTTGTTTATATATTATACTTACAGGATCCAAACTAAAAGTGCAATTGAAATGAAGCTTCTTTAAATAGAAAGCTTTTATTTGAAAAATACATGCATGTACCGATTTTCCATTATAGTGATAATTCGCAGAAAGTAAGGTATATACTTTTGATTCCCAAAACTAAGTTTTATGTCCAAGTTGTTGAAATTTGATAAAATCAAAAGTCTTATTATATGTAATATATTTAGAATATCAAAGAAATAAATTTGCTTGAATAAAAGGAACTTTATAGGGTTTTCATATAAGCCATGTACAGTTTTAATTCTTGCATTAAAAATGAATTGATTCGATATTTTTATTTAAATTGATAATAATAATAATCAAAAATCGGCTCATTTCAATATTTGTTGGTCGAAAAAATAATAAACTGTATTGATATCATTTTTGCACTCCCATTTCCCCTTTGCTGGCCTCTTAAAATTTGTGTTTGTTTACCTCGCAAATACGGCCGTTTTATGCTACTCATTGACAATAATTTGCTGTTGCCAGGTGCAAAATTACATATATTGAATAATATCTACTGAAAATGATCATAGGCATCATCATAAATTCATAAAATATGAAAAACTATTGAGAAAAGAAGGCAACATGGTCGGCTTACCTATCTGTTTCTGTTTCTGTTTCTGCCATGTAATTGCCTCCTTCATCATGTTGAAGATTATGCAATGAATTTTTGGACTGCGCATATCAACAATAATCAAGCAAAATCTTTGCCACTTCAGCGTGAGATTTGACGCGTAGCACTTCCTTGAGTACATACCGTGACGATAACTTTTTTTTGTCAGACACACTCACAAGACTATTTGAGTAATCATGGTCAGTAAATACATTCAGAAGTTAACTGTAACCGGTGATAGATCATCTGTTGATGTTGGTTTAATGATCATCGGTCTTGAAAATATGACAGATTCTGATCCCTATTTATTCTAGGACAACTTATTAAGTTCCGTCATTTTCTGTATCAAGTGTATAAACATTGGCGAAGTTTGTTTTATATTTTAGAGTGCTATATAAAATATCTCACCTACTGCTACCCCTAATGGTGGTACAATAATGGAAAGTTTATGTCCAAGAGGAGTCTCGACAAATTCTTCTGGGATTGCTAGCCGAACAAGTAAAGCAAATAGAAAACCCACTATCAGTTCTCCAGCGAAGCGAACAACACTAAACGTTGGTGATGGTTGGCGTCTTGCTTTCTCATTTAAGTCTTTTAAATAACCTGGATTGTTATTTACGGAATTTACATATTCTGGCAGACGCCACAAATCACTTATCCACCCGAGGCCAAAACAGCCACAAGTTGACCACCATAAGAAAGCATGTTTATCTCTACCCAAATAAAAGTGGTGCAGTCCCCACCAACCCCCAACTAACCATAAAACATATGCAATGACTAGATTTGCCATATATTTTCAATGTTGAAACTTTTAAAGGTTGTCCACTTTCACTTTCGGCAGGGGATGTCATATGAAAGGGGATGGAATCAGCAAATAATGATGCTAGAAAATGGCCGATTATACCATTCGATGTATCTCGGGATTTTATAATAAGTAAGGAAATTCTCGTCTAGTTCTCGTATATCGAGAAACTTTTCATTGGATAATTTTTTGACCTATTTGAAGTGTCTATGCAAATTTAGAATTGACCGAAATAAATGGGAAAATACCGAAGTATAATTGTAATATACGGTATATATCGAATGAAATTCGGCAATATATTTATAATAAAGTGGGCGTTGATTATATAAATAAATCGAAAGTTCTTCAAGGTAGGTATATTTAATTTAAATAATTGCAACTATAATATTCATATAAATATGAACATAAAAAAAAATTATTGTTTAATATTGATAACAATTTCAAAATATAACAATTAAATGCAAAAAGTTGAATTAACAGTAATTATTGGGGAAAATGCTTTTTAAGGAATATAAATAAAGGGAGATAATCATAGTACTGTATATATAAAATTACTACTGAACAACTTTTTGTAAAAAAAAATTGAACCAATAGTGATTAAAAAAAATATGAAATAAATATTTTACAATACTGTCTGTACTCCTGTAGGAGTATGAAGCCCATCTATGATCTAAATAGATCCTCTGTATTTAATAACAATTTATATTCATAAAATAAAATAATCAAAATGCATATGCTAAATAAAATTTGGATTAAGTGTTAACTATGTTAGATACAATGTATCTACGTACCATTAGTTGTTTACAAAATACACTTATATATATATATAATTATTGTTTGCAAACAAACATCTGCTTTGCATATCATATATAAATAAAGGGAGATAAGCATAGTACTGTATATATAAAATTACTACTGAAAAACTTTTTGTAAAAAAAAATTGAACCAATAGTGATTAAAAAAAATATGAAATATTCCAAGCTTTGGTTAGACCTCATATTGAATACGCCGAAGCAGTCTGGTCTCCATTTAAAGTGGGGGATATTGAAAAAATGGAACAAAGAAGAGCCACCAAACAAGTACCTACTTTAAAAAACATGGAATATAACGAGACTAAAGAAACTCAAGATGCCCACTCTGAAGTATAGAAGAATGCGAGGAGATATGATAGAAGTATTTAAAATAATAAATGATATTTATGATCCTCTAACAACAGTGGATATGTTTGAACTAAACACAACTTCAAACACAAGGGGACATAGCAAGAAGATGAAGATAAAAACAAGTAGGCTGAATGTGAGAAAATATACCTTCGTCGTTAGAATTGTCGAAATATGGAATAGCCTCCCAGAATCAGTTATACAGGCAAAATCAGTTAAAAATTTTGAAATCGGCCTAGATGAGCACTGGAAGCACCAAGAGTGCAAATATGACTTTACGGCAAACATAAACATAAGATCAAATTCCGGAAGTGACGTAAAGTCGCGCATCAATGATGTGGATTTAGAGGCGGACATAGTGGCAACAAGCCAGCGTCCACTGTAGTTCCTATGGTATCCTATGGTATAAATCCTCGGATTTACCATATTCTAAGAAAACACGTGCTTTTTTTAATTAATTTATTTTATAAAAATATATAACCAATATTTTCTGTTTTTATATATAATTATTAAGGTAAAAATACCATACAAAAGAACAAAAAACCATTCAGAAAAATTTGTCAAACTAAAAATCTTTCTGATTCTGATCCTGATCTCACCAGCAGCTCGCTGGTAACATTTGACCCAAAATTTGATTACATTTTACTTCACATCTAAAATTTTACAAGAAGACGTATGTTGAATGTAAAATAACACAAACCTCCTTGGGAAATATATATTTCAAACAATTACATCCATATTTTGTCACAATATATCCATAAATAAATGTCTGGCAAACTCATTTACCTAACACGATACACACATTAGCACCCCCCTTTTGGTTGTAATGGCTGAGTATATAGCCAAGGGAGATAATCGTTTCTATAACCTGCTTTCGGTCTGCAAAAATGTGTTGATTTACCTAAATTAAAGAGTTATATTATCCGGTTTTAACATGTATTTCTTAAAGATTAATTTGTTAGAAGAAAACATAAAACAGCAAAAATAATTCGAAAATATATTTAATAATAAATAAGTTCAAGGATTTATAAAGGACGAAGTCCTTCTAACGGTGAGCTCTCCGATTTTTCCCTCTATATTGATAGCCAAAAATCTGCTCACCGGAAGTTTAAAAAATAGATCAATTGATAATTTAGAAACGCAAAAGAAATCTATTTCAATAAAAAATTCCCAATTCTTTGATTATTTACTCTATGCAAAATCGAAATAAACTTTCATTAAAATTCTAATAAAAAAATCTCTTTCTACGAAACTCCCGATGGAATAAACTGACTCAATCTGTCTCAATCTAGCCGAGGTACGAGCCAGGGGACAGAACTCGTCAGTTTACCGATGGAAGAGCGGGGTAGGTAAAATGAACGCCATAACAAATCGGCAACACAATTCATTCAAAATAAAAGATAACGGACGCAATTACGATCGAAATAAAAAGTATGTCCCCTAATTGTTCCTTCAAAACATGAATTAAAAAAATGCTTTTATAAATAGATACCCCGCTAAATTACTTGTGTTTTGGGAGAAAATTATTCATTATTCATGCGCAGTTGTTGAATGTTGCAGACGACGGGTTTTCATATTTGTAAACAGAAAACGATCGACAATTGCACTTGGAATCTATCGCTAAAATTCATTGAGGTTCGCATATTTTGTTACCTTATGCCTGTAATTGGAAAGAATATGATCTCCTGGTTCTATGCATATGTAGAACACATTGAAATTAAAACAAAAACAGTCAATATAATACATTTTCCTTACCTTGATCTATCCCAAAATGTCAAAATCCGTGATGTACATTATTCATTGAAGAGTCCAAGGAATTCCGAATGCAAACTGGCACACATTTATGGTATGAATAAAGGAAAGGTTTTTATGTCATGTGTATTATATACAAATAGATATGTGAACGTAAATGAATGAATGCTCTTTCAATTTTAACAGTTGTCATTAAATAATTTACACTAGAAGTAGAAAGGTTATTATGTTATGATGTTCGAAATTGTGTCTGGATCTAGGTCATGACAATCTGTTCCAAGTTAAAACCCGTAACAATGCATTGAATAATATATGGGCTATGATTCAAAAGGAATATTGGTGTTTAATCTGAAATATGAACAAGCAATCAGCTTCATCAATTTGGTCAAATTTATAAATTATTATCAAACGCCACGGTCAATATCATCGAAATTGTTCGTAAAAAGTTTTGCGTCCGGTGGCGGTGAGGCTAACGTGTACGGATCATCGTATTATTGATATTTTAGGACTTCGTCCTTCAAACAGGTTGCCTGTCTCATATTACATGTATATAGTATATAAATCCTTGATAAGTTGAATAAATAAATGAGTATGGGACAACAATTGTTTTATTCACAAAATCTTAATTAAACACATATATATATTTGTTTCAGATATTATAGTATATAAATCCTTGATAAGTTGAATAAATAAATAAATGAGTATGGGACAACAATTGTTTTATTCACAAAATCTTAATTAAAAAAAATATATATTTGTTTCAGATATTATTTTAGGTAGACCTAATTTTTTAATTAGAGCGTCACCATCAACTAACACACGTGACAAAAATATTGTCCACTTTATCTTTTCAGGTGTTTTCCGTTAACTCGAATAATTCAGCGCCCTCTATCCGCTATCACTACTCGTTAATGTAGCAAAGCGTAATATAACGATTGGATTATTCGGGTTACACTAATGTCCTGTAAATTGACCTGAAATGTCCTGAAAAGTACATAAAGGCTTATATCTTTTTTTATTATCCAATGGATTGAGTTCAAATTTGAAAATGTTAAATACATTAGCATATAGTTAACGAATATTTAAAAAAAAATTAAAAAAATTCTTTTTTAGGTGGAAATAATTTGACATGAAAATTGTCCTGAAATGTCCTGAAAAGTACATAAAGGCACGGCTGGTAATCGGCACAAGCAGAACAGTTGGTTCTGCAAAGAAATTCGTGAGGATAACTTCCGGTTTTGGTGGAGGAGAGTTCACGAAGACGCTTCGCAAGGTATGTACATGTCAAAAATTGAAAATTGCTTTTTTACTGCTCGAATATTGCAAAATCAGAGAATGCTATGCTGTGGCGAATGCTTTCACGATTAGAAACATGTATAGTTTATTGTTGTATATGAAGTGTAGCTCTCGCAAAATCAATCGTCCCACGAAAAACATGACGAAAATTGTGACACTCTTACATTTCTAAGTTGTTCTTTACAAAGATGCAAGTTAAATTTTCAATATTTTTTCATCGTGGGAGTCTAAATGTAATCGGGGATAAATTCCGATTCGTCAGAAGTAAATTGAAGTCTAGATAAATCTACAAACTGTCAATTTTCTCGTTTTCCTGCTTGAGGAGATCGGTTCTGATGGAGCACATTGCGAATGCATGAGGAGATTTGCTAGTTTTGTTAATTGTTTTCTGCAAATTTGATAAATTGACACTTTTAAGCATAAAACTGATAAATACTCTGTCCACTTTCAGGAGATGCCAGGATTCAAGGGAAAGAGGAAAAGGGGACTGACATAGACTTTACAAAAAACCATTTCGATATAGATTGCCTGTAGCACCGCCAAGGAAACGAACAAAAACAAGTAGCAGTACACCAATTTAAAATCCCCATCAATCAGGACACCAAGTTTATTAAAAAAATCTCTTTCAATTTCAAAATATTTATATCCTTTCAAACGGGTTTCCACACCTAATCGGCGTTGAAGATCCTGTTAAAATGTCACTTTCATTTTTTGGGCCAGCCATAAACCGAATGAATCGACCACCAAATAACTTTCTCCCTAACCAAAACAATTGGAGAGTTGATGGCGAATATCTCATTTCGACGTGATTCATCTTTGTCAAACCATTCTACAATGTCCAAAAACAACTCAAATGCGATGTTATGCAAAGGGAATTTTCCATCTTGTACTAATTTAAAGAATTTCAATAGCTTGTCCTTTTTCCCAAAATCAGAAAGTTTGTCAAGAACATCTTGAAAAACTTCAACTACTGAAGCTTCTTTCTTCGGGTTAGCTTCTATCTTGCCTATACTTTCATCAAGACTCATCAAGGAAACATTTTGTAGATCTGCGGTGAAGTTTCCGTCATCTTTAGTAAAAAGGTTGCGCCGAATAGGTGTGGAAACCCGTTTGAAAGGATATAGATATTTTGAAATTGAAAGAGATTTTTTTAATAAACTTGGTGTCCTTATTGATGGGGATTTTAAATTTTGTGTACTGCTACTTGTTTCTGTTCGTTTCCTTGGCGGTGATACAGGCAATCTATATCGAAATGTATTTTTTTTGTAAAGAGTCCCCTTGAATCCTGGCATCTCCTGAAAGTGGACAGAGTATTTAACAGTTTTATGTTTAAAAGTGTCAATTGATCAATTTTGTAGAAAACAATTAACAAAACTAGCAAATCTCCTCATGCATTCGCAATGTGCTCTATCAGAACCGATCTCCTCAAGCAGGAAAACGAGAAAATTGACAGTTTGTAGATTTATCTAGACTTCAATTTACTTCTGACGAATTGGAATTTATCCCCGATTACATTTAGACTCCCACGATGAAAAAATATTGAAAATTTAACTTGCATCTTTGTCAAGAACAACTTAGAAATGTACGAGTGTCACAATTTTCGTCATGTTTTCCATGGGACGATTGATTTTGCGAGAGTTACACTTCATTATACAACAATAAACTATACATGTTTCTAATCGTGAAAGCATTCGCCACAGCATAGCATTCTCTGATTTTGCAATATTCGAGCAGTAAAAAAGCAATTTTCAATTTTTGACATGTACATACCTTGCGAAGCGTCTTCGTGAACTCTCCTCCACCAAAACCGGAAGATATCCTCACGAATTTCTTTGCAGAACCAACTGTTCTGCTTGTGCCGATTACCAGCCGTGAAGGGTTATATCTTTTTCTAGTGGCAATCAAAACAATCATACATAGACTCATGGCAGCGACACACATTTTACCTACATGATTTATCATATGGTTGTAAACTTGTTCTCATCATAAATATATAGGAAATACTTGATTGTAAAACAATTATCTATCGACAACCACTTTCCATGGGATTTCTTATTCCAAGGCTTGTTATCAGTTTATCAAAAATTCAAAATTCTCACAGGTTCCTAGCTAAAAGCGTTACACATTAAACATTTTGCTTCACACCATTTCCCTAAATATTTCCATATTATGAAAAAGCGATATTGGACTTGTCTCCACCCGCACACTGACAATATTGTTATTTAATAGTCGGTAAAAATGTACTGGAGTATATCATCACATTGTTTTCCGTTAAGAATTAAGTACGGTTAAAAGAAGTGTTTGAAAAATTTGAAAATGAATACTATTATTCAATTAAATCTATCTATTAGTTCTTTAAGGTTAATACCATTTTTTCTCTGATAGTTCTGGTATACACGTCCGAACATGTGATATTGTATTATTTTAATACCAAATATTACATATATGAATACTAAATACTTTATTTCATTATAGTGTCACATACCAATATAAAACATTTCATACATCTGTACATGTTTAAAACAATTAAAAACGTACACAATAAAATTGAATCAATTATAATATTAGTACCCAGCCACATATGGCTTATTAGATGAGACACTGTCAATATATACACCACATACCTAAAATATTTATGATTTATTCAAATACATGCTATTGCAAACAATACTTTCTTCTATAAAACATATTATATAAAGTTTTTGCTAAAAAAGGTTGGATTTCTTCATTTGACATGATAAAAAGGAATTTATCTTCTAAAATGAGATTTTCAAAAATTTTCAATACTCACACGAGAAAAAAAATCTTATTTTTTACATGAAAAATCAATAATTGCTTTTTTAATTTGAAAAAAAAAAATTTTGACAACTGGCGGGTCAGATTAATATATTATTTTTTTTTTACATCTTTCAGGTCTAGATATTTTTCTATAAATTTTTGGTTACACAACTTTTAAATAAAAAATAGAATAGCATAACCTGGCCCAACTCCCCTCTAAAAGTAAAAAGGTCCCTTAAACCAAAATTGACAGTGCACACAAATTCAAATTTTATACACTGAAATGTTATTATCAAAAAATGGTGGCTAAACAATTCATACAAATATTTATCAACACAAACAGACAGACAGATGGACGGACATGAATTTCTCACTTTTGAGACAGACCAGTTCCTATTTTCAGCGATGTGAGATTTTCTTATCTTGCATTAATGCAAGACGAAAAAAATCACGTGCATTTTAACGGCAAATGCATGCTGTACAGTTTATGTCAACTGCCAGCCCAATTCTCCATGCTTTTCCTTTTTAAAATAAACAATTCACTGTACATAAGTTTTCAATCTTTCTATAAACACACAAATCCTAACAATCAGCCATATTATTACATAATAACCTTCACGCAATACACAAAAATACGGAACTACTTTTTTGATTGACATGAAGGGGAAATAACTCACATTGTTCACATGATCGTCTGCTAAAAGTACATACATGTAGCTGTCAAACAATACACAACTACTGATAAAAGTGAGAAATAAAATCAAACATCGACAAAGTGCAAGACAGGGAAATCTCTGACACCCTCAGGTAAGATTTCCATCTCTTGCACTTTTGCCAGTGTTAGATTCTATATGTCTTGACTAACTGTATTTACATTAAGACATAAAATAAAAATAGTGAAACCTGTCTAAACCAGTCACCCTTGGGAGAAGTTACTTTGTCCTGTCTTAAACTCAACACCCTTGAGACAAATTCTAGAGGATGGGTTACATAGGATTTCAGATATTGAGATTAAAATTTAATGATCGGGTTAAACCATTGCCACCAACCCCATTTTTGAGACAACTTAAACATGTTCCCTCTTACCGGAGGGGCCGCCGTGGTCGTGATCGTATGGTAGTTGGATTTACAGCTACCCATGCAATCAGTGCCTATCACCACTTACGCTGTGAGTTCGAATCCTACTCATGGCGAGGTGTACTCGATACAGCATTATGCGATAAAGTTTGTCAGTGACTTGTGGCAGGTCACTGGTTTCTCCGGGTATTCAAACAATAAAACTGACAGCCACGATATAACTGAAATGTTATTAAAAGTTGCGTTAAACACCATAAACCTAACTCCCTAACCCCTCCTTCTTAGCAGTGGCTGTTTGCGGTATGGTAGACATGTATTTGTTTCTCATGAATAATGCATTTAGCAAACTTGGTCACTGATTTATTATTGGAGTTGAAAGTACCTGGAGATTTGAATATGCATGAGGTATATCTCCACACAAAAGAGCCTAAATTATGCTATCAACCTTTTCATTGCTTAAAGTAAGAAAACTTGAGTTCACACATTTCAAACGAGGTTAACATGCAGCAACCCAAAAGTGACGAGGGAAGGATGTGGGAAGGTTTAAGTTTTCAGGGTATGGGTTAAACAGATTTCATCACTACATTTAAAGTACATTTACACCAATTAATGGAGAAAAAAAATTTAGATAGTGAGGGTCAATAATTCCACCAATATTAATAAAACAAACAATAACCTCTCACCTGAACTCATTGAACAAAAATAGATCGTGACATATGATATGACATTGGAAATTCATTTTCTGGCTTAGGACAGACATACACTTGTGGTGGGGTTAAATCTGTTAATGGAATCCCAACCCTCACCTTTTCAATAATTGGATCTCCAACGGCAAAACAAATATCAACAAATGATGAAAAACCTGCATAGATTCATTTCCACTCAAAAAGACGTCCCACAAAGAAAGTAAGTAAATAGATTAAACAGAGAAAGATATATCCATATCACTAATATGAGTGATATGTCTATAACAGTGATTTATCACACTATGTTTCGGACTGTACTGTATCAGTAAGAAGAGTGATATGTCTATCACAGTGATTTATCACGCTATGTTTCGGACTGTACTGTATCAGTATCACTAAGAAGAGTGATATCTCTATCACAGTGATTTATCACGCTACATTGTATGTTTCGGACTGTACTGTATCAGTATCACTAAGAAGAGTGATATGTCTATCACAGTGATTTATCACACTATGTTTCGGACTGTACTGTATCAGTATCGCTAAGCAGAGTGATACAAATGTATGTCTATCACAGTGATTTATCACGCTATGTTTCGGACTGTACTGTATCAGTATCCCTAGGAAGAGTGATATGTCTATCACAGTGATTTATCACGTTACATGTATGTTTCTGACTGTACTGTATCAGTATCACTAAGCAGAGTGATATGTCTATCACAGTGATTTATCACGCTATGTTTCGGACTGTACTGTATCAGTATCACTAGGAAGAGTGATATGTCTATCACAGTGATTTATCACGCTACATTTTTATGTCTCTGACTGCACTATATGAGGCAAATTTATATAATATGCTTAAATGATAACAAACAAGCAATGTCTCACTTTACAAAATGTTCATTACACACGATAAACAGGTTTTCTTTCATTTATAAATAAGACATATAAATATATTTATACTATTGTTGAATTGCTTTGCGAGAAAGGATTTCTCAGAGCAATATCACATCGAAGGCAAACCCTGAGACTGACATGCGATAAAAAGAAGATATTCAAGCAAAACATATCAATGATAGTATTTTTATCAAGGATTCGTGAAAGTGGTATCAGTGACGTCCAAATAACATGTTAGTAGAAATCAATGATAATATGTACATGCATCACACTAATAGCTTCATAAATATATATACTATCGTTAATTTGTTTTGAGAGAATGGATTTCTCAAAGTATGTTTATCAAGGATTTTTCATCAGTCATCAGCGTCGTCAATATATCATCACGTTTGAAATCAGCGATAATATGCATGTATCACGCTTGCCATTCGGCAAATTGGGACATTTTCTCTTTGATGTGTGGTGCTGATAAAGTCTGGATCACTAAACTGGTCTTGAACTACAAAATATTAGGTCAAATCGTAACTCGCATGCGGCAGTTTATCGGTCAATTTGACGTAAAACACATTATAACATCACTGATAACAACAATAACGTCAGTTCTGAAGGCCCTGACAGACATCACAAATATCCCAGCTCGTTCTTCCAGACTCACTGAGATTTTAGCAATAATGTCTGTCTCAACCTTTAAAATTGCCATTATTCTATATTTATTGTGTGTAGAGATCAAAGAGAAAATTTACAAATCATTGATAAAACTATATTTCAGATCAAATAAAACTAAAAAATACTCCTACAAAGATCAAAATTCTGTGTGTTCTTGCTTTTTTGATTTTTTATTTCTGTGAGCTCTCTTTGTTTTGATCTTAGACAAGGTATCGTATGCCTGTTGTATTTCTATAAATTTTTCTTGAGTTTCTAATTTTTTAGCTGGATCCATCTGTTTGTCAGGGTGCCACTTTTTGACCAGCTCTTTATACCTGGCTTTCATTTCCTCTTCTGTTGCCCTTTCTCTTAAATGTAATACCTATAAATAAAATATTGATGATAGGCATCATTGCATTTAAATAGTAACTTGCTTAAAAAAGGGTTAGGGTTTTGGTGTTTCACGGCACTATAACATCCAGATGATGTGTCATTGGCATTGCATTAAAATAGTAACTCGATAAAAGGGGCTAGCATTATGGTGCTTAACGCCACTTTCAACAATATTTCAGCTATATAGTGGCAGACAGATTTATTGGTGGAGGAAACCGGAGTAGCTGGAGAAAACCATCGACCTGTCGCAAGTCACTGACAAACTTTATCACATAAAATATAATGTTGCATTGAGTAAACCTCACCATGAGCAGGATTCAAACTCACAACTTTAGTGGAGATAGGCACTGATTCCACAGGTAGTTGTAGAAACAGAGCTCTAACAAATTATTACGATAACGTCCACAACAGGCCCTTCATTAAAAGAGAGAAATCCAATCCATGAACAATAATATAATAAAATATACCAGTAGATACTCAATTATTGTGCAACAGCTTAGACAACACAAACTCCCCCCAAAAAACTAGGATTGTCACTTATCTTGGAAATCATAATAAGAGGTATGTCAAATCTCATTATCTGCTTGAAAAATGCAGGCAGGAAATTGTATATTATAGAATCATAGAAAAGAAAAACCCTATCAAAATCGAAGTTAAAAAAAATTTGGTTTTGGACCAGTCAAGGAACATTCCAGCCAAGATTGGTTGCAACTGGCCCAATGAGTAGGATTCAAATATAAAAGATTATGGACAATGATAGATAATGATGATGGATACAAAGTAACCTTTGGGTCAGGTGAGCTACAAATGATTATGGTCATGGCTCAGCACCCAGAAAAGTCATAAAAGTCTTACTGTATATACAGTAGTCAGAGACATATAGCATGATAAAATCATAGATGAATCACTCTTCTTGTTGATTTGGATATATCTTTTGTTCTATTAAATATATCTTCATAATATCTTATTAGAGTGTTACTAGTATTCCCCAAAAGGCATATCAAAATAAGTAAATAGATTAAACAGACCAAAGGATATATCAGTATCACCAAGACGAGTGCTATGTCTATCACAGTGATTTACACTCTGTCTCTGACTGCACTGTAGATACCTTTGTAAGGCCAAAAAAATATATATGTGTGTTTACGGTCACCCGACCCACCCTATTTTTCAGCCGCCGACCCTAACTTTTTTTTTGGCAATTATTCGACTCTAATTTTTGCTAGCGACCCTATCAATTTTTACACAGAATTCGGATAACCATTTTTGTTGTTTAATCAGCAGCAATGTTTTATTTATTCAACCGCTAGCTTTTTGTCGAAATTGAGAGCAAAGAAGGTAGAAAAACTGTGTAACTCGTCATAAAACAAATTACGGCTTACCGGAAATTTCGAAAATGAATTACCGGAACCGGGAACGACTATTTCCGGTTTTGCTGATAGTTAAAAAAACAAATTAATGCCGACCGACC
Organism: Bathymodiolus brooksi; assembly: GCA_963680875.1. Lineage (NCBI taxonomy): Eukaryota > Metazoa > Mollusca > Bivalvia > Mytilida > Modiolidae > Bathymodiolus > Bathymodiolus brooksi. Next base: position 76,575,594 of record OY804589.1, read on the forward strand.
GACCCTAGATTTTTTTGACATGTGACAGTAAACACACATATATTTTTTTTTGGCCTAAGTCAGACTACAGTGAAACTTGTCTAAAGCTTGTTGTCCTCCTTGGGACCAACTTTTCTGTTTGTAAAAGACAGTTATTTTGGTTTATACAGGTTAAATTAGGAAAGCCAATGTTAACATTTTTATCTTATATGCTTTTCCTTCTCCTATTGGATCTAACACAGTTACTATTTCATTCCATAAGTCTTTCCAGCCATGAAATTGGTAATGTCTATATAAATCTCTGAACTGTTCTTTCGTGTCTTCCCATGCAGGGGAGGTAAAAAAGTTATGGACGGCATCCCTTAATGGTACCTTGCGACCATATTTTGTTGTTATATTTGCATTGAAATAAATTGCGCTCGTCCACAGAGACAGGTATAGCAATCCGCAAACAGTTAGTATACATATTCGCTTACAAAATCCACACTTTCTAATAAAGTTTTTGTTCCACCCTTTGCCCTGCCAGTTTACAAAAATGGCCGACAAAATGGCAGAATAAACTACATGTATATGTAAATTGTTTCCAGAATCCATCATCAGCATTGGCATATTTATATATGAACCAAACAGCGCCCACTTGAAATCTACTCTTTCTGAATCAACATGACCAACTAAATATACACCTGAAAATAAAAGACATTGTATTTGTAGAACAAAAAATATTATTTTCTACTATTTTTAAACTTGAGGGTTAAGGTTATGGTGTTTAATGCCACTTTCAACAATATTTCAGTTATATTGTGGCGGCTGCTTTTTTTTTTGGCGGAGGAAACCAGAGTACTCGGAGAAAACCCCTGACCAGCGCAAGTCACTGACAAACTTGATTACATAATGTTGTATCGAGTACACCTCACCTGAACAGGACTTTAACTCACAGCATTGGTGGTGATAGGCACTGATTGCATAAGTAGTTGTAAATCAAACTATCATATGATCACGACAGTCCCCTTTTTACACAGTTAGTGTTTCTAATATTCAAATATACAAAAGTTGGTGTAAAAAAAGAAATCTAGGGCAAAGTGAGCGAGTGATTGTTGTTGTTCAGTGCCAAGTGAGAATTTTTCAGCTATATCGTGGCGAGAACAAAATATACATACATTTTGATGAAATGATGATTGATGATGTATTCTTTGTACTAGACCGCCTTGTTGAGCTTAGTTGAATTTTTATTGTGATAGCTCACTGAAACAACAGTCTGCAGGTAGACATGTCGTTCCACTCGGAGGGCTCAATGAGTTAGGTACATGTAGTTGGATTTACCCAAGAACTCATACAAGCCTATCACCAATACGGGCGTGTGTTCACGCCCGGCTTTGTAAATTACAAAAAAGGGTACTCAACTCGCAGCCGCAAGTGATAGTTTACCAGTTGCTTGCCCATGGTCGGTCGTTCTCTCCGGCTTCTTCCACCACTAAAACTGGTCACCATGATATAGCTGAAATATTGCTGAAAGTGGCGTTAAGCACACACAAAAATCAATCAAACCAATCGTTCCACTCGGACACATTATCGTGATTACATGCCTAGCGGTGAAGCAGCAAATATCAATTTTATAGTCTTTTGTTAGATTCGACTGAGGGTTCAAACAATTAAGAGCATACTAACTATCCGATGATCGATTCTTAAACCTTGTAGTCGATTCTGTTTCCTAGTGTTGAACAAAATATATATGTTTAACTTTATTCTGTTTTTATCTTCATACTGACAAACATTGCAGTTTCATTCTTGTGTACTTCCAACACCCAGTCAATACACATATTTGGACTAGTTCATTATTTATCCACTGCCTGGTCTAGGCCATTTTATGTCCGGTGATACATTAACCCGAATAATCCAGTCGATATATTCCACTCTCTATCGATCGCTTCATTAATCACAGAAGGCGGAGAGAATCGGAGACGGAAAGGGCTTGAATTATTCGAGTTAGTGATACATATGAAAACCGATGTTTTGGTTTATTCCAAGTTAATATTTACATATTTAGTCGTCAAAATAGACCAAAAAATGGGTAAACCTAAAAAAAAATTTCAACAGAAATATTTTGGCCAAAAGGCTTCCTTGTCTGACATCCTACTAAAAGCCTATCGCAGGTGAAATATATAACAATTTTTAACTCATAAAACATTTTGTTACAATTTTCTAGGTCATAATAGTGGTGTTCCGATGATCGAATATAATCGATAATCAGTTGGTTTGTGTCTTAAACCAAGCACTCGAGTCACAGGGGCTCGCAGTTATATTTTCACATCACCAGGTATGTGTTAAAAGAAGAAGGGAGGACACATTTTTTGCTGCCCAAAGACAAAGTGAAAGTAAAATTTCGCCACCTTTTTTCGCTTCAAAAACGGTTTAGTTTTTGTTCTTTCCCGGCCATTCTTCCCATAAAATTAATGCAAATATCGTTGTTTTTTGCTGATTGACTGGTTTACAGTGGAATAACACTCGTTTTTAAATTTCAAGCGGTCTGGACAACTTCTTATCATACTCAATTCCGGTTTATACGGACTTAATATTAAGGTGAGTTTTCATTGGTCGAAATAAAAAAATCGAAATATAATTTTTCTAAAATCGGAAAGCAACAGTAAGCGGGAAATACAAATTGAAAGCAACATATATCCTACTGTGACATCTGCTCGGTCATGCAATAATGTCGGTCATTTGTTTTGATTTACAATTCTCGCGCAGCACGAGACCAATGACGTCATTTTGTATATTCATAGCGTAGCATCGTGTTATCGGTTTTCGTGCTATTGTCGATTTTCCGATATAGCGATTAACAGTGTTAACCCTTCATTCATATGACGATTGGAATTTTGAAAGCATGGCTAGTTAAATATTTCTTTGTACATAAGATTGTTTTTAAAGCCATTCTTGTATTTTAATATACTCTCGATTATCTGGCAACTTTTGTTGTCAGTAAAATGGCGCCATCTGTTTTCGTGTGAAGTAATAACAAGGCCGATATACGGGATGGAAACGAATATAAAATCTGGAAATGGCTGGTTTTAAAATTTCATGATTCTGGCCATCTACCAAATCATACTACATCTAAATAAAATAACAGAATGTTTGAAAATTACCACTTTCAAAATTGTGTTTACTTTAGATGTTTTTTTAAGTGCTGAAACCACAATGCACTGCAAAGTGACATGTATTTTATATAAGAAACAGGCACATTTCAGTCAGCTCTTTTGTTTACAAGTACGTTCAGTGACCCCATGACAGGAAGAACAGGTGTCTGAGAGGCAGACGACATAGTTAAATTTTGATATAGCCCTTCTGGATTTTTTTTCAGTTACTTTATAAATGAAGTAAATTTTTAGCATTACAAAAAGTATGGTTCAGTAGGTAGGTTCACTGTTTTTGGTACTTACGTCTTGAAAAGCAAACTTTAACATCTTTTACAGATGTCAAGCTGTAGTCTCGTTTATGTTCCATAAATAGAAACCGGAAGACACGTAAAAAATAATGCGTGCACTGTGGAAATCAAAATAAAATGGATAAAACGAAAACAGATGACGCACGAAAACACATACATGTACCGTGACGGTACATAAACACAGAGGGAATACTTTTCAACGTCAAAATTACAAGATGAGATTAAAACAGAGAAATTTGAATAGAATAAATTCCATGCAAGTAAAAAAGATCCTTTTTACTAATGTCTTTTTTTCCTGATCATTATGCTTGTTAAATATGTTTCCATCGATGGTATTCTCCAAACATTTGTATTTTTCCGGTTTGTTGACATAATCGACATCACAGTTCATGACCATTTCTGGAATGTAGGCCAAGCAAATTGTATTGTAAAATACCTTGAAAATATGATGATTTGATCATTCAGATTCCACCATTTTCTAGAAAATGGCCGATTTTACCGGGAAAATACATGCAAGTGCTCTCCATTAGTCACAAAATGGCAGATTATTTTGCATTTCCACTGCTGCTTTAATAGCAAATATACCCCTTACTTCTTGGGGTAATGAAATGAAATTCACAGAGAAGATAGAAAAAGAATTAATTTAACAGCAATAATCAAAATTTATAGCATAAATTGAAGAGAATTAAATTAAACCAGACAGAAAAATGAGATTGTCTGGGTAAAAAAAAACTGTCATTATTACAAATAGCATCAACAAAACTGTATTGTTACCACTCTGTGATAATAAATGTGATTAAAATTAATTGAAATCGGTCATTAATTGTTTTACCAAAATATGTTGGTCTAATAGATTGTATTGACAAAAGCAAAAACACCAAATTCACTGGATTAAATACTTTTTATGTGGGTAAGCAAGTTTAATATTTGCATCAAATAATTAATTTTTAATACTTCAATTTCAAACTATTTAAAAAAAACATCTTTTGAAATTTTTCAGACAAATCAATTACACTAAAAAAGCTAAAATACTGTACTTTCTTAATCTGGTTTACTTTTTAAGTTAGGTTGGCCTATGACAAAATCAGGTGCTTTATTGAACTTTGACCGACTTTATGTGACGTCATACGACGTCATTTGGAAAAAGCGTGTGTAAACAAATATGGGTCAGTATGAAATTATTATCGATCTTTTTTCCATGGAACTTTACACATGTGAGCAAGAATAGATGAGGAACATAATTAAAAAGAAAAAAATGTTTACTTTTCAAACATGAAAAAAATAATCAAACATTATCCAATGACTGACCGACTTATTGTCAGACGAGGATATAAGAAGAATGGAGACCATTCACCCAAATTTACTCGACAGGTGTCGCTCGAGTACCAACGGTGGTTAGTGGAGCGTTTTATTATCGTTTAGACGTTTGTAACCTATGTAAACTATTATTTCAAACACAATTTCTATCTAATTATCCAACAATAATTATTTTTTATTTGCATAACAATATTCCTCAAGTTAACAACAAATGCATCATAAGTTGTAACTATCTTCTGACATGTTACTAAATTACTAAAGTGATCACGTCATTACGTTGAAATAAGACAAGGACAACGTTGCAATCATATCTGCGTCACGGGCACCTGTTACTAACTGTGAATGCGAATATAAAATAAAATTGAATACATTCTTATTAATTTTTTCTTATGTTCTCCTTGAGCAAAAATCAATATTTTCAATAATTTTGTAATTAGTAAATACGCATAGCATACGTACAATAACTGTTGAATGAGGAAACTATAGTACACGTGTACGTACGTTGTTAAACACAGTTTGATATTTGTTCACATTCTTTGTATTTCCCTTTTTAAAAGATTTTCGTGTTGGTTTCCTAGTTTTGTTGTATCGTGATTTTCTACTTTCATGGTAAATAATCGTTTATTAATGGTTAGAATCAAATAATGTCGATCAATTTCACGTACATTAATTATTCTTGGCGAATTTTATGTACTGTTCTGTTCCGGATTCCAACCACAGTGGCTTGTCTTTAAGACATATAACTTTATTAATGAAATGAACAATCTCTTGAGGCATTTAAAAAGGGACTAAAAACTCATTTATTCAAAATCGCTTTTGTGAAATGAGTATAGTTTTAGATTTGTGATTGACTGTTTTAACTGGTGCTGTTCTGCTACAATATTGTTTTATACTTTTGATTTTAATTTGTTGTCTTTTGTAGTTGAGTATTACTTTTTAATTCTTACTGTGATTCATTGTCTTTGCGTAATATGTTTTTATTAATTTTTAGTTACATTCACTGATTTCGATAGCTAAGTTTATTTATTATTCAATTTCTTGTCCATTTTTATGCCTTTATTTTAATTAATATTTTTAGATATGTTTTCCCTAATTCTCTTAAAATACGCAATTTTCTTCTTTTTAATTCAATTCGGTTAAGCTCTTTGAGTCTTAAAGTTTTTATACCGGTATTTGATTAAATTGGGCATGCTTTTAAATGTATTGCTCTTACTTCACTTATTTTTCTTATAAAATTTATGTACATTTGTGTATATTTTAAACATGTAAAGCGCTCAGAGTAATTGTATTGTTATATAATGCGCTATAAAAATGCCTTATAATAATAATAATAATAATAATAATTAATCAAAAAAAATATGCACCCCTATATCATTTTTAAGATATTTATATATTTATATATATATATCATAAAAAAAACCAACAACTAAGCGTGGTGGGACCTCATCTTCATCTCATTGAAAATTAACTTGTTCTCGTCGTGATATAGCTGAAAAATTGCCGTAAACAACAATTACTCACTGATCCCCAACATGATGTCAAAAACATATTCTGTCTCAAACATAAATATCTACATTTATCAATCTACTATTTAAGTGGTAATTTTCGAAGGGGTGTTAATTTTGCGTTTTTTAGTCAAACTATTAATTTTGCGAAAATTGAAAAAAGCAAAATTAAAAATTTTACGATTTCAGCTTTATCTTAAGCCATTCAAATAAAGGCATCAAACATTCCGCAGATTTTGATTAATAAAATTCAAACGTGAATACCTGGGTCGTATTATAGATAATGTTGATTTTTTTCATGAACAGTCATGTGTACATTAAATTTTCATCAACAGTCATGTATGGATTTTATTTTTCATCAACAGTCGCTTGACTATTATTGATTGGTAAATAAAACTGGCCGTCACGAAACAAGAAATGTACTGTTTCATTTCAACGGTAATGCAAGCTATTTAACAACCTCTACACTAAATACAAAATATATTTGGGCGGTGTTGATTAAATTACATGATAGTGCTACATATGATGATAGAAGAAAATCTTATGAATGGTTAAAGCACCAAGCATTAAAATGCAACTTATCTCTTTGAAGGTTTACTTTTTAAGGAATCAATCTTATCGGGACAAATCCGCGAATCAGAAGCAATAATTAAACTGTTGAACTTTCTTGCAATAGGTTCTTGAAATCCGGACACGTATTGTACGAGTGATTGTTGTTGTTTAACGTCAATTCAGCAATTTTTCAGCTATATCATGGCGAGAACAAGTTAATTTTCAATGAGATGATGATGAGGTCCGCTTTGTACTAGACCAACACACTGAGTTGGATTTTTATAGTGCTAGCTCACTAAAACAACAGTCCGCGGATAGACATGTCGCCCCACTCGGACACATTATCCTGATTCCGAGCCGACCAGTCTTTGCTCTTTTTCCTTAATGCTGCGTGCTTACCAGAGAAACAAAAATATCAATTTGTATAGTCTTTGGTATGACCCGACTGGGGCTCGAACCCACGATCTACCGCACTCGACCCCAGTCGAGGCGAGCACTCTACCCATTACGCCACCGATGCGGTTTGTATTATACGAAGCTGCATGGACGCGGCCGAGACACACATTCATGTCATTAAGGGGACGACCATTTAACTTATAGGATGTTTTTTTCTGAAAAAAAAAATTAATCATGTGCTGAAATTTTAAAGAAACAAAATAAATTGACACAAAAGATGCAAAAATATAATTAATCCGGCCCTACAGTTCTCAACGAGAAATTTATGATAAAAATGTGAAGGGAAATTACTGATTTTTTTTTAGGTCCAAAAAATAAAAATCTGATTTTTGTTTCCTGTGAAAAAATATATCGCTGTGGGGGAAATGAGTTTTCTGTGTAGTGTTTTGTAGATCACTGATTGTCCTTTTTCTTTTGGCCATTGTATTGCCTGCCCTTGCGCTTGGGGATCTTAAAACTCTTCTTGCATTGTTTTTGAAGCAAAAGCGAGTACGCAAATGTACATGGTTAGACCCTATACAGTGTGAAAAAAATACGTGTACAATTTTCAATCGGGTTCAATTTAGTCTGAAAACTCGTGTGCAATTTTATGTCATTAGACAACAAATGAAGCAAAAAAATACTCGTGTGCAAATTTACGTCATTAGACATCAAATAAAATAAAAAAAAACCCACGTACATGCAATTTTGCATTGCCATTGCAGACATTGGGCCCTATAGGCTATGATTGTTACCGGTCACTGTGAAATAAACTAGAAAAAAAGGTATTGGAAATATCAAATTAAAATCTATTATGTTCACTTCCGTCCTCTCTATAGGCCGTGCCTACCGTCATATTACGCAACGCTTCAGATCAAGGATACCGCGTAGGTAATGATATTGCCATTTGATTACATTGGTTACAAGCGTTTATCGGAAAACAAACGACGTTTTCTCCTAACCACCGTTGGTACAGCGACGCCACCTGGGTTAAAAAATGGGTGAATGGTCTCCATTTCTAGCATTTTAACCAAGGATGGCTCAAGCAAAGATTAAACACAATGTTTCATGGTAATTATACAATGTGAAGTTAAAATGTCTTACAAATAGAGTAGTATTTCCAAAAATAAGACACTAATTTTAAATTTTCAAAAAATTCTTCGACCAATGAAAATTCACCTATAAACCGGAATTGAGTATGATAAGAAGTTGTCCAGACCGCTTGGAATTTAAAAACGAGTGTTATTCCACTGTAAACCGGTCAATCAGCAAAAAACAACGATATTTGCATTAATTTTATGGGAAGAACAAAGACTAAACCGTTTTTGAAGCTAAAAAAGGTGCCAAAATTCTACTTTCACTTTGGGCAGCAAAAAAAGTGTCCTTCCTTGACCTTCTTCTTTTAACACATACCTCACTGTCGTGTACCCGATAAGGAATGGTCATTTCAAGATGGCGGATTGTACATCATCAAAAAGGTAGGTGTGAAGATTTTGACTATTATCGTTCTTTATAGGTTATCTTAGTGTCTATGAGTTACACGTTTAGATAGGGCAGTCTTTTTTCTACTTCACCATTAAGTCAGTAAAGCTTGATCCTTTTGTTTTTATCGTAAACTGCCTTCGGTAGTTGATCAATGCAGCGACAAAGATATCGAGGCGTAGAATCCAATTTATTTCACCAATTCCTACCGCCTAGTGACTTTTCATATTAATATGTTGATGCTAAAATTATTCAAACATGTGAATTGTCCAACAAATGTCATTTCAGCCTTTGACAAGCCTTGTATCCCTCTTAAAACGTCTATGAAAAAAAAATTTATGTCACGGAACGGTCACGACAAAAACAGAAAAAAGACTGCCCTATCTAAACGTGTAACTCATACACACTAAGATAACCTATAAAGAACCATAATAGTCAAAATCTTCACACCTACCTTTTTGATGATGTACAATCCGCCATCTTGAAATGACCATTCCTTATCGGGTACACGACAGTATACCCTGGTGATGTGAAAATATAACTGCGAGCCCCTGTGACTCGAGCCCAAAAATATATTTCTATTTCCCATTAATCGAACAATTCTACTTTCACATTCACTTTGATTTTCTGGAAATCTTGTGACGTAATAAAACAGAAAATGACAGTTTCATATTTCATCAAATCGTGTTAAATAGTTTTTTTTTTTTTTATATTTGTGAATGAATAAAGGTAATAACAAAATTACCGAACTCCGAACAATCTTACAAAGGGAAAGTATTTCTAACGTCCATTTGAGTAATCATGGTCAGTAAATACATTCAGAAGTTAACTGTAACCGGTGATAGATCATCTGTTGATGTTGGTTTAATGATCATCGATCTTGAAAATATGACAGATTCTGATCCCTATTTATTCTAGGACAACTTATTAAGTTCCGTCATTTTCTGTATCAAGTGTATAAACATTCGCGAAGTTTGTTTTATATTTTAGAGTTCTATATAAAATATCTCACCTACTGCTACCCCTAATGGTGGTTCAATAATGGAAAGTTTATGTCCAAGAGGAGTCTCGACAAATTCTTCTGGGATTGCTAGCCGAACAAGTAAAGCAAATAGAAAACCCACTATTAGTTCTCCAGCGAAGCGAACAACACTAAACGTTGGTGATGGTCGGCGTCTTGCTTTCGCTTTTAAGTCTTTTAAGTCTTTTAAATAACCTGGATTGTTATTTGCGGCATTTACATATTCTGGCAGACGCCACAAATCACGTATCCACCCGAGGCCAAAACAGCCACAAGTTGACCACCATAAGAAAGCATGTTTATCTCAACCCAAATAAAAGAGGTGCAGTCCCCACCAACCTCCAATTAACCATAAAACATATGCAATGACTAGATTTGCCATATATTTTCAATGTTGAAACTTTTAAAGATTTTCCACTTTCACTTTCGGTCTGCAAAAATGTGTTGATTTACCTAAATTAAAGAGCTATATTATCCGGTTTTAACATGTATTTCTTAAAGATTAATTTGTTAGAAGAAAACATAAAACAGCAAAAATAATTCGAAAATATATTAATAATAAATAAGTTGAATAAATAAATGAGTATGGGACAACAATTGTTTTATTCACAAAATCTTAATTAAACACATATATATATTTGCTTCAGATATTATAGTATATAAATCCTTGATAAGTTAAATAAATGAGTATGGGACAACAATTGTTTTATTCACAAAATCTTAATTAAAAAAAATATATATTTGTTTCAGATATTATTTTAGGTAGACCTATTTTTTTTTTATTAGAGCGTCACCATCAACACGTGGCAAACGTGAAGTATTGTCCACGTTATCTTTTCAGGGGTTTTCCGTTAACTCGAATAATTCAGCGCCCTCTATCCGCTATCACTACTCCTTAATGTAGCAAAGCGTAATATAACGACTGGATTATTCGGGTTACACTAATGTCCTGAAAATTGTCCTGAAAAGTACATAAAGGGCTATATATTTTTTATTATCCAATGGATTGAGTTCAAATTTGAATATGTTAAATACATTAGCATACAGTTAACAAATATTTAAAAAAAAATAAAAAGCAAAAAATTAGGTGGAAATCATTTGATTTGAATTAGATTTTTGGTGTTTTAGCGCCACTTTCAACACTATTTCAGCTATATCATGGCGACCAGTTTTAGTGGTGTATATACATAGGATATTAAATACTACCGCACTAGTTTTTACCTTTTATCCGAAATTTTTAATTATTCGATACTGTGGGTGCATATAGTGCAACTCTTAAATTTTAAAGAATAAAAATAAAGATTGATACAAGTTTATAATTGGTGGTTCAGTCCTGGACGCAAATACGGAAGAAAGAAGAAGAGGTGGTGGAAGCCGGAGTACCCGGAGAGAACCACCGACCATGGGCAAGCAACTGGTAAACTTTATCACTTGTGACTGCGAGTCGAATGCACCCTTTTTGTAATTTACAAAGTGGGGCGCGAACCCACGCCGTATTGGTGATAGGCTTGTACGACTTGTTAGATCAATAATTTGACCTGAAAATTGTCATGAAATGTCCTAAAAAGTACATTAAGGCCTACATCTTTTTTTTAATTTTATTAACCAATGGATTGAGTTCAAATTTTAAAATGTTAAATACATTAGCATATATTTAACGAATATAATAGGTGGAAATAATTTGACCTGAAAATTGTTATGAAATGTCCTGAAAAGTACATAAAGGCCTATATCTTTTTTTATTATCCAATGGATTGAGTTCAAATTTGAAAATGTTAAATACATTAGCATATAGTTAACGAATATTTAAAAAAAATAACAATAATCTAACAATGAAACTAGCTTTACTTTAAAGTGAAAAACCGAGTTCGAAATCAAGGTTATTGTTTACAGGTGTGAAACCACTAATTTAATTTCTTTAAGGTTTTCTACTAAATTTGTGTTTTTTCGAGCCTACCTGGGCATTTTATCTAAAGTTTAACCTTTCTAAGACCATATATTTTCTGAAACGTACATGATTCTTCTACATTCTGTCAACATATCAGGGCGTTTAAAATCTTGCAGTGAAAGGCCATTCTACGGAAAACACCTACTCTAAAAATAGCTCTGTCATCCCCCTCAAGAAATTCAGTATTTATAGGTCATGCATCATACAAACTGTCGCATAATGAAATTTTTTAAATTCTTAATATCAACCATATTTTCAATATTATATGCCCTTCTACTGCAAAAACACATTCAATAACATATTCCCAATAATTATAAAGTCAAACAAAAATAAAATGAGTTGCAATACCCTGCATCTAGCCAAGGGTTACGATCCGCTCTACTCATTTTCACCCTTGGCATCGTTAGACGGATTTTCGAGGTCACACGGTTTATATGTAACGCAGCTAGTGGTAGCTGCAACCAATCAGAACGCACTTTACAAAAAGCACATGTTCTGTAGGAAAAATGTCAATAAAATAGTGTTGTAAGTTTGAAATAAAAGCACTGGCTTACCATTGAATAACAGTCAAATCTTGGCTTGAAAATCAGCCATATCATAATCTCGAGTCAATTTTCCAGGCATTCAAACGAAAGGAAATGAAAGCCTCGCGTCGATTGGCTGAAAATGACATCATTACAAGGGGCGTAACTGTTAAAATCCAGCAGGTGGCAGTGCGCGGGAATTACGAAACTCCGACTAACGATGCCAAGGGTGAAGATGAGTAGAGCGGATCGTAACCCTTGGCTAGCGAAGATGATACCCGTTTGAAAGGATATAAATATTTTGAAATTGAAAGAGATTTTTTTAATAAACTTGGTGTCCTGATTGATTTTAAATTTGGTGTACTGCTACTTTTTTTGTTCGTTTCCTTGGCGGTGATACAGGCAATCTATATCGAAATGTTTTTTTGTAAAGAGTCAATGTCAGTCCCCCTTTCCTCTTTCTCTTGAATCCTGGCATCTCCTGAAAGTGGACAGAGTATTTATCAGTTTTATGCTCAAGTGTCAATTGATCAATTTTGCAGAAAACAATTAACAAAACTAGCAAATCTCCTCATGCATTCGCAATGTGCTCCATCAGAACCGATCTCCTCAAGCAGGAAAACGAGAAAATTGACAGTTTGTAGAATTATCTAGCTTCAATTTACTTCTGACGAATCGGAATTTATCCCCGATTACATTTAGACTCCCATGATGAAAAAATATTGAAAATTTAACTTGCATCTTTGTCAAGAACAACTTAGAAATGTAAGAGTGTCACAATTTTCGTCATGTTTTTCGTGGGACGATTGATTTTGCGAGAGTTACACTTCATATACAACAATAAACTATACATGTTTCTAATCGTGAAAGCATTCGCCACAGCAATGAGCATAGCAATCTCTGATTTTGCAATATTCGAGCAGTAAAAAGGCAAATTTCAATTTTTGACCATGTATATACCTTGCGAAGCGTCTTCGTGAACTCTCCTCCACCAAAACCGGAAGTTATCCTCACGAATTTCTTTGCAGAACCGACTGTTCTGCTTGTGCCGATTACCAGACTAAGTCCATCAAAATGTGGGCTCAAAATAATCCCTATAGATTTAACTTCAATTATCAATTTTAATTAGTCCATTCCATTCCAGTAGTTTTCACAATACTACAAAGTGAAAGGAACTTTTTTCTTGAAAAGGGGCTATACTTTCGTATATGACATAATGTTCTAAGCTCCGATTGGTGAATTTGTGGCTTGACACCTACATGTTGCGAAGGACAATGAAACGTTGCAATAAATCCGTTTAGAGCAAAAATGGACAGAAAACCTGGTCATCTGACTAAAAATCCTCAGGATGCAGTTAATGCTCTTACTGGGCTTTCGAGATGATCCGGCCTTAAACAAATGCGGCCTTAGTTGATTCGGCCTTGGTTAATGCGGCCTCAGTTAAGAATGATGTGTATCTATGGATATATATACGATAAAACGACACATTGTGATGATTTGAGTAAATAATTAATTAATTAATTTGTCTCTCAGGTGCCATATAGCATGTTTTTTTTTGTCCCGGGCAGGTAGTCGTTGTTTACTTATTTATCTGTTACCAGGAGTTCCGAAGGCAGCTTATCGTTGAGGCGGGATTGCTTATATAACATAGTATATCGTATTTATATTGACGGAAACCTTTCATTCGATAAATGTATATATATATGTATATTATTTCGTATTAACACGATGAAGATCGTTACAAGAAGATGGGCAGTGAAACAAGGAAACAACCCCCATTGTGTTAATATCAGTAAACGGAACCCGTCTATATTAAATCGTATCCAAAAACAAAGCATTGTATTCATAATATTTATTCCATTGGCTTTTAACAATATACCAATAAACAGTACTTGAAAAGTTTTAATCGGAACATCAAAATGTTTCTAGATTATAGAAAAATAGGAAAATAGTGAATGTCTTTGGCGTCTTTTGACTGTTACATTTAATGGTAGCAATATCTGACGTAGTGTCATAATATTCTGATCAATGTCAAGCTTTACGTAAGTATTAAACGATTAAACTAACCAAGCGCGTATTTATATTGTATATATTAATCAAAAAAAATATATTTTACATACCAGTATTACAGTCTGTGTTGCCATTGGAAACAACTGTCACACTCTAATTTTGAAAATAGTAGGACCATCACCAACATGTGCTTGCTTATATATTAGTGCGGTTTCATCAAAAGAATTGGAGTACTTTTTGAGTAATTTATAGTATGGCTTCCTTTTACTTTTTGGTAACCCTGATAATCATACCGCCAGTGCAATTATGCGACTATTAAACAAATGATAATTAATTGCAAGAGAACATCTAAGGAATTTCGCTTGTTGACAGCTTGGTATATCAATCTGAATTGTTTTTCTAATCATCAACTTCAATGGAAATGATTTCCGTCATTATTACCAAAAATTACTAATTAAATTGTTTTTAAAATAATAACGATTTATTATGGCTTTTCATATTGAGTTACGAGTAAATCTTGTGAAAACACTACAAGTTCCAATATTTTATTCATCATAACCATGAATAAATTTAAATACAACTTTTATTTCTTAATTATTCTTTTCCATTTGATATAAGGCCGGAACATCCATTTGATATAAGGCCGGATTTACGTAAGGCCGCATCTGTCATAAGGCCGAATCAACTTGTAAGGCTTTTTCTTTTGGCCATTGTGTTGTCTGTTCTTTGATTTACGGATTCTGATTACCTCTTTGATATGTTCACTCTTATTAACATAGACTGTAAATTCTCGTAGTAACATTAAAACTACAAACTGTATAACATTAGGTATCAGCAGCTTATTAGAAGAAGAGTTTGAAGATACCAAAGGGGTAATACAAATCCGTAAATCGAAGAAGAACAGACAATACAATGGTCAAAAGAAAAAGGAAAAAAAGACAAACAACGATCTACAAAACATACACAAAGAACTAATTAAAGATTGAATAACACAAACCCCACTAATAACCGGGGGGTGAACTCTGGTGTTGCGGAAGGATAAGCAGTTCCTGCACCTCTGGTGGCACCCGTTATGTTAATCTAGTTAGGTATTCAGTAGCATATTAAGATGGTTAAACATCATAGATGCAGGTAATCGCTTACCTAACCTCTAAGAAGCTAAGTGACATAACAGTAAAAGAATAAATAAAAATGTAGATATCAAATTCGGTGCACACGTGCGTTTCTGGAATAATCTTCATCAAGTACGCTCAAAGCTGACATATTTGAAGAACAAATAATCTAAATTTTGTGGGAACAACAATACCAAATGGTCTAAACAGGATTGCCCATCTTAATGTCGCACGTGTGACAAGCTGCTGATCCGCTAATTAATCACACATAAAACCCATCCCAGATATGCCAATAGACCAAATGTCGTGAGTCTGACGAGTATTTGTAATTTGATATTTATTTTTTAAATCTTGGGAAAATGTTAATTGTCCGGTCATTGTATTGACACATGTTGTCTGACATTAGCATCAGAAGGATTCAAGAAATATTGCTTCTCTACACGTGAGGAAAAAGGATTGGACTTATGTCACTTTCAACAATATTTCAGTTATATCGTGGCGATCAGATTTATTGGTGGAGGAAACCAGAGTACCCGTAGAAAACCACCGACAAACTTTATCACATAATGTTGTATCTAGTACACCTCTCCATGAGCGGAATTCGAGCTCACAACTTTAGTGGTGATAGACACTGTTTGCACAGGTAGTTATAAATCCATTGCAACTACCATATGATCACGACCACGGCGGCCCCAACATTTACCACAAAAATGACCATGACATGTACATGTGCTAAAGGGAAATCTATGAGGTTAGGGTGTATAACAAATCAGGTCCAATTAAAAATCTTTAATTCATACTTTTTTATTAACAATTTATAAAATATACATGTACGTGTACACGATATCAAAATAATGATACAAGTATGCATGACTAATATAATTCTTGTTTAAAAACAGCATCAAATATATCCAACATTATATTTCTATTATAGGTATTTTTATCACTTGCTTTTAGGTAACTAAAATTTTAGGAATATAGCTGTTTAGTGGGTTTGTTCTTTTACGCATTTATTCTTCATAACCACCAACAATGACAAACGCTATTTTCAAGCATTGGCGATTTTTAAAAATAAAAAATCTGTAATATAGGTCTACCCTTGGAGAATGAGCGGATTAGCATTATATAGCGTCTTAATACCATGAAGGGGGTCTCAGCAAGGACACAGAGAATGTTTTGGTGTTCAAAACGTGATACATGATATTGAATTCTGTGTAGGATAATGCATTTGGGTACAAATAATAATAATACTGAGGGAATACCCTCACCCGTCTTTAAATGAATTATTGAAGGAATCGGGAAAGTATTTTTGCCTTAATAAAAAAAAACATTTAAACATTTCATTTGTTACAGTTACCATTGATTTCCTACTATGCATGTATAAATATATAATGTAGTCCTTTCTTCAGAAACATTTGCAACCTTCTGTCTAGCTTTACTCCCGATGTTGTTATCAACGTTTATGCATTCACTGTGACCAGTTACCTGCTGTGACTTATCATATTAGCCTGCAATTGTGCCTGTCCTAAGCCAGTGCTCATGCAGATATTGCAAATTTGTCCAACTTCATTTTTATAATGGTGAAATGTCTTTTTAACTATTTTTCATATTACCCTAACCAGGCGAAAATGATGAGCACTAAAGGATAATTCATGCATCATATATTTTTTTCAAATACCCAATAGCTTGGGAGAAGCAGGGTCCTTTGCTAAATCATGTTCCATGATGAGGTAATTTTGGCATTTCCAATTGACACCACAATTTTATATAAAAGCCCACAATATGATCACATACACAATTTGGTTATAAACTTTGAAGTGGTTTCTGAGAAGAAGTGTTTGTATGTATTTTCCACAGGATCTTTTATTTAACTGTGATAAATATGATGAATTAAGAAAAACACTTTTTCACAAGATTAAATCATTGCTCTGTCCAAATGTGAATTTAAATAGTTTCAAAAATGAAATAAACACATATTTAGTTGAGCTTTTTCTTCAAGGAAGTGATGATTTATCTATGGATGATAACGTAGTTATATTTCAGTGTGTATATGAATTCATTGAAAATAGCAATAGATTTCTATAGATTCTATGCTTTGTAAATATTTTAAATTGCTATTGAAAATATAATTTGTATTAACTATTATGAGTGAATGAGTGTGAGATAGTCTGTTGTATTGTCTTGTCTTGTATCATATGTATGTTGAGGAGACCAACTTTGTAGCCTTCAGGCTATTTGCAATCCTCTTGAAATAAATAAAGCATTAAATTACAATAACTATGTTCCATGCCAAAAGTGGTATTTTTTAATTTGTAATCTAGCTTCTGTACCAGACACTAATGTTGCATACAGTTACTTACATGAAAATACTAAGAGGAGTTGTTATTCCTGTTGGGAGGATCCTGATTTAAAATGAAAAGAAGATTTTCCAGATGTAAAACTTTTAACCAGTGTGAAAAAAAATTAACCTATAGTATACTTTCTTTGTATTCCTATATATCAAGAATCATTGATATGCATACTAATAGGGGCAGAGCCTGTCGCTCACCTTTCATTCTGCTTCGAGGAAACTTAATACAGAACCTTCCATAGGTGCTTCCCACCAAGTTTTGCTTCATTTGGCTAAGCAGTTACAGAGAAAACGATTTTTATAAATCAACCAATCAGAAAAAAGAATTGCCTGTGGCGGCCATGTTTGTTAACGGATCGGAATTAAATTAGCATTCTGGATAGAGGACCTTCCAAGGATGCTTCCTACCAAGTTTCGATTCATTTGGCCAAACGCTTTCAGCGGAGATAATTTTTTAGAAATCAACCAATCAGAAACAATAATTGCCTATGGCGAACATGTTTGTTAATGGATCGGGACGAAATGAGCTATCTTTATAGAGGACCTGCCATAGATGCTTCCTACCAAGTTTTACTTCATTTGGCTGAGGGGTTTTAGAGGAGAAGATTAAAATGTGAAAAGTTAACGGACAATGGACGCCAAGTGATGGCAAAAGCTCACATTGCCTTTGGCAAGGTGAGCTAAAAAGGGTGCAGTCGACTCGCAGCCGCAAGTAATAAAGCTTACCAGTTGCTTGCCCGTGGTCGGTGGTTCTCTCCGGCTTCCTTCACCACTAAAACTGGTCGCCATGATATAGCTGATATATTGTTGAAAGTGGAGTTAAAACACCAAAAATCAAATCAAATCAAATCTGGACAAGTATACAGGGGTAACAGGCGAAAAATCACAGAAGGTATTAGCCAAGTTGGATATCACAAATACATATGCAGGGTCGCCTTAGGAGGTGTGAACCCCATAACATAATAATAATCATTGCTGTTCTCTGTAAAACCTAGTGTTTTTGTTTGTGTGTACTTGAACAGCTGAGAGTATGCAACTTCGGTGGGGCTCAATTGGCTTAAGGCAGATCCTGTATATATGATTCATTCTACCTAGGGCCATTATTTCGTGTTGATATGCTGATTGGATTTACAACTACCTGTGCAATCAGCTTCTATCACCACTAAAGTTGTGATTTCGAATCCTGCTCGTGGGGAGGTGTACTTGATACAACATTATGTGATAAAGTTTGTCAGTGTTTTTCTCCATTTTCCTCCAACAATAAAACTGACCACCATGATATAACTGAAATGTTGTTGACTGGCATTAAACACCATAACCCTAACTCTTCATTCTACCTATTAGTACAACAATGTATTACGACTTTTTGAAAATAGACAAAAAATATATACAATTTTTAACCAGAATATGTGGAATACTTTTTTGCTATATTTTGCAGCAGCCAGACAAGACATAACTTAGAAAATAATCCTACATAATATATCTCAATCAGGGCGAGGTGTACAACATTTTGTGATCAAGTTTGTCAGTGATTTGCAACAGGTCGGTGGTTTTCTCCGGGGTCCTCCACCAATAAAACTAACCACCACAATATAACTGAAACATTGTTGAAAGTGGCGTTAAACACAATCAAACAAACAAACCAAATATATCAGAAAATACATGTATTTCATTCAATCAATATTCAGTAAGTATGACGTTGGTCACCAAACTGGATGGTAGTTATTTATAGATTGCAAAGTCATTATTTTTAATTTAGTTCATCAACTTTGTTGTCAATTGCTTGATAATTTATTTTCTTTTATATACTCTTACTCTCAGCTGATACTGGTATATGTCAATAAAATATAATAAACATAGGCAAAATTTCAAAATCACTTTTTTATTGGAAAATCTGAGTCTTAATACATAATAACAGTCTTTTATCCTACATCTTTGAACTATGAAAATGTCTTCAAATAAGTTGCATATGGTTATTTCTACTACATGTACATGTATGTGATGTCATAAACAATGTAAAATTATTAATACAGATAAAATCCCTGTTTTTAATATTTAATAAAAGAAAAGGTTTTTAAAACAAAATGATAATCAAATAACCTCAATTTTTTTTATTGATTTAGTTAAAGTATTTGTACAAGGAAACTTCCTCCAAAATCATGTAATGTCTCAATAATTTAATTTTAAATTAAAAAAAAACCTCCCTTCCAGATCTCAGCTAACGTATTCCGATGAATAAGGTTCCTGTTAAATTTATAAAAAAATAACTAATTACTCATGTCACATGAAAAGTCTATTTTCAGCTAAAAAAATCCTTTCACCCCTCCTCCCCCCCCCTCCAAAAAACCCCCAAAAAACTCAACAACATAAAATTTAGGATGAAGTGTTTGATGACTTGAACTGAAAGCTTAAATAGTCATAGCAATGGTCCTCCTATGTTGGAATTTGATCTGTCATCTGAAAGACTTCTAAGCCAACATCCAGTTCATGTTGTATTTGCTACCAAGTTCCTGACAACCATTCTGGAATCCATCAGATGTAACAAAATAACATTATAGTACTTGATAACAGAAATTCTAAAATAATACGACATTTAAAAAAAATAGATGTCTCAAAAGAGGCACCAGTGTTTTAAGGCAAACTTATGTTATATGTTAAAAGAATTCTCTATTTAAGATATATACCGATACTTTGATTGTACCTCCCTCGTTTGATACTGTACATCACTTTCTCAGTCAAATCACAAACTTTGTAGTTACTCTATGTAGTACTAAGGTATATATATTGCTGTTTTGTCTTGCATGTAGAACACTACATGTTGATATCAATAGAGGAGTAACAGAATTTGACACTCATCTGATCCTGTATCTCTCATGCATTGTCGTTTCGATATGTATACATGTATAGAAGAAGAAGAAGAAGATACTTTATTTACCAAATATAGGCCCACGAGGGGCATGAATATTCACATATATAATTATTTAAAACATAACATATGTTTAACAAAGACAAAGATACAATTACATATACTTATAACATGTCATTTATATATATATGCTCAATGTGGTTGATATGTTTTAATACATCCAGCTATGATATATGTATCATATAAATACGATGAAAAATAAATAGATAGAGCCGACTATTTGTATCCTACCCGTGTCTGAAACAGAGGCAAACACAATGATAACCTTTCTGCAGGAGACACTAGGTGACGGTGCTAAAAGGACGATAGTCAACCCTTAATTTTGAGGTACAGGTATGAGCCATTTATATCCTCCCTGTGTCTAAAGCAGAAAGGCAAGCACATAGGTTGCCCTTCAGCAGAAGACACCAGGGGACGATGCTAAAAGGAATATATATAGATGGCTTCATCATGCAGTTTTATAATTATTGCATTCAAGTTTAAATCAAAATACATGTAGCTATCTGAGCAAACAAATTCTACAAGTACATACATGATGAAGTTAGCCATCTCTTTGATCTGCATTGTTATATTCCTTTTTTCCATGATCATAGTGTTATTTTAGTCAAAATAATGAATCTCCCAGCAATTCAAAGATTGGTATGATTTAGGTGCATTAATTTCTGTATTAACAGGAGGAAGCTGATCTAAAAATTGCTATTGAAAATTATAGCTTCCTGGAGTTATTTGGACTATGAGTGATATTACAGGCAGCTAATGACCAAGTGTCATTGGTGATATGAATATATACATATATGCATATCATTAACCTTTCAACCAAAAATTGTGGCTATTTTTAACCAGAAGCATTGTGAGTCATGTGACATGTTGGTTTGTAAACAAATGCAATTTAAGCATTATTTTCATTCTAAAAAATAATAATCAAATAAAACAATGTTAAAACATCTGAATTATATAATAAATTAAACAATCGGTCATTTTAAAATCCGTGTAATGACACCTTTATTTTTTTTTCCATAGCCGCAAATTATCTGCTATACCACAATATGCGTTGATCAATGAAGACAAACTTGCATGTAAATTTTTTACTGATTTTACATCGAAACTTAACAATTGTGATATAAATAAATATAAAATCCTAATCTAAATACAACTACTGAATTTCAAGTCAATAATTTCACCAGATCATGTTCAATTCAGCGATCCAAAAATATCTCATGCACAAGGCTTCATGAAATAAATATGGCCTCTCTTCCGGTTTCATAAAGCTGATAAAAGCTATGTTAACTGGTCATGTCATGGAATGGTTTCAAATGATTCAGTGGCAACATTAACGGCCATCTTGGATTTCCGATCAACATCAAAAAGAAAACATTATATGAGGTAATCCAATGATTATACAAGTACTGATTGATTGATTGATTGATTGATTGGTGTTTAACACCAACATTAGCATTAAACACTAATCAATCAATCAATCAATCAATCAATCAATCAATCAATATACACATGTACAGTTTGGGTTTAGTCACCTTTATACAATGTATTTTCTGAGAAAAAAAATTAATTCATTTTCCCATGAACTAATGGCTGCGGTGGCGGCCTTCTTGAATTTTCGGTGATAACAATAAACATTCATTTTGTAGAAAAGTAAATATTATAGTGAATTTAGAAAAAGAAAAATGGTAAATGTTTCTCATATGGTCCAATGTAAAATTTGTTCTGTAATGGCAGCCTTCTTGGATTTCTGATGGACATATAATTAAATTTTTTGTAAGGAACCATCCAATAATTATCAATGTACAGTTTGGGTTCAATGAAAACTATGGTTTCTGTGAAAAAAATATTTAATTTTCCCATAGGTTCCTATTTTAAAATCTTTTTTTCCGGTGGTAGCCATCTTGAATTTGCAATAAACAAATTAAAAAACCCCACCAATTACTATCACGCCAACAATGCAGTAGCCTCCTCCATCTTGTATTTACCAGTGGGCATAAAACAGATGGTATATGCAAGGTTACTGCGGCCGAAATTAAGTTTATCACAAACTATCTTATACTTGAAAATTATGTAGAACAAAAATCTGTCATGGTGTGAACAATGAAGAGACAGAAAAAAGTCAAGTTTATTAACCAGAGTATTGTGATAAAATGAACCAAAATGTGGACATGGCAACGAAAATTTGTAGACGTTAATGTAAGTGACCGGCCATTTAACTTTTAGTGTAGGGGAGGAGTGATGATGGGGGGAGGGAAGTTTTGCCACATAAGCAATAATTTTGTTCACACGAGTCAATAAAATCATATTTTTTACATAAAAAATCAATAATTGTTTTTTTAATTTGAAAAAAAAAAAAAAAAAAAAAATTAACAGCTGGCGGGTCAGATTAATATTCTTATATTTTTTTTTTACATCTTTCAGGTCTAGATATTTTTCTATAAATTGTTGGTGACACAAAAATAGAATAGCATAACCTGGCCTAACTCTCCTCTAAAAGATAAAAGGTCTTTCCCTAACTTAAACAGAAATTGACATTGCACACAAATTCAAATTTTATACACTGAAGTGTTATAAAAAAAATGGTGGCTAAACAATTCATACAAATATTTAGCAACACAAACAGACAGACCGATGGACGGACATGAATGTACTTTACATTAAGACATAAAATAATAATAGTGAAACCTGTCTAAACTCAACACCCTTGAGAAACTTTCTAGTGGATGGGTTAGATACATGTAGGATTTCAGATATTGAGACTAAAATTTAATGATTGGGTTAAACCATTGCCACCAACTACATTTTTGAGACAACTTATACATGTTCCCTCTTACCGGAGGGGCCGTCGTGGTCATATGGTAGTTGGATTTACAACTACCCATGCAATCAGTGCCTATCACCACTTACGCTGTGAGTTTGAATCCTACTCATGGCGAGGTGTACTCGATACAGCATTATGTGATAAAGTTTGTCAGTGACTTGTGGCAGGTCGCTGGTTTTCTCCGGGTACTCTGGTTTCCTCAAACAATAAAACTGACCGCCACGATATAACTGAAATATTATTGAAAGTTGCGTTAAACACCATAAACCTAACTCCCTAACCCCTCCTTCTTAGCGGTGGCTGTTTGCGGTATGGTAGACATGTACTTGTTTCTCATGAATAACTGATTTATTATTGGAGTTGAAAGTACCTGGAGATTTGAATATGCACGAGGTATATCTCCACACAAAAGAGCCTAAATTATGCTATCAACCTTTTCATTGCTTAAAGTAAGAAAACGTGAGTTCACACATTTCAAACGAGATCAACATGCATAGAAAATAAGTAAATAGATTAAACAGAGAAAGATATATCCATATCTCTAATATGAGTGATATGTCTATAACAGTGATTTATCACGCTATGTTTCTGACTGTACTGTATCAGTATCACTAAGAGGAGTGGTATGTATATCACAGTGATTTATCACGCTATGTTTCGGACTGTACTGTATCAGTATCACTAAGAAGAGTGATATGTCTAGGCCAAAAATTAAATGTGTGTTTCCAATCGACCCTAAATTTTTACAGCCGACCCTAACATTTTTTATGCCAAAAAAAATAATAGATCGTCAAAATCCGGAAATTCGTCTCCATTTCTGACTTCAACAATAGACGCTTGACTGTTGCGATACTGACGCTTTCTGATAAGCGCTTAATTGAAACGGATTTATTAAAGACTGGTTTCCTGTTTGAATTTTCTTCATTTCCTTGTACATTTGATTGATGTTTGGAACCAGTATTAATGATTCAGCAATCCTATAATGGAAGGGACGTCAACAGTCCTTTCCATATGGAAAGAGAAGTGCGACCATTCTCCAGAAATCCGAACTTTCAAAACACTATCGCTGTCTATATCTTTTGAAAAGTTGGAAAGAAATATATAAAAAAAAAAAAATCCCACCTACCGACCCTAATTTTGAAGACCATGCAATCGGAAACACCCATATTTTGTTTGGCCCTATCACAGTGAGTTATCATGTTATGTCTCGGACTGCACTGTATGAGGCAAATTTATATAACATGCTTAAATGATAACAAACAAGCAATGTCTCACTTTACAAAATGTTCATTACACTCGATAAACAGGTTTTCTTTCATTTATAAATAAGACATATATATATATACATATTTATAATATTGTTGAATTGTTTTACGAGAAAGGATTTCTCAAAGTATGTTTATCAAGGATTTGTCATCAGTCATCAGTGTCGTCAATATATCATCGTGTTTGAAATCAGTGATAATATGTATGTATCACGCTTGCCACTCGGCAAATTGGACATTTTCTCTTTGATGTGTGGTGCTGATAAAGTCTGGATCACTAAACTGACCTTGAACTACAAAACATTAGGTCAGATCGTAACTCGCATGCGGCAGTTTATCAGTCAATCTGACATAAAACACATTATAACATCACTGATAACAACAATAACATCAGTTCTGAAGGCCATGACAGACATTATCACAAATATCCCAGCTCGTTCTTCCAGACTCACTGAGATTTTAGCAATAATGTCTGTCTCAACCTTTAAAATTGCCATTATTCTATATTTATTGTGTGTAGAGATCAAAGACAAAATTTACAAATCATTGATATAACTATATTTCAGATCAAATAAAACTAAAAAATACTCCTACAAAGATCAAAATTCTGTGTGTTCGTGCTTTCTTGACTTTTTATTTCTGTGAGCTCTCTTTGTTTTGATCTTAGACAAGGTATCGTATGCTTGTTGTATTTCTATAAATATGTCATGAGCTTCTAATTTTTTAGCTGGATCCTTCTGTTTGTCAGGGTGCCACCTTTTGACCAGCACTTTATACCTGGCTTTTATTTCCTCTTCTGTTGCCCTTTCTCTTAAATGTAATGCCTATAAATAAAATATTGATGATAGGCATCATTGCATTTAAATAGTAACTCGCTTAAAAAAGGGTTAGGGTTTTGGTGTTTCACGGCACTATAACATCCAGATGATGTGTCATTGGCATTGCATTAAAATAGTAACTCGATAAAAGGGGCTAGGATTATGGTGCTTAACGCCACTTTCAACAATATTTCAGCTATATAGTGGCAGACAGATTTATTGGTGGAGGAAACCGGAGTAGCTGGAGAAAACCATCGACCTGTCGCAAGTCACTGACAAACTTTATCACATAAAATATAATGTTGCATTGAGTAAACCTCACCATGCGCAGGATTCCAACTCACAACTTTAGTGGAGATGGGCACTGATTCCACAGGTAGTTGTAGAAACAGAGCTTTAACATCCACAACAGCCCCTTCACTAATAGAGAGAAATCCAATCCATGAACAATTACAATGATGTAATAAAATGTACCAGTAGATACTCAATTATTGTGCAACAGCTTAGACAACACAAACTCCCCCAAAAAAACTAGGATTGTCACTTATCTTGGAAATCATAATAAGAGGTATGTCAAATCTCATTATCTGTTTGAAAAATGCAGGCAGGAAATTTTATATTATAGAATCATAGAAAAGAAAAACCCTATCAAAATCGAACTTAAAAAAAATTGGGTTTTGGACCAGTCAATGAACATTCCAGCCAAGATTGGTTGCAACTGGCCCAATGAGTAGGATTCAAATATAAAAGATTATGGACAATGATAGATAATGATGATGGATACAAAGTAACCTTTGGGTCAGGTGAGCTACAAATGATTATGGTCATGGCTCAGCACCCAGAAAAGTCATAAAAGTCTTACTGTATATACAGTAGTCAGAGACATATAGCATGATAAAATCATAGATGAATCACTCTTCTTGTTGATTTGGATATATCTTTTGTTCTATTAAATATATCTTCATAATATCTTATTAGAGTGTTACTAGTATTCCCCAAAAGGCATATCAAAATAAGTAAATAGATTAAACAGACCAAAAGATATATCAGTATCACCAAGACGAGTGCTATGTCTATCACAGTGATTTACACTCTGTCTCTGACTGCACTGTAGATACCTTTGTAAGGCCAAAAAAATATATATGTGTGTTTACGGTCACCCGACCCACCCTATTTTTCAGCCGCCGACCCTAACTTTTTTTTGGGCAATTATTCGACTCTAATTTTTGCTAGCGACCCTATCAATTTTTACACAGAATTCGGATAACCATTATTGTTGTTTAATCAGCAGCAATGTTTTATTTATTCAACCGCTAGCTTTTTGTCGAAATTGAGAGCAAAGAAGGTAGAAAAACTGTGTAACTCGTCATAAAACAAATTACGGCTTACCGGAAATTTCGAAAATGAATTACCGGAACCGGGAACGACTATTTCCGGTTTTGCCGATAGTTAAAAAAACAAATTAATGCCGACCGACCGACCCTAGATTTTTTTGACATGTGACAGTAAACACACATATATTTTTTTTTGGCCTAAGTCAGACTACAGTGAAACTTGTCTAAAGCTTGTTGTCCTCCTTGGGACCAACTTTGTGTTTGTAAAAGACAGTTATTTTGGTTTATACAGGTTAAATTAGGAAAGCCAATGTTAACATTTTTATCTTATATGCTTTTCCTTCTCCTATTGGATCTAACACAGTTACTATTTCATTCCATAAGTCTTTCCAGCCATGAAATTGGTAATGTCTATATAAATTTCTGAACTGTTCTTTCGTGTCTTCCCATGCAGGGGAGGTAAAAAAGTTATGGACGGCATCCCTTAATGGTACCTTGCGACCATATTTTGTTGTTATATTTGCATTGAAATAAATTGCGCTCGTCCACAGAGACAGGTATAGCAATCCGCAAACAGTTAGTATACATATTCGCTCACAAAATCCACACTTTCTAATAAAGTTTTTGTTCCACTCTTTGCCCTGCCAGTTTACAAAAATGGCCGACAAAATGGCAGAATAAGCTACATGTATATGTAAATTGTTTCCAGAATCCATCATCACTGACATCAGTATTGGCATATTTATATATGAACCAAACAGCGCCCACTTGAAATCTACTCTTTCTGAATCAACATTACCAACTAAATATACACCTGAAAATAAAAGACATTGTATTTGTAGAACAAAAAATATTATTTTCTACTATTTTTAAGCTTGAGGGTTAAGGTTATGGTGTTTAATGCCACTTTCAACAATATTTCAGTTATATTGTGGCGGCTGCTTTTTTTTTGGCGGAGGAAACCAGAGTACTCGGAGAAAACCCCTGACCAGCGTAAGTCACTGACAAACTTGATTACATAATGTTGTATCGAGTACACCTCACCTGAACAGGACTTTAACTCACAGCATTGGTGGTGATAGGCACTGATTGCATAAGTAGTTGTAAATCAAACTATCATATGATCACGACAGTCCCCTTTTTACACAGTTAGTGTTTCTAATATTCAAATATACAAAAGTTGGTGTAAAAAAAGAAATCTAGGGCAAAGTGAGCGAGTGATTGTTGTTGTTCAGTGCCAAGTGAGAATTTTTCAGCTATATCGTGGCGAGAACAAAATATACATACATTTTGATGAAATGATGATTGATGATGTATTCTTTGTACTAGACCGCCTTGTTGAGCTTAGTTGAATTTTTATTGTGATAGCTCACTGAAACAACAGTCTGCAGGTAGACATGTCGTTCCACTCGGAGGGCTCAATGAGTTAGGTACATGTAGTTGGATTTACCCAAGAACTCATACAAGCCTATCACCAATACGGGCGTGTGTTCACGCCCGGCTTTGTAAATTACAAAAAAGGGTACTCAACTCGCAGCCGCAAGTGATAGTTTACCAGTTGCTTGCCCATGGTCGGTCGTTCTCTCCGGCTTCTTCCACCACTAAAACTGGTCACCATGATATAGCTGAAATATTGCTGAAAGTGGCGTTAAGCACACACAAAAATCAATCAAACCAATCGTTCCACTCGGACACATTATCGTGATTACATGCCTAGCGGTGAAGCAGCAAATATCAATTTTATAGTCTTTTGTTAGATTCGACTGAGGGTTCAAACAATTAAGAGCATACTAACTATCCGATGATCGATTCTTAAACCTTGTAGTCGATTCTGTTTCCTAGTGTTGAACAAAATATATATGTTTAACTTTATTCTGTTTTTATCTTCATACTGACAAACATTGCAGTTTCATTCTTGTGTACTTCCAACACCCAGTCAATACATATATTTGGACTAGTCCATTATTTATCCACTGCCTGGTCTAGGCCATTTTATGTCCGGTGATACATTAACCCGAATAATCCAGTCGATATATTCCACTCTCTATCGATCGCTTCATTAATCACAGAAGGCGGAGAGAATCGGAGACGGAAAGGGCTTGAATTATTCGAGTTAGTGATACATATGAAAACCGATGTTTTGGTTTATTCCAAGTTAATATTTACAAATTTAGTCGTCAAAATAGACCAAAAAATGGGTAAACCTAAAAAAAATTTTCAACAGAAATATTTTGGCCAAAAGGCTTCCTTGTCTGACATCCTACTAAAAGCCTATCGCAGGTGAAATATATAACAATTTCTAGCTTATAAAACATTTTGTTACAATTTTTTAGGTCATAATAGTGGTGTTCCGATGATCGAATATAATCGATAATCAGTTGGTTGGTGTCTTAAACCAAGCACTCGAGTCACAGGGGCTCGCAGTTATATTTTCACATCACCAGGTATGTGTTAAAAGAAGAAGGGAGGACACATTTTTTTGCTGCCCAAAGACAAAGTGAAAGTAAAATTGCGCCACCTTTTTTCGCTTCAAAAACGGTTTAGTTTTTGTTCTTTCCCGGCCATTCTTCCCATAAAATTAATGCAAATATCGTTGTTTTTTGCTGATTGACTGGTTTACAGTGGAATAACACTCGTTTTTAAATTTCAAGCGGTCTGGACAACTTCTTATCATACTCAATTCCGGTTTATACGGACTTAATATTAAGGTGAGTTTTCATTGGTCGAAATAAAAAAATCGAAATATAATTTTTCTAAAATCGGAAAGCAACAGTAAGCGGGAAATACAAATTGAAAGCAACATATATCCTACTGTGACATCTGCTCGGTCATGCAATAATGTCGGTCATTTGTTTTGATTTACAATTCTCGCGCAGCACGAGACCAATGACGTCATTTTGTATATTCATAGCGTAGCATCGTGTTATCGGTTTTCGTGCTATTGTCGATTTTCCGATATAGCGATTAACAGTGTTAACCCTTCATTCATATGACGATTGGAATTTTGAAAGCATGGCTAGTTAAATATTTCTTTGTACATAAGATTGTTTTTAAAGCCATTCTTGTATTTTAATATACTCTCGATTATCTGGCAACTTTTGTTGTCAGTAAAATGGCGCCATCTGTTTTCGTGTGAAGTAATAACAAGGCCGATATACGGGATGGAAACGAATATAAAATCTGGAAATGGCTGGTTTTAAAATTTCATGATTCTGGCCATCTACCAAATCATACTACATCTAAATAAAATAACAGAATGTTTGAAAATTACCACTTTCAAAATTGTGTTTACTTTAGATGTTTTTTTAAGTGCTGAAACCACAATGCACTGCAAAGTTACATGTATTTTATATAAGAAACAGGCACATTTCAGTCAGCTCTTTTGTATACAAGTACGTTCAGTGACCCCATGACAGGAAGAATAGGTGTCTGAGAGGCAGACGACATAGTTAAATTTTGATATAGCCCTTCTGGATTTTTTTCCAGTTACTTTATAAATGAAGTAAATTTTTAGCATTACAAAAAGTATGGTTCAGTAGGTAGGTTCACTGTTTTTGGTACTTACGTCTTGAAAAGCAAACTTTAACATCTTTTACAGATGTCAAGCTGTAGTCTCGTTTATGTTCCATAAATAGAAACCGGAAGACACGTCAAAAATAATGCGTGCACTGTGGAAATCAAAATAAAATGGATAAAACGAAAACAGATGACGCACGAAAACACATACATGTACCGTGACGGTACATAAACACAGAGGGAATACTTTTCAACGTCAAAATTACAAGATGAGATTAAAACAGAGAAATTTGAATAGAATGAATTCCATGCAAGTAAAAAAGATCCTTTTTACTAATGTCTTTTTTTCCTGATCATTATGCTTGTTAAATATGTTTCCATCGATGGTATTCTCCAAACATTTGTATTTTTCCGGTTTGTTGACATAATCGACATCACAGTTCATGACCGTTTCTGGAATGTAGGCCAAGCAAATTGTATTGTAAAATACTTTGAAAATATGATGATTTGATCATTCAGATTCCACCATTTTCTAGAAAATGGCCGATTTTACCGGGAAAATACATGCAAGTGCTCTCCATTAGTCACAAAATGGCAGATTATTTTGCATTTCCACTGCTGCTTTAATAGCAAATATACCCCTTACTTCTTGGGGTAATGAAATGAAATTCACAGAGAAGATAGAAAAAGAATTAATTTAACAGCAATAATCAAAATTTATAGCATAAATTGAAGAGAATTAAATTAAACCAGACAGAAAAATGAGATTGTCTGGGTAAAAAAAAACTGTCATTATTACAAATAGCATCAACAAAACTGTATTGTTACCACTCTGTGATAATAAATGTGATTAAAATTAATTGAAATCGGTCATTAATTGTTTTACCAAAATATGTTGGTCTAATAGATTGTATTGACAAAAGCAAAAACACCAAATTCACTGGATTAAATACTTTTTATGTGGGTAAGCAAGTTTAATATTTGCATCAAATAATTAATTTCTAATACTTCAATTTCAAACTATTTAAAAAAAACATCTTTTGAAATTTTTCAGACAAATCAATTACACTGAAAAAGCTAAAATACTGTACTTTCTTAATCTGGTTTACTTTTTAAGTTAGGTTGGCCTATGACAAAATCATGTGCTTTATTGAACTTTGACCGACTTTATGTGACGTCATACGACGCCATTTGGAAAAAGCGTGTGTAAACAAATATGGGTCATTATGTAATTATTATCGATCTTTTTTCCATGGAACTTTACACATGTGAGCAAGAATAGATGAGGAACATAATTAAAAAGAAAAAAATGTTTACTTTTCAAACATGAAAAAAATAATCAAACATTATCCAATGACTGACCGACTTATTGTCAGACGAGGATAAAAGAAGAATGGAGACCATTCACCCAAATTTACTCGACAGGTGTCGCTCGAGTACCAACGTGGTTAGTGGAGCGTTTTATTATCGTTTAGACGTTTGTAACCTATGTAAACTATTATTTCAAACACAATTTCTATCTAATTATCCAACAATAATTATTTTTTATTTGCATAACAATATTCCTCAAGTTAACAACAAATGCATCATAAGTTGTAACTATCTTCTGACATGTTACTAAATTACTAAAGTGATCACGTCATTACGTTGAAATAAGACAAGGACAACGTTGCAATCATATCTGCGTCACGGGCACCTGTTACTAACTGTGAATGCGAATATAAAATAAAATTGAATACATTCTTATTAATTTTTTCTTATGTTCTCCTTGAGCAAAAATCAATATTTTCAATAATTTTGTAATTAGTAAATACGCATAGCATACGTACAATAACTGTTGAATGAGGAAACTATAGTACACGTGTACGTACGTTGTTAAACACAGTTTGATATTTGTTCACATTCTTTGTATTTCCCTTTTTAAAAGATTTTCGTGTTGGTTTCCTAGTTTTGTTGTATCGTGATTTTCTACTTTCTTGGTAAATAATCGTTTATTAATGGTTAGAATCAAATAATTTCGATCAATTTCACGTACATTAATTATTCTTGGCGAATTTTATGTACTGTTCTGTTCCGGATTCCAACCACAGTGGCTTGTCTTTAAGACATATAACTTTATTAGTGAAATGAACAATCTCTTGAGGCATTTAAAAAGGGACTAAAAACTCATTTATTCAAAATCGCTTTTGTGAAATGAGTATAGTTTTAGATTTGTGATTGACTGTTTTAACTGGTGCTGTTCTGCTACAATATTGTTTTATACTTTTGATTTTAATTTGTTGTCTTTTGTAGTTGAGTATTACTTTTTAATTCTTACTGTGATTCATTGTCTTTGCGTAATATGTTTTTATTAATTTTTAGTTACATTCACTGATTTCGATAGCTAAGTTTATTTATTATTCAATTTCTTGTCCATTTTTATGCCTTTATTTTAATTAATATTTTTAGATATGTTTTCCCTAATTCTCTTAAAATACGCAATTTTCTTCTTTTTAATTCAATTTGGTTAAGCTTTTTGAGTCTTAAAGTTTTTATACCGGTATTTGATTAAATTGGGCATGCTTTTAAATGTATTGCTCTTACTTCACTTATTTTTCTTATAAAATTTATGTACATTTGTGTATATTTTAAACATGTAAAGCGCTCAGAGTAATTGTATTGTTATATAATGCGCTATAAAAATGCCTTATAATAATAATAATAATAATAATAATTAATCAAAAAAATATGCACCCCTATATCATTTTTAAGATATTTATATATTTATATCATAAAAAAACCCAACAACTAAGCGTGGTGGGACCTCATATTCATCTCATTGAAAATTAACTTGTTCTCGTCGTGATATAGCTGAAAAATTGCCGTAAACAACAATTACTCACTGATCCCCAACATGATGTCAAAAACATATTCTGTCTCAAACATAAATATCTACATTTATCAATCTACTATTTAAGTGGTAATTTTCGAAGGGGTGTTAATTTTGCGTTTTTTAGTCAAACTATTAATTTTGCGAAAATTGAAAAAAGCAAAATTAAAAATTTTACGATTTCAGCTTTATCTTAAGCCATTCAAATAAAGGCATCAAACATTCCGCAGATTTTGATTAATAAAATTCAAACGTGAATACCTGGGTCGTATTATAGATAATGTTGATTTTTTTCATGAACAGTCATGTGTACATTAAATTTTCATCAACAGTCATGTATGGATTTTATTTTTCATCAACAGTCGCTTGACTATTATTGATTGGTAATAATACTATAAATGTGATTTCTTTATGATAAAGTTTGTCAGTGACTTGCGGCAGGTCGGTGGTTTTTTCAGGGAACTCCGGTTTCCTCCACCAATAAAACGGGCCGAATAAAACTGGCCGTCACGAAACAAGAAGTGTACTGTTTCATTTCAACGGTAATACAAGCTATTTAACAACCTCTACACTAAATACAAAATATATTTGGGCGGTGTTGATTAAATTACATGATAGTGCTACATATGATGATAGAAGAAAATCATATGAATGGTTAAAGCACCAAGCATTAAAATGCAACTTATCTCTTTGAAGGTTTACTTTTTAAGGAATCAATCTTATTGGGACAAATCCGCGAATCAGAAGCAATAATTAAACTGTTGAACTTTCTTGCAATAGGTTCTTGAAATCCGGACACGTTTTGTACGAGTGATTGTTGTTGTTTAACGTCAATTCAGCAATTTTTCAGCTATATCATGGCGAGAACAAGTTAATTTTCAATGAGATGATGATGAGGTCCGCTTTGTACTAGACCAACACACTGAGTTGGATTTTTATAGTGCTAGCTCACTAAAACAACAGTCCGCGGATAGACATGTCGCCCCACTCGGACACATTATCCTGATTCCGAGCCGACCAGTCTTTGCTCTTTTTCCTTAATGCTGCGTGCTTACCAGAGAAACAAAAATATCAATTTGTATAGTCTTTGGTATGACCCGACTGGGGCTCGAACCCACGATCTACCGCACTCGACCCCAGTCGAGGCGAGCACTCTAACCATTACGCCACCGATGCGGTTCGTATTATACGAAGCTGCATGGACGCGGCCGAGACACACATTCATGTCATTAAGGGGACGACCATTTAACTTATAGGATGTTTTTTTCTGAAAAAAAAAATTAATCATGTGCTGAAATTTTAAAGAAACAAAATAAATTGACACAAAAGATGCAAAAATATAATTAATCCGGCCCTACAGTTCTCAACGAGAAATTTATGATAAAAATGTGAAGGGAAATTACTGATTTTTTTTAGGTCCAAAAAATAAAAATCTGATTTTTGTTTCCTGTGAAAAAATATATCGCTGTGGGGGAAATGAGTTTTCTGTGTAGTGTTTTGTAGATCACTGATTGTCCTTTTTCTTTTGGCCATTGTATTGCCTGCCCTTGCGCTTGGGGATCTTAAAACTCTTCTTGCATTGTTTTTGAAGCAAAAGCGAGTACGCAAATGTACATGGTTAGACCCTATACAGTGTGAAAAAAATACGTGTACAATTTTCAATCGGGTTCAATTTAGTCTGAAAACTCGTGTGCAATTTTATGTCATTAGACAACAAATGAAGCAAAAAAAAAAACTCGTGTGCAATTTTACGTCATTAGACATCAAATGAAATAAAAAAAAAAAACCA
This sequence comes from Bathymodiolus brooksi, assembly GCA_963680875.1. NCBI lineage: Eukaryota > Metazoa > Mollusca > Bivalvia > Mytilida > Modiolidae > Bathymodiolus > Bathymodiolus brooksi. Next base: position 76,610,606 of record OY804589.1, read on the forward strand.
CGTACATGCAATTTTGCATTGCCATTGCAGACATTGGGCCCTATAGGCTATGATTGTTACCAGTCACTGTGAAATAAACTAGAAAAAAAGGTATTGGAAATATCAAATTAAAATCTATTATGTTCACTTCCGTCCTCTCTATAGGCCGTGCCTACCGTCATATTACGCAACGCTTCAGATCAAGGATACCGCGTAGGTAATGATATTGCCATTTGATTACATTGGTTACAAGCGTTTATCGGAAAACAAACGACGTTTTCTCCTAACCACCGTTGGTACAGCGACGCCACCTGGGTTAAAAAATGGGTGAATGGTCTCCATTTCTAGCATTTTAACCAAGGATGGCTCAAGCAAAGATTAAACACAATGTTTCATGGTAATTATACAATGTGAAGTTAAAATGTCTTAAAAATAGAGTAGTATTTCCAAAAATAAGACACTAATTTTAAATTTTCAAAAAAATTCTTCGACCAATGAAAATTCACCTATAAACCGGAATTGAGTATGATAAGAAGTTGTCCAGACCGCTTGGAATTTAAAAACGAGTGTTATTCCACTGTAAACCGGTCAATCAGCAAAAAACAACGATATTTGCATTAATTTTATGGGAAGAACAAAGACTAAACCGTTTTTGAAGCTAAAAAAGGTGCCAAAATTCTACTTTCACTTTGGGCAGCAAAAAACGTGTCCTTCCTTGACCTTCTTCTTTTAACACATACCTCACTGTCGTGTACCCGATAAGGAATGGTCATTTCAAGATGGCGGATTGTACATCATCAAAAAGGTAGGTGTGAAGATTTTGACTATTATCGTTCTTTATAGGTTATCTTAGTGTCTATGAGTTACACGTTTAGATAGGGCAGTCTTTTTTCTACTTCACCATTAAGTCAGTAAAGCTTGATCCTTTTGTTTTTATCGTAAACTGCCTTCGGTAGTTGATCAATGCAGCGATAAAGATATCGAGGCGTAGAATCCAATTTATTTCACCAATTCCTACCGCCTAGTGACTTTTTATATTAATATGTTGATGCTAAAATTATTCAAACATGTGAATTGTCCAACAAATGTCATTTCAGCCTTTGACAAACCTTGTATCCCTCTTAAAACGTCTATGAAAATTTTGTTTATGTCACGGAACGGTCACGACAAAAACAGAAAAAAGACTGCCCTATCTAAACGTGTAACTCATAGACACTAAGATAACCTATAAAGAACGATAATAGTCAAAATCTTCACACCTACCTTTTTGATGATGTACAATCCGCCATCTTGAAATGACCATTCCTTATCGGGTACACGACAGTATACCCTGGTGATGTGAAAATATAACTGCGAGCCCCTGTGACTCGAGCCCAAAAATATATTTCCCATTAATCGAACAATTCTACTTTCACATTCACTTTGATTTTCTGGAAATCTTGTGACGTAATTAAACAGAAAATGACAGTTTCATATTTCATCAAATTGTGTTAAATAGTTGTTTTTTTTTTATATATGTGAATGAAATTATATTTCTAACGTCCATTTGAGTAATCATGGTCAGTAAATACATTCAGAAGTTAACTGTAACCGGTGATAGATCATCTGTTGATGTTGGTTTAATGATCATCGATCTTGAAAATATGACAGATTCTGATCCCTATTTATTCTAGGACAACTTATTAAGTTCCGTCATTTTCTGTATCAAGTGTATAAACATTGGCGAAGTTTGTTTTATATTTTAGAGTTCTATATAAAATATCTCACCTACTGCTACCCCTAATGGTGGTACAATAATGGAAAGTTTATGTCCAAGAGGAGTCTCGACAAATTCTTCTGGGATTGCTAGCCGAACAAGTAAAGCAAATAGAAAACCCACTATCAGTTCTCCAGCGAAGCGAACAACACTAAACGTTGGTGATGGATGGCGTCTTGCTTTCGCTTTTAAGTCTTTTAAATAACCTGGATTGTTATTTGCGGCATTTACATATTCTGGCAGACGCCACAAATCACGTATCCACCCGAGGCCAAAACAGCCACAAGTTGACCACCATAAGAAAGCATGTTTATCTCTACCCAAATAAAAGTGGTGCAGTCCCCACCAACCTCCAATTAACCATAAAACATATGCAATGACTAGATTTGCCATATATTTTCAATGTTGAAACTTTTAAAGATTTTCCACTTTCACTTTCGGTCTGCAAAAATGTGTTGATTTACCTAAATTAAAGAGCTATATTATCCGGTTTTAACATGTATTTCTTAAAGATTAATTTGTTAGAAGAAAACATAAAACAGCAAAAATAATTCGAAAATATATTAATAATAAATAAGTTGAATAAATAAATGAGTATGGGACAACAATTGTTTTATTCACAAAATCTTAATTAAACACATATATATATTTGTTTCAGATATTATAGTATATAAATCCTTGATAAGTTAAATAAATGAGTATGGGACAACAATTGTTCTATTCACAAAATCTTAATTAAAAAAAATATATATTTGTTTCAGATATTATTTTAGGTAGACCTATTTTTTTTTTATTAGAGCGTCACCATCAACACGTGGCAAACGTGAAGTATTATCCACGTTATCTTTTCAGGGGTTTTCCGTTAACTCGAATAATTCAGCGCCCTCTATCCGCTATCTCTACTCCTTAATGTAGCAAAGCGTAATATAACGACTGGATTATTCGGGTTACACTAATGTCCTGAAAATTGTCCTGAAATGTTCTGAAAAGTACATAAAGGGCTATATATTTTTTTATTATCCAATGGATTGAGTTCAAATTTGAATATGTTAAATACATTAGCATACAGTAAACAAATATTTTAAAAAAAAATAAAAAGCAAAACATTAGGTGGAAATCATTTGATTTGAATTAGATTTTTGGTGTTTTAGCGCCACTTTCAACACTATTTCAGCTATATCATGGCGACCAGTTTTAGTGGTGTATATACATAGGATATTAAATACTACCGCACTAGTTTTTACCTTTTATCCGAAATTTTTAATTATTCGATACTGTGGGTGCATATAGTGTAACTCTCAAATTTTAAAGAATAAAAATAAAGATTGATACAAGTTTATACTTGGTGGTTCAGTCCTGGACGCAAATACGGAAGAAAGAAGAAGAGGTGGTGGAAGCCGGAGTACCCGGAGAGAACCACCGACCATGGGCAAGCAACTGGTAAACTTTATCACTTGTGACTGCGAGTCGAGTGCACCCTTTTTGTAATTTACAAAGCGGGGCGCGAACCCACGCCGTATTGGTGATAGGCTTGTACGACTTGTTAGATCAATAATTTGACCTGAAAATTGTCATGAAATGTCCTAAAAAGTACATTAAGGCCTACATCTTTTTTTTAATTTTATAAACCAATGGATTGAGTTCAAATTTTAAAATGTTAAATACATTAGCATATATTTAACGAATATAATAGGTGGAAATAATTTGACCTGAAAAGTACATAAAGGCCTATATCTTTTTTATTATCCAATGGATTGAGTTCAAATTTGAAAATGTTAAATACATTAGCATATAGTTAACGAATATTTAAAAAAAAATAACAATAATCTAACAATGAAACTAGCTTTACTTTAAAGTGAAAAACCGAGTTCGAAATCAAGGTTATTGTTTACAGGTGTGAAACCACTAATTTAATTTCTTTAAGGTTTTCTACTAAATTTGTGTTTTTTCGAGCCTACCTGGGCATTTTATCTAAAGTTTAACCTTTCTAAGACCATATATTTTCTGAAACGTACATGATTCTTCTACATTCTGTCAACATATCAGGGCGTTTAAAATCTTGCAGTGAAAGGCCATTCTACGGAAAACACCTACTCTAAAAATAGCTCTGTCATCCCCCTCAAGAAATTCAGTATTTATAGGTCATGCATCATACAAACTGTCGCATAATGAAATTTTTTAAATTCTTAATATCAACCATATTTTCAATATTATATGCCCTTCTACTGCAAAAACACATTCAATAACATATTCCCAATAATTATAAAGTCAAACAAAAATAAAATGAGTTGCAATACCCTGCATCTAGCCAAGGGTTACGATCCGCTCTACTCATTTTCACCCTTGGCATCGTTAGACGGATTTTCGAGGTCACACGGTTTATATGTAACGCAGCTAGTGGTAGCTGCAACCAATCAGAACGCACTTTACAAAAAGCACATGTTCTGTAGGAAAAATGTCAATAAAATAAAAATGCGTGTACATATAAAATAGTGTTGTAAGTTTGAAATAAAAGCACTGGCTTACCATTGAATAACAGTATGAGCCTCGTCAAATCTTGGCTTGAAAATCAGCCATATCATAATCTCGAGTCAATTTTCCAGGCATTCAAACGAAAGGAAATGAAAGGCTCGCGTCGATTGGCTGAAAATGACATCATTACAAGGGGCGTAACTGTTAAAATCCAGCAGGTGGCAGTGCGCGGGAATTACGAAACTCCGACTAACGATGCCAAGGGTGAAGATGAGTAGAGCGGATCGTAACCCTTGGCTAGCGAAGATGATACCCGTTTGAAAGGATATAAATATTTTGAAATTGAAAGAGATTTTTTTAATAAACTTGGTGTCTTGATTGATTTTAAATTTGGTGTACTGCTACTTGTTTTTGTTCGTTTCCTTGGCGGTGATACAGGCAATCTATATCGAAATGGTTTTTTGTAAAGAGTCAATGTCAGTCCCCCTTTCCTCTTTCTCTTGAATCCTGGCATCTCCTGAAAGTGGACAGAGTATTTATCAGTTTTATGCTCAAGTGTCAATTGATCAATTTTGCAGAAAACAATTAACAAAACTAGCAAATCTCCTCATGCATTCGCAATGTGCTCCATCAGAACCGATCTCCTCAAGCAGGAAAACGAGAAAATTGACAGTTTGTAGAATTATCTAGACTTCAATTTACTTCTAACAAATCGGAATTTATCCCCGATTACATTTAGACTCCCCATGATGAAAAAATATTGAAAATGTAACTTGCATCTTTGTCAAGAACAACTTAGAAATGTAAGAGTGTCACAATTTTCGTCATGTTTTTCGTGGGACGATTGATTTTGCGAGAGTTACACTTCATATACAACAATAAACTATACATGTTTCTAATCGTGAAAGCATTCGCCACAGCAATGAGCATAGCAATCTCTGATTTTGCAATATTCGAGCAGTAAAAAAGCAAATTTCAATTTTTGACCATGTATATACCTTGCGAAGCGTCTTCGTGAACTCTCCTCCACCAAAACCGGAAGTTATCCTCACGAATTTCTTTGCAGAACCGACTGTTCTGCTTGTGCCGATTACCAGACTAAGTCCATCAAAATGTGGGCTCAAAATAATCCCTATACATTTAACTTCAATTATCAATTTTAATTAGTCCATTCCATTCCAGTAGTTTTCACAATACTACAAAGTGAAAGGAACTTTTTTCTTGAAAAGGGGCTATACTTTCGTATATGACATAATGTTCTAAGCTCCGATTGGTGAATTTGTGGCTTGACACCTACATGTTGCGAAGGACAATGAAACGTTGTAATAAATCCGTTTAGAGCAAAAATGGACAGAAAACCTGGTCATCTGACTAAAAATCCTCAGGATGCAGTTAATGCTCTTACTGGGCTTTCGAGATGATCCGGCCTTATGAAAATCCGACCTTAAACAAATGCGGCCTTAGTTGATTCGGCCTTGGTTAATGCGCCTCAGTTAAGAATGATGTGTATCTATGGATATATATACGATAAAACGACACATTGTGATGATTTGAGTAAATAATTAATTAATTAATTTGTCTATCAGGTGCCATATAGCATGTTTTTTTTTGTCCCGGGCAGGTAGTCGTTGTTTACTTATTTATCTGTTACGAGGAGTTCCGAAGGCAGCTTATCGTTGAGGCGGGATTGCTTATATAACATAGTATATCGTATTTATATTGACGGAAACCTTTCATTCGATAAATGTATATATATATGTATATTATTTCGTATTAACACGATGAAGATCGTTACAAGAAGATGGGCAGTGAAACAAGGAAACAACCCCCATTGTGTTAATATCAGTAAACGGAACCCGTCTATATTAAATCGTATCCAAAAACAAAGCATTGTATTCATAATATTTATTCCATTGGCTTTTAACAATATACCAATAAACAGTACTTGAAAAGTTTTAATCGGAACATCAAAATGTTTCTAGATTATAGAAAAATAGGAAAATAGTGAATGTCTTTGGCGTCTTTTGACTGTTACATTTAATGGTAGCAATATCTGACGTAGTGTCATAATATTCTGATCAATGTCAAGCTTTACGTAAGTATTAAACGATTAAACTAACCAAGCGCGTATTTATATTGTATATATTAATCAAAAAAAATATATTTTACATACCAGTATTACATAGTCTGTGTTGCCATTGGAAACAAATGTCACACTCTAATTTTGAAAATAGTAGGACCATCACCAACATGTGCTTGCTTATATATTAGTGCGGTTTCATCAAAAGAATTGGAGTACTTTTTGAGTAATTTATAGTATGGCTTCCTTTTACTTTTTGGTAACCCTGATAATCATACCGCCAGTGCAATTATGCGACTATTAAACAAATGATAATTAATTGCAAGAGAACATCTAAGGAATTTCGCTTGTTGACAGCTTGGTATATCAATCTGAATTGTTTTTCTAATCATCAACTTCAATGGAAATGATTTCCGTCATTATTACCAAAAATTACTAATTAAAAAATTGTTAAAATAATAACGATTTATTATGGCTTTTCATATTGAGTTACGAGTAAATCTTGTGAAAACACTACAAGTTCCAATATTTTATTCATCATATCCATGAATAAATTTAAATACAACTTTTATTTCTTAATTATTCTTTTCCATTTGATATAAGGCCGGAACATCCATTTGATATAAGGCCGGATTTGCGTAAGGCCGAATCAACTTGTAAGGCTTTTTGTTTTGGCCATTGTGTTGTCTGTGGTTTGATTTACGGATTCTGATTACCCCTTTGATATGTTCACTCTTATTAACATAGACTGTCAATTCTCGTAGTAACATTAAAACTACAAACTGTATAACATTAGGTATCAGCAGCTTATTAGAAGAAGAGTTTGAAGATACCAAAGGGGTAATACAAATCCGTAAATCGAAGAAGAACAGACAATACAATGGTCAAAAGAAAAAGGAAAAAAAGACAAACAACGATCTACAAAACATACACAAAGAACTAATTAAAGATTGAATAACACAAACCCCACTAATAACCGGGGGGTGAACTCTGGTGTTCCGGAAGGATAAGCAGTTCCTGCTCCTCTGGTGGCACCCGTCATGTTAATCTAGTTAGGTATTCAGTAGTATATTAAGATGGTTAAACATCATAGATGCAGGTAATCGCTTACCTAACCTCTAAGAAGCTAAGTGACATAACAGTAAAAGAATAAATAAAAATGTAGATATCAAATTCCGTGCACACGTGCGTTTCTGGAATAATCTTCATCAAGTACGCTCAAAGCTGACATATTTGAAGAACAAATAATCTAAATTCTGTGGGAACAACAATACCAAATGGTCTTAACAGGATTGCCCATCTTAATGTCGCACGTGTGACAAGCTGCTGATCCGCTAATAAATCACACATAAAACCCATCCCAGATATGCCAATAGACCAAATGTCGTGAGTCTGACGAGTATTTGTAATTTGATATTTATTTTTTAAATCTTGGGAAAATGTTAATTGTCCGGTCATTGTATTGACACATGTTGTCTGACATTATCATCAGAAGGATTCAAGAAATATTGCTTCTCTACACGTGAGGAAGAAGGATTGGGCTTATGTCACTTTCAACAATATTTCAGTTATATCGTGGCGATCAGATTTATTAGTGGAGGAAACCAGAGTACCCGTAGAAAACCACCGACAAACTTTATTACATAATGTTGTATCCAGTACACCTCTCCATGAGCGGAATTCGTGCTCACAACTTTAGTGGTGATAGGCACTGTTTGCACATGTAGTTATAAATCCAATGCAACTACCATATGATCACGACCACGGCGGCCCCAACATTTACCACAAAAATGACCATGACATGTACATGTGCTGAAGGGAAATCTATGAGGTTAGGGTGTATAACAAATCAGGTCCAATTAAAAATCTTTAATTCATACTTTTTTTAATAACAATTTATAAAATATACATGTACGTGTACACGATATCAAAATAATGATACAAGTATGCATGACTAATATAATTCTTGTTTAAAAACAGCATCAAATCTATCCAACATTATATTTCTATTATTATTATAGCATAAAAGCAGGGGATTATAGGATAGGGGAAGGAAACACGTTATACGATCTGCGGAAGATTTTCGTTCTAGGTTTTTCGTATTTTTCATTGTGAAGTATACAATAATTATTCCTTGGTGCATTCGGAATATATCTTCCAACTGAGAAATCACGCGAGGAACGGCGCTTGTAGATCTCATTGGTCAACTACTGGGTAATTTTGTACGGATGACCGAATAAGAACTTTGAACTGAATATTATTGATATGAGAAGGCGCGGCCTTTGAAGAGGACGGAAATATATTTGAAATTAATATAGTGTTAAAAATAACTTTATAGAAAATTAAATTAAGTTTTGGAATAGTAAAAGAATGGAAAATTACGAATTTATTTTTTATTATATATTCAAAAATGTATTAAAAAAGAACCTTATCTAAAAATTGAAATAATATGCCACTTCTCCATGTTCTTAAAAGTAAAACAGAAAAATATATTTTTATCTTCCAATGCTCTTTCAACACTTCGTTTATTTTTACTTTACTAAGTTGTTAGTTAAACGTTCTTAGTTTTAATTAAAAGTTGTTTCCTTTTCAGTTAAACATCCAAAATAGGTATTTTTATCACTTGCTTTTAGGTAACTAAAATTTTAGGAATATAGCTGTTTAGTGGGTTTGTTCTTTTACGCATTTATTCTTCATAACCACCAACAATGACAAACGCTATTTTCAAGCATTGGCGATTTTTAAAAATAAAAAATCTGTAATATAGGTCTACCCTTGGAGAATGAGCGGATTAGCATTATATAGCGTCTTAATACCATGAAGGGGGTCTCAGCAAGGACACAGAGAATGTTTTGGTGTTCAAAACGTGATACATGATATTGAATTCTGTGTAGGATAATGCATTTGGTTACAAATAATAATAATACTGAGGGAATACCCTCACCCGTCTTTAAATGAATTATTGAAGGAATCGGGAAAGTATTTTTGCCTTAATAAAAAAAAACATATAAACATTTCATTTGTTACAGTTACCATTGATTTCCTACTATGCATGAATAAATATATAATGTAGTCCTTTCTTCAGAAACATTTGCAACCTTCTCTCTAGCTTTACTCCCGATGTTGTTATCAACGTGTATGCATTCACTGTGACCAGTTACCTGCTGTGACTTATCATATTAGCCTGCAATTGTGCCTGACCTAAGCCAGTGCTCATGCAGATATTGCAAATTTGTCCAACTTCATTTTAATAATGGTGAAATGTCTTTTTAACTATTTTTCATATTACCCTAACCAGGCGAAAATGATGAGCACTAAAGGATAATTCATGCATCATATATTTTTTTCAAATACCCAATAGCTTGGGAGAAGCAGGGTCCTTTGCTAAATCATGTTCCATGATGAGGTAATTTTTGCATTTCCAATTGACACCACAATTTTATATAAAAGCCCACAATATGATCACATACACAATTTGGTTATAAACTTTGAAGTGGTTTCTGAGAAGAAGTGTTTGTATATATTTTCCACAGGATCTTTTATTTAACTGTGATAAATATGATGAATTAAGAAAAACACTTTTTCACAAGATTAAATCATTGCTCTGTCCAAATGTGAATTTAAATAGTTTCAAAAATGAAATAAACACATATTTAGTTGAGCTTTTTCTTCAAGGAAGTGATGATTTATCTATGGATGATAACGTAGTTATATTTCAGTGTGTATATGAATTCATTGAAAATAGCAATAGATTTCTATAGATTCTATGCTTTGTAAATATTTTAAATTGCTATTGAAAATATAATTTGTATTAACTATTATGAGTGAATGAGTGTGAGATAGTCTGTTGTATTGTCTTGTCTTGTATCATATGTATGTTGAGGAGACCAACTTTGTAGCCTTCAGGCTATTTGCAATCCTCTTGAAACAAATAAAGCATTAAATTACAATAACTATGTTCCATACCAAATGTGGTATTTTTTAATTTGTAATCTAGCTTCTGTACCAGACACTAATGTTGCATACAGTTACTTACATGAAAATACTAAGAGGAGTTGTTATTCCTGTTGGGAGGATCCTGATTTAAAATGAAAAGAAGATTTTCCAGATGTAAAACTTTTAACCAGTGTGAAAAAAAATTAACCTATAGTATACTTTCTTTGTATTCCTATATATCAAGAATCATTGATATGCATACTAATAGGGGCAGAGCCTGTCGCTCACCTTTCATTCTGCTTCGAGGAAACTTAATACAGAACCTTCCATAGGTGCTTCCCACCAAGTTTTGCTTCATTTGGCTAAGCAGTTACAGAGAAAAAGATTTTTATAAATCAACCAATCAGAAAAAAGAATTGCCTGTGGCGGCCATGTTTGTTAACGGATCGGAATTAAATTAGCATTCTGGATAGAGGACCTTCCAAGGATGCTTCCTACCAAGTTTCGATTCATTTGGCCAAACGCTTTCAGCGGAGATGATTTTTTAGAAATTAACCAATCAGAAACAATAATTGCCTATGGCGAACATGTTTGTTAATGGATCGGGACGAAATTAGCAATCTTTATAGCGCACCTGCCATAGATGCTTCCTACCAAGTTTTACTACATTTGGCTGAGGGGTTTTAGAGGAGAAGATTAAAATGTGAAAAGTTAACGGACAATGGACGCCAAGTGATGGCAAAAGCTCACATTGCCTTTGGCAAGGTGAGCTAAAAAGGGTGCAGTCGACTCGCAGCCGCAAGTAATAAAGTTTACCAGTTGCTTGCCCGTGGTCGGTGGTTCTCTCCGGCTTCCTTCACCACTAAAACTGGTCGCCATGATATAGCTGATATATTGTTGAAAGTGGAGTTAAAACACCAAAAATCAAATCAAATCAAATCTGGACAAGTATACAGGGGTAACAGGCGAAAAATCACAGAAGGTATTAGCCAAGTTGGATATTAATTTTACTCTTATCACAAATACATATGCAGGGTCGCCTTAGGAGGTGTGGACCCCATAACATAATAATAATCATTGCTGTTCTCTGTAAAACCTAGTGTTTTTGTTTGTGTGTACTTGAACAGCTGAGAGTATGCAACTTCGGTGGGGCTCAATTGGCTTAAGGCAGATCCTTTATATATGGTTCATTCTACCTAGGGCCATTATTTCGTGTTGATATGCTAGTTGGATTTACAACTACCTGTGCAATCAGTTTCTATGACCACTAAAGTTGTGATTTCGAATCCTGCTCGTGGGGAGGTGTACTTGATACAACATTATGTGATAAATTTTTGTCAGTGTTTTTCTCCATTTTCCTCCAACAATAAAACTGACCACCATGATATAACTGAAATTTTGTTGACTGGCATTAAACACCATAACCCTAACTCTTCATTCTACCTATTAGTACAACAATGTATTACGACTTTTTGAAAATAGACAAAAAATATATACAATTTTTAACCAGAATATGTGGAATACTTTTTTGCTATATTTTGCAGCAGCCAGACAAGACATAACTTAGAAAATAATCCTACATAATATATCTCAATCAGGGCGAGGTGTACAACATTTTGTGATCAAGTTTGTCAGTGATTTGCAACAGGTCGGTGGTTTTCTCCGGGGTCCTCCACCAATAAAACTGACCACCACAATATAACTGAAACATTGTTGAAAGTGGCGTTAAACACAATCAAACAAACAAACAAACCAAATATATCAGAAAATACATGTAATTCATTCAATCAATATTCAGTAAGTATGACGTTGGTCACCAAACTGGATGGTAGTTATTTATAGATTGCAAAGTCATTATTTTTAATTTAGTTCATCAACTTTGTTGTCAATTGCTTGATAATTTATTTTCTTTTATATACTCTTACTCTCAGCTGATACTGGTATATGTCAATAAAATATAATAAACATAGGCAAAATTTCAAACTCACTTTTTTATTAGAAAATCTGAGTCTTAATCCATAATAACAGTCTGTTATCCTACATCTTTGAACTATGAAAATGTCTTCAAATAAGTTGCATATGGTTATTTCTACTACATGTACATGTATGTGATGTCATAAACAATGTAAAATTATTAATACAGATAAAATCCCTGTTTTTAATATTTAATAAAAGAAAAGGTTTTTAAAACAAAATGATAATCAAATAACCTCAATTTTTTTTTATTGATTTAGTTAAAGTATTTGTACAAGGAAACTTCCTTCAAAATCATGTAATGTCTCAATAATTTAATTTTAAATTAAAAAAAAAACCTCCCTTCCAGATCTCAGCTAACGTATTCCGATGAATAAGGTTCCTGTTAAATTTATAAAAAAAATAACTAATTACTCATGTCACATGAAAAGTATATTTTCAGCTAAAAAAATCCTTTCACCCCTCCTCCCCCCCCCCCCTCCAAAAAAAACCCAAAAAACTCAACAACATAAAATTTAGGATGAAGTGTTTGATGACTTGAACTGAAAGCTTAAATAGTCATAGCAATGGTCCTCCTATGTTGGAATTTGATCTGTCATCTGAAAGACTTCTAAGCCAACATCCAGTTCATGTTGTATTTGCTACCAAGTTCCTGACAACCATTCTGGAATCCATCAGATGTAACAAAATAACATTATAGTACTTGATAACAGAAATTCTAAAATAATACGACATTTAAAAAAAATAGATGTCTCAAAAGAGGCACCAGTGTTTTAAGGCAAACTTATGTTATATGTTAAAAGAATTCTCTATTTAAGATATATACCGATACTTTGATTGTACCTCCCTCGTTTGATACTGTACATCACTTTCTCAGTCAAATCACAAACTTTGTATTACTCTATGTAGTACTAAGGTATATATATTGCTGTTTTGTCTTGCATGTAGAACACTCACTACATGTTGATATCAATAGAGGAGTAACATAATTTGACACTCATCTGATCCTGTATCTCTCATGCATTGTCGTTTCGATATGTATACATGTATAGAAGAAGAAGAAGATACTTTATTTACCAAATATAGGCCCACGAGGGGCATGAATATTCACATATATAATTATTTAAAACATAACATATGTTTAACAAAGACAAAGATACAATTACATATACTTATAACTTGTCATTTATATATATATGCTCAATGTGGTTGATATGTTTTAATACATCCAGCTATGATATATGTATCATATAAATACGATGAAAAATAAATAGATAGAGCCGACTATTTGTATCCTACCCGTGTCTGAAACAGAGGCAAACACAATGATAACCTTTCTGCAGGAGACACCAGGTGACGTTGCTAAAAGGATGATAGTCAACCCTTAATTTTGAGGTACAGGTATGAGCCATTTATATCCTCCCTGTGTCTAAAGCAGAAAGGCAAGCACATAGGTTGCCCTTCAGCAGAAGACACCAGGGGACGATGCTAAAAGGAATATATATAGATGGCTTCATCATGCAGTTTTATAATTATTGCATTCAAGTTTAAATCAAAATACATGTAGCTATCTGAGCAAACAAATTCTACAAGTACATACATGATGAAGTTAGCCATCTCTTTGATCTGCATTGTTATATTCCTTTTTTCCATGATCATAAGTGTTATTTTAGTCAAAATAATGAATCTCCCAGCAATCCAAAGATTTGTATTTTTTAGGTGCATTAATTTCTGTATTAACAGGAGGAAGCTGATCTAAAAATTGCTAATGAAAATTATAGCTTCCTGGAGTTATTTGGACTATGAGTGATATAACAGGCAGCTAATGACCAAGTGTTATTGGTGATATGGATATATACATATATGCATATCATTAACCTTTCAACCAAAAATTGTGGCTATTTTTAACCAGAAGCATTGTGAGTCATGTGACATGTTGGTTTGTAAACAAATGCAATTTAAGCATTATTTTCATTCTAAAAAATAATAATCAAATAAAACAATGTTACAACATCTGAATTATATAATAAATTAAACAATCGGTCATTTTAAAATCCGTGTAATGACACCTTTATTTTTTTTCCATAGCCGCAAATTATCTGCTATACCACAATATGCGTTGATCAATGAAGACAAACTTGCATGTAGAATTTTTAACTGATTTTACATCGAAACTTAACAATTGTGACATAAATAAATATAAAATCCTAATCTAAATACAACTTCTGAATTTCAAGTCAATAATTTCACCAGATCATGTTCAATTCAGCGATACAAAAATATCTCATGCACAAGGCTTCATGAAATAAATATGGCTTCTCTTCCGGTTTCATAAAGCTGATAAAAGCTATGTTAACTGGTCATGTCATGGAATGGTTTCAAATGATTCAGTGGCAACATTAACGGCCATCTTGGATTTCCGATCAACATCAAAAAGAAAACATTATATGAGGTAATCCAATGATTATACAAGTACTGATTGATTGATTGATTGATTGGTGTTTAACACCAACATTAGCAATAAACACTAATCAATCAATCAATCAATCAATCAATATATACATGTACAGTTTGGGTTTAGTCACCTTTATACAATGTATTTTCTGAGAATTTTTTTTTATTCATTTTCCCATGAACTAATGGCTGCGGTGGCGGCCTTCTTGAATTTTCGGTGATAACAATAAACATTCATTTTGTAGAAAAGTAAATATTATAGTGAATTTAGAAAAAGAAAAATGGTAAATGTTTCTCATATGGTCCAATGTAAAATTTGTTCTGTAATGGCAGCCTTCTTGGATTTCTGATGGACATATAATTAAATTTTTTGTAAGGAACCATCCAATAATTATCAATGTACAGTTTGGGTTCAATGAAAACTATGGTTTCTGTGAAAAAAATATTTAATTTTCCCATAGGTTCCTATTTTAAAATCTTTTTTTCCGGTGGTAGCCATCTTGAATTGCAATAAACAAATTAAAAAACCCCACCAATTACTATCACGCCAACAATGCAGTAGCCTCCTCCATCTTGTATTTACCAGTGGGCATAAAACAGATGGTATATGCAAGGTTACTGCGGCCGAAATTAAGTTTATCACAAACTATCTTATACTTGAAAATTATGTAGATCAAAAATATGTCATGGTGTGAACAATGTAGAGACAGAAAAAAGTCAAGTTTATTAACCAGAGTATTGTGATAAAATGAACCAAAATGTGGACATGGTAACGAAAATTTGTAGACGTTAATGTAAGTGACCGGCCATTTAACTTTTAGTGTAGGGGAGGAGTGATGATGGGGGGAGGGAAGTTTTGCCACATAAGCAATAATTTTGTTCACACGAGTCAAAAAAATCATATTTTTTACATGAAAAATCAATAATGGTTTTTTTAATTTGAAAAAAAAAAAAAAAAAAATTAACAGCTGGCGGGTCAGATTAATATTCTTATATTTTTTTTTTACATCTTTCAGGTCTAGATATTTTTCTATAAATTGTTGGTGACACAAAAATAGAATAGCATAACCTGGCCTAACTCTCCTCTAAAAGTTAAAAGGTCTTTCCCTAACTTAAACAGAAATTGACAGGGCACACAAATTCAAATTTTATACACTGAAATGTTATTATAAAAAAATGGTGCCTAAACAATTCATACAAATATTTAGCAACACAAACAGACAGACCGATGGACGGACATGAATGTACTTTACATTAAGACATAAAATAATAATAGTGAAACCTGTCTAAACTCAACACCCTTGAGACAAATTCTAGAGGATGGGTTAGATACATGTAGGATTTCAGATATTGAGACTAAAATTTAATGATTGGGTTAAACCATTGCCACCAACTACATTTTTGAGACAACTTATACATGTTCCCTCTTACCGGAGGGGCCGTCGTGGTCATATGGTAGTTGGATTTACAACTACCCATGCAATCAGTGCCTATCACCACTTACGCTGTGAGTATGAATCCTACTCATGGCGAGGTGTACTCGATACAGCATTATGTGATAAAGTTTGTCAGTGACTTGTGGCAGGTCGCTGGTTTTCTCCGGGTACTCTGGTTTCCTCAAAAAATAAAACTGACCGCCACGATATAACTGAAATATTATTGAAAGTTGCGTTAAACACCATAAATCTAACTCCTCATTCTTAGCGGTGGCTGTTTGTGGTATGGTAGACATATACTTGTTTCTCATGAATAACTGATTTATTATTGGAGTTGAAAGTACCTGGAGATTTGAATATGCACGAGGTATATCTCCACACAAAAGAGCCTAAATTATGCTATCAACCTTTTCATTGCTTAAAGTAAGAAAACTTGAGTTCACACATTTCAAACGAGATTAACATGCATAGAAAATAAGTAAATAGATTAAACAGAGAAAGATATATCCATATATCTAATATGAGTGATATGTCTATAACAGTGATTTATCACGCTATGTTTCGGACTGTAGTGTATCAGTATCACTAAGAGGAGTGGTATGTATATCACAGTGATTTATCACGCTATGTTTCGGACTGTACTGTATCAGTATCACTAAGAAGAGTGATATGTCTAGGCCAAAAATAAAATGTGTGTTTCCAATCGACCCTAAATTTTTACAGCCGACCATAACATTTTTTATGCCAAAAAAAATAATAGATCGTCAAAATCCGGAAATTCGTCTCCATTTCTGACTTCAACAATAGACGCTTGACTGTTGCGATACTGACGCTTTCTGATAAGCGCTTAATTGAAACGGATTTATTAAAGACTGGTTTCCTGTTTGAAATTTCTTCATTTCCTTGTACATTTGATTGATGTTTGGAACCAGTATTAATGATTCAGCAATCCTATAATGGAAGGGACGTCAACAGTCCTTTCCATATGGAAAGAGAAGTGCGACCATTCTCCAGAAATCCGAACTTTCAAAACACTATCGCTGTCTACATCTTTTGAAAAGTTGGAAAGAAATATATAAAAAAAAAAAAATCCCACCTACCGACCCTAATTTTGAAGACCATCCAATCGGAAACACCCATATTTTTTTTGGCCCTATCACAGTGAGTTATCATGTTATGTCTCGGACTGCACTGTATGAGACAAATTTATATAACATGCTTAAATGATAACAAACAAGCAATGTCTCGCTTTACAAAATGTTCATTACACTCGATAAACAGGTTTTCTTTCATTTATAAATAAGACATATATATATATATATATATATATACATATTTATAATATTGTTGAATTGTTTTACGAGAAAGGATTTCTCAAAGTATGTTTATCAAGGATTTGTCATCAGTCATCAGTGTCGTCAATATATCATCGTGTTTGAAATCAGCGATAATATGTATGTATCACGCTTGCCACTCGTCAAATTGGACATTTTCTCTTTGATGTGTGGTGCTGATAAAGTCTGGATCACTAAACTGACCTTGAACTACAAAATATTAGGTCAGATCGTAACTCGCATGCGGCAGTTTATCGGTCAATCTGACATAAAACACATTATAACATCACTGATAACAACAATAACATCAGTTCTGAAGGCCATGACAGACATTATCACAAATATCCCAGCTCGTTCTTCCAGACTCACTGAGATTTTAGCAATAATGTCTGTCTCAACCTTTAAAATTGCCATTATTCTATATTTATTGTGTGTAGAGATCAAAGACAAAATTTACAAATCATTGATATAACTATATTTCAGATCAACTAAAATTAAAAAATACTCCTACAAAGATCAAAATTCTGTGTGTTCGTGCTTTCTTGACTTTTTATTCCAGTGAGCTCTCTTTGTTTTGATCTTTTCGTATGCTTGTTGTATTTCTATAAATATTTCTTGAGCTTCTAATTTTTTAGCTGGATCCATCTGTTTGTCAGGCCTTTTGGCCAGCACTTTATACCTGGCTTTTATTTCCTCTGTTGTTGCCCTTTCTCTTAAATGTAATACCTATAAATAAAATATTGATGATAGGCATCATTGCATTTAAATAGTAACTCGCTTAAAAAAGGGTTAGGGTTTTGGTGTTTCACGGCACTATAACATCCAGATGATGTGTCATTGGCATTGCATTAAAATAGTAACTCGATAAAAGGGGCTAGGATTATGGTGCTTAACGCCACTTTCAACAATATTTCAGCTATATAGTGGCAGACAGATTTATTGGTGGAGGAAACCGGAGTAGCTGGAGAAAACCATCGACCTGTCGCAAGTCACTGACAAACTTTATCACATAAAATATAATGTTGCATTGAGTAAACCTCACCATGAGCAGGATTCAAACTCACAACTTTAGTGGAGATAGGCACTGATTCCACAGGTAGTTGTAGAAACAGAGCTCTAACAAATTATTACGATAACGTCCACAACAGGCCCTTCACTAAAAGAGAGAAATCCAATCCATGAACAATTACAATGATGTAATAAAATGTACCAGTAGATACTCAATTATTGTGCAACAGCTTAGACAACACAAACTCCCCCCAAAAAACTAGGATTGTCACTTATCTTGGAAATCATAATAAGAGGTATGTCAAATCTCTTTATCTGCAGGAAAAATGCAGGCAGGAAATTTTATATTATAGAATCAAAGAAAAGAAAAACCCTATCAAAATCGAACTTAAAAAAAATTGGGTTTTGGACCAGTCAAGGAACATTCCAGCCAAGATTGGTTACAACTGGCCCAATGAGTAGGATTCAAATATAAAAGATTATGGACAATGATAGATAACGATGATGGATACAAAGTAACCTTTGGGTCAGGTGAGCTACAAATGATTATGGTCATGGCTCAGCACCCAGAAAAGTCATAAAAGTCATACTGTATATACAGTAGTCAGAGACATATAGCATGATAAAATCATAGATGAATCACTCTTCTTGTTGATTTGGATATATCTTTTGTTCTATTAAATATATCTTCATAATATCTTATTAGAGTGTTACTAGTATCCCCCAAAAGGCATATAAAAATAAGTAAATATATTAAACAGACCAAAAGATATATCAGTATCACCAAGACGAGTGATATGTCTATCACAGTGATTTACACTCTGTCTCTGACTGCACTGTAGATACCTTTGTAAGGCCAAAAAAATATATATGTGTGTTTACGGTCACCCGACCCACCCTATTTTTCAGCCGCCGACCCTAACTTTTTTTTTGGCAATTATTCGACTCTAATTTTTGCTAGCGACCCTATCAATTTTTACACAGAATTCGGATAACCATTTTTGTTGTTTAATCAGCAGCAATGTTTTATTTATTCAACCGCTAGCTTTTTGTCGAAATTGAGAGCAAAGAAGGTAGAAAAACTGTGTAACTCGTCATAAAACAAATTACGGCTTACCGGAAATTTCGAAAATGAATTACCGGAACCGGGAACGACTATTTCCGGTTTTGCCGATAGTTAAAAAAACAAATTAATGCTGACCGACCGACCCTAGATTTTTTTGACATGTGACAGTAAACACACATATATTTTTTTTTGGCCTAAGTCAGACTACAGTGAAACTTGTCTAAAGCTTGTTGTCCTCCTTGGGACCAACTTTTGTGTTTGTAAAAGACAGTTATTTTGGTTTATACAGGTTAAATTAGGAAAGCCAATGTTAACATTTTTATCTTATATGCTTTTCCTTCTCCTATTGGATCTAACACAGTTACTATTTCATTCCATAAGTCTTTCCAGCCATGAAATTGGTAATGTCTATATAAATCTCTGAACTGTTCTTTCGTGTCTTCCCATGCAGGGGAGGTAAAAATGTTATGGACGGCATCCCTTAATGGTACCTTGCGACCATATTTTGTTGTTATATTTGCATTGAAATAAATTGCGCTCGTCCACAGAGACAGGTATAGCAATCCGCAAACAGTTAGTATACATATTCGCTTACAAAATCCACACTTTCTAATAAAGTTTTTGTTCCACCCTTTGCCCTGCCAGTTTACAAAAATGGCCGACAAAATGGCAGAATAAACTACATGTATATGTAAATTGTTTCCAGAATCCATCATCAGCATTGGCATATTTATATATGAACCAAACAGCGCCCACTTGAAATCTACTCTTTCTGAATCAACATGACCAACTAAATATACACCTGAAAATAAAAGACATTGTATTTGTAGAACAAAAAATATTATTTTCTACTATTTTTAAACTTGAGGGTTAAGGTTATGGTGTTTAATGCCACTTTCAACAATATTTCAGTTATATTGTGGCGGCTGCTTTTTTTTTTGGCGAAGGAAACCAGAGTACTCGGAGAAAACCCCTGACCAGCGCAAGTCACTGACAAACTTGATTACATAATGTTGTATCGAGTACACCTCACCTGAACAGGACTTTAACTCACAGCATTGGTGGTGATAGGCACTGATTGCATAAGTAGTTGTAAATCAAACTATCATATGATCACGACAGTCCCCTTTTTACACAGTTAGTGTTTCTAATATTCAAATATACAAAAGTTGGTGTAAAAAAAGAAATCTAGGGCAAAGTGAGCGAGTGATTGTTGTTGTTCAGTGCCAAGTGAGAATTTTTCAGCTATATCGTGGCGAGAACAAAATATACATACATTTTGATGAAATGATGATTGATGATGTATTCTTTGTACTAGACCGCCTTGTTGAGCTTAGTTGAATTTTTATTGTGATAGCTCACTGAAACAACAGTCTGCAGGTAGACATGTCGTTCCACTCGGAGGGCTCAATGAGTTAGGTACATGTAGTTGGATTTACCCAAGAACTCATACAAGCCTATCACCAATACGGGCGTGTGTTCACGCCCGGCTTTGTAAATTACAAAAAAGGGTACTCAACTCGCAGCCGCAAGTGATAGTTTACCAGTTGCTTGCCCATGGTCGGTCGTTCTCTCCGGCTTCTTCCACCACTAAAACTGGTCACCATGATATAGCTGAAATATTGCTGAAAGTGGCGTTAAGCACACACAAAAATCAATCAAACCAATCGTTCCACTCGGACACATTATCGTGATTACATGCCTAGCGGTGAAGCAGCAAATATCAATTTTATAGTCTTTTGTTAGATTCGACTGAGGGTTCAAACAATTAAGAGCATACTAACTATCCGATGATCGATTCTTAAACCTTGTAGTCGATTCTGTTTCCTAGTGTTGAACAAAATATATATGTTTAACTTTATTCTGTTTTTATCTTCATACTGAAAAACATTGCAGTTTCATTCTTGTGTACTTCCAACACCCAGTCAATACACATATTTGGACTAGTTCATTATTTATCCACTGCCTGGTCTAGGCCATTTTATGTCCGGTGATACATTAACCCGAATAATCCAGTCGATATATTCCACTCTCTAT
Organism: Bathymodiolus brooksi; assembly: GCA_963680875.1. NCBI lineage: Eukaryota > Metazoa > Mollusca > Bivalvia > Mytilida > Modiolidae > Bathymodiolus > Bathymodiolus brooksi. The sequence continues at coordinate 76,632,138 of OY804589.1, forward strand.
CGATCGCTTCATTAATCACAGAAGGCGGAGAGAATCGGAGACGGAAAGGGCTTGAATTATTCGAGTTAGTGATACATATGAAAACCGATGTTTTGGTTTATTCCAAGTTAATATTTACATATTTAGTCGTCAAAATAGACCAAAAAATGGGTAAACCTAAAAAAAAATTTCAACAGAAATATTTTGGCCAAAAGGCTTCCTTGTCTGACATCCTACTAAAAGCCTATCGCAGGTGAAATATATAACAATTTTTAACTCATAAAACATTTTGTTACAATTTTTTAGGTCATAATAGTGGTGTTCCGATGATCGAATATAATCGATAATCAGTTGGTTTGTGTCTTAAACCAAGCACTCGAGTCACAGGGGCTCGCAGTTATATTTTCACATCACCAGGTATGTGTTAAAAGAAGAAGGGAGGACACATTTTTTGCTGCCCAAAGACAAAGTGAAAGTAAAATTTCGCCACCTTTTTTCGCTTCAAAAACGGTTTAGTTTTTGTTCTTTCACGGCCATTCTTCCCATAAAATTAATGCAAATATCGTTGTTTTTTGCTGATTGACTGGTTTACAGTGGAATAACACTCGTTTTTAAATTTCAAGCGGTCTGGACAACTTCTTATCATACTCAATTCCGGTTTATACGGACTTAATATTAAGGTGAGTTTTCATTGGTCGAAAAAAAAAAATCGAAATATAATTTTTCTAAAATCGGAAAGCAACAGTAAGCGGGAAATACAAATTGAAAGCAACATATATCCTACTGTGACATCTGCTCGGTCATGCAATAATGTCGGTCATTTGTTTTGATTTACAATTCTCGCGCAGCACGAGACCAATGACGTCATTTTGTATATTCATAGCGTAGCATCGTGTTATCGGTTTTCGTGCTATTGTCGATTTTCCGATATAGCGATTAACAGTGTTAACCCTTCATTCATATGACGATTGGAATTTTGAAAGCATGGCTAGTTAAATATTTCTTTGTACATAAGATTGTTTTTAAAGCCATTCTTGTATTTTAATATACTCTCGATTATCTGGCAACTTTTGTTGTCAGTAAAATGGCGCCATCTGTTTTCGTGTGAAGTAATAACAAGGCCGATATACGGGATGGAAACGAATATAAAATCTGGAAATGGCTGGTTTTAAAATTTCATGATTCTGGCCATCTACCAAATCATACTACATCTAAATAAAATAACAGAATGTTTGAAAATTACCACTTTCAAAATTGTGTTTACTTTAGATGTTTTTTTAAGTGCTGAAACCACAATGCACTGCAAAGTGACATGTATTTTATATAAGAAACAGGCACATTTCAGTCAGCTCTTTTGTTTACAAGTACGTTCAGTGACCCCATGACAGGAAGAACAGGTGTCTGAGAGGCAGACGACATAGTTAAATTTTGATATAGCCCTTCTGGATTTTTTTTCAGTTACTTTATAAATGAAGTAAATTTTTAGCATTACAAAAAGTATGGTTCAGTAGGTAGGTTCACTGTTTTTGGTACTTACGTCTTGAAAAGCAAACTTTAACATCTTTTACAGATGTCAAGCTGTAGTCTCGTTTATGTTCCATAAATAGAAACCGGAAGACACGTCAAAAATAATGCGTGCACTGTGGAAATCAAAATAAAATGGATAAAACGAAAACAGATGACGCACGAAAACACATACATGTACCGTGACGGTACATAAACACAGAGGGAATACTTTTCAACGTCAAAATTACAAGATGAGATTAAAACAGAGAAATTTGAATAGAATAAATTCCATGCAAGTAAAAAAGATCCTTTTTACTAATGTCTTTTTTTCCTGATCATTATGCTTGTTAAATATGTTTCCATCGATGGTATTCTCCAAACATTTGTATTTTTCCGGTTTGTTGACATAATCGACATCACAGTTCATGACCGTTTCTGGAATGTAGGCCAAGCAAATTGTATTGTAAAATACCTTGAAAATATGATGATTTGATCATTCAGATTCCACCATTTTCTAGAAAATGGCCGATTTTACCGGGAAAATACATGCAAGTGCTCTCCATTAGTCACAAAATGGCAGATTATTTTGCATTTCCACTGCTGCTTTAATAGCAAATATACCCCTTACTTCTTGGGGTAATGAAATGAAATTCACAGAGAAGATAGAAAAAGAATTAATTTAACAGCAATAATCAAAATTTATAGCATAAATTGAAGAGAATTAAATTAAACCAGACAGAAAAATGAGATTGTCTGGGTAAAAAAAAACTGTCATTATTACAAATAGCATCAACAAAACTGTATTGTTACCACTCTGTGATAATAAATGTGATTAAAATTAATTGAAATCGGTCATTAATTGTTTTACCAAAATATGTTGGTCTAATAGATTGTATTGACAAAAGCAAAAACACCAAATTCACTGGATTAAATACTTTTTATGTGGGTAAGCAAGTTTAATATTTGCATCAAATAATTAATTTTTAATACTTCAATTTCAAACTATTTAAAAAAAACATCTTTTGAAATTTTTCAGACAAATCAATTACACTAAAAAAGCTAAAATACTGTACTTTCTTAATCTGGTTTACTTTTTAAGTTAGGTTGGCCTATGACAAAATCAGGTGCTTTATTGAACTTTGACCGACTTTATGTGACGTCATACGACGCCATTTGGAAAAAGCGTGTGTAAACAAATATGGGTCAGTATGAAATTATTATCGATCTTTTTTCCATGGAACTTTACACATGTGAGCAAGAATAGATGAGGAACATAATTAAAAAGAAAAAAATGTTTACTTTTCAAACATGAAAAAAATAATCAAACATTATCCAATGACTGACCGACTTATTGTCAGACGAGGATATAAGAAGAATGGAGACCATTCACCCAAATTTACTCGACAGGTGTCGCTCGAGTACCAACGGTGGTTAGTGGAGCGTTTTATTATCGTTTAGACGTTTGTAACCTATGTAAACTATTATTTCAAACACAATTTCTATCTAATTATCCAACAATAATTATTTTTTATTTGCATAACAATATTCCTCAAGTTAACAACAAATGCATCATAAGTTGTAACTATCTTCTGACATGTTACTAAATTACTAAAGTGATCACGTCATTACGTTGAAATAAGACAAGGACAACGTTGCAATCATATCTGCGTCACGGGCACCTGTTACTAACTGTGAATGCGAATATAAAATAAAATTGAATACATTCTTATTAATTTTTTCTTATGTTCTCCTTGAGCAAAAATCAATATTTTCAATAATTTTGTAATTAGTAAATACGCATAGCATACGTACAATAACTGTTGAATGAGGAAACTATAGTACACGTGTACGTACGTTGTTAAACACAGTTTGATATTTGTTCACATTCTTTGTATTTCCCTTTTTAAAAGATTTTCGTGTTGTTTTCCTAGTTTTGTTGTATCGTGATTTTCTACTTTCATGGTAAATAATCGTTTATTAATGGTTAGAATCAAATAATGTCGATCAATTTCACGTACATTAATTATTCTTGGCGAATTTTATGTACTGTTCTGTTCCGGATTCCAACCACAGTGGCTTGTCTTTAAGACATATAACTTTATTAATGAAATGAACAATCTCTTGAGGCATTTAAAAAGGGACTAAAAACTCATTTATTCAAAATCGCTTTTGTGAAATGAGTATAGTTTTAGATTTGTGATTGACTGTTTTAACTGGTGCTGTTCTGCTACAATATTGTTTTATACTTTTGATTTTAATTTGTTGTCTTTTGTAGTTGAGTATTACTTTTTAATTCTTACTGTGATTCATTGTCTTTGCGTAATATGTTTTTATTAATTTTTAGTTACATTCACTGATTTCGATAGCTAAGTTTATTTATTATTCAATTTCTTGTCCATTTTTATGCCTTTATTTTAATTAATATTTTTAGATATGTTTTCCCTAATTCTCTTAAAATACGCAATTTTCTTCTTTTTAATTCAATTTGGTTAAGCTCTTTGAGTCTTAAAGTTTTTATACCGGTATTTGATTAAATTGGGCATGCTTTTAAATGTATTGCTCTTACTTCACTTATTTTTCTTATAAAATTTATGTACATTTGTGTATATTTTAAACATGTAAAGCGCTCAGAGTAATTGTATTGTTATATAATGCGCTATAAAAATGCCTTATAATAATAATAATAATAATAATAATTAATCAAAAAAAATATGCACCCCTATATCATTTTTAAGATATTTATATATTTATATATATATATCATAAAAAAAACCAACAACTAAGCGTGGTGGGACCTCATCTTCATCTCATTGAAAATTAACTTGTTCTCGTCGTGATATAGCTGAAAAATTGCCGTAAACAACAATTACTCACTGATCCCCAACATGATGTCAAAAACATATTCTGTCTCAAACATAAATATCTACATTTATCAATCTACTATTTAAGTGGTAATTTTCGAAGGGGTGTTAATTTTGCGTTTTTTAGTCAAACTATTAATTTTGCGAAAATTGAAAAAAGCAAAATTAAAAATTTTACGATTTCAGCTTTATCTTAAGCCATTCAAATAAAGGCATCAAACATTCCGCAGATTTTGATTAATAAAATTCAAACGTGAATACCTGGGTCGTATTATAGATAATGTTGATTTTTTTCATGAACAGTCATGTGTACATTAAATTTTCATCAACAGTCATGTATGGATTTTATTTTTCATCAACAGTCGCTTGACTATTATTGATTGGTAAATAAAACTGGCCGTCACGAAACAAGAAATGTACTGTTTCATTTCAACGGTAATGCAAGCTATTTAACAACCTCTACACTAAATACAAAATATATTTGGGCGGTGTTGATTAAATTACATGATAGTGCTACATATGATGATAGAAGAAAATCTTATGAATGGTTAAAGCACCAAGCATTAAAATGCAACTTATCTCTTTGAAGGTTTACTTTTTAAGGAATCAATCTTATCGGGACAAATCCGCGAATCAGAAGCAATAATTAAACTGTTGAACTTTCTTGCAATAGGTTCTTGAAATCCGGACACGTATTGTACGAGTGATTGTTGTTGTTTAACGTCAATTCAGCAATTTTTCAGCTATATCATGGCGAGAACAAGTTAATTTTCAATGAGATGATGATGAGGTCCGCTTTGTACTAGACCAACACACTGAGTTGGATTTTTATAGTGCTAGCTCACTAAAACAACAGTCCGCGGATAGACATGTCGCCCCACTCGGACACATTATCCTGATTCCGAGCCGACCAGTCTTTGCTCTTTTTCCTTAATGCTGCGTGCTTACCAGAGAAACAAAAATATCAATTTGTATAGTCTTTGGTATGACCCGACTGGGGCTCGAACCCACGATCTACCGCACTCGACCCCAGTCGAGGCGAGCACTCTACCCATTACGCCACCGATGCGGTTTGTATTATACGAAGCTGCATGGACGCGGCCGAGACACACATTCATGTCATTAAGGGGACGACCATTTAACTTATAGGATGTTTTTTTCTGAAAAAAAAAATTAATCATGTGCTGAAATTTTAAAGAAACAAAATAAATTGACACAAAAGATGCAAAAATATAATTAATCCGGCCCTACAGTTCTCAACGAGAAATTTATGATAAAAATGTGAAGGGAAATTACTGATTTTTTTTTAGGTCCAAAAAATAAAAATCTGATTTTTGTTTCCTGTGAAAAAATATATCGCTGTGGGGGAAATGAGTTTTCTGTGTAGTGTTTTGTAGATCACTGATTGTCCTTTTTCTTTTGGCCATTGTATTGCCTGCCCTTGCGCTTGGGGATCTTAAAACTCTTCTTGCATTGTTTTTGAAGCAAAAGCGAGTACGCAAATGTACATGGTTAGACCCTATACAGTGTGAAAAAAATACGTGTACAATTTTCAATCGGGTTCAATTTAGTCTGAAAACTCGTGTGCAATTTTATGTCATTAGACAACAAATGAAGCAAAAAAAAACTCGTGTGCAAATTTACGTCATTAGACATCAAATGAAATAAAAAAAAACCCACGTACATGCAATTTTGCATTGCCATTGCAGACATTGGGCCCTATAGGCTATGATTGTTACCGGTCACTGTGAAATAAACTAGAAAAAAAGGTATTGGAAATATCAAATTAAAATCTATTATGTTCACTTCCGTCCTCTCTATAGGCCGTGCCTACCGTCATATTACGCAACGCTTCAGATCAAGGATACCGCGTAGGTAATGATATTGCCATTTGATTACATTGGTTACAAGCGTTTATCGGAAAACAAACGACGTTTTCTCCTAACCACCGTTGGTACAGCGACGCCACCTGGGTTAAAAAATGGGTGAATGGTCTCCATTTCTAGCATTTTAACCAAGGATGGCTCAAGCAAAGATTAAACACAATGTTTCATGGTAATTATACAATGTGAAGTTAAAATGTCTTACAAATAGAGTAGTATTTCCAAAAATAAGACACTAATTTTAAATTTTCAAAAAATTCTTCGACCAATGAAAATTCACCTATAAACCGGAATTGAGTATGATAAGAAGTTGTCCAGACCGCTTGGAATTTAAAAACGAGTGTTATTCCACTGTAAACCGGTCAATCAGCAAAAAACAACGATATTTGCATTAATTTTATGGGAAGAACAAAGACTAAACCGTTTTTGAAGCTAAAAAAGGTGCCAACATTCTACTTTCACTTTGGGCAGCAAAAAAAGTGTCCTTCCTTGACCTTCTTCTTTAAACACATACCTCACTGTCGTGTACCCGATAAGGAATGGTCATTTCAAGATGGCGGATTGTACATCATCAAAAAGGTAGGTGTGAAGATTTTGACTATTATCGTTCTTTATAGGTTATCTTAGTGTCTATGAGTTACACGTTTAGATAGGGCAGTCTTTTTTCTACTTCACCATTAAGTCAGTAAAGCTTGATCCTTTTGTTTTTATCGTAAACTGCCTTCGGTAGTTGATCAATGCAGCGACAAAGATATCGAGGCGTAGAATCCAATTTATTTCACCAATTCCTACCGCCTAGTGACTTTTCATATTAATATGTTGATGCTAAAATTATTCAAACATGTGAATTGTCCAACAAATGTCATTTCAGCCTTTGACAAGCCTTGTATCCCTCTTAAAACGTCTATGAAAAAAAAATTTATGTCACGGAACGGTCACGACAAAAACAGAAAAAAGACTGCCCTATCTAAACGTGTAACTCATACACACTAAGATAACCTATAAAGAACCATAATAGTCAAAATCTTCACACCTACCTTTTTGATGATGTACAATCCGCCATCTTGAAATGACCATTCCTTATCGGGTACACGACAGTATACCCTGGTGATGTGAAAATATAACTGCGAGCCCCTGTGACTCGAGCCCAAAAATATATTTCTATTTCCCATTAATCGAACAATTCTACTTTCACATTCACTTTGATTTTCTGGAAATCTTGTGACGTAATTAAACAGAAAATGACAGTTTCATATTTCATCAAATCGTGTTAAATAATTTTTTTTTTTTTTATATTTGTGAATGAAATTATATTTCTAACGTCCATTTGAGTAATCATGGTCAGTAAATACATTCAGAAGTTAACTGTAACCGGTGATAGATCATCTGTTGATGTTGGTTTAATGATCATCGATCTTGAAAATATGACAGATTCTGATCCCTATTTATTCTAGGACAACTTATTAAGTTCCGTCATTTTCTGTATCAAGTGTATAAACATTCGCGAAGTTTGTTTTATATTTTAGAGTTCTATATAAAATATCTCACCTACTGCTACCCCTAATGGTGGTTCAATAATGGAAAGTTTATGTCCAAGAGGAGTCTCGACAAATTCTTCTGGGATTGCTAGCCGAACAAGTAAAGCAAATAGAAAACCCACTATTAGTTCTCCAGCGAAGCGAACAACACTAAACGTTGGTGATGGTCGGCGTCTTGCTTTCGCTTTTAAGTCTTTTAAGTCTTTTAAATAACCTGGATTGTTATTTGCGGCATTTACATATTCTGGCAGACGCCACAAATCACGTATCCACCCGAGGCCAAAACAGCCACAAGTTGACCACCATAAGAAAGCATGTTTATCTCAACCCAAATAAAAGAGGTGCAGTCCCCACCAACCTCCAATTAACCATAAAACATATGCAATGACTAGATTTGCCATATATTTTCAATGTTGAAACTTTTAAAGATTTTCCACTTTCACTTTCGGTCTGCAAAAATGTGTTGATTTACCTAAATTAAAGAGCTATATTATCCGGTTTTAACATGTATTTCTTAAAGATTAATTTGTTAGAAGAAAACATAAAACAGCAAAAATAATTCGAAAATATATTAATAATAAATAAGTTGAATAAATAAATGAGTATGGGACAACAATTGTTTTATTCACAAAATCTTAATTAAACACATATATATATTTGTTTCAGATATTATAGTATATAAATCCTTGATAAGTTAAATAAATGAGTATGGGACAACAATTGTTTTATTCACAAAATCTTAATTAAAAAAAATATATATTTGTTTCAGATATTATTTTAGGTAGACCTATATTTTTTTTATTAGAGCGTCACCATCAACACGTGGCAAACGTGAAGTATTGTCCACGTTATCTTTTCAGGGGTTTTCCGTTAACTCGAATAATTCAGCGCCCTCTATCCGCTATCACTACTCCTTAATGTAGCAAAGCGTAATATAACGACTGGATTATTCGGGTTACACTAATGTCCTGAAAATTGTCCTGAAAAGTACATAAAGGGCTATATATTTTTTATTATCCAATGGATTGAGTTCAAATTTGAATATGTTAAATACATTAGCATACAGTTAACAAATATTTAAAAAAAAATAAAAAGCAAAAAATTAGGTGGAAATCATTTGATTTGAATTATATTTTTGGTGTTTTAGCGCCACTTTCAACACTATTTCAGCTATATCATGGCGACCAGTTTTAGTGGTGTATATACATAGGATATTAAATACTACCGCACTAGTTTTTACCTTTTATCCGAAATTTTTAATTATTCGATACTGTGGGTGCATATAGTGCAACTCTTAAATTTTAAAGAATAAAAATAAAGATTGATACAAGTTTATAATTGGTGGTTCAGTCCTGGACGCAAATACGGAAGAAAGAAGAAGAGGTGGTGGAAGCCGGAGTACCCGGAGAGAACCACCGACCATGGGCAAGCAACTGGTAAACTTTATCACTTGTGACTGCGAGTCGAATGCACCCTTTTTGTAATTTACAAAGTGGGGCGCGAACCCACGCCGTATTGGTGATAGGCTTGTACGACTTGTTAGATCAATAATTTGACCTGAAAATTGTCATGAAATGTCCTAAAAAGTACATTAAGGCCTACATCTTTTTTTTAATTTTATTAACCAATGGATTGAGTTCAAATTTTAAAATGTTAAATACATTAGCATATATTTAACGAATATAATAGGTGGAAATAATTTGACCTGAAAATTGTTATGAAATGTCCTGAAAAGTACATAAAGGCCTATATCTTTTTTTATTATCCAATGGATTGAGTTCAAATTTGAAAATGTTAAATACATTAGCATATAGTTAACGAATATTTAAAAAAAATAACAATAATCTAACAATGAAACTAGCTTTACTTTAAAGTGAAAAACCGAGTTCGAAATCAAGGTTATTGTTTACAGGTGTGAAACCACTAATTTAATTTCTTTAAGGTTTTCTACTAAATTTGTGTTTTTTCGAGCCTACCTGGGCATTTTATCTAAAGTTTAACCTTTCTAAGACCATATATTTTCTGAAACGTACATGATTCTTCTACATTCTGTCAACATATCAGGGCGTTTAAAATCTTGCAGTGAAAGGCCATTCTACGGAAAACACCTACTCTAAAAATAGCTCTGTCATCCCCCTCAAGAAATTCAGTATTTATAGGTCATGCATCATACAAACTGTCGCATAATGAAATTTTTTAAATTCTTAATATCAACCATATTTTCAATATTATATGCCCTTCTACTGCAAAAACACATTCAATAACATATTCCCAATAATTATAAAGTCAAACAAAAATAAAATGAGTTGCAATACCCTGCATCTAGCCAAGGGTTACGATCCGCTCTACTCATTTTCACCCTTGGCATCGTTAGACGGATTTTCGAGGTCACACGGTTTATATGTAACGCAGCTAGTGGTAGCTGCAACCAATCAGAACGCACTTTACAAAAAGCACATGTTCTGTAGGAAAAATGTCAATAAAATAAAAATGCGTGTACATATAAAATAGTGTTGTAAGTTTGAAATAAAAGCACTGGCTTACCATTGAATAACAGTCAAATCTTGGCTTGAAAATCAGCCATATCATAATCTCGAGTCAATTTTCCAGGCATTCAAACGAAAGGAAATGAAAGCCTCGCGTCGATTGGCTGAAAATGACATCATTACAAGGGGCGTAACTGTTAAAATCCAGCAGGTGGCAGTGCGCGGGAATTACGAAACTCCGACTAACGATGCCAAGGGTGAAGATGAGTAGAGCGGATCGTAACCCTTGGCTAGCGAAGATGATACCCGTTTGAAAGGATATAAATATTTTGAAATTGAAAGAGATTTTTTTAATAAACTTGGTGTCCTGATTGATTTTAAATTTGGTGTACTGCTACTTTTTTTGTTCGTTTCCTTGGCGGTGATACAGGCAATCTATATCGAAATGTTTTTTTGTAAAGAGTCAATGTCAGTCCCCCTTTCCTCTTTCTCTTGAATCCTGGCATCTCCTGAAAGTGGACAGAGTATTTATCAGTTTTATGCTCAAGTGTCAATTGATCAATTTTGCAGAAAACAATTAACAAAACTAGCAAATCTCCTCATGCATTCGCAATGTGCTCCATCAGAACCGATCTCCTCAAGCAGGAAAACGAGAAAATTGACAGTTTGTAGAATTATCTAGCTTCAATTTACTTCTGACGAATCGGAATTTATCCCCGATTACATTTAGACTCCCATGATGAAAAAATATTGAAAATTTAACTTGCATCTTTGTCAAGAACAACTTAGAAATGTAAGAGTGTCACAATTTTCGTCATGTTTTTCGTGGGACGATTGATTTTGCGAGAGTTACACTTCATATACAACAATAAACTATACATGTTTCTAATCGTGAAAGCATTCGCCACAGCAATGAGCATAGCAATCTCTGATTTTGCAATATTCGAGCAGTAAAAAAGCAAATTTCAATTTTTGACCATGTATATACCTTGCGAAGCGTCTTCGTGAACTCTCCTCCACCAAAACCGGAAGTTATCCTCACGAATTTCTTTGCAGAACCGACTGTTCTGCTTGTGCCGATTACCAGACTAAGTCCATCAAAATGTGGGCTCAAAATAATCCCTATAGATTTAACTTCAATTATCAATTTTAATTAGTCCATTCCATTCCAGTAGTTTTCACAATACTACAAAGTGAAAGGAACTTTTTTCTTGAAAAGGGGCTATACTTTCGTATATGACATAATGTTCTAAGCTCCGATTGGTGAATTTGTGGCTTGACACCTACATGTTGCGAAGGACAATGAAACGTTGCAATAAATCCGTTTAGAGCAAAAATGGACAGAAAACCTGGTCATCTGACTAAAAATCCTCAGGATGCAGTTAATGCTCTTACTGGGCTTTCGAGATGATCCGGCCTTAAACAAATGCGGCCTTAGTTGATTCGGCCTTGGTTAATGCGGCCTCAGTTAAGAATGATGTGTATCTATGGATATATATACGATAAAACGACACATTGTGATGATTTGAGTAAATAATTAATTAATTAATTTGTCTCTCAGGTGCCATATAGCATGTTTTTTTTTGTCCCGGGCAGGTAGTCGTTGTTTACTTATTTATCTGTTACCAGGAGTTCCGAAGGCAGCTTATCGTTGAGGCGGGATTGCTTATATAACATAGTATATCGTATTTATATTGACGGAAACCTTTCATTCGATAAATGTATATATATATGTATATTATTTCGTATTAACACGATGAAGATCGTTACAAGAAGATGGGCAGTGAAACAAGGAAACAACCCCCATTGTGTTAATATCAGTAAACGGAACCCGTCTATATTAAATCGTATCCAAAAACAAAGCATTGTATTCATAATATTTATTCCATTGGCTTTTAACAATATACCAATAAACAGTACTTGAAAAGTTTTAATCGGAACATCAAAATGTTTCTAGATTATAGAAAAATAGGAAAATAGTGAATGTCTTTGGCGTCTTTTGACTGTTACATTTAATGGTAGCAATATCTGACGTAGTGTCATAATATTCTGATCAATGTCAAGCTTTACGTAAGTATTAAACGATTAAACTAACCAAGCGCGTATTTATATTGTATATATTAATCAAAAAAAATATATTTTACATACCAGTATTACAGTCTGTGTTGCCATTGGAAACAACTGTCACACTCTAATTTTGAAAATAGTAGGACCATCACCAACATGTGCTTGCTTATATATTAGTGCGGTTTCATCAAAAGAATTGGAGTACTTTTTGAGTAATTTATAGTATGGCTTCCTTTTACTTTTTGGTAACCCTGATAATCATACCGCCAGTGCAATTATGCGACTATTAAACAAATGATAATTAATTGCAAGAGAACATCTAAGGAATTTCGCTTGTTGACAGCTTGGTATATCAATCTGAATTGTTTTTCTAATCATCAACTTCAATGGAAATGATTTCCGTCATTATTACCAAAAATTACTAATTAAATTGTTTTTAAAATAATAACGATTTATTATGGCTTTTCATATTGAGTTACGAGTAAATCTTGTGAAAACACTGCAAGTTCCAATATTTTATTCATCATATCCATGAATAAATTTAAATACAACTTTTGTTTCTTAATTATTCTTTTCCATTTGATATAAGGCTGGATTTGCCGTAGGCCGCATAAATATATAATAAGGCCGGAACATCCATTTGATATAAGGCCGGATTTGCGTAAGGCCGCATCTGTCATAAGGCCGAATCAACTTGTAAGGCTTTTTGTTTTGGCCATTGTGTTGTCTGTGCTTTGATTTACGGATTCTGATTACCTCTTTGATATGTTCACTCTTATTAACATAGACTGTAAATTCTCGTAGTAACATTAAAACTACAAACTGTATAACATTAGGTATCAGCAGCTTATTAGAAGAAGAGTTTGAAGATACCAAAGGGGTAATAAAAAATCCGTAAATCGAAGAAGAACAGACAACACAATGGCCAAAAGAAAAAGGACAAAAGGACAAATAACGATCGACAAAATATACACAAAGAACTAATTAAAGATTGAGTAACACGAACCCCACTAATAACCGGGGGTGAACTCTGGTGTTCCGGAAGGATAAGCAGTTCCTGCTCCTCTGGTGGCACCCGTCATGTTAATCTAGTTAGGTATTCAGTAGTATATTAAGATGGTTAAACATCATAGATGCAGGTAATCGCTTACCTAACCTCTAAGAAGCTAAGTGACATAACAGTAAAAGAATAAATAAAAATGTAGATATCAAATTCCGTGCACACGTGCGTTTCTGGAATAATCTTCATCAAGTACGCTCAAAGCTGACATATTTGAAGAACAAATAATCTAAATTCTGTGGGAACAACAATACCAAATGGTCTTAACAGGATTGCCCATCTTAATGTCGCACGTGTGACAAGCTGCTGATCCGCTAATAAATCACACATAAAACCCATCCCAGATATGCCAATAGACCAAATGTCGTGAGTCTGACGAGTATTTGTAATTTGATATTTATTTTTTAAATCTTGGGAAAATGTTAATTGTCCGGTCATTGTATTGACACATGTTGTCTGACATTATCATCAGAAGGATTCAAGAAATATTGCTTCTCTACACGTGAGGAAGAAGGATTGGGCTTATGTCACTTTCAACAATATTTCAGTTATATCGTGGCGATCAGATTTATTAGTGGAGGAAACCAGAGTACCCGTAGAAAACCACCGACAAACTTTATTACATAATGTTGTATCCAGTACACCTCTCCATGAGCGGAATTCGTGCTCACAACTTTAGTGGTGATAGGCACTGTTTGCACATGTAGTTATAAATCCAATGCAACTACCATATGATCACGACCACGGCGGCCCCAACATTTACCACAAAAATGACCATGACATGTACATGTGCTGAAGGGAAATCTATGAGGTTAGGGTGTATAACAAATCAGGTCCAATTAAAAATCTTTAATTCATACTTTTTTTAATAACAATTTATAAAATATACATGTACGTGTACACGATATCAAAATAATGATACAAGTATGCGTGACTAATATAATTCTTGTTTAAAAACAGCATCAAATCTATCCAACATTATATTTCTATTATTATTATAGCATAAAAGCAGGGGATTATAGGATAGGGGAAGGAAACACGTTATACGATCTGCGGAAGATTTTCGTTCTAGGTTTTTCGTATTTTTCATTGTGAAGTATACAATAATTATTCCTTGGTGCATTCGGAATATATCTTCCAACTGAGAAATCACGCGAGGAACGGCGCTTGTAGATCTCATTGGTCAACTACTGGGTAATTTTGTACGGATGACCGAATAAGAACTTTGAACTGAATATTATTGATATGAGAAGGCGCGGCCTTTGAAGAGGACGGAAATATATTTGAAATTAATATAGTGTTAAAAATAACTTTATAGAAAATTAAATTAAGTTTTGGAATAGTAAAAGAATGGAAAATTACGAATTTATTTTTTATTATATATTCAAAAATGTATTAAAAAAGAACCTTATCTAAAAATTGAAATAATATGCCACTTCTCCATGTTCTTAAAAGTAAAACAGAAAAATATATTTTTATCTTCCAATGCTCTTTCAACACTTCGTTTATTTTTACTTTACTAAGTTGTTAGTTAAACGTTCTTAGTTTTAATTAAAAGTTGTTTCCTTTTCAGTTAAACATCCAAAATAGGTATTTTTATCACTTGCTTTTAGGTAACTAAAATTTTAGGAATATAGCTGTTTAGTGGGTTTGTTCTTTTACGCATTTATTCTTCATAACCACCAACAATGACAAACGCTATTTTCAAGCATTGGCGATTTTTAAAAATAAAAAATCTGTAATATAGGTCTACCCTTGGAGAATGAGCGGATTAGCATTATATAGCGTCTTAATACCATGAAGGGGGTCTCAGCAAGGACACAGAGAATGTTTTGGTGTTCAAAACGTGATACATGATATTGAATTCTGTGTAGGATAATGCATTTGGTTACAAATAATAATAATACTGAGGGAATACCCTCACCCGTCTTTAAATGAATTATTGAAGGAATCGGGAAAGTATTTTTGCCTTAATAAAAAAAAACATATAAACATTTCATTTGTTACAGTTACCATTGATTTCCTACTATGCATGAATAAATATATAATGTAGTCCTTTCTTCAGAAACATTTGCAACCTTCTCTCTAGCTTTACTCCCGATGTTGTTATCAACGTGTATGCATTCACTGTGACCAGTTACCTGCTGTGACTTATCATATTAGCCTGCAATTGTGCCTGACCTAAGCCAGTGCTCATGCAGATATTGCAAATTTGTCCAACTTCATTTTAATAATGGTGAAATGTCTTTTTAACTATTTTTCATATTACCCTAACCAGGCGAAAATGATGAGCACTAAAGGATAATTCATGCATCATATATTTTTTTCAAATACCCAATAGCTTGGGAGAAGCAGGGTCCTTTGCTAAATCATGTTCCATGATGAGGTAATTTTTGCATTTCCAATTGACACCACAATTTTATATAAAAGCCCACAATATGATCACATACACAATTTGGTTATAAACTTTGAAGTGGTTTCTGAGAAGAAGTGTTTGTATATATTTTCCACAGGATCTTTTATTTAACTGTGATAAATATGATGAATTAAGAAAAACACTTTTTCACAAGATTAAATCATTGCTCTGTCCAAATGTGAATTTAAATAGTTTCAAAAATGAAATAAACACATATTTAGTTGAGCTTTTTCTTCAAGGAAGTGATGATTTATCTATGGATGATAACGTAGTTATATTTCAGTGTGTATATGAATTCATTGAAAATAGCAATAGATTTCTATAGATTCTATGCTTTGTAAATATTTTAAATTGCTATTGAAAATATAATTTGTATTAACTATTATGAGTGAATGAGTGTGAGATAGTCTGTTGTATTGTCTTGTCTTGTATCATATGTATGTTGAGGAGACCAACTTTGTAGCCTTCAGGCTATTTGCAATCCTCTTGAAACAAATAAAGCATTAAATTACAATAACTATGTTCCATACCAAATGTGGTATTTTTTAATTTGTAATCTAGCTTCTGTACCAGACACTAATGTTGCATACAGTTACTTACATGAAAATACTAAGAGGAGTTGTTATTCCTGTTGGGAGGATCCTGATTTAAAATGAAAAGAAGATTTTCCAGATGTAAAACTTTTAACCAGTGTGAAAAAAAATTAACCTATAGTATACTTTCTTTGTATTCCTATATATCAAGAATCATTGATATGCATACTAATAGGGGCAGAGCCTGTCGCTCACCTTTCATTCTGCTTCGAGGAAACTTAATACAGAACCTTCCATAGGTGCTTCCCACCAAGTTTTGCTTCATTTGGCTAAGCAGTTACAGAGAAAAAGATTTTTATAAATCAACCAATCAGAAAAAAGAATTGCCTGTGGCGGCCATGTTTGTTAACGGATCGGAATTAAATTAGCATTCTGGATAGAGGACCTTCCAAGGATGCTTCCTACCAAGTTTCGATTCATTTGGCCAAACGCTTTCAGCGGAGATGATTTTTTAGAAATTAACCAATCAGAAACAATAATTGCCTATGGCGAACATGTTTGTTAATGGATCGGGACGAAATTAGCAATCTTTATAGCGCACCTGCCATAGATGCTTCCTACCAAGTTTTACTACATTTGGCTGAGGGGTTTTAGAGGAGAAGATTAAAATGTGAAAAGTTAACGGACAATGGACGCCAAGTGATGGCAAAAGCTCACATTGCCTTTGGCAAGGTGAGCTAAAAAGGGTGCAGTCGACTCGCAGCCGCAAGTAATAAAGTTTACCAGTTGCTTGCCCGTGGTCGGTGGTTCTCTCCGGCTTCCTTCACCACTAAAACTGGTCGCCATGATATAGCTGATATATTGTTGAAAGTGGAGTTAAAACACCAAAAATCAAATCAAATCAAATCTGGACAAGTATACAGGGGTAACAGGCGAAAAATCACAGAAGGTATTAGCCAAGTTGGATATTAATTTTACTCTTATCACAAATACATATGCAGGGTCGCCTTAGGAGGTGTGGACCCCATAACATAATAATAATCATTGCTGTTCTCTGTAAAACCTAGTGTTTTTGTTTGTGTGTACTTGAACAGCTGAGAGTATGCAACTTCGGTGGGGCTCAATTGGCTTAAGGCAGATCCTTTATATATGGTTCATTCTACCTAGGGCCATTATTTCGTGTTGATATGCTAGTTGGATTTACAACTACCTGTGCAATCAGTTTCTATGACCACTAAAGTTGTGATTTCGAATCCTGCTCGTGGGGAGGTGTACTTGATACAACATTATGTGATAAATTTTTGTCAGTGTTTTTCTCCATTTTCCTCCAACAATAAAACTGACCACCATGATATAACTGAAATTTTGTTGACTGGCATTAAACACCATAACCCTAACTCTTCATTCTACCTATTAGTACAACAATGTATTACGACTTTTTGAAAATAGACAAAAAATATATACAATTTTTAACCAGAATATGTGGAATACTTTTTTGCTATATTTTGCAGCAGCCAGACAAGACATAACTTAGAAAATAATCCTACATAATATATCTCAATCAGGGCGAGGTGTACAACATTTTGTGATCAAGTTTGTCAGTGATTTGCAACAGGTCGGTGGTTTTCTCCGGGGTCCTCCACCAATAAAACTGACCACCACAATATAACTGAAACATTGTTGAAAGTGGCGTTAAACACAATCAAACAAACAAACAAACCAAATATATCAGAAAATACATGTAATTCATTCAATCAATATTCAGTAAGTATGACGTTGGTCACCAAACTGGATGGTAGTTATTTATAGATTGCAAAGTCATTATTTTTAATTTAGTTCATCAACTTTGTTGTCAATTGCTTGATAATTTATTTTCTTTTATATACTCTTACTCTCAGCTGATACTGGTATATGTCAATAAAATATAATAAACATAGGCAAAATTTCAAAATCACTTTTTTATTAGAAAATCTGAGTCTTAATCCATAATAACAGTCTGTTATCCTACATCTTTGAACTATGAAAATGTCTTCAAATAAGTTGCATATGGTTATTTCTACTACATGTACATGTATGTGATGTCATAAACAATGTAAAATTATTAATACAGATAAAATCCCTGTTTTTAATATTTAATAAAAGAAAAGGTTTTTAAAACAAAATGATAATCAAATAACCTCAATTTTTTTTTATTGATTTAGTTAAAGTATTTGTACAAGGAAACTTCCTTCAAAATCATGTAATGTCTCAATAATTTAATTTTAAATTAAAAAAAAAACCTCCCTTCCAGATCTCAGCTAACGTATTCCGATGAATAAGGTTCCTGTTAAATTTATAAAAAAAATAACTAATTACTCATGTCACATGAAAAGTATATTTTCAGCTAAAAAAATCCTTTCACCCCTCCTCCCCCCCCCCTCCAAAAAAAACCCCAAAAACTCAACAACATAAAATTTAGGATGAAGTGTTTGATGACTTGAACTGAAAGCTTAAATAGTCATAGCAATGGTCCTCCTATGTTGGAATTTGATCTGTCATCTGAAAGACTTCTAAGCCAACATCCAGTTCATGTTGTATTTGCTACCAAGTTCCTGACAACCATTCTGGAATCCATCAGATGTAACAAAATAACATTATAGTACTTGATAACAGAAATTCTAAAATAATACGACATTTAAAAAAAATAGATGTCTCAAAAGATGCACCAGTGTTTTAAGGCAAACTTATGTTATATGTTAAAAGAATTCTCTATTTAAGATATATACCGATACTTTGATTGTACCTCCCTCGTTTGATACTGTACATCACTTTCTCAGTCAAATCACAAACTTTGTATTACTCTATGTAGTACTAAGGTATATATATTGCTGTTTTGTCTTGCATGTAGAACACTCACTACATGTTGATATCAATAGAGGAGTAACATAATTTGACACTCATCTGATCCTGTATCTCTCATGCATTGTCGTTTCGATATGTATACATGTATAGAAGAAGAAGAAGATACTTTATTTACCAAATATAGGCCCACGAGGGGCATGAATATTCACATATATAATTATTTAAAACATAACATATGTTTAACAAAGACAAAGATACAATTACATATACTTATAACTTGTCATTTATATATATATGCTCAATGTGGTTGATATGTTTTAATACATCCAGCTATGATATATGTATCATATAAATACGATGAAAAATAAATAGATAGAGCCGACTATTTGTATCCTACCCGTGTCTGAAACAGAGGCAAACACAATGATAACCTTTCTGCAGGAGACACCAGGTGACGTTGCTAAAAGGATGATAGTCAACCCTTAATTTTGAGGTACAGGTATGAGCCATTTATATCCTCCCTGTGTCTAAAGCAGAAAGGCAAGCACATAGGTTGCCCTTCAGCAGAAGACACCAGGGGACGATGCTAAAAGGAATATATATAGATGGCTTCATCATGCAGTTTTATAATTATTGCATTCAAGTTTAAATCAAAATACATGTAGCTATCTGAGCAAACAAATTCTACAAGTACATACATGATGAAGTTAGCCATCTCTTTGATCTGCATTGTTATATTCCTTTTTTCCATGATCATAAGTGTTATTTTAGTCAAAATAATGAATCTCCCAACAATCCAAAGATTTGTATTTTTTAGGTGCATTAATTTCTGTATTAACAGGAGGAAGCTGATCTAACAATTGCTAATGAAAATTATAGCTTCCTGGAGTTATTTGGACTATGAGTGATATAACAGGCAGCTAATGACCAAGTGTTATTGGTGATATGGATATATACATATATGCATATCATTAACCTTTCAACCAAAAATTGTGGCTATTTTTAACCAGAAGCATTGTGAGTCATGTGACATGTTGGTTTGTAAACAAATGCAATTTAAGCATTATTTTCATTCTAAAAAATAATAATCAAATAAAACAATGTTACAACATCTGAATTATATAATAAATTAAACAATCGGTCATTTTAAAATCCGTGTAATGACACCTTTATTTTTTTTCCATAGCCGCAAATTATCTGCTATACCACAATATGCGTTGATCAATGAAGACAAACTTGCATGTAGAATTTTTAACTGATTTTACATCGAAACTTAACAATTGTGACATAAATAAATATAAAATCCTAATCTAAATACAACTTCTGAATTTCAAGTCAATAATTTCACCAGATCATGTTCAATTCAGCGATACAAAAATATCTCATGCACAAGGCTTCATGAAATAAATATGGCTTCTCTTCCGGTTTCATAAAGCTGATAAAAGCTATGTTAACTGGTCATGTCATGGAATGGTTTCAAATGATTCAGTGGCAACATTAACGGCCATCTTGGATTTCCGATCAACATCAAAAAGAAAACATTATATGAGGTAATCCAATGATTATACAAGTACTGATTGATTGATTGATTGATTGGTGTTTAACACCAACATTAGCAATAAACACTAATCAATCAATCAATCAATCAATCAATATATACATGTACAGTTTGGGTTTAGTCACCTTTATACAATGTATTTTCTGAGAATTTTTTTTTATTCATTTTCCCATGAACTAATGGCTGCGGTGGCGGCCTTCTTGAATTTTCGGTGATAACAATAAACATTCATTTTGTAGAAAAGTAAATATTATAGTGAATTTAGAAAAAGAAAAATGGTAAATGTTTCTCATATGGTCCAATGTAAAATTTGTTCTGTAATGGCAGCCTTCTTGGATTTCTGATGGACATATAATTAAATTTTTTGTAAGGAACCATCCAATAATTATCAATGTACAGTTTGGGTTCAATGAAAACTATGGTTTCTGTGAAAAAAATATTTAATTTTCCCATAGGTTCCTATTTTAAAATCTTTTTTTCCGGTGGTAGCCATCTTGAATTGCAATAAACAAATTAAAAAACCCCACCAATTACTATCACGCCAACAATGCAGTAGCCTCCTCCATCTTGTATTTACCAGTGGGCATAAAACAGATGGTATATGCAAGGTTACTGCGGCCGAAATTAAGTTTATCACAAACTATCTTATACTTGAAAATTATGTAGATCAAAAATATGTCATGGTGTGAACAATGTAGAGACAGAAAAAAGTCAAGTTTATTAACCAGAGTATTGTGATAAAATGAACCAAAATGTGGACATGGTAACGAAAATTTGTAGACGTTAATGTAAGTGACCGGCCATTTAACTTTTAGTGTAGGGGAGGAGTGATGATGGGGGGAGGGAAGTTTTGCCACATAAGCAATAATTTTGTTCACACGAGTCAAAAAAATCATATTTTTTACATGAAAAATCAATAATGGTTTTTTTAATTTGAAAAAAAAAAAAAAAAAAATTAACAGCTGGCGGGTCAGATTAATATTCTTATATTTTTTTTTTACATCTTTCAGGTCTAGATATTTTTCTATAAATTGTTGGTGACACAAAAATAGAATAGCATAACCTGGCCTAACTCTCCTCTAAAAGTTAAAAGGTCTTTCCCTAACTTAAACAGAAATTGACAGGGCACACAAATTCAAATTTTATACACTGAAATGTTATTATAAAAAAATGGTGCCTAAACAATTCATACAAATATTTAGCAACACAAACAGACAGACCGATGGACGGACATGAATGTACTTTACATTAAGACATAAAATAATAATAGTGAAACCTGTCTAAACTCAACACCCTTGAGACAAATTCTAGAGGATGGGTTAGATACATGTAGGATTTCAGATATTGAGACTAAAATTTAATGATTGGGTTAAACCATTGCCACCAACTACATTTTTGAGACAACTTATACATGTTCCCTCTTACCGGAGGGGCCGTCGTGGTCATATGGTAGTTGGATTTACAACTACCCATGCAATCAGTGCCTATCACCACTTACGCTGTGAGTATGAATCCTACTCATGGCGAGGTGTACTCGATACAGCATTATGTGATAAAGTTTGTCAGTGACTTGTGGCAGGTCGCTGGTTTTCTCCGGGTACTCTGGTTTCCTCAAAAAATAAAACTGACCGCCACGATATAACTGAAATATTATTGAAAGTTGCGTTAAACACCATAAATCTAACTCCTCATTCTTAGCGGTGGCTGTTTGTGGTATGGTAGACATATACTTGTTTCTCATGAATAACTGATTTATTATTGGAGTTGAAAGTACCTGGAGATTTGAATATGCACGAGGTATATCTCCACACAAAAGAGCCTAAATTATGCTATCAACCTTTTCATTGCTTAAAGTAAGAAAACTTGAGTTCACACATTTCAAACGAGATTAACATGCATAGAAAATAAGTAAATAGATTAAACAGAGAAAGATATATCCATATATCTAATATGAGTGATATGTCTATAACAGTGATTTATCACGCTATGTTTCGGACTGTACTGTATCAGTATCACTAAGAGGAGTGGTATGTATATCACAGTGATTTATCACGCTATGTTTCGGACTGTACTGTATCAGTATCACTAAGAAGAGTGATATGTCTAGGCCAAAAATAAAATGTGTGTTTCCAATCGACCCTAAATTTTTACAGCCGACCATAACATTTTTTATGCCAAAAAAAATAATAGATCGTCAAAATCCGGAAATTCGTCTCCATTTCTGACTTCAACAATAGACGCTTGACTGTTGCGATACTGACGCTTTCTGATAAGCGCTTAATTGAAACGGATTTATTAAAGACTGGTTTCCTGTTTGAAATTTCTTCATTTCCTTGTACATTTGATTGATGTTTGGAACCAGTATTAATGATTCAGCAATCCTATAATGGAAGGGACGTCAACAGTCCTTTCCATATGGAAAGAGAAGTGCGACCATTCTCCAGAAATCCGAACTTTCAAAACACTATCGCTGTCTACATCTTTTGAAAAGTTGGAAAGAAATATATAAAAAAAAAAAAATCCCACCTACCGACCCTAATTTTGAAGACCATCCAATCGGAAACACCCATATTTTTTTTGGCCCTATCACAGTGAGTTATCATGTTATGTCTCGGACTGCACTGTATGAGGCAAATTTATATAACATGCTTAAATGATAACAAACAAGCAATGTCTCGCTTTACAAAATGTTCATTACACTCGATAAACAGGTTTTCTTTCATTTATAAATAAGACATATATATATATATATATATATATACATATTTATAATATTGTTGAATTGTTTTACGAGAAAGGATTTCTCAAAGTATGTTTATCAAGGATTTGTCATCAGTCATCAGTGTCGTCAATATATCATCGTGTTTGAAATCAGCGATAATATGTATGTATCACGCTTGCCACTCGTCAAATTGGACATTTTCTCTTTGATGTGTGGTGCTGATAAAGTCTGGATCACTAAACTGACCTTGAACTACAAAATATTAGGTCAGATCGTAACTCGCATGCGGCAGTTTATCGGTCAATCTGACATAAAACACATTATAACATCACTGATAACAACAATAACATCAGTTCTGAAGGCCATGACAGACATTATCACAAATATCCCAGCTCGTTCTTCCAGACTCACTGAGATTTTAGCAATAATGTCTGTCTCAACCTTTAAAATTGCCATTATTCTATATTTATTGTGTGTAGAGATCAAAGACAAAATTTACAAATCATTGATATAACTATATTTCAGATCAACTAAAATTAAAAAATACTCCTACAAAGATCAAAATTCTGTGTGTTCGTGCTTTCTTGACTTTTTATTCCAGTGAGCTCTCTTTGTTTTGATCTTTTCGTATGCTTGTTGTATTTCTATAAATATTTCTTGAGCTTCTAATTTTTTAGCTGGATCCATCTGTTTGTCAGGCCTTTTGGCCAGCACTTTATACCTGGCTTTTATTTCCTCTGTTGTTGCCCTTTCTCTTAAATGTAATACCTATAAATAAAATATTGATGATAGGCATCATTGCATTTAAATAGTAACTCGCTTAAAAAAGGGTTAGGGTTTTGGTGTTTCACGGCACTATAACATCCAGATGATGTGTCATTGGCATTGCATTAAAATAGTAACTCGATAAAAGGGGCTAGGATTATGGTGCTTAACGCCACTTTCAACAATATTTCAGCTATATAGTGGCAGACAGATTTATTGGTGGAGGAAACCGGAGTAGCTGGAGAAAACCATCGACCTGTCGCAAGTCACTGACAAACTTTATCACATAAAATATAATGTTGCATTGAGTAAACCTCACCATGAGCAGGATTCAAACTCACAACTTTAGTGGAGATAGGCACTGATTCCACAGGTAGTTGTAGAAACAGAGCTCTAACAAATTATTACGATAACGTCCACAACAGGCCCTTCACTAAAAGAGAGAAATCCAATCCATGAACAATTACAATGATGTAATAAAATGTACCAGTAGATACTCAATTATTGTGCAACAGCTTAGACAACACAAACTCCCCCCAAAAAACTAGGATTGTCACTTATCTTGGAAATCATAATAAGAGGTATGTCAAATCTCTTTATCTGCAGGAAAAATGCAGGCAGGAAATTTTATATTATAGAATCAAAGAAAAGAAAAACCCTATCAAAATCGAACTTAAAAAAAATTGGGTTTTGGACCAGTCAAGGAACATTCCAGCCAAGATTGGTTACAACTGGCCCAATGAGTAGGATTCAAATATAAAAGATTATGGACAATGATAGATAACGATGATGGATACAAAGTAACCTTTGGGTCAGGTGAGCTACAAATGATTATGGTCATGGCTCAGCACCCAGAAAAGTCATAAAAGTCATACTGTATATACAGTAGTCAGAGACATATAGCATGATAAAATCATAGATGAATCACTCTTCTTGTTGATTTGGATATATCTTTTGTTCTATTAAATATATCTTCATAATATCTTATTAGAGTGTTACTAGTATCCCCCAAAAGGCATATACAAATAAGTAAATATATTAAACAGACCAAAAGATATATCAGTATCACCAAGACGAGTGATATGTCTATCACAGTGATTTACACTCTGTCTCTGACTGCACTGTAGATACCTTTGTAAGGCCAAAAAAATATATATGTGTGTTTACGGTCACCCGACCCACCCTATTTTTCAGCCGCCGACCCTAACTTTTTTTTGGGCAATTATTCGACTCTAATTTTTGCTAGCGACCCTATCAATTTTTACACAGAATTCGGATAACCATTTTTGTTGTTTAATCAGCAGCAATGTTTTATTTATTCAACCGCTAGCTTTTTGTCGAAATTGAGAGCAAAGAAGGTAGAAAAACTGTGTAACTCGTCATAAAACAAATTACGGCTTACCGGAAATTTCGAAAATGAATTACCGGAACCGGGAACGACTATTTCCGGTTTTGCCGATAGTTAAAAAAACAAATTAATGCTGACCGACCGACCCTAGATTTTTTTGACATGTGACAGTAAACACACATATATTTTTTTTTGGCCTAAGTCAGACTACAGTGAAACTTGTCTAAAGCTTGTTGTCCTCCTTGGGACCAACTTTTGTGTTTGTAAAAGACAGTTATTTTGGTTTATACAGGTTAAATTAGGAAAGCCAATGTTAACATTTTTATCTTATATGCTTTTCCTTCTCCTATTGGATCTAACACAGTTACTATTTCATTCCATAAGTCTTTCCAGCCATGAAATTGGTAATGTCTATATAAATCTCTGAACTGTTCTTTCGTGTCTTCCCATGCAGGGGAGGTAAAAAAGTTATGGACGGCATCCCTTAATGGTACCTTGCGACCATATTTTGTTGTTATATTTGCATTGAAATAAATTGCGCTCGTCCACAGAGACAGGTATAGCAATCCGCAAACAGTTAGTATACATATTCGCTTACAAAATCCACACTTTCTAATAAAGTTTTTGTTCCACCCTTTGCCCTGCCAGTTTACAAAAATGGCCGACAAAATGGCAGAATAAACTACATGTATATGTAAATTGTTTCCAGAATCCATCATCAGCATTGGCATATTTATATATGAACCAAACAGCGCCCACTTGAAATCTACTCTTTCTGAATCAACATGACCAACTAAATATACACCTGAAAATAAAAGACATTGTATTTGTAGAACAAAAAATATTATTTTCTACTATTTTTAAACTTGAGGGTTAAGGTTATGGTGTTTAATGCCACTTTCAACAATATTTCAGTTATATTGTGGCGGCTGCTTTTTTTTTTGGCGAAGGAAACCAGAGTACTCGGAGAAAACCCCTGACCAGCGCAAGTCACTGACAAACTTGATTACATAATGTTGTATCGAGTACACCTCACCTGAACAGGACTTTAACTCACAGCATTGGTGGTGATAGGCACTGATTGCATAAGTAGTTGTAAATCAAACTATCATATGATCACGACAGTCCCCTTTTTACACAGTTAGTGTTTCTAATATTCAAATATACAAAAGTTGGTGTAAAAAAAGAAATCTAGGGCAAAGTGAGCGAGTGATTGTTGTTGTTCAGTGCCAAGTGAGAATTTTTCAGCTATATCGTGGCGAGAACAAAATATACATACATTTTGATGAAATGATGATTGATGATGTATTCTTTGTACTAGACCGCCTTGTTGAGCTTAGTTGAATTTTTATTGTGATAGCTCACTGAAACAACAGTCTGCAGGTAGACATGTCGTTCCACTCGGAGGGCTCAATGAGTTAGGTACATGTAGTTGGATTTACCCAAGAACTCATACAAGCCTATCACCAATACGGGCGTGTGTTCACGCCCGGCTTTGTAAATTACAAAAAAGGGTACTCAACTCGCAGCCGCAAGTGATAGTTTACCAGTTGCTTGCCCATGGTCGGTCGTTCTCTCCGGCTTCTTCCACCACTAAAACTGGTCACCATGATATAGCTGAAATATTGCTGAAAGTGGCGTTAAGCACACACAAAAATCAATCAAACCAATCGTTCCACTCGGACACATTATCGTGATTACATGCCTAGCGGTGAAGCAGCAAATATCAATTTTATAGTCTTTTGTTAGATTCGACTGAGGGTTCAAACAATTAAGAGCATACTAACTATCCGATGATCGATTCTTAAACCTTGTAGTCGATTCTGTTTCCTAGTGTTGAACAAAATATATATGTTTAACTTTATTCTGTTTTTATCTTCATACTGACAAACATTGCAGTTTCATTCTTGTGTACTTCCAACACCCAGTCAATACACATATTTGGACTAGTTCATTATTTATCCACTGCCTGGTCTAGGCCATTTTATGTCCGGTGATACATTAACCCGAATAATCCAGTCGATATATTCCACTCTCTATCGATCGCTTCATTAATCACAGAAGGCGGAGAGAATCGGAGACGGAAAGGGCTTGAATTATTCGAGTTAGTGATACATATGAAAACCGATGTTTTGGTTTATTCCAAGTTAATATTTACATATTTAGTCGTCAAAATAGACCAAAAAATGGGTAAACCTAAAAAAAAATTTCAACAGAAATATTTTGGCCAAAAGGCTTCCTTGTCTGACATCCTACTAAAAGCCTATCGCAGGTGAAATATATAACAATTTTTAACTCATAAAACATTTTGTTACAATTTTTTAGGTCATAATAGTGGTGTTCCGATGATCGAATATAATCGATAATCAGTTGGTTTGTGTCTTAAACCAAGCACTCGAGTCACAGGGGCTCGCAGTTATATTTTCACATCACCAGGTATGTGTTAAAAGAAGAAGGGAGGACACATTTTTTGCTGCCCAAAGACAAAGTGAAAGTAAAATTTCGCCACCTTTTTTCGCTTCAAAAACGGTTTAGTTTTTGTTCTTTCCCGGCCATTCTTCCCATAAAATTAATGCAAATATCGTTGTTTTTTGCTGATTGACTGGTTTACAGTGGAATAACACTCGTTTTTAAATTTCAAGCGGTCTGGACAACTTCTTATCATACTCAATTCCGGTTTATACGGACTTAATATTAAGGTGAGTTTTCATTGGTCGAAATAAAAAAATCGAAATATAATTTTTCTAAAATCGGAAAGCAACAGTAAGCGGGAAATACAAATTGAAAGCAACATATATCCTACTGTGACATCTGCTCGGTCATGCAATAATGTCGGTCATTTGTTTTGATTTACAATTCTCGCGCAGCACGAGACCAATGACGTCATTTTGTATATTCATAGCGTAGCATCGTGTTATCGGTTTTCGTGCTATTGTCGATTTTCCGATATAGCGATTAACAGTGTTAACCCTTCATTCATATGACGATTGGAATTTTGAAAGCATGGCTAGTTAAATATTTCTTTGTACATAAGATTGTTTTTAAAGCCATTCTTGTATTTTAATATACTCTCGATTATCTGGCAACTTTTGTTGTCAGTAAAATGGCGCCATCTGTTTTCGTGTGAAGTAATAACA
The DNA here is from genome assembly GCA_963680875.1 of Bathymodiolus brooksi. Taxonomy (NCBI): domain Eukaryota; kingdom Metazoa; phylum Mollusca; class Bivalvia; order Mytilida; family Modiolidae; genus Bathymodiolus; species Bathymodiolus brooksi. The sequence continues at coordinate 76,660,838 of OY804589.1, forward strand.
AGGCCGATATACGGGATGGAAACGAATATAAAATCTGGAAATGGCTGGTTTTAAAATTTCATGATTCTGGCCATCTACCAAATCATACTACATCTAAATAAAATAACAGAATGTTTGAAAATTACCACTTTCAAAATTGTGTTTACTTTAGATGTTTTTTTAAGTGCTGAAACCACAATGCACTGCAAAGTGACATGTATTTTATATAAGAAACAGGCACATTTCAGTCAGCTCTTTTGTTTACAAGTACGTTCAGTGACCCCATGACAGGAAGAACAGGTGTCTGAGAGGCAGACGACATAGTTAAATTTTGATATAGCCCTTCTGGATTTTTTTTCAGTTACTTTATAAATGAAGTAAATTTTTAGCATTACAAAAAGTATGGTTCAGTAGGTAGGTTCACTGTTTTTGGTACTTACGTCTTGAAAAGCAAACTTTAACATCTTTTACAGATGTCAAGCTGTAGTCTCGTTTATGTTCCATAAATAGAAACCGGAAGACACGTAAAAAATAATGCGTGCACTGTGGAAATCAAAATAAAATGGATAAAACGAAAACAGATGACGCACGAAAACACATACATGTACCGTGACGGTACATAAACACAGAGGGAATACTTTTCAACGTCAAAATTACAAGATGAGATTAAAACAGAGAAATTTGAATAGAATAAATTCCATGCAAGTAAAAAAGATCCTTTTTACTAATGTCTTTTTTTCCTGATCATTATGCTTGTTAAATATGTTTCCATCGATGGTATTCTCCAAACATTTGTATTTTTCCGGTTTGTTGACATAATCGACATCACAGTTCATGACCGTTTCTGGAATGTAGGCCAAGCAAATTGTATTGTAAAATGCCTTGAAAATATGATGATTTGATCATTCAGATTCCACCATTTTCTAGAAAATGGCCGATTTTACCGGGAAAATACATGCAAGTGCTCTCCATTAGTCACAAAATGGCAGATTATTTTGCATTTCCACTGCTGCTTTAATAGCAAATATACCCCTTACTTCTTGGGGTAATGAAATGAAATTCACAGAGAAGATAGAAAAAGAATTAATTTAACAGCAATAATCAAAATTTATAGCATAAATTGAAGAGAATTAAATTAAACCAGACAGAAAAATGAGATTGTCTGGGTAAAAAAAAACTGTCATTATTACAAATAGCATCAACAAAACTGTATTGTTACCACTCTGTGATAATAAATGTGATTAAAATTAATTGAAATCGGTCATTAATTGTTTTACCAAAATATGTTGGTCTAATAGATTGTATTGACAAAAGCAAAAACACTAAATTCACTGGATTAAATACTTTTTATGTGGGTAAGCAAGTTTAATATTTGCATCAAATAATTAATTTTTAATACTTCAATTTCAAACTATTTAAAAAAAACATCTTTTGAAATTTTTCAGACAAATCAATTACACTAAAAAAGCTAAAATACTGTACTTTCTTAATCTGGTTTACTTTTTAAGTTAGGTTGGCCTATGACAAAATCAGGTGCTTTATTGAACTTTGACCGACTTTATGTGACGTCATACGACGCCATTTGGAAAAAGCGTGTGTAAACAAATATGGGTCAGTATGAAATTATTATCGATCTTTTTTCCATGGAACTTTACACATGTGAGCAAGAATAGATGAGGAACATAATTAAAAAGAAAAAAATGTTTACTTTTCAAACATGAAAAAAATAATCAAACATTATCCAATGACTGACCGACTTATTGTCAGACGAGGATATAAGAAGAATGGAGACCATTCACCCAAATTTACTCGACAGGTGTCGCTCGAGTACCAACGGTGGTTAGTGGAGCGTTTTATTATCGTTTAGACGTTTGTAACCTATGTAAACTATTATTTCAAACACAATTTCTATCTAATTATCCAACAATAATTATTTTTTATTTGCATAACAATATTCCTCAAGTTAACAACAAATGCATCATAAGTTGTAACTATCTTCTGACATGTTACTAAATTACTAAAGTGATCACGTCATTACGTTGAAATAAGACAAGGACAACGTTGCAATCATATCTGCGTCACGGGCACCTGTTACTAACTGTGAATGCGAATATAAAATAAAATTGAATACATTCTTATTAATTTTTTCTTATGTTCTCCTTGAGCAAAAATCAATATTTTCAATAATTTTGTAATTAGTAAATACGCATAGCATACGTACAATAACTGTTGAATGAGGAAACTATAGTACACGTGTACGTACGTTGTTAAACACAGTTTGATATTTGTTCACATTCTTTGTATTTCCCTTTTTAAAAGATTTTCGTGTTGTTTTCCTAGTTTTGTTGTATCGTGATTTTCTACTTTCATGGTAAATAATCGTTTATTAATGGTTAGAATCAAATAATGTCGATCAATTTCACGTACATTAATTATTCTTGGCGAATTTTATGTACTGTTCTGTTCCGGATTCCAACCACAGTGGCTTGTCTTTAAGACATATAACTTTATTAATGAAATGAACAATCTCTTGAGGCATTTAAAAAGGGACTAAAAACTCATTTATTCAAAATCGCTTTTGTGAAATGAGTATAGTTTTAGATTTGTGATTGACTGTTTTAACTGGTGCTGTTCTGCTACAATATTGTTTTATACTTTTGATTTTAATTTGTTGTCTTTTGTAGTTGAGTATTACTTTTTAATTCTTACTGTGATTCATTGTCTTTGCGTAATATGTTTTTATTAATTTTTAGTTACATTCACTGATTTCGATAGCTAAGTTTATTTATTATTCAATTTCTTGTCCATTTTTATGCCTTTATTTTAATTAATATTTTTAGATATGTTTTCCCTAATTCTCTTAAAATACGCAATTTTCTTCTTTTTAATTCAATTTGGTTAAGCTCTTTGAGTCTTAAAGTTTTTATACCGGTATTTGATTAAATTGGGCATGCTTTTAAATGTATTGCTCTTACTTCACTTATTTTTCTTATAAAATTTATGTACATTTGTGTATATTTTAAACATGTAAAGCGCTCAGAGTAATTGTATTGTTATATAATGCGCTATAAAAATGCCTTATAATAATAATAATAATAATAATAATTAATCAAAAAAAATATGCACCCCTATATCATTTTTAAGATATTTATATATTTATATATATATATCATAAAAAAAACCAACAACTAAGCGTGGTGGGACCTCATCTTCATCTCATTGAAAATTAACTTGTTCTCGTCGTGATATAGCTGAAAAATTGCCGTAAACAACAATTACTCACTGATCCCCAACATGATGTCAAAAACATATTCTGTCTCAAACATAAATATCTACATTTATCAATCTACTATTTAAGTGGTAATTTTCGAAGGGGTGTTAATTTTGCGTTTTTTAGTCAAACTATTAATTTTGCGAAAATTGAAAAAAGCAAAATTAAAAATTTTACGATTTCAGCTTTATCTTAAGCCATTCAAATAAAGGCATCAAACATTCCGCAGATTTTGATTAATAAAATTCAAACGTGAATACCTGGGTCGTATTATAGATAATGTTGATTTTTTTCATGAACAGTCATGTGTACATTAAATTTTCATCAACAGTCATGTATGGATTTTATTTTTCATCAACAGTCGCTTGACTATTATTGATTGGTAAATAAAACTGGCCGTCACGAAACAAGAAATGTACTGTTTCATTTCAACGGTAATGCAAGCTATTTAACAACCTCTACACTAAATACAAAATATATTTGGGCGGTGTTGATTAAATTACATGATAGTGCTACATATGATGATAGAAGAAAATCTTATGAATGGTTAAAGAACCAAGCATTAAAATGCAACTTATCTCTTTGAAGGTTTACTTTTTAAGGAATCAATCTTATCGGGACAAATCCGCGAATCAGAAGCAATAATTAAACTGTTGAACTTTCTTGCAATAGATTCTTGAAATCCGGACACGTATTGTACGAGTGATTGTTGTTGCTTAACGTCAATTCAGCAATTTTTCAGCTATATCATGGCGAGAACAAGTTAATTTTCAATGAGATGATGATGAGGTCCGCTTTGTACTAGACCAACACACTGAGTTGGATTTTAATAGTGCTAGCTCACTAAAACAACAGTCCGCGGATAGACATGTCGCCCCACTCGGACACATTATCCTGATTCCGAGCCGACCAGTCTTTGCTCTTTTTCCTTAATGCTGCGTGCTTACCAGAGAAACAAAAATATCAATTTGTATAGTCTTTGGTATGACCCGACTGGGGCTCGAACCCACGATCTACCGCACTCGACCCCAGTCGAGGCGAGCACTCTACCCATTACGCCACCGATGCGGTTTGTATTATACGAAGCTGCATGGACGCGGCCGAGACACACATTCATGTCATTAAGGGGACGACCATTTAACTTATAGGATGTTTTTTTCTGAAAAAAAAAATTAATCATGTGCTGAAATTTTAAAGAAACAAAATAAATTGACACAAAAGATGCAAAAATATAATTAATCCGGCCCTACAGTTCTCAACGAGAAATTTATGATAAAAATGTGAAGGGAAATTACTGATTTTTTTTTAGGTCCAAAAAATAAAAATCTGATTTTTGTTTCCTGTGAAAAAATATATCGCTGTGGGGGAAATGAGTTTTCTGTGTAGTGTTTTGTAGATCACTGATTGTCCTTTTTCTTTTGGCCATTGTATTGCCTGCCCTTGCGCTTGGGGATCTTAAAACTCTTCTTGCATTGTTTTTGAAGCAAAAGCGAGTACGCAAATGTACATGGTTAGACCCTATACAGTGTGAAAAAAATACGTGTACAATTTTCAATCGGGTTCAATTTAGTCTGAAAACTCGTGTGCAATTTTATGTCATTAGACAACAAATGAAGCAAAAAAAAACTCGTGTGCAAATTTACGTCATTAGACATCAAATGAAATAAAAAAAAACCCACGTACATGCAATTTTGCATTGCCATTGCAGACATTGGGCCCTATAGGCTATGATTGTTACCGGTCACTGTGAAATAAACTAGAAAAAAAGGTATTGGAAATATCAAATTAAAATCTATTATGTTCACTTCCGTCCTCTCTATAGGCCGTGCCTACCGTCATATTACGCAACGCTTCAGATCAAGGATACCGCGTAGGTAATGATATTGCCATTTGATTACATTGGTTACAAGCGTTTATCGGAAAACAAACGACGTTTTCTCCTAACCACCGTTGGTACAGCGACGCCACCTGGGTTAAAAAATGGGTGAATGGTCTCCATTTCTAGCATTTTAACCAAGGATGGCTCAAGCAAAGATTAAACACAATGTTTCATGGTAATTATACAATGTGAAGTTAAAATGTCTTACAAATAGAGTAGTATTTCCAAAAATAAGACACTAATTTTAAATTTTCAAAAAATTCTTCGACCAATGAAAATTCACCTATAAACCGGAATTGAGTATGATAAGAAGTTGTCCAGACCGCTTGGAATTTAAAAACGAGTGTTATTCCACTGTAAACCGGTCAATCAGCAAAAAACAACGATATTTGCATTAATTTTATGGGAAGAACAAAGACTAAACCGTTTTTGAAGCTAAAAAAGGTGCCAACATTCTACTTTCACTTTGGGCAGCAAAAAAAGTGTCCTTCCTTGACCTTCTTCTTTAAACACATACCTCACTGTCGTGTACCCGATAAGGAATGGTCATTTCAAGATGGCGGATTGTACATCATCAAAAAGGTAGGTGTGAAGATTTTGACTATTATCGTTCTTTATAGGTTATCTTAGTGTCTATGAGTTACACGTTTAGATAGGGCAGTCTTTTTTCTACTTCACCATTAAGTCAGTAAAGCTTGATCCTTTTGTTTTTATCGTAAACTGCCTTCGGTAGTTGATCAATGCAGCGACAAAGATATCGAGGCGTAGAATCCAATTTATTTCACCAATTCCTACCGCCTAGTGACTTTTCATATTAATATGTTGATGCTAAAATTATTCAAACATGTGAATTGTCCAACAAATGTCATTTCAGCCTTTGACAAGCCTTGTATCCCTCTTAAAACGTCTATGAAAAAAAAATTTATGTCACGGAACGGTCACGACAAAAACAGAAAAAAGACTGCCCTATCTAAACGTGTAACTCATACACACTAAGATAACCTATAAAGAACCATAATAGTCAAAATCTTCACACCTACCTTTTTGATGATGTACAATCCGCCATCTTGAAATGACCATTCCTTATCGGGTACACGACAGTATACCCTGGTGATGTGAAAATATAACTGCGAGCCCCTGTGACTCGAGCCCAAAAATATATTTCTATTTCCCATTAATCGAACAATTCTACTTTCACATTCACTTTGATTTTCTGGAAATCTTGTGACGTAATTAAACAGAAAATGACAGTTTCATATTTCATCAAATCGTGTTAAATAGTTTTTTTTTTTTTTATATTTGTGAATGAAATTATATTTCTAACGTCCATTTGAGTAATCATGGTCAGTAAATACATTCAGAAGTTAACTGTAACCGGTGATAGATCATCTGTTGATGTTGGTTTAATGATCATCGATCTTGAAAATATGACAGATTCTGATCCCTATTTATTCTAGGACAACTTATTAAGTTCCGTCATTTTCTGTATCAAGTGTATAAACATTCGCGAAGTTTGTTTTATATTTTAGAGTTCTATATAAAATATCTCACCTACTGCTACCCCTAATGGTGGTTCAATAATGGAAAGTTTATGTCCAAGAGGAGTCTCGACAAATTCTTCTGGGATTGCTAGCCGAACAAGTAAAGCAAATAGAAAACCCACTATTAGTTCTCCAGCGAAGCGAACAACACTAAACGTTGGTGATGGTCGGCGTCTTGCTTTCGCTTTTAAGTCTTTTAAGTCTTTTAAATAACCTGGATTGTTATTTGCGGCATTTACATATTCTGGCAGACGCCACAAATCACGTATCCACCCGAGGCCAAAACAGCCACAAGTTGACCACCATAAGAAAGCATGTTTATCTCAACCCAAATAAAAGAGGTGCAGTCCCCACCAACCTCCAATTAACCATAAAACATATGCAATGACTAGATTTGCCATATATTTTCAATGTTGAAACTTTTAAAGATTTTCCACTTTCACTTTCGGTCTGCAAAAATGTGTTGATTTACCTAAATTAAAGAGCTATATTATCCGGTTTTAACATGTATTTCTTAAAGATTAATTTGTTAGAAGAAAACATAAAACAGCAAAAATAATTCGAAAATATATTAATAATAAATAAGTTGAATAAATAAATGAGTATGGGACAACAATTGTTTTATTCACAAAATCTTAATTAAACACATATATATATTTGTTTCAGATATTATAGTATATAAATCCTTGATAAGTTAAATAAATGAGTATGGGACAACAATTGTTTTATTCACAAAATCTTAATTAAAAAAAATATATATTTGTTTCAGATATTATTTTAGGTAGACCTATATTTTTTTTATTAGAGCGTCACCATCAACACGTGGCAAACGTGAAGTATTGTCCACGTTATCTTTTCAGGGGTTTTCCGTTAACTCGAATAATTCAGCGCCCTCTATCCGCTATCACTACTCCTTAATGTAGCAAAGCGTAATATAACGACTGGATTATTCGGGTTACACTAATGTCCTGAAAATTGTCCTGAAAAGTACATAAAGGGCTATATATTTTTTATTATCCAATGGATTGAGTTCAAATTTGAATATGTTAAATACATTAGCATACAGTTAACAAATATTTAAAAAAAAATAAAAAGCAAAAAATTAGGTGGAAATCATTTGATTTGAATTAGATTTTTGGTGTTTTAGCGCCACTTTCAACACTATTTCAGCTATATCATGGCGACCAGTTTTAGTGGTGTATATACATAGGATATTAAATACTACCGCACTAGTTTTTACCTTTTATCCGAAATTTTTAACTATTCGATACTGTGGGTGCATATAGTGCAACTCTTAAATTTTAAAGAATAAAAATAAAGATTGATACAAGTTTATAATTGGTGGTTCAGTCCTGGACGCAAATACGGAAGAAAGAAGAAGAGGTGGTGGAAGCCGGAGTACCCGGAGAGAACCACCGACCATGGGCAAGCAACTGGTAAACTTTATCACTTGTGACTGCGAGTCGAATGCACCCTTTTTGTAATTTACAAAGTGGGGCGCGAACCCACGCCGTATTGGTGATAGGCTTGTACGACTTGTTAGATCAATAATTTGACCTGAAAATTGTCATGAAATGTCCTAAAAAGTACATTAAGGCCTACATCTTTTTTTTAATTTTATTAACCAATGGATTGAGTTCAAATTTTAAAATGTTAAATACATTAGCATATATTTAACGAATATAATAGGTGGAAATAATTTGACCTGAAAATTGTTATGAAATGTCCTGAAAAGTACATAAAGGCCTATATCTTTTTTTATTATCCAATGGATTGAGTTCAAATTTGAAAATGTTAAATACATTAGCATATAGTTAACGAATATTTAAAAAAAATAACAATAATCTAACAATGAAACTAGCTTTACTTTAAAGTGAAAAACCGAGTTCGAAATCAAGGTTATTGTTTACAGGTGTGAAACCACTAATTTAATTTCTTTAAGGTTTTCTACTAAATTTGTGTTTTTTCGAGCCTACCTGGGCATTTTATCTAAAGTTTAACCTTTCTAAGACCATATATTTTCTGAAACGTACATGATTCTTCTACATTCTGTCAACATATCAGGGCGTTTAAAATCTTGCAGTGAAAGGCCATTCTACGGAAAACACCTACTCTAAAAATAGCTCTGTCATCCCCCTCAAGAAATTCAGTATTTATAGGTCATGCATCATACAAACTGTCGCATAATGAAATTTTTTAAATTCTTAATATCAACCATATTTTCAATATTATATGCCCTTCTACTGCAAAAACACATTCAATAACATATTCCCAATAATTATAAAGTCAAACAAAAATAAAATGAGTTGCAATACCCTGCATCTAGCCAAGGGTTACGATCCGCTCTACTCATTTTCACCCTTGGCATCGTTAGACGGATTTTCGAGGTCACACGGTTTATATGTAACGCAGCTAGTGGTAGCTGCAACCAATCAGAACGCACTTTACAAAAAGCACATGTTCTGTAGGAAAAATGTCAATAAAATAAAAATGCGTGTACATATAAAATAGTGTTGTAAGTTTGAAATAAAAGCACTGGCTTACCATTGAATAACAGTCAAATCTTGGCTTGAAAATCAGCCATATCATAATCTCGAGTCAATTTTCCAGGCATTCAAACGAAAGGAAATGAAAGCCTCGCGTCGATTGGCTGAAAATGACATCATTACAAGGGGCGTAACTGTTAAAATCCAGCAGGTGGCAGTGCGCGGGAATTACGAAACTCCGACTAACGATGCCAAGGGTGAAGATGAGTAGAGCGGATCGTAACCCTTGGCTAGCGAAGATGATACCCGTTTGAAAGGATATAAATATTTTGAAATTGAAAGAGATTTTTTTAATAAACTTGGTGTCCTGATTGATTTTAAATTTGGTGTACTGCTACTTTTTTTGTTCGTTTCCTTGGCGGTGATACAGGCAATCTATATCGAAATGTTTTTTTGTAAAGAGTCAATGTCAGTCCCCCTTTCCTCTTTCTCTTGAATCCTGGCATCTCCTGAAAGTGGACAGAGTATTTATCAGTTTTATGCTCAAGTGTCAATTGATCAATTTTGCAGAAAACAATTAACAAAACTAGCAAATCTCCTCATGCATTCGCAATGTGCTCCATCAGAACCGATCTCCTCAAGCAGGAAAACGAGAAAATTGACAGTTTGTAGAATTATCTAGCTTCAATTTACTTCTGACGAATCGGAATTTATCCCCGATTACATTTAGACTCCCATGATGAAAAAATATTGAAAATTTAACTTGCATCTTTGTCAAGAACAACTTAGAAATGTAAGAGTGTCACAATTTTCGTCATGTTTTTCGTGGGACGATTGATTTTGCGAGAGTTACACTTCATATACAACAATAAACTATACATGTTTCTAATCGTGAAAGCATTCGCCACAGCAATGAGCATAGCAATCTCTGATTTTGCAATATTCGAGCAGTAAAAAAGCAAATTTCAATTTTTGACCATGTATATACCTTGCGAAGCGTCTTCGTGAACTCTCCTCCACCAAAACCGGAAGTTATCCTCACGAATTTCTTTGCAGAACCGACTGTTCTGCTTGTGCCGATTACCAGACTAAGTCCATCAAAATGTGGGCTCAAAATAATCCCTATAGATTTAACTTCAATTATCAATTTTAATTAGTCCATTCCATTCCAGTAGTTTTCACAATACTACAAAGTGAAAGGAACTTTTTTCTTGAAAAGGGGCTATACTTTCGTATATGACATAATGTTCTAAGCTCCGATTGGTGAATTTGTGGCTTGACACCTACATGTTGCGAAGGACAATGAAACGTTGCACTAAATCCGTTTAGAGCAAAAATGGACAGAAAACCTGGTCATCTGACTAAAAATCCTCAGGATGCAGTTAATGCTCTTACTGGGCTTTCGAGATGATCCGGCCTTAAACAAATGCGGCCTTAGTTGATTCGGCCTTGGTTAATGCGGCCTCAGTTAAGAATGATGTGTATCTATGGATATATATACGATAAAACGACACATTGTGATGATTTGAGTAAATAATTAATTAATTAATTTGTCTCTCAGGTGCCATATAGCATGTTTTTTTTTGTCCCGGGCAGGTAGTCGTTGTTTACTTATTTATCTGTTACCAGGAGTTCCGAAGGCAGCTTATCGTTGAGGCGGGATTGCTTATATAACATAGTATATCGTATTTATATTGACGGAAACCTTTCATTCGATAAATGTATATATATATGTATATTATTTCGTATTAACACGATGAAGATCGTTACAAGAAGATGGGCAGTGAAACAAGGAAACAACCCCCATTGTGTTAATATCAGTAAACGGAACCCGTCTATATTAAATCGTATCCAAAAACAAAGCATTGTATTCATAATATTTATTCCATTGGCTTTTAACAATATACCAATAAACAGTACTTGAAAAGTTTTAATCGGAACATCAAAATGTTTCTAGATTATAGAAAAATAGGAAAATAGTGAATGTCTTTGGCGTCTTTTGACTGTTACATTTAATGGTAGCAATATCTGACGTAGTGTCATAATATTCTGATCAATGTCAAGCTTTACGTAAGTATTAAACGATTAAACTAACCAAGCGCGTATTTATATTGTATATATTAATCAAAAAAAATATATTTTACATACCAGTATTACAGTCTGTGTTGCCATTGGAAACAACTGTCACACTCTAATTTTGAAAATAGTAGGACCATCACCAACATGTGCTTGCTTATATATTAGTGCGGTTTCATCAAAAGAATTGGAGTACTTTTTGAGTAATTTATAGTATGGCTTCCTTTTACTTTTTGGTAACCCTGATAATCATACCGCCAGTGCAATTATGCGACTATTAAACAAATGATAATTAATTGCAAGAGAACATCTAAGGAATTTCGCTTGTTGACAGCTTGGTATATCAATCTGAATTGTTTTTCTAATCATCAACTTCAATGGAAATGATTTCCGTCATTATTACCAAAAATTACTAATTAAATTGTTTTTAAAATAATAACGATTTATTATGGCTTTTCATATTGAGTTACGAGTAAATCTTGTGAAAACACTGCAAGTTCCAATATTTTATTCATCATATCCATGAATAAATTTAAATACAACTTTTGTTTCTTAATTATTCTTTTCCATTTGATATAAGGCTGGATTTGCCGTAGGCCGCATAAATATATAATAAGGCCGGAACATCCATTTGATATAAGGCCGGATTTGCGTAAGGCCGCATCTGTCATAAGGCCGAATCAACTTGTAAGGCTTTTTCTTTTGGCCATTGTGTTGTCTGTGCTTTGATTTACGGATTCTGATTACCTCTTTGATATGTTCACTCTTATTAACATAGACTGTAAATTCTCGTAGTAACATTAAAACTACAAACTGTATAACATTAGGTATCAGCAGCTTATTAGAAGAAGAGTTTGAAGATACCAAAGGGGTAATAAAAAATCCGTAAATCGAAGAAGAACAGACAACACAATGGCCAAAAGAAAAAGGACAAAAGGACAAATAACGATCGACAAAATATACACAAAGAACTAATTAAAGATTGAGTAACACGAACCCCACTAATAACCGGGGGTGAACTCTGGTGTTCCGGAAGGATAAGCAGTTCCTGCTCCTCTGGTGGCACCCGTCATGTTAATCTAGTTAGGTATTCAGTAGTATATTAAGATGGTTAAACATCATAGATGCAGGTAATCGCTTACCTAACCTCTAAGAAGCTAAGTGACATAACAGTAAAAGAATAAATAAAAATGTAGATATCAAATTCCGTGCACACGTGCGTTTCTGGAATAATCTTCATCAAGTACGCTCAAAGCTGACATATTTGAAGAACAAATAATCTAAATTCTGTGGGAACAACAATACCAAATGGTCTTAACAGGATTGCCCATCTTAATGTCGCACGTGTGACAAGCTGCTGATCCGCTAATAAATCACACATAAAACCCATCCCAGATATGCCAATAGACCAAATGTCGTGAGTCTGACGAGTATTTGTAATTTGATATTTATTTTTTAAATCTTGGGAAAATGTTAATTGTCCGGTCATTGTATTGACACATGTTGTCTGACATTATCATCAGAAGGATTCAAGAAATATTGCTTCTCTACACGTGAGGAAGAAGGATTGGGCTTATGTCACTTTCAACAATATTTCAGTTATATCGTGGCGATCAGATTTATTAGTGGAGGAAACCAGAGTACCCGTAGAAAACCACCGACAAACTTTATTACATAATGTTGTATCCAGTACACCTCTCCATGAGCGGAATTCGTGCTCACAACTTTAGTGGTGATAGGCACTGTTTGCACATGTAGTTATAAATCCAATGCAACTACCATATGATCACGACCACGGCGGCCCCAACATTTACCACAAAAATGACCATGACATGTACATGTGCTGAAGGGAAATCTATGAGGTTAGGGTGTATAACAAATCAGGTCCAATTAAAAATCTTTAATTCATACTTTTTTTAATAACAATTTATAAAATATACATGTACGTGTACACGATATCAAAATAATGATACAAGTATGCATGACTAATATAATTCTTGTTTAAAAACAGCATCAAATCTATCCAACATTATATTTCTATTATTATTATAGCATAAAAGCAGGGGATTATAGGATAGGGGAAGGAAACACGTTATACGATCTGCGGAAGATTTTCGTTCTAGGTTTTTCGTATTTTTCATTGTGAAGTATACAATAATTATTCCTTGGTGCATTCGGAATATATCTTCCAACTGAGAAATCACGCGAGGAACGGCGCTTGTAGATCTCATTGGTCAACTACTGGGTAATTTTGTACGGATGACCGAATAAGAACTTTGAACTGAATATTATTGATATGAGAAGGCGCGGCCTTTGAAGAGGACGGAAATATATTTGAAATTAATATAGTGTTAAAAATAACTTTATAGAAAATTAAATTAAGTTTTGGAATAGTAAAAGAATGGAAAATTACGAATTTATTTTTTATTATATATTCAAAAATGTATTAAAAAAGAACCTTATCTAAAAATTGAAATAATATGCCACTTCTCCATGTTCTTAAAAGTAAAACAGAAAAATATATTTTTATCTTCCAATGCTCTTTCAACACTTCGTTTATTTTTACTTTACTAAGTTGTTAGTTAAACGTTCTTAGTTTTAATTAAAAGTTGTTTCCTTTTCAGTTAAACATCCAAAATAGGTATTTTTATCACTTGCTTTTAGGTAACTAAAATTTTAGGAATATAGCTGTTTAGTGGGTTTGTTCTTTTACGCATTTATTCTTCATAACCACCAACAATGACAAACGCTATTTTCAAGCATTGGCGATTTTTAAAAATAAAAAATCTGTAATATAGGTCTACCCTTGGAGAATGAGCGGATTAGCATTATATAGCGTCTTAATACCATGAAGGGGGTCTCAGCAAGGACACAGAGAATGTTTTGGTGTTCAAAACGTGATACATGATATTGAATTCTGTGTAGGATAATGCATTTGGTTACAAATAATAATAATACTGAGGGAATACCCTCACCCGTCTTTAAATGAATTATTGAAGGAATCGGGAAAGTATTTTTGCCTTAATAAAAAAAAACATATAAACATTTCATTTGTTACAGTTACCATTGATTTCCTACTATGCATGAATAAATATATAATGTAGTCCTTTCTTCAGAAACATTTGCAACCTTCTCTCTAGCTTTACTCCCGATGTTGTTATCAACGTGTATGCATTCACTGTGACCAGTTACCTGCTGTGACTTATCATATTAGCCTGCAATTGTGCCTGACCTAAGCCAGTGCTCATGCAGATATTGCAAATTTGTCCAACTTCATTTTAATAATGGTGAAATGTCTTTTTAACTATTTTTCATATTACCCTAACCAGGCGAAAATGATGAGCACTAAAGGATAATTCATGCATCATATATTTTTTTCAAATACCCAATAGCTTGGGAGAAGCAGGGTCCTTTGCTAAATCATGTTCCATGATGAGGTAATTTTTGCATTTCCAATTGACACCACAATTTTATATAAAAGCCCACAATATGATCACATACACAATTTGGTTATAAACTTTGAAGTGGTTTCTGAGAAGAAGTGTTTGTATATATTTTCCACAGGATCTTTTATTTAACTGTGATAAATATGATGAATTAAGAAAAACACTTTTTCACAAGATTAAATCATTGCTCTGTCCAAATGTGAATTTAAATAGTTTCAAAAATGAAATAAACACATATTTAGTTGAGCTTTTTCTTCAAGGAAGTGATGATTTATCTATGGATGATAACGTAGTTATATTTCAGTGTGTATATTAATTCATTGAAAATAGCAATAGATTTCTATAGATTCTATGCTTTGTAAATATTTTAAATTGCTATTGAAAATATAATTTGTATTAACTATTATGAGTGAATGAGTGTGAGATAGTCTGTTGTATTGTCTTGTCTTGTATCATATGTATGTTGAGGAGACCAACTTTGTAGCCTTCAGGCTATTTGCAATCCTCTTGAAACAAATAAAGCATTAAATTACAATAACTATGTTCCATACCAAATGTGGTATTTTTTAATTTGTAATCTAGCTTCTGTACCAGACACTAATGTTGCATACAGTTACTTACATGAAAATACTAAGAGGAGTTGTTATTCCTGTTGGGAGGATCCTGATTTAAAATGAAAAGAAGATTTTCCAGATGTAAAACTTTTAACCAGTGTGAAAAAAAATTAACCTATAGTATACTTTCTTTGTATTCCTATATATCAAGAATCATTGATATGCATACTAATAGGGGCAGAGCCTGTCGCTCACCTTTCATTCTGCTTCGAGGAAACTTAATACAGAACCTTCCATAGGTGCTTCCCACCAAGTTTTGCTTCATTTGGCTAAGCAGTTACAGAGAAAAAGATTTTTATAAATCAACCAATCAGAAAAAAGAATTGCCTGTGGCGGCCATGTTTGTTAACGGATCGGAATTAAATTAGCATTCTGGATAGAGGACCTTCCAAGGATGCTTCCTACCAAGTTTCGATTCATTTGGCCAAACGCTTTCAGCGGAGATGATTTTTTAGAAATTAACCAATCAGAAACAATAATTGCCTATGGCGAACATGTTTGTTAATGGATCGGGACGAAATTAGCAATCTTTATAGCGCACCTGCCATAGATGCTTCCTACCAAGTTTTACTACATTTGGCTGAGGGGTTTTAGAGGAGAAGATTAAAATGTGTAAAGTTAACGGACAATGGACGCCAAGTGATGGCAAAAGCTCACATTGCCTTTGGCAAGGTGAGCTAAAAAGGGTGCAGTCGACTCGCAGCCGCAAGTAATAAAGCTTACCAGTTGCTTGCCCGTGGTCGGTGGTTCTCTCCGGCTTCCTTCACCACTAAAACTGGTCGCCATGATATAGCTGATATATTGTTGAAAGTGGAGTTAAAACACCAAAAATCAAATCAAATCAAATCTGGACAAGTATACAGGGGTAACAGGCGAAAAATCACAGAAGGTATTAGCCAAGTTGGATATTAATTTTACTCTTATCACAAATACATATGCAGGGTCGCCTTAGGAGGTGTGGACCCCATAACATAATAATAATCATTGCTGTTCTCTGTAAAACCTAGTGTTTTTGTTTGTGTGTACTTGAACAGCTGAGAGTATGCAACTTCGGTGGGGCTCAATTGGCTTAAGGCAGATCCTTTATATATGGTTCATTCTACCTAGGGCCATTATTTCGTGTTGATATGCTAGTTGGATTTACAACTACCTGTGCAATCAGTTTCTATGACCACTAAAGTTGTGATTTCGAATCCTGCTCGTGGGGAGGTGTACTTGATACAACATTATGTGATAAATTTTTGTCAGTGTTTTTCTCCATTTTCCTCCAACAATAAAACTGACCACCATGATATAACTGAAATTTTGTTGACTGGCATTAAACACCATAACCCTAACTCTTCATTCTACCTATTAGTACAACAATGTATTACGACTTTTTGAAAATAGACAAAAAATATATACAATTTTTAACCAGAATATGTGGAATACTTTTTTGCTATATTTTGCAGCAGCCAGAGAAGACATAACTTAGCAAATAATCCTACATAATATATCTCAATCAGGGCGAGGTGTACAACATTTTGTGATCAAGTTTGTCAGTGATTTGCAACAGGTCGGTGGTTTTCTCCGGGGTCCTCCACCAATAAAACTGACCACCACAATATAACTGAAACATTGTTGAAAGTGGCGTTAAACACAATCAAACAAACAAACAAACCAAATATATCAGAAAATACATGTAATTCATTCAATCAATATTCAGTAAGTATGACGTTGGTCACCAAACTGGATGGTAGTTATTTATAGATTGCAAAGTCATTATTTTTAATTTAGTTCATCAACTTTGTTGTCAATTGCTTGATAATTTATTTTCTTTTATATACTCTTACTCTCAGCTGATACTGGTATATGTCAATAAAATATAATAAACATAGGCAAAATTTCAAAATCACTTTTTTATTAGAAAATCTGAGTCTTAATCCATAATAACAGTCTGTTATCCTACATCTTTGAACTATGAAAATGTCTTCAAATAAGTTGCATATGGTTATTTCTACTACATGTACATGTATGTGATGTCATAAACAATGTAAAATTATTAATACAGATAAAATCCCTGTTTTTAATATTTAATAAAAGAAAAGGTTTTTAAAACAAAATGATAATCAAATAACCTCAATTTTTTTTTATTGATTTAGTTAAAGTATTTGTACAAGGAAACTTCCTTCAAAATCATGTAATGTCTCAATAATTTAATTTTAAATTAAAAAAAAAACCTCCCTTCCAGATCTCAGCTAACGTATTCCGATGAATAAGGTTCCTGTTAAATTTATAAAAAAAATAACTAATTACTCATGTCACATGAAAAGTATATTTTCAGCTAAAAAAATCCTTTCACCCCTCCTCCCCCCCCCCTCCAAAAAAACCCCAAAAAACTCAACAACATAAAATTTAGGATGAAGTGTTTGATGACTTGAACTGAAAGCTTAAATAGTCATAGCAATGGTCCTCCTATGTTGGAATTTGATCTGTCATCTGAAAGACTTCTAAGCCAACATCCAGTTCATGTTGTATTTGCTACCAAGTTCCTGACAACCATTCTGGAATCCATCAGATGTAACAAAATAACATTATAGTACTTGATAACAGAAATTCTAAAATAATACGACATTTAAAAAAAATAGATGTCTCAAAAGAGGCACCAGTGTTTTAAGGCAAACTTATGTTATATGTTAAAAGAATTCTCTATTTAAGATATATACCGATACTTTGATTGTACCTCCCTCGTTTGATACTGTACATCACTTTCTCAGTCAAATCACAAACTTTGTATTACTCTATGTAGTACTAAGGTATATATATTGCTGTTTTGTCTTGCATGTAGAACACTCACTACATGTTGATATCAATAGAGGAGTAACATAATTTGACACTCATCTGATCCTGTATCTCTCATGCATTGTCGTTTCGATATGTATACATGTATAGAAGAAGAAGAAGATACTTTATTTACCAAATATAGGCCCACGAGGGGCATGAATATTCACATATATAATTATTTAAAACATAACATATGTTTAACAAAGACAAAGATACAATTACATATACTTATAACTTGTCATTTATATATATGTGCTCAATGTGGTTGATATGTTTTAATACATCCAGCTATGATATATGTATCATATAAATACGATGAAAAATAAATAGATAGAGCCGACTATTTGTATCCTACCCGTGTCTGAAACAGAGGCAAACACAATGATAACCTTTCTGCAGGAGACACCAGGTGACGTTGCTAAAAGGATGATAGTCAACCCTTAATTTTGAGGTACAGGCATGAGCCATTTATATCCTCCCTGTGTCTAAAGCAGAAAGGCAAGCACATAGGTTGCCCTTCAGCAGAAGACACCAGGGGACGATGCTAAAAGGAATATATATAGATGGCTTCATCATGCAGTTTTATAATTATTGCATTCAAGTTTAAATCAAAATACATGTAGCTATCTGAGCAAACAAATTCTACAAGTACATACATGATGAAGTTAGCCATCTCTTTGATCTGCATTGTTATATTCCTTTTTTCCATGATCATAAGTGTTATTTTAGTCAAAATAATGAATCTCCCAGCAATCCAAAGATTTGTATTTTTTAGGTGCATTAATTTCTGTATTAACAGGAGGAAGCTGATCTAAAAATTGCTAATGAAAATTATAGCTTCCTGGAGTTATTTGGACTATGAGTGATATAACAGGCAGCTAATGACCAAGTGTTATTGGTGATATGGATATATACATATATGCATATCATTAACCTTTCAACCAAAAATTGTGGCTATTTTTAACCAGAAGCATTGTGAGTCATGTGACATGTTGGTTTGTAAACAAATGCAATTTAAGCATTATTTTCATTCTAAAAAATAATAATCAAATAAAACAATGTTACAACATCTGAATTATATAATAAATTAAACAATCGGTCATTTTAAAATCCGTGTAATGACACCTTTATTTTTTTTCCATAGCCGCAAATTATCTGCTATACCACAATATGCGTTGATCAATGAAGACAAACTTGCATGTAGAATTTTTAACTGATTTTACATCGAAACTTAACAATTGTGACATAAATAAATATAAAATCCTAATCTAAATACAACTTCTGAATTTCAAGTCAATAATTTCACCAGATCATGTTCAATTCAGCGATACAAAAATATCTCATGCACAAGGCTTCATGAAATAAATATGGCTTCTCTTCCGGTTTCATAAAGCTGATAAAAGCTATGTTAACTGGTCATGTCATGGAATGGTTTCAAATGATTCAGTGGCAACATTAACGGCCATCTTGGATTTCCGATCAACATCAAAAAGAAAACATTATATGAGGTAATCCAATGATTATACAAGTACTGATTGATTGATTGATTGATTGGTGTTTAACACCAACATTAGCAATAAACACTAATCAATCAATCAATCAATCAATCAATATATACATGTACAGTTTGGGTTTAGTCACCTTTATACAATGTATTTTCTGAGAATTTTTTTTTATTCATTTTCCCATGAACTAATGGCTGCGGTGGCGGCCTTCTTGAATTTTCGGTGATAACAATAAACATTCATTTTGTAGAAAAGTAAATATTATAGAGAATTTAGAAAAAGAAAAATGGTAAATGTTTCTCATATGGTCCAATGTAAAATTTGTTCTGTAATGGCAGCCTTCTTGGATTTCTGATGGACATATAATTAAATTTTTTGTAAGGAACCATCCAATAATTATCAATGTACAGTTTGGGTTCAATGAAAACTATGGTTTCTGTGAAAAAAATATTTAATTTTCCCATAGGTTCCTATTTTAAAATCTTTTTTTCCGGTGGTAGCCATCTTGAATTGCAATAAACAAATTAAAAAACCCCACCAATTACTATCACGCCAACAATGCAGTAGCCTCCTCCATCTTGTATTTACCAGTGGGCATAAAACAGATGGTATATGCAAGGTTACTGCGGCCGAAATTAAGTTTATCACAAACTATCTTATACTTGAAAATTATGTAGATCAAAAATATGTCATGGTGTGAACAATGTAGAGACAGAAAAAAGTCAAGTTTATTAACCAGAGTATTGTGATAAAATGAACCAAAATGTGGACATGGTAACGAAAATTTGTAGACGTTAATGTAAGTGACCGGCCATTTAACTTTTAGTGTAGGGGAGGAGTGATGATGGGGGGAGGGAAGTTTTGCCACATAAGCAATAATTTTGTTCACACGAGTCAAAAAAATCATATTTTTTACATGAAAAATCAATACTGGTTTTTTTAATTTGAAAAAAAAAAAAAAAAAAATTAACAGCTGGCGGGTCAGATTAATATTCTTATATTTTTTTTTTACATCTTTCAGGTCTAGATATTTTTCTATAAATTGTTGGTGACACAAAAATAGAATAGCATAACCTGGCCTAACTCTCCTCTAAAAGTTAAAAGGTCTTTCCCTAACTTAAACAGAAATTGACAGGGCACACAAATTCAAATTTTATACACTGAAATGTTATTATAAAAAAATGGTGCCTAAACAATTCATACAAATATTTAGCAACACAAACAGACAGACCGATGGACGGACATGAATGTACTTTACATTAAGACATAAAATAATAATAGTGAAACCTGTCTAAACTCAACACCCTTGAGACAAATTCTAGAGGATGGGTTAGATACATGTAGGATTTCAGATATTGAGACTAAAATTTAATGATTGGGTTAAACCATTGCCACCAACTACATTTTTGAGACAACTTATACATGTTCCCTCTTACCGGAGGGGCCGTCGTGGTCATATGGTAGTTGGATTTACAACTACCCATGCAATCAGTGCCTATCACCACTTACGCTGTGAGTATGAATCCTACTCATGGCGAGGTGTACTCGATACAGCATTATGTGATAAAGTTTGTCAGTGACTTGTGGCAGGTCGCTGGTTTTCTCCGGGTACTCTGGTTTCCTCAAAAAATAAAACTGACCGCCACGATATAACTGAAATATTATTGAAAGTTGCGTTAAACACCATAAATCTAACTCCTCATTCTTAGCGGTGGCTGTTTGTGGTATGGTAGACATATACTTGTTTCTCATGAATAACTGATTTATTATTGGAGTTGAAAGTACCTGGAGATTTGAATATGCACGAGGTATATCTCCACACAAAAGAGCCTAAATTATGCTATCAACCTTTTCATTGCTTAAAGTAAGAAAACTTGAGTTCACACATTTCAAACGAGATTAACATGCATAGAAAATAAGTAAATAGATTAAACAGAGAAAGATATATCCATATATCTAATATGAGTGATATGTCTATAACAGTGATTTATCACGCTATGTTTCGGACTGTACTGTATCAGTATCACTAAGAGGAGTGGTATGTATATCACAGTGATTTATCACGCTATGTTTCGGACTGTACTGTATCAGTATCACTAAGAAGAGTGATATGTCTAGGCCAAAAATAAAATGTGTGTTTCCAATCGACCCTAAATTTTTACAGCCGACCATAACATTTTTTATGCCAAAAAAAATAATAGATCGTCAAAATCCGGAAATTCGTCTCCATTTCTGACTTCAACAATAGACGCTTGACTGTTGCGATACTGACGCTTTCTGATAAGCGCTTAATTGAAACGGATTTATTAAAGACTGGTTTCCTGTTTGAAATTTCTTCATTTCCTTGTACATTTGATTGATGTTTGGAACCAGTATTAATGATTCAGCAATCCTATAATGGAAGGGACGTCAACAGTCCTTTCCATATGGAAAGAGAAGTGCGACCATTCTCCAGAAATCCGAACTTTCAAAACACTATCGCTGTCTACATCTTTTGAAAAGTTGGAAAGAAATATATAAAAAAAAAAAAATCCCACCTACCGACCCTAATTTTGAAGACCATCCAATCGGAAACACCCATATTTTTTTTGGCCCTATCACAGTGAGTTATCATGTTATGTCTCGGACTGCACTGTATGAGGCAAATTTATATAACATGCTTAAATGATAACAAACAAGCAATGTCTCGCTTTACAAAATGTTCATTACACTCGATAAACAGGTTTTCTTTCATTTATAAATAAGACATATATATATATATATATATATATACATATTTATAATATTGTTGAATTGTTTTACGAGAAAGGATTTCTCAAAGTATGTTTATCAAGGATTTGTCATCAGTCATCAGTGTCGTCAATATATCATCGTGTTTGAAATCAGCGATAATATGTATGTATCACGCTTGCCACTCGTCAAATTGGACATTTTCTCTTTGATGTGTGGTGCTGATAAAGTCTGGATCACTAAACTGACCTTGAACTACAAAATATTAGGTCAGATCGTAACTCGCATGCGGCAGTTTATCGGTCAATCTGACGTAAAACACATTATAACATCACTGATAACAACAATAACATCAGTTCTGAAGGCCATGACAGACATTATCACAAATATCCCAGCTCGTTCTTCCAGACTCACTGAGATTTTAGCAATAATGTCTGTCTCAACCTTTAAAATTGCCATTATTCTATATTTATTGTGTGTAGAGATCAAAGACAAAATTTACAAATCATTGATATAACTATATTTCAGATCAACTAAAATTAAAAAATACTCCTACAAAGATCAAAATTCTGTGTGTTCGTGCTTTCTTGACTTTTTATTCCAGTGAGCTCTCTTTGTTTTGATCTTTTCGTATGCTTGTTGTATTTCTATAAATATTTCTTGAGCTTCTAATTTTTTAGCTGGATCCATCTGTTTGTCAGGCCTTTTGGCCAGCACTTTATACCTGGCTTTTATTTCCTCTGTTGTTGCCCTTTCTCTTAAATGTAATACCTATAAATAAAATATTGATGATAGGCATCATTGCATTTAAATAGTAACTCGCTTAAAAAAGGGTTAGGGTTTTGGTGTTTCACGGCACTATAACATCCAGATGATGTGTCATTGGCATTGCATTAAAATAGTAACTCGATAAAAGGGGCTAGGATTATGGTGCTTAACGCCACTTTCAACAATATTTCAGCTATATAGTGGCAGACAGATTTATTGGTGGAGGAAACCGGAGTAGCTGGAGAAAACCATCGACCTGTCGCAAGTCACTGACAAACTTTATCACATAAAATATAATGTTGCATTGAGTAAACCTCACCATGAGCAGGATTCAAACTCACAACTTTAGTGGAGATAGGCACTGATTCCACAGGTAGTTGTAGAAACAGAGCTCTAACAAATTATTACGATAACGTCCACAATAGGCCCTTCACTAAAAGAGAGAAATCCAATCCATGAACAATTACAATGATGTAATAAAATGTACCAGTAGATACTCAATTATTGTGCAACAGCTTAGACAACACAAACTCCCCCCAAAAAACTAGGATTGTCACTTATCTTGGAAATCATAATAAGAGGTATGTCAAATCTCTTTATCTGCAGGAAAAATGCAGGCAGGAAATTTTATATTATAGAATCAAAGAAAAGAAAAACCCTATCAAAATCGAACTTAAAAAAAATTGGGTTTTGGACCAGTCAAGGAACATTCCAGCCAAGATTGGTTACAACTGGCCCAATGAGTAGGATTCAAATATAAAAGATTATGGACAATGATAGATAACGATGATGGATACAAAGTAACCTTTGGGTCAGGTGAGCTACAAATGATTATGGTCATGGCTCAGCACCCAGAAAAGTCATAAAAGTCATACTGTATATACAGTAGTCAGAGACATATAGCATGATAAAATCATAGATGAATCACTCTTCTTGTTGATTTGGATATATCTTTTGTTCTATTAAATATATCTTCATAATATCTTATTAGAGTGTTACTAGTATCCCCCAAAAGGCATATAAAAATAAGTAAATATATTAAACAGACCAAAAGATATATCAGTATCACCAAGACGAGTGATATGTCTATCACAGTGATTTACACTCTGTCTCTGACTGCACTGTAGATACCTTTGTAAGGCCAAAAAAATATATATGTGTGTTTACGGTCACCCGACCCACCCTATTTTTCAGCCGCCGACCCTAACTTTTTTTTGGGCAATTATTCGACTCTAATTTTTGCTAGCGACCCTATCAATTTTTACACAGAATTCGGATAACCATTTTTGTTGTTTAATCAGCAGCAATGTTTTATTTATTCAACCGCTAGCTTTTTGTCGAAATTGAGAGCAAAGAAGGTAGAAAAACTGTGTAACTCGTCATAAAACAAATTACGGCTTACCGGAAATTTCGAAAATGAATTACCGGAACCGGGAACGACTATTTCCGGTTTTGCCGATAGTTAAAAAAACAAATTAATGCTGACCGACCGACCCTAGATTTTTTTGACATGTGACAGTAAACACACATATATTTTTTTTTGGCCTAAGTCAGACTACAGTGAAACTTGTCTAAAGCTTGTTGTCCTCCTTGGGACCAACTTTTGTGTTTGTAAAAGACAGTTATTTTGGTTTATACAGGTTAAATTAGGAAAGCCAATGTTAACATTTTTATCTTATATGCTTTTCCTTCTCCTATTGGATCTAACACAGTTACTATTTCATTCCATAAGTCTTTCCAGCCATGAAATTGGTAATGTCTATATAAATCTCTGAACTGTTCTTTCGTGTCTTCCCATGCAGGGGAGGTAAAAAAGTTATGGACGGCATCCCTTAATGGTACCTTGCGACCATATTTTGTTGTTATATTTGCATTGAAATAAATTGCGCTCGTCCACAGAGACAGGTATAGCAATCCGCAAACAGTTAGTATACATATTCGCTTACAAAATCCACACTTTCTAATAAAGTTTTTGTTCCACCCTTTGCCCTGCCAGTTTACAAAAATGGCCGACAAAATGGCAGAATAAACTACATGTATATGTAAATTGTTTCCAGAATCCATCATCAGCATTGGCATATTTATATATGAACCAAACAGCGCCCACTTGAAATCTACTCTTTCTGAATCAACATGACCAACTAAATATACACCTGAAAATAAAAGACATTGTATTTGTAGAACAAAAAATATTATTTTCTACTATTTTTAAACTTGAGGGTTAAGGTTATGGTGTTTAATGCCACTTTCAACAATATTTCAGTTATATTGTGGCGGCTGCTTTTTTTTTTGGCGGAGGAAACCAGAGTACTCGGAGAAAACCCCTGACCAGCGCAAGTCACTGACAAACTTGATTACATAATGTTGTATCGAGTACACCTCACCTGAACAGGACTTTAACTCACAGCATTGGTGGTGATAGGCACTGATTGCATAAGTAGTTGTAAATCAAACTATCATATGATCACGACAGTCCCCTTTTTACACAGTTAGTGTTTCTAATATTCAAATATACAAAAGTTGGTGTAAAAAAAGAAATCTAGGGCAAAGTGAGCGAGTGATTGTTGTTGTTCAGTGCCAAGTGAGAATTTTTCAGCTATATCGTGGCGAGAACAAAATATACATACATTTTGATGAAATGATGATTGATGATGTATTCTTTGTACTAGACCGCCTTGTTGAGCTTAGTTGAATTTTTATTGTGATAGCTCACTGAAACAACAGTCTGCAGGTAGACATGTCGTTCCACTCGGAGGGCTCAATGAGTTAGGTACATGTAGTTGGATTTACCCAAGAACTCATACAAGCCTATCACCAATACGGGCGTGTGTTCACGCCCGGCTTTGTAAATTACAAAAAAGGGTACTCAACTCGCAGCCGCAAGTGATAGTTTACCAGTTGCTTGCCCATGGTCGGTCGTTCTCTCCGGCTTCTTCCACCACTAAAACTGGTCACCATGATATAGCTGAAATATTGCTGAAAGTGGCGTTAAGCACACACAAAAATCAATCAAACCAATCGTTCCACTCGGACACATTATCGTGATTACATGCCTAGCGGTGAAGCAGCAAATATCAATTTTATAGTCTTTTGTTAGATTCGACTGAGGGTTCAAACAATTAAGAGCATACTAACTATCCGATGATCGATTCTTAAACCTTGTAGTCGATTCTGTTTCCTAGTGTTGAACAAAATATATATGTTTAACTTTATTCTGTTTTTATCTTCATACTGACAAACATTGCAGTTTCATTCTTGTGTACTTCCAACACCCAGTCAATACACATATTTGGACTAGTTCATTATTTATCCACTGCCTGGTCTAGGCCATTTTATGTCCGGTGATACATTAACCCGAATAATCCAGTCGATATATTCCACTCTCTATCGATCGCTTCATTAATCACAGAAGGCGGAGAGAATCGGAGACGGAAAGGGCTTGAATTATTCGAGTTAGTGATACATATGAAAACCGATGTTTTGGTTTATTCCAAGTTAATATTTACATATTTAGTCGTCAAAATAGACCAAAAAATGGGTAAACCTAAAAAAAAATTTCAACAGAAATATTTTGGCCAAAAGGCTTCCTTGTCTGACATCCTACTAAAAGCCTATCGCAGGTGAAATATATAACAATTTTTAACTCATAAAACATTTTGTTACAATTTTTTAGGTCATAATAGTGGTGTTCCGATGATCGAATATAATCGATAATCAGTTGGTTTGTGTCTTAAACCAAGCACTCGAGTCACAGGGGCTCGCAGTTATATTTTCACATCACCAGGTATGTGTTAAAAGAAGAAGGGAGGACACATTTTTTGCTGCCCAAAGACAAAGTGAAAGTAAAATTTCGCCACCTTTTTTCGCTTCAAAAACGGTTTAGTTTTTGTTCTTTCCCGGCCATTCTTCCCATAAAATTAATGCAAATATCGTTGTTTTTTGCTGATTGACTGGTTTACAGTGGAATAACACTCGTTTTTAAATTTCAAGCGGTCTGGACAACTTCTTATCATACTCAATTCCGGTTTATACGGACTTAATATTAAGGTGAGTTTTCATTGGTCGAAATAAAAAAATCGAAATATAATTTTTCTAAAATCGGAAAGCAACAGTAAGCGGGAAATACAAATTGAAAGCAACATATATCCTACTGTGACATCTGCTCGGTCATGCAATAATGTCGGTCATTTGTTTTGATTTACAATTCTCGCGCAGCACGAGACCAATGACGTCATTTTGTATATTCATAGCGTAGCATCGTGTTATCGGTTTTCGTGCTATTGTCGATTTTCCGATATAGCGATTAACAGTGTTAACCCTTCATTCATATGACGATTGGAATTTTGAAAGCATGGCTAGTTAAATATTTCTTTGTACATAAGATTGTTTTTAAAGCCATTCTTGTATTTTAATATACTCTCGATTATCTGGCAACTTTTGTTGTCAGTAAAATGGCGCCATCTGTTTTCGTGTGAAGTAATAACAAGGCCGATATACGGGATGGAAACGAATATAAAATCTGGAAATGGCTGGTTTTAAAATTTCATGATTCTGGCCATCTACCAAATCATACTACATCTAAATAAAATAACAGAATGTTTGAAAATTACCACTTTCAAAATTGTGTTTACTTTAGATGTTTTTTTAAGTGCTGAAACCACAATGCACTGCAAAGTGACATGTATTTTATATAAGAAACAGGCACATTTCAGTCAGCTCTTTTGTTTACAAGTACGTTCAGTGACCCCATGACAGGAAGAACAGGTGTCTGAGAGGCAGACGACATAGTTAAATTTTGATATAGCCCTTCTGGATTTTTTTTCAGTTACTTTATAAATGAAGTAAATTTTTAGCATTACAAAAAGTATGGTTCAGTAGGTAGGTTCACTGTTTTTGGTACTTACGTCTTGAAAAGCAAACTTTAACATCTTTTACAGATGTCAAGCTGTAGTCTCGTTTATGTTCCATAAATAGAAACCGGAAGACACGTAAAAAATAATGCGTGCACTGTGGAAATCAAAATAAAATGGATAAAACGAAAACAGATGACGCACGAAAACACATACATGTACCGTGACGGTACATAAACACAGAGGGAATACTTTTCAACGTCAAAATTACAAGATGAGATTAAAACAGAGAAATTTGAATAGAATAAATTCCATGCAAGTAAAAAAGATCCTTTTTACTAATGTCTTTTTTTCCTGATCATTATGCTTGTTAAATATGTTTCCATCGATGGTATTCTCCAAACATTTGTATTTTTCCGGTTTGTTGACATAATCGACATCACAGTTCATGACCGTTTCTGGAATGTAGGCCAAGCAAATTGTATTGTAAAATACCTTGAAAATATGATGATTTGATCATTCAGATTCCACCATTTTCTAGAAAATGGCCGATTTTACCGGGAAAATACATGCAAGTGCTCTCCATTAGTCACAAAATGGCAGATTATTTTGCATTTCCACTGCTGCTTTAATAGCAAATATACCCCTTACTTCTTGGGGTAATGAAATGAAATTCACAGAGAAGATAGAAAAAGAATTAATTTAACAGCAATAATCAAAATTTATAGCATAAATTGAAGAGAATTAAATTAAACCAGACAGAAAAATGAGATTGTCTGGGTAAAAAAAAACTGTCATTATTACAAATAGCATCAACAAAACTGTATTGTTACCACTCTGTGATAATAAATGTGATTAAAATTAATTGAAATCGGTCATTAATTGTTTTACCAAAATATGTTGGTCTAATAGATTGTATTGACAAAAGCAAAAACACCAAATTCACTGGATTAAATACTTTTTATGTGGGTAAGCAAGTTTAATATTTGCATCAAATAATTAATTTTTAATACTTCAATTTCAAACTATTTAAAAAAAACATCTTTTGAAATTTTTCAGACAAATCAATTACACTAAAAAAGCTAAAATACTGTACTTTCTTAATCTGGTTTACTTTTTAAGTTAGGTTGGCCTATGACAAAATCAGGTGCTTTATTGAACTTTGACCGACTTTATGTGACGTCATGCGACGCCATTTGGAAAAAGCGTGTGTAAACAAATATGGGTCAGTATGAAATTATTATCGATCTTTTTTCCATGGAACTTTACACATGTGAGCAAGAATAGATGAGGAACATAATTAAAAAGAAAAAAATGTTTACTTTTCAAACATGAAAAAAATAATCAAACATTATCCAATGACTGACCGACTTATTGTCAGACGAGGATATAAGAAGAATGGAGACCATTCACCCAAATTTACTCGACAGGTGTCGCTCGAGTACCAACGGTGGTTAGTGGAGCGTTTTATTATCGTTTAGACGTTTGTAACCTATGTAAACTATTATTTCAAACACAATTTCTATCTAATTATCCAACAATAATTATTTTTTATTTGCATAACAATATTCCTCAAGTTAACAACAAATGCATCATAAGTTGTAACTATCTTCTGACATGTTACTAAATTACTAAAGTGATCACGTCATTACGTTGAAATAAGACAAGGACAACGTTGCAATCATATCTGCGTCACGGGCACCTGTTACTAACTGTGAATGCGAATATAAAATAAAATTGAATACATTCTTATTAATTTTTTCTTATGTTCTCCTTGAGCAAAAATCAATATTTTCAATAATTTTGTAATTAGTAAATACGCATAGCATACGTACAATAACTGTTGAATGAGGAAACTATAGTACACGTGTACGTACGTTGTTAAACACAGTTTGATATTTGTTCACATTCTTTGTATTTCCCTTTTTAAAAGATTTTCGTGTTGTTTTCCTAGTTTTGTTGTATCGTGATTTTCTACTTTCATGGTAAATAATCGTTTATTAATGGTTAGAATCAAATAATGTCGATCAATTTCACGTACATTAATTATTCTTGGCGAATTTTATGTACTGTTCTGTTCCGGATTCCAACCACAGTGGCTTGTCTTTAAGACATATAACTTTATTAATGAAATGAACAATCTCTTGAGGCATTTAAAAAGGGACTAAAAACTCATTTATTCAAAATCGCTTTTGTGAAATGAGTATAGTTTTAGATTTGTGATTGACTGTTTTAACTGGTGCTGTTCTGCTACAATATTGTTTTATACTTTTGATTTTAATTTGTTGTCTTTTGTAGTTGAGTATTACTTTTTAATTCTTACTGTGATTCATTGTCTTTGCGTAATATGTTTTTATTAATTTTTAGTTACATTCACTGATTTCGATAGCTAAGTTTATTTATTATTCAATTTCTTGTCCATTTTTATGCCTTTATTTTAATTAATATTTTTAGATATGTTTTCCCTAATTCTCTTAAAATACGCAATTTTCTTCTTTTTAATTCAATTTGGTTAAGCTCTTTGAGTCTTAAAGTTTTTATACCGGTATTTGATTAAATTGGGCATGCTTTTAAATGTATTGCTCTTACTTCACTTATTTTTCTTATAAAATTTATGTACATTTGTGTATATTTTAAACATGTAAAGCGCTCAGAGTAATTGTATTGTTATATAATGCGCTATAAAAATGCCTTATAATAATAATAATAATAATAATAATTAATCCAAAAAAATATGCACCCCTATATCATTTTTAAGATATTTATATATTTATATATATATATCATAAAAAAAACCAACAACTAAGCGTGGTGGGACCTCATCTTCATCTCATTGAAAATTAACTTGTTCTCGTCGTGATATAGCTGAAAAATTGCCGTAAACAACAATTACTCACTGATCCCCAACATGATGTCAAAAACATATTCTGTCTCAAACATAAATATCTACATTTATCAATCTACTATTTAAGTGGTAATTTTCGAAGGGGTGTTAATTTTGCGTTTTTTAGTCAAACTATTAATTTTGCGAAAATTGAAAAAAGCAAAATTAAAAATTTTACGATTTCAGCTTTATCTTAAGCCATTCAAATAAAGGCATCAAACATTCCGCAGATTTTGATTAATAAAATTCAAACGTGAATACCTGGGTCGTATTATAGATAATGTTGATTTTTTTCATGAACAGTCATGTGTACATTAAATTTTCATCAACAGTCATGTATGGATTTTATTTTTCATCAACAGTCGCTTGACTATTATTGATTGGTAAATAAAACTGGCCGTCACGAAACAAGAAATGTACTGTTTCATTTCAACGGTAATGCAAGCTATTTAACAACCTCTACACTAAATACAAAATATATTTGGGCGGTGTTGATTAAATTACATGATAGTGCTACATATGATGATAGAAGAAAATCTTATGAATGGTTAAAGCACCAAGCATTAAAATGCAACTTATCTCTTTGAAGGTTTACTTTTTAAGGAATCAATCTTATCGGGACAAATCCGCGAATCAGAAGCAATAATTAAACTGTTGAACTTTCTTGCAATAGGTTCTTGAAATCCGGACACGTATTGTACGAGTGATTGTTGTTGTTTAACGTCAATTCAGCAATTTTTCAGCTATATCATGGCGAGAACAAGTTAATTTTCAATGAGATGATGATGAGGTCCGCTTTGTACTAGACCAACACACTGAGTTGGATTTTTATAGTGCTAGCTCACTAAAACAACAGTCCGCGGATAGACATGTCGCCCCACTCGGACACATTATCCTGATTCCGAGCCGACCAGTCTTTGCTCTTTTTCCTTAATGCTGCGTGCTTACCAGAGAAACAAAAATATCAATTTGTATAGTCTTTGGTATGACCCGACTGGGGCTCGAACCCACGATCTACCGCACTCGACCCCAGTCGAGGCGAGCACTCTACCCATTACGCCACCGATGCGGTTTGTATTATACGAAGCTGCATGGACGCGGCCGAGACACACATTCATGTCATTAAGGGGACGACCATTTAACTTATAGGATGTTTTTTTCTGAAAAAAAAAATTAATCATGTGCTGAAATTTTAAAGAAACAAAATAAATTGACACAAAAGATGCAAAAATATAATTAATCCGGCCCTACAGTTCTCAACGAGAAATTTATGATAAAAATGTGAAGGGAAATTACTGATTTTTTTTTAGGTCCAAAAAATAAAAATCTGATTTTTGTTTCCTGTGAAAAAATATATCGCTGTGGGGGAAATGAGTTTTCTGTGTAGTGTTTTGTAGATCACTGATTGTCCTTTTTCTTTTGGCCATTGTATTGCCTGCCCTTGCGCTTGGGGATCTTAAAACTCTTCTTGCATTGTTTTTGAAGCAAAAGCGAGTACGCAAATGTACATGGTTAGACCCTATACAGTGTGAAAAAAATACGTGTACAATTTTCAATCGGGTTCAATTTAGTCTGAAAACTCGTGTGCAATATTATGTCATTAGACAACAAATGAAGCAAAAAAAAACTCGTGTGCAAATTTACGTCATTAGACATCAAATGAAATAAAAAAAAACCCACGTACATGCAATTTTGCATTGCCATTGCAGACATTGGGCCCTATAGGCTATGATTGTTACCGGTCACTGTGAAATAAACTAGAAAAAAAGGTATTGGAAATATCAAATTAAAATCTATTATGTTCACTTCCGTCCTCTCTATAGGCCGTGCCTACCGTCATATTACGCAACGCTTCAGATCAAGGATACCGCGTAGGTAATGATATTGCCATTTGATTACATTGGTTACAAGCGTTTATCGGAAAACAAACGACGTTTTCTCCTAACCACCGTTGGTACAGCGACGCCACCTGGGTTAAAAAATGGGTGAATGGTCTCCATTTCTAGCATTTTAACCAAGGATGGCTCAAGCAAAGATTAAACACAATGTTTCATGGTAATTATACAATGTGAAGTTAAAATGTCTTACAAATAGAGTAGTATTTCCAAAAATAAGACACTAATTTTAAATTTTCAAAAAATTCTTCGACCAATGAAAATTCACCTATAAACCGGAATTGAGTATGATAAGAAGTTGTCCAGACCGCTTGGAATTTAAAAACGAGTGTTATTCCACTGTAAACCGGTCAATCAGCAAAAAACAACGATATTTGCATTAATTTTATGGGAAGAACAAAGACTAAACCGTTTTTGAAGCTAAAAAAGGTGCCAACATTCTACTTTCACTTTGGGCAGCAAAAAAAGTGTCCTTCCTTGACCTTCTTCTTTAAACACATACCTCACTGTCGTGTACCCGATAAGGAATGGTCATTTCAAGATGGCGGATTGTACATCATCAAAAAGGTAGGTGTGAAGATTTTGACTATTATCGTTCTTTATAGGTTATCTTAGTGTCTATGAGTTACACGTTTAGATAGGGCAGTCTTTTTTCTACTTCACCATTAAGTCAGTAAAGCTTGATCCTTTTGTTTTTATCGTAAACTGCCTTCGGTAGTTGATCAATGCAGCGACAAAGATATCGAGGCGTAGAATCCAATTTATTTCACCAATTCCTACCGCCTAGTGACTTTTCATATTAATATGTTGATGCTAAAATTATTCAAACATGTGAATTGTCCAACAAATGTCATTTCAGCCTTTGACAAGCCTTGTATCCCTCTTAAAACGTCTATGAAAAAAAAATTTATGTCACGGAACGGTCACGACAAAAACAGAAAAAAGACTGCCCTATCTAAACGTGTAACTCATACACACTAAGATAACCTATAAAGAACCATAATAGTCAAAATCTTCACACCTACCTTTTTGATGATGTACAATCCGCCATCTTGAAATGACCATTCCTTATCGGGTACACGACAGTATACCCTGGTGATGTGAAAATATAACTGCGAGCCCCTGTGACTCGAGCCCAAAAATATATTTCTATTTCCCATTTTTCTGGAAATCTTGTGACGTAATTAAACAGAAAATGACAGTTTCATATTTCATCAAATCGTGTTAAATAGTTTTTTTTTTTTTTATATTTGTGAATGAAATTATATTTCTAACGTCCATTTGAGTAATCATGGTCAGTAAATACATTCAGAAGTTAACTGTAACCGGTGATAGATCATCTGTTGATGTTGGTTTAATGATCATCGATCTTGAAAATATGACAGATTCTGATCCCTATTTATTCTAGGACAACTTATTAAGTTCCGTCATTTTCTGTATCAAGTGTATAAACATTCGCGAAGTTTGTTTTATATTTTAGAGTTCTATATAAAATATCTCACCTACTGCTACCCCTAATGGTGGTTCAATAATGGAAAGTTTATGTCCAAGAGGAGTCTCGACAAATTCTTCTGGGATTGCTAGCCGAACAAGTAAAGCAAATAGAAAACCCACTATTAGTTCTCCAGCGAAGCGAACAACACTAAACGTTGGTGATGGTCGGCGTCTTGCTTTCGCTTTTAAGTCTTTTAAGTCTTTTAAATAACCTGGATTGTTATTTGCGGCATTTACATATTCTGGCAGACGCCACAAATCACGTATCCACCCGAGGCCAAAACAGCCACAAGTTGACCACCATAAGAAAGCATGTTTATCTCAACCCAAATAAAAGAGGTGCAGTCCCCACCAACCTCCAATTAACCATAAAACATATGCAATGACTAGATTTGCCATATATTTTCAATGTTGAAACTTTTAAAGATTTTCCACTTTCACTTTCGGTCTGCAAAAATGTGTTGATTTACCTAAATTAAAGAGCTATATTATCCGGTTTTAACATGTATTTCTTAAAGATTAATTTGTTAGAAGAAAACATAAAACAGCAAAAATAATTCGAAAATATATTAATAATAAATAAGTTGAATAAATAAATGAGTATGGGACAACAATTGTTTTATTCACAAAATCTTAATTAAACACATATATATATTTGTTTCAGATATTATAGTATATAAATCCTTGATAAGTTAAATAAATGAGTATGGGACAACAATTGTTTTATTCACAAAATCTTAATTAAAAAAAATATATATTTGTTTCAGATATTATTTTAGGTAGACCTATATTTTTTTTATTAGAGCGTCACCATCAACACGTGGCAAACGTGAAGTATTGTCCACGTTATCTTTTCAGGGGTTTTCCGTTAACTCGAATAATTCAGCGCCCTCTATCCGCTATCACTACTCCTTAATGTAGCAAAGCGTAATATAACGACTGGATTATTCGGGTTACACTAATGTCCTGAAAATTGTCCTGAAAAGTACATAAAGGGCTATATATTTTTTATTATCCAATGGATTGAGTTCAAATTTGAATATGTTAAATACATTAGCATACAGTTAACAAATATTTAAAAAAAAATAAAAAGCAAAAAATTAGGTGGAAATCATTTGATTTGAATTAGATTTTTGGTGTTTTAGCGCCACTTTCAACACTATTTCAGC
This sequence comes from Bathymodiolus brooksi, assembly GCA_963680875.1. Classification (NCBI taxonomy): domain Eukaryota; kingdom Metazoa; phylum Mollusca; class Bivalvia; order Mytilida; family Modiolidae; genus Bathymodiolus; species Bathymodiolus brooksi. Next base: position 76,696,248 of record OY804589.1, read on the forward strand.
TATATCATGGCGACCAGTTTTAGTGGTGTATATACATAGGATATTAAATACTACCGCACTAGTTTTTACCTTTTATCCGAAATTTTTAATTATTCGATACTGTGGGTGCATATAGTGCAACTCTTAAATTTTAAAGAATAAAAATAAAGATTGATACAAGTTTATAATTGGTGGTTCAGTCCTGGACGCAAATACGGAAGAAAGAAGAAGAGGTGGTGGAAGCCGGAGTACCCGGAGAGAACCACCGACCATGGGCAAGCAACTGGTAAACTTTATCACTTGTGACTGCGAGTCGAATGCACCCTTTTTGTAATTTACAAAGTGGGGCGCGAACCCACGCCGTATTGGTGATAGGCTTGTACGACTTGTTAGATCAATAATTTGACCTGAAAATTGTCATGAAATGTCCTAAAAAGTACATTAAGGCCTACATCTTTTTTTTAATTTTATTAACCAATGGATTGAGTTCAAATTTTAAAATGTTAAATACATTAGCATATATTTAACGAATATAATAGGTGGAAATAATTTGACCTGAAAATTGTTATGAAATGTCCTGAAAAGTACATAAAGGCCTATATCTTTTTTTATTATCCAATGGATTGAGTTCAAATTTGAAAATGTTAAATACATTAGCATATAGTTAACGAATATTTAAAAAAAATAACAATAATCTAACAATGAAACTAGCTTTACTTTAAAGTGAAAAACCGAGTTCGAAATCAAGGTTATTGTTTACAGGTGTGAAACCACTAATTTAATTTCTTTAAGGTTTTCTACTAAATTTGTGTTTTTTCGAGCCTACCTGGGCATTTTATCTAAAGTTTAACCTTTCTAAGACCATATATTTTCTGAAACGTACATGATTCTTCTACATTCTGTCAACATATCAGGGCGTTTAAAATCTTGCAGTGAAAGGCCATTCTACGGAAAACACCTACTCTAAAAATAGCTCTGTCATCCCCCTCAAGAAATTCAGTATTTATAGGTCATGCATCATACAAACTGTCGCATAATGAAATTTTTTAAATTCTTAATATCAACCATATTTTCAATATTATATGCCCTTCTACTGCAAAAACACATTCAATAACATATTCCCAATAATTATAAAGTCAAACAAAAATAAAATGAGTTGCAATACCCTGCATCTAGCCAAGGGTTACGATCCGCTCTACTCATTTTCACCCTTGGCATCGTTAGACGGATTTTCGAGGTCACACGGTTTATATGTAACGCAGCTAGTGGTAGCTGCAACCAATCAGAACGCACTTTACAAAAAGCACATGTTCTGTAGGAAAAATGTCAATAAAATAAAAATGCGTGTACATATAAAATAGTGTTGTAAGTTTGAAATAAAAGCACTGGCTTACCATTGAATAACAGTCAAATCTTGGCTTGAAAATCAGCCATATCATAATCTCGAGTCAATTTTCCAGGCATTCAAACGAAAGGAAATGAAAGCCTCGCGTCGATTGGCTGAAAATGACATCATTACAAGGGGCGTAACTGTTAAAATCCAGCAGGTGGCAGTGCGCGGGAATTACGAAACTCCGACTAACGATGCCAAGGGTGAAGATGAGTAGAGCGGATCGTAACCCTTGGCTAGCGAAGATGATACCCGTTTGAAAGGATATAAATATTTTGAAATTGAAAGAGATTTTTTTAATAAACTTGGTGTCCTGATTGATTTTAAATTTGGTGTACTGCTACTTTTTTTGTTCGTTTCCTTGGCGGTGATACAGGCAATCTATATCGAAATGTTTTTTTGTAAAGAGTCAATGTCAGTCCCCCTTTCCTCTTTCTCTTGAATCCTGGCATCTCCTGAAAGTGGACAGAGTATTTATCAGTTTTATGCTCAAGTGTCAATTGATCAATTTTGCAGAAAACAATTAACAAAACTAGCAAATCTCCTCATGCATTCGCAATGTGCTCCATCAGAACCGATCTCCTCAAGCAGGAAAACGAGAAAATTGACAGTTTGTAGAATTATCTAGCTTCAATTTACTTCTGACGAATCGGAATTTATCCCCGATTACATTTAGACTCCCATGATGAAAAAATATTGAAAATTTAACTTGCATCTTTGTCAAGAACAACTTAGAAATGTAAGAGTGTCACAATTTTCGTCATGTTTTTCGTGGGACGATTGATTTTGCGAGAGTTACACTTCATATACAACAATAAACTATACATGTTTCTAATCGTGAAAGCATTCGCCACAGCAATGAGCATAGCAATCTCTGATTTTGCAATATTCGAGCAGTAAAAAAGCAAATTTCAATTTTTGACCATGTATATACCTTGCGAAGCGTCTTCGTGAACTCTCCTCCACCAAAACCGGAAGTTATCCTCACGAATTTCTTTGCAGAACCGACTGTTCTGCTTGTGCCGATTACCAGACTAAGTCCATCAAAATGTGGGCTCAAAATAATCCCTATAGATTTAACTTCAATTATCAATTTTAATTAGTCCATTCCATTCCAGTAGTTTTCACAATACTACAAAGTGAAAGGAACTTTTTTCTTGAAAAGGGGCTATACTTTCGTATATGACATAATGTTCTAAGCTCCGATTGGTGAATTTGTGGCTTGACACCTACATGTTGCGAAGGACAATGAAACGTTGCAATAAATCCGTTTAGAGCAAAAATGGACAGAAAACCTGGTCATCTGACTAAAAATCCTCAGGATGCAGTTAATGCTCTTACTGGGCTTTCGAGATGATCCGGCCTTAAACAAATGCGGCCTTAGTTGATTCGGCCTTGGTTAATGCGGCCTCAGTTAAGAATGATGTGTATCTATGGATATATATACGATAAAACGACACATTGTGATGATTTGAGTAAATAATTAATTAATTAATTTGTCTCTCAGGTGCCATATAGCATGGTTTTTTTTGTCCCGGGCAGGTAGTCGTTGTTTACTTATTTATCTGTTACCAGGAGTTCCGAAGGCAGCTTATCGTTGAGGCGGGATTGCTTATATAACATAGTATATCGTATTTATATTGACGGAAACCTTTCATTCGATAAATGTATATATATATGTATATTATTTCGTATTAACACGATGAAGATCGTTACAAGAAGATGGGCAGTGAAACAAGGAAACAACCCCCATTGTGTTAATATCAGTAAACGGAACCCGTCTATATTAAATCGTATCCAAAAACAAAGCATTGTATTCATAATATTTATTCCATTGGCTTTTAACAATATACCAATAAACAGTACTTGAAAAGTTTTAATCGGAACATCAAAATGTTTCTAGATTATAGAAAAATAGGAAAATAGTGAATGTCTTTGGCGTCTTTTGACTGTTACATTTAATGGTAGCAATATCTGACGTAGTGTCATAATATTCTGATCAATGTCAAGCTTAAACGATTAAACTAACCAAGCGCGTATTTATATTGTATATATTAATCAAAAAAAATATATTTTACATACCAGTAATACAGTCTGTGTTGCCATTGGAAACAACTGTCACACTCTAATTTTGAAAATAGTAGGACCATCACCAACATGTGCTTGCTTATATATTAGTGCGGTTTCATCAAAAGAATTGGAGTACTTTTTGAGTAATTTATAGTATGGCTTCCTTTTACTTTTTGGTAACCCTGATAATCATACCGCCAGTGCAATTATGCGACTATTAAACAAATGATAATTAATTGCAAGAGAACATCTAAGGAATTTCGCTTGTTGACAGCTTGGTATATCAATCTGAATTGTTTTTCTAATCATCAACTTCAATGGAAATGATTTCCGTCATTATTACCAAAAATTACTAATTAAATTGTTTTTAAAATAATAACGATTTATTATGGCTTTTCATATTGAGTTACGAGTAAATCTTGTGAAAACACTGCAAGTTCCAATATTTTATTCATCATATCCATGAATAAATTTAAATACAACTTTTGTTTCTTAATTATTATTTTCCATTTGATATAAGGCCGGAACATCCATTTGATATAAGGCCGTATTTGCGTAAGGCCGCATCTGTCATAAGGCCGAATCAACTTGTAAGGCTTTTTCTTTTGGCCATTGTGTTGTCTGTTCTTTGATTTACGGATTCTGATTACCCCTTTGATATGTTCACTCTTATTAACATAGACTGTAAATTCTCGTAGTAACATTAAAACTACAAACTATATAACATTAGGTATCAGCAGCTTATTAGAAGAAGAGTTTGAAGATACCAAAGGGGTAATACAAATCCGTAAATCGAAGAAGAACAGACAACACAATGGCCAAAAGAAAAAGGAAAAAAAGACAAACAACGATCTACAAAACATACACAAAGAACTAATTAAAGATTGAATAACACAAACCCCACTAATAACCGGGGGGTGAACTCTGGTGTTGCGGAAGGATAAGCAGTTCCTGCACCTCTGGTGGCACCCGTTATGTTAATCTAGTTAGGTATTCAGTAGCATATTAAGATGGTTAAACATCATAGATGCAGGTAATCGCTTACCTAACCTCTAAGAAGCTAAGTGACATAACAGTAAAAAAATAAATAAAAATGTAGATATCAAATTCCATGCACACGTGCGTTTCTGGAATAATCTTCATCAAGTACGCTCAAAGCTGACATATTTGAAGAACAAATAATCTAAATTCTGTGGGAACAACAATACCAAATGGTCTAAACAGGATTGCCCATCTTAATGTCGCACGTGTGACAAGCTGCTGATCCGCTAATTAATCACACATAAAACCCATCCCAGATATGCCAATAGACCAAATGTCGTGAGTCTGACGAGTATTTGTAATTTGATATTTATTTTTTAAATCTTGGGAAAATGTTAATTGTCCGGTCATTGTATTGACACATGTTGTCTGACATTATCATCAGAAGGATTCAAGAAGTATTGCTTCTGTACACGTGAGGAAGAAGGATTGGGCTTATGTCACTTTCAACAATATTTCAGTTTTATCGTGGCGATCAGATTTATTGGTGGAGGAAACCAGAGTATCTGTAGAAAACCACCGACAAACTTTATCACATAATGTTGTATCCAGTACACCTCGCCATGAGCGGAATTCGATCTCACAACTTTAGTGGTGATAGCCACTGATTGCACAGGTAGTTATAAATCCAATGCAACTACCATACGATCACGATCACGGCGGCCCCTACATTTACCACAAAAATGACCATGACATGTACGTGTGCTGAAGGGAAATCTATGAGGTTAGGGTGTATAACAAATCAGGTCCAATTAAAAATCTTTAATTCATACTTTTTTTAATAACAATTTATAAAATATACATGTAGTGTACACAATATCAAAATAATGATACAAGTATGCGTGACTAATATAATTCTTGTTTAAAAACAGCATCAAATCTATCCAACATTATATTTCTATTATTAATATAGCATAAAAGCTATGTTAACTTGTCATGTCATGGAATGGTTTCAAATGATTCAGTGGCAACATTAACTGCCATCTTGGATTTCCGATCAACATGAAAAAGAAAACATTATATGAGGTAATCCAATGATTATACAAGTACTGATTGATTGGTGTTTAACACCAACATTAGCAATAAACACTAATCAATCAATCAATCAATCAATCAATATATACATGTACAGTTTGGGTTTAGTCACCTTTATACAATGTATTTTCTGAGAATTTTTTTTTAATTCATTTTCCCATGAACTAATGGCTGCAGTGGCGGCCTTCTTGAATTTTCGGTGATAACAATAAACATTCATTTTGTAGAAAAGTAAATATTATAGTGAATTTAGAAAAAGAAAAATGGTAAATATGTTTCTCATACAGTTCAATGTAAAATTTGTTCTGTAATGGCAGCCTTCTTGGATTTCTGATGAACATATAATTAAAATTGTTGTAAGGAACCATCCAATAATTATCAATGTACAGTTTGGGTTCAATGAAAACTATGGTTTCTGTGAAAAAAAATATTTAATTTTCCCATAGGTTCCTATTTTAAAATCTTTTTTCCGGTGGTAGCCATCTTGAATTTGCAATAAACAAATTAAAAAAAACACCAATTACTATCACACCAACAATGCAGTAGCCTCCTCCATCTTGTATTTACCAGTGGGCATAAAACAGATGGTATATGCAAGGTTACTGCGCCGAAATTAAGTTTATCAAAATTTCTTCAGGACATTCTTTAATATTTAAATAATTTTTATAAAGTTCTACAGGACAATTTGAGAAATAGGTGGGCAAATGTCCTGAGACTGGTGTCTAGCTGAATCACTGCATTCGTATGACCAAAATTTATTTCGCTTTTTTCACTACAGACTAAAAAATGTTTTGAATTACCAAAAAAACTCACAATAATAAAATAATATATTATTGATATAAATACAATGTAATATAAAAATATTTTGATTTTAATAGTGATATCTGGTGGGTAGGTTCATTAACAACAAACAAACAATATTCTATTTTAGGCTTGAGCAAGAGATCTAGAGAATGCATATCAACCAGAAGAGCCTGATATTGTCATTTGATATATTTGTCAATGCTTGCAAGCTGATGACAAAAAAAAGACTGCTCCAATTTATCACAAACTATCTTATATTTGAAAATTGTGTAGAACAAAAATCTGTCATGGTGTGAACAATGAAGAGACAGAAAAAAGTCAAGTTAACCAGAGTATTGTGATAAAATGTGGACATGGTAACGAAAATTTGTAGACGTTAATGTAAGTGACCGACCATTTAACTTTTAGGGTAGGGGATTTGCCACATGAGCAACAATTTTGTTCAAAAAAAAAAAAAATAATTGACGACTGGCGGGTCAGATTAATATTCTTATTTTTTTTTTTTACATCTTTCAGGTCTAGATATTTTTCTATAAATTTTTCGTTACACAACTTTTAAATAAAAAATAGAATAGCATAACCTGGCCCAACTCCCCTCTAAAAGTTAAAAGGTCTTTCCCTAACTTAAACAGAAATTGACAGTGCACACAAATTCAAATTTTATACACGGAAGTATTATAAAAAAATGGTGGCTAAACAATTCATAAGAATATTTAGCAACACAAACAGACAGACAGATGGACGGACATGAATTTCTCACTTTTGAGACAGACCTGTTCCTATTTTTAGCGATGTGAGATTTTCTTATCTTGCACTAGTGCACTAGTGCAAGACAAAAAAAATCATGTGCGTTTTACCGGCAAATGCATGCTGTACAGTTTATGTCAACTGCCAGCCCAATTCTCCATGATTTTCCTTTTTAAAATAAACAATTCACTGTACATACGTTTTCAATCTTTCTATAAACACACAAATCCTAACAATCAGCCATATTATTACATAATAACCTTCACGCAATACACAAAAATACGGAACTACTTTTTTGATTGACATGAAGGGGAAATAACTCACATTGTTTACATGATCGTCTGCTAATAGTACATACATGTAGCTGTCAAACAATACACAACTACTGATAAAAGTGAGAAATAAAATCAAACACCGACAAAGTGCAAGACAGGGAAATCTCTGACACCCTCGGGTAAGATTTCCACCTCTTGCACTTTTGCCGGTGTTAGATTCTATGTCTTGACTAACTGTACTTTACATTAAGACATAAAATAAAAATAGTGAAACCTGTCTAAACCAGTCACCTTTGGGAGAAGTTACTTTGTCCTGTCTAAACTCAACACCCTTGAGACAAATTCTAGAGGATGGGTTACATAGGATTTCAGATATTGAGATTAAAATTTAATGATCGGGTTAAACCATTGTCACCAACCACATTTTTGAGACAACTTAAACATGTTCCTACTTACCGGAGGGGCCGCCGTGGTCATGATCGTATTGTAGTTGGATTTACAACTACCCATGCAATCAGTGCCTATCACCACTTACGCTGTGAGTTCGAATCCTACTCATGGCGAGGTGTACTCGATACAGCATTATGCGATAAAGTTTGTCAGTGACTTGTGGCAGGTCACTGGTTTCTCCGGGTATTCAAACAATAAAACTGACAGCCACGATATAACTGAAATATTATTAAAAGTTGCGTTAAACACCATAAACCTAACTCCCTAACCCCTCCTTCTTAGCAGTGGCTGTTTGCGGTATGGTAGACATGTATTTGTTTCTCATGAATAATGCATTTAGCAAACTTGGTCACTGATTTATAATTGGAGTTGAAAGTACCTGGAGATTTGAATATGCATGAGGTATATCTCCACACAAAAGAGCCTAAATTATGCTATCAACCTTTTCATTGCTTAAAGTAAGAAAACTTGAGTTCACACATTTCAAACGAGGTTAACATGCAGCAACCCAAAAGTGATGAGGGAAGGATGTGGGAAGGTTTAAGTTTTCAGGGTATGGGTTAAACAGATTTCATCACTACATTTAAAGTACATTTACACCAATTAATGGAGAAAAAAAATTTAAATAGTGAGGGTCAATAATTCCACCAATATTAATCAAACGAACAATCACCTCTCACCTGAACTCATTGAACAAAAATAGATTGTGACATATGATATGACATTGGAAATTCATTTTCTGGCTTAGGACAGACATACAATTGTGATGGGGTTAAATCTGTTAATGGAATCCCAACCCTCACCGTTTCAATAATTGGATCTCCAACGGCAAAACAAATATCAACAAACTATGAAAAACCTGCATAGATTCGCTTCCACTCAAAAAGACGGCATAAACTGAATACCAATAATTTTTTGAAGTACTATAGTCTGGTGTCAAATGTTCCCAAGTACATCAAAGATCATCTGAAGGAAAACTGTGTAAATGTAAATTTCGACATACTTAGTAAAAAGGATGCCTATTTAGAGAGAATAGTTCATAGTAAAAATGTTAGGTTTGTTTATAAAGGTCTTGTGAATGCAATCATTTCTTTACCAACAGAAAAATTTTCCAAATGGGAAAAACTTCTTAATTGTGAAATAACAAATTGGTCAAAATATTTTATTATTTTAAAAAAATCTTGTAGAAACTTATATCTTCAAAATTTTCAATTTAAATTGTTACACAGGATCATTCCTACCAATTCCTTTTTACATAAAATAAAGCTTAAGAATACTAATTTATGTACATTTTGCAAAATTCATAATGAAACTATTGAACATCTATTCTTTGACTGTCCTGTGACACAAATTTTTCTCAAATCTTTGTCAAAACAATTAAAACAATATTACAAGAATTTGATTTTTGACAAAAAAGAATATTTCTTTGGTTTTGAGTCAGGGGATCTTCTTGTTAATTTGATTTCAATTATTGCAAAAAATTACATCTTCAAGTGCAAACTCAATGAACAAAGGCTAAATATTGTAGAATTTAAACATAAAATTATGTGGTACCGTTCACTTGAACAATATATATCAAAGAAAAACAATACCATTTTAGCATTTGAAAAAATGTGGACCCCCTTACAATATATTTTCAACTAATCATAATATTTTTTGTTTGTTTGATTCATATAGTGATGAGATTCTTTTTTCAGCTTTTTTGATTAAGTACAAAATGTCAGGAGCAATCAAATATTTTAGAAAAACAAAATGGTAAGAGAGTGTGTGTGAAAGATGAATGAAAGTGTTTATTACTATTATATATTATTATTTCTTTATTTTGTTTATCAAAATGTAAAACCAATGTAGTCACAAAACTTATTTTTGAAAACTCCTGTCACACCCTAGTCAGGTGGTGATGTAAGGGAATTTATAAAATCCTGACTATAGGGGGGGGAAAAAAAAAAGACGGCATTGTTGTCAACCAAATCAACAATAATTATCGTTGCTAATAAAAATTTGCTGCTAGTACTAAATATAACATCATAAACAAACAAAGAAATATGAAATTGCTGCTCCAATATAATATATATATACATATAAAAATAATCTTAATAATTTTCGGTAATCAATACAGCTTGTACATTTGAAACTACAATCAAAACTGTCTTATGTGACTTTTCAAGGAAATATTGAAATAGTGTCACATAAGATAGGTGATCGCTAAATGCAGGTTTATTTAATAAGAAATGCACATATTCAGTCTGTGTCAAAAATGCACTAGCCTAAGTAAAAAAAATACTAGCCCCAAAATATTTTAACTAGGCCAGAAAAATGACTGTCATCGGTGAGGATCCTAACCCTCTTGGGGGGGTTGCATGCCCCTGCATAGAAAATAAGTAAATAGATTAAACAGAGAAAGATATATCCATATCTCTAATATGAGTGATATGTCTATAACAGTGATTTATCACACTATGTTTCGGACTGTACTGTATCAGTATCATCAAGAAGAGTGATATGTATATCACAGTGATTTATCACGCTATGTTTCGGACTGTACTGTATCAGTATCACCAAGAAGAGTGATATGTCTAGGCCAAAAAAAAAAATGTGTGTTTCCAATCGACCCTAAATTTTTACAGCCGACCCTAACATTTTTTATGCCAAAAAAAATAATAGATCTGCAAAATCCGGAAATTCGTCTCCGTTTCTGACTTCAACAATAGACGCTTGACTGTTGCGATATTGACGCTTTCTGATAAGCGTTTAATTGAAACGGATTTATTAATTTTAGGGGGGGCGCCCCTGCTACGGATAGGGATTAATATAAGTTCTTGTAACTTATTTCCCAATCCTATCAATTACTTCTTATTATGTAATGTATATAGCTGAATATTGTAATGTTGTATTGAATTAATTAATCAATAATATTTAAACTAACAGCCGAGAAACAGTCTACATGCCTTGTTTTGCAGTCTATGCCTCTCTCCAGTTCGTATGACCCCATAAACCAGTGCCATAATAAAGTACAGGCTCAACTAAAGATTTGTAAAGTGTATTATAAACATCACAAGTGTGGACACAGAAATGTGCTGTCCAAAAGGCAAGTGTGGATGTTAATATTTCATATTATTAATTAACTTTTATTTATTAGCCTTTATATGAACAAATCTTTCAATACAATATAAAAATTTTCATTGGGCCAATACGGCAAAAACCAATCCAATACGGAAAATATCCGTATTGACCCGATTCCATCTTAATGTCGCACGTGTGACAAGCTGCAGATGATCCTCTAATTAATCACACATAAAACCCATCCCAGATATGCCAATAGACGAGTATTTGTAATTTGATATTTATTTATCAAATCTTGTGAAAAGGTTAATCGGCCAGTCATTGTATTGACACATGTTGTCTGACATTATCATCAGAAGGATTCAAGAAGTATTGCTTCTGTACACGCGAGGAAGAAGGATTGGGCTTATGCTACTTTCAACAATATTTCATTTATATCATGGCGGTCAGATTTATTGGTGGAGGAAATCAGAGTACCCGTAGAAAACCACTGACAAACTTTATCACATAATGTTGTATCCAGTACACCTCGCCATGAGCGGAATTCGATCTCACAACTTTAGTGGTGATAGCCACTGATTGCACAGGTAGTTATAAATCCAATGCAACTACCATACGATCACGATCACGGCGGCCCCTACATTTACCACAAAAATGACCATGACATGTACGTGTGCTGAAGGGAAATCTATGAGGTTAAGGTGTATAACAAATCAGGTCCAATTAAAAATCTTTAATTCATACTTTTTTTAATAACAATTTATAAAATATACATGTACGTGTACACGATATCAAAATAATGATACAAGTATGCATGACTAATATAATTCTTGTTTAAAAACAGCATCAAATCTATCCAACATTATATTTCTATTATTATTATAGCATAAATGCTATGTTAACTTGTCATGTCATGGAATGGTTTCAAATGATTCAGTGGCAACATTAAAGGCCATCTTGGATTTCCGATCAACATGAAAAAGAAAACATTATATGAGGTAATCCAATGATTATACAAGTACTGATTGATTGATTGGTGTTTAACACCAACATTAGCAATAAACACTAATCAATCAATCAATCAATATATACATGTACAGTTTGGGTTTAGTCACCTTTATACAATGTATTTTCTGAGAAAAAAAATTTAATTCATTTTCCCATGAACTAATGGCTGCGGTGGCGGCCTTCTCGAATTTTCGGTGATAACAATAAACATTCATTTTGTAGAAAAGTAAATATTATAGTGAATTTAGAAAAAGAAAAATGGTAAATGTTTCTCATACGGTCCAATGTAAAATTTGTTCTGTAATGGCAGCCTTCTTGGATTTCTGATGGACATATAATTAAATTTTTTGTAAGGAACCATCCAATAATTATCAATGTACAGTTTGGGTTCAATGAAAACTATGGTTTCTGTGAAAAAAATATTTAATTTTCCCATAGGTTCCTATTTTAAAATCTTTTTTCCGGTGGTAGCCATCTTGAATTTGCAATAAACAAATTAAAAAAAACACCAATTACTATCACACCAACAATGCAGTAGCCTCCTCCATCTTGTATTTACCAGTGGGCATAAAACAGATGGTATATGCAAGGTTACTGCGCCGAAATTAAGTTTATCAAAATTTCTTCAGGACATTCTTTAATATTTAAATAATTTTTATAAAGTTCTACAGGACAATTTGAGAAATAGGTGGGCAAATGTCCTGAGACTGGTGTCTAGCTGAATCACTGCATTCGTATGACCAAAATTTATTTCGCTTTTTTCACTACAGACTAAAAAATGTTTTGAATTACCAAAAAAACTCACAATAATAAAATAATATATTATTGATATAAATACAATGTAATATAAAAATATTTTGATTTTAATAGTGATATCTGGTGGGTAGGTTCATTAACAACAAACAAACAATATTCTATTTTAGGCTTGAGCAAGAGATCTAGAGAATGCATATCAACCAGAAGAGCCTGATATTGTCATTTGATATATTTGTCAATGCTTGCAAGCTGATGACAAAAAAAAGACTGCTCCAATTTATCACAAACTATCTTATATTTGAAAATTGTGTAGAACAAAAATCTGTCATGGTGTGAACAATGAAGAGACAGAAAAAAGTCAAGTTAACCAGAGTATTGTGATAAAATGTGGACATGGTAACGAAAATTTGTAGACGTTAATGTAAGTGACCGACCATTTAACTTTTAGGGTAGGGGATTTGCCACATGAGCAACAATTTTGTTCAAAAAAAAAAAAAATAATTGACGACTGGCGGGTCAGATTAATATTCTTATTTTTTTTTTTTACATCTTTCAGGTCTAGATATTTTTCTATAAATTTTTCGTTACACAACTTTTAAATAAAAAATAGAATAGCATAACCTGGCCCAACTCCCCTCTAAAAGTTAAAAGGTCTTTCCCTAACTTAAACAGAAATTGACAGTGCACACAAATTCAAATTTTATACACGGAAGTATTATAAAAAAATGGTGGCTAAACAATTCATAAGAATATTTAGCAACACAAACAGACAGACAGATGGACGGACATGAATTTCTCACTTTTGAGACAGACCTGTTCCTATTTTTAGCGATGTGAGATTTTCTTATCTTGCACTAGTGCACTAGTGCAAGACAAAAAAAATCATGTGCGTTTTACCGGCAAATGCATGCTGTACAGTTTATGTCAACTGCCAGCCCAATTCTCCATGATTTTCCTTTTTAAAATAAACAATTCACTGTACATACGTTTTCAATCTTTCTATAAACACACAAATCCTAACAATCAGCCATATTATTACATAATAACCTTCACGCAATACACAAAAATACGGAACTACTTTTTTGATTGACATGAAGGGGAAATAACTCACATTGTTTACATGATCGTCTGCTAATAGTACATACATGTAGCTGTCAAACAATACACAACTACTGATAAAAGTGAGAAATAAAATCAAACACCGACAAAGTGCAAGACAGGGAAATCTCTGACACCCTCGGGTAAGATTTCCACCTCTTGCACTTTTGCCGGTGTTAGATTCTATGTCTTGACTAACTGTACTTTACATTAAGACATAAAATAAAAATAGTGAAACCTGTCTAAACCAGTCACCTTTGGGAGAAGTTACTTTGTCCTGTCTAAACTCAACACCCTTGAGACAAATTCTAGAGGATGGGTTACATAGGATTTCAGATATTGAGATTAAAATTTAATGATCGGGTTAAACCATTGTCACCAACCACATTTTTGAGACAACTTAAACATGTTCCTACTTACCGGAGGGGCCGCCGTGGTCATGATCGTATTGTAGTTGGATTTACAACTACCCATGCAATCAGTGCCTATCACCACTTACGCTGTGAGTTCGAATCCTACTCATGGCGAGGTGTACTCGATACAGCATTATGCGATAAAGTTTGTCAGTGACTTGTGGCAGGTCACTGGTTTCTCCGGGTATTCAAACAATAAAACTGACAGCCACGATATAACTGAAATATTATTAAAAGTTGCGTTAAACACCATAAACCTAACTCCCTAACCCCTCCTTCTTAGCAGTGGCTGTTTGCGGTATGGTAGACATGTATTTGTTTCTCATGAATAATGCATTTAGCAAACTTGGTCACTGATTTATAATTGGAGTTGAAAGTACCTGGAGATTTGAATATGCATGAGGTATATCTCCACACAAAAGAGCCTAAATTATGCTATCAACCTTTTCATTGCTTAAAGTAAGAAAACTTGAGTTCACACATTTCAAACGAGGTTAACATGCAGCAACCCAAAAGTGATGAGGGAAGGATGTGGGAAGGTTTAAGTTTTCAGGGTATGGGTTAAACAGATTTCATCACTACATTTAAAGTACATTTACACCAATTAATGGAGAAAAAAAATTTAAATAGTGAGGGTCAATAATTCCACCAATATTAATCAAACGAACAATCACCTCTCACCTGAACTCATTGAACAAAAATAGATTGTGACATATGATATGACATTGGAAATTCATTTTCTGGCTTAGGACAGACATACAATTGTGATGGGGTTAAATCTGTTAATGGAATCCCAACCCTCACCGTTTCAATAATTGGATCTCCAACGGCAAAACAAATATCAACAAACTATGAAAAACCTGCATAGATTCGCTTCCACTCAAAAAGACGGCATAAACTGAATACCAATAATTTTTTGAAGTACTATAGTCTGGTGTCAAATGTTCCCAAGTACATCAAAGATCATCTGAAGGAAAACTGTGTAAATGTAAATTTCGACATACTTAGTAAAAAGGATGCCTATTTAGAGAGAATAGTTCATAGTAAAAATGTTAGGTTTGTTTATAAAGGTCTTGTGAATGCAATCATTTCTTTACCAACAGAAAAATTTTCCAAATGGGAAAAACTTCTTAATTGTGAAATAACAAATTGGTCAAAATATTTTATTATTTTAAAAAAATCTTGTAGAAACTTATATCTTCAAAATTTTCAATTTAAATTGTTACACAGGATCATTCCTACCAATTCCTTTTTACATAAAATAAAGCTTAAGAATACTAATTTATGTACATTTTGCAAAATTCATAATGAAACTATTGAACATCTATTCTTTGACTGTCCTGTGACACAAATTTTTCTCAAATCTTTGTCAAAACAATTAAAACAATATTACAAGAATTTGATTTTTGACAAAAAAGAATATTTCTTTGGTTTTGAGTCAGGGGATCTTCTTGTTAATTTGATTTCAATTATTGCAAAAATTACATCTTCAAGTGCAAACTCAATGAACAAAGGCTAAATATTGTAGAATTTAAACATAAAATTATGTGGTACCGTTCACTTGAACAATATATATCAAAGAAAAACAATACCATTTTAGCATTTGAAAAAATGTGGACCCCCTTACAATATATTTTCAACTAATCATAATATTTTTTGTTTGTTTGATTCATATAGTGATGAGATTCTTTTTTCAGCTTTTTTGATTAAGTACAAAATGTCAGGAGCAATCAAATATTTTAGAAAAACAAAATGGTAAGAGAGTGTGTGTGAAAGATGAATGAAAGTGTTTATTACTATTATATATTATTATTTCTTTATTTTGTTTATCAAAATGTAAAACCAATGTAGTCACAAAACTTATTTTTGAAAACTCCTGTCACACCCTAGTCAGGTGGTGATGTAAGGGAATTTATAAAATCCTGACTATAGGGAAAAAAAAAAAAAAAAGACGGCATTGTTGTCAACCAAATCAACAATAATTATCGTTGCTAATAAAAATTTGCTGCTAGTACTAAATATAACATCATAAACAAACAAAGAAATATGAAATTGCTGCTCCAATATAATATATATATACATATAAAAATAATCTTAATAATTTTCGGTAATCAATACAGCTTGTACATTTGAAACTACAATCAAAACTGTCTTATGTGACTTTTCAAGGAAATATTGAAATAGTGTCACATAAGATAGGTGATCGCTAAATGCAGGTTTATTTAATAAGAAATGCACATATTCAGTCTGTGTCAAAAATGCACTAGCCTAAGTAAAAAAAATACTAGCCCCAAAATATTTTAACTAGGCCAGAAAAATGACTGTCATCGGTGAGGATCCTAACCCTCTTGGGGGGGTTGCATGCCCCTGCATAGAAAATAAGTAAATAGATTAAACAAAGAAAGATATATCCATATCTCTAATATGAGTGATATGTCTATAACAGTGATTTATCACACTATGTTTCGGACTGTAGTGTATCAGTATCACCAAGAAGAGTGATATGTATATCACAGTGATTTATCACGCTATGTTTCGGACTGTACTGTATCAGTATCACCAAGAAGAGTGATATGTCTAGGCCAAAAAAAAAATGTGTGTTTCCAATCGACCCTAAATTTTTACAGCCGACCCTAACATTTTTTATGCCAAAAAAAATAATAGATCTGCAAAATCTGGAAATTCGTCTCCGTTTCTGACTTCAACAATAGACGCTTGACTGTTGCGATATTGACGCTTTCTGATAAGCGTTTAATTGAAATGGATTTATTAAAGACTGATTTCCTGTTTGAATTTTCTGCATTTCCTTGTACATTTGATTGATGTTTGGAACCAGTATTAATGTTTCAGCAATCCTATAATGGAAGGGACGTCAACAGTCCTTTCCATATGGAAAGAGAAGTGCGACCAGTCTCCAGAAATCCGAACTTTCAAAACACTATCGCTGTCTACATCTTTTGAAAAGTTGGAAAGAAATATATATAAAAAGAAAAAAAAATGCCTACCTACCGACCCTAATTTTGATGACCATGCAATCGGAAACACCCATATTTTTTTTGTCCCTATCACAGTGAGTTATTATGTTATGTCTCTGACTGCACTGTATGAGGCAAATTTATATAACATGCTTAAATGATAACAAACAAGCAATGTCTCACTTTACAAAATGTTCATTACACACGATAAACAGGTTTTCTTTCATTTATAAATAAGACATATATATATATATACATATTTATAATATTGTTGAATTGTTTTACGAGAAAGGATTTCTCAGAGCAATATCACATCGAAGGCAAACCATGCGATAAAAAGAAGATATTCGAGCAAAACATATCAATTATAGTATTTTTATCAAGGATTCGTGAAAGTGGTATCAGTGACGTCCAAATAACATGCTAGTAGAAATCAATGATAAGATGTATGCATCAGACTAATAGCTTCATAAATATATACTATCGTTAATTTGTTTTGAGAGAATGGATTTCTCATAGTATGTTTATCGAGGATTTGTCAATGTCATCAATATAACATCATGTTAAACATAAATCATAATATGTATGCATCAGGCAAAAAAAAAAATATGTGTGTTTCCGATCGACCCTAAAATTTTACCGCCAACCCTAAATTCGTCTCCGTTTCCGTGTTTGTTTCTGACTTCAACAATTTTCTTCATTTCCTTGTACATTTGATCGATGTTTGGAACCAAAAACATTGTACTGCATGTCAAATAATTAATAAGCTGTAGTAAGAAAGAAACAAACAAGTTTGTGTGATTTTAGAGTAAGGAGCATACTTATAGGTTTCAAAAAAAAAAAAATATAAGAATCCCGACCTAGCGACCCTAATTTTGAAGACCATGCAATCGAAAACACACATATTTTTTTTTGGCCTCACATTTGCCGCTTGATAAATATATACT
This sequence comes from Bathymodiolus brooksi, assembly GCA_963680875.1. NCBI lineage: Eukaryota > Metazoa > Mollusca > Bivalvia > Mytilida > Modiolidae > Bathymodiolus > Bathymodiolus brooksi. Next base: position 76,714,299 of record OY804589.1, read on the forward strand.
ATCGTTGATTTGCTTTGCGAGAATGGATTTCTCAAAGTATGTTTATCAAGGATTCGTGAAAGTGGTATCAGTGACGTCCAAATAACATGTTAGTAGAAATCAATGATAATATGTACATGCATCACACTAATAGCTTCATAAATATATATACTATCGTTAATTTGTTTTGAGAGAATGGATTTCTCAAAGTATGTTTATCAAAGATTTGTCATCAGTCAGTGTCGTCAATATATCATCGTGTTTGAAATCAGTGATAATATGTATGTATCACACTTGCCACTCGGCAAATTGGACATTTTCTCTTTGATGTGTGGCACTGATAAAGTCTGGATCACTAAACTGACCTTGAACTACAAAATATTAGGTCAGATCGTAACTCGCATGCGGCAGTTTATCGGTCAATCTGACGTAAAACACATTATAACATCACTGATAACAACAATAACGTCAGTTCTGAAGGCCCTGACAGACATTATCACAAATATCCCACCTCATTCTTCCAGAGTCACTGAGATTTTAGCAATAATGTCTGTCTCAACCTTTAAAATTGACATTATTCTATATTTATTGTGTGTAGAGATCAAAGAGAAAATTTACAAATCATTGATAAAACTATATTTCAGATCAAATAAAACTAAAAAATACTCCTACAAAGATCAAAATTATGTGTGTTCGTGCTCATACTCGTGCTTTCTTGACTTTTTATTTCTGTGAGCTCTCTTTGTTTTGATCTTAGACAAGGTATCGTATGCCTGTTGTATTTCTATAAATTTTTCTTGAGCTTCTAATTTTTTAGCTGGATCCTTCTGTTTGTCAGGGTGCCACTTTTTGACCAGCTTTTTATACTTGGCTTTTATTTCCTCTTCTGTTGCCCTTTCTCTTAATTGTAATACCTATAAATAAAATATTGATGATAGGCATCATTGCATTTAAATAGTAACTCGCTTAAAAAAGGGTTAGGGTTTTGGTGTTTCACTGCACTATAACATCCAGATGATGTGTCATTGGCATTGCATTAAAATAGTAACTCGATAAAAGGGGCTAGGATTACGGTGCTTAACGCCACTTTCAACAATATTTCAGCTATATAGTGGCAGACAGATTTATTGGTGGAGGAAACCGGAGTAGCTGGAGAAAACCATCGACCTGTCGCAAGTCACTGACAAACTTTATCACATAATGTTGCATCAAGTAAACCTCACCATGAGCAGGATTCAAACTCACAACTTTAGTGCAGATAGGCACTGATTCCACAGGTAGTTGTAGAAACAGAGCTCTAACAAATTATTACGATAACGTCCACAACAGTCCCTTCACTAAAAGAGAGAAATCCAATTCATGAACAATAATATAATAAAATGTACCAGTAGATACTCAATTATTGTGCAACAGCTTAGACAACACAAACTCCCCCAAAAAAACTAGGATTGTCACTTATCTTGGAAATCATAATAAGAGCTATGTCAAATCTCATTATCTGCTTGAAAAACGCAGGCAGGAAATTGTATATTATAGAATCAAAGAAAAGAAAAACCCTATCAAAATCGAACTTAAAAAAAATTGGGTTTTGGACCAGTCAAGGAACATTCCAGCCAAGATTGGTTGCAACTGGCCCAATGAGTAGGATTCAAATATAAAAGATTATGGACAATGATAGATAATGATGATGGATACAAAGTAACCTTTGGGTCAGGTGAGCTACAAATGATTATGGTCATGGCTCTGCACCCACAAAAGTCATACTGTATATACAGTAGTCGGAGACATATAGCATGATAAAATCATTGTTGTTGATTTGGATATATCTTTTGTTCTATTAAATATATCTTCATAATATCTTATTAGAGTGTTACTAGTATCACCCAAAAGGCATATCAAAATAAGTAAATATATTAAACAGACCAAAAGATATATCAGTATCACCAAGATGAGTGATATGTCTATCACAGTGATTTACACTCTGTCTCTGACTGCACGGTAGATACCTTTGTAAGGCCAAACAAAAATATATGTGTGTTTACGGTCACCCGACCCACCCTATTTTTCAGCCGCCGACCCTAACCTTTTTCTTCGGCAATTATTCGACTCTAATTTTTGCTAGCGACCCTATCAATTTTTACACAGAATTCGGATAACCATTTTTGTTGTTTAATCAGCAGCAATGTTTTATTTATTCAAACGCTAGCTTTTTGTCGAAATTGAGAGCAAAGAAGGTAGAAAAACTGTGTAACTCGTCATAAAACAAATTACGGCTTACCGGAAATTTCGAAAATGAAATACCGGAATCGGATTCCGGAACAACTATTTCCGGTTTTGCCGATAGTAAAAAAAAAAAATTAATGCCGACCGACCGACCCTAGATTTGTTTGACATGTGACAGTAAACACACATATATTTTTTTTTGGCCTAAGTCAGACTACAGTGAAACTTGTCTAAAGCTTGTTGTCCTCCTTGGGACCAACTTTTGTGTTTGTAAAAGACAGTTATTTTGGTTTATACAGGTTAAATTAGGAAAGCCAATGTTAACATTTTTACCTTATATGCTTTTCCTTCTCCTAATGGATCAAACGTTGCTACTATTTCCTTCCATAAGTTTTGCCAGCCATGTAATTGGTAATATTTATATAAATTTCTGAACTGTTCTTTCGTGTCTTCCCATGCAGGGGAGGTAAAAAAGTTATGGACGGCATCCCTTAATGGTACCTCATCACCATCTTTTGTTGTTATATTTGCATTGAAAGAAATTACGCTCGTCCACAGAGACAGGTATAGCAATCCGCATGCAGTCAGTATACATATTCGCTTACAAAATCCACGCTTTTTAATAAAGTTTTTGTTCCACTCTTTGCCCTTCCAGTTTACAAAAATGGCTGACAAAATGGCAGAATAAACTAAATTGTTTCCAGAATTCATCGGCAGCATTGGTATAGTTATATATGAACCAAGCACCGGCCACTGGAAATCTACTCTTTCTGGATCAACATTACCAACTAAATACACACCTGAAAATAAAATACACTGTAGAACAAAAAATATTATTTTGTACTATTTTCTAAACAAACTGGAGTCATCGTGGTCGTGATCGTATGGTAGTTGGATTTACAACTACCTGTGCAATCAGAGCCTATCACCACTGAAGTTGTGAGTTTGAATCTGGCTAAAGTTTGTCAGTGACTTGCAACAGGTCGGTGGTTTTCTCCGGCGGGTACTCTGCTTTCCTCCACCAATAAAACTGATAGCCACGATATAACTGAAATAGTATTGAAAGTGGCGTTAAACACCATAAACTAAAATTAAACTCAAATATACAACACAATAAGATAAAGTTGGTGGTAAAAAAGCAATCTGTCAAACACTACATGTATATGGCAAAATGAGCCAGTGATTGCCGTTGTTTAATGCCAAGTGAGCAATTTATCAGCTATATCATGGCGAGAACAAAATACATATACATTTCGATGAGATGATGATGTACTCATAACTCTTTGTATTAGATCACCAAGATTACAATGTAGTTGGATTTTCATAGTGCTAGCTCATTGAAACAACAGTCTGCGGGTAGACATGTTGTTCCACCCGGACACATTATCCCGAGTCCATGCTTAGCGGAGAAGCAGCAAATATGAATTTTTGTAGTCTTTGGTTAGATTCAACTGGGGTTTGTTGATATTGGTTTAACGATCATCACTAATGATGTATTCTAGGACAACTTATAAGGTCTGTCATTGTCTGTATTTAAGTGTATAAATTTTTTTTTAGCGAAGTTTGTTTATATTATTTGCACTCAAGTTTTGTATAAAATATCTCACCTACTGCTACCCCTAATGGTGGTACAATAAAGGAAAGTGTATATCCAAGAGGAGTTTCTACAAATTCTTCTGGGAATACTAGCCGAACTAGTAGACCAAATAGAAAACCCACTATCAGTTCTCCAGCGAAGCGAACAACACTAAACGTTGGTGATGGATAGCGTTTTGCTTTCTCATTTAAATGTTTTAAATAACCTGGATTTTTATTTGCGGCATTTACATATTCTGGCAGACGCCACAAATCACGTATCCACCCGAGTCCAAAACAGCCACCACAAGTTGACCACCATATGAAAGCATGTTTATCTCTACGCAAATAAAAGTGGTGCAGTCCCCACCAACCCCCAATTAACCATAAAACATATGCAATGACTAGATTTGCCATTAATTTTCAGTATATGAAACTTTTAAAATATTGTCCACTTTCTCTTTCCGTCTGCAAAATGTGTTGATTTACCTAAATTAAAGTGTTATATTATCCGATTCTAACATGTATTTCTTAAAGATTAATTTGTTAGAAGAAAACATAAAACAGCAAAAACAATTCAAAAATATATTAATAATCAATAAGTTGAATAAATAAATGAGTATGGGACAACAATTGTTTTATTTACAAAATCTTAATTAAAAAAATATATATGTATTCATTGGAAATTAAAGAAATGGAATAAAAAAAACCGGCGTTACTAATATACAGCCACCATCATTATTGATCTGTTGTGCAAATATAGTAACAAGATAAGATAAGCTTTTAGACTCATTATTTTATGGATTATTGTTAATATTTATTATGCTGCACTTGTAAATACTACACATGGTTTTTATTGGAGATGGGATGTCTACATGCCGAATGGCATGGTTATCCTTAGAAGGATGTGAAGATACAGAGGTAAGGTAAGGTTTCAAATATTATTTTAGGTAGACCCAATTTTTTTTATTAGAGCTAGTCACCATCAACTAACACACGTGGCACAAATTTAAATAACAATGCTTAAGTTTATTTTGAAGACACATGGTCTAGTACCAAAAAGGTCACAAATCATATCTTTTATTTATTAAATCAAATTTACAATATATTTATATTTTCGAAACAACGAAGCCAGCTTTACTTTAAAGGGGAAAACCGAGTTCGAAATCAAGGTTATTGTTTACATGTTGCGAAGGACAATGAAACGTTGCCATAAATCCCTTTAGAGCAAAAATGGACAGAAAACCTGGTCATCTGACTAAAAATCCACAGGATGCAGTAAATGCTCTTAACTGGGTGAAGGTTTGTTTCATTTGTAATTTTGAGAAATTTATTAACATTATTTTTAGTATTTTTACCAAACCCCGATACGGAATCTGATTGAATGCCAGACAACTCGGCCCGCGAACAACTCGGACCGAGACAAATCGGCCCGTAAGCGAGGACAAGTCGGCCCGTAAGCGAGGACTAGTCGGCCCGTATGTTAAGACAACTCGGACCGTCTTATTGTTTTATAATATTGTTCAATATTTATATGTGTATAATTATTTATTTATTTAAAAGACAATTATTATCTTTTAGTGAAAATGAATTATTTATTAAATGATGATATTAAGTGACCAAAAATGTGATTAGGACGTGATTTTGTTCTCATAACATAATACGTATCATTTATCTGATTCAACCCACCATTTCTTTAGAAATGCCTGTACCAAGTCAGGGTCATTACGATTTTCAGTTTTCCGGTTGTTGACTGACTTTGTCTGTTTATATACTTTCCCTTTGTAAGATTGTTCGGAGTTCGGTAATTTTGTTATTACCCTTATTTACAGGAATAAGATTAATATAAAAAATTAAAAATAAATAATTTAAGAAAAAAATATTTAGAGCTTATAAATTATGAAATTTCATATAAGCATTATGTATTATTTTTGTTTGTATAAGCTTCATGGTTGTTGGAAACACCTTGTGAATCAAGAGATTTTGAAAGTTCAAAAACCTCTTTCAATAATGGATATAAATTGTCAGTATGTAGTCTGGCAAGATATAAAATTGCTTGCGAATTAATAAAATTTTCAACAGGAAATCTACCAAGTTCTGCTCTCACTCCTATATTTGAGGAAGTCTTCTTTGTTCCCAGGAGATGCTTACAAAAAATCAAGTGAACTTTTTCGAAGGGGGTTCTATCAATAAAAGTGAAATGGTCCATGTTACCATTTCTTAGTATAGCTCTTTGCTTTGCCCTATGGTAAACAAGAAAATAATCCATAAAAGATATTTCAGAATTGTAGGTCAAAATAGGTCTAACCAAACATAATAAGTTTATTAACACTAGACTATCTATCAAAATCCTTGAAATGAAGTTGCACATACAGTCATCTGTCAAAAGTATTGGGAAACGTAAAAAAAAAACCATATTTTATCATATTTTTTTTTTACATTTCCCAATACTTTTGACAGATGTCAGACTGTATCTTTATGATTTGCGTCAATTTTATTAAAAAAAATAAGTCAGACAACGATAATTATTGATGGTCCGAGTAGTCTTTTCATACGATCCGAGTTGTCTTAACATACGGGCCGACTAGTCCTCGCTTACGGGCCGACTTGTCCTCGCTTACGGGCCGACTTGTCTGGTACCCATCTGATTACCCATTTGATATCTTCAAACTCCTCTTACCAATGGCAATACCCTCACTTGTTTCCAAAATAAAAATCATTAGACAAAACCACCCCAATTTTCCCCAGTCATTTGACTAATCTCGTTGAGATTAGGAGTCCGAACAAATGTTCTAGCTATAGGATGAAGATTCTTCGGAATCCTAATCTCAACGAGATTATCATTTGACCAACCCTTCCCCCCCCCCCCCCCCCCCCCCCCCCCCCAACAGGGCCTTGTCACAATCCACGTAAATATACTATCAAGGCATAAACATGCACTGATAGTCTATTTACGTGGATAGTGGCAAGGCATGAACATGCATTGATAGTCTATTTACGTGGATAGTGGCAAGGCATAAACATGCATTGATAGTCTATTTACGTGGATAGTGGCAAGGCATAAACATGCATTGATAGTCCATTTATGTGGATAGTGACAAGGCATAAACATGCATTGATAGTCTATTTACGTGGATAGTGACAAGGCCCTGTGCCCCCTAATGTATTTTGGTAGTGTGTGTGGGGGGGGGGGGGGGGGGTAATATATTCCTTCCCGACTACTTGAAGATGGTGTACAGTCAACTTGGTATCCTGGCACTAATATGTGAACAATTATTTGCACGGCACTAGTATGTTCTGGCTTGTCGGACATATATTATATCGAAGTGTAAACAAAAATTAATATTGATAAATAATTAATTTCAATTTGAACTGATTTTAATTTGCATTATTTTTTTATATTTATCTCATATGTTCCGGCAATGATTGACCCTGTATAAATAAAGCAAAGCCTGTTTAATGTTCTACCACCTCGGTGGGTTAATGTGCTTACCTCGAGTTTGACAAATAGTCATGATGGGTTCAATTCGCAGTCCGATTGTAACATTTTATTTTATTCTCCATAATATTCTTTCCGGCGGATTATTTTTAATATAAAATATTATCCTTGGACAATATTTAAATATTAAATTTCTTCCAATGCTATTATATATTTTCCAGATGATGTGGAAGAAATTTAATATCAAAATATATCTGTGAATAACATATTGCACATTATAACTTTTCAACCGGAAAAAATATTAAAGAAGAAATAATCTGATTTTATAAGTTACTAATTTTCTCAATTAATTAATTAACATTGCTGCAAATAAATATGTACTTAATACTAGTGAAATACTTCTTTATTACTGCAATATTTTTTAAATAGTTATATAAATCATTACAATTACAATGTTTTAATAATATTCATAAGACTTTCTTTTGTTACTTTTCCTCAGCTGCTTTGGTTTAGGAGTACACACAATTTCATTTTCACTCTCCGTTTCATTATCATACCTTCTTCACTAATAAACTGTGGTGATACTTGCATTTCAAACAAACAAACTGGATCTGCGAATTCATAATTACTAGTTTCTAACTGATAATTTGTTTGTCCACTTTGAATTTTAATTTCACTTTCTTTGGAGTTATTGAATGAATGAATGAATGAATTCTTTATTTGCAAAAAGCATATACATGCTATAGCAATCAAACAGATATATACACATGTAACACAATGACAAAAAGCAGAGAACAATTAAACACATTATATATCGACAACAATATTAACTAATTATATGACATCTGATTTTCCAAGCTGCCGTTAGATAATTATATAATTTTATAGTGAGATTTTTGTTGGCAGCTTTTAATAAATGTTCAAGTTTATAAATATTCGGCCAAGAACAGTAATATGTTGGCAAAAAATGCGTACGTACAGATCTATATGCAGGACAAACTAACACAAAATGATATTCGTTTTCAACAACATTCATATTGTTATCATTGATATCTTTATATCTTTATATTTATGTATAAAATATTATCCGGATTAGCTCATTTGATGGTTCAGGTGATTTATCATTAATCGTTAGAAATAATATAAATGTTACAGATGCGTCTCATGATTTAATAATCAGCGTCGAAAATAATATTATGTACCTGTTTATTGTACACTAGGATACTTTTTTTTATAGCAATGGATTAAATTCTTTCCACCGGATAAAATTTCAACCAGAAAAAAAGTATGTCTTACAAGGTTACTCCAAAGACTAAAAGTGATACTTGCTATTTATAAGCTTAGGGCACAACTTCAGAATCATGATAATGTGTTTGAATGCTAACTGTTGATTCAGTGAGACAGCATGAGTAAAAATCCAAGTCAGGTTGTGGTTTATATTTTGCAATGCGAAATTCCCAAGATGTTGACAAGCTAACGTATGCTGAATCTGTCAATTCATATAAACAGGTGACAACAAATTAGTATATACGACGGCCCTTTAAAAAAAACCAAACAAATAAAAAAAATTAAAAAAAATATTTTAGATAATAAAACAACAACAAAAAATTACTATTATAGCTACAAACAGAAAGGTATCTGTATCTTTACAGTGCAGGAACCGATCGCGGTTATAAATGCACAGGAAGGAGAGCGGTTGGATTAGTCCAACTGTTGAAGGGAACTACTAAAGCACTCTACTGTCTTTGCGCACACTACGCTGTCCTCAAGGTGGTTCCAATCGACTATAGTTTTTGAAAAGAATGCATTTTGCCTGATGTCTGTCTTACATTGGATGAGTTCGAAGGATCTAGAGTTGTTTACTGTTTGTCGATCTATTATATTTGATGTTTCAAATCCTTCGTATTGTTTGGCTTTTCTCTTTCTTTTGTTCCTTGTTTCTTTCAAATAATCTTCTGATGCGATGGAGGGCACCAGTCCCTCAACCACTTTGTAAAATATAGTTAATCGTATATGTATCTCTTTTGTATGCTTTATAATTTATCTATATCCTTGTTGGTATACGGATCCCATATTAAGCATCCATATTCGAGAGTGGATCTAACCATTGCCAAGTAAGCTATTTTTTGCACTCTTGGGGGCATTAACGTAGATTCCTTCGAAGGAAACCAAGTGTACAGCTGGCTTTACTAGTGATTTTACTGATGTGGATACTCCATTTCTAGTCGTCGGAGATGTTAAGTCCTAAGTATGGATTTGTCTTTATTTGTTCGAGAATGTGCTGATCTAGTTGGTAGAAGTAGCTCGATTTCTGTCTCGTGCTCATTATGTAACATTTCTTTGCGCTGAATTTCATGCCCCATTTGTCGGCCCAAAGTTCTAGTGATTTGAGGTCTTCTTGGTAAGTTTGATGGTCTTGTTGCGATTTTATTTCTCTGTATAAGAGGCAGTCGTCGGCAAACAGTCTGACTTGGGATTTGACACATTCAGGAAGGTCATTTATGTGGCATAAGAATAGTAGTGGTCCCAATGCTGTGCATTGTGGTACGCCCGAGTCTACATGGGCATCATCTGAGTGTTCGCCTTCAACTATTACTCTCATTGAGCGGTTTTGTAGGACTGATGATAGCCACTAGTGTATATTTCCTTCAATTCCATAGCTGTGTAGTAAGTTTATTTAAGCGTTCTTTGTGTGGTACTGTGTCAAAGGCTTTTGAGAAATCTAGTATTGCCATATCTAGTTGAATGTTGTTATCGAAGCTTCGTATTGGGTCTTCTGTCGTAATTAAAAGCTGTGTTGTAGAAGGTATTTTATTTTTGTCTCAAATCTAATAGACCTTGCGGAAATAAAACACCCCCTTTGTGACATAGATTTCACTGGATACAGAACAATGAGTGCTCTAACCATCAACGTATTATATGTACAGAAAACGTAAGGCATTTATAAAAGGGTCCCTGTAAAGTGAGAAACGAAACAGAAACGAAACAAAATCTGTACACTGAGAAACGAAAAAGGTATCGGCAGTGTTTATTTTTATTTGGGAATGTACACGACTTTTACCAAATGAAATATATAGCGTAAGTGTAAAATACATCTTCGATTACAAAGTAAAGTTTCTTAGATATATTCGAACATATAGCTTAAACGGACGCGGACGTCGAGGAATGATTTTTTTTTTAGAATTCATTGAATGATCTCGTTTCGTTTCGTTTCTCAGTTTACATATTCTGTTTCGTTTCGTTTCTCAGTTTACAGATTTTGTTTCGTTTCGTTTCGCTTCTGTTTCGTTTCTCCCTTTACAGGGACCCTTTAAAAAGACTCACAAAGTCATATTAATATCAGTGGTCGTGATCGTATGGTAGTTGGATATACAACTACCTATGCAATCAATGCTTGGCATTCGAACTCACAACATCAGTGGCGATAGGCACTGCTTGCATAGGTAGCCACGACAGCCCCCAAAGCCTTGGAAAAATCAAGAATACTCCTTATACATAACAAGACAGCAATGATAGATACATAAGATTAAGAACCATACATAAAAGACCGTTGAGCATCGACATCGTCTGTAACGTTTAATCCACTGCTGATCATAATACGCAGATGCTCTCCACTCATCGTGAGGGTATCGGAGTGTAATCAGCCGTGGGCTACCGATGATGGGATTGAATATGAGAAAGACGACTATGTGGATAAAGACATATGCCTGTGATCGTAGTTTTGGCTATCATGTTTAGGTCATTTGGTTTTATTGCTTCCAAAACTTTAATTATTTGGCTTTCCAATCTTTCGATTTTGAGCGTACCTGATGACGATTATTCCAGAAACGTGTCGTGTGCACTAAATTGGATAACTGCGCTTTTATTATGCTCCCGCGACAAAGAGTCGGGCGGGGGGGGGGGGGGGGGGGGTTCATATTAATTTACTCCTGTCCGCTCGTTCGTCCGTCCGTCCGGATATAGATACATGGTTTGTCCGGCTATCTCCTCCTACAGTTTTGGAGCTACAGCTTTAATATGTTGTAGGATGTTTATACACATAATGGAGGTGTGCATGTCTACAGGATTTTGATTTTCTTCAAATATTCTCAAAATGACAGGTAGTTGGACATTAGTAATTTTTTTCGTACTAGCTGCATACAGGGAACATGGTTTGTCCGACACATACATTCACATTCTTGTTATGTTAGACATCAGCTTTAAGCATATTTATTCAATTAAAATACAGACTTTAAAAATATAGCTCAAGTTATAAAAAAAAAAAATACAAACAAACTTTGTTACTTAAATCTTTTTTTATGTATAATTTAGTATTTTAGTAAATATATACATCTCAGTTTGTCACATTCTTATAGCTACTAACTATATATGTTTAATACAGACGGTAGTGTCACGATCGATGGGTTCGTGACCTTCAATTATACATGTAAATTGTTATATTTAGCAACTCCTGGTTCAATCGTCATATAGTAATATATTATATCAGGAAGTGGCCTTTAAACCTAACATGAAATATTTTAGTCAAATATTTTTATTTTATTAATGCACACAAGTAACCCATTTGGGTTTTAGCATTGCAATTTACATAATATACATGTACAGACAAGACAAATAAAGCATACATGACTGCATAAATAAATACAATAACATGAACTGTAATTATGACTGTGATGAGTCTCCCTTTCTCTGTTCTAATGACTGTCTTATGAAAGACGTAACAGTCATAATTTGTTCGGGTGTTGACGGGTTAAGTATTTTTGTTAATTTCTCTTCAGGGTTTAATTCAAGAAAATTTGAATATATATTTTGAAAGTATTGGTATAAAATGTTTCGATTATTGGTATTTCTCTTGCATTCAAAGGAAAAAATGAAATTCATCTTCCAAGACATTGCAAATCGCACATAGTCTTTAGTCCCTTAGTATTTTGAGATATCTGCCTTTTTCTATTAAAAGTTTGTGGTCACTCAGTCTGAATTTTGTTAAAATAAGTCTAACACCGGCGTGTACCTGGAAAAACCCCTGGTAGGATGGATGGGGAGGAATGTAATTTTATAATACGTTATAGTAATATTGCTATGATTTATTGTTCTACAGATTGTTGGTGTTGGCAATGCATGTGTGGGAAAAACATGCTTAGTTAAGCATTTCTGTGAAAGCAAGGTATGTATACATATTAATTATTTTATAGGGGGTCTAATTGAAGTAGAGAGCAGGGCTTTCAATAGTTTTCCAGTCTACCAGTACTTCAGTATTTACAGGTCAGGTGGTAGTTTTTTATTCCCCCGCGACAAAGAGTCGGGGGCACATTAATTTACCCCTGTCCGTCCGTTCGTCCGTTCGGATATAGATTCATGGTTTGTCCGGCTATCTCCTCCTACAGTTTTGGAGCTACAGCTTTAATATTTTGTAGGATGTTTATACACATAATGGAGGTGTGCATGTCCACAGGATTTTGATTTTCATCAAATATTCTCAAAATGACAGGTAGTTGGACTTAGTCATGTTGTTCGTCTGTCCGAATATAGATACATGGTTTGTCCGGCTATCTCCTACAGTTTTGGAGCTACAGCTTTAATATTTTGTATAATGTTTATGCACATAATGGAGGCTGACTTGTTTATAATTTCTTATGGTCAGGCGGGGGCACTTCATTTTTTTAAAATCACTCCTAACAAAACAACTTTGTCCATAATTATCAAGTGCGGGGGGCATACTTCTTTTCTAGTCTTTTATTAAAATTTAAAAAATGTTCAGGAATATCTTATACAACACTCTTTAAAATCAGGAGATACCAAAGACCATTTTATGTGGGTAAAAGTACCTGGTATCGCCCACTATTAAAAGGCCAGAAAGAGGACAGATATATATGGATTTATATTATAGTGATAGAAGGAAAAACAAAAAAAATACTACACCATCGGAACAGTTCCAAATTCTGACAACAGTTCCAAATTCTGACCACAGTTCCAAATTCTGACCACAGTTCCAAATTCTAATTGAATAACCATAGAAGGAAGTTTTGAAAGAGATTGAAGATACAAAAGAGGTAATCAGGATCCGTATATCGAAGAAGGACAGACAACATAATGTCCAAAACAAAAAGGACAAGGGGACACACAACGATCTACAAAACATTACACAGAAAACTAAAGATCGAGTAACACGAACCCCACTAAAAACTCTGGTCTCTCTTGTCTTCATGCAGCGAATACAAGTGAATTGTTTCTACTATTAAAACATATATTTTCATGCTAGTTTGACCATATTGACCAATCATTGTCATAGAAACAAGCATTGTCCAATCATGAATGCAGGTTTTATGTGAGGAAACACTATTGGACATGTTGAAAATAACAAACGTTTTATTGAATACTGAATGGTTTTGTCATGCCGTAAGCTATATAAAGACTTTTGTAAGAGCGTGGATGAACTTTAATGTTAATTCGAAACTTCGTTAGCACGGGTAACAAGTGCATTAAATTCGTTGCAATACTACGGACTCGAACAGAAAATCCCCCAAACCTGTAAAACTATGATCTAAAACGAACTCCCACTAACAGAAACAGAGGAGAAATCGACCACTCACATTCCTGGTCTGGCACAGGCACATGAAAACAAATGGTGGTGTTATGCTAATTTTATGGACCAAGATCTAGAACTGCCCTCTTATATAAATGATGCGGTCATAGAAGTTTTTTCCATGTTTAAATAATATACAAACCCTCGCATGAAACTGGGTGATGCACAGAAGCAATTGATACACAAGGGGTAGTGGTGGTCATGATCGTATGGTATTTGGATTTACAACTACATACACAATCAGTGTCTATAACCACTGGCACTAACGTTGTGAGTTTGAATACCGCTCATGGCGAGGTGTGCTTGATACCACATTATGTGATAAAGTGTGTCGGTGATTTACAGCATGGTCGGTGGTTTTCTCCGGTTTCCTCTACCAATATAACCAACAGACACGTGGTAACTGAAAACAGTTCAATGTGAGGTTTTAAAGTCTATGATACCACTAAAGCAAACAACAATATTCAAGAGTTAGGAGTGAGGGTTATGGTGCTTAACGCCACTTTCAACAATATTTAAGTTATAGCGTGGGGGACAGTTTTATTGGTGAAGGAAACCGGAGTACGCGGAGAAAACCACCGACCTGCCGCAAATCACTGACAAACTTTATCAAATAATGTTGTATCAAGTACACTTCGCCATGAGCAGGCTTGCATGAATTCACAACTTTAGTGTTGAGCGTCACTGATTGCATAGATAGTTGTAAATCTAACTACCATGCGATCACGACCACGACGACCCCATAGGGGTTTTAAAGACTATGATTCCATTAAAGCAAACGACAGATTAGACTATATTCAACAGTGTACAAATATCCTTATTTAGATAATGCTAAGCGAACTTGTAAGGTTTTAAGCCTATTATGAAGTCTAAGACTGGAAAATTACTTATTTTCAGAGAAACCATTTTTGCCGCAAATTTTTTTTTAAAAAAAAGTCGAAAACAATTGAAAGCATGAACAAAAATGCTAAGCAGGAAAAACAAAGAAAAAGAAAAAAGAAAGACACCTCACATACAAATTTATAATGGGTTCTACATATATATATATATATATATATACTAAGTTCTCTAAATGTTGATATTGTTTTACCAAGGTTTCACAATGGACTAATCTTTATATAAACAACCATTAGTTATTTTGTGAATGAAAGCACTGGAGTGAGTAATTGTTGTTTAACGCCAACTCAACAATTTTTCAGCTATATCATGGCGAGAACAAGTTAATTTTCAATTAGATGATGATGCGATCCGCTTTGTACTAGAGCAACACGCTTAGTTGGAATTTTATAGCGCTTGCTCACTGAAACAACAGTCCACGGATAGACATGTCACCCCACTCGGAAACATTATCCTGATTCTGAGCCAACCAGTCTTTGCTCTTTCTCTATAATATTGTGTGCTTAGCGGAGAAGCAACAAATACCAATTTTATAGTCTTTGGTTTGACCCGACCGGGGACCTACCAAAACTCGAGGCGAGCACGCTAACCATAAAGGCATTACACCACCGATGCGGTTGAAAGGGCTGGACGTATGTAAACTGACATTTGTTTTTTCTATGATAACATTTTAATATATAAAATGCACTGAGCTTTGCAGTAACAAATCATCATCTTTTTTTCTTATGTCTGAGAAAATAAAACGAGACAAATTGTTAAAAGAATCTGCCAATGACTTATTTGTTAATATATACTTACTCATCTTCCTTGCACTTCAGTTTAGTTCAGGATACCAGCCAACTGTCGGTGTAGACTATGGTTTTAAGATACAGCATTGTGACGGTATTGACTGTAAGTTTTTGTTTTTTGTTGTTTATTTCTTTTTTCATTAGCTGAAGTGATATCTTGTGTATGTAGAAACCGTCGTGGTCGTCATCGTATGGTAGTTGGCAGGGGCGGATCTAGGATTTCAAGTTAGGGGGGGGGGGCGCACTTAAAAAAATTGCGCCGTGCGGAGGGAGGCGCGAAAAATTTTGGGGTATTTCGTGTGAAAAATCACGAATTTACGAAAAAAAACAATTTTTTTCCAATTTTAGGGGGCGGGGCGCCCCGGTGCGCCCCCCCCCCGCTGGATCCGACCCTGGTTGGGTTTATAACTACCTATGAAATCAGTTCCCATCACCACTAAAAATGTAAGTTCCAACCCCGTTCATGGCGAGGTGTACTCGATACAACATTATGTGATACAGTTTGTCAGTGACTTGAGACAGGTATGGACCATATGGTATAGTAGACCAACATGACATACATGTGGCCTAATTTTACTCCCAAGAAATAGGTCGCAAATATGGTTCATTCATATAATTTTCAACAGAATTAGGACATCTGTTGAATTATGGTATAGTAGACCAACATGACATACATACATATATATATATATGCATGGAGATACAGAAAACAATGGGATAATCAGAAACCGTAAATTGAAGAAGAAAGGACAACGCAATGGCCAAAAGAAAAAGGTCAAAAGGACAAACAACTGAACTACAAAACATTAGGGACCGACCATTTAACTTGAAAGGGGGGGAGGGGGGGTTATGGTTTTTTGTTTCGGTTCAGAAATTTGTTTTCGGACAACACAAGAGTTAGAATATTTATTAATTTTGTCGCGCGAAGCGCAATTTTTTTTTCTAGAATTTAACATTAGGTTATATGACAAAAACTCTGAATCAGATTATTTTTTTCTTCCTCCACCAAAATCAGAATATTTTTTTCAGCAACATTGGGAATCAGAATATTTTTTTTAGAAAAAAACCATAACCCCCCCTTCAATTTAAATGGTCGTTCCCTTACACAGAAAACTAATTATAAAGATCGAGCAACACGAACCCCACTTAAAACCGGGGGTGAACGCAGGTGCTCTGGAAGGGTAGACAGTTCTGTTCCATTTATAATTACTACAAGTATTTGTAACTAAAATTGTCTTAATTACTCTTTGAGGGGTCGTCGTGGTCATGATCATTATCATATGGTAGTTGGATTTATAACTACTATGCAACCAATGCCTATTACCACTAAAGTTGTGAGTTCAAATCGAGCTCAGGCGAGGTGTACTCGATACAACATTAGTTGATAAAGTTTGTCAGTGACTTGCTACAGGTCAGTGTTTTTCTTCGGGTACTCCGGTTTTCTCCACCAGTAAAACTGACCACCACGATATAACTGAAATATTGTTGAAAGTGGCGTTAAACACCATAACCCTAACCCTTAATTACTTTTTGTTTTCAGTGAGAGTACATCTTTGGGATTTATCAGGTAGTACAGAGTACATTGATGTTAGAAATGAACTGTACATTCAGTCAGACGCCATATTTATTGTATTTGATGTAACAAATCCAGCTTCTTTTGATGCCGTCGACTGTTGGCTGAAAGAAATACAGAAATACACAACTGGTACCCCAGATCTTATTGTTGTTGCTAATAAGGTAACAGTACAGTAAATTTGTCTAAGCCTATAACTATAGCCAACACCTATGCATACACGTTTTTCCCCAGAATAGACAGGTATGCAGATTACACAGGTAAGTCACAAGTTACTGACAAACTTTATCACATAATGTTGTACACCTCTCCCTGATCGAGATTCGAACTCACAACGTTAACATCAGTGATGATAGGCACTGATTGCATAGGTAGTTGTAAATCCAACTACCATATGATCACGGCAACTATGGCCCCTCAAAATTACCAGCTTCACAGAAAAATCAAAATATATTCAACAATTCGTTAGCATAAAGCGTAAATGTAGCAGTTTTGTCTGTTTGAAAGCATTTCTATTTTTAGTAAATGTGGCCATCTTGGATGGTCAAATACAATTTCAAAACGAGGCCACCAAGGAAAATCCCTGCATATTTTAGATGAAATTTGTGCAGTACTGCAAGACTAACATGACAACAAGGAACTATATTCAAGAACTCTTTGTATTTCTAAGTACATGTGGCAAAAATTTTAATTGGTCAGTATATCACAAGGAACATTTCTGTAAATTTTCATAAAATCATGACCAGTTGAAATTGTCTCATCCAATCCAAGGACAGTTCTGGTGGCTATATAATATTGGACAACCAATCACTAGTACTACCAAATTATAACATTATTGATTGATAGATATATTGATTGGTGTTTAATGCCAACTTTAGCAATATTTCAGTTCTATCGTGGCACCAAGATATAACAATGCATCAACACTTGTTCCGTCTGACGCAGTCAAATCTTGTCCTTTCCGCATTCATGTCTTATCACCAGATGTTACCTTTCTGGCTGAGCTCAAATTGCTTACCCTTTCGAAACACCAGAGTTTACCCCCAGTTTTTAAGGTGTTCGAGTTGTTCGATCTTTAGTGTTCTGTGTAGATTTTTGTCCTTTTTCGATTGGTCATTATATTGTGTGCCATTCCATTTACGTCTTCTGATTATCTTTAAACCTTTTTTACGAAGTTAAAATGTTTATTGTAAGTAACATAAATTTCTCATTCCTTTGCAGATAGATATGAAAGCAAAGCGTGTTATCAGTTTAAATGATGCTAAGAAATGGGCCAATCAAAATAGAATAAAGTAAGTAGCAAAGTAATGGGGGGGGGGGGGTTATGATGTTTAATGCCACTTACAACAAACGAGTATCTGGAGAAAACTACCGACCCGTTGGAAGTCACTGACAAACTTTATCATATAATGTTGTATCGAGTACACATCGCCATGAGCGGGATTCGAACTCGCAACCTTAGTGGTAATAGGCACTGATTGCATATATAGGTAAAGTAATAATTTTTTGATTAGAAAACGGAAAAATCTAAATATTTCGTAAAGCGTAGATTTTTTTTAACGCATCAAACGAGAGTTTTGTCAGGAATTTTACTACCATTTTGGAATTGTATAAATATTTACGGTTGAAATTATTCTGAAGGCCCTGCTCATCTGAAAAATTACCAATTTTTGGCGTTATTTTGGTCTTTATTTCAGGCTAAGTTCTTCAAAATAGGCCAAGTTTGCTCGTTAAATGTGACAGCCAACTCACCGTGGACGTAATCCCATATAACAATAGGAACGACGGTGGTCCCGCAGCTGGTCTATTGTCTCTCGTCGAAGTGCCGGAGAAGGCTATTGTTCACTTCATGGTTAATGCATTTGACTACGTGACATTTATACACATGCTTACCTGAGATTTACCTCGAAAATTTTGAGAAAAAAAAACTTGAAATTATAAATTTCCATAATTACTGATTTTTAATTTGACCAAGCTATTTCAATCTTTCTGAAATAATTCGAAAAAGAACGGTCTTTTCTGCTAATAAATTCACTGAAGTTAGACATAGAGTACACAATTATTGGATATGAATAAAATTTTATAGGTACAATCTGTCATTTACAACCGGTATACCCGTTCAATATGTAATCATGTTGGACTGGATTCAGCTTTCCTCGTCGCTGGACTCCTCGTCATCAAAATCAATTATTATTGGGGGAATCTCACTCCTATCAATGCAATTCTCTTTCCCATACTCCTTTTTTATTTTTAATACATGGTGTTCTGCCTTCGCCCAAACTTCCTTTGCAATTCTGCCAAACCCCCCATTAACAAGTTCTTTCACATCCTTCAAACGAAAAGTTGTATTGTTTTCTGCAACAAACCCTTTAACCTGTGCCCAAATAAGTTCTATGGGGTTCAATTCGCAATGGCGAACAGGGGTTCTTAGAACTTCGTGACCGTGTAGGTTGGCAATTTTATCAGTTTTAAAAACGGAAAGGAGTTTCTTAAATTTGATTTTTTCATAAAGTTGTTTTTTTAGTTTCAAGGGGCTGAAAAGGAATGTTGTGTTTTGAAAGATAATCTTGTAAGACAGCTTTTCTCTGATTAAAGTTTGGCACAACAGTTTCTTCAGTCTTGATGTTGTGATAACTGGCATTATCTAAAACGATAACACTTGGGCTTTTTAATGCTGGCATAAGCTGATTTTCGAACCAGTTTAGAAAGATGGGCCCGTTCATTTCTTGGTGATAATCCCCATCTTTAGCTTTGGCAAGAAAAACCAAATCACACCAATCAATCAAACCCTCCTCACGATTACCAGCGTGCAAAACTATCAACCTTTTACCTTTTCCTGAAGGGATCTTTGGGGCATCAGAACCATCAACTGGTAACCACATGTAGTCAGTGGCATGATTCTGATTAACCCAGGTCTCATCCAAATATACAATTTCATACCCATCCTCTCGAAACTTCCTGATTTTTCGGAGGTAATTACACCGATCATTTATTACTGACCTCTGATCATATAAAAGCCTCCTATTATCGCCGGATTTTTTGTACTTATAACCAAGATCTAATAAAGTTGAAGTAAGCGTTGATTTCGAGATTTTAATTGTATCTTCAATTTCTTTCTTAATTTTTGAGACTGTTGGGGCAATTTTCCTGTTGTACATGCTATGAACGGTCCGTTTAATAACGCAACGGTCAAAATCATCAAGAGTTTTCTTTCTTTCTTTCGGTCTGTTGGATTCAGGAGGACTTTTACCGTTTACAACTCTATACACAGAACTGTAAGATATGCCAGCAGCCTTGCATGTTCTTTTAATCAAATTATCTGGGGAATAAAATGGTCTTCCCCTGGCCTTCTCAAGCTGAAAAAACTTGAATAGATTTTACACAATGTTTTTACAATCTTTTGACAAGTCCTTTGTTTTACCCATTCTTGCGATGTTTATATATATGTTAAGATGTCAAAAAATAGGTTTATGAAGAAATTTTATGTGAACTTTTAGAAAGATTTTAAAGTTTAAAAATGGAGTGTCAAAATATGCCTGTACACGTGTCTCTGTCTCTATCAAGGTAAGATTTACCTGGCTGCTATCTCTAGTTAGTTTACTCCCACCTCTATTTTGGCGGTAAAAATCGGGGAAAATGTCAAATTTCAGATGAGTGCAGCAATAATGAAAGGTTATTGTTAGATGAAATGCATATTTTAAAAATGGTAGTAAAATTCTGCACAAAACTCTCGTTTACTGTGTTTTAAAAAAATGTATTGTTTTCGAGAAAACTCAAATTTTCCGTTTTCTAATCAAAAAATTATTACTTTTAGTTGTACAATCTAACTACCATACGATCATGACCATGACGGCCCTAATAAATAAAAAAATTTAAAAAAGATATATGCTGAGCACCATATCATTGCAGCATGCTAGTAGGAGCATATCAAAACGAGAGTAGATATATCATATAGGTTTGAGTTTGTCACAGAAGTAACATAGCTTAGCATATTACATATCTTTGTAAATTTTTAATCATTTTGATTACATAGTTAGATAGATGTTACCTGTGTTTAATTGGCATTGGTCATAAACATGTCAGAGATAAATGATAACTTTAATGGCAAATTTTATGTTTTTCAAACTTTTTTAAGTGGCGAATTGCTCTAATAAAATAATCGTCAAAATTGAAAAGGCATTCGTTAATTACGAAAATGAAGAGCACTGACTGAATCACTAATAAGAAAACAGACGGAGCACTAGTCTCAACAAATGTCATCAGTCTACAATACCTACAGACAGCATAATAATAATATTAATATATAATATTTAATAAAGTGACATGCTGCATCAATTTCTTTGTATTTTCGTGATCCTGCACATTTACATGTTAAACCCTGCCATATATTGCTGTACCTATCCAAACCCGGACTTTAGATTTTCATCAGGTTTTGTCTTTTATCTACTATTTGTGTTAACATGGCTAGTGTAAACAAGGGGATTGATATATTTTGTTGTGATTGTTGAGATTGCTGACCATCACTGTTTAATCTTTCTTTTATCATTGAAGAATAAGACCACTTTGCCATATCATTGATACATTGATTGTAGGCTGTATGAACTAGAATAATCAATTATTCATTTTAGGGGCCATCCATTTTCTTATCTGGTTGGTTCAAATTCCTTTTCATTGGTTTTGAATAGACAATTAAAATTTATAGTTGATGTTCTCTTTAATATTTACATTGTAACCATGGTTTCAATATATCCAGAATTTGAGTAGGATATGTTAAACTGTATTCTCTTCATTTTCACATTTAGGTATTACGAAACATCGGCAGCCACTGGTGATGGTGTTGATAGACTGTTCCAGGACATCTTACTAAGTATTATAGAGCGTAAAAAATTATGGAAGAAAGCAAATTCTGCTGCTCTACCATCATAAGAAAATGTTGATGTAAAAGACAGGGGGTGTTCCACGAAGCATAACCAAACGTTATTTTTCATTTCTTGTGAATCAAGATTTTGTAAACAAAAATATTCCAGCGACAGTGATGTTAACAGAGTAACATTATTATATTGTTATGGAAAAAAAATCGATGTTACATTATTTTTACCAGGATTGCATTTTTCTTCCTTTGACTGTCTATTACGGAATATCATGTTCATCGTTCCTCCCTTTAAAAACATTTAGTCAAACCTGCCCATGCGGTCACCTCTATTGAGCAGTCACCTGTATTTAAGGCCACATTTTCTTGTCTTACCATAGAAAATTTCATATGAATTGAAGGTCTTTTAAGAGGTCACCTGTCTTAGAAGGCAGAGGTGACCTCTTAATACAAGTTTATATTCATTGTTGTGTGTAGAATTGTTTTTTTTCCATATTTTTGTGACAGGATGTTTTAAACTTTTCCAAGAGGTAAATTTCTGTGATAACGCCAATATGATTTACCTGGGATGAAAGGGAAGGAAAGCACTGCTACAGATTAAAATGAAACAATAATTTTTTTTCTTTATTTTAGTAAAAAAAAAATTAGTGTTTTAAGGCTGGGAAAAACATACATTACATTATATAAAATCTAAATTTATGATAATGTTTAAATATATTTATTTGTGGGTACCAATTTTCGTGGTTTCTACAAAATGCATTGATTCGTGGGTTCTTCAATTCGTCTTTTCAAACACTGTAAGTATTTAACAAATGAATAGATTATGCAATTGTGAATTACTGAAGTAATTATTGTGTGTTATTTATTTTTGTATATTATTATGAATACAAGTGCATGTCCTATTCATATTATTTATGAGTGAATGTTTTGTTTGTTTGTTGAGATTTTTATCTATATCATACAGTTAATTGTGATGAATAACTTTTGAATTCATTAAAATATTTTGTAATTTGTTTGTTTTTGCATGTTCTTTCATAATTCATTGTTTTGTTCATACCTTACGGTGATTTTTACTTGGTTGGGAAACCACATCGGGGGTGTAATAATTAGAATGATCGTATTGAATGCGGTATGACATGGGTACGAGCCCCAAAATGGTCAAACCAATAACTATAAAATTGCATTAACCAAGAGCAGACTGGTTAGTTTGGAATCAGGATAGTGTGTAAGAGTGGAGCGACTTGTCTACCCACAGACTTTTAGTGAGCTATACTATAAACAATTAAAAAAAAGTGTGTTAGTCTAGCTAGTACAATGTGGACATCATCATCTCATGATATAAATGTAAACTGATCACTGGGCATTAAACAACAATCAATCATTAACTTACTGGAATGGAGTTTCTCTCATGCTAACATATATCTCTATTGTTTCTTGTTAAACCATGAGTAAAAAATATTGCCTTCAAATTCATGGGGGTAGATTAGACTCAACTTAATCTTGACACTGCCAAAGTCCATTTGCAAGGTTTAATAAACCTTGCAAGGAATACCTTACAGTAATTGAGGTTTAAAGGGCATGCTTGAACATTATAAGAGCAAATCTAAGCATCAGGATATTTGGGTTGCAAATAAAATTTCAAAGCATTAAAATGCCAAAGAAAAAAATACCTACAAAATATATTGAAATACCTACCCAAAACGGATATAACTCACAGAACTTGTAGTAATTAAAGATGGAACTTCCATATAATACACACAGGTTTGATCATACAAAATCGTTGCTTGGGAGAGTACAGCAAAACCAATCTATACTGAACTTGCAAATGCCCATATATTTCAAGCTTTGGGACAAAATTTGACGTTCTGTGTCTATAAAACTCACCTCTCATCTTATCTGAACTCACTGAACACAAAAAAGATCATGACATATGACGTTGGGAATCCAGGTCTTAGCTTAAGACAGGCACAAATATGTAGCAGCGTTAGACAGGATTAAATTATTAAAATCATACGATAGTTATACATATATTTTTTTTTATTGTGATATTTTTTAATGCTGTTCCACAACATTAACAATTTTCTCATTTTTTTCTGTCCATCATTACATTATTACATTATAATTTTATTTTTCGTCGTGATTCGTCCACATTTTCACAGTGCTGCACCACCAGTACAATGTTCATGATTTTATCCCTTTATAACATTCCATGTATTGTCTGATTGCACATTTTGATTTTGTGGTCCAATAAATGATACAGCTTGATGCCTGTTGCCAGTTAGATATCTGAAAATAGAACAGGGAAATGTTTACACCTTGAAATTGACAGTGAGGGGCAGATAAGAACAAAACTTTACAAGAGATGATTTCAATTTTCCCATTGTGAATTTTCCATTTATATGCAGCAACATTCCAGCAGCGCCTGCGTATGGAGCATATATTTCTCTGTTGATACGATATTCCAGAGCTTGTGGTTACTATCAGGATTTCCTTGATAGAGGGTTGCTGCTAACAAGGAGGTTACTGAACCAAGTGGTTAAGTTGAAGTCATCACTTCAAAATTTATACAGTAGCCACCATGACTTAACTGTTACCGAACATCTGTGTCACAAATGACCACGGATATGTTCCATTTGTCGTAAACACTTTCCAGTCCTTTCCTCATTCATGACTTATCACCGGATTTGTAACTAGAGTAACATGACAGATGCCACTAGTGGAGCAGGAACTGCCTACCCTTCCGGAGCATTGAGTTCATCCCTGGTTTTTAGTGGGGTTAATATTACTCAATCTTTAGTTTTATGTGTAATGTTTGTAGATCATTGTTTGTCCTATTGTCCTTTTTTTCTTTTGGTCATTGTGTTGTCTGTCCTTCGA
The DNA here is from genome assembly GCA_963680875.1 of Bathymodiolus brooksi. Classification (NCBI taxonomy): domain Eukaryota; kingdom Metazoa; phylum Mollusca; class Bivalvia; order Mytilida; family Modiolidae; genus Bathymodiolus; species Bathymodiolus brooksi. Next base: position 76,739,100 of record OY804589.1, read on the forward strand.
TTTACAGGCTCTAAATAACCCTTTGGTATCTTAGTTTATGATGATTTTATTTGTTAAATTAACAAAAGGGATAGGACACAAGTTTGACCAACTTATGAAGTCTTCTCCCATTTATACAATAAATTCACATAGTATCTTCACTCTTCTTACATAATATACATAGAAACAATTAAAAAAAAAATGAAACTAAGATCAATCTCCTCAGGCATAAGTAACCGTAGTTAATTTTAGCTATCCTGTTTATGTTCTCTGGTGTACTTGTTTCACAAGTCTTTTAAGTTATTTGGCTTTCCAATCTTTTGACTTATGAAGGTTGGTTAGGGTTATGGTGTTTAACGCCACTTTCAACAATATTTCGGTTATATCGTGGTCAGTTTTATTGGTGGAGAAAACCACAGACCTGTCGCAAGTCAGTCACTGACAAACTTTATTACACAATGTTATATTGAGTAAACCTTGCCTGAGCAGTATTCAAACTCACAATGTTAGTGGTGATAGGCACTAATTGCATAGGTAGTTATAAACCCAACTACCATGCGATCATGACCTTGACGGCCCCTCCTGTTTTTGGGTGTACTTACTCCACAAGCCATCTAAGTCTTATGAAGGTTATTCCAGAGAAGCGTTGTAGCTTAATAAGTTAGATAGTACATTTTTATTAGTGTTACGGTCACCATCCTGAACTTGTAGATCACTACTCTCATTGTTCATCTATGTATCCGACAGACAGCTCGGGGTCTGTTTGCACTGTCGTAAACTCTTTCCATAGTTTTTACATTATCTACAACATACACTGGATTTTGGTCAATACCCTGAGTAACATGGTGGTCCCACATTTGGAGAAGGAATTGCTTAGCTGAGTTCAACCCCTGATGTTTGATGGGGTCTGTGTTGCTCATCTTTATTTTTCTGTGTTTGTTGATGTTAATTATTGTTTCTCACTATTAATATAATAATGTTGTGTTAGTAATGACTATGCCAATATAAAGGTCAGGGTTGAAGACATAGTGCACGACCCGAACTATGTCTTCAACACTGACCACTATATGGCATAGTCATTGCTAACACAACATTATTATTATTATTATGCTGACTGTTATATGTAGACAAAATATATTGAGAACTAGTACAATAAAGGAGGTCCTGATATTGGTGACTAATATATTGGATCAGATAGTCTTGAAAGTGTGAGAATATTCTTTGTTTCATTTAAGGCTTTAAAGATTTTTGAAGTTTGAAATTTAATTAACAACAATAACAAGTATTAAAAAACAGTAACATGAATAATAGACGACTATGATAGATTGACAGATTGGATCCGCCCCCTTGCACGTGGACTAGCTATATATAGCTTGACAGACAGCTGAAAACCCAACCTTCCCCACGTGAAACTGGCATAGTAGATGTACTATTTTCGCATAGTATATCAACGCTATATAATTCTTTGTGATATATGCCAAAATATCGTATGAACTTATATTACAGAAGAAATTTACAGAAAGCATAATAATTAACATTATAACTGACATATTGTTGAAAATGGTGTTAGACAACATAACCCTAACAATTGTCACTATTTACAAAAAAATTTGGCCACATGTCTGTCTTTGTTGATCTATATTTTTTTTTTAGCACCTTGGTATATTCTGCTTTCCATACATAATTGAAATCAAGATGGAGGCAAAGCTTATACTGTTAAAGTAATAGTAAAATTTTCAAATGATAGTAAGATGAGCTTGAAGATAACAAAGGGGTAATCAGATATGGATTTATAGTCTCATACTTACTTCTGTGCCACACTAGTGATATCTTGTCTTGTTACTTCAAACAGTCTTTCTCTCATTGTTTGTCTCATTTCATCTGTTACTCCAGACAGAAACAGTGTCAGTCCGGTGTTGCCAGGGGTAACAGGTTTATCTGTCTGAAAAAAATGGTAGAAATAGTTTTTTCACAAATTTATCTAAGAATATAAAATTGTACATGATTAAACTCCAGATTATCTTAAGAAGGACTGTATTCCAAATTCTGAAATGTTTTTATGGTTTATAGTGTTTAACGTCACTTTCAACAATATTTCAGTTATATCGTGGCAGTCACATAATGTTGCATCGAGTACAACTCGTCATGAATGGGGTTCGAACCCACAACTTTAATGGTGATAGGCACTGATTGCATAGGTAGTTGTAAATCCAACTACTATACGATCACGACCATGACCAAATTCTGAAATGATACCAGAATCCTTCTCAAATATCAATCAACTAAACAGTCATACATCCAAATACAAATGCAGTCAAGCTTGTTTTCAACGGTCACCTATGGGGCATTAGGAAAAATGATCACAAAAGAGAATTAATTGCATATCTATGTTTGGTCGGTCTGGTCAGTTACAATTCATGTGTAACTGTAACTGTAAGGTTATTAATTGGAAAAAATAATGGTCGCATTATAATGTGGTGGTGTTTTTCTGATGATTTTTGGTTTATTAGTTGATTATTCCATAATTTAGTAATTGAATTGGCGCAATCATGCATTGAGAAGACCTTGAAAGATAACTACTGATGATTTTTTAAAGTCTATGATGATTTGGCAGCTGACCTTGTTTGTGAGATTTTACCACTTTGAGCTGAAATAATAAGTATATCTAGCCGGGAGGGTGTTTAACTGGCAGTTTACAGCAGGTGACAGCTAAAAGCAAGTTTAACTGTGTTATAAAAAATCCTTTACTATTATTTTCAGTATGTATGATTATATTGTTTTGTTCCTGTGAAGGCTTCAAGTTAGATTAGCTAAAACTACTTTGTTTTCCTCTATCATCACAAAATATTATTATCATTATTATTATCATGTTCATGGGCAGAACCATATGTGTGTGGGAGCAGCCCCTACCCATTCAACTGCAAAATGTTCAAAATTTACTGTAATTATTTACCTGCTGAAACACGGACAGTTTTGCTTCGTCAATGTCTTCTGGTAAAAATTTATCATCAACTACCCACTTAACAGCATCGTTAAAGACCTCCAGAGTTTTATCGGAATTAGGATCTCTGAAAAAAACAAGCTGTTGAAATAAAATCCCCAAATACAGCAACAGAACAATCTAGCCCACTCTAGAATGTACCTACCCCCTGAGAGCAATATCACTTTACTCAGGATATACAAGATGTAAAAATGCAAGAGAAAATAAATATAGAATAACGTCAGTTTTGAAGGTCGAGACAGACATTATTGTAAGTATTGCAGCCAGTCCAAAAGTCGATACCTTCAAAACTGATGTTATTGATTTTATCGGTGACGTCATAATCTGCTTGCCTTCAGACTGACTGATATAAGAGTAATGAACTGACCTAATATTTATGTGGATCAAGGTCAGTTCAGCAGTCTTCTCGCTAACAGACCTGTTTACCCCAATTGACACTAAAGAGTAGTATTTGCTCCAGCTCAGCGTAGTTTGGCAATGTTGAGAGTAGTTTTCGGAAATTGAAAACAATGGTTTCCGATTCATGAGCTGGTGCCATAATGGCATATACACACAGTATATACATACCAAATATCTACCTTAGTTACATGTATCTACTGAAGATGGGGGCCAGGGTGGCTCAATGAGTTAGGTCATACAGTACAGAAAGGGACATACCGTGATCAATCACCGTGATAGTGGTCATGTCTAGGAGAGTGATGGGGATTAAAATTTTAAATACATGTCGGTGATCAGGGGGCAATAAAACACCAGGTGTTAATCTTGTAATCAAGTGTGTCGTTTTACAGGTAAACTAGTCGGATAAGATGTACAGGTGAAATTACGTTTTTATATCGCCTATTTTTTTTTTTCAGATACTGTCTCCGATTCCCTTCAGAATTTAAAAAAACACTTTTTTATTTCTTTCCTCAAAACGTAAAACATCCTTGAACGTAATCCCGGGAATGAAATCCTGAGATCGAGAAAATAGCACGAGAACGGAGAGTTCATTTGAATTGATGAATAAAATGTAAATAATAAATGATTATTCAACTTCAATTCAGTGAAATCATGGGTTGTGCAAATTTGTTTCAAAGATTTTTAACCTTGGCTGTGTATTGCGTATCTACACCTAGTATTTTATTGACACACGTACACGTGACCTGGCTTGTGCACAAATGAAGTTTCATAAACACATGCGTGATATGCCAGATTTGTTACGTTTTAAAGCGTATTTCCAGTTCAATGTTACATTTTAGTTCAATAATATTTTTTATACGTTCAGTATTTTTTTTTTTTTTAATCTTCATAGAAAACCCAGTTAAAACCCTTTTCGTTGTAGAAATACGTACTAAATAATTTGTATACGGTCATTGAAGAATTTGATTAAAAATTAACGAAACAAATATTCATAAACAGATCGTTCAAAGAAGTACTACATGTCCAAAAGTCACTAAATTTACGAATATATTTTGGAAATTAGCGGCTAATCTGCAGAAAGTTTAGAAACGTGAAAGGAAATAAGGAATTAACCTTTATCATGATTTTACCCCTACAAATGTTTGACATTACACAGTATCTGACCAAAATCAAATGTCACCAGTTTATTTATTTATTCAAATTCAAATCTTAATTGGCTTTCAACCCAATAGATTTGTGACAAAATACAGCAAAAAAAAGTTTATGGAACAAATTAAAAGCATGCTCTTCGTTTTCCGTTTTTTGTTCATTTTGTAGCCATTAACCTACGTAAATTTGGATTGTTATAGGTTTTTGTTTGCAATTTTAAAGAAAATTATTTTCATCTATAGCGGAATTACGTAACAAGCCAAGTGTGTAAAACAGTTTACTTGAATTGTTAATTTTTTTTCAATACGAGAGGTAAAAGTCCAAAACACAAAATAAACCAATAATCAATTTTAAGTCTGCTCTTTACCAACTATTAAACACTACAAAACCCACACTTGCAAAGTCTGTGCTTCAAAAACCCACGCCTGCGGTTTAACTTATAAACAAAAAATACATTTATGAAGTAGCCCATATTTACGAATAATTCAATACATACTGAATTCAACCCAACAGAAGAAAAAAAATGAGAAATTAAAATTAAACAAGATAAAGTTCAGTTGCGGTTTCAACAAAATTCTTGATATAGAACTCGAGGTCATAAAGTAGAACTTTCTAAAACAAACGAAAATGATAACAAGACACACATTCTTTGGCAATGAAAAGCAACAAACAGTCAAATATAACAGCAAGAGGATACAAAATTAATTGTCAAAAATACATCCTTCAGTAGCAATAATAATGGCTTACGATTATTAAAAGTCAACAGGTAGAACAGGTAACGCTAATCTCTTAATTAATTGGCGGTAAAATATCAATCGGCGCACAGGTGACAGAGAGCCATAAAATTTAATCCCCACCACCTTGTTTTATGGTCCTTTTTAGGTCTATCACAGTGGGTTTATGTCCGTGATGATATGTCTAAAGGATTAAAAATGATGTCTCTCAGAGTGATCAATCACGGTATGTCCCTTTCTGTACAAACAAATTTTGAAAAAACGATGTTTGTTCAAGCGTAGAATAGTCAGGTTCAAACGTAGGGCGTAATTTACTGTAAAAAAGCGTAGTAAATACGGCGAAAACATAGTAGTAAACAGGTCTGCGCTAACCCACTTGCCTGAAGCCTGGGACAAGTAAAACTGGATTCGGACAAGTGAAAATTATGAAAGAATTTGTTTTAATAAATAGAATATTTTTCTAAATTTGGCTTTCGCGCAAGTAGGTGAAAAAAATTAAGGCAAAGACTGGTTCAGTGACACACATCAAAAGGAAAATGTCCAATTTGCAAATAAATTGAAATATCCTAAAAATATTTAGTGGAAGAAGTAAGATTTAATGTACTTGAAGGTAAAAGTAAGAAGGTAAAATATATTTCGGTAAATAATTTATCAACAATCCACGTAAGTGATTAAAAATATCTAATTCATCTAAAAATAAAACTTAAAATTTACTTATCAAATAAAATTTTCATGCCACTTAATTAAGTGTTGATAAATGTCAACCAAGGATAACTCATGAAAGCCTTTCAGTTTATTTCCAACGGGGTCCTTTACTGGTTCATCTGGTATCACATTGCTTTATAATGAAAATGTGGCCTTATAAGAGGGATGGTCAAAATTTGATAGTATTTTAAAATACTTTCAGTGCATTGGAAATCTGGCCTGATAAAGAAGATTGGCCTTTGATGGGAGTGGTATTATAAGAGAAGGACTACTGTATATACAATAGATGTTACCATGACAACTAATTATGTACGCTTACCTGTATGAAAAGAAACTGAATACACCTGAAGAACAAACTGCACCACTGCCATATGCTCCACCCTTCTCTCTGCAATACATAGAATAAAATTACCATTATAGGTCAAATCATCAAAACATTTAGTGTACCTTTTAATAAGGGGCAGTACCACAGTACCAGGTCCTTTTATCCATTTAAAATGGTAATTGGTACCTCCTAATTTCAAAGAGTGTTATATAAGATATTCCTGAGAAATGTTCAAATTTTAATAAAAAGTACCACCTGTAAATAGTGAAGTTCTGGTACACTTGAAAAATATTGAAAGCCCTGCACCCTGGCTACATTTGATTTAAAGATTCAACTGTAATATTTTAATAAACATTTTTGATAGGATGTTTCTCCAACTACGAAGACCAATCATGTATCAGTATACCATGTGTATGTAAAACATAAAAGAAAAGAATTAAAATCATGTTGAAATTGTCTTTTCTTTTCACATTAGTATTAGAAAGATGTCAACATTTCACCAATATATTTTCCCGATTTTTTCTATTACTTTTTCGTTCCTGTTTTTTTTTCGGTTGTCAATTCAAACTCACTTCATTGGTCAATTTTTATGATGTTTATATACGACACAATAAATGTCAAATTATGCAAGAGGGAATGTCATGGTCATGATTGTATGGTAGTTGGGTTTACAACTACTTGTGCAATCAGTGCCTATCACCACAAGTTTGAATTCCGCTCATAGCAAGGTGTACTCGATACAACTTTATGTAATAAAATTTGTCAGCAACTTGTGACCGGTCGGTGGTTTTCTTCGGGTACTCTGGTTTCTTCATCTAATGAATCTGATTGTCACGATATAATTGAAATAAAAAAAAATTTGAAAAAACCCAGACTGCAAGTCATACAAACAATAACTAAATGTAGTGGGATGAACAATTTTCAGATAACAATAAAATATACTGACCTGATTTCTCTGTGTAAATATTTGGCTGACATTATCCTTGCCAGTACCCTCAGACTATAACAAAAAATATAAAACATGAACTTGTCATTCAGTTCTCATCATCGTGTTATGTAATTAAAAATGTTCAATTTATAAACTTATCAAAAACAAAAGTTTATTGATGAATCTACTTAAAATTAGATCTCAACACTGACCCTTTACGCAACCCCTAAAGAAGTGTATTTAGATCTCCCAAACAGCGACTAGTAAACAACCGATAAAAAAAATAAGGAGCATGCGCAGAGATCTAGTTTTAATCAGATTGTTTTAATGATCTACTTAATATTTTGTTTCATGCAAAATAGTCCTGTTTATCTACACATTTGTTTTTTTTTAACTTTCTCTATACAACATAACATTCTGATTCTAATTTTTCTTAAATGAGTAATTATTTTGGCTGTATCATGATGATAAAAAGTCACTTTATTACGATATAACGATGATGCCAGTTTTGTACTAGGCCATGTCGACCATGTTCAGTTGGATTATTTTTATAGTGTTATTTCACTGACACAACAGTTGGCAGGAAGACATGGTTCATGCAAAACAATTTATCCCGACTCTTATTCAATCAATCATTGGTCTTAATCTTTCATGCTGTTTGCATAGAGGAGAAACAGCAAATATCAATTTTGTAGTCTTTGGCTTGAAACTTGCATGGTTATCTGCCCTTAAGGTGACCACAGCTTTTTCTTTTTTTCTTTTATTCTTGTTGTTGTGCGGTTCATGTTGCTAAACCTTTAGTTTTTCGCTGTAGTGTTATGTGGGTCATTGTTTGTCTTTCTGTCTTCTTTTACTTTTGCCGCCACGATATAGCTGAATTACTTTTGCAATAAATAATGAAAAATACCACTGCATTGTTAGTACTTCCTCGACTTACAGTTTCTGATTATCTATTTGGTATATTAAAAACTTTTCTTAATCTTACAGGGGCCATCATGTTCGTGATCCTATGGTAGTTGGATTTACAACTACCTATGCAATCAGTGACTTTCACCACAAATGTTGTGAGTTTGAATCACGCTCATGGCAAGGTGTACTATTACAACATTAAGTGATAAAGTTTGTCAGCGACGTGCAACAGGTCGTGGTTTTCTCTGTGTTCTCCGGTTTCCTCCACCCATAAAACTTACCGCCATGATATATAACTGAAATAGTGTTTAAAGTGGCGTTAAACATCATAACCCTAACCCTAACCCTTAGACTTACATGGGATAATCTTGGTGGGTATAAGGAATAGTCTCTACAGCTTTACTCATGTAATTAACAGAGAATGGAAGTTCAAACTGTGTCTTTACTTCTTCTGGAGCAAAATAACCATGCTGAAATTAATAATAGTAATATATGACGAGTTGACAACATCAAACAGAAGATTGGTTAACAGTGAATTTCAACGATATACAATTACAGCTTTCTCAGGAGGTGGAGAGGCCATTGTGGTAGTGATTGCGTGGTAGTTGGATTTAAAACTACCTGTGCAATCAGTGCCTATCACCACTAAAGTTGTGAGTTAAAACCTCATTCATGGCCAGGCGTACTTGATACAACATTATGTGATAAAGTTTGTCAGTAACTTACGACATGTTGGTGGTTTTCTCCGGTTTCCTCCAACAATAAAACTGACCGCCACAATATAACTGAAATATTGTTGAAAGTGGCATTAAATACCATAAACTAAACCAAACCAACTTCTCAGGGGGTGGACATCAGTAATTGTCAACCTGAGATCGGTTGTTCTCCCGAGGGCTTTAGCCTGTGCCACTTTGAGACAGGTAGGATAAAAATTGGATATTTCGAAAGAAAGTAATTGGCCCCTTCCTCTTTGACCTAAATAAAGCTTGATTCATTTAGAAGTGTTTTTTTGCAATATTATTCTGGTAATTCCTTCTCCATTCTGTTTTATGCAAGCAAGTCTTTTTTGATTCCTATGCTTAGTAGCGGACACTATACATCAATTACATAAATATGCATAGTCTGCACTAAATTACCTTTTTACTAAACAAATAGTGGGGGCCGTCGTGGTCATGATACAACAGGATTTACAACTACCTGTGCAATCAGTGCCTATCACCATTATAAGTTGTGAGTTCAAACCCTGTTCATGGCGAGGTGCACTCGATACAACATTATGTGATAATGTTTGTCAGTGACTTGCGACAGGTCAGTGGTTTTCTCCAGGTACTGACCACCACGATACGACTGAATATTGTTGAAAGTGTCGCTAAAGACCATAAATCATATACCCAAAACAAATAGTAGAAAATGACTATTGATTTTTGCTTGTACTTTGATCTAGACAGCACAACACAGGATGTCAGAAAACTCAGGTGTCTGATTGCACAAGTCCCACTATATAATACCAAGTGTAAAAAAAAAACTTACTTGTGTATAATGGTCTGATGATTTGGGGCTTCCTGGCAAAGCATGGATGAACTTTTCAATTTTATTCTGAAACACAGGCATCTGATCAGGGGTACTGTTGATAGCAAATCTGTTCAAAGAAAAGAAAATTCCAATACAAAATCTATATTTACTAAATAAACATTAGAGAATACTGAAGGAGCAATCAAAAATGGACAATTCAGAGAAACTGGCAACATAGAGTATGAATTAGGAGTTAGTTTTATTTCATTTTAATGTTTGCTGACATCGATCATTGATTTGAGAACCTGAATTCAACTCGTTTTTTATGGGGTTCGTGTTGCTCAATATTTAGTTTCCTGTGTAATGTTTTGTCCACCATTGTCTGCCCTTTTTCTCTGTTCTTCTTTGATGTACGTCTTCTAATTACATTTATGGTATCTTCAAACTTTTCTTATGTTAAATTTTGACCAGTGAATATGAAGAAATTTATTTCTGTTTGAATTTTTATCAAGAAAACAATACTAATTTTCATAATCAGCCATAACAGCCACTTTGGTCAAATAGGACAGGTTTTACGACCATGACTTTGGAAGAGGATCACCCAATTGAATTTTGAAAAACAATCAGAAGGCCAGGAAGCTTTTGTTTTTCAATTAAAACATATGTAATACACCATTCATTGGAAGTTTGATAAAAAAGGGTATACTCATTTTTTTCTAAATTTAAGTCAAAGCCTTTGAAGAGTTTTTTTTTATAGTTTTTATGATAAACTGACCATCAATTGGACCAAAATTTGAAAGAGTGGTCAATAAATGATCAGTAGTCTAGATAAACATGTAGTCCACAAAATATGATGTTAAGTTCAACATTAAAGGAATTATTTTCTCGGTGAATCAAAACGCAGGGATGATTCTGGATAGAAAATAAAATAACTGAAAATGAATACAAATAGATGAAACCATCTAGGCCCCCCCCTTTCAACAAGGTCATTTTTGACCTGTGTCTTGCAGAACTTCTTTTTCACAGAAAAATAGCTGAAATCAGATCAATTACTGAAAAAAATCCCTGAAAATGGTAAAGCAATATTTATAAATTCATTTTATCGTCAAACAATAAGAATTTCTAGAAAACATGGTAAAAAACATACTGACTGATGCCCATATCTTGTCAACACATGCATGAATCGCACCATCCCAAATGTTTTTTTTAGTAAATTGTTATAATTTTTGCTGTAGCAGATAATTATCTCTTGTGTGTCAAAATAATGCATGAAAATTCATGTGTGATATTGTCATTTACACGTTTTGGCCAGATAGGGTCGACAGCCAATATAGTTTCATCATGATAGAGTCAAACTGACTCATGTGTTCACCTCTATTAAGCAGTCCCTTGTAATAAAAGGTCACCTTTTTGTGTCCTTTCATACAAAATTCATATAAATGAATTCAACCTCTTTTAAGAGGTCACCCGTCTTAAAAAACGATTTTTTCTTTGCCCCAAAAGTGTCCTCTTAATACAGGTTTGACTGTACCTTATATTGTCTTTATTAAGAACAATTCCTCCTATTTTCTGTAGATCCTCCATAACTCTATGTATAGAGGTCTCGTCACCTTCAGCCAACTTCTTCATAGTAGACACCTGTAAAACAAAGAATTCAACAGGTCATGTTATATATACTGTATATTATCTCTCCATTGAAAACTTGTCAATTTTCTGGATTTTTACAAAAATGAGAAAAATGCGACGAAAAATGAGCATATATGTTCAATGTGTAGAAAAATCAACAAAGTCGGCAAACAGGAAGTAGGAATCTGACGGGTCCAAAAACGCTTCCCACGATATGGGGTACCTATATGAAGCTTGTGACCAAATATCAGATCTCTGCCATCAATAGTTGCTGAGAAAAATGTGACGAAAAATGTGCATATATGTTCAATGTGTATAAAAACCAACTAAGTCGGCAAACAGGAAGTAGGAATCTGATGGGACCAAAAACGCTACCCACAATATGGTAAACCTATATGATGCTTGTGACCAAATATCAGATTTCTGCCATCAACAGTTACTGAGAAAAATGCGACGAAAAATATCTTGGATGGACGGACGGACAGACGGACAGAGGTAAAACAGTATACCCCCCTCCCCCTTCGGGGAGCGGGGGAATAAAAACCTGACTGAAAATAGTTTACCTAACCTATAGCTAAACACTGTTAATAGTATGAGTGTGGACACAGCAAGCCAGCATTTTAAGAAAAGCCATACAGAATCAATGTTTTGGTTATTATGCAAAAAATAATGTGAATCATTTTACATGAAAATCCATTATATTTTAAAAATGGTTAGTGTGTATTTTGCTGTGTCTTGTTTTTATTTTCATTTTATTTTTTGGTCCAGATACGAGTCTGAACATTTCAAGTTCTGTCCCCTACAGTGTTTGAAAGAAATTAGCATCTGTAATTATCATGTGTAGTTTCTACAGTATTACAATTTCAAACTTATGTTTTCTCTACGTTATTGGTATTTGTTTACGGATACTGGTTTCCAACATGCTTTCCACATGGCATGATGTTCATGTCGTTTAACAATAACACGATGGGTGTTACTGGTGGAGCAAAAACTGTGTTGCCTTTCAAAGCACCTGAGAGCACCCCAGCTTTTTAGTGGGGGTTCGGGTTACTCAATCTTTAGTTTTCTGTGTAGTATTCTGTAGATCATTATTTGTCCTTTTGTCCTTTTCTTTTGGCCATTGTATTGGCGACGTGTCCTTCATCTATTTATGGATGGTGATCACATTTTTGGCATTTTCAAACTTTCCTTAAGGCATATTATCCAACATTAATTATTGTACATGTAAGACTCAAATCGACGTCCAATCCTCAAATCCACGTCTGATTTCTACGTCACAGCCATCTCTACCTCAAATCTATATCCTTTTTCAAATTCTCAAATCCATGGCCGTCTCCCAATGATGTCCCTGGAGTATGCCATAACCCTAACCAAAAAATCAGCCGTAGATCTGAGAATTTGGAAAGGAGGTCAATTTGAGAATACCCTTAAATCGGACTGTGACTTGAGATGATGACATCAGTTGATGTTGATTTGAGGTGTGAATGCCGATTTGAGTCCGGACACTGATCTGAGTCTATCTATATACACATAAATACCTGAGTCATTCCACCTAAAATCTCTGACAAATTTGATGCTGCATTTAAACGAGAGCTACAGTGTGACAGGGCATAAGAGTGACCTCTATTTGAAATTGAACCTGCCATGTCTGCAGCAGACATCTTTATCAAGGTCATCAGGCGATCTCCATCATCTAAATTTGAGCTAAAAAGAAAACAATAATAAGAGGCTCACATAAGGTGATACTAATAGCTTGTATGGCCTTTGAACAGGTGAGCAAAATACAAATTTAATAATGGAATTAAGTTTTGCTAAACTGAATGTAATATATTAGAAATTTCCAGCAAATTTTTAAAATGGAAGAATATGTCCATACGACATGGACGACCTGTTTGCAGCTAAAGTAAACAGTGGCATAACTCAAGAACGAAACAGAACTTGGCCTTCATTTTATGGTCCTAACCTTGGCATAAATTTCAATTGATTTGCTTAAGAGAAACTTGAGTCATTGATGGGAAACCACATGTGAAACATATATACATACATGGGTAAAACGTTAGATTAGTCATTTTCTTGTTTATCTCGTAATATTTCATTAATTTGGTTGCTATAAATTATCCGAAAGGCACCCAAATAAACTACATGTTACATAAATTTGAAAAATTCTCTTACCTAGAGAATATATCACCCCACAGACCTAACATCTTATCAACATTCCTGTCCAGACAATAGGAAGAAAATACCAATCCCTGAAAAGGGAGATAATCATTGCATAATATTCCACAAGAATATAATTATAGTAATGCATATACAATCAAATCTGCACGTACAGCCATCTCTAATAAGCAGTCACCTGCATTAAAAGGTCACCTCTTTCTTGTCCTATCATACAAAAATTTATAAATGGAACCTCTTTTAAGAGGCCACCTGTCATAAAAGACCACTTTTTCTTTGTCTGTAAGGTGATCTCTTAGTACAGGTTTTACTGTAAAGCAATTCTTCCATTCTGAATATAAAAAAAAAATCATGAGTAATTCACTGATGCACATTAGAGTAATAAAAATTCTCTTAAAAAACAATAAATATTTTGGATAACATATAAGCTTGTTTAGTATCCTGACACAAGTTTCGATATGGCATCATTGGTGTATTCCATACACAGATAACTAATCTTGTCAGTGCTTAGAAATGTAGGCCTCTCACACCAAAAATTATAGGGGAGTACAATATAAATATTGTCACTAACGACGAAATGACATCATCGGTATAAGTCATAAACAGGTAAATAATCTTGTCAGTGCTTTATTTTAAGAAATGTAGGCCTCTTACACCAAAAAATAATAGGAGAGAACAATACAATTATTGTCACTGATGAAGTTTTATGATGTTGTGATAATTAATAAGTGGAGATCTGTACATCATTGAACTAACTATTTCTTAATTCAAATATATATACAGTGGAACCTGTCTATTCCGACACTCCAAAGGGACCAGGAAAATGTGTTGGATTGTACAGGATGTCGGAAAACTCAGGTTTTATTTTAGTTAACAGAAATACTATGGGACCATAAATTTTTGTCGGATGTCGGAAAACTCAGGTGTCGGATTGCACAAGTTTCACTGTATATATATTACGATTCATAGAAAAAAATGCTATATTTTCATTTTATGCCCGGCTGGGTGGGTACATTAGGCTATATATATCAAGTGATTTAAAGGACTGAAATAAAAAAAAAGGACTGAAAATGTCCCTTGTCTGTTACTTTTAGTGTTATTCTTCTTCTATAATACTTATCAAGGTAATTTATATATATGTAGCTCGGTAAAATAAACATGTTCTTCCTGGAAAAACTTAGAATGGTGCTGAAATCGCTATGACTTAACCGATGTTGACATCCTCTATGTATTCTATCATACAAAACGCCTCTTGAGTATATATTTCCGAAGGCGGGAATGTGACATTATATACCCTTTCTAGAACCTGAATAACATATATTATCATATATGTTGAATTGGTGACAGACAATACAAACTATTTCTCCCCTTACAAATCAGCATTGTACATGTTATCATTACATACTTGTTCATAACTATAATTATCACTATGGTGTTGTAAGACGTGTGTGCCGGCAGACAGTCCACTGGTACTCAGTTCTATCTGCTGTGATAATTCTTTGTAATCCATGGACCCTGCTCCCATTCTACAAAAAATACAATTAATTGTACAGATTATAAGGTAACCCCTTCTGCAATGAAAAACTGACCTCACAAGAGGAGTGGCCTCTATAGAGGAGGACAATTTACCAGTGTTTTACTATTTTATTGCATATGAAATCTGGACTTACAATCTATCAGATTGTTGCCCATGGGTTGGAATGGCCTTAAAAGAGGGGTCTACTGTATTAGATGTAATCAGGCCTTGCGGCCCTAAAATTTTGAAAACATGTTTGCGTTCTTTCTCGAAGAAACAGTCAATCAGAACACTGTATTAAATTAATACTTTTTTTCTGATTGGACAAGTTTTATGACCATGAGGCCTGATATCGTCAATTTGAGAACTGTATCGGTGATGTAACATTGGTTTGTGTGCTCACCTAGAAAACTGACAATTATTGCCCGGTCAGGTCAACCAAAGACTAAAAAATAATATTTGCTGTTCTTCCGCTAGGCAAAACAGCATTAAGGAATAAGAGCAAGGATGTGTCAGAATACTGTATTCGAGAAGAGCTACATATCTACCCATGAACAATTGTTTGCGAGCTAGAACAATAAAAATCCAATTAAGCGTGTTGGTCTTTTACAAAACAGAAATCATTATCGTCTTCTAAACAAAAAGTAACTTGTTCACTTCAATATATAGCTGAAAAATTGCTTACTTGGCATTAAACGACAGTTATAAAACTCACTAAATTTGAGTGACGAGATCAAACTTTTGTACTAAGAGAAATGGTCTTTAACCAACAGATTCTAACTATGCTGTGGTCTTGTTCATTGAATGGAGGTGAGACATAGTTGTTGAAATTGGTGTTTTTCTTGACCATCACTGTTTAAACATTCTTTTTATCAATTTTTTTAGTCATTAACTAACTTTGTAATAACTTCACAGAACAGTGGTACGTAAGGCTTCAGATCTGTTGGAACGTCACTCATATTAGACACCATATTTAAATAGCTAACACCGTTAGTAGGCTGGACACACAACTGTATGGGCACTTGTCCTGAATAGAATTAAAAAACAATAATATCAAGTTAAAGTGTTCATTATGGAATGTATACTGTTATTAGGGTTGCATAATGTGCAACCCCTCTTGGCCTTGAAAATCTCCAGAAAAAAAATAGTTCGTGTCTATAATGCGCATGGACTTTCAAAAAAAATCGTCGTCGGAAATGTAAGAATTAAATATCAATCGTATATATTTTTCAGTTCTTTGAGCATGTTTCATTTGCTGGGAGAATTTAAGAACCATTTATCTCTTTTCATCTTCAATAAAGTTGCAAAATATTAAATGTGTTGGGTTTTATTGGCGTTTTCATATGATGTTTTTAATATCCGGATGTTGTGTAATGGATTCGAAATCTAGTACAGCATCGGTAAATATAAGTTTAAATTCCGGATCTGAACGTAAATTAATGCAGTTGATAGTTGAAGATGACAGAAAATAATGATATAGAATAAAGAAAGGCAAACAATTGTCACTTATTATGACATTGTTGAAAATTGCTAAGCTTGTGAGGAGTTGTTGAAAATACGGTTGTTACGTACATCAAAGAGTGCCGACAATCCGTTATTTTTTTGTATTTTTAAAATTGACCAAATAATTCATGATCATGAATGAACTACAAACAATGCCTTATTATTTAGTGATGAAATAGCAGCCAAGCCATGCAATCATAACAGATTGTTATATGTTGTAATTTTGTGTTAATCGGATTTAACTTCACCTGGGAGCAATCAAGCTATTAGATTTGACATAAAAATTGACAAATACATTTTATTGTTTCTTTTCTTTTTATTTCAATCCCTATAATCTTGTGTAAACACAGTCTGACAGTCTAATTATACTTGCACACATTAAAATTTTATCAGCAAGATTATTGATTATTTTACACATGGCTAGATATAGTCAGATGTTTATATTTAGTTTATTTTCGTATCTATCAAAGGTAAATATTTACAAGTACAAAACAAAACTGCACTAGACAGTTTTAATTCTTCAATAATTAAAACATAGTAGATGCAATTAATTATTTTGTGGAATAGTGTCCAAACAATTTAAGAAATATTTAACTTTGTATGTTGACAATAGTAAACAAAAAAACATGGCAGACATGTGATTTCCCGGTCTGGGACAGAGTGAAACACATTGTTCCTGTTTATAATGTGCACCCCTCCTACAAAATAAAGAATCTGGGCAAAATCCTGCAAATTATTCAACCCTAAATACGGTAATAAATATTTTATCCATCAACAGAAGTTAAATATAGTTAAAAAGAAAAAGATTCTCCACTTGTTCTTGCTGACACTATTTTAATCAGATTTCTTGATTTTTCTTCAAAATATATATGACAGGTTTATTTTATATCATAAAAATAAAATTCAAAATTTCCATTGAAAGAGAGGTAAAATCATGAGGATAAATGCTGGTTTTTCACCTCATTCAATTATCAAATGCCAGGTTGTCCATATAAGGAAATACATTTGTTGACAAAATGTTCTGCTATACATCACTTGTTGATTTCACCTGTCTGTTATAAAAAAAATTGTGTAAATTATGTGCATATGATGAATGACATAATACTGTAGTCCCACTTGTATGAGGCCACTCCCACCAAAGGCCACACCTTATACCAGGCCATTCTCACCAAAGTCCACCCCCCTTATCAGGCCACTCCCACCAGTGGCCACCCCTCTAATCAAGCCACTCCCACCAGTGGCCACCCCTCTAATCAGGCCACTCCCACCAGTGGCCACCTCTCTAATAAGGCCAAACATCGGATACACTGAGATATTAAATTACTACTAAATTATCCCCCTTCAGAGAGATCACACCACAAGGCCACATTTTCATTGCAGAAGGGATGGCCTTATAAAGGGGAGACTACTGTACAATGTTATCCATCTGATAATTGTTAAATACAATTACACCGTGTGATGTCACACCGGATAAGATTATATAATATCATACCTGCCTGTACTGAAGAGGTTGGTTCTTCTTTGATCTTTTTGTCTATCTCTGCCAGGTGAAGTGTGGGGAGACAACTCATGTCTTCTTTTTCCATTTGTTGTTGTAATAATGTCTGACCTACAATTAAATAATTAATTTTGATGAATAATTTCAGAGAATAATAACATCTTGTCAAAAAGAGTTTTTGTACAAATGTTTTGAAATTATTGGAAGAACAACTAAGATTTGACACCTGTCAAAAAAATTATTTCCTGACAAATCGACTTGGTGATGTCACGTGATATATAGGTGTCATGGCCACTTATTATAAAGCAAGAAATTAGAAATTGTAATTATTAAAAATTACAAAAAACTCAACACAAAACATTAAAAATATATGTATATTTCTATTCAACTCATCCATTCCTTGCAAAGAGTGAGTGAGTGATTGTTGTTTAACGCCAACTCAGCAATTTTGTTAGCTATATCATGGCGAGAACAAGTTAATTTTCAACGAGATTAAGATGAAGTTCGCTTTTTACTAGACCAACATGCTCAGTTCATGAGTTGGATTTTTATAGTGCTAGCCCACTGAAACAACAGTCCAGGAATAGACTCAGACACATTATCTTGATTCCCAGCGAACCAGTTTTTGCTCCTTCTCTTTAATGCTGCGTGCTTAACAGAAAAGCAAGAAATACCAATTTTATAGTCTTTGGTTTGTCCCGATCGGGCCTCGAACCCACGATCTTCTGTACTCGAGGCGAGCACGATAACCATTACAACACTGATGTGGTTTTCCTTGTAAAGATAAATCAGTTTGTGGATATCCTGGATCATTTTTTTGATAAGCCTAATTTTTTTAACCTTTCTTAAAAATCTTTTCTTTATCTTCATCTGTCAATCTATCAACCATTTTCTGTAATCTTTCCTTTTCTTCTTCTTTTCTTTTTTCTTCAAAATTTTCTTCTGGGCTCATAGTGACAACCAGACAATGATTATTATCCTGTCAAAGAAGTAAAAGAGTTGAACTTTGACCCTCATATATGATCCCCATGGCAACAGGATAACATAACTAAGAGCATGATATATGCAGTAGTTAAATGAAAGTGTCATTGCTATGACAATACACCCTCTTTTAAGGCCATCCCTTCTGCAATGAAAAAGTGGCCTTATAAGAAGGGATACCTCTCTTGAAGAGGACAGATTAGTATTTTATTATCTCAGTACATCTGAAATCTGTCTTTAGAAGAAATATGGCCTATCGCGGGAAGGGCCTTATCAAAGGTGGACTACTGTATCAGTATTGAAATTTGACCCATATACCGATTAGATGTCCATGACAACAGGATAACATAGCTCAATGTATGACACAAATAATAAATATTGGCTACTGTAACGCAGAGCGTTACAAATGTCCCCCAAACGAACAATACAAGTACTAGTGGTATGAATGAAGAATAGTGTGAGAACATAGCAAGAAATAATTAGAGCCCAGTTTTTGACTCTATCATGTCTATAGTACCGTCAAACTTGCCTTAGCGACCCCCTCCATATAACGACTTCCTGTGTTATCCGACCTAATTTATTCCTCCCCTGCGTTTTCCCATTCATT
The DNA here is from genome assembly GCA_963680875.1 of Bathymodiolus brooksi. Lineage (NCBI taxonomy): Eukaryota > Metazoa > Mollusca > Bivalvia > Mytilida > Modiolidae > Bathymodiolus > Bathymodiolus brooksi. Next base: position 76,758,647 of record OY804589.1, read on the forward strand.
TGACCTCTATATAACGACCCCCTGTCTAACGCGACTAACGACCATGTTTTCAGAGTCGTTATCGACTGAAAGTCCTGTGTTGAACGACTAAATTAGCATTATTGTGTAAGACCGCCATTTTTTTTACAGGTAAGTTGTTCACGTGATGATTTATTATTGTTGTTTTGGTTTATTTGGGTTTATTTCTTATTTATAATTAAATATTTAAAATTGTTTATTATAGAAAATACCGTTTTAATCTTTCAGCTTTATAAATAAATAATGTGATTTTGAAAATTATTGTATGAAGTACTGGTTCCCAGCATATATTTCTGTCAACATTCGTTTAACGTGCAGTAACAGATCAAGGTAAACACATACTGATTGTGTGATTAGGCTATTTATAGCTTTTGGCAAGTGATTGAAGTTTGAAAACGTTTTGTCAGGAAATTACATTCTTCTAATCATAATGATTAATTCTAATTACGATAACAATAGCTGTTGAACGAAAGTAAAAAACTCGATCATTTAATATTCTTTTTTTTAATTTCACCCACAAAGGACGGAAATATTTAACGATAATTGAACATATTTTTTATTTCATTATACCTTTTTCTTGCCAGAATTTAAACTCTATTCATGCATTTGTCCTCCACACGAAAGGGTTACAAGTTGATGCGGATTTATATACCCGAACTAGGTTTTTTTCCTCTCGAGATTTTGGGAGCAAATATCACAACCTCTATTCAACGACCCCCTGTCTTATGCGACCTATTTTCAAAACTCCCTTCAATGGTCGCTATAGACAAGTTTTACTATAGTACCAAATTTCGCCCAAATCGGGGGATTTTTGTATTTTGGCAGTCATTTTGGATTCAAAATGACCGCCATAGCAAACCAAAATGGTCGCAATATGGTGCAGCATGTCTTACTCCCTGTAAATATCCATTTCCATTGAAATTTTTTCATTTTTGAATTTTTAACGATTTTTTAATTTTTATATTGGCAGCCATTTTGAAAATTTTAAAAACAAAGAGCACAACTTTGAGCGATGATCTATTTTTGTGTCAAGTTTCAAAAGGATCCGCTGTTTGGAGTGAATTTAACATTTTTTGCACCTTGGTTACCATGGCAACGGCCACCATTTTGAATTTTTTCAACCCCTCAAAAGCTGCCACACACTACGGTGGATATTCCTACAAAGTTTCATGAAGTTTGATGAAAGGAATCCAAATTTTTTTTAAATCCCCCCTTTTTTGTTTCCATGGCAACTGTGGCAAAGTTTGTCCAACCGATTCCGATTTTTTTGGCTTATCTCGTTCCACTAGATGTGGATGTTGTTCCTATCAAGTTTCATCAATTTCTGTTTGGCGAGTAACCTGCTATGATCTTTTTTGTGTTTTTCATTTTTTTTAGCATTTTGGCCGTTTCCATGGCAACGGCAGCCATTTTGGAAAAATCAACCCTTAAAGGCACAACTTCACATGGCATATGATATTCCTACAAGGTTTCATAAAGTTTGATCAAGGCATCTCCGAGAAATGTGTCGGACAAACTTTTGACGGAAGAAAGAAAGAAAGAAAGAAAGAAACAAAGAAAGAAAGAAAGAAAGAAGAAGAATAATAAGAAACGGAGCAAACACTTTGTTTGGGGAATATAATTAAATGGATGTGTTATTTCTACACTATACAGATTGTCATGTTACTTTTGAAAACTGACAAATTGTAGTTCATTTGAAAGGCAACAGTTAGTCACCCACGCTCAGTGAGGTAATGGTTAGCATGCTCGCCTTTAGTGCTGTAGGTTGTGGGTTCTATTCCTGGTCAACTCAAACCAAAGACTATAAACATCATAATTGCTGCTTTTCCGCTTAAAACGCAGCATTTTAAGAAGCGAGAGCTAAAATTGTTGGTTCTGAGTCAGGATAATGTGTCTGTGGTCTGTTATTTCAGTAAGTTAGAACTATAAAAATTCAACTGAGTGTGTTGGTCTAGCACAAATCAAACATCATCATCATCTCATCAAAATATAAGAAAAGTTTGAAAATACTAAAGGGATATTCAGAAGCCATAAATCAAAGAAGGACATACAATACAATGGCCAAAAGAAAACGAACAAAAGGACAAACAATGATCTATGTACAAACCATTACACAGAACATTAAAATTGAGCAATACAAACCCCACTAAAATCTGGGGGTAAACTCAAGTGCTCCGGAAGGGTAGGCAGTTCCTGCTCTGCATGTGACACCTGACGTGTTACTGTTAGATGTAACTTGTTCTAATCATGAATTACAATTTGAACTAAGGAAAACTGTAGCAAATATTTACCATAAACACAATTGTAGCAAAGATTTACCATAAACACAATTGTAGCAAAGATTTACCATAAACACAATTGTAGCAAAGATTTACCTTAAACACAATTGTACCAAAGATTAAACTTAAACACAATTGTAGCAAAGATTTACCTTAAACACAATTGTACCAAAGATTAAACTTAAACACAATTGTAGCAAAGATTTACCTTAAACACAATTGTACCAAAGATTTACCTTAAACACAATTGTAGCAAATATTTACCATAAACACAATTGTAGCAAAGATTTACCATAAACACAATTGTAGCAAAGATTTACCATAAACACAATTGTAGCAAAGATTTACCTTAAACACAATTGTACCAAAGATTAAACTTAAACACAATTGTAGCAAAGATTTACCTTAAACACAATTGTACCAAAGATTAAACTTAAACACAATTGTAGCAAAGATTTACCTTAAACACAATTGTACCAAAGATTTACCATAAACACAATTGTAGCAAAGATTTACCTTAAACACAATTGTAGCAAAGATTTACCTTAAACACAATTGTAGCAAAGATTTACCTTAAACACAATTGTAGCAAAGATTTACCTTAAACACAATTGTAGCAAAGATTTACCTTAAACACAATTGTACCAAAGATTAAACTTAAACACAATTGTAGCAAAGATTTACCTTAAACACAATTGTACCAAAGATTAAACTTAAACACAATTGTAGCAAAGATTTACCTTAAACACAATTGTACCAAAGATTTACCATAAACACAATTGTAGCAAAGATTTACCTTAAACACAATTGTACCAAAGATTTACCTTAAACACAATTGTAGCAAAGATTTACCTTAAACACAATTGTAGCAAGATTTACCTTAAACACAATTGTAGCAAAGATTTACCTTAAACACAATGGTAGCCAAGATTTACCTTAAAATACTGCTTGACTTTTTTCTGTAAGTATTGTGGATCGTCTTTTAAGGATTCTCGTAACTGTTGTACATATTTATTGATCTGCAAAGTTTCTACAGGATCTGTGTCATGATTCCAATAATGACTGATATTCTGTAAATCAAAAATTAATGTTAGACAAAGGGTTTATTAGGACTTAGGGGTTAGGGCTGTGGCTTATTCACCATGAGAGATATCTCTCATGGCATTTACCAATGGTGTGGCAGAGGTGATAGTGATTGACATAGGATACCCATAATCCTTTGTGTGGAAAATGGGAGTTAGGGTGTTTAACACCACTTTCAACAATATATCAGTTATATCATGGCGGTCAGTTTTATGGTGGAGGAAACCAGAGTACTCAAATAAAATCAGTCGCAAGTCACTGGCAAACTTAATCACATAATGTTGCATAGAGTCTGAAAAAAGCATGTTAATGTTAGACAGGTGCCCACCAGTGGATTAGGATCAGAATAAAAATGTAAATATAAATATAAACATCGACATATACAAATTAGTTGTGTATGACGTTTCTGGAATAAGCTTCATTGGATATGCTCAAGGTCAAAAGGTTTGAAAGGCAAATAATTTAAGTCTTTCCGAGCAAGCAAACCATATAGCTTAAACAGGATGGCCAAAATTGACTGAGGTTACCTATGCCGGAGGGTTAGGGGTCATGGTGTTTAACCTACTTTCAACGATATTTCACTTAGCTCATTGCAGTCAGATTTATAGGTGGATGAAACCGGAATTTCCAGGAGAAAACCTCTGACAAGTCACTGACAAACTTCATCACGTATCGAGTACACCACGCCATAAGCGGGATTCGAACTCACAACTTTAGTGGAGATAGACACTGATTGCACAAGTAGTTGTAAATCCAATTACCATATGATCACGACCACGACGGCTTCTCATTAGGATTAAGTAATTACACTTACCAAAGTTAATTTTATACCGAAGTTACTGCTTTGGTGTTTTAAATCCAGTTCTATGCTATGTAATAAAGCATCGATTCTTCTTTGATCAAATCCATCTCTACAAATATTAGAAACGTGGGTTAAACAGTGAAGGTTGACGATTCTACGAACTACAACAAACATGAATTATTCCCGTTGCTCAACGTAAATTCATAAAACACACAGAAGAATAAGTAAAAGGAGAATGTGACTATATATATGACACTGATGCCTGCTTCTAGCTAGTATTAAACTATATTAATGCTATGCCTGGTGCAGCAGTCACAAGCTTTTAGCTCAACAAGGGATACTAAATTTAGAACATAGACTAAAAAAATTCCCTCCATTTCTTCCAAATTGAATCTTCACAATACATAAGCTTTATCTAGTATCTCCCTTCTTTTAGGCCCTCTACTATAGGATCCCCTGTATAAGATCAATTTCATTTGTATAAATCTAAATCTTGTTCCTTAAGGATCATTGCTACAAAGTTTGGATCCATTTGTTTAAGCAGATTGGCAGAAAAGATGAACACTTTAACAAGCTAACAATGACAGATGCAAGGACAGATGCCAAGAGTTTTTAAAAGATTGATTTTCTCAGAAAATATCGACTTGAGAGAAACAAAAATTAAAACACTGAATATTGATGTATGTGTAATGCAAAATGTTTTTTTTAAAGTTAAAAAAAAAGGAAACAATAAACATCTTATTTTGATTAGACTGCTGCGACCTACTTTTACATTCTTAGACTTTTACCTTATGACCTGATCAAACGTATCAGATATTATTTCCGTAACTTTTTCTACATCATTAGCATGTATTCCTTGTAATCCAACTGAAAATGCTGAGTCTTTTGTGTCATTCTGGCATCTGAAAAACATTATCTTATACTTATACTAAAAATCTTATTTGTAAATGTTATCACTTATCAACAATAGTTCACTCTTTGATGCGGGTTTTCTTTGCTAAAAATATAGAATATCAGCTAAAGCAGCTATTAGGACCAACTAACAACTAAATCAGTACATCTATATTTTCATTTCTTATTTTATTCTATTTTCAATATTTGATTCCAATAAATTGGTGACCTATTCACTCTGGTCTTCCGTGAAGACCATTAATTTCTTTTGCTGTTTACGATTTATTGCTATTAAATCAGTTACAACTTTTTCGTCCTAAGAGTAATGATCTTTAACCTACAGATTCTATTTCTTAGCAAGTAGTTAGGGATGCACCATTTAACTTCCAGGGGGGGGGAGCTATGGTTTTTTTCTAAAAAAATATTCTGATTCCCAATGTTGCTGAAAAAATATTCTGATTTTGGTAGAGGAAAAAAAAATCTGATTCAGAGTTTTTGTCATAACTTAATGTTAAATTCTGGAAAAAAATTTGTGCTTTGCACGACAAAAAATAAATATAAACTCTCATGTCCGAAAAAAAAATTCTGAACGAAAAAAAACCCCATAGCCATTGCTAGTTGGACCTAATAGTTGCATTAGCCCTGCAAGTTAAATGGTCGGTCCCTTAGTTAACTATGAGCATTCACTGATCCTGCTATTGTACTGTCCATATTTCTGTTGTCATAATTTCTGTAATGGTATGTGGTCTTATTGAGTCAAAGCAAATATGTGCATGTGGTTTATTGTTTGTTTATATCTGTAATGTTGTTGGAGATCCAATCAACAGAGAAGGACGGTTGGAATCCCATAACCGGTTTAACTCTACCACAATTGTGTGCCTGTCCCAAACCAGAACATGGATTTCCAACGTTTTGTGGTTGTGATCTTTTTCATATTCAATGATTTGAGGTGAGAAGATGTGATAGTTCCTTTTGATGAGACGACATTGATGGAATTGTTGACCACCACTATTTAAACTTTCTTTTTCATAATTTTCCAAATAAGTATAGTGTATAAAAACTGGTACCTTACCCAATTACAGGAGAATAGTTAGATCCAATATTAGGTATCAGTAAGGTAAGTATTAGACTGGTAACTTACCCAATTACAGGAGAATAGTCAGATCCAATATTAGGTACCAGTAAGGCTTGATAGAATGGTGATGTTTCTCCCTGCACCAGTAGAGAACCAATAATACTTAATGTGAAAGACTCAAAAGTATTTGATAAACTGAAAGAAAAATATATAATTAGAAATATAAAGAACATATATCATCAAATAAAAATAAATGAATTCAGCAAAATATATTGTTTTTTTTTTTTTTAGCTAAATGACGATGATTATCCCTGCTTCAAACGGCCATGATATAACTGAAATATTGTTAAAAGTGGCATTAAACACCATAGAAATAACCCTAACACCTCCACCAATAAAACAGACTGCCATGATATAACTGAAATATTGTTAAAAGTGCCGTTAAACACCATAATATTAACACACACTAACATGAAACGGAATCCGCTATAAACCAAACATTAAATAAAGTCTCAATGTAAGAGATATTTATTAAATTACCCTGTATAAACAAGATACCTGTCTATTCAGAACACAAAAGCTGGTCTTGGGGGGATTTTGCTTAGACAGAATTTACTGTATGTAGATTAAATTCTCTTTTTTTTAAGAATTGCAGTTAAAACAAAGACAATTCATGTATCAATAAAATAAGAGAAATTGTGTGACTGAGTGAGTGATTGTTGTTTAATGCCAACTCAGCAATTTATCAGCTATATCATGGGGAGAACATGTTACATTTCAATGAGCAGATGATGATGTCTTTGTTCTAGACCAACATGTTCAATCAGATTTTTATAAAGCTATCTCACTGAATAAACAGTGGCACAATATCCTGATTCCAAGCAAACAGTATTTGCTCTTACTCCTTAATGCTGTGTGCTTAGGCCAAAAAAAATTAATTGTTAGCTTCTCAGGCACCGCCGCATGTGTGTTTTTACTGCCACATTGATCGTTTTTACATTGGGGAAAAAAAAGTGTGTCCGTTTCCGGTTATTTCCGAAAATTTTTCAGGTCTGCTCCGGTCCGATCCGTAAGTATGTTGATCACGATCATTGTCAGTAAAGCGTTTATGTCGAAGGCATGCATGGTTGTTTCCGGTATAAGCTGCCACTGCATTTGAACCAACACTGATTATTACAAGAAAAAAAAAAGTGCCTCCCTGCCTCATCAAAATTTTTGGAAATTGGCCCGAGAAGCTAATAATCTTTTTTGCTTGGCCTTAGCGAAGAAGCAGCAAATACCAATTTTATAGTCTATGGTTTGATTTGACTGGGGCTCAAACCCAAGATCTACCCCACTTGAGACGAGCATGCTAACCTTTACAGGCACCACATATGAGGTTCAACAGAAATTTACATATGCCGATGGTTTTGAAATACTGATATGCTGCAATTCGACTATTTTTGATTTGGTTATGTAGATGGATAATTTTTTTATCTATCTATATAGCTGAAAAAACTAGATGTGTCGGAACGACATGAATGTCCCCGCCGTGAATATTAAGGAGGCTCGCAAATGTTTCACCCTTTTTTAATTCCCTCAGTAATAGGCTAAGAAAAACAAAAGAATTTCAAAGATGATCTGTAACTTATGATTATACACTCTCATACCAAAAATCAAGTCAATATCTCAAATCATAGTGAAATAAAGTGGTGACAACTAAATATTTGGCCAAATTTCAAAGTCCAAGGGCCATAACTCGGCCAAAAATCATTGGACTGAAACGAAATGTAAACTTGATCTGTAACTCATCATTATACACTCATATAACAAAAATCAAGTCAATATCTCCAAGCATAGCGAAAATAAGTGGTGACATCTAAATATTTGGCCAAATTTCAAAGTCCAAGGGCCATAACTCGGCCAAAAACCTTTGGACCGGACCGAAATGTAAACTTGATCTGTAACTCATCATTATACACTCATATACCAAAAATCAAGTCAATATCTCCAAGCATAGCGAAAAAAAAGTGGTGACATCTAAATATTTGGCCAAATTACAAAGTCCAAGGGCCATAACTCAGCCAAAAATCATTGGACCGGAACGAAATGTAAACTTGATCTGTAACTCATCATTATACACTCATATACCAAAACATCAAGACAATACCTCCAAGCACAGCGAAAAAAAGTGGTGACAACTAAAAATTTGGCCAAATTTCAAAGTCCAAGGGCCATAACTCAGCCAAAAATCATTGGACCGGAACGAAATGTAAACTTGATCTGTAACTTATCATTATACACCAACATACCAAATATCAAATCAATATCTCAAAGCATAGCGAAAATAAGTGGTCGCAACTGTTTTATTTCGGAATTACGGATATGGGCAACACTATATGTCCCGGCCACTTAGTGGCGGGGACATAAAAAACTCATTTTAATGCAAATAAACTCACTAAAATACAGAATATGAAAACAGGAAAATAACTTATATTGCTTGAAGATAATTGTCTGCTTAACAGTCAGTGTCATTTTAGATCAGGATGAGAAGATAATTAATAATTGACAAAATGGTGTTCTGCTTGTCAGGATCAGGAGCTCTCAGGGGAGACAACTTACTCTGTTAGAAGATAATTTCCTGACACTGTTGTCTGTGTATAATGAGCTATCAGGGGAGACAACTTACTCTGTTAGAAGATAATTGACTGACACTTGTCTGTGTATCATGAGCTATCAGGGGAGACAACTTACTCTGTTAAAAGATAATTGACGGACACTGTTGTCTGTTTATCAGGGTCAGGAGCCATGGGATCAGGTTGGCATGTTATATGACTTTTTCTCTGTAAAAAAGATAATATGAAGAATTGAGAATTTTTTTTACTAACAGTCTTTCAACCTACTGAATAAGACTAAAATCAAAATTTGAATTCTTGTACCTATATTTTCATTGGTCAAAGACGCAATTTCAATTGATACTGTATGTAAATACATATAAAGTCATTGATACCAGTTTTCGTGGTTTGAGAAAAAATTGTCTTTAAGTAAATTTATGAATCCCTTGCTAAATAGTCAATACATATATATCTATGATGATAAGTATTTGATAAATTTTTTATTTTATGGATTGATACTCTCAATGAAATTCGCGAAAATCGCTATACCATTCATAATAATGAATTGATAGCATAAGATACCGGAACACATACTGTCTTAAACCCTGATGTTTACTTTGGATATAAAATTCCATGCTATGAAGATCATGTTGAATTTCTCTGCTCATCATCACTGTCATTTAATCTTTTGTTTGTTTTCTTATAATTAATAAAATCCTATTTAAAAACCTGGAAAAGAATTGCCTACCATTTGCTGCCACCTTGGTTCATTTGGAACACTAGTATCTATATCTATCCTGTCAAACTTTTGTAAATAATTTTTGTTTATGTATTCAAGATGGCCTTCTAATGGAAAGTCACCATATGTAAAAAATCTGAAAAACAAAAAACAAAAAAAATAAATATGGTTAGAGACTTTTTAATAGGTTGTAATATGTAGAACAATATCTCTGTGATAATATGCGGTGGTTACATTTTATTGGTGGAGGAAATGGTTACGATTGAAACAGTCTGCGCCAAAAACCATTAGCCCCTGTCTAGAAAAAATTGGTTCGGGCTAGTAAAAATTGCATAAAATAAAATAAAATAGAAAAAATTCTTCTAAAATACTGTTCGGGCTAGTTTGTCAAAATGTTTTTAGCACAGACTGTTGAAATAGATTGTACATACAATCAAACCTGTATATAAAGGGTACTCAAAGGAACCCGAAAATGTGCCTTTTATGAGCAGTTGCCCTTTATATACAGGTTAAAATTACATGCAGTATTCATTAATGGGGAAAAATGAGACTGCCCATTTATAGACAGTGATTTGTTATATAGAGGTGCCCTTTAAAGCAGGTTCGACAGTACATTGTCGAAAAATTAATAATTTATTTGTACAAGCTATAGAAACAGGTAGGAAGAAAGAGAGTCTATGTCAAATTTTTCTGACCTGTTTTGTAGCAAGTGAAAGAAAAGTAAAAAATAACTGCAATATTTTACTAAAAAAAATGAAACAGAAATAGATGTACAGTAGAGTTCGTTTATAACGAAGTCCAGGGGACTCTCGATCTTAGTTCGTTATAGGCATCGTTCGTTATAAGAGAAACAATGTAGAATTATCTCCCCTTTTGAAAATCGTACCGTAAAACTTCACTGGCTCGAACTCGAAGGGACTGTCAAAATCTGTTCTAGCTATCTGTAGTTCGAGCCACCGAGGTCGCGTAATTTTAGAGAGAAAAGTTCTGACCCAGGCAGTTTCATTACACTATGATAACTGATGCACAGTAAAGTGGGCCTTTATCGTAAACAAATATTTAATCCTTTAGACAGTATTCAAAGACTACGGCTTCTGAATACCTCTTTGGTATCTTCAAATGTTCCTTAGAAACATTTTTTCAACTTTGTACACAATCTATTTTATAAACAGGAAATATGAGGTCGGGTATTAACACTTGGATCGATATCGGTATAAATTATAATGCTGATAATTCGGATATATATTTTTAATGGCCAATTTTAAGATTGTAGCCATTTTCCTTTTTTTTATATTTGAATTTGAAGAATAATTGTTTCTTTTTGGTATTATATAAACATAAAAACTCAGGTTAATCGAAATTTCAGAACGAGTACATTTCTTTCGTTTTTAGTATTTAGATGAACCTTGAGACCACACAGTTTGTTGTTTAATTAAAGAGTCTATCATCAAAGAAAAAATAAACAATAGCGAATGAATTAATCTCACACATGACTTTGTTTTTAATTTCTTCAGCTTGTGCATCCATTCATTAAAATTTAGATTACGTTTTATTAATTTTTAATGCAATAAATTAGAGCGTGTGTTATTAATTGACAACATGTTAATCACATCATTAATACCCATTTTATTGTTTGAATATTTTAAAGAAAAGTCTTGATTGACATCATTAACAACATCAAAGGTGGGATTATTGATTTTTCAATTATCAATAACGGAATTGTCAAGTGCACTTGACCATTCTAATATGTGATCGTCTGTACGTAATGGAAGACAGGTAAACAATTTGTTTGTTCAGCAATTTTCTTTGTTATATCATGTCAATTTGGAGTAATAAAAACGTTGTTTGGGTTTAAAATTCTCTTCGTTATAAGCCTGATTTCGTTATAAAAAATACATTGTTTAAATAGCGATGGGACCGGGGATTTATCTTTACTTCGCTATAAGCCTGATTTCGTTACAAGCCTGTTCGCTATAAACGAACTCTACTGTAATTCTAATCATTTTCAGGGTGTCCTCTATCACGTCTGTGTATATAATGTTACCGTTCGCTCTACGTAAATCAGGTACCTGAAAAGCTTTACTAGGTCAATGACTCAATAACACTGAAGATTATTTGACCTCTTTGCACTAAAATATTACAAAATTGCAGGATAATGTGTGTTGTGCTGAACGCCACGTTCAACAGTATTTTAGTTATATCATGTTCAGTCTTATTGGTGGAATTAACCAGATGACCAGGAGAAAATCACAGATGAGCTGTAAATCAAAAGACAGATATTGTCACATAAGGTTGCACATTAAATGGCAAAATGAACTCACCACTAAGTGTAAATATCAAGCATTGAAGCTAGGAAAAATAAACCAAAATTTCTACGGGATGTCGTGGTGGTGATGGCCTGATAGTTGGATTTACAACTACCTGTGCAATCAGTGCCTATCACCACTAATGCTGTGAGTTCAAACCCTGTTCATGGCGAGGTGTACTCGATACAACATATGTGATAAAGTTTGTCAGTGATTTGCGGCAGCTCAGTGGTTTTCTCCGGGTATTCCGGTTTCCTCCACCAATAAAACTGACCGCCACGATATGACTGAAATATTGTTGAAAGTGGCATTAAACACCATAAACCTAAACCAAACCAAAATGTCTAAATCTATCTTTTTTTTTACATTACAATAGTATTAAGCTACACCTGGCATTAGAAGGGTGATAGTGACTAGTGTGGAAATTTTATAGATGTTGCCCTTTCTTTACAATGTAATAGTATCAAGCTACAAACCTGGCATTAGAAGGGTGATAGTGACTAGGGTAGAAATTTTATAGATGTTGCCCTTTCTTTACACTGTAATAGTAGTAAGCTACAAACCTGGCATTAGAAGGGTGATAGTGACTAGCATGGAAATTTTTAAGATGTTGCCCTTTCCTTACAATGTAATATAGTATTAAGTTACAAACCTGGCATTAGAAGGGTGATAGTGACTAGCATGGACATTTTTAAGATGTTGCCCTTTCTTTACACTGTAATAGTATCAAGTTACAAACCTGGCATTAGAAGGGTGATAGTGACTAACGTGGAAATTTTTAAGATGTTGCCCTTTCTTTACACTGTAATAGTATTAAGCTACAAACCTGGCATTAGAAGGGAGATAGTGACTAGCGTGGACATTTTTAAGATGTTGCCCTTTCTTTACAATGTAATAGTATTAAGCTACAAACCTGGCATTAGAAGGGTGATAGTGACTAGCATGGACATTTTTAAGATGTTGCCCTTTCTTTACACTGTAATAGTATTAAGCTACAAACCTGGCATTAGAAGGGTGATAGTGACTAGCATGGAAATTTTTAAGATGTTGCCCTTTCTTTACACTGTAATAGTATCAAGTTACAAACCTGGCATTAGAAGGGTGATAGTGACTAATGTGGAAATTTTTAAGATGTTGCCCTTTCTTTACACTGTAATAGTATTAAGCTACAAACCTGGCATTAGAAGGGTGATAGTGACTAGCATGGAAATTTTTAAGATGTTGCCCTCTTTTTATACTGTAATAGTATTAAGCTACAAACCTGGCATTAGAAGGGTGATAGTGACTAGCGTGGAATTTTTAAGATGTTGCCCTTTCTTTACATTGTAATAGTATCAAGCTACAAACCTGGCATTAGAAGGGTGATAGTGACAAGCATGGACATTTTTAAGATGTTGCCCTTTCTTTACAAAGTAATAGTATCAAGCTACAAACCTGGCATTAGAAGGGTGATAGTGACTAGCGTGGAAATTTTTAAGGTGTTGCCACGTAAGATCTGTTATTTTTGGTGGATCTCCTCCAGATACAACCCCATAGGTATGACTTGGTAATAACTGGTTCTGTACAGCCTGGCAGTAGAGACTTTGGGAGTTTGACTAGAAAACAGAAAAAAAAATAACACACTAAGTCAAACTATGTTGAGTGTATTCTAACTGATGTTATACACTGCGAAAGAAAACACTGCAAAATCGGAAATTTTTGCAGGATTTTATTAATGCGAATTCAAGACCTTTGTCAAAAAAGGGATGTTAATTTATTGTAATTGTGTCGTTGTAAAAAAATATAACAGGTGAAATGTGCCATAATTTTCTTACTAATAGTCGCCTCGTTATTTAAGACACAAATGGCAATGAATCTTTTCCCTTTTACGTAGATATTTTTCTTTCCTCTAACACAGACAAGACTTTTACCAGACTTGACTATGAACAACACAGTGGGTGTCTTATACAAGAACTGCTTACCCATCATGAGCACATGGGTTCATCTTCTTTTTGTTTTCTATATTGTGCTTTTTGTTTTGTTTGTCATCGTTCTGTTTCCTGTGCCCAATGTTGCCTGTGTCTGAGGATTGCCCATTCTTGATTGCCCCATTGTTTTTCTCTAATGTTTTTTTAAATAATACAAAGAGATCTACAAATACTGGACGAGAGGATTATAATAGAAACAAACTTACAAAAACTCCTTTCATCTCATTATAGACCACACCTTTAAACATGAGTGGTGTAGAATTATCTTGTGGATTCTCATGTTCCAATCTCCATCCTTCCTGACTGTAAAAATAATTCTCATGTTGGAAAATCTTTCATGAAATCATACAGAAATCTAAAAACATATCTACATGTAGGAATTGGTATATGTTTTAATACACTTTGGCTCTGTTATATAATACATGGCAATTAAGGGTAAGAGTTTATATCTGCTTAACTTTTAGGGGAGGGTTGGAAAAAAATATATTGCCAAATTTTACAGTAAAAAATATCTTGACCTGAAAGAAGCAAAAATAAAATCTGACCCTGCAGTTTTCAACAGAAATTTTGGTCAAATTTGAAGAGAAATGTAAAATTGGTTAGTAGATTATTTGATTTTCGTACCCCTGTCTATCTTTCTATACATGTGTATTACACACTTCAGATGTAGAATTCCTATTGAATTCTGAACGATAAAAAGAGATCTAGTGGCCTCACAGTATAAATAAACAATAAAACCTGATATTGTTTTGCTTTGTAGAAGACAAAAAAATAATTTCCGGTTTTAAGGTTAGGGTTTTGGTGTTTAACACAACACCACTTTCAATAATATTTCAGCAACCAAAGTACTGGAACAAACTGACAAAGTTTATCACATAATGTTGTATCGAGTACACCTTGCCTGAGCTGGATTCGAACTCACAATGTTAGTGGTGACATGCACCAATTGCATAGTAGTTATAAATCCAACTACCATACAGTTACAGCCACTACGGCTCCTCCGGTTTTAGAAAATGCAATTGTGGCACTGGACTGGAAAAAAAAAGGATTTTCAACACACTTCTGGTCGTCAGGGATTGTAGACCAGACAACAACCTATTGTCTCCCTCTACATTATATATGCATAGGTTGTCTGCAAGGTTGTTTCCCCCGTCATCAAATTTTCCAGAAAACATTCAAACTGTCTAATTATTTTCATATAGTAAAAAAATACAAAATGTATGTAAGGTATAATAATACCTAAAGTCCAGCTCTCTTAGTTGAGGAAAGAACACAGCATCCATATATATAGACAGTAGATTCTCATAGTCTTTACGATTCTGTGTTGAGAATGGGTACATAGTCCAATCATTGGCTGATAAAAATAAACATACATATCATTGATATTGTTAATATCAATATCGATAGTTTATGGTTAATATTGACTGTGAAATGTAGAACAACATTAAAAGCATCGTTCCTTAACTTTAATTTGTGTCAAAGTGTAAAGTTGGATAGTCTCTCATGTTCATTTACATCCATATCCTTTCCTGCTAATAAAAAAAACCAGAATAATGCTTTTCCTGTAAAAACAATATGGATTATTTTTTGTTGTCGTAATACGACCATATTGGTAACTTAATCAAAATTAGATGCTTGTTTAATGCTAAATTTTTTTTATCTCGATTTCCACTAACATCTGATGCATTCGGTATAAGGTCATACCAAAGGTCATAGATCAATCCACCAATCAGCAATGAATCTATAAAAACTTTAGCTATTGAACATCATAACAAGTTATGAAAAGATTAGAGAACTTTCAAATGATGATATGATACTGAATGTCATTGGATATCAATAGAATGTGAAGAAACCCACTGATATGACAATATATAAATAACATATAGTTGAGAGGGTGATAGATCAGATTGCTACCCTGAGAAAAACATTGTCAACCAAGGAGAAGCCGAGGTTGACAATGTCTTTTTTGAAGGGTAACAATCTGATCTATCACCCTCTCAACTATATGTTATTTAATTTATTATACTGAATGTTTTCACTTTCTCGTTTGCAATGATGTTTTTTTTTCATTTTAATGTTTCATTTCATATTCAGTCTATTCATTTTTAGATGTTCAGTAATTTTGCTAGGCTCTAAATGAGAGGGTGACAGTAAACAAATTGTTACCCGCTGAGCCATGTGTCAGAGTAGAATGTTACCCTCGTCTTATCCAATAAAATTACAGCTTACATACATGAAGTATAATAATAGTAACTGCCAAAATTTTTCACATCAAGTTCAAATGAGTACACTTTGCTATGGATGGGAATCAAACAAATAAACTGTAGACGGTGGAAATAGGCATTAACTGTGTAGATAGATGTATGTCACGACAGACATCAAGGCCCTTTGGTTTAATTAATACCAAAGACTTTAAAATTATTTGGCTTCTCAGTCTTTTAACTGAGAGCGTCCCTGATCATTAAGGTTATTCCATGTTGTATTCCAGAAATGATTTGTGGCAATTAAATTTGATATCTACGTTTTATTACTATCACTGGGTTGCTACCTCCTCTGGTTGTCTATTACTGGTAGCATGACTGGTGAAGGTTATCCAAAAACGTGTCGTGACCACTAAATTACTATCATGGGTCGATACTTCTTCTATTAGCCCTCGAGGGGATCATTTGCTCAGTAGTCGGTGCTTGGGGTCTGACATGGTTTATTAGATATAATTACCCTGGGACTTTATCTAAATTAGGGGTATACAGTATTGCAGTTTATTTAGGTTTCTGATTATACAGGTTTCACTATATAAGAATTGAACACATACCTGTTAAGGCATTCATAAAGGTAGATAACGATCTATTAAGCATCTTAAAGAATGGATCTCTGACAGGAAATCTCTGAGATCCACATAATGTTGTGTGTTCAAGGATGTGTGGTACACCTGTACTATCCATAGGGGTTGTCCGCAGCATAACGCTGGAAATGAAAAAGTATCAAAATGGTTACCCATATGTACCATGACCACACAATTATCTATCACATGAAGATAAATGTTATGTACAAGATGTATTAATCTTTCGATAAATGCTAAAACTTTTTTTAAATTGCACATTTAACTCAAACCTTCTCAATGTCTATAAAAAAAAATTAATCAAGAAAGTCTATGGCATGTATTATACAAATAGGCTATCAAATGCTTTATGCTCTATTTTCTATAGTAATGTTAAACACGAGCATATCTACTACCAGTCTTTGCTCTTTCTCCTTAAATCTGTGCGCTTAGCGGAGAAGCAAATGGTTTGAACCGACTGGAGTTGGAACCCACCATCTACAGCATTCGAGACAGGAACGCTAATCATTACAACAATGATGAGGTTCATCTTTTTTTTTAGAAAATGAGACAAAATTGACAATACTAAAAACCATTAAATTTAATACAAGAAACATTGTTTGTAAAAAAAAACCCCATAATATTATTTGTAGGAAAAATGTTTTACTGATAATCTGGATTGAAATCGGCGATAAATACTTTGCAAACAGTGGCCATCTTGGATAAAATTTATGAATAAATTTCTATATTTTAATTGCAAATACTTTAAAATGGTGGCCATCTTGGATAAAATTTAGGAGATAATTTCTATATTTTGATGGAGCAGAACTTTTGAACTGCTTCAATGATTTTCATTAACTTACTTATTCTGTAATTGGTATTAAAGGGCCAACACTGAGCTGTAATTATTATATCTACAATTTTCCCCATTTGAAAAATATAACCTGACCTTCCTATAAAAATAAAATAAACAAATACTTTGCAAACGGTGGCCATCTTGGACATAAAAAAAAATACACTTCTAAAATTTCAATAAATCAAGGAAAAAACTACTTGTTACCTAAAGGTGTTGTTACTGTCATCTCTTGCGATGTGTAAATGTTCTGCGCCAGTTTTGTCATGATGTAGAACAACACTCGTCAACATTAACTCTGGTACATCAACAACCTACAAGATACATCCAATACAAAATAAATTAATATAGAATAACGTCAATTTTGAAGATCCGGACAGACATTAATATCTCCGCGAGTCCGATAGGACAAGTTGGGATATTTGTGATAATGTCTGTCGAGGCCTTTAGAACTTACTTTATTTATCGGTGACGCCATAATGAGTTTTAAGTCAGATTGACTGATAAACTTATGCATGCGATATTTATTTTCCAAACTCCATGACAAATAATTCGCCTTTTGAATTTACAAGAAGTTGACTGCAGTCGATAATACAGTTGTCTCCCTCTTATAAGACCCTCAAACCAATGTCACGCCTGTTATTAGGCCAGAGTTCATATGCACTGATTTAGTAAAATACTTAGTAAATTGTCTTTCTCAAGAGAGGCCAGTGCACTTTTAAGGCCCCTCCCACCAAATGTCACCCCTCGTATCAGGTCAAATCTATGCACTCCTGAACACAGAATTCACAACTACAGAAGTCGTTGAATATCTAGCTACAGTACATAAACTACATATGTATATAGGTCATGGCTTAGGTAAGACAGGCACAAAATGGTGGCTGAGTTACTTTTGTGACATTTATTGATAAAAGTGTAATGACAGAAAAAGAACCAGATATCCCTATTTTCACTGATTTTATTTTCTACAAAAAAATGTTCAGGTCTGTGGCAAGATTTTATGATTGTTGGATCGGATATACAAATTCTACTGAACACCTAGCGATGCCCAGAGATACTTGTAAAACGTTTGTGGGGCGAGTCCTGGACTCACCCCTTGTGCTTGGATATATCACCATTTTTTACAAAAAATAACAAAGAATGCACTTGTAAGACTCATAATTTTTTTTTATCCTACAATGATCTCTGGATGTCAAAACCAGATTATACTGTTTCTTCTTAATTTTGTTTTTGATGAAAATAAGTTGTAATATATATAAACTCTAAAATAGTGTTGGCATGGTTACCAGAATTGTTTTTTTTCACTCTTGTACTACCTTTTTAACTGTATAGCCATGAATTGCGTCTCCTCCAGAAAGTTTCCGTACTGCATCTTGTGCGGTGGAACACCAACGACAATGGTGGATTCTATTGCTAGAAAAAACAATACATTTCAATATTTAATGATGCTAGTCACAAACATCTACATTAATGGGTCAAGCGTCTTTTCGCACTAAGATATTACCCTATATATTTCATATAAAACCACTTATTAAAAAAAATATCTTGAAGTCATTTCTTATCTAATTTCCTTGAAATTTCACCTTTAATACATAATTAATAAACGTTAATCTTAGCATATCTGATTTAAACACAACTTAATATAAATTCTCAACGTCACAATTTGCTATGATTATATAGCAAGATTTGGTAAAAAAAAACAACTTTGGTCTTAAAAGTTGTAAGAAAAGTAGCAATACAATTATTGAAAATTAATAATATGTAGAAGAAACTTTATTTATTTCTGCTTTTAATGCTGAAAATCAAGTAGGAATATGGTGCTTAACGCCACTTTCAACAATATTTCCGTTATATCGTGACGGTCATTTTTATTGGCGGAGGAAATCGGATTACCCGGAGAAAACCACCGACCTGCCGCAAGTCACTGATAAACTTTATCACATAATGTTGTATCGAGTACACCTCACATGAGCAAGGTCTGAAAATCAAGTAAGAAATGACTTGACAAGAATTTTTCAAATAATAATTGCTTTATATGAAAAATGTAGGGAAATATGTCAGTGCAGAAAGACTTAAGACCTATCACAGTATGATGTATGCTGATGATGTTGATTTTAGGCTGATGTCATGGCAACATACAAAGTGGGATGAACAACAGCAATATAAGAACTTAAGAATTGGTAGAAGATATTTTTCTTGTTCATTTAATTATATCTACATTTTATTCTTTTAATATACATGTAGTAGTACAATAACATTGCATTTTTTTAATAACAATGTTCAAAAATGTGCAGCGAATGGCAAGATTATACATTAACTCATACATGAATAGGTATGGTGGTCTTAGGTATTTTCGATAGCGGATAGGTTAAAAGAAAATGTTGTACATTTTTTTCTGTGTATTTTGATATGAATTAAAGTTTATCTCAGGGGCATTAACTGTCAGCTCGACTTTTAATATTTTCATATAAATCCCCAATGTTTTTGTTTATTTACAATCCATACTTTTCTGGGTGTCACATGATGTGTGTAGTACACGAGGACACCAGGAAAATCAATAACTTTTGATGACATAGTACATAGAGATATTGAGGTTCTAGATGATAATGTATCATAGATAAAATTACTAAAAGAGTTGACGGATTCTCAAAATAAGTTCTTCAAAATATCAAAATTTCTTTTGAGCTTGATAAAATTTGCCCAATGGTAAATGCTGCTCGTTCAGTTCAATGTTATTATTGGATTCTCATAAAAATTGATAAACATGTCAAATGTATTATTCATTCATAAAAAAAATGTCAATACAATGTATTAATAATTATGATCATGTTAACTCCCGCTAGAGCTTCGCCGATGTTCCACAACTTTCAAAGATCAAAAAGACATTTGAAAAATTTTACAAATGCAAAATGTGTACAAGTCTTTAAGAAGTACTACTTTAAAGCTTCAAAATTTTTAACTTCTGTCAGGGTCAGTGATCAGAATTTTAGCCACACATAAATATGACAGTGCACACTCTGCAGACGATATATAGCTAAAGATATTCAAGTTACCAGAGTTAAATATAATCAATTTACTTCATGCAGATTAAAAGTTCTAGCAAAATGGCTGAAAATATGCAGGGTTATGATAAAAAGAGTTCTTATTTTTTTGGAAGGTATTGCTTGCAAACATTTTTTGGTTTGGGGACTTTTGTCAATCTGCTTTCACTTTCTGAAATTAGACTGGAAAAGTAGTCGCGTGTGATTTGCAGGTGCAAATAAAAATAGCTATCGAAAATTCTTTATTATCGAAATTACCTTACGAGACCATACTGCTGTAGCGCATGGTCATGACCGGCATGAGTAGGTTATAAATAGTAGTTGGACAGGAGTCAGAGGCATATTTTTAATAATCAAACAGACATATTACTTGTAGTTATTCTGTTTCAGAGCATAGGAGTGGATTGGAAAGTGGGGGAAGCTTTAGAAATGGGGCTGACAGTGGGGGAAAGCTCTTGAGGTGGGCCAGGGGCAATCTTTCAAAACTGGGAAGCAAAAAAAAAGTGATCATACATGTATGTTGTGCTTTACTGCATGAAATAATTTGGCAAGGGGACGTCCTGTTTTCAGCTGCAGATTGAAATTGGCATGAAAAGGAAGTATTCATTAACAAAAAAGGAAATTTCGGTGGTCTAGTTTGTAGTCATAATATTTACAATAACATAACAGTGAAGGACACCTACTTCTACACTAGTAATTCGTAAAGAATCGTCTGACTCATCACACATCTACATTGTTGAATTGCAAAGGGTCTAAGACCCATCACACAAGTATTCATGTTCTGTTACCCAATATGGTGCTCATTAAAAACATATTTACATGTGCAGTTTGAAAACAGTGTTTCTTGCATGTTACTCTGTCAAATATGATGTGAGGCTGGTCTTGAATGCCTCTACATCATCCATATTCTACAAATTTGGTGGTAAATTATTCCAGTCCTTGATGGTTAGAACTAGGAAAGAAGCTGTATTTGTAAGTATTACTGGATGTCTGTACATTTCTGAATTTCTGTGGGTGATATTGCCTGGTTGTCCTGTTTTGTTGTTTTATATAATCTGGGATGTTTATCGCTATTTGATGATGAAAAGCTTTGTGAAACAAGCATAGCCTTTTTATTTTTCGTCTGATTTCCAATGTTGGTAATTTTAATTCTTTTAGTACAGGTACATTTTTGTATGTTGGTAACTGAAACCGGTTCTCTACTGTACTGGTGCCTTAATGAAACGGGCTGATCTTCTTTGCACCATTTCAATCTTTTTAATTTGATTTTCCTGATCTGGATCCCAGGCACTACTTGCGTATTCAACATTAGCTCTTACTATCGCTTGATATGCTCTTTTCTTTATTTCTTCTGGGAATTTGCTGATATTTCTCCTCAAGAAGCCTAGTGTCGTAGTAGTGATTTATTTGCTTTAGCTAATATGTTGTTGATGTGTGTATCCCATTTGAGCGTGTTGGTAAATAGAACTCCTAATTATGGGTTTTGGTCTACGTTTTCCAATATTTGGTCATGCATGTAGGTATGACTTATGTAGCACAGGCTTTTTCTTGTTGGCAATTCTTAAATACATAACACTTGGAAGCACGAATGCATTAATGGACGTCATCCATCATGTGATCATTAAAATATAATGATATATATAAAGATACCTTCTTAAAACAGCCTTCAATAGTTTGTTAACTTTGTATGTTCTCTGCATGATGAAATTTCATCTATGAGTTCGGGATTCAACACTTTATGGGCGCATCCATGTTTTCATTCAGCACTTAATATATTGAGTGCGTTCGAAAATCCACCAAATTCGCCATTTGGGTCACAAATATTGCAATCATTTCACGAGGCTTATTCATGGGTGAAAATTAAACCCATATTGTTAGCATATGGCAAAAATTCATCCGATCAAACTAAATTGGAAATGGTTCGATACAACATTATAACTACTTCAAATACTGATCTGCTCAAATCGAAGTAAGACTGCAATTCAAAAGTTTGTCTTTAACACAATCCCGTCTTTTCCCCAATCATGACATATCAGAGGGTTTGCGACAAGAACTGTAAAACCTTTAAATGAATTGAATTGGGTTTTAGAGTAACATGACAGGTGTCATCAACGGAGCAGGAACTGCCTACCATTTCGGAGCACCCGAGCTCACCCCCAGTTTTTAGTGGGGTTCGTGTTGCTTGATCAAATTTTAATAGCTTACTGTCGCAATTTTGCTCACTTAACATAGCAATTAAAAATGTCTGTCTAGTTATTTACATTGCATAGGTCAAATAAAATAAAAAATATTTTGTGACCCTCAAGAGTGCATTTAGTGGAATTCCGAACGCTCACAATAAAAACATACATCTTTTTTTTGTACGAACGTAATTAAAGAGCATGGATATATGAAATTATAATTTATTTTACACTGAAATAATACCTGCTCTTAATTTTTTTTCCAAATAACATTTTTTTACAATATAAAGTGCTGATTTTTCTATGTTGTTATTGTCACTAAGTTCCACGAAACATCTTTCCAAAATTTTAACATATTTTTTATCAACAGTCAAATCTTTCCATCAGCGGTACCTTGTCGACACTTTCTACTACTGAAGTGACGTGGATAAAGTCTCATTTTTTTTACTTTAAAGATATGTTGGAGTTCCAATCGTAACTACTCGGTCATTCTCGCTACCCTGCAAATAACCTCGTACGTACACAGTAGAAATTCTTCTTAAATTGTTTGCTGGAAGTTAAGTTAAGCCGCACAAAAATATAGTCCACGAAAATCCAATATGGAAGATATACTAAGTAAAATCTAATCATGCAAAACTAATTAAAACTTTAATTGAAATATAGAAAATTGCTTAAAATATAACTTTCATGTAAGTGACATGTGAAAAGTAGTGCGATTTATACACCTAATGCATACGAGGTTATTTGCAGGGTAGCGAGAATGGCCGAGTAGTTACGATTGGTTGGAGGAGTTCTTTGAATCCAGATTATCCCCCCTTACAATTACAAAACTGGTTTCTCTATAGTATTAAATGGTTCTTTTCATGAGTTCGTGCATGTGTAAACGGTCCCGATTTACTCACAAACTGAATAAAGGTCCGAAGGACGTTTATGTCAAGTGTGTGAGTCACAGGCACTTGTTTCATTCAAAAAATATATGCCCCCTCCTCTTGCTTACTTCAAGGTAAACATCTGCCCTTTACTCACACACTTGACATAACTTAACTATCCTACAAAGTGGTAACAAGAGCAAAGCGGAAATATTGAATGAACAATTCCAATCAGTGTTCACAAAAGAAAACCTGAATAACTGCCCAAATAAAGGAAATAGTCCATACCAAACAATGTCTGACATAAAAATCAACTGTAAAGGAGTAACTAAACTACTGAAAAATCAGAACATACACAAAGCAACTGGTCAAGACTCAATTCCATCGTTTATTTTAAAATCAGCGGCAGACCAACTAGCTCCAATCTTGACAGACATATTTCAAACATCGATTGACACAGGAGAAGTACCACAAGACTGGAGAGATGCTAATATTGTACCATTATTTAAAAAGGACGAGAGACATCTAGCCTCCAACTATAGACCTGTTTCCCTCACCCCCATTACATATAAGATACTGGAGCATATAGTCCACAGCAACATCATGGACCATTTCGACAAAAACAAGATCCTCACCAATGCTCAACATGGATTCCGCAAAAAACGATCATGCGAGTCCCAACTCATAGTAACCATCCATGAAATAGCATCAAAATTGGAAAAAGGCTCACAAGTAGATATCATCTTGCTAGACTTTGCAAAAGCGTTCGACAAAGTGCCACACCAACGCCTTCTACATAAATTAGAATATTACGGAGTCAACGCCAAGACAAAGAACTGGATTCAATCATTCCTACAAAATAGACAGCAGAGAGTCCTACTAGAGGGAGCAGCATCAGAGCAAGCCCCAGTCCTGTCTGGTGTACCCCAAGGAATCGTCTTGGCACCATTACTGTTTCTGACCTACATCAATGACATGCCAGAAATGGTTAAATCATCAGAAACAAAGCTATTTGCCGATGACAGCCTACTCTTCCGTACCATCAACAACCAAGCTGACAGCGTATTATTACAGAATGACTTAACATCGCTACAAGATTGGGAAGACAAATGGCAAATGAGTTTCAACGCCAAGAAATGCCAAGTCATTCGAATAACACCTAAGAACAGACCACCACTGCCAACAACTTACAAACTACATGGACATACATTAGATACAGTAGACGCAAGTAAATACCTAGGTGTCACCATCTCTAACAACCTCACCTGGGACAGGCACATAGACAATACAATTGGCAAAGGCAACAAAACATTGGGATTTATTCGACGCAACTTAAAAGACTGCACCAAACCAGTGAAATCAGCAGCATATACATCCATGGTGAGACCAACAATGGAGTATGCAAGCTCAGTATGGGACCCGACAAACCGGAAAAAGATTGGCAACCTTGAAAAAGTACAAAAAAGAGCAGCAAGATTCATTTTCAATAATTACACAGACCGAACACCTGGCTGTGTTAATACTAAAATGGTAGAATCATTGAAGTGGGAAAAATTAGAAGAAAGGAGAAAGTCTAATAGACTATGCATGCTATATAAAATCAAAAATGGATTAATTGATATAGACAGCCACCAATATATCCAAGCCAACGACAGCAGGACTAGAGGCAAAGATCGCCTTTATCAAGAAAGAACGAGCAGTGAGGCCTTCGGAAATTCGTTCTTCTCCAAGACCATCAGGGACTGGAACCAACTGCCAGCCAATACAACTCCGGCCAACACAGTAGAGGGATTCAGGAGCGCCCTGAAGGTGCGTCCTGGCAGCAACTAGACCAGCTCCCACCTGTATATAGTTTTACCTGTATATAGTCGGTAGAAGACTGCTGTGTTGCCCGACACTGCGCAAAGTTTTCGCGGAACCTTATACATTCATGTGTGAATCCGGTTCCTAAATTGGAAGAAGAAGAAGAAGACCCCTTCCCCTCAATATTTTTCGCTTATTTGTGATCCTTTCGCTGACCCAATTATATCGTTACACTCCCGAGATATTTCTCTTTTCGACTGCCACATTTAAATATAAATACCGGGCCCCCCCTCAGACGAATTGGACAAGAATATTATGCGAAAATCGCATTTTCTATTTTTCAGTCAATGAAACGAATACAAACACTTCTGGTTTGCGCTGGATTTTTCATATGCATTCGGAATTCTCTAGACCGGCCATGTGTAACAATGCCATCATGATCATCTCCTCTCAAATGTAAAGTAAGCCTTTAAAATACAGATAATTGTTCCAATGCAGATTATAAAAATATGTTCAACTCCAAATTACTGACATTTCATTTTTAAAACACCTTTTTTTAGTTTCTAAATCAATTTAGAACGGACCGGAAGTGACTGTATCCGTTTCATTGACTGAAAAATAGAAAATGCGACTTTCTCTGAATATTCTTTTCCAATTCGTCGTCTGAGGGGGGCCCGGTATTTATATTTAAATGTGGCAGTCGAAAAGAGAAATACATTTTGTATCTCGGGAGTGTAACGATATAATTGGGTCAGCGAAAGGATCACAATTAAGCGAAAAATATTGAGGCGAAGTGGGGAAGGGGTAAAGGGCAGATGTTTACCTTGAAGTAAGAAAGTCTGGAGGGGGCATATATTTTTTGAATGAAACAAGTGCCTGTGGTTTGAGTGCATCGGTACCGTTTACACATGCATGAACGCCTGAAAAGAACCGTTTTAAATACTTACAATAAATAAATACTTTATTAGCACAAACTCATCAACAATAAATCATAATAGTTACAATATAAAACGCCATAATAATAATAGCAAATCTTTTCTTATATTCAAACAGTTTGATATGAAAGAGGAAGTCAATCTAAGAATTGAGTATGACTTATTATTAAACAAAAAGCTTATTTTGTTGTTAGCATTTTTATAACTTGCATTTTCAAGTATATTTGATATTTTTTCATTAAATATGTTTCTTTGAGTATTGATTTTTTTACAATGTAGGAGAAAATGTTTTTCATCTTCAATTTAATTCTTCAATGCAACACTGAACATAAATATATATTCTTGCATATCCCTGGTCTAAAAATCGCACAAATTAAAATTCCGCGAAATGTTGTTGACGACTTTGGCACATTAACAAATGCATGACGTTTGCAAGGTAGGCATTTTAATTATTTTTGTGTATTGTTGTAAATATGACATGTAGAATTTCACCCTTTCAAGATGGTGGATCCTTCCAGCTGAACCACTTGGTTAAGATTTGAAGATTGAAAAGTTCCTCGAGGTATCAACGAATCAAAATCAAACAGGTGATAGTGCTCTTGTCCAATCAAAGGGCACGAAAATGATATACATCAGCTTAAAATTTAGTTAAAATGATTTGGTTCTTATTTGTTTCTTTTGTAAAAATGGCCCCTTTTTGGCGATACACGAACATCTAACGTTAACGTTTATGGGGTCATGTCTGATTAATTTTATATGTAACTGTGTTTTATGTATGCATGAGTTTGTTTTCATGTATGACTATGTATACAAGAGCTTATGTTTTATACTAATGTCTATGCATTCATGTTTTTTTGTTTTTTTTTTTTGTTTTTTTATTTGTGATGTCATGTAATATGTGCTTGTAAAGTTAATTTAAACTTGTATGTGCTTTTTATGTAATAGTCGATTCAAAAGCTCAATAAAGCTTATGTTATGTGTTATAGATATTTCGACTTTAAATAAAACTTATTTGATATTTATTTGTCAGGGTTAATATTTTCAATCGATCATTCAGCGATGAGCTTACTAAATCTTTACTCATTAAAGCCGAGTATACGTCAATAGCTGGTCTTCCATATGTCTATATACCTAAAAGTCATGCATATGATTGGATGGTAATAATATATTCATGAATGGAAGGGCTTAAACACCACCAACCGGATGTTGTAGTTAGTGATATCGCCAACAAAATATTTGAAGAAGAAAAAAAAATGACATCAAACCTCAAATTTTGATTAGATTGTTGAAGATACATGGCAGTAGCGGTTGTACTGTTACCTCGTTAAAAATAAAGTGTTGATAGAGGACACTAATTAGTAGTAGTGTATGCGGTTGTGTTGTGACCTTATGAAAAATAAAATCTAAACATTATCGTATAAAAATGTAAACAAAGTTTGACAGATGATATGATTGATAAATGAACACACTTGAAACATCAGAACAAAAATCTAAATTTTCCAGAATTTATCAAGTAAATGGTTATTATTTAACAGTAATATGCTACATATGATGTCAGATTGTAAATGCATTGGACGACAATCTGCCGGTATCGGGTCCGTTCGCTCTAACTAGTAACGGAAATTCACTAGTAAAACTACACATTCGCCCTGGGTTCGTTCGCCCTGGGCTGGGTTCATTCGCCCTAAAAGTGGGTTCGTTCGCCCTGATAATTAAAAAGTATCTTAATGAACATAATAAATATTGTAATTGAAATTAAAGAAGTAACGATATAGAAAAGTTTTAATTAAAAAAATAAGCTTTTGTTTAAGAAATTAAGAAAATAGATATTGTTTGAAATGAATGATTGTTGATTTCATTATTACAATTAATTGATGTAAGCTTGGTTTGAGTAAAACAAATAGCAAATATAAAAGAATTATTAACTTTACAGCTTGTGTTCTTTGATCTCGTGTGTGTTTTGATAAACTTTATTATTATCGTAATACACTTCAGCATGTCAACACCATATTTAAAATTTCTCAATTTTTAGACCATCAAATATCATTAATACTTCATTTATTTTCAATAACTCATATATATAATTATCAGGGCGAATGGACCCACTTTTTAGGGCGAATGGACCCAGGGTGAACGTGTATTAGATCGAACAGGTAATAGGGCGAACGTGAATTAGGGCGAATGGACCCGGAACCCAATCTGCCTGTCGTCTCTCATGACAAAATTTAAAATGAACCACGAACACACAGGCAGTTGTCAAATGGAAGGTCGACTATCCATTAACCAGAATTTTAACTCTCGTGATTCTTTTTTCGTAATAATATATGCATGTACAATGTGTGAAACTAAATTTTATGGTATCGTAGACCAATCTCTATTTTACATAGACCTCACTGTACTGGTCGAGGACCAATTATCGCCAACTTGCACATTACTCGCGAGCGCACACAAATTTTCTGGCCATTTTTTGCAGACGACAATAATAAATGGTGACAAAGCAGACAGCAAAATCCTACATTTGTATCTTCGCTAATTCAAAAGAAATCAGGTACAAATGTAAAACCCCATTCGAAACCATACCTCTTTATATAAACCTTGCGGGGTCATGTTAACTGAGCGGAAATGCCAGTCGCAATTATTAGCAGAAAAATATAGCAGATTGGTGTTCTAATGATCGCAAAATACTGGTGACACCTTCATTTTTTGTGGTGAGGCCATTTCTTTTAACTTCACTGCTGATTTATATATATTTTCCCACATCTAAAAAGATGGCGATAATTGGTACTCTTCCCTCCCGATTCAGTGACAAAAATCAACAACTTTACAAAGGCTCCCTGATAAGAGCATGCGCATAAAAATTATTTATATTTCCATCCAAGGTAAGTTGATTGGTAACATTCAAAATTATGAGACGCTTGAAGGGGTGTATTGGACGACATAGAAATAATCTAACAAAAACAAGAAAAAAATGGTGATAATTGGTCCTCGACCAGTACATTATGTAAAATTGTGAAAATTTGTCATAGACCAGCTTGATTTTACATTAGGCATATTATCTATAGGTCTACCGCTAATTTCATACACACCATGTATTAACCACGGACACAGGAACAGGTGCTTGACGACTGGGTTCTGTCAATGGGAAGGTCGATTATACACGATACAGAATTTTGTGTACACTAAATATAAATAAACCAGCCCCCTTTTTGTAGCTTTTGATGTCCAGTGTGTCAGTACATGTGAAAATAGCTTTAGACATGAATAAGTTTGAGACTTTTATATGAAACTACTAGCATAATGTGGTAAGAACACTTATAATTTACCTACAAATTGGTATTATCATTCATTAAAATATAGTCAATACTCACTAGGTAGTTTTCTCTGTCTTAATTATATTTCAAAGTTTAGGTTGTACTCCAGACAGTTAATAAATACTAATGTCAACTTCACAACTCTAACAGAAAACAGTTTAAACAAATATAACACAGGTTTTATTCTACATACTGTAGATAGGTTTATTGTTTACAAGTGTTGTCGTAAAACAAAGGTAGTGTGTCAATACATCACACCGGACTCGACAATAAAAAATTTTCTGCATCCCAGTGAATAATCTTGTTGAGATTTGACTTTCGGAGCTACATGTACTTGTTGTTTTTTACACTTTAAAACTCTTTCCCAAGAATAAACAATTAATCTGTTTAAACATGCCTCATTTTTGTGCTACATGCCAAATCAGGACCTGTATTTCCAATGCCATATGTCATGGTTTATTTTGTGCTCATGTTTGAGGTGAGAGGTGGTTATTCATTTTGTTGATATTGGTGGAATTGTTGATCGATTACAACACTGTTTAAAGGTTCTTTCCATAATATAGAAAGGGGCCGTCGTGTCCGTGATCGTATGGTAGTTGGATTTACAACTACCGTACCTATGCAATCAGTGCCTATCACCACTGATGCTGTGAGTTCGAATCTTGATCAGAGCGAGGTGTACAACATTATGTGATAAAGTTTGTCAGTGACTTGCGACAGATCGATGGTTTTCTCTGGGTACTCCGGTTTCCTCGGCCAATAAAACTGACTGTCACAATATAACTGAAATAGGGTTGAAAGTGGCATTAAACACCATAACCCTAACAGTATATTTTCTTTTTCAGTTCATGTACCAATGTGGTATGCCATGGAGAGTGAACAGAATTTATATGCACTGTCTGAGCGATTGATAAGAGCGATTAGTAACTGGCATCACTGTGTACCCACTTTTGACGATATTGAAGATTTGATTGAAGCTGGAGCTGATGTAAACCGATTACACGGCACCCTACTACCCCTACACTGTGCCTGTATGGTCAGCGATAGTGATACACTAAAACTTCTATTAGAGAAAGGAGCAAAGGTATATTCAACTAAGCTTGCATCCATTGGATGTTTTAGTGCTTTAAATTAGATACAGTAGAGCTTGTGCAATCCAACACCTGAGTTTTCTGACATCCTGTGACTTCCCAAAGTATTTCTGTTAACTAAGATAAGACCTGAGTATTCCGACATCCTGTACAATCTGACACATTTTCCTGGTCTCTTGGTGTGTCGGATTAGACAGGTTTCGCTGTATCTGGTTTTATCTGGTTTTATTAGACAATAACGCGGAGAACAATAGGTGATCAGAAAAAATGGATAATATTCTGATCTGCAAGAAATCTATTTTATTATGTTTGTTTTAATCTAACTGAGGATCAACCTCACAGTTTTTCGTAATCAAAGCATAAGGTTAGGATTTATGTGAAATTTTTCATTTTTTTCGAAATTGGTTACCTTAAACCGATCAACTTTCCATTAAAATCACTCATAGGGCCAACACTGAAATGTAGAACAGCAATGAAAATGTTCCTTTACTTTAATTTGTGTCTACATTATTATGTATGTGTAAAATTGGATAGTCTCCCATATTAATTTACATCCATATCCTTTCTTACTCAGTGGCCATCGTGGTCTTGATTATATTGTAGTTGGATTTACAAAATAAAATTGCCTCCCTTGCCTCCCCCAGTTCCTACACCCCTGTATTGACATCTATCATACATCACCCTGGATCTGCCTATTACAACGTTACCTTGGATATTAATAACATATATTTTGTTTTTAGGTAAATGACACAGATGGTTATGGTAGAAGAGCGTTACATTATGCCGCGGAACGAGATGCCGTTTGCACGGAAATGTTAATAGAAAACGGAGCCAACGTAAATGGCGGGGACGCAAACATGAACACAGCTCTTCATTGGGCAGCTTTTAAAAATAACGACCCTTGTGTCATGTTGTTACTCAAAAATGGAGCAAATGTCGATGCTCAAGATTTCAATTATGACACGCCTCTGAGTTGGGCTGCTAGGAAGGGGAGCATATCAGTAATAAGAATACTGTTGGATTACAATGCTAGTGTAAATTATAGGAATCTAAGGGGAATAACCCCGTTGCATAGAGTAGCATCTGTGTTAGCGAGTGGACTCAATACTGATGCTGACGATGATTGTTTGGAACTGTTGCTGAAGGCTGTTGGCCAGTTTGATTTTAGAAATGAGAACGGTGAACTCCCGGCAGACCTAGCTAGAGACAATAAATTGTGCGAAACAGTATTACCGTTTTCAAAGAATGTACGACCATTACAAAATCTATGTTGCTACTCCATCAGACGACTTTTAGGTAGGCGATACCTCCCCAATGTTGTTCCTAAGATACCTCTACCTAGATCTCTCCAAGACTTAGTGTTATTGAAAAAATAAATAATATTTTATCCTATGCAAATATTTTTTTAGATATTGATAGTAACGTAACCCACCCCATCCTCCACAGCCCACAAGTTGCATGTTCATCTTAGAAGTCAAGGCATCTGTGTTACTTCCATAAACCAAAAAATGCAAAAACTATAAATAAAATAAGAAAATGTATATCCCAAAGTGATTAACGGAAACCATGACGATTTTTTTAATGCTTGAATTACGATTTCAATTGAGTTTAAGTTTAGTGAATTGTTGATGGGCCTCCATCCATTAATGCTGCTTAGGTGATGTACATATAACAGATACTGTGGTTGCCTTAATTGTGATGGATTGTGGGTTTGATCCCTGCACGGGTCAAACCAAAGACTATTATATTGAATATATATTAGAATATTGGTATTTGCTGTTAAGACTCCACTGAGCCACAGCATTTTACATGAATTTCCTATTTATTTCTGTACGATACACATGTAATCTACAACTATTACACAAAACATCACTACAGAATTGAAGTCAATAGAACTCCAGCTCAGGTGAGGTGTACTCGATACAACATTACTGTATGGGATAAAGTTTGTCAGTGACTTGCGCCAGATTGGTTTTCTCCGGGTATTCCGGTTTCGTCCACCAATAAAACTGACTGCCACGATATATATCTGAAATGTTGTTGAATGTGGCGATAAACACCATAACCCTAACCCCTAATCCCCTCAATAGAAATCTGAATGCTGGAGTGGAACAGGCATACAATGTGGCTTGGCTATAATAGTAAATGTAATGCCAATTGCCACACACTGCTAGTCTCAGAGTATTTTTAAATACCCAGTGCTGTAGTGTGAATCTCAGTAACCACTTCCAGTGGGCTGCTAGTCTCAGAGTATTTTTAAATACCCAGTGCTGTAGTCTTGATCTCAGTAACCACTTCTGGTGGACTGCTAGTCTCCGAGTATTTTTAAATAACCAATGCTGTAGTCTGGATTTCACTAACCACTTCTGGTGGACTGTTAGTCTCCGGGTATTTTTAAATAACCAGTGCTTTAGTCTGGATCTCAGTAACCATTTCTGGTGGACTGCTAGTCTCTGGATATTTTTTAAATAACTAGTGATGTAGTCTGGATTTCAGTAACCACTTCTGGTGGACTGCAGTCTCCCGAGTATTTTTAAATGACCAGTGCTGTAGTGTGGATCTCACTAACCACTTCTAGTGGGCTGTTAGTCTCCGAGTATTTTTAAATACCCAGTACTGTAATGTGGATCTCAGTAACCACTTCTAGTGGGCTGCTAGTCTCCGAGTATTATTAAATACCCAGTGCTGTAGTCTTGATCTCAGTAACCACTTTTAGTGGGCTGCTAGTCTCCGAGTATTTTTAAATACCCAGTGCTGTAGTGTGGATCTCAGTAACCACTTCTAGTGGGCTGCTAGTCTCCGAGTATTTTTAAATACCCAGTGCTGTAGTCTTGATCTCAGTAACCACTTCTAGTGGGCTGCTAGTCTCCGAGTATTTTTAAATACCCAGTGCTGTAGTGTGAATCTCAGTAACCACTTCTAATGGGCTGCTAGTCTCCGAGTATTTTTAAATACCCAGTGCTGTAGTCTTGATCTCAGTAACCACTTCTGGTGGACTGCAGTCTCCGAGTATTTTTAGATGACCAGTGCTGTAGTGTGGATCTCAGTAACCACTTCCAGTGGGCTGCTAGTCTCACAGTATTTTTAAATACCCAGTGCTGTAGTCTTGATCTCAGTAACCACTTCTGGTGGACTGCTAGTCTCCGGGTATTCTTAAATAACCAGTGCTGTAGTGTGGATCTCAGTAACCACTTCTAGTGGGCTGCTAGTCTCCGAGTATTTTTAAATACCCAATGCTGTAGTCTTGATCTCAGTAACCACTTCCGGTGTAGAGGGCTGTTAGTCTCCGAGTATTTTTAAATACCCAGTGCTGTAGTCTTGATCTCAGTAACCACTTCTAGAGGGTTGCTAGTCTCCGAGTATTTTTAAATACCCAGTGCTGTAGTCTTGATCTCAGTAACCACTTCTAGAGGGTTGCTAGTCTCCGAGTATTTTTAAATACCCGGTGCTGTAGTCTTGATCTCAGTAACCACTTCTGGTGGACTGCTAGAAGACTGTTGGTGTCATAAGTTGCACATGTGTTTTTACACCTTTAATATAAAAAAAACCAACTAGTCAACAAGTAACAAGTCTCAATGCATTAAAGCAATCGTAATTAAGAAATAACAAATACGTATTGTTAAAATACAGTCGACCATCGTTGTATCGAGTCAAACAGACGTAACATTTTAGTTCGAATTAACCGAGTCTGTGAGTTAGCAGGGTAAATTAAAACAAAACCAACTACCAGTTACTACCAACTGGCCATATTCTAACTTCGAGTATTTTTGTTTTTAGAAAATCATTTGTCGAGTTTGAGATAATGATGTTCTTAGTTACGTAATTCATATTAACCGGTTTAACACCGCCACATTGTTGTTACTGTCCCAAGTCAGGACCTGGATTTCTAATGTCGTGGCCTTTTTGTAGTCATTTCTTAGATAGGTGTCTGTTCGTTTTAGTTGATATTGGTAGAATTGTTGACAATCATTGTTTATTATTTAAAGTTTCTTTTCATAATTTGATATATGCGATCACGTCAATTCTCGTACATTTGTATTTCTTTTATTTTCACATCCTATTTAAAGATAAAATAATTTGCAATTATTTTATAGGAAATAGCATTACGTATTCAAGAGATACAATATAAAGTTTCTGCAAAACTACAATCCAAGCATGCTAAACAGTGAGCCATAAATCTAGTAATAATTATCATGCAGTATCGAACTTCAGTTAAAGTACACATGCTACAAAGAAAAATCTGAAAACAATTTAAATGGCGTCTATAATAATCAAATAATCTGATTTATAGTCATTACAGTTAAACCTGTCTTATGTGATGTTCCAGTTGCAAGGGAATATTGAATTGGGGTCACATAAGACAGGTGGTCACTAAATACAGGTTTAGTTAATATGAAATACACTGTGACGGAAAATTAAAATTAAGGTCATATAATACAAGTTATTGCTTAATAGAGGTGGTCACTAAAGCAGGTTTGTCTTATCATATACCAGAAAATCTGCTCTGCTAATGTTTTCTTCATCTTTCAAATTTAGGAGGTCTTCGGTTATATTATGAGGTGAATATTTCATATCCTCAAAACACCACATCGGTGGCGTAAT
The DNA here is from genome assembly GCA_963680875.1 of Bathymodiolus brooksi. Classification (NCBI taxonomy): domain Eukaryota; kingdom Metazoa; phylum Mollusca; class Bivalvia; order Mytilida; family Modiolidae; genus Bathymodiolus; species Bathymodiolus brooksi. The sequence goes on from OY804589.1 coordinate 76,793,904, forward strand.
GGTTATCGTGCTCGCCTCGAGTGCGGTAGATCGTGTGTTCGAGCCGCGGTCGGGTTATACCAAAGACTATGAAATTGGCATTTGTTACTTTTCCGCTAAGCACACAGCATTAAGGAGAAAGAGCAAAGACTGGTTGGCTCAGAATCAGAATAATGTGTACGAGTGGAGCGACATGTCTACCCACGGACTGTTGTTTCAGTGAGCTAGCATTATAAAAATCCAACTAAGCGTGTTGGTCTAGAACAAAGCGGACCTCATCATCATCTCATTGAAAATTAATTTGTTCTCGCCATGATACAGCTGAAAAATTGCTGAATTGGCGTTAAACAACACCCACTCACTCACTCACTCACTCACTCACTCACTCACTCCCTTCCTCCCTCCCTCCCTCCCTCCCTCCCTCACTCACTCACTCACTCACTCACTCACTCACTGTCTTCCAGATCTAGAGTTATTATTCCTTGTTCTCATCAACGTTGATGCGAGACCAAGGAACGATAACTCCAGTTGAAATTGTGGTCTCTGTTGTCTGCAGGTTTTATTATTCTCACAGATATGAAGATATCAAAAAGATTATTAAACATATGTAAATAAAATGCCAACCTGAAAGTTTGAAATCAGCTGACATAGATGAATATACAGTCAAATCTGCCTTAAAGGGCACCTTTATATAACACTCTACATATCACTGTCTATAAAGGGCAGCCTCATATTTGCCATTGATGAACAGTTTATAAAATCAGTGGCGGATCCAGAGGGGGGCGGAGGGTACATTCGCCCCCCCCCCCCTAAAAAGAGAGAGAGAGAGAGAGAGAGGGAGGGGGCGGTCTTCCGTCCCTCTATTAGGCATATCAGCATTCATTCATTCGCCTGTTAAATGTAATAAATCATTATATATTTTTACCCGTTGCATTGCCCTTTTAGTTTATCTAATTACTTTTGAACTTTTGAAGCAGACGACGATTAATCAGAAAACAAAGTGATATTATAATCCCTTAGACATTAATTTGATTAAAATCCATCCATTCTACAAACATTTCAATACAAATTACCCCAGAGAAACATGAGAAAATTGGCTAATATAGCACGCCGGGTATTCGGAAACTCGGTGGAAGCTAGTTATTTTGAACGTTTTCATTGGCCAATTTTGAATTTTTGGACACTACAGACCGCGGTGCATGCTGTTCCGTGTTCCGTTGCCGTCATGCTCCACGGTCTGTAGTGTCAAAAAATTCAAAATTGGCCAATGAAAACGTTCAAAATAACTAGGTTGCACCGATTTCAAAGTGTCCGCACCTGTTCCGAGTATACGAATACCCGGCGTGATAAGGAAATCAGGGGAGTTACAGCTCCAGATAGATAATTTCAAGTGGGGAGCAGGACAATAGTCCCCCGGACAATTGCCCCCCGGACAATAGCCCCCGGACAATAGCCCCCCGGACAATTGCCCCCCTAGGACAATAGCCCCCCTAGGATAATTGCCCCCCACAATTTTTTTTCAGTTTTATATTTAGTTTCTGATTACCCCTTTCTGACTCTATGAACTCCATTACACTACTATACTTTCACTTCAAAAGACACTCCTATTTAAGCCAGTTCTAAGCTTATACCTAGCTTGCAATAATTTGTTCTCAAAATTCTTTTTAATTATTAACCTTTGTACTTAGCTTTGATCATTGTTTAATCAAATTCCTTTTTATAATTTTTCTTTGAAGACCAATTTTGTAAGGTGATTAAATTTAATTGGGAAATCATTAAACTCTATCTAAAAATAAAATATCTATAAATAATAAGAGAAAGTTATTTTTATCATAGCTTGTCCAAGCTGTATAATGATTAATATCACAGGGGCTTGAATCGCTTTCATAGAGGTCACACGGCCTATATACCATATATATATAGCTTGAATCGCTTTCATAGAGGTCATGCGGCCTATATACCATATATACTAACGTTAGTATATATATATGGTATATAGGCTGTGTGACCTCTATGAAAGCGATTCAAGCCCCTGTGATTAATATACAAAGAAGAAAATCCAACTTAAAAGTAATTTGAATAATTTAATTTGAGTTTATGCATATCTATTTCTCATTTAAAAAATAAATAAAAATGAAATAAAAAAATTGGGGGATGGGGGGGCAATTGACCGGGGGGCTATTGTCCTAGGGGGGCAATTGTCCGGGGGGCTATTGTCCGGGGGCTATTGTCCAGGGGGCAATTGTCCAGGGGGGCTATTGTCCTAGACCCTTTCAAGTGACATCTCCCTTTAATTTACACTCACTGCTTAGAAACTATTTAAAACTTTTTGGAGAAGATTCATGCGTTTTAATACACTTCATCACATTCACAAAATGCTTCAAAATTGTTGACGGAATAGCTTCCTAAATACTCAAAACCCAGGATCTTCCAGGGGGGGGGGGGCTTAGCCTCCCGAGGCCCCCTAACAGGGCTCTGCCCTGGACCCGCTGGAGACCTTAAGCTGTCCCCAGACCCCTCTCCGAATTTCGTCCCCCCTAACACAAAATCCTGGATCCGCCCCTGATAATTATACCTTTATATAAAGGGCAACTGCTCATAAAGAGCTAGTTTTTAGGTTCCCGTGAGTGCTCTTTATATACAGGTTCGACTGTACAGGTAATACATCTTGAATTCAAATTTGAGTATTTAAAGGAAAACGCCATGATCTTAACAAGTTAGCGTGAAAATTTAATTGACAGTAAATAAAAGACATTTGTGTTAATGAATGTTAAAAATAGTATACCGTAAGGTAGAATTTGGTCATTGAAGTTGCATGTAGCACCAAATAATGGGGATCGCCATTGTTCAGAACTCTCCAATGTGAGGAGACAAAAGGCATAATCCATTCTCGGATTATACCTGCAATTAAAGCTCTTCCGAAAGAGCCGTGACGTCACGATGTCGGTATCCTCTATTATATCAGCATTGATCAGTTGCAATTTTACCATTAAAAATTATGTAAATCGTAAAATAACGTTCTATCTTTTGATATTTACAAAATCATTATGACTTCATGTGAAACATTTTTTTGCACTAACGAAAAGGGAAAGTGGGAGAAGATTTTTTTTTTTGTAATTACCGATCAGGACTACCCTTGTCAACACATCGACCAATGACCACGAAAAACACGGGAAAGTACGACAGCATTGGCGACAAAAAAGAAAAAAACATGTGTACGCATAAAACGAGTTAAAAGTGACAGTTATTTAACCTACGACCAATCATGTAAAACATACATGGAATTATACGTAGTTATCCCCCCCCCCCCCCCCCCCCAATATACCAATAAACTCATTTGTTTTAGGAAAATGTAACATGGGATGGGAATATCTAGAAAAAAATTAGGACGATATACAAATTGTTAACATTGTATTGCAGTTGATCTGATATTAAAACATAACCAAAAGGGCTCGATGTTGGGAAGAGTCAGATACATTATTTATTCAACTAACATGATTCGTCTCCGTGACGTCACATGAAGAAGTGTCATGGCCGCTTACACTACGACTGGAAATTCCAAATATTCATATTTCTAATTGGGTATATTAATGTTTATAAAGGTGTTTTTTTGTTTAATAATTAGTTATTTACGAATAAAAGGTTACTATGTATTGAATTATAACAATTGTTCACCTGACTGAAGTTTTCCTTTAATCTTTCGGTTTCACGAGTTATGCCCCTTGCTAAATGGAAAATGACGTTTCACTTTCAGTGTTTCTTGATCATTTTACCGATTTTTATTTTTTCAATTCACTGAAATATTAAAAATAAATTTAATACAGAATGATTTTGATTTCGTGGTATTTTACTGCCGTAGTTTACAATTTATACGCATTAATTTAAATGTGATGGATGCTAAAACTCCACGAGACCTTAGCATCTCAGACGACACATTTAATGTATAATAAATAGAAGTGTTATCGTGATGAAAATTGATATTGGTAGAAAATATGATGGTCGTTTCATGTTCTCAGATAGAAACATTAATACAATGGCAGAATTACTTATGTTCTCATTAATTCGGAACATTTATCAGAAAAGACTTTTATCCCACCACAATCAATCTTACATGTTTTGTTGAAACTCTATATTTTCCTAATTTTAAGTAAAACGAAAACGAGGGGGCTGCTGACGTGACAACAAACAATATTTTAGATTCACAATGATCAAATTTGTCATGTTTGAAGGAAAACCGTAATAGCATTACCCTTTCTAGAATTTTCACATCACGTCGACATAACATAAACTAAAGTCAAGTGTTGGATTAAATAACTAAAAGACAAATGGCTAAGTTGATTTTCTGTTACCATGGATACCAATCAAATCAAAATACACCACTTTGAAGGTAATGATTATTTGTATAACATAGGAAAGAGTGTAATAGTATGGACAATTATTTCTCAATAAGGTAGGATTTTTTAATTAATATCTATAGTAGATGGTGAAATGGTATATGCATTTAATAGAAAAAAATGTAATATAATTATAATAAAGATTTTCCCCCTGAAAAAAATATAATTTCTTTTCATCTTTTTTTTATGCAATACAGTATGTGCAAATCAAGGAAAATATATTAGCTTTCAATTTTTCAAAAAACTTGAAAGAAAAAACGTGAGTTTAAAACATGTATTATGAAGAAAATACATGTTTCCTTATACATCCAACCTGCTTTGGTGGCCACTTCTATTAAGCAATAACTTGTTTTATGTTGTCTTAATTTTAATTTTACGACACGACGCATTTGATATATATTAAACCTGTTTATAGCGGCCACCTGTCTTATCCCAGCATGACTAAATAACGTATTGCGTGGACACTTTTTACAGTTATCTTGTCTATATGTGCGTTCGTTTTGTAATAAATTGTGTCCCCTTCAAGCGTACTTTTGTGCTCAAGAAACCGTAATGTTTTACTTATTGAGGGGCCATCGTGGTCGTGATAACTCGTGATCGTATGATAGATAGATTTACAACTACCTGTGCAATCAGTGCCTATCACCACTAACGTTGTGAGTTCATGGCGAGGTGTACTCGATACAACATTATGTGATAACAGTTTGTTAGTGATTTGCGACAGATCGGTGGTTTTTTCCGGATACTCCGGTTTCTTCCACCAATAAAACTGACTGCCAAGATATAACTGAAATATTGTTGAAAGTAGCGTTTAAACATCATAACCCTAACCCTATGTGCAGTGGGCTTCGTGGAAATCAATCGTTAATTTTCCGTGTAGTGTTTTGCTGATCATTGCTTACCTTTTTCTTTTGGCCATTCATGTCCTTCTTCGATTTACGGTTTCTGATTACCCCTTTGACATCTTCAAACTTTTCTTCCAAAGAACACGAGTGAAACATATTGACTTGTTATATTTTGTTACTTGTTTAGGTTGCTAAAATCAAAATGCTGTTAAATATTGGAAAATGTCAGTAACTTAATATCATTTACGGTTTTGTCTATATATAAACAAAATGGCCACCTGCTGTGGCTTCCATTAGTTATTTCTTACGTAAACAATTTGACAGTTTTGCAATATAGTAATGGAGTTATTGCACGAATATTGGTGAATATTGTCTATCATCAATCACTGAAGGTTTGTAACTTCGACTTGCACCCGTAGCGAAATGTACTCCATAAATATTTGTGTGGTACCGTTTGACAATCGTTCGGGGGTGTTTTTTCTGGTTTCCATCACCACGAAACTATACCGCCATGATGTAAGAAGAGTTTACAGATACCAAAGGGATAATCAGAATCCGTAAATCGAAGAAGAACATACAACACAATGGCCAAAAGAAAAAGGACAAAAGGACAAACAACGATCTACAAAACATACACATAAAACAAAAGATTGAGTAACATGAACACCAATAAAAACCGGTGGTGAACTCAGGTGCTGACATAATGATGAATTAAAAAAAATTCTAGATATTAGAATGGCTTTGATTGGTCGATTGATTGTCGGCTGCTTAACGTCTCATCTCAACGCAAAGGACTCTGGGTATCTTACGCCAAACTCTATCACATTCTGTTGACACCACGAGAGTTATCTCCCATTACGGTTAAGCTACTTGTTCATACACTGTCTATGTTTGCAACCATCACAAGCAGACGACAAATTAGTCCAGTCAAATGACATAGAATTGTAGCCCAGCAGTAAACAGAGGAGCCTGTTTTTAAACATGTTGTGGTAGCTGGATGCTGTGATACAGGACCAGTTGTTTATCTGTACCAGAGAGTGCACAACACCACGCGGCAAATAGTTTATGAATATTCAGAGCGAGAACAAGTCCCACAATAAAAAAAAAACACTTTGACGAAAGGGATTGAAAATCGAGGCAACGACCTTTGACTGCCAATGGTAAAGCATGTGAACTATTTGAGTGGAAGCGAATATGTACCGTATTTGTTCAACATTTGTTAATACATGTATTGTCGTTGGAGATCCAGTTATCAAGAGGGGAAGGATTCCATTAACCGGTTTAACCTAACCACATATTTATGCATGTCCTGTGGTAAAGCTGGACATGGATTTCCAACGTCGTGGTTCTTTTCTATGTGTTCAGTGAGAGGTTTGTTGGTATTGATGGAATCGCTGATTTCACTATTTCTATTTTCTTTTCATAATTGGATACGGACGGGGACATAGCCTTTTGTAGCTGCTATAGAGTTCACCCCCGGTTTTTAGTGGGGTTCGTGTTACGCGATCTGTTGGTCATTGTTTTGTCTGTTCTTCTATTTACGGATTCTGATTGCCCCTTTGGTATCTTCAAGCTCTTCTTGACCATACACAATATTTTGACATTACAGGACTTTTGCCTCTTATGTTATGTACAGCAGAAATGACGTATGAGCATGCCAGATTGTGTATAGCTATTAATTTTGAGATTGAATATTGGCTGCTCCCAAAATTAGCAAAGGGAATAATTATAGTAAAATTATTTGAATTAAATATCACAGCAGAAACTTACACGAAATATAATAATATATATTACTGTGAATTATTTATCATATCTGAAAAATTTAATATTGCCTATATTGTTAATCGAACATATAAAATGTGATTTTCGATAGACGAAGCCCATCACTAACAGGTTTCTAAAGCTACCTTTCTCCCTTCCCTCTTTTTTCTCCCCCCTCTCCCCCTTTCTCACGCCCCTAGTCTCCTTTCTACCGGTCTCCCTATACACTGTCCGTCCTCTCATAACAGACGCACAGACAGGACAAAAAAAGCAATATACAAGTACATTCCGCAACTTCGTATCTAATCTTCCAGTATCTGCAATACTGGTATAACCAGAATCTTCCAGTATCTGCAATATTGGTATTACCAGTATTTTCCAGAATTTACCAGTATTTTCTAGAATCTTCCAGTATCTGCAATACTGGTATAACCAGTATTTCCCAGAATCTTCCGGTATCTGTAATACTCATATTTTGACAATGACCAGTATCTTCTAGTATTGCAGATACTGGAAAATTCTGGAAGATACTGGGATACCAGTATTTACCAGTATCTGTACCAGTATTGCAGATACTGGAAGATTCTGGTACGATACTGGTATTACCAGTATTTTGTACAATACTGGTAATACCAGTATTGTGGCCAGCTACTTCATATTATCCAAATAATCTATACTATTCTGTCAAACATGTTAATAAAATAATCATTAAAGGTATGCAAGCTTCTTTTTTTTAAATAAACACGTAGATATCAAATTTAGTGCGTACGACGCGTTTCTGGAATAACCTTCATCAGGTACGCTCAAAATCGAAAGATTGCATTTTCAATAAGAATTTATAGATCTAGTTTCTTTTCTTAATCTGAGATTATATAGATGTTCACGTTACTGATCATGGTTTACAATTTCCATTCAAACTCATTGAATAACTGACATTATATATATATATATATTTATTTGGAAAAACTACCCCTTTACAACGGGGGCAACCACCACCGGGGTAGCAGTGGCCGCGTCCAAGATATGCTTACATATTATAAAACTATATACAGTACATACTAAAAATAATATATACAGTGAAATGTCACACAATTTCAGTTTAAAATGTCTCTCTTTCTGTTAAGATCGTATTTAGTACATGTAAAACACAAACTGAATTGTAGAAAAATATGTTACAAACACAGATCACATAAAATTTCCCTAAATATTTTCTTAGTAAAATATCAAACAAAAACCCTATTGACAATTATCATTTAACATTTTTAGATAGAAAAAACCCTCCAAATATAATAACATACAATAATAGTAAAATATATATTATAAAACATACAATTATAGTAAAATATATATTTTTAAACATACAATTATAGTAAAATATATATTATAAAACATATATTATAGTAAAATATATATTCTGTCACTTAGTCATTCGGCGATTTTGGGACCTTAGCATAAAAATATTGCACAAAAACCTCTTACATAGTTTATCAATTTCATCTCCTATAAAATTAGAGAAATGATATCCCAAATCACCGATTAAAAACATCATTTTTCCATGTGGCGGCAATCCAGTGAAGTCAGCATCTACGTTTTGTCCACAAAATAGGGTTGTTATGTCCGAGTTTAACTCGTTTCTCAAATTAGTATATGCTTCACATTCAAGTAGCACGTGATTCACATTTTCTTCATAATTGTTTGTACATATTGTACATTGAGGATTAGTGCGAATTTGCATACGACATAAGGTACTGTTTACTGGCAAGCAGTTGGTCCTTGCTAGAAGTTTGAGCCTTGAACCGCGAAAATCATTTATATTGATTAAATATTTTTGGGTTCTACCTGTGATATTAAACGTTTTGTACAAATGCAAGCTTGACTTCGTATCTATATTGTCAAGTTCTTTTCTTCGTGTAAATTCACCAAAAAATGTATAGAATGTACCTTTAATAAAACTTCCATTTATAAAATGATCTAGACCAACCGACACAAATAAAGATCGTATGTAATCAAAATAAGGCCATTCCTTTATAGTTTTACTAAATAGTTCATCAAATGTTTGCTTGCACAGTCTTGTTGAATTTAGTTCAGAGAATCTTGAAAAATAAGAAATTCTCTGCCTATCTAAAAAAGCATTGATTGGTTCCCATCCTAACTCTAATAATAAAGCACTTATAGGAATATTCTACAAAAGAAAAAACGTATACAGTCAAATCTGTAGTTAGAGGTAAACTTTGGGACAAAGGAGAAGTGGTCTGATAAGAAAGGTGACCTCTTAAAAGAGGTTCAATTTATATGAAATTTTCTATGGCAGGACTAGAAAATGTGACCTGTTAATAGAGGTGACCACATGAAGAGGTTTGACTGTAGATGTATTCTTCTAGTGTTGAGAACCAAATCTATATAAATTGTGTAGTTTATAAGAAGGCGGAGCCGCAATCTTTCCGACAATGTTATAACGCATTAATTTGTGAATACACTTAATAAGGATGTGTAATGGTTTATATATAATATATGCTCGTAATATCCTAAATCTAGGCCCATTTTCAGGGACCGTCGTGGTCATGATCGTATGGTAGTTTGGATTTACAACTACCTATGCAACCAGTGCCTATCACCACTAATGTTGTGAGTTCACAATCCGCTCAGCCCATGTGTACTCGATACAACATTATGTGATAGTTTGTCAATGACTCGCGGCAGGTCGGTGGTTTTCCTTGGGTACTGACCGCCACGATATAGCTGAAATAATGTTGAAAGTGGCGTTAAACACCATAACTCTATATACATGTTCTACCAAACTTTGTGTTTACAGAATATATGATTGACAAATGAGATCTTTGTTTGGGGTATAATTTTTCAATTAAATTAAGAAAATAAATTGTTCACAGTGATGGTCATCAATTCCACCAATATCAACTAAGCGAACAATCACCTCTCATCTTAACTGAAAATGCTTAAACCTCGAGTAAAAAAGTGCATCGGAAAAAAATCACAGAATACATTTGACGTTACTGTTAAGCTAATTTATTGGAGGACCATGTATTTCTCTTGTCTGTCATACATTAGTAACAAATCGTGCTTTTTGAAATTCAAGCGATGAAAGCGGCCATTTTGTTTGTAGATGGAATCGATATTGCTAGGTCACATCTATCACATGAGCAATAATGACTCCATCACAGGGCATACGTTCAACAATAATCACAGGTCACGTGATCCAAAAGAACCCATAGAAAACGCGTATTAAGCAATGCATATTAATGAGGTATAATAACAATCATTAGTGGATGCACATTCGTTTCTCTTGTCTGGCACACATTCTTGAAAGATTAATTAGCCGATTAGCATACATTGAAAGTAGTTTATCTCTGCTGGTGTTCCAATCGAGCAGGAACTTCTACACCTTTCGTGTCACTTGAGTTCACCTCATCATCGGTTTTCAGTGGGATTCGTGTTGCTCAATCTTTATTTTTTTTCTGTAGTGTTTTATAGATCATTCTTTGTCTTTTTTTTTTTTGGCCGTTGTATTATCTGTCCTTCTTCAATTTACGACTTCTGCTTACCCCTGTTGTTTGGCCGTTGTATTATCTGTCCTTCTTCAATTTACGACTTCTGATTATCCCTGTTGTTTGGCCGTTGTATTATCTGTTCTTCTTCAATTTACGACTTCTGATTACCCCTGTTGTTTGGCCGTTGTATTATCTGTTCTTCTTCAATTTACGACTTCTGATTACCCCTGTTGTTTGGCCGTTGTATTATCTGTTCTTCTTCAAATTATGACTTCTGATTACCCCTGTCGTTTGGCCGTTGTATTATCTGTTCTTCTTCAATTTACGACTTCTGATTACCCCTGTTGTTTGGCCGTTGTATTATCTGTTCTTCTTCAATTTATGACTTCTGATTACCCCTGTTGTTTGGCCGTTGTATTATCTGTTCTTCTTCAATTTATGACTTCTGATTACCCCTGTTGTTTGGCCGTTGTATTATCTGTTCTTCTTCAATTTACGACTTCTGATTACCCCTGTTGTTTTTTCAAACTTTTCTGGCATTTGACATTTTGAATGCTTTATCAAATACATCTAGTTTATATCATTTCCAGTAAAAAAATGTCAAAAAGCTCTTATAACAATAATTTAAAAAATCTTGTATGAATTATCTCGACAAATGCATAGTGAAAATGTTAAGTGACCTAAATGTATTATTTTACAGCGTTATTTATACCAATTAATGCTTATAACATCATTGTCTTTGATTTTGAGGGTTCTTGACTTCCTGCTTTTATTACAACAAATTCGTTGTCAAGGCAACGAGACAACAATAGTATATCATTAAATAAGTAATTTCATGGTAAACCATTATATCATAACATGATATCTTAAAAAGGTTGCGTTTTAAAATGTTCTCAAAGAAGGTACATGTAGTTGTTTTTAATTTTGAAGGTTCTTGATTTCCTGCTTTTATTACGTATATTCGTTGTCAAGGCAACGTGAAAAACATGGAATATCTTTAAGAAAGTATTTTCATGTTAAAATATTATGTCATAATCTGATATACGTAAAGAGTTGCGTTTTAAAATGTTTTTAAAGAAGGTCGTTGTTTTTAATTTTGAGGGTTCTTTCTTCCTGAAAGTGGCGTTAAGCACACAAAAAAATCACTCAATCGATCTTCTCTGTCGTTCTTCGATTTACGGTTTCTGAATACCACCTTGGTATATTCAAAGTTTTCTTATTTCCTACAAGACCCGTCGTTCAAAGCAAAACTCTATTTCCAAGATCTTGGATTCACATTGTCTAAAACGATAACCACGGTGTCCATATTACATTTTCAATATATCCGAGATCGTCGATACAAAATGTGCATATAAGGACAAACTACACTTCTTAGATCCTTTGATTCAGATTACATACAAACCTCCATATTGAAAGCCATGCTATACTCCGAAGTCTTAGATACATATCATATCATCTATAAAACTCCCCCATTGAGGGTTGGAAAGGTTTTATGATCATATAATATATAATATATAATATATATTGTTTATTTTATACTGTTTGTATGATAGAAAGCTATATATTTTTTCAATAGTTTGCCCGTATTCATATATCAATAATGAAATGTCTTGGAAATAACAGTTACAACAATCAATTAAGCTTGTTGAGCTAATATGCAGTATGGTAATGATGACAAGTAATGGCGGATGCGTGTTGAGCTAATATGCATTATGGGTAATGGCGTCAACGTAATGGTGGAGGTTGTAGCAATACGCAGTTAACTTGTGAATAATTCGTTTGTATCTTAACACTGACGTTATTATATTGCTGTACTTAATCATAGCAATGATTCAGCAACCACACCTGGAAGTGTCATATTAAACATATTTGATAATTTTATAGCGATCTCTAGTACCATGGAAGGGCATCCTGTTCGTCTCCCATTTCCACCTAAATATGGAGCATCGGTCTCAATAATTATGTCCTTCATGTCCATCTCACAGACTCTCGTTCTCAGCTTAGGGTATTTCTCTTCCATGAGAGGGAATGGAGATATACCAAATTTGCAGTTTGGGAAGGTCATTTTCCATTTGTGGTAACTCGCAATATTTCCATTAAAACAATGTTTGTGGATATGATGGTTTTTGGTTATTTTTTTCTGTAAGACTGATAAACACATATCATCTATTCTCTCATCACCCCTACAATGTATTACTACGGGTAGATCTTTCAGTCTTGCTAACTGTAGTTGTTGTTACAGTATATTTCTTTGTCTATCCAAGTCTGTCTCAGTGGTGTAACTTTGTTGATCCAATCCGCATTCCCCGACTGCCACGACACCCTTAGCACCAATAAGAACTGCTAAGTCCACAAGCCAGTTATTTAGGTGTTGTCTTGACTCAAGATTAACTAATCTGGGGTGGATTCCAAACGTGAGTTTTAAGCGCTTATCTTTCCTAATTTTGTGTCGGGCGTCACTAGTTGGCCAGTTGTGGGGGAAGCAGTAATTTGTTATCAGTAACTGTAGTTTGACATCTTCCTCCTTCCATACAAATGACGGAAGACCAGAATATCTGGTTTCTTTCAAATACATATCTAAATGGAAGTGGGAGTCGACAAGCTTAATAATATTGTTTTTTTGGTTGACAGGTTTCACATTATTTTGTACTTCGTAGGAGATGAGGTTTTCTGCTGATTCTGTTTTTTGTATTAATAAGGATAGTATTTTCCAGTGGAGAGCAGAATGAATATGTTCAGATGGGTAAACTGTATGTGATATGTCTATTGAAGGGTATCGGTTCTTCTCATTAAACATCTTAATTAGTAGTATGTCTGTCCAATGATGGATGGATCCTCTACAATTGATGAAGTCAGGATCTTTAATTATGTATGAAAGGGTAGTGATTCCAAGCTGATTTGCTATCTTGAGTAGTAGTCCATTCATTAATTTTACCCATGTATCACCATGTTCATCAGCTGAAAATTTATGTGGATCTTCTTTGTTGTCATGGAAGTTGATGTTATGTACTTGGAATAACCTCTCCTGTGCAAATTGTATTTTGCATGTCCAGCAGGCGGAGTTGGGTGTAATGTACCAGGGGAGATGACTACACAAAACATGCCTTCGTACATTGGTGAACCTAGCAGGACAAACAGGACATAGAGAGGTTTTACCTTTTCTCTGAGAACTTCCCCTTATAGTCTCATTTGGTTTTGGGATCTCTCCTTCCATTGGATCATAGTCTAATTCCTAATCATCTTGATGCATACTGTAAAACCAAAAGGCTCTTCTTTAGAAATGCATGTACCAAGTCAGGGTCATTACGGTTTTCACAGTTTTCCGGTTGTTGACTGATCTTGTCTGTTTATATGACTTTCCCTTTGGAAGATTGTTCGGAGTTCGGTAATTTTGTTATTACCCTTATTTGGTATTATGCAGTAGTATATTAATGCCACAGAATACACATATACATATATAATATAGAACAGAACAAAAGAATGACACAATTGATATAGTTAAAAGGTTATGATAACTAGTTCATCCTTTGCAATCTTATACAAATAACGATAAAACAAATACGAACATCTAGACTGTATACAAGATTTAATATTATAGACTTAAACTTATTCTGTATAATCCAGAAGGTAAGCAGGTCTCTTGCTCACCCTCTTTCTAATACTGTTCTCTGATCTGTTTTCGTGATCAATGGGAATAGCAGCTTCATTTCGTCGGGACATCGGAACATACGATGTTTCTCTTGCTGCAGTGTTACGGTACATCGGAACATCCGATGTTTGCCCTTCAGTATCACGAAATAGCGATTCCACGTTCAGCACACCTTCCTCTTCTGGTTCTGTTAACTGCCTTTCACCAGTTTCTTCTGTGAGACTTCGCTTTCTCTGTAACCAAATTGACTATTCACTGTCATTGCATAATTTAAGACGATCGTGATGGACTATCCAACTTCGCTTCCTGTCTTCAATCTGGAAGAGGACACTGTTTATCACTTTGGTTACTAGGTAAGGCAGGGATTAAATTAAGTTTTTAAAGACAGTTGCTCAAAGGGCAAGTAAGAAAACAAATTCACTTGCCCATTATGACAGGAACTTGTCCAGCAAGCCGCGGAGCAGCTTGCCGCACCTCGCTTGTGAGGTGCCAACTACGACAGGGGGTATGGGGTAAATGATTACAAATCCTGCATTCTAGGCTTTTTCTGACACCTAAAAAGTTTCAAAAGTCCATTTTTATAATTGAAAAATACTGAAAAATTTTCCAAAAGATTTTTGGGGCGTTGTGTTAAAATTCTTCAGGTTTCTCCAATTATTACACCATAATTGTAGTGTGTTGCTGTGTTTCAAAATCTGGATTATTCATGAAAAATTTGTATCTAAGACCAAGTTTAAAAATATGTTTGTTTGTCCTTCTCTGGCCCACCATTTTTTGACTGGGTAAGTAGGTAGGCAAACTATTTTACTTTATTCAGGAAATATGACATATTGTCACCTCTTCAATGTATAAATGTCAGACATATTTTTTCTTTGACATTTTATTTGACCTTTGAATCATATCCTGCTTTAGATATTTTTTGTATTGCTGCATGTTTGTATATTGCATTGAAATGTGAAGATGCTGAACATTGACTAGTCTTTCGCCCCATACGGAACTCGGTCCTAATTAAAAAAACATCGCGGAAATAGGTCTTAAAATGATTATGATTTTAACATAATATTAATCATTAAACATTTCGATCTTATATCCCATGGAACAACCTAACAAGAAAAAATTATGTATTTTGAGCTTCATAAGTTGGTATATCCGATATTACCACGTGTCATTTTTAAGGTCGACTTGTTATGGTCCGAAAGCAATCCGGAATTTAGACCGATCCGTATTAGAAACTATAAATACTATATCAACATCCGTTTGGAAAATCATCAAAATGTTCTCGTTGATCTTTCAAAATTCGCGAACAATACTAAGTGACAGCTCTTTCTTGTTTCAAAGTGTGGTCAGGAATTCGTAGTTTGATTGATTGTATCTAGAATTTTTCACTTGCCCAGCGGGCTGCTGCCTTTAAAATCTTACTTGCCCGTGTCAAATTTAGTAAGGTCCTTTCCATGGTGTCTTGAGTTTCCGTGATTGTCCATTTTTTGTTGCTGAATCCAACTTATATACAGCATCCCCTACATAATATGCCTTACACGAAGCCCGAAGATCGCTATCCTTTTTCTGCCTTTGCTGAGCTGATTTTAAGTTGTCTCTAGCAACATCATGAACAAGATTAGGTGTTGTTATAAGATCTTGAACAAAATCGAATGTCTCCTTTTCCTGTGTATGTATGGTCAAAAGACCAAAAGTCAAGTCGATTGGTTGAGTGACTTCCCTCCCGAACATAACAAAGTTAGCAGAAAATCCGGTTTGTCTGTTTGGCGTTGCACGCATAGCAGCTGCAAGAAGTTGTACGTGTTCGTCCCATCTATTCTGGTGTCTTTTTATGAAGCACCGTGTGATATCAGATTATTGTATCTCTCGATTTGACCGCGGTTAGAGGCTGGATGAGTTGTTCTTGTTTTCTGTATTTGAAGAATTCGGCGTATCTGACGAACCAAATTTCCGTCCATATTTCTACCCTGGTCTGTGTGTAGTTCCAGCGGACACCCATATCTTGCAATAAAGTCGTCAATTAATACTGTGGCTACAGTTTCTGCAGTTTGATTTGGGATAGGGTAACATTCCAACGACTTAGTGAATTGGTCAATTACCATGAGATTATACTTATTTTTCTGTCTGGTGACTGGCAAAGGGCCTAATATATCCATGTGTATTCTCTCCATTGGTACTCCAGCGTGATATTGTCCTAATCTAGCACTATGGTGTTTAGTTGACTTTTTATTTTTATTGCAAATTTTGCAGGATTTTACACACAGTTTACAGTCCCTAGCCATCCCATACCACAGTACATGCTGTTTTAACTTTATCACGGTCTTGATCTGACCCATATGACCAGATAACGGTAGACAATGACAAAGTTCTAGAGTCTGTTTCCTCATACTATCTGGTATTACAAGTAGATGTTTAGGTGAAATCGGGTCTTCCCATCTATAGAGCAGAACTCCATTCTCAAGTTGAAGTTGTGACCTGCACATCCAATAATACCGAGTGGCTTTGCTGCTCAGTTTTAGTTCCATCATGCTTAGTTCGTAGTTATCTTGTATCAAAGAAGGATGGGTTTCAAGTCAGGATCATGCATCTGTTCTTCCTGAATTTTTTTATTCGACAGGGAGTCGATCCAATTGCATGGTTCAGTACGGTATCTGTTAACCCTCTTCTGATAGAGATTAGTTGTACATCATCAACTTCTTCGTCAAATACCCCTCACTGTTGTCAGGCCCTAGTGCAAAACTTACACCCTCTTCAAGGCAGTTGGTCTAATGCAACAGTCGGTAGGTATTCTGGCCAAGATGGAAATGTGTCTGTTATCCTCCACAGTCCATCGGCATTGGTATGGTTTTTCCAGGTCGATGTTGTATGACCATATTGTACTGGGCTAACTCTTCGATCCATCTTGCAAGTTGTCCTTCTATATTCTTGAAATTTAAGAGCCATATAAGGCTATTATGATCTGTTCGCATAATAAAGTGTTGACCAAGCAAGTAATATCTAAACTGTCGTGTAAATGTTACAATGGCTAGTAGTTCTTTTCTTGTTGTGCAATATTTCCGTTGCGCTGGTGTTAACACTTTGCTGGCAAAACATATAGTTTTCTCTTCCCCTTTTTGTATTTGACTTAGTTCTGCTCCTATAGTATTGTCTGATGCGTCAGTGTCCAAAATAAACGTATCGTTTGAATTTGGGTAATTTAATTTGACAGATTCCACTAGGGTAGTTCTTAATCTTTCAAATGCATTTTGTTGTTCTTCATGCCAAACAAACGGTTCTTTGTGTCTGACAACTTCATGTAATGGTAGTGCAATCTGAGCAAAGCCGTGTATGTGTTCTTGATGTTAGTTCATGAATCCCAAAAATGATTCGACATCTTTCTTGTTTTTTGGTACTTGCCAATTTTTTACGGTCACTATATTTTCAGGATTTATTTTAATCCCATCTGCGCTGATGATTTTTCCAAGAAACTTAATTTCGTTTTGGAAGAGGTTACACTTTTTTGGTTTCAGTTTTAAGTTGTATTTTTTAAATCTGTCAAGCACTCTGGTCAAGTTGTTCAAGTGGTCATCAAAGTTTTTACCTAACACAATGACGTCATCCAAATATGCCAGACATTCTATCCAGGTTAATCCTTTTAGTACAAGTTGTATTACCCTACTGAATGTAGCTGGGCTGCTGCAGAGACCAAAGCTGATTGGTATTGGGTTCATCGCCAGTGGAGCATGTATACAGATCAACCTTAAAGGTTACTCAAATATAATAGGAGGACAGCTTAGTGTGGCAACAGTATTCTTTATAATATTAGGCGTGCTGATATTTATGATAGCGGCCTTTGGATGTTGTGGAGCATACAAAGAAAACTATTGTTCTATCATGATATTCGCTGTCATCTTGATCATCATCTTCATCTGTGAATTAGCTGCTGGAATTGCTGGCTTTATTTATAAAGATAAGGTTGACAAAGAAGTTAAAGACTTGATTATTAAAACCATATACAGTGGTGATACTAATGCTGACTGGGACAAAGTTCAAGAGGAGTTTAAGTGCTGTGGAGTCGTGAACGCTACTGACTGGACCAATGCTGGTCAAACAATTCCTTCATCCTGTTTCACTGGTACTGGAAATTGCACAGAAGCTACTGCATATAAAGTGGGTTGTTACACAGAACTGAAGGACTTTGTGAAAGATAAAATCGTAGTAATTGGTGGTATATGGCTTGGTTTTGCCTTCATCCAGATCATTGGAATCTTATTCGCCTGATGCCTGGGACGTGCTGTCAAAAAAGAATATCAAGTGGTGTAAGCCTGTCGATCAGCAAAATGTACATTGCTAGAAGATAAAGAAAATGTTCAAGAATTCAGGGAGGGGTTTATTGTATTTTTTGGCTATTTCTATGTTGTATGCATAGTACAAAACACAACATGAATTCTTACAGAAGGACAATAGTTTGTATGATTTTTTCTTCGCTATTGATTTTAATTTTGAAGTAAGAAATTAGGAAGATTAGAATTATTTTTGATTTGTGTTGGAAGATCGAGTTGTAAAGCAATTTTTTTAATTATTTTCTTTTTTATTATTCTTAAAAGTAAGTTATTAAAAAACGTATTTTGTACATCAACATAGAATATATGTTCAATTAATAGGATAAGAAATCGTTCGTTATTTTATAAAAAAAAAACCAATGTTTGTGGATATGATGGCTTTTGGTTAATGTTTTCTGTAAGACTGATAGACACATATGATCTATTCTCTCATCACCCCTACAATGTATTACTACGGGTAGATCTTTCAGTATTGAAACAAAATAATCAATACGCATATATCAGAACATCTGACGTTTCCTTTTAACGCATACATCAGAATATCTGACGTTTCCTTATAACTAACATTTGGGAAATAACAGATGAAATAGTATTCACTGCAGATTCATCAGAACATCTGATGATACTTTCTAATATTAGAATGTGGGAAAAAAAGGGGGGTGATATTTCCGGTAAAATGGTTTATCACCAATATATTATTTTTTAACCACTAATATAGTAATTATATAATTAAATATGAATAATAATAGTGTAGTGTGAATAGTTCTATTCACTTTTCAAATTATTCGCTAATTTTCAGAAGCTGACATTACCATTTCCGGTATTTGATTTCGAAAAATTTGGCGCCATTAAATGTCAAATGGTCGATCTCCCAGGTCCCTGAACTAGGATACATATACGTCTGTACAGTTCGACAATACTGGAGTAACTCACTGTATCAAGGTCGTTATACCCGGAAGTCTTTGTGGTTACGCTTAGCTTCCGTTGATCAGTGTTCACCACAGTATAACTACAAGAATTATTTATGAGGTGATGTGTGTTGTAGTTTATATGTATACTTTAATGTTAAATGTTTGTATAGTGTGTATTGTTTTTTGGTAACAATTCTATTTATGGATTTCAAACCAATAAAATATTTCTGATTTCTGATTTCTGATTTCTGTACATGTACAAATAATAGTTTTGGGTTCTTTTCTTCATTATAACTTGATTATTTTTCTTTGTTCTTCAATTCGACTTACCCAATTAATTACATTGCAAAGGAGATTTTTTGGGCCGAGATATATCGGTGACGACTTTTTTTTAGGGGCGAAACAAGAAGGTCTAACGATTGTCCATTTTTAAAATAAATTAATCGTTTCATGTAAAGAAGCTGTACGGTTTCCTTTCTAATTTTTTGTTGTTGTTATTTTTAAATTGGATAGTTATTTTTTATTCAAATTAAAAGGCTATTTCCTGTACTTCACTCCCATTGTCCATTCTATGCCGAAACTTAGAACCCATTCCCGGTTGGTATTGATCATATATTGATTCATCTCCTTACACACATGTTGCTGTTTAGCTCGCTATTACGTTTATAATAGTTCCGAATGCAAAATGCTTTACATATGGAAAACGGAAAAAATAAACATCAGTTTTATTTTGTGAAGAAATTATTACAATCACCTACGCAAATCGGTGACTATCATCACGAACGCTTTGAGTTCGATTCCCGCTCATAGTGAGGTGTACTCGATGCAACATTATGTGATAAAGTTTGTGGCAGATTCGGTTGTTTTAACCGGGTACTCTGTTTTCCTCCACCAATAAAACTGACCGCCGCGATATAACTGAAATATTGTTGAAAGTGACGTTAAACACTATAACCCTAACCCTCTATGTATTTCCAGATTTAGGCTTAGAGACTCTCACGCCCTTTGCCTAGTGCGAACCACTGCAGCATAAAAAGTCATATCCAATCATCCACGTTTATTTGTTACATTAAAAACTCCCAATTCCACATGCGTATAAATACTACAGCACTACATTTTACCGATTTCGCGTTTGAATAAATAATTTTCCTGTCTTGAGTAATAATCCAATGATTTGTTTTTGGCAGTGCTTAAATGCATATGTGTATGTTTCGTAATTTAGAATTTAGCTGGATATGAATACCACATCTAAAATGTGATCGATTACAATCCGACAGCATAAACCAGCGGTGGACATTTTGGTGTTATATATTAGCATGTCAATTTACAAAGAGACTTATCATACTAAGAAAATAATCTTGTTTGTTTTTCTGATAGTCAACATTGATTCTTATATCGGCCCAGTCAATATCTATTTAACGTAGCGGACTGCAAATGACAAGTTACGTAAACGTTTATTTAAAGCCATTGATTAACACGTTGAATACGTTTGGAAATGAAATAGCTTGACAGTAATTCATACAGTAGAAGTTTTCATTATCACATTAGAATGACATAATTCTAAAATGGAAGAGACATCATTACACGGTACTCGGAAGTAAATTGCATGGTAAATTATTTTTTATCACAAGGAAGAGGTAAAAAAAAATGCAATCTGGATAAATCCGAATGATTGCATGAAACACTTCTTTGTGTGAATCAACTGTAAGGAGTGTATTTCAATAATAAAGTTGTCAGATTTTTGTACGTGGTAAGGTGTACTCGATACAACTTTTATGATAAAGTATATCAGTGGCTAGCGGCAGGTCAGTGGTTTGCTCCGGTAATTCTAATTTCAAACCATCAAACGATATTAATGACTTATGATGGCGTTACAGACGTATAATCAACCAAAACCAGTTGACATACGATATACATGCAAACACTAGATCTTCGGAAATATATAGAAGCTTGCCTCCATGAAGCCATATATCTTGTGAATATGATTAAAAAAAGATTGAAAAAATAGCAATGAGATAATCAAACAATAAATTGAACAAAAGAAAAATGACAAAAAAAACAGACAATAGCAGTCAAAACACTACACAGAAAACAAACTAAAGATTGGGCAACACGAACCCCACTAAAACCTTGCATGAACTCATGTGCAGTTTACGCTCCACTATAGCACCCGTCGTGTTGCATATGCTAACAATCCAGTGATAAGTTATATTCTATGACAAGTCATGAACGAGGAAAGGGTGGGTTTGACTACAACAAAGGGAACATATCCGTGATCATCTGTGAGACAAGCATTCCAGAAAGGTTAACCAAGTTATGATGGCGACCGTAAATCTTCTACTACCATTATCATTTGTTCAATAAATAAGAGCGCCGCGTACGAATGCTCATCGTATATACCGATTCGTATATCGTGTTTTGTGTTCGTTGATCTAAACGAAACGACATGACTTTAAGCCCCATATTTTCCGGTATTTTTGATCTTGTGCGCAATTTATCGGTCTGATAGGGTCATTTAACCATGTATTTCTTTCGACCCATTTTGATTCAAGTTTCATTCTTCCCAATACACCTTTCTCGAGTGACATCGTCCTAAAGCAAACCTTTCTTTCTTTCCACTGTGCTGACAATGCTGTCATGAACATTCCCGTCATCCCCAAACCCATTGTACTATTACGGTAGGTAAATTCATACATTAACTGTTGTACTTTTGATTATGTATACTATCAAAACATTTCTTATAGGAATATTATGCTTGATGGAATTAATAATAGTCTATGTCAATTTATATGTCTTTTTAATGCCACCAAAAGGAAATACAAAGGGTGTATAACTTGACTATCTGTCCATGAAGCTGTAGAAGCTGGTTATAAAGTAGTTTTATAACATGTATTGTTAGACTGTTGCAAAATATATTGACTGAAATATTAGACAAAATCATTCAAAGCACTAAAAGGTACATTAAAACGTGGTGTATAAAGGATATTGCTACATTACAATTGTACCTTTAAAGTGCGTGAGGTATAAATAACCGCTTGTTAGATATTAAGAATTGCGCATTTAATTTGCGATGTGTTTTCAGCAGCTCCACCTAATATTGAGCTTGCTTAATATTAGACCACTGACACGATATGTATTCGCTTAGACATCACTATATGGTAAGAAAATAATAAAATCGTAGATATCAAATTTAGTACGTGCGACGCGTTTTGGAATAACTTTCAATCGTAACTACTCGGCCATTCTCGCTACCCTGCAAATAACCTCTACGTAGATAGTAGAAATTCTTCTTAAATTGTTTGGCGGAAGTTAAGCCGCACAATAATATAGTCCACGAAAATCATTATGGAAGACATACTAAGTAAAATCTAATCATGCCAAACTAATTAAAAATTTAACTTTTATCCATGAAAATAATTGAAATATAGAAAATTGTTTAAAATATAACTTTATCAAACTTTCATGTAACTGACATGTGAAAAGTAGTTCTATTTATCCGCAAAGTAGTTCTATTTATCCGCCACCTACGTACGAGGTTATTTGCAGGGTAGCGAGAATGACCGAATAGTTACGATTGGAATAATCTTATGCCACCCATTCTTGATACCATGTGCTTAGAGGAGCAACAGCACATGCAAATGCTATATTCTTGTGTTTGACTCGACCGGGGTTCGAACCCACGACCTACCGCGCTTCAGGCCGAGTATGCTAATAACTATTACACAACCGATCCGGTTATTCATACAAGAGCTTGGATATCGCCTAAAACACATTGCGTATCAAACATACTAATTATAAATCAGGCATAATATACACTTTAGAACTGACACGAGGAAATTTGACAGGAAATTTGAAGTTCTGAATATCCCTTTTAATAGCAATAAGTGAGATTTTCAAATATATATTTTTTAAATCCAGGTAAATGTTTGAAAACACCGGTAATCAATTGTCATCATATATCGTGCTTATTAGGATTAGTCATTAGAAGAACAAGTGTGGATTATGCAGTGTCTGTGCACTCCCATTTTAGGATTAGCCATTAGAAGAACCCAAGGTCATAGGTGGGAATTATGCAATGCCATCTGTGCATTCCCATTTTAGACGAAGACACAAACAATAATTTGCACACTTGTTTTGAATATCCTTTGTACATAGGCCTTATATTCAACCCCAGATTATTAATTAACAATTTTAGACGACGTAAATGACTTTTATATTAGTTCCGAATGGCAAATGGCTTACACATGAAGAACGGAAAAAACAAACATTAGTTTTATTTCGTGGAGAAATGATCGTACGGTAGTTGGATTTACAACTACCTATGTAATCAGTGCCTATCACCACTAATGTTTTGAGTTCGAATCCCGCTCATATTCGATACAACATTATATGATAAAGTTTGTCAGTGACTTCCGGCAGGTTCGGTTGTTTTATCCGTGTACATTGGTTTCCTCCAGCAATAAACATGACCGCCATGATATAGCAGAAATATTGTTGAAAGTGGCGTCAAACACCAAATAGTATACAAAGTAGACCATTGTCGTCTTATTGCTTCTTTAAATCGCACAAGGAGAAACTATATTGTTTATTTTATACTGGTTGTATGATAGAAAGCTATATTTTTTCTCAATATGCTTTGCCCGTATTCATATATCAATATTGATAATAATAATAAAATAATAATAATAATAAAGAACAAAAAAACGCCATGATATAACTGAAATATTGTTGAAAGTGGCGTTAAACACCATAAATCCTAACCCAATAATACAATATCTTGGAAATAACAGTTACCATAATCAATTAAGCTTGTTGAGCTAGTATGGAGTATATATAGTAATGATGATAAGCTATGGCGGAGGTGTGTTGAGCTACTAGGCAATATGGGTAATGGCGTCAAGTAATGGCAGAGGTGGTAGCAACACGCTGTTAACTTGTGAATAATTAGTTTGCATCTTAACACTGGCGTTATTATATTGCTGTACTTAATCATAGCAATGATTCAGATTGCTTAGAATGGCATATAGCTTTACGGCAGATTAATGTCTCTGTTTTTATCACGTTTCTTATAGTAAATCTATGACCTTTATATTAGTTCCGAATGGCAAATGGCTTACACATGGAGAACGGAAAAAGCAAACATCAGTTTTATTTCGTGGATAAATGATCGTACGGTAATTTGATTTAAAACTACCTATGCAATCAGTGCTTATCACCACTAAAGCTGGGAGTTCGAATCCCGCTCATTGTGTGGTGTATTCGATACAACATTATATGATCAAGTTTGTCAGTGACTTCCGGCAGGTTCGGTTGTTTAATCCGTGTACATTGGTTTCCTCCAGCAATAAAAATGATCGCCATGATATAGCAGAAACATTGTTGAAAGTGGCGTCAAAAACCATAACCCTGATACCCTAACCCCTATTTGAACAACCCAAAATCACTAGTGGGGATTATGTAATGCCATCTGTGCACGACCATTTTAGACGAAGACACAGACAAGTGTTTTACACTTGTTTTGACTATCCTTTGTAGGCCTTATAAATGTTCACCCCCTGAGAATTAATTAACAACTTTAGACGATGTAAAACGCAGATTAGTTTTTCTAACATTAAAGACATAGACAATGTGTTTAACAAATCGTATGCAAGGTAAACCATTGGCAATTTATTGCTTCTTAAAATCGCACAAGGAGCAACTTTATTTGATCATTGTCGTTTTATTGCTCCTCTAAGCCGGACAGGGAAAAAATGTATCGTGTATTTTATTCTAGTTCAATAATGAAATGTCTTGGGAAAAAACAGTAACCACAATCAATTAAGCTTGTTGAGCTGATATAGAGTATAGTAATGATGATAAGTAATGGCGGAGGCGTGTTGAGCTAATATGCATTATGGGTCATGGCGTCAAGTAATGGCGGAGGTGGTAGAAGCACGCTGCCGTTAACTTGTGAATAATTAGTTTGCATCTTAACACTGACGTTATTATATTGCTGTACTTAGTCATAGCAATGACTCAGATTGTTTGGAATGGCATATCACTTTACGGCAGATTAATGTCTCTGTATTTAATACGTTTCTTATAGTAAATTTATGACTTTTATATTAGTTCCCAATGGCAAATGGCTTACACATGGAGAACGGAAAAAACAAACATCAGTTTTATTTCGTGGAGAAGTGATCGTACGGTAGTTGGATTTACAACTACATATGCAATCAGTGCCTATCACCTCTAATGTTTTGAGTTCGAATCCCGTTCATTGTGAGGTGTATTCGATACAACATTATATGATAAAGTTTGTCAATGATTTGCGACAGGTTCGGTTGTTTTATCCGTGTACATTGGTTTCCTCCAGCAAAAAAAATGACCGCCATGATATAGCAGAAACATTTTTCTTGTTTTTACGGTCACTACATTTTCAGGATTTATTTTAATACCATCTGCGCTGATGATTTTTCCAAGAAACTTAATTTCGCTTTGGAAGAGGTTACACTTTTTTAGTTTCAGTTTTAAGTTGTATTTTTTAAATCTCTCAAGCACTGTGGTCAAGTTGTTCAGGTGGTCATCACAGTTTTTACCTAACACAATGACGTCATCCAAATATGCCAGACATTCTATCCAGGTTAATCCTTTTAGTACAAGTTGTATTACCCTACTGAATGTAGCTGGGCTGTTGCAGAGACCAAAGTTGATTGGAATTGGGCTCATCGCCAGTGGAACATATGTACAGATCAACCTTAAAGGTTACTCGAGTATAATAGGAGGACAGTTTAGTGTGGCAGCGGTATTCTTTATAATATTAGGCGTGCTGATATTTATGATAGCGGCCTTCGGATGTTGTGGAGCATACAAAGAAAACTATTGTTGTATCATGATATTCGCTGTCATCTTGATCATCATCTTCATCTGTGAATTAGCTGCTGGAATTTCTGGCTTTATTTATAAAGATAAGGTTGACAAAGAAGTTAGACTTGATGATTAAAACCATAACTGTTTATGGTTTTAATCATCAAGTCTAACTTCTTTGTTAATGCTGACTGGGACAAAGTTCAAGAGGAGTTTAAGTGCGGTGGAGTCGTGAACGCTACTGACTGGACCAATGCTGGTCAAACAATTCCTTCATCCTGTTTCACTGGTACTGGAAAGTGCACAAAAGCTACTGCATATAAAGTGGGTTGTTACACAGAACTGAAGGACTTTGTGAAAGATAAAATCGTAGTAATTGGTGGTATATGGCTTGGTTTTGCCTTCATCCAGATCATTGGAATCTTATTCGCCTGATGCCTGGGACGTGCTGTCAAAAAAGAATATCAAGTGGTTTAAACCTGTCGATCAGCAACATGTACATTGCTAGAAGATAAAGAAAATGTTCAAGAATTCTGGGAGGGGTTTATTGTATTTTTTTGGGATATTTCTATGTTGTATGCATAGTACAAAACACAACATAGATTCTTACAGAAGGACAATGTTTTGTATGATTTTTTTTTGGCCATTGATTTTAATTTTGAAGTAAGAAATTAGGAAGATTAGAATTATTTTTGATTTGTGTTGGAAAATCGAGCTGGAAAGCAAATTTTTTAATTATTGTCTTTTTTATTATTCTTAAAAAGTAAGTTATTAAAAAAGCTTATTTTGTACATCAACATACAATATGTGATCGATTATGGTTCAATTAATAGGATAAGAAATCGTTCGTTATTTTATATAAAAAAAACAATGTTTGTGGATATGATGGCTTTTGGTTAATGTTTTCTGTAAGACTGATAAACACATATCATCTATTCTCTCATCACCCCTACAGTGTATTACTACGGGTAGATCTTTCAGTATTGAAACAAAATAATCAATACCCATACATCAGAACATCTGACGTTCACTTATAATTAACATTTGGGAAATAACAGATGAAATAGTATTCACTGCAGATTCATCAGAACATCTGATGATACTATCTAATATTAGAATGTTGGTAAAAAAGGGGGGTGATATTTCCGGTAAAATGGTTTATCACCAATATATTATTTTTTAACCACTAATATAGTAATTATATAATTAAATATGAATAATAAATGTCTTGAGAAAAACAGTAACCACAATCAATTAAGCTTGTTGAGCTGATATAGGGTATAGTAATGATGATAAGTAATGGCGGAGGCGTGTTGAGCTAATATGCATTATGGGTCATGGCGTCTAGTAATGGCGGAGGTGGTAGAAGCACGCTGCCGTTAACTTGTGAATAATTAGTTTGCATCTTAACACTGATGTTATTATATTGCTGTACTTAGTCATAGCAATGACTCAGATTGTTTGGAATGGCATATCACTTTACGGCAGATTAATGTCTGTATTTATTACGTTTCTTATAGTAAATTTATGACTTTTATATTAGTTCCCAATGGCAAATGGCTTACACATGGAGAACGGAAAAAACAAACATTAGTTTTATTTCGTGGAGAAGTGATCGTACGGTAGTTGGATTTACAACTACATATGCAATCAGTGCCTATCACCTCTAATGTTTTGAGTTCGAATCCCGTTCATTGTGAGGTGTATTCGATACAACATTATGTTTCCTCCACCAATAAAAATGACCGCCACGATATAACTGAAATGTTGTGAAAGTGGCATTAAACACCAAACATCCCCTCCACATCCGCTAGTAGTGAGGTGTACTCAATACAACATTAAGTGATAAAGTTTGTCAGTGACTTGCGGCAGGTTCGGTGGTTTTATCCGGGTACTCCGGTTTCCTCCACCCAAAAAAAATGACCACCGCGATATAGCGCAAATATTGTTGAATTTGGCGTTAAACGCCATTACCCTAACTCTATCTTACGTCTGTTTACCCTAAACCATGAAGTTGTTCAGAGGACACTTCGCTGTGGTCGGGATTCGAATTAATAACTTAGCGATGTTAGACATGGACAATGCATATATATGTATATGAAATTACCATATGATCGGGAACACAACGACCTCTTTAACATTCATCGTGCGTGTGTGTTCATTTGGATGCCAACTGTACATCATGCCTACTCCAGCGGTCATACACTTCTAATAATATACAACAATATATTTCAAGGGACTTCTGTTTTATGTAATCAGATCATTGTGTGTACATTTCTATGTCTTTTAATTCCATTAAACGGATATACAAGAGACAGAGTTTGAATGCTCCTCGTTGTGGTAGCCATAGTGATTAGGTAAATGACATTTATAATATAATAAGTACCTCAATTCAGTTGACAAGGGATGTTCCATGAGATATTAGACCTGATTGTTAAATCACTAACAGATTGTATTGTTGTTATCGTTCCCGGAGCCCTCGTGGTCATGATCGTAAGGTAGTTGGATTTACAACTACCTATGCAATCAGTGTCTATCACCACTAACATTTTGAGTTCGAATCCCGCTCATAGTGAGATGTACTCGAAACAACATTATGTTTCCTCCACCAATAAAAATGACCGCCACGATATAACTGAAATGTTGTTGAAAGTGGCATTAAACACCAAACATCCCTTCCACATCCGCTAGTAGTGATGTCAATACAACATTAAGTGATGAAGTTTGTCAGGTTCGGTTGTCTTCTTTGTGCACTCCGGTTTCCTCAACCAATGAAAATGACTCGCCACGATATAACTGAAATATTGTTGAAAGTACCTTTTAATAACCGACGCACGATTTTTTCCATAGTGGTTCGATCTCTTCTTTATAGCATATATTTATACAGGTTGTATTGTTGATATATTGGCATGAATAAAAACAAATGTGGTACAAAATTTATTTGATTGAGAAAATTATAATAATGTTATTTGTAAATGAAATTATATTTTTGTTTTACTTTTATACTGCATTTCAATCTCCTGGAACTCAGGACCAGTTGCCTCATTGTTATCTGGAATCATCTACCAGTTAAATCATGATAGGAACCACAAGCTCTGAAATATCGTACAAATGAGAGATGTATCTTCCATGTATTGGTTTTGTTGGTAAACTAGAATGTTCACAGTTGGAAAACTTAAATTATCTCTTTTATCCTAAAGTTTTGTCGGAAACCGGCCCACACTGTCAATTTATAGGGATAGGTTGAGGTATGATACAGACCTCGCTGTATCTGTCATGTCCTTTTATTTCAAGTTCAATACAATAGATTCCATTAACATAGTCACCAAATTATTTAGTGAAAGGACCGACATTTCTTAAGAAGCCGGTACATGAAGTCTGGTATAATACAAATAGAGGAACAAGTCAACGAGAAGAGGAGCACAGTTTGTAACCATACGAAAATCGTTTTTCTCTTAAAAAACAAACATATTAAATACGTTTTATTAAAAAACTCCAGCATTTTGATGACGTAAACTTCTCCTCCCTCAGAAATAGGTGACTTTAGCCTATTTTGGCTATCCTGTTTATTCCCTTTGGATTTATTGCTCCCGAAGACTCTAACATTATTGGCTTTCTAATCTGTCAATTTTGAGCATACCCGATGAAGGTTATTTCAGAAACGCATCGTGTGCACTAAATTTTATATCTACGGTTTTATTAGGAAACATTATTTGTTAGAATCAGGGTGCTTTGTTACACGAACAAAAACAATATTTTATTTTATTATTCCCGAAGCTGCACAAGGATCATATTTTATAGTATATGTTTTTAATATAATGGAAGTCTTTGTCAGTTTTATGACTGCATTCAATTATAAATCAAATACGGTAACATAATAGATGGCCTCTGTTAATTAAAAAAATGGCGGCAGTGGTAGCAACACGCTGCTATTCAATACACCTTTGGCATATTCCGGATTTGATTTTAAGATTAAACGTACATTCAAACCTGTGTATAAAGGGCACTTAAGCTAACATGAAAATGAGTAGGTGCCCTTTATATTGAGGTTACAATTATATGCACTATTCATTAATTGGAAAAATTAAACTGCCCTTTATAGACAGTGATTTGTCAAATAGAGGTGCCCTTTAAGGCATATTTGACTGTATATACTTTTTTTATGCGAGGTATTTATCTAGCGATGGACAGAATTATTCCTATTCCATACGCAAGCGCAACGGAAATGACAATAATTTGAGAATAATTTTCATAAAATGTGGAGATTTTTTAATCTTGTAAAAACCAGAGATTAGTTTTATAGCAGCTAGACACTTTACAAGTAATTACAACTTTAAAATGTAACATATATTTTATGAAAATATATGTCATTTTTCATTGAACATTGCATGATATGTGACATTTTGCCAGCACTAAAGGGAAATAACTCTATATGGAAAACGTAGCAATCGGCAAACCTCGGGTGAGTCCGCTTCTCTCCCTCAATACCTCGGCTGTAATACGGTATTTGATATGCGTCTACGCGTCACATTTCTTCACCGGAAGACCGTATCACTTCAATCAAACATTGCGCACCGCGAATAAGTTCTAAAATGGCGACAATAGATGAGTGTATAGAGTTTGCTTTGAAAAATATTGGTCTTTGATGAAGGTACGGAATCAGCCGACATTGCGACGAATGAAAATATATTATTATTGGACGAATATTCGAAAGTGAAATTGTTTTAATACCTCCTTCATTGAAGATTTCCGAAAGTAGTTCCAATGGGAGCTATCATAATACGGACGAGGTATGATGAAGGTACGGAATCAGCCGAAGTTGCGACGAGTGGAAAACGTATAAACACGTATAATAATAATATAATCAAGTCGGAATTGTACAAGTGGGCTATTGCTGTATTTTGTTATGCATAGGATATATATTGTTCGGGTTAGCATGGTACTAGATTAATATAGCTGACCATATCGCTTCTCTTAACAGACACTTGCTATCCTGTTTTGGCCATTTGGTTTTCTTACTTCCAAAGACTATTAAAATACAAATATTTGACTTTCCGATCTTTTAACTTTGATCGTTCCTGATGAGGCTTATTACAGAAAAGTGTCATGTGCACTAAATTGGATATCTACGCTTTAAGTAGTAAGCATTTTACTTTTATATTAGTTTCGAATTTATTATAAATGGAAAACTGAGAATTGTGTCTAATGAATCCTGATGATGTAGATCATATAAGAATTAAGCTGGATATAGTTTGCAGTTTGAAAATATAATGAGTTGCATATGTTTATCCAACATGGTCATTTTCTGTCTTAATTAGCACAACAGATGTCTATTTGTTTATATATCAGTTAATGAGTAATCCACGGCTAGATGTCAATATCTACGGATAGGGATTAATATAAGTTCTACGGATAGGGATTAATATAAGTTCTTGTAACTTGTTTCCCAATCCTATTAATTACTTCTTATTATGTAATGTATATAGCTGAATATTGTAATGTTATATTGAATTAACTAATAAAAATATGTTTAAACTAGATGTCAATGATTTATTTTAAGAGACTTCCGTGTTCTTAAATATATTGGTAACTTTTTGCTACATGTTATATGTTGTAGAATATTATAATATTAGAGTAGTTGGTAACTAACTACACGTGCGCAGACTAGTATCAGAACATATACCAGATTATAATTGATAAAAATTAAAATTCCTCGTCTGTCATCTTAAACATTAATATGAGACAGGCACAACCTGTTTAAGGGCGAAGCCTATTTGATGACAATGGCAATTAAGAGGGAGGCATGAGAGGCAAATGCCTCCTAAAATACAAATGAAAATTGAAGAATTTTTTTTTTGTAAATTTAGATTTACATGCATTTTGAACACCTTTTCCATAGACGAAAACTTTAAAGAAAAAAAAAAAAAAAAAAAAAAAAAAAAAAAAAAAAAAGGGGGGGGATCACGAGAATAAAAAAAAATACCCTAATCACAGATCATGGGGGGAAAATGGTTAAAGAGAAAAAAAAATGCATGCCATGCGTGGTAGCAAGGATTTATATAGTAGGATCCGGTGGTAGTGAAAAGGGGAGTGATGGTCAGACACAATTGCAATATGTTTAACCTTGCCATGGAAAATGTGTTAAAAGGCTGACCTGACAAAATCAGTTGTCCAGAGATCATACTCAAATGCACTTCAAATGTACATATTTTTTAATCACTTTCAAATTGCGGGAACGTGGAGATGATATAGGTTTCCTGTATACATAAAAACGATGCGGAGCTGTTCTTCAATGTTTGACACCAGCTCACAAAGTTTTCAGAGACAGGATGACCAAGAAGTGGATTCAATTTCATGTTTCTTTCCTCTCCGAAGCAGACGAAATACACACTAGAAAATGACGTCATCCATCACTGTAAACGATCATTTCTTGTAGCATACGATTTTGATATTAGAATTTTCTTTTAAGTTTATTTCAATTGAGACGAATTGAAATGGTTACAGATTTACAAATTTCTTATTGAAATAATTTTTATTTTGCTTTTAAATACCACTTTGTTCTATAATTTCATGCTTCCGGTGAAATGATATTTGGCTATGAATATAGGAGTATGACTTATTACCAAAAATCGTATAGCCTATAGTTAGAAGGGCTTTGCCCTTTATTAAGTGTGTTTTGGTTGTCATGGAGAGAGAGAAATAAACTTTTTGACCATCGTACCTTCTGACGTTTATTCCGGAAGCGCGTCATGTGTACTTAGTTAGATATCTACGTTTTAATAAAAAAAAATCCTTGTCTGTCATCTTATGTATTGCTATGTGTGTTTTAGTTGGCTCCGTGTTGCTGCTTATAGTTATCTGTTTAGTTTTCTGTGTTGAGTGTGTTGTGTTTTGTTTGTCTTCGTCCTGTGTCTTGTGTCTAACAATGTAGTCGTTGTCTCTGGATGTTTGATTCTTGATTGCCCCTTTGGTTGTCTCTACCATTTATTTACTTCCGTTACATAATGAAAATAAATATAATTTGTTAAAACTTAACATCTCCCTCAATCCCTTTCATTCCTCCATAAAAATAATTTATCAATAAAATCCGTACTTTTATCATGAATATATTAGAACTTTTTTTATGCTTAATATTTTAAGACTACCAATAGATTAAGAAGGAAATGTGAACTTTTTTTGTTATATGTAATACTATGGCTTTGTCTGCGTTTTTATGTCTTCTATATCCAGTACACGGAAATACAAAAGATAAATATATTGAATATCTGTCATTAAACCCGTAATATATAAGTACAACAGACTTAAAACCATTTATTTCAGGAAATGTACATCTGTTTAAAAGTCAGCTGACAAAGGATGTTCACTGACATTTACGTAGTTTTTTAGGTACATTTGTACTCTAATAAGATATTGCGTCAGTAGCTACACCGGATGATGAATTTACTGTATAATGTATTTGATAACGGATAAATGAATTTACGTTCTGAGAACTGCGTCGTGATGTTCGTTACGATTTCCGCAACAACAACAACAACAACAACAACAAAACAAAAAATCGGTTTGTCTTTACCTCTAGTTGTTTGTAGGAGGGCTCGTGTCTTACTTACGCTATTTGTGTTTGCTTGCTTATAGTGGTGTCCAACACATATTGTGTTGTTTTTTATTGGTTTTTCTTCGTCTTGTGTACACAATGTTGCCAGTATCTCTGGATTGTCCATTTTTGATTGCCCCTTTGGTATTCTCTAACGTTTATTTACTGTAAAATGTATATGAAACCGGCTGTTGAATTTCCCATATGACACCGGATATTAGATTGACTGAATATATATATAATATCTGACGCTGATATCTTATTTGGAGTTAAATTTAATGAATATATTTGGCATTTTAGATCGCTTTCACCATCAGTATGGTCAAACCTGTGTAATATACTTAAGTACATATACGGTAAATTATCACCATTGTTTTCATATTTTCCACCCTGGACCGCCATCTCGATGATGTAATAGTTAGTTCGGAAAGATGGCAGACGAACGTGTTGTAGATCAATAATCAGTTCAGACCTATAAGACTATAACATTGTTTTAGCAATTGATGAAAAACAATTTGAAGATACCAAATAGGAAATCTGAAGCCATAATTCGAAGAAGGAAAGATAATGCAATATTAATCAAAGGAAAAAGTGCAAAAGGACGAACAATGGTTGTCATGACATTACACAGAAAATTCAAGACTGGGCAAAGCGAATCTCACCAAGAAACGGGGATGAACTCATGTGCTGCCACATGTAAATTAAGTTTCTGCTCCATTAACAATCACCGTCATGTTACTCATGTCACAACCCCGATGATACGTCATGAAAGGACAGGATTGTGATAACGACAAACGGGACATATCATTGGTCAAATGTGGCGCAGGATTTTCCGTGCGCAGTGATTCAAAAAACAAGCAATGTACCTTGATCGCTTACTTTACCTTGGATACACACTATGCAGCATTTAGCATGGTATTCGGACTTACGCAAAGTGAAATGAATATGGAGATCTTTGGGATATGTTGAATATGTGTGGATGCTGGTAAAAGTTTGTGACGCCATGTTTGACGTCTGCTGAATCACGGGAAGTAACTATAATTGGAAACACGTGAGGCTCACGTGGGAATTTACTTGGGATTTCCTCGCGAGCGGTGGACCTTACTATGAGACCATACGATTAGCGGTTGACCCAACAAATGGATAAATATCACGTGACAGTGTTTTATCAAATCAGATTCAAGACATTTATATGAGCATATAATATAATAAGATACAAATGACGTCAGTATGCAGTGTAGCAACAACGTAGATTTGAATTCTTTACTATTAAAACCACTAGCACACTCCTGTCGTACGACCAGGCTTGTATTATATACACATACAAAGGGGTTAGGGGTGAGGGGTTAGGGTGAACTGAACGGGTATAAACCTAATTCAAACTATTATTATATTACCAAAGTTCAACAGGTCAAACATGTGAAATTTGTAACAGAAAAGCTACAGGTCGGTCAGTAACTCTTATATAATAATAATAATAATAGATTATCCAGTCAATACTATTTAGCTGCTCAAATAGAACTAGTGCAGAATAAAGTGATTAAAAAGTTCGAATTGGTAAACAGACGTAAGATGGGTAATGATTTGTGTTACATGTAGATAGATAATTACCTATATGTTATATAATTAATACCTATATGTTATATAATTACTACCTATATGTTATATAATTACTACCTATATGTTATATAATTACTACCTATATATTATATAATTACTACCTATATGTTATATAATTACTACCTATATATTATATAATTACTACCTATATGTTATATAATTAATACCTATATGTTATATAATTACTACCTATATGTTATATAATTACTACCTATATATTATATAATTACTACCTATATGTTATATAATTAATACCTATATGTTATATAAATACCTATATGTTATATAATTACTACCTATATGTCATATAATTACTACCTATATGTTATATAATTACTACCTATATATTATATAATTACTACCTATATGTTATATAATTAATACCTATATGTTATATAAATACTACCTATATGTTATATAATTACCTGTATGTTATATAATTACCTATATGTTATATAATTACCTATATGTTATATAATTACTATCTATATGTTATATAATTACTACCAATATATTATATAATTACTACCTATATGTTATATAATTACTACCTATATATTATATAATTACTACCTATATGTTATATAATTAATACCTATATGTTATATAAATACCTATATGTTATATAATTACCTATATGTTATATAATTACTACCTATATGTCATATAATTACTATCTATATGTTATATAATTACTACCTATATATTATATAATTACTACCTATATGTTATATAATTACCTATATGTTATATAATTACCTATATGTTATATAATTACTATCTATATATTATATAATTACTACCTATATGTTATATAATTACTACTAGAATAAGAACTCAGCTGTTAACGACACATCATATACTACTAATTAACACCGAAAATAGATTTGATTGGTTGCTGTTTAAAATCAAGTGCTCATTATCGGAATTTTGAAGAAGCCCGCGAATGAACAATTATTTTCTACAAATGACAATATGTCATATTAGTAGGGTAGTGGGTGCTTAAAAAGGCCGCTAGTTTTCGAGTTTGGGTTAATAGTATGACACACGGCTAATTTGTTCATATTTTGACGTAAAAATTATTTTAGTTTTTATTTATTTATGTCGTCGTAACCTACCGTGGTCACATGTTCTTATTTCTTATTCTGAAGGCACCCTCTAACTGTACATTTTACAACAAAATTTCAACACGAATAAAATGAACATCAAGACCTGTAAGTTATCAAGTCAAAGTGCTTGACACAAAGACAATATGCTAATTATATCATCAAAACTAAGAACGGGAAACTTAACACCTTTTTATTTGTTGTTTTTTTGAAGTTTTCCCGTATCTACATATTACCAAAATGTTACCCTATTTTCAAGTATAGAATAATGTTCCGAAGGAATTCTAGAATAATTTAAATAGAAGTAAATACATCATTACTTAGTACACATGTGTACCAAAAATCAATATATTTAAAGTTATCATTCAATAGAAATTAGCGATTAAAGATATGTGAAATCTGATCAAATTTAGCCTGTGGCAAACACGGATTACCACGTGTCGGTATTCAATTTGTGCTGAAACAGTATATTTAATATTGTGTCTTCTGTTTGGTGTGTGAATGTGTCTTTTAGTAGAATAAACTTATCTCAATACAATGAGCGAACAACTATGTAGTTAAATTACGCTATTTTTGATATTTTTGTATTTTCGTGAACACTAATTTGTAGTTTACAGAACAAGTTCGTAGGACACGTTTTTGATCCGGGAAATGTCACAATTTGGCAGCCCGCTTAAGCTTTGCCCTTCTAGTCCTAAAAAAAAGTAGGAATGAAGTTGAATGGGGCAAATGTATTATATGCCAGGTCTCTACCCCTGAGTTACTTATTAAAATGAGAAATATAAGTAAAAATAGCCTCATAGAAGCAATGGAAGCAAGTGTGTTTTTTAGAGTAGTACATTCTGTTTCTGATATTGATAATCTTAGGAGTGATGATACAAGTATGCTGTACCACAGGTCTTGCTATAAGACGTACACAAGTAGACGAAATTGCGGTTTCTTCAAGGTTGAGTCGGCGGGCTCTGATCATATACCAGACACATCACAGGTTCCTTTGTTGAACGAACAAACCGATGACACGTCTACAGACATTGCACTGTGCATAATCTGAGGAAAACAGACTTTTAAAAAAGACAGAAAACTCCAAAATCAAAACTGCCAAACGCATTCAAAATGTGAAAGACGCAGCAAAAGGACAGAATGACTACAAAATGTCTGAGTTATTGAGTAATGCAACTTTAATAGACAAGGCGGTGTATCACTCTGGGTGCATAACTAAGTATTTGCTCACTCGTACCCCTGGTACCTCCTAAGAGTCCTTTGCAGTTTGGTTGGGAAAAAAGACGAATCACTCCTTCCTGTCTACTTTCAAGGACAAATGTCACCTGACTTTTTACAAGATCTTATTTGCACTTGTAAAGGTAAAGCAGTCTGTTCAAGTGGTTGTGTGTGTTTTGAGCAAGGGTTTTCTTGCACCGACCTTTGTGCGTAACAAGCAGGTGAAATATGTCGTAATTCGAACACACAAATGTCCAGAAATAAAAGCATAGACGACGATGATGTGGACTTATTACAGTTAGATGTACAGGAATGAAATTGTTAAGTGAAGTCTTTAAATCTGTAAAAAAAAAAAAAATAAATAAAAAAAAAAAAAAAGAAAAAAAAAAAAAAAAAACCCTAGTAAAACCATAAAACCTCTGCCAATTGGTCTCTGACCTTGACGTGGTTGGTGTGTTTTAAACCAACAAGAGACCGAGTCCTCCTTCTTACAAACCAGATTTACCACTCATAATAAATCTTTTACAAAACATTGTGGACCAACGTCACCTCCCCCCTCCCATTTTACATTTATTGTTTAATACTTTAATATCACACATTCCGGTTCCATGGAATTATTTTCCATTAAATTATTTTCATCCAGTGTTTATGAACTAAGCTTCCCGCTAGAGACTGAATTTTTCGTTCACAGCTTGTTCAGTACTTGATGTAGTCTTTTTTTTTTTTAAACTGTTTTTATAAGGCACAAACTTGCAGCTCGCGATACAAATGAGTTCAGGAAAGGGGAATGCTATGCTTTAAAAAATAATTTCAGCATATATTGTATACGATTCAAACATAAAATAATAAAAAACCGATAAAGAATAAGGTCAAGGTCACTCCTAACTTTTAGTAGTGAAAAATAATGATTTGTTTACCTTTCCGCGGTTACGATACCTTGACACCCGTAAAATATAAATTAAAGCGTAAAATTATATGGGGTTATAGACCTTGATCATTTCTCAACCACTTCTGCTGTTTTTTGTATAAAAATAACGAAAAATGTGCGCAGAAAAGATATTGCTAAAGTCTGATAAAAAAAATTGAAAAATACGGGTTTGACCTTTGATCCAAATTATCTCATAACGTGACCACACTAGATAACGACGACATCGATATTTCGCTGAGTCACATTCTGCTCTTTCCAAAAATATATAATTTAGCCGTGTGTCAACTATTAAGGCAAATCAGCAAAAATCGATACCCTGCTACACTACTATATATATATGTTGTGTCCTCTGGGTTTGTACAACGGAAAAAAAACTAAATTGGATAAGCTCGGCATGGTTACCTGTAATGAAAAAGAGACGAATTGAAAGAAAACAAATTCAAGATTTTAAGAACATATGTCACACTGCCTTATGAATCGACATATTACATCTATGACGATAAAAGGTTTAATTTTAAGTTTATGGTGTTTAACGCCACTTTCAACAATATTTCAGCTAAATCGTGGCGGTCAGGTTTTTTTTGGTGGGAGAAACCGGAGTATCCGAAGTAATCAGAGTTAAAAAAAAAAAAAAAAAAAAAGAAAAGCCCCTGGGTTGAGATTATGGATTAAAACTCGATTTGACAAAAATAATGAAAAACTAAACATACCACAATGTCTGAACAGTTTCAAAATTTAAAAGAAAAATCGTAGAAAGAGGCATAACACATATAAAAGGCGGGAAATAAATAGTTCATTTAAGGTGGTACCATACACTTCAGGTAAAATTTGATCTGCTCGTTTAATTTTCTTATTGTTATGGCAGTGTGTTTGAATATATCCACTGTAATAAATATACAAATTTAACAAATTCCAACCAACAGACTCAGAGCTATAAATTCACTAGCCACATAGCAGCTTTTCTCTCTGTGGTTTTGATCACCGAGATGCTTGAAATCTGCATACAAACATCATATGATCAAAACGTTCGACTGATTTTAAAGAGTTATCTCCTTGTAGTGTATTGTACCACCTTAATGTGTAGTTTCAAACCCACTTAATGTTATTGGTTTTATGGTGATTCTGAATTGAGTGACTGATTTTTGTTCAATTGAACGTTTTTGCATGTCTGTTTTAGTTGCCATGGAGAGAACAAATTACTTCTTGATGATCGTATCTTCTGAAGTTTATTACAGAAACGCGTGACGTGTACTAAATTAGATATCTACCTACGTCTTTATAAAAACAGAAATACCTTGTCTGTCATCTTATACATTGGCATGTCTGTTTTAATTTTTCTCTAACATTCCAGTAGCACCTGTATATGGAGTATATATCTCTTAGTCAAATCCTATATTCCAGAACTTGTGGTTCCTATCATGATTTCCTTGATAGGGGTTTGCTGCTAACAAGGAAGCTACTGAAGCAAGGGTTCCTAGTGGTTTAGTTAAAGTCATCACTTCGATAGTTTTACGATGGCCATTATGATTTGGTTAACCGTTGTGGGGTATCTGTTTCACAAATGATCACGGATATGTTCAATTTGTCGTAATCACAGACGGGTCCTTTCCTCATTAAAGACTTGTCACCGGGGTTGTTGCAAAAACAACACGACGGATGTCAATGTGGAGTAGGAACTGCTGAGCCTCCAGGACAACATGGGTTGACCCCCAATATTTAGTGGGATTCCTGTTACTCGATCTTTAGTTTTGGGTGTATTGTTTGTCCTTAAAATTGTCCTTTTTCTTTTGGCCATTGTGTTGTCTGCCATTCTTCAATTTACGGCTTCTGATTACTCTTTTGGTATCTTCAAACTTTTCTTTACATTTCTCTCGCATTTATATAATTATGAGTTTTGACTTTCCCTTTGTAAAATTGTTCGGAGTTCGGTAATTTTGTTATTACCCTTATTTAGACATATAATCTCCAATTGTTTGTAGGTGTGTTCTTGTCTTATTTACGTTATTTGTGTTTACTTGCGCATAGTGGTGTCCAATACAGATTGTGTTATGTTTTTCGTTTTGTTTTTCTTCGTCTTGCATACTATATGTTGGCAGTTTCTCTGATTGTTTATATTTTTGATTGCCCCTTCGATGTTCTCAAACCTTTATTTAGTGGCATTCGTGTTGCTCTATCTTTAGCTTTCCGTGTAACGTTTGTCCATTTGTCCTTTTTCTTTTGGTCATTGTATTGTCTGTCCTTCGATTTACCGATTATGATTACACCTTTGGTATCTTAAAACTTTTCTAAACATTTCTCTTGCATTTCATATGCTGGAAAACCTGTATTATGTGACCTTTCAAGGGAACATTTAAATAGGGTCACATAAGACAGGTGGTCGCTAAATACAGTACCAAATAGATACAAAATGTAATATGAAGGTAAATTTAAATTAAGGTCACACAATACAACTTATTGCTTAATGGAGGATGTAACTAAAGCATGTTTAACTGTAACTTAGACAAAAAAAAAGACATCACTGGTCGACTTTCATTGCATTCATAGTTTCATTGGCCGTTGTGCTGTCTGTTCTTCTTCGATTTACGGATTCTGATTACCCCTTTGGTATCTTCAAACTCTTCTTCTTGATTAAGATGTATGTTGCTTGATACTTAAGGAGGAAGATGATTAATTAAGCACATTAAGTGAAGTACAGTGAATTTGTCTAATGCACAATTTGATGATGAAGTGTGTAACGATGACGACCAATTGATCATGGTTACTGACAAGCTTGTAAAGTCATACTGAAGAATTCGCTAAGAAGTATTGATTAACACTTAAGTGGTGCTAATTCATGCATGTGAACGTTTTTTGCAGTTTGGTACTGACATGGTTTATTAAATATATTTATCATTGACATTTACAGTTCCTTAATATTGTAATTATTATCAACATTAATGTTCTCCTCCCTCAGGAACACGTGACCTTGACTGATTTTTGCTATCATGTTTAGTCTCGTTGGTTTATTGCT
The DNA here is from genome assembly GCA_963680875.1 of Bathymodiolus brooksi. Taxonomy (NCBI): domain Eukaryota; kingdom Metazoa; phylum Mollusca; class Bivalvia; order Mytilida; family Modiolidae; genus Bathymodiolus; species Bathymodiolus brooksi. Next base: position 76,835,587 of record OY804589.1, read on the forward strand.
TCCCAACACTTTTAAATTATTTGGTTTTCCAATATTTCGATATGGAGCATGGCTGATGAAGGTTATTCCAGCAACGCACCGTACGTACTAATTTTGATATCTACGTCTTTATTGCAGTTAATGTTGTTTAGCTTAAAATTTGAAAAAATGTAGGAAGAGGTCAAGTAAATGGGCCGATTTATTTATTTTAAAACAGAGGCGTATTGGGATTTATAGTCTCACCATTTTGTTTTAAAACAAATAACAACAACAAAAGCGTTGGCAACATACATACTGACCCAAAACAACTCATACATGTAACAGCACATAAAGAAGGGAATGAGAAATGATGCTCATAAAGTATTAGCACCTCTTATTTCTATAATAAAATAATATTCCTCGTGTAATTCTGAGATTAAGCCTGTCACACTAGAAAAACACTACCCTCACAAATGGAAAATTAACAATTGATAAACTGCCATAAACTCGATCTCGAATGGAAAACCGTGATTTGAGAAAGATGTGGATTTATGGGAAATCATTTAATAATAACCAGATAAATTCACAGAAGCATTAATCATAAGGCTGTTATTGAAGTCTTCAGCCATTTTAAGTTGTTCTTTAATCAATGTGACAGCATGCTTTGGTAGTATATGTGCTGGCTTATGGTTGAACTTTTACCCAAAGTTCATTTTTTCAATGTTGAAAATTTAAAACAAAAACTTTGAATTTTGATTCGATCAACTATCAATAGGATTTAATCAAAGCATTTTCTACTTTGGAATACGACGCGTTGAAAACTGACCTCGTTTAATTATGATATATGATATGATTTTCTATATTCATATGGAAACTGTCGTTTCGGGTTTCTTCCGCAACTAATCTGTGCTTAAAAGTTTCCATAGCAACATACTAACAGTAAAATTTTCCTATTAGACGGATTGAACAGATCATGAAATATACGATCTGACCATGGACAGTCTATATAACATTCATTGTTGATAACCCACGGTTAATTGCCCTCAGTTTATCTCCTATGATCATTTTAATTTACAAGGACAACCCTTTGATTAAAAACTGTGTCTGTGATATGATTAGTTGTAAAGCATTTCGCTGGTACAAATCAAATGTTTTAAAATGACTCATGAATAATTCATGCCTACGAGGATTTCTTTGTCACCTGACCCATGGATGATTAGTGGAGAGTAACCGGAGCATGATCATCTGAGGGTTACCGACGATGCTTATGGCTGAGAAAAGAGGACATCTTTGACAATCATTAATCAGTTGTTTGTTCTTTAATTTAGCCTTTCCACCAAAGATAACGGAATAGACTAACCCTACCTTGTATTGATACCAAAATCAGAAGTTTCCATGCAAGCAAAGGTATATTGTTGGGTCAGCAAAATGTTTCATGAAAAGTCTTTCCAAAATGATAACATTTATTTTATCAACAGTGAAATCTGACTGTCATTCGTAGAGTGATACTAACTAACTAAGCTACGTCAGAAGTGGTGTGAATCAATAAACGTTAGAGAAAATCGAAGGGACAATTAAGAATGGATAATCTAGAGACACTGGCAACACTGGACACGCATGACACTGGACGAAGACAAACAACCACAAAAGCACAATACAGAAACCTAAAACGATGAGCAACACGGACCCCACCGAAACACCAGAGTCCATGTTGCTCATCACAAGACGTGTTTGACACCACTATTTTCAAATAAACAGAAATAACATCAAATTTGAATACTAAACACTCTAGAAATCTCGAGTTCATTAAATCATGTTTCGGTCTCTCTCCTTTTACAACGGTATAAAAATATATTTGATTTCTTTACCCTTTACATCACCATTCCTCAGTCTACGCTTACAGGAAATAGACCGAATGTTGGGAGTCCAATGGATACTAACTGTTAACAGACTTATTCCTATATTCATTTGCGGCGGATTTCTTAGAAGCCGATCCAGGAAAAAGGGAGAAGACACTTGCACAATCCTTCACGTTCAGCTTCTGCTATATATATGGATAGGTAATGTGCGCTTTTTGACGATTGTCTTAATCGTTTCTATCCCATATATATTAAAATTCAATATCCGCTCCATTCCCTTGATCTTTACATATAAATAACGATGAAGAACGATTGAAAGGGGGCGCGGTGAGTGGTAACAAGTCATATATTTTGAAAGGGATTTGTCGACATATTCATATTTGACGTCGTGCTCCCTAACATTGAATATCTCCGTTTTGATTGCACAATGTGGTAGCTCTTCATATATCATTTTAATGTGGGATAAATGTTTGTTCTAATAACCTGTCGGTAAGAGCAAGAACAAACATGAATACAAATATGAGAAAAATGCTTTAAAATTATTATTTTTCGCAGATGACAGTTTTTGCAAATTGTTAATATTTGACAAGTTCGACTGTATAATAATTCGTTATATATTTTGTCATTTTATTCTCATTGCATGGGAATAGAAAATCTACTTATTCATATGTCTTAGATTTTAGCGGATATTGTTCTACCGCGAAAATAGCGAAAATGAATGAAAATACCGCCAAATTTAATACCTTTACAGTATTAAATTACAATTGTTTCGGATTTTTGAAATCCAACAATATTATTATATTAACATACTAATGCATATTTATAAGCATTGCAAGCTTTGCTGATTTTTGCTTTGCATCAGTCGTTGAAAAATGACTCGTTTTTTAATTACCATAATTCAACAATAAGTGTCACATTTTAGCAATAAAATATTCGAATCAAACGTTTTTTATATCAATATGTAACACGGAAAAATAACCCAATGGTCAATTTTCAACAGGGGTCAAAATTTAACCTTACACCGTCATCAATATCCTTAATATTATATTATCACATGATGTTGTATCAAGTACACCTCGCCATGAGTGGGATTCAAACTCACAACTTTAGTGGTGATAAGCACGGATTGCATAGGTAGTTGTAAATACAACTATCTTACGATCACGACCACGACAAGGCATTGTGGAATAAAAACGTAGATGCCAAATTTAGTACGCATGACGCGTTTCTGGAATATGAAGAGTTTGAAAATACGGATGATACCCTCTGGGACTAATATGCAATTGGATAATACCATATGCATTCCGTTAAAAGTTAAATATAAAAATGTCTCTGTAGCGAAATTCACATATGAGTATCTTTATATGGTTGTCTTAAGGCCAAATGGATCATTTTAGTGTTTTAGCCATATACGTATATTTGTGAAACAAGATTTTCAGGCAGTTAGGATTCAAGATTTTATGGTTGTGGATCGGGATATTGTGGTTGGGTTCGGGATTTTGTGGTTCATGTGGGTCGAGTAATGTGTAAGCAAATTGTAAAACATAATTTTATGGTTTCCTCTACAAATAAAAACTACCGCCATAATATATCTTAAATACAGCTGAAAGTGACTAATAACTCGCACACTCTGATTCAATTCCACGACATGCTCACATTGGCTTGACGGTTTTATAGTATTATTGCTTTCCATACATTAGTATATGCAATAAATACAACCATAAAATGGGGAAAAAACACATTGAAAACAGCTTGTTTATCGTTCATTAGGCTAATTCTCCTACCATTAAAAATATGTATCTATTCTGCGCTTTATCAGTAAATAGATTGACAGGATTTTGATAACTGATTAGGAGCCAATGCATGGCGTATTCATTAAAAAAAGTACTTTGATGACTCTGATTAGTACGTATACGAACATATTGATTAAGTTAAAACGATGATGATGGCTTAAATTAGCCTGTCGGATTGACCTTCATATGCTTGATTATTATAAAGATTTCGCTTCCATTTACAGACATAGCAACAGCTACGTTGTTTGTCCTTCTACATCCAAGATCTAGGACCTAATTTCTTTTCGGGTTCTTTCTTTAAATTTTTGCGATTGTATTTTCTATCCCTGAACTCAGAATATAGTTTAAGAAACAACTCGTATCAAATTAAGTGCGCACGGCGCGTTTCTGGATCAACCTTGTCTATGTTGCTCATTTATTTTAGCTTTTGTGTTGTTCTTTTGTGTGTCTGCGTTCTAAGTTCCGCGTTGTGATGTCTATTACGATTTCCACATAAAAACGATGTTCGGTTCGACTTTACTGGCAGTTGTGCTGTAAAGCGTACTACCCATCTACAGACTATGTGCTGTTTCACACTCATTGTAAGGTATCACATGCGTTCATTATTAGATACCCTACTGTGATTGTAAAATGTAGAAGAGGAATTAAAACGTTGTTCCTTTACATTAAATTGTGGTGTAACAGAAATAAAAGCGCTGTTCCTTTAACTTACCGAGTTGTCGTGGTCGCCATCATTTGGTAGTTGGATTTACAACTACCTATGCAATTAGTGTCAATCAGCACTAAAGTTGCCCCCCCCCCCCCTCTTAGTGCATTTAGAACTCGGTTTCATTGTATGTATAACCAAAAGGAGACAATAATTAGTTATTACAATAATAACTAGGATTGGATGAGATTGCGTGTGGGGAATTCTTAATTACATTTTTACACAGACAACGTTAATAATTTGTACACGATTTTTGTATAAGGTGTGGAAATTTAATTAACTGTAACCAAATATAACATTAGAATATCGGTAACATAGAATTATGTCAGTGTTGTATATTTTTCTGATTTCTTGTAGAATATACTGTATTATACAGTCAAACCTGTATATAAAGGACACTCAATAAAACCTGAATAGGTATCCTTTATGAGCAATTGCCCTATTATATACAGGTTCAGATTATATGCACTATTCATTAATGGGTTTTGACTGTATTTGAATGGTGGCTGAGACCATCGGTTCTCTGTAATAGAACATTATTAATTAACTTTGATTTATTAGCCTATATATGGTCAAATCTGTCAATACAATATAAAAACTTTCATTGGGCCAATACGGAAAAAACCAGTCTAATACGATATTTTCCGTATTGGCCCAATTCCAGTCAGTCCAATAACAGCTAGATCGGAATCCACTAGGCGTTTCGACAATTGCAAGGAAAAGTCCTGAGAGATATTGGACTGGTTAATTAATAAAGGTATCATTACGTGGTGTTTTTCATATTGGCGTAGTTATAGGTCCTCGGTCTGCTGTATTGGCGATCGGCTGTGCCTCAGGCCAATACAGCAGGCCTCGGACCTATAACTAGGCCAATATGAAAAACATCCCGTAATAATACTATAATATTATACATATTACAACTTCTGTGTTACGAAGGTTAAATATATTATGGATAAAGTTCAAGAAACGTTTGCAGACATTAAAGGGGTAATCAGAAGCGAAGCAGGACAGACAACACAATGACCAAAAGAAAAGCGACAAAAGAACAAACAACGGTCTACAAAACAGTACACAGAAAACTAAAGATTGAGCAACACGAACACCACTAAAAATCGGGAGGTTTGAGGTGTCTTTCTAACAACGCTGCTTACCCAGCCATATGTGACTGTTGATATTGTAATCACATGTGGAATATACTGGTATCATTTCACTAGAGTGGGGTTAGGGGGCTGGGACCCATAAACTAGTCCCCATTTATTAAAGTCAGCGGTTAAGTATGAGTAGGAATATCTATTTTGCTTCTATTTCTATAATTTGTGGATTGGATTTTAGAATTGTTGCGACATTGTGGTATATTTAGTTTTTCATTTTATTCCTAAATATTGATGATCGTTAATTCTCGTTTAGACCAGATGTGTATGCACAATATCCCTCCTGAACATCCAGAAAAATTTAAAGATATCAAAGAGAGTAATCAAAGTTTGAAGATTCCAAAAAGGGTAATCTGACAAGACCATGGCCAGTACAATGACATAAAATGGTCCACGAAACACTACACAGAAACTAAAAAATGACCAATGCTAAATCTACTAACACAAGGGATGAAGTCGGGTATTAAAAGAAAAAGAAAACAAACTAAAAAGACAACAACAACGACCGACAATTTTTATTGAAGTGCATGGACCAAGCCAGTAAAGTGAACGGTCATGTATTTGTGTGATAGGGGTATCAATTTTGCCTCATTCTTCGATTTTGATATTTGACTTTGTAGCTGTTCCGCCAGCATGGTATTTTTTTGTTTTTTCATTTTATTTCATATGTTTCAGGCATTGGTGGCCTTAGTCCATTTTGGCTATCCTGTATAGGCCATTTGGTTTTATTGCTTCCAAAGCTTTAAATTATTTGACTTTCCAATCTTTTGGTTTTAAGCGTACCTAGTAACGAGTCGTGCACACTTAAATTGATATCTACGTTTTTATTTCGCTGTTGTTTCATCTTCAATTAACTTCATTATAAGACTTTTCATCTTAGTTTATCTTATCGACAAAATCCATTTCCTTGATTTACAAATAAAAACAAACAAGAAATTAATCAATATCAATTTCATCTAATAAAAACGTAGATATCTAATTAACAGCACACGACAAGTTTCTGGAATAACCTATATCATGTACGTCATCAGGACAGTTAGGCTCATAGTCATTTCAGAAGAACTTGGAGACGAGTTCCACAATTTACTGATATGTAGTTTTATGTCAGATATGAGAGAGAATTGTATTAATAATACATTTTTCAGAAATGCTAATATGTTACAATTTGGAGAATTATTGAATCAAACTAAACTATCAAAACTTAAAAAAACTGAGTATTTATCAGATTTATTAACAACAATGCGTGTCCTCCTGGTTAACTTTGGTATGAATAACTTCACCATGCTGTATATAGTGTACTTATTTTTATATTTATCAATGTATTTGTTTATTTATTTACACCATTGTACTTACAAAGGTTTATCAGAAATAAATATATATAAGCGAATATGCTCCACTGTTGAAACCACCAAGCAAAAACTAGGAGATATACGCCATCATTTGAAGTGACGGGGATATAATGACAAAGTTATATAGAGTGGGTTTTCAAAGGCCAGTGAAATTAATAGAAATGACCTCCTGGAGCACAAAGAAAAAAAGATGAACAAACGGGTTCCACTTGTTCTCACTTACCATACCTTTTTAGAGAAAATTTCAGGCATTGTCCGTCATCATTGAAAAGAAATTTAAAAAAGTGAAACGCTGGCCAAGTTGTTCCCTGAACCACCCGTTGTAGCGTTCCGGCGACCTAAAAGCATTAAGGATACACTGGTCAGCGTTGCGGTATCTAGACCTTCATCGACGGTCGGCCAATGTAAACCATGTGGTGAAAAGCATTGCAAGTGTTGTATCTAATTGTAACACGCACAAGAGTTCCATAGCAAGACGACAGGAAAGGAGCATAAGATCTTTTACAATGTCAATTGCAAAACACCTAATGTGGTTTACCTCCTTGACTGTCACGTCTGCGGGTCGCAATACGTAGGAGAAAGTGTCCAACCATTCAACAAAAGAATGAATGGACACAGAAGTGACCTTACGAAAAAGACGCTCTTGCCCGTGAGTGAACACTTTGTGTCGCCGGGACGCTCATTGGATGACTTTGGTAGATTCAAAATTTATATCATTAACCACAATCCAAGTTGGAAAGAGAATCAAAGACAAAAAAGAGAGAGTTTTTGGATCCGCGAATTACGAACATTACATCCGGAGGGCATAACCAAAAGGCCTAAATGTTTTGTTTTTTAACTTTTTAACCAGTGCCTGGTCCTTAGCTAGTTGGTAAATTTCATCATTAAATTTTCTCATTGTTTTCATATTGTTTATAAATTAGTGTACATATATATTTGAATAATATAAAGTTCAAGATTATGATTTTATAGAGTTCAAGATTATGATTTATACGTGACGATAACTGATGGTCACGTGACAATCTGATCCTCAGATCATCTTTCAGATCAGATTACAGACGCTGATGAAACTTGTCGGTCAAGCGAAATATCCATCAATTTGATTATAATTATAGTCTTTTTGCAGACTTATAGTTATTTTTGTTATATTTTAACATCTTTTTTGATGTTGTTGTGCTGCATTTTAGACGTTTATTTATCATTTTTGCTTGTTTGCACAGAATCGTTAGCACATGTTTCCGATCCGACATCCCGTAAGTTCATACGTTGGCTACTTTTTCAGATGTTTATATATATATACAAATCAAAGTATTCGAAAATCAAATAGTTTAAAAGTCTTTGAGAGCAAACCAAAGGGTCTGGATAACAAAATCGGCCATGGTAACCTATGTCTTAGGGAGATTGTCATAATATGTAATAATGTACATTCCTAGGTTTTTAGGAACTGTAAATTTCAAATATAAATACATTGTATATCTAATAATTCACATTAGTGCCGAAATACTGACTACTTGGCGGATGATGTTGGCATCAAGTAAGTTATGAGTTAAAAGATTGGAAAGTCAAGTAATTTGAAAGTCTTTCAGAGCAAATAAACAAAAGGTTCTAAATAGCATAGCCAAATTTGTTAAAGATACCTTCGCCTGAGGGAAGAAATTTCTTAGTTTTTGAATAAATAATATTTTTAAGAACTGTAAATTTCAAAAATAGATATATATATAATGCGCAATATCAGTACCGAAACACTGGCTACTGGGCGAATAATTTCCCCGGATATTAATAGTCCTTCTGTCAAGACATCGACCCAGTGATAGTAATACAAGCGTAGATATCTGATAAGATTTTGTCCTTTTGTAATTTTTCTTTTGGCCATTGTGTTGTCTGTTCTTCTTCGATTTATGGATTCTGATTACCCCCCTTTGGTATCTTCAAACTTGTCTTGATATCCACAAATTAATGTTCATTAACGGTAACATGTAATCTCTGATCAACAAGATATATAAACAAGTGTAAGATGTCAAAGTCCTGATCATTATTCAAAGATTGCTTTATTAACCTGATAGTAATTCAATGGTAGGCTTATTATTATACTAATGAATATATAATTATGCTAGTTAATTGGAAATATGCATTTTGAAAATATAGATTTTAATTAATATTTCTAATAGAAGGGAAAATTTCAATATAAAATAATAAAATACCACATCTGTGGTGTAATGAGTTCAGTTGATCGCAGATGGAGCCACGGTCGCGTCAAATCAAAGATAATGAAATCGGTATGTGTTGCTTCCCCACTATGTACGCAAAAGAAAGGAGAAATAGCAAATACTGGATGGCTCGGAATCGGGTAATTGTGTCAAAATGAAGCGTGGAGTGTTGTTTCAGTGAGCCAGCACTATAAAAATACAACTCAGTGTGTTGATCTAGTATAAAGCGGACACCATTACAATTTCATCGAATGTAACTTGTTCTCTCCATTGCTAATCTGGCATTAATCAACACTCACTCACTCACTCACTCATGGCTTTTCTTATTTATTATTGTTTATATATTTTAGGATGTTTTCCAGATAACATTATTGACATCGAATAGGACAGTGCTGCAATGAATGTCATATCGAAAACTCATGACGTCATTGAACAACACGACAGCAGAAAATAATGACGAAGAACACATTCATTTGTTATGGCTACCTCACGTATTAATAGCATTTGGATTCTTAACATTTTTAATGATAAATTTCTGGTTGTACCATCGGAAGCACAAGGAACGGTATCAGAGGAAAGCGGAAGCTCTAGAAACAAAACAAAGAATGCAAGAAAGACGCAGAGTTTTGAATATTGTGAGGCTACGTTATTTGGTGAAACCGGAAATTCATTCACCGCCCATTACGTCAATCCCAGGATGCATTCCTTATGCAAATAGCGAATCTTCAGATTTAAGCGAAAATCAGGACGAACAGGGGCTTATAGATACAGTAACTATTTGGGAGGAAGCAAAAATTGGCTAAAATGTAATGGAATTGTTGAAATTTGTTGAAATTGTTGTCAGTATTCCTCGCCAATCTTTTCAATCACAGGTTTTATACACGTTTTATCATCTGTAATGAGCTTTTATAAATATATTTTGCAATGCAGAAACGAAGTAATGGTGTTTTTTGTTAAAAAAGAAGAAAGGATAAGATTAAGTATTTGTTTAAAAAATATATAAGTATATTATACTCTACGTTTTTATATATACTATTTGTCTTTGTAAGCAAGCCGGTCCAGTATATAGTATGTTGGACAGGGCCCGGTCCAATATAATATAAAACCCGGAAATCGACCGACATTGGTTTCCGGTCTTGTATCTGCATTTAGAATGAAAATGTATGTTCAGAGTCTAAAGATTGGAAAGTCAAATACGTTTTATAATCTCAAAATGATAATTTTGTCAGCCATATCACAGAGAGAACAAGTTACTCAGTGATGAGTTGCTGATGGTGTACGCTTTGCACAATATCAGCACGGTCAACTGGAGGTTTATAGTGCTAGCTCACTGCTCAAAACAATATTTCTGCTCCACTCGAGCATATTAGCCTATCTTTGCTCTTAGTAGCCCGCATATTCTGGTGGTTTTGGGTGTTTTGTACTTATTTGTACTTTGTGGCCATTTTATCTCCCCAGCCTCTGTACTATTGACGAGCTATATAATAAACGTTAGAGAATACCGAAGGACAATGGAAAATCCAGAGAAACTGGCAACATAGGGCACACAAGACGAAGAAAAACAAAACAAAGACACAACACAAGATGTGTAGGACACAAGTACACACAAACAAGATGTGTAAGACACAAGTACACACAAACAAACACAAACAAGACAGTAAGAAAGGTTTTAAGATACCAAAGAGGTAATCAGAAGCCATGGATCGAAGAACAGACAGCACAAAAGGACAAACAACGATCTACAACATATTATACAGAAACCTAAAGACTGAACACCACAAACACCAATAAAAACCAGTGGTGAAAGGTGCTCCGGAAGGGAAATCATGTGCTCCGGAAGGGAAAGTAGATTCTGCTCCAATAGCGAAATCTTAATCTTATCTTACAATCGGTCTGTTTGAGCAGTCAGTTTGCGTTGACAGGATTACGTTTGTGATATATTGTCATTTACTAAGTGAAATCTCCTGGTCAACCTGTTTCTATGTAGAGCACAAGCCGCTAGACCAGTACTGGTTTAACGCGTGGACCACGAGAGACTATTACTTATATTGCTTGAAATCGTTTGAATGTCATTTGTTTGAGTCAATCTGACAGTTTTAGCTTGTTTGACATTGCAGTAGAAACACAATATACATGCCTTGTTTCTGTATCCACAAGTTATTTGTACGTGGCCCTGGACTGGTCAGGAATGCTTGTTAGGCCTTACATTTCTGTTTGTTCTTAAGTCTCATTCAAATACTTGTCATATTCAGAGGCAATGTATGTACAACTATATTCTATATCGAAATGCACATTGTTTTTATAACTTCTTATGTAGCAAGTGCATATCACCACTAAAGATGTAAGGTCGAATCCATCTCATGGTGGGTGTACTCGATACAACTTTGTGATAAAGCTTGTCAGTGACTTGCGGCAAGTCGGTGGTTACTCCGGCTATCCCAGTTTCATCCTCCAATAAAATTGACTGCCACGATATATATGTAACTGAAATATTGATGAAAGTAGCGTTAAGCACCATAACCCTAACCCTACATCCTTTCCTTTTCTCCAACTCTAATGCTGTTGAATGGACTCGCCAGTAAATTCACTGGAGGTGATTTAGGCCCTTTTTGTTATATTTCAATATGTAACTTTTGAAAACTACAATTTCGATCGTGATTTTTTACCTTTATAGACAGAACATTGCAAATAAAAACGTATATATCTAATATTAGCGCTGACGACACTTGTCTGAAATAACATTCATCAGGTACGCTCAAAAGCAAAAGATTTGAAAGCTAAATAACTTTGTAATTTGTGGATCCAGAACACATCATATCAAACACAATTTTTTTTCCACGTCGGCCTATCGACGTATCACAGCTACATTAATGTAATACTCGCTAAGCACTTTAAAACAAGCACAAATGTGCTTTATTTCAAAAATAAGGTCAGAGATATACTTCAATGTATACAATATTGGTCCAGTTAATATCTATTTATAGATTTTACATAAATGACAATATAAATACTTTCATCACAATAATCGGTATGTGACCTTTTTGTATTCGCCAATTTACCTTATTCTGTTGTGTCTCGTGGGCGTTTGTTTTCACACTGATGTAATCTCACGAGACTTGGAAAATATATAGCTGTAGAAAAGAAATCTTGTTATCGTACATTGTAGATAAAGCAGTTTAGTTTTCCTTTAATGGATGTTCTGTATATGTGGTTGGTAATTGGTAATGAAAAGAATGACATACAAATAAGATGTTTTTAAATACAGGGTTAGGACTGTGGTGTATTGCGCCACTTTCATTAATATTTCAGTTATATCGTTGCGGTCAGTTTTATTAGTGGAGGAAATCGGAGTACCTGGGGGAAACCACTGACAAACTTGATCACATAATGTTGTATCGAATACACCTCGCCATAAGCGGGATTAATATTCACAACTTTAGTTGTGATTGGCACTGAGTGCACAGGTAGATGTAAATCCAACTCTCACATGAACTATTTTCATATAACATGCATATGTGATATGTTTGATATGAATAAAGGTATTTTTGTATTAATTTTTTTAGTGTCACAATCGGCCATTGATATATACCATCACTAATTGTTCGATTTCCGCCCGAAGTGGGTGTACTCGGTAGAACATTATACAATAAATTAATGCAAGTGTTACATTGGAACTTGTTGACTGTCCGCGTATGTTTTCTATCCATGTATGAACACAATCAGGAAGAGTTTGAAGATACCAAAGAACAATCAGAATCCGTAATTCGAAGGACAGACAACACAATACCCAAAAGAAAAAGGACAAGCAACGATCTACAAAGTACTACACACAAAACTGAAGATCTAGGAACACGATCTCCACTAAAAAACCGGATGAACTCAGGTGCTCCGGAAGGGTAAGAAATTATTGCTCCACTTGTGACATCCGTCGTGTTACACAAAGTGTGACGTGTTATTTTAAAGCCCTTTTGCTTCAAGCGTTGATAAGACCTAATGATATGTACTGTCACAACAAAGAATTCAAATTTCCCGCTGTGCATTGTTTTTTGAAATCTTACTGTTCTTTTCGCTATTGTGATAGTATATTCCCGAGAGATCAGAACTACCACTACCGTTTGTGTCGCACCATCTTTCAATTTAGGTATTTGTATTTCAAAAACGACAGCTACGGTTTAATTGCAATCATCGCATGGCAATCATTATATCTTAAGAAAAGAACAATATCTTTGGAGTTGAACAATATAGGATTTTCGACATATTGTAAGGATTTATGTCATCGCTCTTGTGTGTTTTTATGAATGGAGAGTCAACATTTCGTTATGCTTACCATTTGGTAGAATGTGGAATATTGGTATTTTCCGTCTTCTTTCACCAACAAAACTGAATTTCTCAATATGACTGAAATATTCTTGAAATTAGCTTGTAATGCTGATAAATCTAATTATAAGTCAATGCGACACGAGACTTAGTCAACATGAGAATGGTTTAAGGCCTTATACATGATCGCTTTTAATATAATACTGATTTGCAGAATTTTTTATCGGTTGTTTAAATATGTTTTGCCGTTGGAGATCCAGTTCGCAAAAGAGGAGGGTTTAAAATCAACGTACCGATATCAAAATCGAGGTTTGATATTTTGTAATCGACCAAGGTCACTTATTCCCGGGGGATGACCTTAGATTAATAATTACATGATGCATGATCTGTAAGAAGAGTTTGAAGATATCAAAGCGGCAATAAGAATCCGTATATCGAAGAAGAACAGACAACACAATGGTCAAAAGAAAAAGTACAAAATGACAAACAACGATCAACAAAACATACATATAAAACTAAAGATCGAGTAACACGAATCCTACTAAAAACTCGATTAAAGAATATATCTAATAAACCATGTCAGTGCCTTCAGGGACTAATAGTCCATCAGCAGCGGTATCTACCTAGTGATAGAAATAAAATCGTAAACCAGCTTCACGAGATAAAATACCAAACTGAAGCGTTCCTTAGATGCAGTACTAACATTATTTCAGCTACATGTATATCGTGTCGGGAAGTTTTATTGATTTTAAGGACCCAGTCTACACGGAGAAAACAACTGAAAAATCACAGGTCAGTGACCAATTTTATCACATAAATTTGTATTTCTCGCCATAGGACGAATGAAAATTGCTATTTCTCATGATGAAAATAATTTATGGATCTGATTTATATGTAGTGAAATGCCTGTTGATATTAATATATATCTTATTGACTGAAATCGGCAAGTCATAAATTTATTGTCACAGGGCTTATATCATATGGTATTGCAATGAGTGAAAATGAAAAGAAAAATAGAAATATATAAGAAGAAATATTGACCTCACAGTATACATGTAGGTATTTTAGAACCAATGTCGGTATACATTTTGGGGGCAGTCATTGTTGTGATCGTATGCATGGTATTTGGATTTGCAATCAGTGCCTAGCACCTCTGAAGTTGTGAGTTCGAATCCCGTTCATGGCGAGGTGTACTCAATACAACATTATGTGATGACGTTTGTAAGTGACTTGCGGCAGATCGGTGGTTTTCTCCGGGTACTCCGGTTTTCTCCACCAATAAAACTGACCGCTACCATACAGCTGACATATTGTTGAAAGTGGCCTTAAACACCATACCCTAACTCGTTAAACACCATAAGCCTAACCCCTTTATACATTTCAATCCACTTCCGGTGTCACTTTCCTGTGTTTGTGTTGTTCGAGCTTTTGTTTTGTGCAAAGCAGTCGGCCCGCCGTCGTCGTCCAGCTTTAATATGTTTTCTGCCTATCATAAGGGAATGGTTTAAATTATTCAGGATATATTTTTTTTCAATTTCGTGTAGATAAAGGCAATCAGATAACCATTTAAGCAAATACCAAAATATAGGTTTACCGACATCACCGCGTCTTTAACTCTAAAACTACAATTAAGGAAAAAAACTCCACAATCTATGTGCACTGTTATTGCTTTAGACCCAAATTGATCCTTTGCCACAATTTCTGTTCGCACTTGGTTAGTCTGAATACACTTTACCTGATCTTTAGTTTTCTGTGTAATATTTTGCACATCCTTGTGTGTCCTTCTTGTGGCCATTGTGATGTTTGTCCTTCGAATTATGGCTTCTGATGAGTACATCTTTGGCATCTTCAAACTTTTCTTGCTCAGTGCGAATGAAATATAATTAAAACACGCTCAAAATAATTCATTGCACTCCATTCTATGAATTGCAGCACGAGTTTGATCATAATGGAATCGTGAAATTCCACATGAGGATAAAACCTCTGACTCCACTCACCCCTTTATTTCCAATAGAAATCGGTTTATAGAATTTAATTCCAAGTTTTAGATTAAACAAATGTTTTAACAAGTAGGCGTGCTCTATTTCTTATACAATAGGCAGAGATTCACGCGTTACATTTCTTTCCTTTAGTATCTCATTCAAAAGTGGTCAAGTGGATGTTTAAGCTATTTTTAGGAAAAGTGTGTTAATTAAACAGGATTTCTTAAAGATCTTATCTAAAGCTTTAAGGATGAATATTATGAATAATGGTTGCTCATTAAAACCAGACGTTATCGGTTTGGAGAGGGCTCTTGCAAGAACGATTCAAGGAGACTGGTATTGTTTGTGATATTTGTACTGCTGCCTAGATTTGCTATTATTAATTTTTGTGTTAATATGGTATATAACAAAAACGTAGATATCTAATGTATTGCACACGACGCGTTTTGGGAATAACCTTTAATACGTACACTTAAAGTAAAAAAAAATCGACATAATTGGAATCCGTTTGAGAGCCAAACAAATATAAAGCAAAATACCTTTGAGAGAATAAAAAACAAATAAAATAAACAAACAAAAAATAATAATAAAATCAAATCAAAAACAAAAACAAAAACAAAAACAAAAACAAAAACAAAGGGCCTACAAGTGTAACCAAAATATGTTAAGATTACCTATGTCTGAGGGAGATGAATGTTACTTTATTCATATTTTTCTTTATTTCTCAACTCAAACATATCCAATATTTCATTTCAAATCACACTGTAAGATGATATTTATTTTGTATTTTAGACAGTATGTTTTATGTTACAATTACGTTTTTCCTATAACATATTCTTTGACAATCGCTAAACATTCCTTCCGTTTTAATGAGACTACGGTTAGCTGTGGGATCATAATAATTGATTAATACAAGAACAATCTATTTATTATAAGATGTAAAACAATATTATGTTCATAATGAAAAATAATAAAATAAGGATGTAATGACGTTTTACAAATCACAAAATGTATGCCTATGTTGCTCATGAGACATAATAAACCTCGCAGACGTATGACTATATCAGGGAAAATCATGTCTAATATTAGGTCATTCATCACATGAAACAACGTCTGTGTATTCTTTCTCAAGCAGAGTTTGAAGATATCTAAGGGGTAATCAGAATCCGTAAATCGAAGAAGGACAGACAACACAATGGTCAAAAGAAAAGGGACAAAAGGACAAACAAAGATCTACAAAACATACACATAAAGCTAAAGATCGAGTAACTCGAACTCCAGTAAAGTCAGGGGTGAACTGAGGTGCTCCGGAAAGGTAAGCAGTTTCTGCTCCACTGCTCAACGAATACGGCCGATAACCTATGAACTATTCCTTTAGAAACAATTACCAAATTAGAAATACTCTCTTCAAATCATTATCCATCTCCCTCTGGAAAATCGTTGCACATAGAAATATGGCGTACACGTGGATTTATAAATACACGTTAGAGAAAACCAAAGGGGCAATCGAGAAAGGACAATCCAGAGAAACAGGCAATATTGGGTACACAAGACACAGGACGAAGACAAACAAAACAAAAAACATAACACAGAAAACTAAAAAGATGAACAACACAGATTCTACCACTTACTAACTGATGGACGCCATTATGAATTGATAGATCGATACCCAGTGTCCGTCTGACAGATATCTCAATGTTATCAGTTTACACTGTCGTACTCTCTTTCTATCCCTTTCTGTTGGGGTCCGTTGTTGAACTTGTGATTAAGCTAATCAGACGATTAGCCCTAATTATATGATTCATTCCTAATCGCATAATTAGCTAATTCAATGATTAAATATGATTAGTTAATACATTGATTAAAGAGGAGTTCAGCAACATAATTTAATCATTGCATTAGCTAAGTATGTGATTAGGAATGAATCATGTAATTACGGCTAATCATATGATTGGCTTAATCACAAGTTCAACAACAACGGACCCTTGATTTTCAGAGTTTACTGCACTGTATAAATTACCCTGAGTAACACGACGGGTGTAACACGTCTAGAAGGATATGCTTGCTCGTCCAGTTCACATGAGCTCACCCCCCTCCCCCCCATCCCAGCCCGGATTTTGTGGCGTCCACATGTCTCATCTTATGTTGAATTTGAATGAAAGAGTACACGATATATGATGTCGTACATAAAATTCATCAAACATCTAATTTTAATTAGATTTCATTTGAGAATAATTATTGAAATTGCTGATTTTTAATAAATACTTTATTAATTAATCAATTTCCAATATCTTATTAGATACTGACGTTAATATGTACATAGAACAGGATAGTACTTCACATCTGAATGGGATAGATCATTCCATGGAACGTGCTTGCCTAGGCCTTACTTAGATGCCTGAAGATATATAAAATATTAAATAAGTAAAACAAAATTCCAATTCATGATTAAGAAGCGTATTTAACAAAGACTATTTGTTTAAATATATACCGTCACCTGCTTTAAAGGGCATATGTATATCACAAATCACTGTCTATCAAGGGCAATTACATTTTCTCTATTTAATGAGTAATGTTTAAGAAATAATTCATGGCAGCCGTAGATTTTAACCATGGGTTGGGCATTTATATTCGATTATTTTTTCCAGAGCGCTAGCGAGGGATAAAATACGAATATAAATGCCCAACCCATGGTTAAATGTACACAAATCTACGGCTGCCATGAATTATTTCTTTTCTAATATGACAAATACGGTTTAGATTTGTACATACAAATGTTGCAAGCCAACTAGTGATGAGAAAATGAGATACTTCAAAGGTGATTACGCATCAGTCAATGAAATACTTGGGATATGGGATAGATTTGTCGATAAATTATCAATTGCTTGTAAAGATAACGTACCAGTGTACAAGTCTAAACCAAAGTATTACTATACCCCCTGGATGGACAAAGATACCCTAGTCACAGTGCAGAACAAAAGAAAGAAATGGAAAAAGTATATATGTCGTGTACAAGTTGTGATTTTGTACATGTTATAACATGTACAAAATAATTGTACATGTTATAACTTGAACAATGCAAAAATACAAGTTATAACATGTACAAAATTAGGTCGTACATGTTATAACATGTACAAAATATTGTTTAAAAATGACTTTAACTTGTACAATATATGAAAATAATTTTAAATCTGAAGTAATGAAGAGCAATAATCAAAAGCAAAAGAAACATAACATACAGCATGCATAAATTACTACATTTTGTACTTTACCATTCCAGAAACAAGCTGTGCTTACTTGTTGCTACATGACAAAGACATATGACACCCAGAGTTGCACATAACTTTCAACCTTCGACATTTACACATACCAGACTTACATTTCCTTTCTTACATTGACAATGCACAAAATCTTACTCACTATCTCTCTCACACTCATATCACTCACTGGGACTTCAGACACATCTAAAGTGGCATTTGCAAAAAATTGAACCCGATTTCTACTCATATATCCTTTTATTTGTCCAACTTTAGTACCAATCTTATAGCCACCATGTTCATTTACATTCATCACAACACCTTTTGTGTTTCTCTCGTCGACAGGGCCCCTATCAATAGACGGAATTGG
The DNA here is from genome assembly GCA_963680875.1 of Bathymodiolus brooksi. Classification (NCBI taxonomy): domain Eukaryota; kingdom Metazoa; phylum Mollusca; class Bivalvia; order Mytilida; family Modiolidae; genus Bathymodiolus; species Bathymodiolus brooksi. The sequence continues at coordinate 76,854,536 of OY804589.1, forward strand.
AATGATAACATTGTCACCCTTGGAGAGAACAGTTAATTTTGTTTTTGTGTTCTTCGTCAAGGAATCGGCTTGCACCTGTTGGCCAGATAGGGCCCTCTTTCGTACACATTTGATGTCAATATTTGCAATTTCAGACAAACTCTCACTAGAATCAACAGGAGGTTTAGTTGCATCTTTTGCCTGCTTAACACCTCCTATTAAAGTTTCTATCCTCTCCTTTGAAAACAGGGTATTGTTTGCAGAGGAATTTTTCGTCGACATATGAAGAATTTCATTGTAAAATCTGTCTTGAGTATCCACTTGCATCTTAACTCTTTACTACTATGAAAGTAAATCTATTGCCTTCACAATTATTATTCACCAGGTGAGAATACTGAATACTGAATAATATTCATTGACTACAGGTATGTTTTAAAAGTATTAAGTAATTATAAAAACTTCTCAATTTATCATTAACTGTACCAAAAAGATAAAAAAAAAAAAGCAAAAACTAAAACAAAAATTAATAAAAAATATAAAATTGATGATAATAAGACCCCATGTTAATGAAATGTTGTTGTGATAATGGAAGCGTATCTTTTGTTCTTTATTTTCAAATATTGTACAAGTTAAAGTCATTTTTAAGCAATATTTTGTACATGTTATAACATGTACAAAATATTTTTGTACATGTTATAACCTGTATTTTTGGATTGTTCTAGTTATAACATGTACAGTTTTCTTGTACATGTTATAACTTGTACAAAATTGCAACATGTACACGACATATATACTGCAAGAGCCCGCAAAATAAAGAATTATACGACGAAGCCAAAGAAGACTGGAGCAAAAAGGTGAGACAAGCACAGATACGTTATGAGAAGGAAATATGCCAAAAAGCCAAAGATGACACTAAGGTATTTTGGAGATTTGTTCAATCTAAGACCAAATTTAAAGAAAGCATTCAATGCATCATAGATGACAATGGAGAGATACATACTGAAAACAAATGTAAGGCCGAACTTCTAAATTCGTTTTTCCAGAGTGATTTTACAAATGAACCTGAAAAGGATACCATACCAACTTTCAACTCTAGAACGGACCTGAAACTGGATAATATTAAATTTGAAGTTGACACAGTAAAGAAACATCTGCAAAAAATAAATGAGACAGTCACAAGGGTCTGACTCTATGCACCCAAAATTACTTAAGGAAACTATCGAGAGTATTACAACACCAGTAGCAAAGATATTTAATAAATCAATGGAAGATAGTAAACTACCACATAGATGGAAATCTGCAAATATAACCCCCATCCACCAAAAAAGGTCCAAAACATACAGTATGAAATTACAGACCAATCAGTCTAACATCAATACTATGTAAAGTAATGGAACAAATTATAAGAGATGTCTTAATTGATTATATGGAAGAAAATGGTTTCTTTACAAAACACCAAAATGGTTTTAGAAAAGGGTGCTCATGTGCAACACAACTGATAGAAGTAATGGAACAATGGACTGAAGATCTGGACAAGAAAAACTCCATAGATGTAATATACTTTGATTTTCAAAAGGCATTTGACACTGTGGCCTGTGCCACACAAGCATTTAATTCATAAGCTCAAGGGTTATGGCATAAGTGGAAATCTACTACTCTGGATAGAGGACTTTTTACATGAAAGAAAACAAAGGGTGGTATTAAACGGCCAAAGCTCGTCATGGACTGAAGTCATCAGCGGTATCCCGCAGGGAAGTGTGTTAGTTCTCATACTATTCACCATATACATAAATGATCTCCCAGACGCATTAGAAAACATGATCAAACTTTTCGCATATGATACCAAAGTGTTTGCAACAGTAAACAATGAAGAAGATAAAAACAGTCTCCAGGGTGACATTGATAAACTAATGAACTGGTTAGATACATGGTTACTGAAGTTCAATAAATCAAAATGTAAACATATGCATCTGGGACCAGAAACAGACTACAATTACATGATGGAGGAAAATACGATAGCTAATACTATGGAAGAGAAAGACCTTGACATTATTATAGATAATAAACTAAATTTCCAAAATCATATCAATAAACAGGTCAATAAAGCAAACCAAAAACTTGGACTGATTAGGGACCGACCATTTAACTTGAAGTGGGGGGTTATGGTTTTTTGTTTCGTTCCGAATTTTTTTTTTGGACCACACAAGAGTTAGTATATTGATTTGTTATGTCGCGTGAAGCGCGAATTTTTTTTCCAGAATTTAACATTTGGTTATATGACAAAAACTCTGAATCAGATTATTTTTTTTCTCCTCCACCAAAATCAGAATATTTTTTTCAGCAACATTGAATCAGTATATTTTTTTAGAAAAAAAACATAACCCCCCCCCCCCCCCCCTTCAAGTTAAATGGTCGTTCCCTTAATAGATCATTTAAATACATGGACAAGGAGATGTTCCTACAACTGTTCATGAGTCTGGTTAGGCCACACTTAGAATATGGGAGTACAGTCTGGTCAGTTGCAAACAAAAAAGAGGCAATTATAATAGAAAATGTCCAGAGAAGGGCTACACGGCTTATCAAGGAGATACAACATCTTAGCTATGGCAATAGATTAAAACACCTAGGGCTACCAACACTGCAATATAGGAGAATCAGAGCAGATGTAGTAGAAACTTTTAAGATCATAAAGGGTATGGACAAAGTCGAAATCGACACCATATTCCCCAAAAATAATACTGCAACTACAAGAGGACATAAATACAAAATATACAAGAAGCATTGTCGTACAAATAGAAGAAAATACAGTTTTCCCCAAAGAGAAGTAGCCCATTGGAATGCACTGCCTGAAAGCGTAATAGATGCAACAAGTGTAAATAGTTTTAAAAATAGACTAAACAATCATTGGAAAAATATTGCAATTAAATTTGTTCCCGACTTTTACGGACCGGAAGCGGGTATTAGTAGAAATGACAATGTGGTGGAGCTGAGAGGCCAGTCCTAAGAATGATCTCAACTAACAAATAAGTAAGTAAGTAACGGTAATTTTTATGACCTTAGGCTACCTTAGAATCCGCCACACAACGACTGTTCCGTTTAGCCCCCTTCACATATGAATACGAATATTGGTTGTTTACGTCGTCAAATTTCACGTGGGAGGTGGCTGGAACATCCGTCAGGGGAAAACCCCAGATGAGTGCGTTTTCATGGCATATTTGTGTATACATGTAAACAAACTAATATAATGTGTAGTTGTTGTGTATGACCTCACGGAAACGGCCTTGTAGGCTTTTACTCATTACAGAAACTTTTTTTTGTTTCCAATCGATAATTTGAGTGCGCAGGTGCTAAAGGTAGATATATACCGACATATACTGGTTGACGATATATAGGCCGTCATATTAGAAATACAATTTGAACCTGTATATAAGAGAAACTGGCCGCATATGGGACTTTATCAGCGCCCTTTATATGCAGGATTTTCTTTAACTAATTGTATATATTTTGAAAGAAGCTTCCGATCCAATATTCTATTTTTATTTTCGTTCTATTGTTCGATATTTTGTATAGATACAAGAATCCCAATTGTCAATAGTGGAGGGATGGGGTCGAATCAATTAATTTTAATTCTAACATGACCTCACTCTTTCCCTTTGTTAAAAAACCCCCAGAATTATTTCTTCGTATTATCTCATTAGCACATGGGCCAATGAATGTGACTGACGTTTCCATTGGCAGCATACATTGTTACCCGAATAATGCCGAGAGGGCGCAGTATTATTCGAGTTACATAAATTGTGTGCGACATTTTCCGCAAGCGTATGTATAAATTACCGTCTTCCAATCAAAGTATACTACCGTATTTGTACTCTTAGACATATCAGAATCGAAATAAATCATGGAAGCCAGAATGTGTTTTGAATTTTAACATGGATTGTCGGATATTAGTAAATGTTATCCCTCGCTTCTGGCTCGGGATAAAATACTAATATCCGCCAATCCATGTTAAGACTCCCAACACATCCTGGCTTCCATGATTTATTTCTTAAATAATTCAAACTGATTTGGTGATTGTTCATTTTATTGATATTTATGGAATTTGAATTGTTGACCATCTACTCTTTAGTCTTTTCTTCTCATAATACATACTGTTTCTCTGAACAACGCAAATTGAAACGTAGAAGAAGCTTAAATATTTTGCAGTTATCTCCCGCTAGCAAATGAAAGGTAATGCTGATGGAATAATCTAGCCAGTCATTTACCACCAGTGTGTTTCGAGATGTAACTGAATTCTCTTTGGACACATTTCTGATGCAAAACAAATGGTAGAAGGCTGAATATTACATCAATATACGCACTAAAGAAAGACAACTCTTTCCAATAAAAATAAGAAAGACAATATTTTTATATTCGATATAATATTATGGGATAAAGTTTGCAAGTGACTTGCGGCAGCTCGGTGGTTTTTTCCAGGTACTCCGGATTCCTCCACCAATAAAACCGACCACCACAATATAACTGAAATATTGTTGAAAGTGGCATTAAACACCATAACCCTAACCCTATATTCAGCTAAATCGGGAATATCGAAAGAGTAGGTTTCAATTAGTTACAAATTAGGATCTCCTTCATAGACGCTCGTTACTAATGACACATTTACAACATCATGTAACATTCCAGCAGCACCTGCATGTGGAGTATATATCTCTCAGTTGATACGATATTCCAGAGCTTATGGTTCCTATCAGGATTTCCTTGATATATGGTTGCTGCTAACAAGGAAGCTACTGAACGAAAGGTTCCTATTAGTTACTCTGCCGTCATCACTTCGAAAGTTTTAAGGTCGCCACCATGACTAGGTTGAACGCTTTGGAATATCTGTGTCACATATGACCACGGATATGTTCCACTTTTCTAAGCACTTCCCGGTCCTTTCCTCATTCATGACTTATCACCGGGTTTGTAACTAGATTAACACGACGGGTTCCACTAGTGGAGCAGGGACTGCTGACCCTCCCGGAGCACCTGCGATCACCCCAGGTTTTTAGTCAGGTTCGTGTTACTCGATCTTTAGCTTTATGCGTATGCTTTGTAGATCATTATGTGTCCTTTTGTCATTTGTCTTTTGGCCATTGTGTTGTCTGTCCTTCGATTTACGGATTCTGATTACCCCTTTGGTATCTTCAAACTCTTCTTACAATGTGCTTTAAGTCTTGAAATATAAACATGCCATGCAGTAATATATGATTTTGTCATGTAAATATTGGTGTTTTTACTGACCTGTAAGAACTTGGTTGACTTGTAAAAATCTGTAATATAATGAAACAGTATTAATCTGACATATATTTCCTTCATGTTGATTTGCTGACACTAGGTCACATGATGTCTTATATTAAGGCTGCATAATAAAATAGTAGATTTCCTGGCTTTGGTACATTGCATGTTACTGAATATTGATCTAAAATAGTAGGTTGCATGGGCATATTGCATGTTACTACATGTAAAAGAAGTCTAATAAAAACGTTAATATTACACGATGCGTTTCCGGAATATTCTTCATCAGGTACACTTAAAATCGAAAGATTGGAAAGCCATATAATTTAAAGTTTTGGGAGCAATCAAAGAACCTTAGCCTTATTAATAATTACATGATTGAGGAACTGTAAAAACAGCATATTATAAAGCCATAGCGCACATGTATTTTATATTTTAACAATATAATAACCCTAGTCTTTGCATACGGTCGATATGATAAGTGACAAAGCATGGTATTTGAAGAAAAAAAAATACTGTTCCTAAATAAATGAACAGTGGAACAGAAACTGTTTACATTCCAAAGCATCAACTACTGGATATTTGCGAGAACGTTGTTACTCAATCAATAGTTTTCTGTGTAGTGTTTTGTAGACCGCTGCTTGTCCTTTTGTCATATTTTTCTTTTGGATTTGATAGTGTCTCTGCTTTTCCTTTTTACGGGTTCTGATGTCCCCTTTGGTACCTCCAACTTTCCGTACAAATTCCAACAGGTGGCAAAATGAAACTTTCCGCTTTGAAGGATATGAAGTAAATCAGGGTCAAGAATATGTTTCATGGCGAATCGAATAAATTCATGTGTTATCATATAGGGGTAAAATATATCTTGCCTATATTTAATTCCTGAAATAACATCGCTGACCCATATGACCCATTCTGGCACCATACAATATAAGAATAATATTATTGGTAAAAACGGTGTATGCAAATGAACACGTCATCAATATCGTGACGTCAATTCAACGAAACCCCGCCATTATAAATAGTTCTGAACACCTCTGCATTTACCTTGTTATTTTGTCGCTGTAGTTCAGTTGTGCGTATCTTCTAGACAATCTGTCTTTTCTTGCTACTTCTGTACTGGTATCTGGCTGAAAAATAACAAACAAGTACACATAATTGATTAATACTAGTATTCTCATGGATTAACAATATATTTGTGACAATTTTATATATAAGACATTTTGTTTTTAGTGGTAGGTAATCTTCTTTTCTTATGTTTTATGGTTTATTTATTTTGTAATGTTGTTTATGTTGCTTCATTGGTTACCTGATTACAAGGGAGATAACAGTCGGTGACGAAGGAGTCGTTGTGGCCATGAACATATGGCAGTTGGACTTAAACCTACGTATGCTATCAGTGCCTATTCACAAATAAAGTTGTGAGTTCGATTCCAGAGCATGGCAAGGTGTATTCAATATAATTTTATGCGACAAAGTTTCTCACAACGACTTGTAGGAGGTCGGTTGTGTTCAATCAATCAATATATGTAAAACATACTTGTATATGCTATAAAAGCCTATATCATTGAAGAATATAAAATGAATAGCAATTCCAAAATGGCCGGTCCTAAGTAATTTTCACTGCGCATGCTTAACACTCGCTAAATTTGAATTTCAATGTAAACACTCACAATCGTCATGATAGTCATTTACAAAATAATGCATTTTTTAAATTTCCAAAATCGATGCATGATTTTGAGAACGAATTCATTTAAGCTAACACCCCTTTTTTAGTTTCATGGGGTCCTTGTTGCTCATCTTTATAAGTTTTCTGCTTGTGTTTTATTTTTTTTTCGCTTGTTGGTGTTTCCAGTGTCTCTAGATTGTCCATTCTTGATTGCCCCTTCTGTTTTCTCAAACGTTTATTCCAAACTATTGTAGACATTCAGGGTCAATCAATACAAATATAATTACCCCACGATAGTGTTCTCCTGTATTCAGGTTAGTAAGTGATATAGAGATAAAATATATACCATAGGCATAGGGATATCATCTTTAATATCTGTATAATCTATTGCTACGTCTGAAAGTAATATAAATACCACTATATTGGTACAAATGTCCTTGATATGTACTTTCATCAAGTTGTCTGCTTTAACAGATCATACATGGTTTTTAGTTGGGGATATCCTCAGCATCTAATTGCCTGTGTCGTGTTTTGTCGACCATTAGTTGTCTTTTTTGTCCTTTTTTCATTTTAATCATTATGTTGTCTGTTCTCCGATTTACGCTTCTGAATATCCTTTGATATCTTTGGTTTGGTTTGAACACAACTTATGAAGTGTTCTTCTTTTGTTCATTAAGAAAAACGTGAATATCTAGATTAGTGTGCACAACAAATTTCTTGAAAAATCTTTATCAGCTACTAATTTAAAAGTCTTTTGGATTTAGACCTCATTTTTAATACCGTAATATTTATCTCAAAGTGGGAAATATGGAAAATACGTAATAAGGTGAAATATAACCAATCCCGAATTGGAGATCAAACAATTTTCAACACTTGGAAAAATAATTTTAAAAAACATTTACATTGCACATTACAAACTTCGCATATTAATGAAAATGATAAAAACAAATTAGAACTTTTCGGAATAACATATGAGTATTTATTATTTATGAACATAAAGTTAATGCATGGTAATAATTGTATCGTCTAATTGTGTATATTATAATGAAATGTAAAAACAAATGAATATGAAATATGTCAGTTTAAGTGGACTTTTTATTTTTATTTTCACTTGCTACCCCTGGACAAGTGAGATTTATGTAAAACAGGGACCCTTAATGTTCACTCCTGGGCCATTAAGGTTATTGTAAACAGGAGATTTTGAATAAACTATATTATGATGGAAAAAAAGAAAGAAAAAAAAAGTCTTTTGGGACAAGAAAACCAAAGGTTTTATGTAGTATTATAGCCACAGTCCGTTAGAGATACCTACTCCTGCGGAACGTGAATATTAGTTTTTATCAGGAAAGTGTGAGGATATCAAAGAGGTAATCAGAAGCCATAAATCGGAGAACGATATAGAAATGAATGCAAAGACAAAACAAAAGCGCAGAAGACATACAATGATCCAAAAAAAGTACAAAGAAATCTAAAGATTGAGCAACACGAAACCCACCAGAAACCAGGGGTTAACTCATGTGCTCCGGAAGGGTAAAACGTTTCTGTTCCACTAGTGGCACCCATCATCTAACTGTAATTGACACGAACATCCTTCAACATGGAAATCGTGTTGCACACCAGTATACATAATTAAATACACAAAAAAAGCATAAATAAGACATGCACACCTCTACAAAAAATGGGAGTAATTACGAACCGAATTTCGTTTTTACGGCCAAATCTTAGCAACATATTATATGCATCACAACACGAAATAAAAATAAGTAATTGGTTTTTTTTAACACTTAATAAAATCTTAATTTAATAGTTTAATCATAATAATAAAAGGTTACTTGTGCAATTTCATGTTGTACTATATAATATAAATAATTTGTAATTATAATAATAATAACTTTATTGTCATTAAACATATATAAACATGTCTGTGACAAATACAAACAAACAAGCAATTGTGTGCACGAAAAAAAAAGAAAAAAAGGGACAAACATAATGAGTTATTTATGTTGCAATAAGACTTCTGTCCTCAGTTCTAATGACCGTTTCAAATAGAAGCCAATAACTCTAACATGTCGCATGGAAGCAGGATTTAGTAAATATATTAACTTTTGTTTTTCAGAAAAGTTTAAGAAAAAAATGTCATTATCTAATTCAATATTAAAGTAGAAGGTAAATATATTTTTAATCTTACTCAGCGGGAATAAGATAAAAAAAAATGGTGTCATTTACCAATCTCTCTGTTGCCGTTCAGGAGTTCTGCATCATTGGCTACAGGTCAAAACCCAGTGTTCTCAGCGGGCTACAAAATAACGTAATAGTATTTGATTTGTGTCATGATATATTATCATTCATTCACCTGAATGAACAAATTATGATTAATTGATTGATTGATTGATTGATTGATATTTGAACAATTTTGTTTATGTTTATCTAATCTATTACAAGAACTTTATGAAAAAAAGCATACAACTGTACTTGTGTTACAGTATAAGAAGAGTTTGGAGACATCGAAGGGGTCATCAGAATCCGCAAATTGAAGCAGGTCAGACAATTCAATGGTCAAATGAAAAAAGACAAAAGGACAAACAATAATCTGCAAATACGAACCCCACTAACAAACGGGTGTGAACTCGTGCATTTTAGTAGTTGTACGCTAGCAGCTGTGTTCACCATGGGTTTTTTTAGGTGATCGCCGTGTTGCTCATATTTTTATTTAATTTGTTTGTGTTTTTTTTTTATTTGTTTGTCTTTGTTCTGTTTCTTGCAGCCGCAAGTGATACAGTTTACCGATGGCTTGCCCATGGTCGGTGGTTCTGTCCGGGTACTCCGGCTTCTTCCACCACTAAAACTGTTGGCCATGATATAGCTGAAATATTGCTGAAAGTGGCGTTAAACACACAAAAAAATGAAAACATCAAATCAACTGTTTCTTGTTGACAATGTTGCCTTTGTCTCTGGGTTGTCCATTCTTATCTTTTCACTAGCATTTCTTTATTACTTCTTTTAGAGATAACATTTTTTCTGACTGTCCTACTCTGTCATCGGTTTACTCTATGTTCAATATCAATAACCCAAGGGGCAATCTAGAATAGACAATCCAGAGAAACTTGCAACACAAGATCGTCAGATCATTCGTTTTGTGAGCAGTGCTTTGTAAATCATTGTTTTTCCTTTTGGTCATTGATTGTATTGTATATCCTTCTTCGATTTACGTGCTTCAAATAACCCCTTTGGTATCTTCAAACTTTTCGCATCACAAATACTTCTACATTAAACCGTTATGTTTTCTTAATCTTAATTCTATTTTATTTCGTTATAGCTGATTCACGAAATTCGATAATAAAATAAAACGAATTCATTATACATTCAAACCTGCCTTGAAGAGTACATGTATTATAACAAATCATGTCTATAAAGGACAGTTTCATTTTCTCCATTTAATGAATAATGTATATAATTTCAAAATGTATATACAGAGAAACTTTTCATAATGAGCCCATTTTCAGGTATGCATGTTTGACTGTACATAGAATTAATAATATACACATATTTACTAGAACTGAGGACAATAGCAAGTTTATCCCTCCTCTCCCCCACACGAGACACAGACGCGACCGGAAATAGTATGTCTCCAGAGATAATAAACTTGCTATTTTCCGAGGAAATCTGAAACAATATGGTAATTAAAAAGACACAAATAGAACCTCTTAAAGTAATATTAAGAAACAAATTTAACAATAAATTTCTAAGTGAATACGTTAAAAGGAATCACGACCATCCAATATTTAGATTTTTATATGACAAAATAGTCGTTTCATCTGCATTTAATGTTACGGAGAAAATATATATTGACTAGCTGGAGTTTTATGGTGATGAAACATAAACTATGAGGTATTCTGTACCATGATTAACCTGACATATGTCTGTGCTTTTATGTAATAATTCCGAAATACAGGGGGCCGTCGTGGCCGTGATCGCATGGCAGTTGGATTTACAACTATCTGTGCAATCAGTACCTATCACCACTAAAGTTGTGAGTTGAAACCACGTTCGATATAACTTTATGTGATAAAGTTTGTCAGTGACTTGCGATAAGTCGGTGATTTCTCGGGGTACTCTGGTTTCCTCCACCAATAAAACTGACCGCTACAATATAACTGAAATAGTGTTGAAAGTGACATCAAACACCACAAACCATACACCTAAGCCTGAAATTCATGTCCATGGTTTGGTATTTTTTTTCTTTTTTTTTTTTCATTTAATCAATTTATGTATTTTTAGTGAAAACGTAGATATTGAATTTATATAAATTAGCATACTAACTAGCAGTTCTTTTATACATTTTATTATTTCAATATGTTCCACTGTTGGTTGTGAAATACACGCTTCATTGATAGGGGTTGAAAATATGTCTTCGTTAGTGGGTCCTCTGAAAAAATAAATAATTCGACTATAAACACACAATGAAAGGCAAATGCAACAAAATTATTCATGAATCAGAACATTACAGAAAAATAATCCTGAATAGCTTTGTTGAATTGACAATAAACATAGATATGGAAACTTCAAACCTAGCCGTTTAGACATACTGCGGATTCGCCATTATTCGTGCTATTCCAATTCTCGTGGTTAGAAAGAATCCAATTATAAAATTAGAAACAATTCAAGGACTATTTTAGAGGATCTGCGATATTACGAATCCACGAAAATACATGTTTTCCTTTGGATTGTGGAACTGTTTTGACAATGTGGATTTTTTTTTTTAATTTCTTTACGATTCTAGTTTCATGAAGCTTTGAATGTGGGTTTCTATGGAATAGTTGTAACATTCTTTTACTGTTTTTTGTTCTTTTTATTACCATTATTTGTTTCATAAAACAGAGGTATCTACTGTAACATGGTGGATATGTTTTCCTAGGGATAAAACATAGCATTCTGCTTAAACAGGGGGATTTAATATTTGCTATGGATAAAACATAGTCGAAACATTCCTTTAGTTAATGAATAAACATTACAGAACAACGAAGGAGAAATCAAAAATGACCAATCCAGAGAAACTGGTAACATGGGTACCACAAGACGAAGAAAAACAAAGCAAAAACACAACACAATATGTGTTGGACACCACTATAACAAAAACTAAACAAAAACAAAAGACGTGAGCCCTCCTACAAACACCTGGAGGTAAAGACGAACCGAACATTGTTGTCATGCGGATATCGTAATAACGGACATCACAACAGAACTCAGAACGTAAAGACGCATAATAGGACAACTACAAAAAACAAAAATTGGGAGATAATGTTTTTTGGAATAACAGAGTCAACTTTATATCTGTATGTTGTCCAATAAAGAATTCGAGCACGTTAGTCAGGCTGTCAATAAAACAGGAGCATTCTCATTAAACAGCATTTATTTTTGTTAGTGATAAAACAAAAACAAAACATTCTTTAAATAAGTAGGAGATCAGGGTGTTTACAATAACGTACTTGATAACTGTATGTTGTCCAATAAAGAATTCGAGCACGTTAGTCAGGCTGTTAATAAAACAGGAGCATTCTCATTAAACAGCATTTATTTTTGCTAGTGATAAAACAAAGACAACACATTCTTTATATAAGCAGGAGATCAGGGTGTTTAAAATAAGGTACTTGATTACTGTATGTTGTCCTATGAAAAATGCTAGCACGTTAGTCAGGATGTTAATAAAGCAGGAGCATTCTGTATTTACGTACACGTAGTCGCCATTGTACGTCCGGAATCTAATCACAGTACTACTGGTTGTAGCTAAGCCTTTAAGGTTGAAAACTACCAAAGATAATGATTATAATTTTATTCAGTGCCGGATTTAGGACATACGGGGCCCTGTGCTAGTTAAGTTATGAGGCCCTTTACTTGGGCCCTGAAGGAGGTAGACATGGTAGGCCTACACATGCAGTCAGGCATACATACTCCGAAAAATTAGGAATAGTTAAAATATTACGTTATATTAGGTCAAGCATGTACACTGCGTCTTCAACAAACTACTTATTTAGGTTTCACTTTTGTATTTAAAGAGGAATAACTACCCCTTTACTTTTTTTGTTATTTTGTTTCAAGTGGGAAAAAAATCTTGATAATAAATTTCGGGATTTGCTGCAAAAGTAACGTCAGTTTTTCTTCTCACTAGATTGAAGCTTCTCTACATATGCCAAGACTTGAAGAATAAAGTTCGTAAAGTTTCTATCAATGGCTATTGTATGCTACCACATTCTTCTATAAGTGCCCAAATTGAACAGAAAGCCGTCAAATTTAAAATTGAACCACGTAAGCATGAATCCATCTTCAACCTTTTTTTGCCAATAACCAGAGGCCCCTAATACATTTGTAATTTGGTTTCTATGCCATTGAGCCCACTCCAATAGGTTATAAACTCTATCATTATGTCTGGAACGCACCGAAACAGAACACCTTCAAATTTAAAATTGCACCACATAAGCAAAAATCCAGCGTAAAAAATGTTTGGGGCAGGAAGATGAGGCCCCCTGGCCAAAGAGGCCATGTGCTTAAGCACACCTAATCACAATGGTAAATCCGGCACTGATGTTATTGCAACAAGAGTTGGAAGATACCAAAGGGGCAATCAGAATCCGTATATCGAAGGAGAATAGACAACACAATGGTCAACAGAAAAAGTACAAGAGGACAAACAACGATCAACAAAACATACATATACAACTAAAAATTGAGTAACACGAACTGTTTCGTACTTTTTCTTGCATTGAATAACCGGTAAATGCTTATGAATTTCATATCTTGATAATATGTATATTCTAACATTATTAACTGCTAAACATGACAATGATAAGGGGGTACCATACACTACAGGGAGACAACTCTTTAAAATCAGTTGAAAGTTTTGATCATATGATGTTCGTATGCACATTTCAAGCGTCTCGGTGATCAAAACCACAGAGAGGAAAGTTGCTATGTGGCTAGTGAATTAATAGCTCTGAGTCTGTTGGTTGGAATTTGTTAACATTTTGATATTTATTACAGTGGATATATTCAAACACACTGCCAAATAAATAAGAAAATTAAACGAGCAGATCAAATTTTACCTGAAGTGTATGGTCCACCTTAAATAATAGAAAATCAAACTAGGGTTGTGGTCCCATTAAACGGTTTAACCCGGCCACATTGTATGCCTGTTTCAAGCCAGGACCTGGATTTTCAATGTCATATGTTGTGGTTTTTTGTGTTCAATCAGTTCAGGGGTGATTAGAGGTGAATGTTCATTTTGTTGATATTGGTAGAATTGATGACCATCACTGTTTAAACTTTCTTTTCATAATTCCTTATTATTTTTTCAAATATTTACAAGTGAACTAAAACTTCTTTTATATAAAATATAGCCTTATTAATAATTTTCTATTTAATCTAACAAATCTTAATTATCTCGAAATTGACAAATACTACTGAAGATAAATTGATGTTTGTGTTCTATTATTTACAAACATAATGAATAGATACATTGCAAGAGGTTAAAAGATTATATTTTTATATGCTATCCCATGGCCGTTGTGGTGGGGATTTATCTGATAAATATGTTCAGTAAATCGCCGCGCAGGTCCATCTTTTCCTGGTAATTCATTTTTTTCTACCAATACAATTGATCACCATGAATATATAACTGAATTATTAAAGCTAATTTTTTACGGAAAACTTGTCCCCTCCCATTTAGATGAACAGACAAAAAAGGGCAATAACTTCTTCAAAAATGTTCCGATCGATTTGGTTTGGTTGGTTGGTTTTATGATGCTTAACGTCACTTTCAACAATATTTCAGCTATATCTTGCGGTCAGTTTTATTGGTGGAGGAAACTGGAGTACCCGAAGAAAACCACCGACCTGTCGTAGATCACTGACAAGCTTAATCTGGTCCGGTCGAAATGGCATAATGATATGTGATTCTCAATATGGTAGTAATAAATGTTTGAAAGAATTTCACTTTAAATGCAGGAAATGTTTCTCGTATACATTTTTGTGACTGAAGGACGGTCAGGATGAAAACAATATGTCTTCCAAAGATGTGGGCGGGACAAACGTTTTGAAAGTGGCGCTAAAAGTCCATAACCATTACCCTAAGTAAATGTATAATATCCATAGCCATTACCCTAAGTAAATGTTGGATAATACCGAAGGGACAATTACAAATGGACAATCCAGAGAAACTAGCAACAAAGAGTACACAAGACGAAGAAAAACAAATCACAACTCAATAAATACAATGAGATTTCAACATGTATATAAATACATAAATGTTTATTCTTTTACCTTCTTTATATACTTCATACAGTTGCTTATATCATCTGGGTGACAAAAGTCAAATATTGACATCCCAACCATATCCTGTGGCAAATATCCCAATAACGGTATAGTACTGTAAGAAAAATGTAGTTTGTTAAATGAATGTGTAATAATAACATATGTACTTCTCAATGGCTTACCACCGAATTTAAGACTATGGGTATTACTAGTAGAGCAGAAATGGTATAGCACTGTAAGAAAAAATATTCAGATAGTTAAATATATGCGTAATAATATATAACTCTCAATGACTTACCACCTGCCAGGAATATCACGATTGGTCCTACCAGTAGAACAGGAATGACATATATATATATATATATATATATATACGTCTGAAAATTAAACCAAACAGTGTTAGAATTAGATTTTAGAGCTGTCAAATTTTTGTTCTTCCCTCGACGGGATTTGAACCCACACCATTGTTACACTGCAGCACCATTCGCTTAGCCTTACGTCCAGCGCCCTAGACCACTCGACTACATCCACTCCCTTTATATATATTTAGTATTAACCTAGTATCCTTTAAAGTAACTTTGAGATCCAGTGGGACAGATATATTGTATGGTTGTCACTTGCTTCTAGACGTTTGTATAATATACTTTATTTCCTGTGACTGTATAATGAATAATTCTTCATTATCCTATCCAATATATTAAAAATTGCTGAGTTAGATTGCTGTCAAATTATAATATTAAGTATATATGTACCATCTACACACGCTTATACACATGTCTTACGCCTATCCCTAGATTTGCCTTACGAGACAAGGTAACACTACGACTATTGAAGCTCCTTTTTTTAGGGAGTGGATGTAGTCGAGTGGTCTAGGGCGCTGGACGTAAGGCTAAGCGAATGGTGCTGCAGTGTAACAATGGTGTGGGTTCAAATCCCGTCGAGGGAAGAACAAAAATTTGACAGCTCTAAAATCTAATTCTAACACTGTTTGGTTTAATTTTCAGACGTATATAATATTTAGTATTAACCTAGTATCCTTTAAAGTAACTTTGAGATCCAGTGGGACAGATATATTGTATGGTTGTCACTTGCTTCTAGACGTTTGTATAATATACTTTATTTCCTGTGACTGTATAATGAATTTATTAACTATTCCTAACACTTC
The DNA here is from genome assembly GCA_963680875.1 of Bathymodiolus brooksi. NCBI lineage: Eukaryota > Metazoa > Mollusca > Bivalvia > Mytilida > Modiolidae > Bathymodiolus > Bathymodiolus brooksi. Next base: position 76,870,927 of record OY804589.1, read on the forward strand.
TGTGTTGATATCTATTTCTTTCTGAACACTCTCATCTGCTACTTTTACTATTTCACCGTTAACTATTCCTAACACTTCTGTGTTGATATCTATTTCTTTCTGAACACTCTCATCTGTTACTTTTACTATTTCACCGTTAACTATTCCTAACACTTCTGTGTAGATATCTATTTCTCTCTGTACATTGTGACCAGTTTTATTGGTGTTTAACGACACTTTCAACAATATGTCATGTATAACGTAGAACATGGTGACCAGCTTTATTGGTGTTTAACGACACTTTCAACAATATCTCAGGTATAACGTTTAACATGGTGACCAGTTTTATTGGTGTTTGATGACACTTTCAACAATATGCCAGGTATAACGTAGAACATGGTGACCAGTTTTATTGGTGCTTAACAACACTTTCAACAATATGTCAGGTATTACGCATAACATGGTGACCAGTTTTATTGATGTTTAACGAATTTTTCAACAATGTGTCAGGTATAACGTAGAACATGGTGACCAGTTTTATTGGTGTTTAACGACAATTTCAACAATATGTCATGTATAACATAGAACATGGTGACCAGTTTTATTGGTGTTTAACGACACTTTCAACAATGTGTCAGGTATAATGTATAACATGCTGGCCAGATCTATTGGTGTTTAACGACACTTTCAACAATTTGTCAGGTATAACGTAGAACATGGTGACCAGTTTTATTGGTGTTTAACGACACTTTCAACAATGTGTCAGGTATAATGTATAAAATGCTGGCCAGATTTATTGGTGTTTAACGACACTTTCAACAATGTGTCAGGTATAATGTAGAACATGGTGACCAGTTTTATTGGTGTTTAACGCCACTGTCAACAATATTTCAGCTATGATGTATAATATGGCGGTCAGTTTTATTGGTGTTTAACGACACTGTCAACAATGTGTCAGGTATAATGTAGAACATGGTGACCAGTTTTATTGGTTTTTAACGCCACTTTCAACAATGTTAGTTATAGCGTATAACATGGTGACCTGTTTTATTGGTGTTTAATGCCACTTTCAACAATGTTAGCTATAGCGTAGAATGTGTTGACCAGTTTTATTGGTGTTTAATGCCACTTTTCAACAATGTGTCAGGTATAATGTAGAACATGGTGACCAGTTTTATTGGTATTTAACGCCACTTTCAACAATGTTAGTTATAGCGTAGAACATGTTGACCAGTTCTATTGATGTTTAACGCCACTTTTAACAATGTGTCAGCTATAACATAGAACATGGTGACCAGTTTTATTGGTGTTTAACAACACTTTCAGCAATGTGTCAGGTATCACGTAGAACATGGTGACCAGTTTTATTGGTGTTTAACGACACTTTCAAAAATGTGTCAGGTATAACGTAGAAGATGGTGACCAGTTGTATTGGTGTTTAACGACACTTTCAACAATGTGTCAGGTATAACGTAGAACATGGTGACCAATTTTATTGGTGTTTAACGACACTTTCAACGATGTGTCAGGTATAACGTATAACATGGTGACCAGTTTTATTGGTGTTTAACGCCACTTTCAACAATGTTAGTTATAGCGTAGAACATGGTGACCAGTTTTATTGGTGCTTAATGCCACTTTCAACAATGTGACAGGTATAAAGTATAACATGGTGACCAGTTTTATTGGTGTTTAAGGTCCCTTTCAACAATGTTAGTTATAGCGTAGAACATGGTGACCAGCTTCATTGGTGTTTAACGACACTTTCAACAATGTGACAGGTATAAAGTATAACATGGTGACCAGTTTTATTGGTGCTTAACGCCACTTTCAACAATGTGACAGGTATAAAGTATAACATGGTGACCAGTTTTATTGGTGTTTAAGGTCCCTTTCAACAATATGTTAGGTATAACGTAGAACATGGTGAACAGTTTTATTGGTGTTTAGCACCACTTTCAACAATATGACAGGTATAACGTAGAACATGGTGGCCAGTTTTATTGGTGTTGAAGGCCACTTTCAACAATATGTTAGTTATAGCGCAGAACATGGTGACCAGTTTTATTGGTGTTTAACGACACTTTCAACAATGTGTTAGTTATAACGTACAACATGGTTACCAGTTTTATTAGTGTTTAACGACTTTCAACAATATGTCATGTATAACATAGAACATGGTGACCAGTTTTATTGGTGTTTAACGACACTTTCAACAATGTGTCAGGTATAATGTATAACATGCTGGCCAGATCTATTGGTGTTTAACGACACTTTCAACAATTTGTCAGGTATAACGTAGAACATGGTGACCAGTTTTATTGGTGTTTAACAACACTTTCAGCAATGTGTCAGGTATCACGTAGAACATGGTGACCAGTTTTATTGGTGTTTAACGACACTTTCAACAATGTGTCAGGTATAACGTAGAACATGGTGACCAATTTTATTGGTGTTTAACGACACTTTCAACGATGTGTCAGGTATAACGTATAACATGGTGACCAGTTTTATTGGTGTTTAACGCCACTTTCAACAATGTTAGTTATAGCGTAGAACATGGTGACCAGTTTTATTGGTGCTTAATGCCACTTTCAACAATGTGACAGGTATAAAGTATAACATGGTGACCAGTTTTATTGGTGTTTAAGGTCCCTTTCAACAATGTTAGTTATAGCGTAGAACATGGTGACCAGCTTCATTGGTGTTTAACGACACTTTCAACAATGTGACAGGTATAAAGTATAACATGGTGACCAGTTTTATTGGTGCTTAACGCCACTTTCAACAATGTGACAGGTATAAAGTATAACATGGTGACCAGTTTTATTGGTGTTTAAGGTCCCTTTCAACAATATGTTAGGTATAACGTAGAACATGGTGAACAGTTTTATTGGTGTTTAGCACCACTTTCAACAATATGACAGGTATAACGTAGAACATGGTGGCCAGTTTTATTGGTGTTGAAGGCCACTTTCAACAATATGTTAGTTATAGCGCAGAACATGGTGACCAGTTTTATTGGTGTTTAACGACACTTTCACCAATGTGTTAGTTATAACGTACAACATGGTTACCAGTTTTATTAGTGTTTAACGACTTTCAACAATGTCAGGTATAACGTAGAACATGGTGACCAGTTTTATTGGTGTTTAACGCCACTTTCAACAATGTGTCAGGTATATCGTAGAAAATGGTGACCAGTTTTATTGGTGTTTAATGACACTTTCAACAATGTGTCAGGTATAATGTAGAACATGGTGACCAGTTTTATTGCTTTTTAACGCCCCTTTCAACAATGTTAGTTATAGCGTAGAACATGTTGACCAGTTATATTGGTGTTTAACGCCACTTTTAACAATGTGTCAGCTATAACATAGAACATGGTGACCAGTTTTATTGGTGTTTAACGCCACTTTTAACAATGTGTCAGCTATAACATAGAACATGGTGACCAGTTTTATTGGTGTTTAACAACACTTTCAACAATGTGTCAGGTATCACGTAAAAAATGGTGACCAGCTTTATTGGTGTTTAACGACACTTTCAACAATGTGTCAGGTATAGCGTATTACATGGTGACCAGTTTTATTGGTGCTTAACGACACTTTTAACAATATGTCAGGTATTACGCATAACATGGTCACCAGTTTTATTTGTGTTTAACGACACTTTCAACAATGTGTTAGTTATAACGTACAACATGGTTACCAGTTTTATTAGTGTTTAACGACTTTCAACAATGTCAGGTATAACGTAGAACATGGTGACCAGTTTTATTGGTGTTTAATGCAACTTTCAACAATGTTAGCTATAGCGTAGAACATGTTGACCAGTTATATTGGTGTTTAACGCCACTTTTAACCATGTGTCAGCTATAACATAGAACATGGTGACCAGTTTTATTGGTGTTTAATGCCACTTTTCAACAATGTGTCAGGTATAACGTATAACATGGTGACCAGTTTTATTGGTGTTTAATGCCATTTTCAACAATGTTAGCTATAGCGTAGAACATGTTGACCAGTTTTATTGGTGTTTAATGCCACTTTTCAACAATGTGTCAGGTATAATGTAGAACATGGTGACCAGTTTTATTGGTGTTTAAACGTCACTTTCAACAATGTTAGTTATAGCGTAGAACATGTTGACCAGTTCTATTGGTTTTTAACGCCAATTTTAACAATGTGTCAGCTATAACATAGAACATGGTGACCAGTTTTATTGGTGTTTAACAACACTTTCAACAATGTGTCAGGTATCACGTAGAACATGGTGACCAGCTTTATTGGTGTTTAACGACACTTTCAACAATGTGTCAGGTGTAACGTAGAACATGGTGACCAGTTTTATTGGTGTTTAATGCCACTTTCAGCAATGTTAGTTATAGCATAGAACATCGTGACCAATTTTTTTGGTGTTTAACGATACTTTCAACAATGTGTCAGGTATAGCGTAGAATATGGTGACCAGTTTTATTGGTGTTTATTGACACTTTCAACAATGTGTCAGGTATAGCGTAAAACATGGTGACCAGTTTTATTGGTGCTTAACAACACTTTCAATAATGTGTCAGGTACAACGTAGAACATGGTGACCAGTTTTATTGGTGTTCAACGACACTTTCAACAATGTGTCAGGTATAACGTATAACATGGTGACCAGTTTTATTGGTGTTTAACGCCACTTTCAACAATGTTAGCTATAGCGTAGAACATGTTGACCAGTTTTATTAGTGTTTAACAACACTTTCAACAATGTCAGGTATAACGTAGAACATGGTGACCAGTTTTATTGGTGTTTAACGACACTTTCAACAATGTGTCAGGTATAATGTATAAAATGCTGGCCATATTTATTGGTGTTTAACGACACTTTCAACAATGTGCCAGTTATAACGTAGAACATGGTGACCAGTTTTATTGGTGTTTAACGCCACTTTCAACAATGTTAGTTATAGCGTAGAACATGTTGACCAGTTATATTGGTGTTTAACGCCACTTTTAACAATGTGTCAGCTATAACATAGAACATGGTGACCAGTTTTATTGGTGTTTAACAACACTTTCAACAATGTGTCAGGTATCACGTAGAACATGGTGACCAGCTTTATTGGTGTTTAACGACACTTTCAAAAATGTGTCAGGTATAACGTAGAACATGGTGACCAGTTTTATTGGTGTTTAACGACACTTTCAACAATGTGTCAGGTATAGCGTAGAACATGGTGACCAGTTTTATTGGTGCTTAATGCCACTTTCAACAATGTGACAGGTATAAAGTACAGCATGGTGACCAGTTTTATTGGTGTTTAACGCCACTTTCAACAATGTTAGTAATAGCGTACAACTATGGTGACCAGTTTTATTGGTGTTGAATGCCACTTTCAACAATATGTTAGTTATAGCGTAGAACATGGTGACCAGTTTTATTGGTGTTTAACGACACTTTCAACAATGTGTCAGTTATAACGTACAACATGGTTACCAGTTTTATTAGTGTTTAATGCCACTTTCAACAATGTTAGTTATAGCATAGAACATCGTGACCAATTTTTTTGGTGTTTAACGACACTTTCAACAATGTGTCAGGTATAGCGTAGAACATGGTGACCAGTTTTATTGGTGTTTAATGACACTTTCAACAATGTGTCAGGTATAACGTAGAACATGGTGACCAGTTTTATTGGTGCTTAACAACACTTTCAATAATGTGTCAGGTACAACGTAGAACATGGCGACCAGTTTTATTGGTGTTCAACGACACTTTCAACAATGTGTCCGGTATAACGTATAACATGGTGACCAGTTTTATTGGTGTTTAACGACACTTTCAACAATGTTAGCTATAGCGTAGAACATGTTGACCAGTTTTATTAGTGTTTAACAACACTTTCAACAATGTCAGGTATAACGTACAAGATGGTGATCAGTTTTATTGGTGTTTAACGACACTTTCAACAATGTGTCAGGTATAATGTAGAACATGGTGACCATTTTTATTGGTATTAACGCCACTGTCAACAATATTTCAGCTATGATGTATAATATGGCGCACAGTTTTGTTGGTGTTTAACGACACTTTCAACAATGTGTTAGTTATAACGTACAACATGGTTACCAGTTTTATTAGTGTTTAACGACTTTCAACAATGTCAGGTATAACGTAGAACATGGTGACCAGTTTTATTGGTGTTTAATGACACTTTCAACAATGTGTCAGGTATAATGTATTGCATGGTGACCAGTTTTATTGGTGCTTAACGACACTTTCAACAATATGTCAGGTATTACGTATAACATGGTCACCAGTTTTATTTGTGTTTAACGACACTTTCAACAATGTGTCAGGTATAACGTAGAACATGGTGACCAGTTTTATTGGTGTTTAATGACACTTTTCAACAATGTGTCAGGTATAATGTAGAACATAGTGACCAGTTTTATTGCTGTTTAATGCCACTTTCAACAATGTTAGTTATAGCGTAGAACATGTTGACCAGTTATATTGGTGTTTAACGCCACTTTTAACAATGTGTCAGCTATAACATAGAACATGGTGACCAGTTTTATTGGTGTTTAATGCCACTTTTCAACAATGTGTCAGGTATAACGTATAACATGGTGACCAGTTTTATTGCTGTTGAATGCCACTTTCAACAATGTTAGCTATAGTGTAGAACATGTTGACCAGTTTTATTGGTGTTTAATGCCACTTTTCAACAATGTGTCAGGTATAATGTAGAACATGGTGACCAGTTTTATTGGTGTTTAAACGCCACTTTCAACAATGTTAGTTATAGCGTAGAACATGTTGACCAGTTCTATTGGTGTTTAACGCCACTTTTAACAATGTGTCAGCTATAACATAGAACATGGTGACCAGTTTTATTGGTGTTAAACAACACTTTCAACAATGTGTCAGGTATCACGTAGAACATGGTGACCAGCTTTATTGGTGTTTAACGACACTTTCAACAATGTGTCAGGTATAACGTAGAACATGGTGACCAGTTTTATTGGTGTTTAATGCCACTTTCAGCAATGTTAGTTATAGCATAGAACATCGTGACCAATTTTTTTGGTGTTTAACGACACTTTCAACAATGTGTCAGGTATAGCATAGAACATGGTGACCAGTTTTATTGGTGTTTAATGACACTTTCAACAATGTGTCAGGTATAGCGTAAAACATGGTGACCAGTTTTATTGGTGCTTAACAACACTTTCAATAATGTGTCAGGTACAACGTAGAACATGGTGACCAGTTTTATTGGTGTTCAACGACACTTTCAACAATGTGTCAGGTATAACGTATAACATGGTGACCAGTTTTATTGGTGTTTAACGCCACTTTCAACAATGTTAGCTATAGCGTAGAACATGTTGACCAGTTTTATTAGTGTTTAACAGCACTTTCAACAATGTCAGGTATAACGTAGAACATGGTGACCAGTTTTATTGGTGTTTAACGACACTTTCAACAATGTGTCAGGTATAATGTATAAAATGCTGGCCAGATTTATTGGTGTTTAACGACACTTTCAACAATGTGTCAGGTATAACGTAGAACATGGTGACCAGTTTTATTGGTCTTTAACGCCACTGACAACAATATTTTAGCTATGATGTATAATATGGCGGTCAGTTTTATTGGTGTTTAACGACACTGTCAACAATGTGTCAGGTATAATGTAGAACATAGTGACCAGTTTTATTGCTGTTTAATGCCACTTTCAACAATGTTAGTTATAGCGTAGAACATGTTGACCAGTTATATTGGTGTTTAACGCCACTTTTAACAATGTGTCAGCTATAACATAGAACATGGTGACCAGTTTTATTGGTGTTTAATGCCACTTTTCAACAATGTGTCAGGTATAACGTATAACATGGTGACCAGTTTTATTGCTGTTTAATGCCACTTTCAACAATGTTAGCTATAGCGTAGAACATGTTGACCAGTTTTATTGGTGTTTAATGCCACTTTTCAACAATGTGTCAGGTATAATGTAGAACATGCTGACCAGTTTTATTGGTGTTTAAACGCCACTTTCAACAATATTAGTTATAGCGTAGAACATGTTGACCAGTTCTATTGGTGTTTAACGCCACTTTTAACAATGTGTCAGCTATAACATAGAACATGGTGTCCAGTTTTATTGGTGTTAAACAACACTTTCAACAATGTGTCAGGAATCACGTAGAACATGGTGACCAGCTTTATTGGTGTTTAACGACACTTTCAACAATGTGTCAGGTATAATGTAGAACATGGTGACCAGTTTTATTGGTTTTTAACGCCACTTTCAACAATGTTAGTTATAGCGTAGAACATGTTGACCAGTTATATTGGTGTTTAACGCCACTTTTAACAATGTGTCAGCTATAACATAGAACATGGTGACCAGTTTTATTGGTGTTTAACAACACTTTCAACAATGTGTCAGGTATCACATAGAACATGGTGACCAGCTTTATTGGTGTTTAACGACACTTTCAAAAATGTGTCAGGTATAACGTAGAACATGGTGACCAGTTTTATTGGTGTTTAACGACACTTTCAACAATGTGTCAGGTATAACGTAGAACATGGTGACCAGTTTTATTGGTGCTTAATGCCACTTTCAACAATGTGACAGGTATAAAGTATAGCATGGTTACCAGTTTTATTGGTGTTTAACGCCACTTTCAACAATATGTTAGTTATAGCGTACAACTATGGTGACCAGTTTTATTGGTGTTGAATGCCACTTTCAACAATATGTTAGTTATAGCGTAGAACATGGTGACCAGTTTTATTGGTGTTTAACACCACTTTCAACAATTTTAGTAATAGCGTACAACATGGTGACCAGTTTTATTGGTGTTGAATGCCACTTTCAACAATATGTTAGTTATAGCGTAGAACATGGTGACCAGTTTTATTGGTGTTTAAACGCCACTTTCAACAATGTTAGTTATAGCGTAGAACATGTTGACCAGTTCTATTGGTGTTTAACGCCACTTTTAACAATGTGTCAGCTATAACATAGAACATGGTGTCCAGTTTTATTGGTGTTAAACAACACTTTCAACAATGTGTCAGGTATCACGTAGAACATGGTGACCAGCTTTATTGGTGTTTAACGACACTTTCAACAATGTGTCAGGTATAATGTAGAACATGGTGACCAGTTTTATTGCTTTTTAACGCCACTTTCAACAATGTTAGTTATAGCGTAGAACATGTTGACCAGTTATATTGGTGTTTAACGCCACTTTTAACAATGTGTCAGCTATAACATAGAACATGGTGACCAGTTTTATTGGTGTTTAACAACACTTTCAACAATGTGTCAGGTATCACGTAGAACATGGTGACCAGCTTTATTGGTGTTTAACGACACTTTCAACAATGTGTCAGGTATAACGTAGAACATGGTGACCAGTTTTATTGGTGTTTAACGACACTTTCAACAATGTGTCAGGTATAAACGTAGAACATTGTGACCAGTTTTATTGGTGTTTAATGACACTTTCAACGATGTGTCAGGTATAGCGTATAACATGGTGACCAGTTTTATTGGTGTTTAACGCCACTTTCAACAATGTTAGTTATAGCGTAGAACATGGTGACCAGTTTTATTGGTGCTTAATGCCACTTTCAACAATGTGACTGGTATAAAGTATAACATGGTGACCAGTTTTATTGGTGTTTAACACCACTTTCAACAATTTTAGTAATAGCGTACAACATGGTGACCAGTTTTATTGGTGTTGAATGCCACTTTCAACAATATGTTAGTTATAGCGTAGAACATGGTGACCTGTTTTATTGGTGTTTAATGCCACTTTCAACAATGTTAGTTATAGCGTAGAACATGTTGACCAGTTATATTGGTGTTTAACGCCACTTTTAACAATGTGTCAGCTATAACATAGAACATGGTGACCAGTTTTATTGGTGTTTAATGCCACTTTTCAACAATGTGTCAGGTATAACGTATAACATGGTGACCAGTTTTATTGGTGTTTAATGCCACTTTCAACAATGTTGGCTATAGCGTAGAACATGTTGACCAGTTTTATTGGTGTTTAATGCCACTTTCCAACAATGTGTCAGGTATAATGTAGAACATGGTGACCAGTTTTATTGGTGTTTAAACGCCACTTTCAACAATGTTAGTTATAGCGTAGAACATGTTGACCAGTTCTATTGGTGTTTAACGCCACTTTTAACAATGTGTCAGCTATAACATAGAACATGGTGACCAGTTTTATTGGTTTTTAACAACACTTTCAACAATGTGTCAGGTATCACGTAGAACATGGTGACCAGTTTTATTGGTGTTTAACGACACTTTCAACAATGTGTCAGGTGTAACGTAGAACATGGTGACCAGTTTTATTGGTGTTTAATGCCACTTTCAGCAATGTTAGTAATAGCATAGAACATCGTGACCAATTTTTTTGGTGTTTAACGACACTTTCAACAATGTGTCAGGTATAGGGTAGAACATGGTGACCAGTTTTATTGGTGTTTAATGACACTTTCAACAATGTGTCAGGTATAGCGTAAAACATGGTGACCAGTTTTATTGGTGCTTAACAACACTTTCAATAATGTGTCAGGTACAACGTAAAACATAGTGACCAGTTTTATTGGTGTTCAACGACACTTTCAACAATGTGTCAGTTATAATGTATAACATGGTGACCAGTTTTATTGGTGTTTAACGCCACTTTCAACAATGTTAGCTATAGCGTAGAACATGTTGACCAGTTTTATTAGTGTTTAACAACACTTTCAACAATGTCAGGTATAACGTAGAACATGGTGACCAGTTTTATTGGTGTTTAACGACACTTTCAACAATGTGTCAGGTATAATGTATAAAATGCTGGCCATATTTATTGGTGTTTAACGACACTTTCAACAATGTGTCAGGTATAACGTAGAACATGGTGACCAGTTTTATTGGTGTTTAACGCCACTGTCAACAATGTGTCAGGTATAATGTAGAACATGGTGACCAGTTTTATTGGTTTTTAACGCCACTTTCAACAATGTTAGTTATAGCGTAGAACATGTTGACCAGTTATATTGGTGTTTAACGCCACTTTTAACAATGTGTCAGCTATAACATAGAACATGGTGACCAGTTTTATTGGTGTTTAACAACACTTTCAACAATGTGTCAGGTATCACATAGAACATGGTGACCAGCTTTATTGGTGTTTAACGACACTTTCAAAAATGTGTCAGGTATAACGTAGAACATGGTGACCAGTTTTATTGGTGTTTAACGACACTTTCAACAATGTGTCAGGTATAACGTAGAACATGGTGACCAGTTTTATTGGTGCTTAATGCCACTTTCAACAATGTGACAGGTATAAAGTATAGCATGGTTACCAGTTTTATTGGTGTTTAACGCCACTTTCAACAATATGTTAGTTATAGCGTACAACTATGGTGACCAGTTTTATTGGTGTTGAATGCCACTTTCAACAATATGTTAGTTATAGCGTAGAACATGGTGACCAGTTTTATTGGTGTTTAACACCACTTTCAACAATTTTAGTAATAGCGTACAACATGGTGACCAGTTTTATTGGTGTTGAATGCCACTTTCAACAATATGTTAGTTATAGCGTAGAACATGGTGACCAGTTTTATTGGTGTTTAATGCCACTTTCAACAATGTTAGTTATAGCGTAGAACATGTTGACCAGTTATATTGGTGTTTAACGCCACTTTTAACAATGTGTCAGCTATAACATAGAACATGGTGACCAGTTTTATTGGTGTTTAAACGCCACTTTCAACAATGTTAGTTATAGCGTAGAACATGTTGACCAGTTCTATTGGTGTTTAACGCCACTTTTAACAATGTGTCAGCTATAACATAGAACATGGTGACCAGTTTTATTGGTGTTTAACAACACTTTCAACAATGTGTCAGGTATCACGTAGAACATGGTGACCAGCATTATTGGTGTTTAACGACACTTTCAACAATGTGTCAGGTGTAACGTAGAACATGGTGACCAGTTTTATTGGTGTTTAATGCCACTTTCAGCAATGTTAGTTATAGCATAGAACATCGTGACCAATTTTTTTGGTGTTTAACGACACTTTCAACAATGTGTCAGGTATAGCGTAGAACATGGTGACCAGTTTTATTGGTGTTTAATGACACTTTCAACAATGTGTCAGGTATAGCGTAAAACATGGTGACCAGTTTTATTGGTGCTTAACAACACTTTCAATAATGTGTCAGGAACAACGTAGAACATAGTGACCAGTTTTATTGGTGTTCAACGACACTTTCAACAATGTGTCAGGTATAACGTATAACATGGTGACCAGTTTTATTGGTGTTTAACGCCACTTTCAACAATGTTAGCTATAGCGTAGAACATGTTGACCAGTTTTATTAGTGTTTAACAACACTTTCAACAATGTCAGGTATAACGTAGAACATGGTGACCAGTTTTATTGGTGTTTAACGACACTTTCAACAATGTGTCAGGTATAATGTATAAAATGCTGGCCATATTTATTGGTGTTTAACGACACTTTCAACAATGTGTCAGGTATAACGTAGAACATGGTGACCAGTTTTATTGGTCTTTAACGCCACTGACAACAATATTTTAGCTATGATGTATAATATGGCGGTCAGTTTTATTGGTGTTTAACGACACTGTCAACAATGTGTCAGGTATAATGTAGAACATAGTGACCAGTTTTATTGCTGTTTAATGCCACTTTCAACAATGTTAGTTATAGCGTAGAACATGTTGACCAGTTATATTGGTGTTTAACGCCACTTTTAACAATGTGTCAGCTATAACATAGAACATGGTGACCAGTTTTATTGGTGTTTAATGCCACTTTTCAACAATGTGTCAGGTATAACGTATAACATGGTGACCAGTTTTATTGCTGTTTAATGCCACTTTCAACAATGTTAGCTATAGCGTAGAACATGTTGACCAGTTTTATTGGTGTTTAATGCCACTTTTCAACAATGTGTCAGGTATAATGTAGAACATGCTGACCAGTTTTATTGGTGTTTAAACGCCACTTTCAACAATATTAGTTATAGCGTAGAACATGTTGACCAGTTCTATTGGTGTTTAACGCCACTTTTAACAATGTGTCAGCTATAACATAGAACATGGTGTCCAGTTTTATTGGTGTTAAACAACACTTTCAACAATGTGTCAGGAATCACGTAGAACATGGTGACCAGCTTTATTGGTGTTTAACGACACTTTCAACAATGTGTCAGGTATAATGTAGAACATGGTGACCAGTTTTATTGGTTTTTAACGCCACTTTCAACAATGTTAGTTATAGCGTAGAACATGTTGACCAGTTATATTGGTGTTTAACGCCACTTTTAACAATGTGTCAGCTATAACATAGAACATGGTGACCAGTTTTATTGGTGTTTAACAACACTTTCAACAATGTGTCAGGTATCACATAGAACATGGTGACCAGCTTTATTGGTGTTTAACGACACTTTCAAAAATGTGTCAGGTATAACGTAGAACATGGTGACCAGTTTTATTGGTGTTTAACGACACTTTCAACAATGTGTCAGGTATAACGTAGAACATGGTGACCAGTTTTATTGGTGCTTAATGCCACTTTCAACAATGTGACAGGTATAAAGTATAGCATAGTTACCAGTTTTATTGGTGTTTAACGCCACTTTCAACAATATGTTAGTTATAGCGTACAACTATGGTGACCAGTTTTATTGGTGTTGAATGCCACTTTCAACAATATGTTAGTTATAGCGTAGAACATGGTGACCAGTTTTATTGGTGTTTAACACCACTTTCAACAATTTTAGTAATAGCGTACAACATGGTGACCAGTTTTATTGGTGTTGAATGCCACTTTCAACAATATGTTAGTTATAGCGTAGAACATGGTGACCAGTTTTATTGGTGTTTAAACGCCACTTTCAACAATGTTAGTTATAGCGTAGAACATGTTGACCAGTTCTATTGGTGTTTAACGCCACTTTTAACAATGTGTCAGCTATAACATAGAACATGGTGTCCAGTTTTATTGGTGTTAAACAACACTTTCAACAATGTGTCAGGTATCACGTAGAACATGGTGACCAGCTTTATTGGTGTTTAACGACACTTTCAACAATGTGTCAGGTATAATGTAGAACATGGTGACCAGTTTTATTGCTTTTTAACGCCACTTTCAACAATGTTAGTTATAGCGTAGAACATGTTGACCAGTTATATTGGTGTTTAACGCCACTTTTAACAATGTGTCAGCTATAACATAGAACATGGTGACCAGTTTTATTGGTGTTTAACAACACTTTCAACAATGTGTCAGGTATCACGTAGAACATGGTGACCAGCTTTATTGGTGTTTAACGACACTTTCAACAATGTGTCAGGTATAACGTACAACATGGTGACCAGTTTTATTGGTGTTGAATGCCACTTTCAACAATATGTTAGTTATAGCGTAGAACATGGTGACCAGTTTTATTGGTGTTTAATGCCACTTTCAACAATGTTAGTTATAGCGTAGAACATGTTGACCAGTTATATTGGTGTTTAACGCCACTTTTAACAATGTGTCAGCTATAACATAGAACATGGTGACCAGTTTTATTGGTGTTTAATGCCACTTTTCAACAATGTGTCAGGTATAACGTATAACATGGTGACCAGTTTTATTGGTGTTTAAACGCCACTTTCAACAATGTTAGTTATAGCGTAGAACATGTTGACCAGTTCTATTGGTGTTTAACGCCACTTTTAACAATGTGTCAGCTATAACATAGAACATGGTGACCAGTTTTATTGGTGTTTAACAACACTTTCAACAATGTGTCAGGTATCACGTAGAACATGGTGACCAGCTTTATTGGTGTTTAACGACACTTTCAACAATGTGTCAGGTGTAACGTAGAACATGGTGACCAGTTTTATTGGTGTTTAATGCCACTTTCAGCAATGTTAGTTATAGCATAGAACATCGTGACCAATTTTTTTGGTGTTTAACGACACTTTCAACAATGTGTCAGGTATAGCGTAGAACATGGTGACCAGTTTTATTGGTGTTTAATGACACTTTCAATAATGTGTCAGGAACAACGTAGAACATAGTGACCAGTTTTATTGGTGTTCAACGACACTTTCAACAATGTGACAGGTATAACGTATAACATGGTGACCAGTTTTATTGGTGTTTAACGCCACTTTCAACAATGTTAGCTATAGCGTAGAACATGTTGACCAGTTTTATTAGTGTTTAACAACACTTTCAACAATGTCAGGTATAACGTAGAACATGGTGACCAGTTTTATTGGTGTTTAACGACACTTTCAACAATGTGTCAGGTATAATGTATAAAATGCTGGCCATATTTATTGGTGTTTAACGACACTTTCAACAATGTGTCAGGTATAACGTAGAACATGGTGACCAGTTTTATTGGTCTTTAACGCCACTGACAACAATATTTTAGCTATGATGTATAATATGGCGGTCAGTTTTATTGGTGTTTAACGACACTGTCAACAATGTGTCAGGTATAATGTAGAACATAGTGACCAGTTTTATTGCTGTTTAATGCCACTTTCAACAATGTTAGTTATAGCGTAGAACATGTTGACCAGTTATATTGGTGTTTAACGCCACTTTTAACAATGTGTCAGCTATAACATAGAACATGGTGACCAGTTTTATTGGTGTTTAATGCCACTTTTCAACAATGTGTCAGGTATAACGTATAACATGGTGACCAGTTTTATTGCTGTTTAATGCCACTTTCAACAATGTTAGCTATAGCGTAGAACATGTTGACCAGTTTTATTGGTGTTTAATGCCACTTTTCAACAATGTGTCAGGTATAATGTAGAACATGCTGACCAGTTTTATTGGTGTTTAAACGCCACTTTCAACAATATTAGTTATAGCGTAGAACATGTTGACCAGTTCTATTGGTGTTTAACGCCACTTTTAACAATGTGTCAGCTATAACATAGAACATGGTGTCCAGTTTTATTGGTGTTAAACAACACTTTCAACAATGTGTCAGGAATCACGTAGAACATGGTGACCAGCTTTATTGGTGTTTAACGACACTTTCAACAATGTGTCAGGTATAATGTAGAACATGGTGACCAGTTTTATTGGTTTTTAACGCCACTTTCAACAATGTTAGTTATAGCGTAGAACATGTTGACCAGTTATATTGGTGTTTAACGCCACTTTTAACAATGTGTCAGCTATAACATAGAACATGGTGACCAGTTTTATTGGTGTTTAACAACACTTTCAACAATGTGTCAGGTATCACATAGAACATGGTGACCAGCTTTATTGGTGTTTAACGACACTTTCAAAAATGTGTCAGGTATAACGTAGAACATGGTGACCAGTTTTATTGGTGTTTAACGACACTTTCAACAATGTGTCAGGTATAACGTAGAACATGGTGACCAGTTTTATTGGTGCTTAATGCCACTTTCAACAATGTGACAGGTATAAAGTATAGCATGGTTACCAGTTTTATTGGTGTTTAATGCCACTTTCAACAATATGTTAGTTATAGCGTACAACTATGGTGACCAGTTTTATTGGTGTTGAATGCCACTTTCAACAATATGTTAGTTATAGCGTAGAACATGTTGACCAGTTCTATTGGTGTTTAACGCCACTTTTAACAATGTGTCAGCTATAACATAGAACATGGTGTCCAGTTTTATTGGTGTTAAACAACACTTTCAACAATGTGTCAGGTATCACGTAGAACATGGTGACCAGCTTTATTGGTGTTTAACGACACTTTCAACAATGTGTCAGGTATAATGTAGAACATGGTGACCAGTTTTATTGCTTTTTAACGCCACTTTCAACAATGTTAGTTATAGCGTAGAACATGTTGACCAGTTATATTGGTGTTTAACGCCACTTTTAACAATGTGTCAGCTATAACATAGAACATGGTGACCAGTTTTATTGGTGTTTAACAACACTTTCAACAATGTGTCAGGTATCACGTAGAACATGGTGACCAGCTTTATTGGTGTTTAACGACACTTTCAACAATGTGTCAGGTATAACGTAGAACATGGTGACCAGTTTTATTGGTGTTTAACGACACTTTCAACAATGTGTCAGGTATAAACGTAGAACATTGTGACCAGTTTTATTGGTGTTTAATGACACTTTCAACGATGTGTCAGGTATAGCGTATAACATGGTGACCAGTTTTATTGGTGTTTAACGCCACTTTCAACAATGTTAGTTATAGCGTAGAACATGGTGACCAGTTTTATTGGTGCTTAATGCCACTTTCAACAATGTGAATGGTATAAAGTATAACATGGTGACCAGTTTTATTGGTGTTTAACACCACTTTCAACAATTTTAGTAATAGCGTACAACATGGTGACCAGTTTTATTGGTGTTGAATGCCACTTTCAACAATATGTTAGTTATAGCGTAGAACATGGTGACCAGTTTTATTGGTGTTTAATGCCACTTTCAACAATGTTAGTTATAGCGTAGAACATGTTGACCAGTTATATTGGTGTTTAACGCCACTTTTAACAATGTGTCAGCTATAACATAGAACATGGTGACCAGTTTTATTGGTGTTTAATGCCACTTTTCAACAATGTGTCAGGTATAACGTATAACATGGTGACCAGTTTTATTGGTGTTTAATGCCACTTTCAACAATGTTGGCTATAGCGTAGAACATGTTGACCAGTTTTATTGGTGTTTAATGCCACTTTCCAACAATGTGTCAGGTATAATGTAGAACATGGTGACCAGTTTTATTGGTGTTTAAACGCCACTTTCAACAATGTTAGTTATAGCGTAGAACATGTTGACCAGTTCTATTGGTGTTTAACGCCACTTTTAACAATGTGTCAGCTATAACATAGAACATGGTGACCAGTTTTTTTGGTTTTTAACAACACTTTCAACAATGTGTCAGGTATCACGTAGAACATGGTGACCAGCTTTATTGGTGTTTAACGACACTTTCAACAATGTGTCAGGTGTAACGTAGAACATGGTGACCAGTTTTATTGGTGTTTAATGCCACTTTCAGCAATGTTAGTAATAGCATAGAACATCGTGACCAATTTTTTTGGTGTTTAACGACACTTTCAACAATGTGTCAGGTATAGCGTAGAACATGGTGACCAGTTTTATTGGTGTTTAATGACACTTTCAACAATGTGTCAGGTATAGCGTAAAACATGGTGACCAGTTTTATTGGTGCTTAACAACACTTTCAATAATGTGTCAGGTACAACGTAAAACATAGTGACCAGTTTTATTGGTGTTCAACGACACTTTCAACAATGTGTCAGTTATAATGTATAACATGGTGACCAGTTTTATTGGTGTTTAACGCCACTTTCAACAATGTTAGCTATAGCGTAGAACATGTTGACCAGTTTTATTAGTGTTTAACAACACTTTCAACAATGTCAGGTATAACGTAGAACATGGTGACCAGTTTTATTGGTGTTTAACGACACTTTCAACAATGTGTCAGGTATAATGTATAAAATGCTGGCCATATTTATTGGTGTTTAACGACACTTTCAACAATGTGTCAGGTATAACGTAGAACATGGTGACCAGTTTTATTGGTGTTTAACGCCACTGTCAACAATATTTCAACTATGATGTATAATATGGCGGTCAGTTTTATTGGTGTTTAACGACACTGTCAACAATGTGTCAGGTATAATGTAGAACATGGTGACCAGTTTTATTGGTTTTTAACGCCACTTTCAACAATGTTAGTTATAGCGTAGAACATGTTGACCAGTTATATTGGTGTTTAACGCCACTTTTAACAATGTGTCAGCTATAACATAGAACATGGTGACCAGTTTTATTGGTGTTTAACAACACTTTCAACAATGTGTCAGGTATCACATAGAACATGGTGACCAGCTTTATTGGTGTTTAACGACACTTTCAAAAATGTGTCAGGTATAACGTAGAACATGGTGACCAGTTTTATTGGTGTTTAACGACACTTTCAACAATGTGTCAGGTATAACGTAGAACATGGTGACCAATTTTATTGGTGCTTAATGCCACTTTCAACAATGTGACAGGTATAAAGTATAGCATGGTTACCAGTTTTATTGGTGTTTAACGCCACTTTCAACAATATGTTAGTTATAGCGTACAACTATGGTGACCAGTTTTATTGGTGTTGAATGCCACTTTCAACAATATGTTAGTTATAGCGTAGAACATGGTGACCAGTTTTATTGGTGTTTAATGCCACTTTCAACAATGTTAGTTATAGCGTAGAACATGTTGACCAGTTATATTGGTGTTTAACGCCACTTTTAACAATGTGTCAGCTATAACATAGAACATGGTGACCAGTTTTATTGGTGTTTAATGCCACTTTTCAACAATGTGTCAGGTATAACGTATAACATGGTGACCAGTTTTATTGGTGTTTAATGCCACTTTCAACAATGTTGGCTATAGCGTAGAACATGTTGACCAGTTTTATTGGTGTTTAATGCCACTTTCCAACAATGTGTCAGGTATAATGTAGAACATGGTGACCAGTTTTATTGGTGTTTAAACGCCACTTTCAACAATGTTAGTTATAGCGTAGAACATGTTGACCAGTTCTATTGGTGTTTAACGCCACTTTTAACAATGTGTCAGCTATAACATAGAACATGGTGACCAGTTTTATTGGTGTTTAACAACACTTTCAACAATGTGTCAGGTATCACGTAGAACATGGTGACCAGCTTTATTGGTGTTTAACGACACTTTCAACAATGTGTCAGGTGTAACGTAGAACATGGTGACCAGTTTTATTGGTGTTTAATGCCACTTTCAGCAATGTTAGTTATAGCATAGAACATCGTGACCAATTTTTTTGGTGTTTAACGACACTTTCAACAATGTGTCAGGTATAGCGTAGAACATGGTGACCAGTTTTATTGGTGTTTAATGACACTTTCAACAATGTGTCAGGTATAGCGTAAAAAATGGTGACCAGTTTTATTGGTGCTTAACAACACTTTCAATAATGTGTCAGGAACAACGTAGAACATAGTGACCAGTTTTATTGGTGTTCAACGACACTTTCAACAATGTGTCAGGTATAACGTATAACATGGTGACCAGTTTTATTGGTGTTTAACGCCACTTTCAACAATGTTAGCTATAGCGTAGAACATGTTGACCAGTTTTATTAGTGTTTAACAACACTTTCAACAATGTCAGGTATAACGTAGAACATGGTGACCAGTTTTATTGGTGTTTAACGACACTTTCAACAATGTGTCAGGTATAATGTATAAAATGCTGGCCATATTTATTGGTGTTTAACGACACTTTCAACAATGTGTCAGGTATAACGTAGAACATGGTGACCAGTTTTATTGGTATTTAACGCCACTGTCAACAATATTTCAGCTATGATGTATAATATGGCGGTCAGTTTTATTGGTGTTTAACGCCACTGTCAACAATATTTCAGCTATAACATAGAACATGGTGACCAGTTTTATTGGTGTTTAACAACACTTTCAACAATGTGTCAGGTATCACGTAGAACATGGTGACCAGCTTTATTGGTGTTTAACGACACTTTCAAAAATGTGTCAGGTATAACATAGAACATGGTGACCAGTTTTATTGGTGTTTAATGACACTTTCAACAATGTGTCAGGTATAACGTAGAACATGGTGACCAGTTTTATTGGTGCTTAATGCCACTTTCAACAATGTGACAGGTATAAAGCATAGCATGGTTACCAGTTTTATTGGTGTTTAACGCCACTTTCAACAATATGTTAGTTATAGCGTACAACTATGGTGACCAGTTTTATTGGTGTTGAATGCCACTTTCAACAATATGTTAGTTATAGCGTAGAACATGGTGACCAGTTTTATTGGTGTTTAACGACACTTTCAACAATGTGTCAGTTATAACGTACAACATGGCTACCAGTTTCATTAGTGTTTAACGACACTTTCAAGAATGTCAGGTGTAACGTAGAACATGGTGACCAGTTTTATTGGTGTTTAATGCCACTTTCAACAATGTTAGTTATAGCATAGAACATCGTGACCAGTTTTATTGGTGTTTAATGCCACTTTCAACAATGTGTCAGGTAGAGCGTAGAACATGGTGACCAGTTTTATTGGTGTTTAATGACACTTTCAACGATGTGTCAGGTATAACATATAACATGGTGACCAGTTTTATTGGTGTTTAACGCCACTTTCAACAATGTTAGTTATAGTGTAGAACATGGTGACCAGTTTTATTGGTGCTTAACGCCAATTTCAACAATGTGACAGGTATAAAGTATAACATGGTGACCAGTTTTATTGGTGTTTAACACCACTTTCAACAATGTTAGTAATAGCGTACAACATGGTGACCAGTTTTATTGGTGTTGAATGCCACTTTCAACATTATGTTAGTTATAGCGTAGAACATGGTGACCAGTTTTATTGGTGTTTAACGACACTTTCAACAATGTGTCAGTTATAACGTACAACATGGCTAACAGTTTTATTAGTGTTTAACGACACTTTCAACAATGTCAGGTGTAACGTAGAACATGGTGACCAGTTTTATTGGTGTTTAATGCCACTTTCAACAATGTTAGTTATAGCATAGAACATCGTGACCAGTTTTTTTGGTGTTTAACGACACTTTCAACAATGTGTCAGGTATAGCGTAGAACATGGTGACCAGTTTTATTGGTGTTTAATGACACTTTCAACAATGTGTCAGGTATAACGTAGAACATGGTGACCAGTTTTATTGGTGCTTAACAACACTTTCAATAATGTGTCAGGTACAACGTAGAACATGGCGACCAGTTTTATTGGTGTTCAACGACACTTTCAACAATGTGACAGGTATAAAGTATAACATGGTGACCAGTTTTATTGGTGTTTAACACCACTTTCAACAATGTTAGTAATAGCGTACAACATGGTGACCAGTTTTATTGGTGTTGAATGCCACTTTCAACAATATGTTAGTTATAGCGTAGAACATGGTGACCAGTTTTATTGGTGTTTAACGACACTTTCAACAATGTGTCAGTTATAACGTACAACATGGCTACCAGTTTTATTAGTGTTTAACGACACTTTCAACAATGTCAGGTGTAACGTAGAACATGGTGACCAGTTTTATTGGTGTTTAATGCCACTTTCAACAATGTTAGTTATAGCATAGAACATCGTGACCAGTTTTTTTGGTGTTTAACGACACTTTCAACAATGTGTCAGGTATAGCGTAGAACATGGTGACCAGTTTTATTGGTGTTTAATGACACTTTCAACAATGTGTCAGGTATAACGTAGAACATGGTGACCAGTTTTATTGGTGCTTAACAACACTTTCAATAATGTGTCAGGTACAACGTAGAACATGGTGACCAGTTTTATTGGTTTTCAACAACACTTTCAACAATGTGTCAGGTATAACGTATAACATGGTGACCAGTTTTATTGGTGTTTAACGCCACTTTCAACAATGTTAGCTATAGCGTAGAACATGTTGACCAGTTTTATTAGTGTTTAACAACACTTTCAACAATGTCAGGTATAACGTAGAACATGGTGATCAGTTTTATTGGTGTTTAACGACACTTTCAACAATGTGTCAGGTATAATGTAGAACATGGTGACCATTTTTATTGGTATTAACGCCACTGTCAACAATATTTCAGCTATGATGTATAATATGGCGCACAATTTTGTTGGTGTTTAACGACACTTTCAACAATGTGTTAGTTATAACGTACAACATGGTTACCAGTTTTATTAGTGCTTAACGACTTTCAACAATGTCAGGTATAACGTAGAACATGGTGACCAGTTTTATTGGTGTTTAATGACACTTTCAACAATGTGTCAGGTATAACGTATTGCATGGTGACCAGTTTTATTGGTGTTTAATGCCACTTTTCAACAATGTGTCAGGTATAATGTAGAACATAATGACCAGTTTTATTGGTGTTTAATGCCACTTTCAACAATGTTAGTTATAGCGTAGAACATGTTGACCAGTTATATTGGTGTTTAATGCCACTTTTAACAATGTGTCAGCTATAACATAGAACATGGTGACCAGTTTTATTGGTGTTTAATGCCACTTTTCAACAATGTGTCAGGTATAACGTATAACATGGTGACCAGTTTTATTGCTGTTTAATGCCACTTTCAACAATGTTAGCTATAGCGTAGAACATGTTGACCAGTTTTATTGGTGTTTAATGCCACTTTTCAACAATGTGTCAGGTATAATGTAGAACATGGTGACCAGTTTTATTGGTGTTTAAACGCCACTTTCAACAATGTTAGTTATAGCGTAGAACATGTTGACCAGTTCTATTGGTGTTTAACGCCACTTTTAACAATGTGTCAGCTATAACATAGAACATGGTGACCAGTTTTATTGGTGTTAAACAACACTTTCAACAATGTGTCAGGTATCACGTAGAACATGGTGACCAGCTTTATTGGTGTTTAACGACACTTTCAACAATGTGTCAGGTATAACGTAGAACATGGTGACCAGTTTTATTGGTGTTTAATGCCACTTTCAGCAATGTTAGTTATAGCATAGAACATCGTGACCAATTTTTTTGGTGTTTAACGACACTTTCAACAATGTGTCAGGTATAGCATAGAACATGGTGACCCAGTTTTATTGGTGTTTAATGACACTTTCAACAATGTGTCAGGTATAGCGTAAAACATGGTGACCAGTTTTATTGGTGCTTAACAACACTTTCAATAATGTGTCAGGTACAACGTAGAACATGGTGACCAGTTTTATTGGTGTTCAACGACACTTTCAACAATGTGTCAGGTATAACGTATAACATGGTGACCAGTTTTATTGGTGTTTTACGCCACTTTCAACAATGTTAGCTATAGCGTAGAACATGTTGACCAGTTTTATTAGTGTTTAACAGCACTTTCAACAATGTCAGGTATAACGTAGAACATGGTGACCAGTTTTATTGGTGTTTAACGACACTTTCAACAATGTGTCAGGTATAATGTATAAAATGCTGGCCAGATTTATTGGTGTTTAACGACACTTTCAACAATGTGTCAGGTATAACGTAGAACATGGTGACCAGTTTTATTGGTCTTTAACGCCACTGTCAACAATATTTCAGCTATGATGTATAATATGGCGGTCAGTTTTATTGGTGTTTAACGACACTGTCAACAATGTGTCAGGTATAATGTAGAATATGGTGACCAGTTTTATTGGTTTTTAACGCCACTTTCAACAATGTTAGTTATAGCGTAGAACATGTTGACCAGTTATATTGGTGTTTAACGCCACTTTTAACAATGTGTCAGCTATAACATAGAACATGGTGACCAGTTTTATTGGTGTTTAACAACATTTTCAACAATGTGTCAGGTATCACGTAGAACATGGTGACCAGCTTTATTGGTGTTTAACGACACTTTCAACAATGTGTCAGGTATAACGTAGAACATGGTGACCAGTTTTATTGGTGTTTAACGACACTTTCAACAATGTGTCAGGTATAACGTAGAACATGGTGACCAGTTTTATTGGTGTTTAATGACACTTTCAACGATGTGTCAGGTATAACGTATAACATGGTGACCAGTTTTATTGGTGTTTAACGCCACTTTCAACAATGTTAGTTATAGCGTAGAACATGGTGACCAGTTTTATTGGTGCTTAACGCCACTTTCAACAATGTGACAGGTATAAAGTATAACATGGTGACCAGTTTTATTGGTGTTTAACACCACTTTCAACAATGTTAGTAATAGCGTACAACATGGTGACCAGTTTTATTGGTGTTGAATGCCACTTTCAACAATATGTTAGTTATAGCGTAGAACATGGTGACCAGTTTTATTGGTGTTTAACGACACTTTCAACAATGTGTCAGTTATAACGTACAACATGGCTACCAGTTTTATTAGTGTTTAACGACACTTTCAACAATGTCAGGTGTAACGTAGAACATGGTGACCAGTTTTATTGGTGTTTAATGCCACTTTCAACAATGTTAGTTATAGCATAGAACATCGTGACCAGTTTTTTTGGTGTTTAACGACACTTTCAACAATGTGTCAGGTATAGCGTAGAACATGGTGACCAGTTTTATTGGTGTTTAATGACACTTTCAACAATGTGTCAGGTATAACGTAGAACATGGTGACCAGTTTTATTGGTGCTTAACGACCTTTTAATAATGTGTCAGGTACAACGTAGAACATGGCGACCAGTTTTATTGGTGTCCAACGACACTTTCAACAATGTGTCAGGTATAACGTATAACATGGTGACCTGTTTTATTGGTGTTTAACGGCACTTTCTACAATGTTAGCTTTAGCGTAGAACATGTTGACCAGTTTTATTAGTGTTTAACAACACTTTCAACAATGTCAGGTATAACGTAGAACATGGTGATCAGTTTTATTGGTGTTTAACGACACTTTCAACAATGTGTCAGGTATAATGTAGAACATGGTGACCATTTTTATTGGTATTAACGCCACTGTCAACAATATTTCAGCTATGATGTATAATATGGCGCACAGTTTTGTTGGTGTTTAACGACACTTTCAACAATGTGTTAGTTATAACGTACAACATGGTTACCAGTTTTATTAGTGTTTAACGACTTTCAACAATGTCAGGTATAACGTAGAACATGGTGACCAGTTTTATTGGTGTTTAATGACACTTTCAACAATGTGTCAGGTATAACGTAGAACATGGTGACCAGTTTTATTGGTGCTTAACGACACTTTCAACAATATGTCAGGTATTACGTATAACATGGTCACCAGTTTTATTTGTGTTTAACGACACTTTCAACAATGTGTCAGGTATAACGTAGAACATGGTGACCAGTTTTATTGGTGTTTAATGCCACTTTCAACAATGTTAGTTATAGCGTAGAACATGTTGACCAGTTATATTGGTTTTTAATGCCACTTTTAACAATGTGTCAGCTATAACATAGAACATGGTGACCAGTTTTATTGGTGTTTAATGCCACTTTTTAACAATGTGTCAGGTATAACGTATAACATGGTGACCAGTTTTATTGGTGTTTAATGCCACTTTCAACAATGTTAGCTATAGCATAGAACATGTTGACCAGTTTTATTGGTGTTTAATGCCACTTTTCAACAATGTGTCAGGTATAATGTAGAACATAGTGACCAGTTTTATTGGTGTTTAATGCCACTTTCAACAATGTTAGTTATAGCGTAGAACATGTTGACCAGTTATATTGGTGTTTAATGCCACTTTTAATAATGTGTCAGCTATAACATAGAACATGGTGACCAGTTTTATTGGTGTTTAATGCCACTTTTCAACAATGTGTCAGGTATAACATATAACATGGTGACCAGTTTTATTGGTGTTTAATGCCACTTTCAACAATGTTAGCTATAGCGTAGAACATGTTGACCAGTTTTATTGGTGTTTAATGCCACTTTTCAACAATGTGTCAGGTATAATGTAGAACATGGTGACCAGTTTTATTGGTGTTTAAACGCCACTTTCAACAATGTTAGTTATAGCGTAGAACATGTTGACCAGTTCTATTGGTGTTTAACGCCACTTTTAACAATGTGTCAGCTATAACATAGAACATGGTGACCAGTTTTATTGGTGTTTAACAACACTTTCAACAATGTGTCAGGTATCACGTAGAACATGGTGACCAGCTTTATTGGTGTTTAACGACACTTTCAACAATGTGTCAGGTGTAACGTAGAACATGGTGACCAGTTTTATTGGTGTTTAATGCCACTTTCAGCAATGTTAGTTATAGCATAGAACATGGTGACCAGTTTTATTGGTGTTTAATGACACTTTCAACGATGTGTCAGGTATAACGTATAACATGGTGACCAGTTTTATTGGTGTTTAACGCCACTTTCAACAATGTTAGTTATAGTGTAGAACATGGTGACCAGTTTTATTGGTGCTTAACGCCACTTTCAACAATGTGACAGGTATAAAGTATAACATGGTGACCAGTTTTATTGGTGTTTAACACCACTTTCAACAATGTTAGTAATAGCGTACAACATGGTGACCAGTTTTATTGGTGTTGAATGCCACTTTCAACATTATGTTAGTTATAGCGTAGAACATGGTGACCAGTTTTATTGGTGTTTAACGACACTTTCAACAATGTGTCAGTTATAACGTACAACATGGCTAACAGTTTTATTAGTGTTTAACGACACTTTCAACAATGTCAGGTGTAACGTAGAACATGGTGACCAGTTTTATTGGTGTTTAATGCCACTTTCAACAATGTTAGTTATAGCATAGAACATCGTGACCAGTTTTTTTGGTGTTTAACGACACTTTCAACAATGTGTCAGGTATAGCGTAGAACATGGTGACCAGTTTTATTGGTGTTTAATGACACTTTCAACAATGTGTCAGGTATAACGTAGAACATGGTGACCAGTTTTATTGGTGCTTAACAACACTTTCAATAATGTGTCAGGTACAACGTAGAACATGGCGACCAGTTTTATTGGTGTTCAACGACACTTTCAACAATGTGACAGGTATAAAGTATAACATGGTGACCAGTTTTATTGGTGTTTAACACCACTTTCAACAATGTTAGTAATAGCGTACAACATGGTGACCAGTTTTATTGGTGTTGAATGCCACTTTCAACAATATGTTAGTTATAGCGTAGAACATGGTGACCAGTTTTATTGGTGTTTAACGACACTTTCAACAATGTGTCAGTTATAACGTACAACATGGCTACCAGTTTTATTAGTGTTTAACGACACTTTCAACAATGTCAGGTGTAACGTAGAACATGGTGACCAGTTTTATTGGTGTTTAATGCCACTTTCAACAATGTTAGTTATAGCATAGAACATCGTGACCAGTTTTTTTGGTGTTTAACGACACTTTCAACAATGTGTCAGGTATAGCGTAGAACATGGTGACCAGTTTTATTGGTGTTTAATGACACTTTCAACAATGTGTCAGGTATAACGTAGAACATGGTGACCAGTTTTATTGGTGCTTAACAACACTTTCAATAATGTGTCAGGTACAACGTAGAACATGGTGACCAGTTTTATTGGTGTTTAACGCCACTGTCAACAATATTTCAACTATGATGTATAATATGGCGGTCAGTTTTATTGGTGTTTAACGACACTGTCAACAATGTGTCAGGTATAATGTAGAACATGGTGACCAGTTTTATTGGTTTTTAACGCCACTTTCAACAATGTTAGTTATAGCGTAGAACATGTTGACCAGATATATTGGTGTTTAACGCCACTTTTAACAATGTGTCAGCTATAACATAGAACATGGTGACCAGTTTTATTGGTGTTTAACAACACTTTCAACAATGTGTCAGGTATCACATAGAACATGGTGACCAGCTTTATTGGTGTTTAACGACACTTTCAAAAATGTGTCAGGTATAACGTAGAACATGGTGACCAGTTTTATTGGTGTTTAACGACACTTTCAACAATGTGTCAGGTATAACGTAGAACATGGTGACCAGTTTTATTGGTGCTTAATGCCACTTTCAACAATGTGACAGGTATAAAGTATAGCATGGTTACCAGTTTTATTGGTGTTTAACGCCACTTTCAACAATATGTTAGTTATAGCGTACAACTATGGTGACCAGTTTTATTGGTGTTGAATGCCACTTTCAACAATATGTTAGTTATAGCGTAGAACATGGTGACCAGTTTTATTGGTGTTTAACACCACTTTCAACAATTTTAGTAATAGCGTACAACATGGTGACCAGTTTTATTGGTGTTGAATGCCACTTTCAACAATATGTTAGTTATAGCGTAGAACATGGTGACCAGTTTTATTGGTGTTTAATGCCACTTTCAACAATGTTAGTTATAGCGTAGAACATGTTGACCAGTTATATTGGTGTTTAACGCCACTTTTAACAATGTGTCAGCTATAACATAGAACATGGTGACCAGTTTTATTGGTGTTTAATGCCACTTTTCAACAATGTGTCAGGTATAACGTATAACATGGTGACCAGTTTTATTGGTGTTTAATGCCACTTTCAACAATGTTGGCTATAGCGTAGAACATGTTGACCAGTTTTATTGGTGTTTAATGCCACTTTCCAACAATGTGTCAGGTATAATGTAGAACATGGTGACCAGTTTTATTGGTGTTTAAACGCCACTTTCAACAATGTTAGTTATAGCGTAGAACATGTTGACCAGTTCTATTGGTGTTTAACGCCACTTTTAACAATGTGTCAGCTATAGCATAGAACATGGTGACCAGTTTTATTGGTGTTTAACAACACTTTCAACAATGTGTCAGGTATCACGTAGAACATGGTGACCAGCTTTATTGGTGTTTAACGACACTTTCAACAATGTGTCAGGTGTAACGTAGAACATGGTGACCAGTTTTATTGGTGTTTAATGCCACTTTCAGCAATGTTAGTTATAGCATAGAACATCGTGACCAATTTTTTTGGTGTTTAACGACACTTTCAACAATGTGTCAGGTATAGCGTAGAACATGGTGACCAGTTTTATTGGTGTTTAATGACACTTTCAACAATGTGTCAGGTATAGCGTAAAACATGGTGACCAGTTTTATTGGTGCTTAACAACACTTTCAATAATGTGTCAGGAACAACGTAGAACATAGTGACCAGTTTTATTGGTGTTCAACGACACTTTCAACAATGTGTCAGGTATAACGTATAACATGGTGACCAGTTTTATTGGTGTTTAACGCCACTTTCAACAATGTTAGCTATAGCGTAGAACATGTTGACCAGTTTTATTAGTGTTTAACAACACTTTCAACAATGTCAGGTATAACGTAGAACATGGTGACCAGTTTTATTGGTGTTTAACGACACTTTCAACAATGTGTCAGGTATAATGTATAAAATGCTGGCCATATTTATTGGTGTTTAACGACACTTTCAACAATGTGTCAGGTATAACGTAGAACATGGTGACCAGTTTTATTGGTATTTAACGCCACTGTCAACAATATTTCAGCTATGATGTATAATATGGCGGTCAGTTTTATTGGTGTTTAACGACACTGTCAACAATGTGTCAGGTATAATGTAGAACATGGTGACCAGTTTTATTGGTTTTTAACGCCACTTTCAACAATGTTAGTTATAGCGTAGAACATGTTGACCAGTTATATTGGTGTTTAACGCCACTTTTAACAATGTGTCAGCTATAACATAGAACATGGTGACCAGTTTTATTGGTGTTTAACAACATTTTCAACAATGTGTCAGGTATCACGTAGAACATGGTGACCAGCTTTATTGGTGTTTAACGACACTTTCAACAATGTGTCAGGTATAACGTAGAACATGGTGACCAGTTTTTTTGGTGTTTAATGACACTTTCAACGATGTGTCAGGTATAACGTATAACATGGTGACCAGTTTTATTGGTGTTTAACGCCACTTTCAACAATGTTAGTTATAGCGTAGAACATGGTGACCTGTTTTATTGGTGCTTAACGCCACTTTCAACAATGTGACAGGTATAAAGTATAACATGGTGACCAGTTTTATTGGTGTTTAATGACACTTTCAACAATGTGTCAGGTATAACGTAGAACATGGTGACCAGTTTTATTGGTGCTTAACAACACTTTCAATAATGTGTCAGGTACAACGTAGAACATGGCGACCAGTTTTATTGGTGTCCAACGACACTTTCAACAATGTGTCAGGTATAACGTATAACATGGTGACCTGTTTTATTGGTGTTTAACGGCACTTTCTACAATGTTAGCTATAGCGTAGAACATGTTGACCAGTTTTATTAGTGTTTAACAACACTTTCAACAATGTCAGGTATAACGTAGAACATGGTGACCAGTTTTATTGGTGTTTAACGACACTTTCAACAATGTGTCAGGTATAATGTAGAACATGGTGACCATTTTTATTGGTATTAACACCACTGTCAACAATATTTCAGCTATGATGTATAATATGGCGCACAGTTTTGTTGGTGTTTAACGACACTTTCAACAATGTGTTAGTTATAACGTACAACATGGTTACCAGTTTTATTAGTGTTTAACGACTTTCAACAATGTCAGGTATAACGTAGAACATGGTGACCAGTTTTATTGGTGTTTAATGACACTTTCAACAATGTGTCAGGTATAACGTATTACATGGTGACCAGTTTTATTGGTGCTTAACGACACTTTCAACAATATGTCAGGTATTACGTATAACATGGTCACCAGTTTTATTTGTGTTTAACGACACTTTCAACAATGTGTCAGGTATAACGTAGAACATGGTGACCAGTTTTATTGGTGTTTAATGCCATTTTCAACAATGTTAGTTATAGCGTAGAACATGTTGACCAGTTATATTGGTTTTTAATGCCACTTTTAACAATGTGTCAGCTATAACATAGAACATGGTGACCAGTTTTATTGGTGTTTAATGCCACTTTTTAACAATGTGTCAGGTATAACGTATAACATGGTGACCAGTTTTATTGGTGTTTAATGCCACTTTCAACAATGTTAGCTATAGCGTAGAACATGTTGACCAGTTTTATTGGTGTTTAATGCCACTTTTCAACAATGTGTCAGGTATAATGTAGAACATAGTGACCAGTTTTATTGGTGTTTAATGCCACTTTCAACAATGTTAGTTATAGCGTAGAACATGTTGACCAGTTATATTGGTGTTTAATGCCACTTTAAATAATGTGTCAGCTATAACATAGAACATGGTGACCAGTTTTATTGGTGTTTAATGCCACTTTCAACAATGTTAGATATAGCGTAGAACATGTTGACCAGTTTTATTGGTGTTTAATGCCACTTTTCAACAATGTGTCAGGTATAATGTAGAACATGGTGACCAGTTTTATTGGTGTTTAACGCCACTTTCAACAATGTTAGTTATAGCATAGAACATGTTGACCAGTTCTATTGGTGTTTAACGCCACTTTTAACAATGTGTCAGCTATAACATAGAACATGGTGACCAGTTTTATTGGTGTTTAACAACACTTTCAACAATGTGTCAGGTATCACATAGAACATGGTGACCAGCTTTATTGGTGTTTAACGACACTTTCAACAATGTGTCAGGTATAACGTAGAACATGGTGACCAGTTTTTTTGGTGTTTAATGACACTTTCAACGATGTGTCAGGTATAACGTATAACATGGTGACCAGTTTTATTGGTGTTTAACGCCACTTTCAACAATGTTAGTTATAGCGTAGAACATGGTGACCAGTTTTATTGGTGCTTAACGCCACTTTCAACAATGTGACAGGTATAAAGTATAACATGGTGACCAGTTTTATTGGTGTTTAATGACACTTTCAACAATGTGTCAGGTATAACGTAGAACATGGTGACCAGTTTTATTGGTGCTTAACAACACTTTCAATAATGTGTCAGGTACAACGTAGAACATGGCGACCAGTTTTATTGGTGTCCAACGACACTTTCAACAATGTGTCAGGTATAACGTATAACATGGTGACCTGTTTTATTGGTGTTTAACGGCACTTTCTACAATGTTAGCTATAGCGTAGAACATGTTGACCAGTTTTATTAGTGTTTAACAACACTTTCAACAATGTCAGGTATAACGTAGAACATGGTGACCAGTTTTATTGGTGTTTAACGACACTTTCAACAATGTGTCAGGTATAATGTAGAACATGGTGACCATTTTTATTGGTATTAACACCACTGTCAACAATATTTCAGCTATGATGTATAATATGGTGCACAGTTTTGTTGGTGTTTAACGACACTTTCAACAATGTGTTAGTTATAACGTACAACATGGTTACCAGTTTTATTAGTGTTTAACGACTTTCAACAATGTCAGGTATAACGTAGAACATGGTGACCAGTTTTATTGGTGTTTAATGACACTTTCAACAATGTGTCAGGTATAACGTATTACATGGTGACCAGTTTTATTGGTGCTTAACGACACTTTCAACAATATGTCAGGTATTACGTATAACATGGTCACCAGTTTTATTTGTGTTTAACGACACTTTCAACAATGTGTCAGGTATAACGTAGAACATGGTGACCAGTTTTATTGGTGTTTAATGCCATTTTCAACAATGTTAGTTATAGCGTAGAACATGTTGACCAGTTATATTGGTTTTTAATGCCACTTTTAACAATGTGTCAGCTATAACATAGAACATGGTGACCAGTTTTATTGGTGTTTAATGCCACTTTTTAACAATGTGTCAGGTATAACGTATAACATGGTGACCAGTTTTATTGGTGTTTAATGCCACTTTCAACAATGTTAGCTATAGCGTAGAACATGTTGACCAGTTTTATTGGTGTTTAATGCCACTTTTCAACAATGTGTCAGGTATAATGTAGAACATAGTGACCAGTTTTATTGGTGTTTAATGCCACTTTCAACAATGTTAGTTATAGCGTAGAACATGTTGACCAGTTATATTGGTGTTTAATGCCACTTTAAATAATGTGTCAGCTATAACATAGAACATGGTGACCAGTTTTATTGGTGTTTAATGCCACTTTTCAACAATGTGTCAGGTATAACATATAACATGGTGACCAGTTTTATTGGTGTTTAATGCCACTTTCAACAATGTTAGATATAGCGTAGAACATGTTGACCAGTTTTATTGGTGTTTAATGCCACTTTTCAACAATGTGTCAGGTATAATGTAGAACATGGTGACCAGTTTTATTGGTGTTTAACGCCACTTTCAACAATGTTAGTTATAGCATAGAACATGTTGACCAGTTCTATTGGTGTTTAACGCCACTTTTAACAATGTGTCAGCTATAACATAGAACATGGTGACCAGTTTTATTGGTGTTTAACAACACTTTCAACAATGTGTCAGGTATCACATAGAACATGGTGACCAGCTTTATTGGTGTTTAACGACACTTTCAACAATGTGTCAGGTATAACGTAGAACATGGTGACCAGTTTTATTGGTGTTTAATGCCACTTTCAACAATGTTAGTTATAGCATAGAACATCGTGACCAATTTTTTTGGTGTTTAACGACACTTTCAACAATGTGTCAGGTATAGCGTAGAACATGGTGACCAGTTTTATTGGTGTTTAATGACACTTTCAACAATGTGTCAGGTATAACGTAGAACATGGTGACCAGTTTTATTGGTGCATAACAACACTTTCAACAATGTGTCAGGTATAACGTAGAACATGGTGACCAGTTTTATTGGTCTTTAACGCCACTGTCAACAATATTTCAGCTATGATGTATAATATGGCGGTCAGTTTTATTGGTGTTTAACGACACTGTCAACAATGTGTCAGGTATAATGTAGAACATGGTGACCAGTTTTATTGGTGTTTAACGCCACTTTTAACAATGTGTCAGCTATAACATAGAACATGGTGACCAGTTTTATTGGTGTTTAACAACATTTTCAACAATGTGTCAGGTATCACGTAGAACATGGTGACCAGCTTTATTGGTGTTTAACGACACTTTCAACAATGTGTCAGGTATAACGTAGAACATGGTGACCAGTTTTTTTGGTGTTTAATGACACTTTCAACGATGTGTCAGGTATAACGTATAACATGGTGACCAGTTTTATTGGTGTTTAACGCCACTTTCAACAATGTTAGTTATAGCGTAGAACATGGTGACCAGTTTTATTGGTGCTTAACGCTACTTTCAACAATGTGACAGGTATAAAGTATAACATGGTGACCAGTTTTATTGGTGTTTAATGACACTTTCAACAATGTGTCAGGTATAACGTAGAACATGGTGACCAGTTTTATTGGTGCTTAACAACACTTTCAATAATGTGTCAGGTACAACGTAGAACATGGCGACCAGTTTTATTGGTGTCCAACGACACTTTCAACAATGTGTCAGGTATAACGTATAACATGGTGACCTGTTTTATTGGTGTTTAACGGCACTTTCTACAATGTTAGCTATAGCGTAGAACATGTTGACCAGTTTTATTAGTGTTTAACAACACTTTCAACAATGTCAGGTATAACGTAGAACATGGTGACCAGTTTTATTGGTGTTTAACGACACTTTCAACAATGTGTCAGGTATAATGTAGAACATGGTGACCATTTTTATTGGTATTAACACCACTGTCAACAATATTTCAGCTATGATGTATAATATGGCGCACAGTTTTGTTGGTGTTTAACGACACTTTCAACAATGTGTTAGTTATAACGTACAACATGGTTACCAGTTTTATTAGTGTTTAACGACTTTCAACAATGTCAGGTATAACGTAGAACATGGTGACCAGTTTTATTGGTGTTTAATGACACTTTCAACAATGTGTCAGGTATAACGTATTACATGGTGACCAGTTTTATTGGTGCTTAACGACACTTTCAACAATATGTCAGGTATTACGTATAACATGGTCACCAGTTTTATTTGTGTTTAACGACACTTTCAACAATGTGTCAGGTATAACGTAGAACATGGTGACCAGTTTTATTGGTGTTTAACGCCACTTTCAACAATGTTAGTTATAGCATAGAACATGTTGACCAGTTCTATTGGTGTTTAACGCCACTTTTAACAATGTGTCAGCTATAACATAGAACATGGTGACCAGTTTTATTGGTGTTTAACAACACTTTCAACAATGTGTCAGGTATAACGTATAACATGGTGACCAGTTTTATTGGTGTTTAATGCCACTTTCAACAATGTTAGCTATAGCGTAGAACATGTTGACCAGTTTTATTGGTGTTTAATGCCACTTTTCAACAATGTGTCAGGTATAATGTAGAACATAGTGACCAGTTTTATTGGTGTTTAATGCCACTTTCAACAATGTTAGTTATAGCGTAGAACATGTTGACCAGTTATATTGGTGTTTAATGCCACTTTAAATAATGTGTCAGCTATAACATAGAACATGGTGACCAGTTTTATTGGTGTTTAATGCCACTTTTCAACAATGTGTCAGGTATAACATATAACATGGTGACCAGTTTTATTGGTGTTTAATGCCACTTTCAACAATGTTAGATATAGCGTAGAACATGTTGACCAGTTTTATTGGTGTTTAATGCCACTTTTCAACAATGTGTCAGGTATAATGTAGAACATGGTGACCAGTTTTATTGGTGTTTAACGCCACTTTCAACAATGTTAGTTATAGCATAGAACATGTTGACCAGTTCTATTGGTGTTTAACGCCACTTTTAACAATGTGTCAGCTATAACATAGAACATGGTGACCAGTTTTATTGGTGTTTAACAACACTTTCAACAATGTGTCAGGTATCACATAGAACATGGTGACCAGCTTTATTGGTGTTTAACGACACTTTCAACAATGTGTCAGGTATAACGTAGAACATGGTGACCAGTTTTATTGGTGTTTAATGCCACTTTCAACAATGTTAGTTATAGCATAGAACATCGTGACCAATTTTTTTGGTGTTTAACGACACTTTCAACAATGTGTCAGGTATAGCGTAGAACATGGTGACCAGTTTTATTGGTGTTTAATGACACTTTCAACAATGTGTCAGGTATAACGTAGAACATGGTGACCAGTTTTATTGGTGCATAACAACACTTTCAATAATGTGTCAGGTACAACGTAGAACATGGTGACCAGTTTTATTGGTGTTCAACGACACTTTCAACAATGTGTCAGGTATAACGTAGAACATGGTGACCAGTTTTATTGGTGTTTAATGCCACTTTCAACAATGTTAGTTATAGCATTGAACATCGTGACCAATTTTTTTGGTGTTTAACGACACTTTCAACAATGTGTCAGGTATAGCGTAGAACATGGTGACCAGTTTTATTGGTGTATAATGACACTTTCAACAATGTGTCAGGTATAACGTAGAACATGGTGACCAGTTTTATTGGTGCTTAACAACACTTTCAATAATGTGTCGGGTACAACGTAGAACATGGTGACCAGTTTTATTGGTGTTCAACGAAACTTTCAACAATGTGTCAGGTATAACGTATAACATGGTGACCAGTTTTATTGGTGTTTAATGCCACTTTCAACAATGTTAGTTATAGCATAGAACATCATGACCATTTTTTTTGGTGTTTAACGACACTTTCAACAATGTGTCAGGTATAGCGTAGAACATGGTGACCAGTTTTATTGGTGTTTAATGACACTTTCAACAATGTGTCAGGTATAACGTATAACATGGTGACCAGTTTTATTGGTGCTTAACAACACTTTCAATAATGTGTCAGGTACAACGTAGAACATGGTGACCAGTTTTAGTGGTGTTCAACGACACTTTCAACAATGTTAGTTATAGCGTAGAACATGTTGACCAGTTTTATTAGTGTTTAACAACACTTTCAACAATGTCAGGTATAACGTAGAACATGGTGACCAGTTTTATTGGTGTTTAACGACACTTTCAACAATGTGTCAGGTATAATGTAGAACATGGTGACCATTTTTATTGGTATTAACGCCACTGTAAACAATATTTCAGCTATGATGTATAATATGGCGCACAGTTTGTTTGGTGTTTAACGACACTTTCAACAATGTGTTAGTTATAACGTACAACATGGTTACCAGTTTTATTAGTGCTTAACGACTTTCAACAATGTCAGGTATAACGTAGAACATGGTGACCAGTTTTATTGGTGTTTAATGACAATTTCAACAATGTGTCAGGTATAACGTATTACATGGTGACCAGTTTTATTGGTGCTTAACGACACTTTCAACAATATGTCAGGTATTACGTATAACATGGTCACCAGTTTTATTGGTATTAACGCCACTGTCAAAAATATTTCAGCTATGATGTATAATATGGCGCAATTTTATTGGTGTTTAACGACACTTTCAACAATGTGTTAGTTATAATGTACAACATGGTTACCAGTTTTATTAGTGTTTAACGACTTTCAACAATGTCAGGTATAACGTAGAACATGGTGACCAGTTTTATTGGTGTTTAATGTCACTTTCAACGTGTCAGGTATAACGTAGAACAGGGTGACCAGTTTTATTGGTGTTTAACGTCACTTTCAACAATGTGTCAGGTATAGCGTAGAACATGGTGACCAGTTTTATTGGTGTATAATGACACTTTCAACAATGTGTCAGGTATAACGTAGAACATGGTGACCAGTTTTATTGGTGCTTAACAACACTTTCAATAATGTGTCGGGTACAACGTAGAACATGGTGACCAGTTTTATTGGTGTTCAACGAAACTTTCAACAATGTGTCAGGTATAACGTATAACATGGTGACCAGTTTTATTGGTGTTTAATGCCACTTTCAACAATGTTAGTTATAGCATAGAACATCATGACCATTTTTTTTGGTGTTTAACGACACTTTCAACAATGTGTCAGGTATAGCGTAGAACATGGTGACCAGTTTTATTGGTGTTTAATGACACTTTCAACAATGTGTCAGGTATAACGTATAACATGGTGACCAGTTTTATTGGTGCTTAACAACACTTTCAATAATGTGTCAGGTACAACGTAGAACATGGTGACCAGTTTTAGTGGTGTTCAACGACACTTTCAACAATGTTAGTTATAGCGTAGAACATGTTGACCAGTTTTATTAGTGTTTAACAACACTTTCAACAATGTCAGGTATAACGTAGAACATGGTGACCAGTTTTATTGGTGTTTAACGACACTTTCAACAATGTGTCAGGTATAATGTAGAACATGGTGACCATTTTTATTGGTATTAACGCCACTGTAAACAATATTTCAGCTATGATGTATAATATGGCGCACAGTTTGTTTGGTGTTTAACGACACTTTCAACAATGTGTTAGTTATAACGTACAACATGGTTACCAGTTTTATTAGTGCTTAACGACTTTCAACAATGTCAGGTATAACGTAGAACATGGTGACCAGTTTTATTGGTGTTTAATGACAATTTCAACAATGTGTCAGGTATAACGTATTACATGGTGACCAGTTTTATTGGTGTTTAATGCCACTTTCAACAATGTTGGCTATAGCGTAGAACATGTTGACCAGTTTTATTGGTGTTTAATGCCACTTTCCAACAATGTGTCAGGTATAATGTAGAACATGGTGACCAGTTTTATTGGTGTTTAAACGCCACTTTCAACAATGTTAGTTATAGCGTAGAACATGTTGACCAGTTCTATTGGTGTTTAACGCCACTTTTAACAATGTGTCAGCTATAACATAGAACATGGTGACCAGTTTTATTGGTGTTTAACAACACTTTCAACAATGTGTCAGGTATCACGTAGAACATGGTGACCAGCTTTATTGGTGTTTAACGACACTTTCAACAATGTGTCAGGTGTAACGTAGAACATGGTGACCAGTTTTATTGGTGTTTAATGCCACTTTCAGCAATGTTAGTTATAGCATAGAACATCGTGACCAATTTTTTTGGTGTTTAACGACACTTTCAACAATGTGTCAGGTATAGCGTAGAACATGGTGACCAGTTTTATTGGTGTTTAATGACACTTTCAACAATGTGTCAGGTATAGCGTAAAACATGGTGACCAGTTTTATTGGTGCTTAACAACACTTTCAATAATGTGTCAGGAACAACGTAGAACATAGTGACCAGTTTTATTGGTGTTCAACGACACTTTCAACAATGTGTCAGGTATAACGTATAACATGGTGACCAGTTTTATTGGTGTTTAACGCCACTTTCAACAATGTTAGCTATAGCGTAGAACATGTTGACCAGTTTTATTAGTGTTTAACAACACTTTCAACAATGTCAGGTATAACGTAGAACATGGTGACCAGTTTTATTGGTGTTTAACGACACTTTCAACAATGTGTCAGGTATAATGTATAAAATGCTGGCCATATTTATTGGTGTTTAACGACACTTTCAACAATGTGTCAGGTATAACGTAGAACATGGTGACCAGTTTTATTGGTATTTAACGCCACTGTCAACAATATTTCAGCTATGATGTATAATATGGCGGTCAGTTTTATTGGTGTTTAACGACACTGTCAACAATGTGTCAGGTATAATGTAGAACATGGTGACCAGTTTTATTGGTTTTTAACGCCACTTTCAACAATGTTAGTTATAGCGTAGAACATGTTGACCAGTTATATTGGTGTTTAACGCCACTTTTAACAATGTGTCAGCTATAACATAGAACATGGTGACCAGTTTTATTGGTGTTTAACAACATTTTCAACAATGTGTCAGGTATCACGTAGAACATGGTGACCAGCTTTATTGGTGTTTAACGACACTTTCAACAATGTGTCAGGTATAACGTAGAACATGGTGACCAGTTTTTTTGGTGTTTAATGACACTTTCAACGATGTGTCAGGTATAACGTATAACATGGTGACCAGTTTTATTGGTGTTTAACGCCACTTTCAACAATGTTAGTTATAGCGTAGAACATGGTGACCTGTTTTATTGGTGCTTAACGCCACTTTCAACAATGTGACAGGTATAAAGTATAACATGGTGACCAGTTTTATTGGTGTTTAATGACACTTTCAACAATGTGTCAGGTATAACGTAGAACATGGTGACCAGTTTTATTGGTGCTTAACAACACTTTCAATAATGTGTCAGGTACAACGTAGAACATGGCGACCAGTTTTATTGGTGTCCAACGACACTTTCAACAATGTGTCAGGTATAACGTATAACATGGTGACCTGTTTTATTGGTGTTTAACGGCACTTTCTACAATGTTAGCTATAGCGTAGAACATGTTGACCAGTTTTATTAGTGTTTAACAACACTTTCAACAATGTCAGGTATAACGTAGAACATGGTGACCAGTTTTATTGGTGTTTAACGACACTTTCAACAATGTGTCAGGTATAATGTAGAACATGGTGACCATTTTTATTGGTATTAACACCACTGTCAACAATATTTCAGCTATGATGTATAATATGGCGCACAGTTTTGTTGGTGTTTAACGACACTTTCAACAATGTGTTAGTTATAACGTACAACATGGTTACCAGTTTTATTAGTGTTTAACGACTTTCAACAATGTCAGGTATAACGTAGAACATGGTGACCAGTTTTATTGGTGTTTAATGACACTTTCAACAATGTGTCAGGTATAACGTATTACATGGTGACCAGTTTTATTGGTGCTTAACGACACTTTCAACAATATGTCAGGTATTACGTATAACATGGTCACCAGTTTTATTTGTGTTTAACGACACTTTCAACAATGTGTCAGGTATAACGTAGAACATGGTGACCAGTTTTATTGGTGTTTAATGCCATTTTCAACAATGTTAGTTATAGCGTAGAACATGTTGACCAGTTATATTGGTTTTTAATGCCACTTTTAACAATGTGTCAGCTATAACATAGAACATGGTGACCAGTTTTATTGGTGTTTAATGCCACTTTTTAACAATGTGTCAGGTATAACGTATAACATGGTGACCAGTTTTATTGGTGTTTAATGCCACTTTCAACAATGTTAGCTATAGCGTAGAACATGTTGACCAGTTTTATTGGTGTTTAATGCCACTTTTCAACAATGTGTCAGGTATAATGTAGAACATAGTGACCAGTTTTATTGGTGTTTAATGCCACTTTCAACAATGTTAGTTATAGCGTAGAACATGTTGACCAGTTATATTGGTGTTTAATGCCACTTTAAATAATGTGTCAGCTATAACATAGAACATGGTGACCAGTTTTATTGGTGTTTAATGCCACTTTTCAACAATGTGTCAGGTATAACATATAACATGGTGACCAGTTTTATTGGTGTTTAATGCCACTTTCAACAATGTTAGATATAGCGTAGAACATGTTGACCAGTTTTATTGGTGTTTAATGCCACTTTTCAACAATGTGTCAGGTATAATGTAGAACATGGTGACCAGTTTTATTGGTGTTTAACGCCACTTTCAACAATGTTAGTTATAGCATAGAACATGTTGACCAGTTCTATTGGTGTTTAACGCCACT
The DNA here is from genome assembly GCA_963680875.1 of Bathymodiolus brooksi. NCBI lineage: Eukaryota > Metazoa > Mollusca > Bivalvia > Mytilida > Modiolidae > Bathymodiolus > Bathymodiolus brooksi. The sequence goes on from OY804589.1 coordinate 76,912,980, forward strand.
TTTAACAATGTGTCAGCTATAACATAGAACATGGTGACCAGTTTTATTGGTGTTTAACAACACTTTCAACAATGTGTCAGGTATCACATAGAACATGGTGACCAGCTTTATTGGTGTTTAACGACACTTTCAACAATGTGTCAGGTATAACGTAGAACATGGTGACCAGTTTTTTTGGTGTTTAATGACACTTTCAACGATGTGTCAGGTATAACGTATAACATGGTGACCAGTTTTATTGGTGTTTAACGCCACTTTCAACAATGTTAGTTATAGCGTAGAACATGGTGACCAGTTTTATTGGTGCTTAACGCCACTTTCAACAATGTGACAGGTATAAAGTATAACATGGTGACCAGTTTTATTGGTGTTTAATGACACTTTCAACAATGTGTCAGGTATAACGTAGAACATGGTGACCAGTTTTATTGGTGCTTAACAACACTTTCAATAATGTGTCAGGTACAACGTAGAACATGGCGACCAGTTTTATTGGTGTCCAACGACACTTTCAACAATGTGTCAGGTATAACGTATAACATGGTGACCTGTTTTATTGGTGTTTAACGGCACTTTCTACAATGTTAGCTATAGCGTAGAACATGTTGACCAGTTTTATTAGTGTTTAACAACACTTTCAACAATGTCAGGTATAACGTAGAACATGGTGACCAGTTTTATTGGTGTTTAACGACACTTTCAACAATGTGTCAGGTATAATGTAGAACATGGTGACCATTTTTATTGGTATTAACACCACTGTCAACAATATTTCAGCTATGATGTATAATATGGCGCACAGTTTTGTTGGTGTTTAACGACACTTTCAACAATGTGTTAGTTATAACGTACAACATGGTTACCAGTTTTATTAGTGTTTAACGACTTTCAACAATGTCAGGTATAACGTAGAACATGGTGACCAGTTTTATTGGTGTTTAATGACACTTTCAACAATGTGTCAGGTATAACGTATTACATGGTGACCAGTTTTATTGGTGCTTAACGACACTTTCAACAATATGTCAGGTATTACGTATAACATGGTCACCAGTTTTATTTGTGTTTAACGACACTTTCAACAATGTGTCAGGTATAACGTAGAACATGGTGACCAGTTTTATTGGTGTTTAATGCCATTTTCAACAATGTTAGTTATAGCGTAGAACATGTTGACCAGTTATATTGGTTTTTAATGCCACTTTTAACAATGTGTCAGCTATAACATAGAACATGGTGACCAGTTTTATTGGTGTTTAATGCCACTTTTTAACAATGTGTCAGGTATAACGTATAACATGGTGACCAGTTTTATTGGTGTTTAATGCCACTTTCAACAATGTTAGCTATAGCGTAGAACATGTTGACCAGTTTTATTGGTGTTTAATGCCACTTTTCAACAATGTGTCAGGTATAATGTAGAACATAGTGACCAGTTTTATTGGTGTTTAATGCCACTTTCAACAATGTTAGTTATAGCGTAGAACATGTTGACCAGTTATATTGGTGTTTAATGCCACTTTAAATAATGTGTCAGCTATAACATAGAACATGGTGACCAGTTTTATTGGTGTTTAATGCCACTTTTCAACAATGTGTCAGGTATAACATATAACATGGTGACCAGTTTTATTGGTGTTTAATGCCACTTTCAACAATGTTAGATATAGCGTAGAACATGTTGACCAGTTTTATTGGTGTTTAATGCCACTTTTCAACAATGTGTCAGGTATAATGTAGAACATGGTGACCAGTTTTATTGGTGTTTAACGCCACTTTCAACAATGTTAGTTATAGCATAGAACATGTTGACCAGTTCTATTGGTGTTTAACGCCACTTTTAACAATGTGTCAGCTATAACATAGAACATGGTGACCAGTTTTATTGGTGTTTAACAACACTTTCAACAATGTGTCAGGTATCACATAGAACATGGTGACCAGCTTTATTGGTGTTTAACGACACTTTCAACAATGTGTCAGGTATAACGTAGAACATGGTGACCAGTTTTATTGGTGTTTAATGCCACTTTCAACAATGTTAGTTATAGCATAGAACATCGTGACCAATTTTTTTGGTGTTTAACGACACTTTCAACAATGTGTCAGGTATAGCGTAGAACATGGTGACCAGTTTTATTGGTGTTTAATGACACTTTCAACAATGTGTCAGGTATAACGTAGAACATGGTGACCAGTTTTATTGGTGCATAACAACACTTTCAACAATGTGTCAGGTATAACGTAGAACATGGTGACCAGTTTTATTGGTCTTTAACGCCACTGTCAACAATATTTCAGCTATGATGTATAATATGGCGGTCAGTTTTATTGGTGTTTAACGACACTGTCAACAATGTGTCAGGTATAATGTAGAACATGGTGACCAGTTTTATTGGTGTTTAACGCCACTTTTAACAATGTGTCAGCTATAACATAGAACATGGTGACCAGTTTTATTGGTGTTTAACAACATTTTCAACAATGTGTCAGGTATCACGTAGAACATGGTGACCAGCTTTATTGGTGTTTAACGACACTTTCAACAATGTGTCAGGTATAACGTAGAACATGGTGACCAGTTTTTTTGGTGTTTAATGACACTTTCAACGATGTGTCAGGTATAACGTATAACATGGTGACCAGTTTTATTGGTGTTTAACGCCACTTTCAACAATGTTAGTTATAGCGTAGAACATGGTGACCAGTTTTATTGGTGCTTAACGCTACTTTCAACAATGTGACAGGTATAAAGTATAACATGGTGACCAGTTTTATTGGTGTTTAATGACACTTTCAACAATGTGTCAGGTATAACGTAGAACATGGTGACCAGTTTTATTGGTGCTTAACAACACTTTCAATAATGTGTCAGGTACAACGTAGAACATGGCGACCAGTTTTATTGGTGTCCAACGACACTTTCAACAATGTGTCAGGTATAACGTATAACATGGTGACCTGTTTTATTGGTGTTTAACGGCACTTTCTACAATGTTAGCTATAGCGTAGAACATGTTGACCAGTTTTATTAGTGTTTAACAACACTTTCAACAATGTCAGGTATAACGTAGAACATGGTGACCAGTTTTATTGGTGTTTAACGACACTTTCAACAATGTGTCAGGTATAATGTAGAACATGGTGACCATTTTTATTGGTATTAACACCACTGTCAACAATATTTCAGCTATGATGTATAATATGGCGCACAGTTTTGTTGGTGTTTAACGACACTTTCAACAATGTGTTAGTTATAACGTACAACATGGTTACCAGTTTTATTAGTGTTTAACGACTTTCAACAATGTCAGGTATAACGTAGAACATGGTGACCAGTTTTATTGGTGTTTAATGACACTTTCAACAATGTGTCAGGTATAACGTATTACATGGTGACCAGTTTTATTGGTGCTTAACGACACTTTCAACAATATGTCAGGTATTACGTATAACATGGTCACCAGTTTTATTTGTGTTTAACGACACTTTCAACAATGTGTCAGGTATAACGTAGAACATGGTGACCAGTTTTATTGGTGTTTAACGCCACTTTCAACAATGTTAGTTATAGCATAGAACATGTTGACCAGTTCTATTGGTGTTTAACGCCACTTTTAACAATGTGTCAGCTATAACATAGAACATGGTGACCAGTTTTATTGGTGTTTAACAACACTTTCAACAATGTGTCAGGTATAACGTATAACATGGTGACCAGTTTTATTGGTGTTTAATGCCACTTTCAACAATGTTAGCTATAGCGTAGAACATGTTGACCAGTTTTATTGGTGTTTAATGCCACTTTTCAACAATGTGTCAGGTATAATGTAGAACATAGTGACCAGTTTTATTGGTGTTTAATGCCACTTTCAACAATGTTAGTTATAGCGTAGAACATGTTGACCAGTTATATTGGTGTTTAATGCCACTTTAAATAATGTGTCAGCTATAACATAGAACATGGTGACCAGTTTTATTGGTGTTTAATGCCACTTTTCAACAATGTGTCAGGTATAACATATAACATGGTGACCAGTTTTATTGGTGTTTAATGCCACTTTCAACAATGTTAGATATAGCGTAGAACATGTTGACCAGTTTTATTGGTGTTTAATGCCACTTTTCAACAATGTGTCAGGTATAATGTAGAACATGGTGACCAGTTTTATTGGTGTTTAACGCCACTTTCAACAATGTTAGTTATAGCATAGAACATGTTGACCAGTTCTATTGGTGTTTAACGCCACTTTTAACAATGTGTCAGCTATAACATAGAACATGGTGACCAGTTTTATTGGTGTTTAACAACACTTTCAACAATGTGTCAGGTATCACATAGAACATGGTGACCAGCTTTATTGGTGTTTAACGACACTTTCAACAATGTGTCAGGTATAACGTAGAACATGGTGACCAGTTTTATTGGTGTTTAATGCCACTTTCAACAATGTTAGTTATAGCATAGAACATCGTGACCAATTTTTTTGGTGTTTAACGACACTTTCAACAATGTGTCAGGTATAGCGTAGAACATGGTGACCAGTTTTATTGGTGTTTAATGACACTTTCAACAATGTGTCAGGTATAACGTAGAACATGGTGACCAGTTTTATTGGTGCATAACAACACTTTCAATAATGTGTCAGGTACAACGTAGAACATGGTGACCAGTTTTATTGGTGTTCAACGACACTTTCAACAATGTGTCAGGTATAACGTAGAACATGGTGACCAGTTTTATTGGTGTTTAATGCCACTTTCAACAATGTTAGTTATAGCATTGAACATCGTGACCAATTTTTTTGGTGTTTAACGACACTTTCAACAATGTGTCAGGTATAGCGTAGAACATGGTGACCAGTTTTATTGGTGTATAATGACACTTTCAACAATGTGTCAGGTATAACGTAGAACATGGTGACCAGTTTTATTGGTGCTTAACAACACTTTCAATAATGTGTCGGGTACAACGTAGAACATGGTGACCAGTTTTATTGGTGTTCAACGAAACTTTCAACAATGTGTCAGGTATAACGTATAACATGGTGACCAGTTTTATTGGTGTTTAATGCCACTTTCAACAATGTTAGTTATAGCATAGAACATCATGACCATTTTTTTTGGTGTTTAACGACACTTTCAACAATGTGTCAGGTATAGCGTAGAACATGGTGACCAGTTTTATTGGTGTTTAATGACACTTTCAACAATGTGTCAGGTATAACGTATAACATGGTGACCAGTTTTATTGGTGCTTAACAACACTTTCAATAATGTGTCAGGTACAACGTAGAACATGGTGACCAGTTTTAGTGGTGTTCAACGACACTTTCAACAATGTTAGTTATAGCGTAGAACATGTTGACCAGTTTTATTAGTGTTTAACAACACTTTCAACAATGTCAGGTATAACGTAGAACATGGTGACCAGTTTTATTGGTGTTTAACGACACTTTCAACAATGTGTCAGGTATAATGTAGAACATGGTGACCATTTTTATTGGTATTAACGCCACTGTAAACAATATTTCAGCTATGATGTATAATATGGCGCACAGTTTGTTTGGTGTTTAACGACACTTTCAACAATGTGTTAGTTATAACGTACAACATGGTTACCAGTTTTATTAGTGCTTAACGACTTTCAACAATGTCAGGTATAACGTAGAACATGGTGACCAGTTTTATTGGTGTTTAATGACAATTTCAACAATGTGTCAGGTATAACGTATTACATGGTGACCAGTTTTATTGGTGCTTAACGACACTTTCAACAATATGTCAGGTATTACGTATAACATGGTCACCAGTTTTATTGGTATTAACGCCACTGTCAAAAATATTTCAGCTATGATGTATAATATGGCGCAATTTTATTGGTGTTTAACGACACTTTCAACAATGTGTTAGTTATAATGTACAACATGGTTACCAGTTTTATTAGTGTTTAACGACTTTCAACAATGTCAGGTATAACGTAGAACATGGTGACCAGTTTTATTGGTGTTTAACGTCACTTTCAACGTGTCAGGTATAACGTAGAACAGGGTGACCAGTTTTATTGGTGTTTAACGTCACTTTCAACAATGTGTCAGGTATAGCGTAGAACATGGTGACCAGTTTTATTGGTGTATAATGACACTTTCAACAATGTGTCAGGTATAACGTAGAACATGGTGACCAGTTTTATTGGTGCTTAACAACACTTTCAATAATGTGTCGGGTACAACGTAGAACATGGTGACCAGTTTTATTGGTGTTCAACGAAACTTTCAACAATGTGTCAGGTATAACGTATAACATGGTGACCAGTTTTATTGGTGTTTAATGCCACTTTCAACAATGTTAGTTATAGCATAGAACATCATGACCATTTTTTTTGGTGTTTAACGACACTTTCAACAATGTGTCAGGTATAGCGTAGAACATGGTGACCAGTTTTATTGGTGTTTAATGACACTTTCAACAATGTGTCAGGTATAACGTATAACATGGTGACCAGTTTTATTGGTGCTTAACAACACTTTCAATAATGTGTCAGGTACAACGTAGAACATGGTGACCAGTTTTAGTGGTGTTCAACGACACTTTCAACAATGTTAGTTATAGCGTAGAACATGTTGACCAGTTTTATTAGTGTTTAACAACACTTTCAACAATGTCAGGTATAACGTAGAACATGGTGACCAGTTTTATTGGTGTTTAACGACACTTTCAACAATGTGTCAGGTATAATGTAGAACATGGTGACCATTTTTATTGGTATTAACGCCACTGTAAACAATATTTCAGCTATGATGTATAATATGGCGCACAGTTTGTTTGGTGTTTAACGACACTTTCAACAATGTGTTAGTTATAACGTACAACATGGTTACCAGTTTTATTAGTGCTTAACGACTTTCAACAATGTCAGGTATAACGTAGAACATGGTGACCAGTTTTATTGGTGTTTAATGACAATTTCAACAATGTGTCAGGTATAACGTATTACATGGTGACCAGTTTTATTGGTGCTTAACGACACTTTCAACAATATGTCAGGTATTACGTATAACATGGTCACCAGTTTTATTGGTATTAACGCCACTGTCAAAAATATTTCAGCTATGATGTATAATATGGCGCAATTTTATTGGTGTTTAACGACACTTTCAACAATGTGTTAGTTATAATGTACAACATGGTTACCAGTTTTATTAGTGTTTAACGACTTTCAACAATGTCAGGTATAACGTAGAACATGGTGACCAGTTTTATTGGTGTTTAACGTCACTTTCAACGTGTCAGGTATAACGTAGAACAGGGTGACCAGTTTTATTGGTGTTTAACGTCACTTTCAACAATGTGTCAGGTATAACGTAGAACATGGTGACCTGTTTTATTGGTGTTTAACGACACTTTCAACAATATGTCAGGTGTAACGTATAACATGGTGACCAGTTTTATTGGTGTTTAACGACACTTTCAAGAATGTGTCAGGTATAACGTATAACATGGTGACCAATTTTATTGGTGTTTAACGACACTTTCAACAATGTGTCAGGTATAACGTATAACATGCTGGCAAGTTTTATTGGTGTTTAACGACACTTTCAACAATGTGTCAGGCATACATGTAACGTATACTATGGCGTTCAGTTTTATTGGTGCTTAACGACACTTTCAACAATGTGTCAGGTATAACGTATAACATGCTGGCAAGTTTTATTGGTGTTTAGCGACACTTTCAACAATGTGTCAGGTATAACATATAATATGGTGTTCAGTTTTATTGGTGCTTAACGACACTTTCAACAATGTGTCAGGTATAACGTAGAACATGGTTACCAGTTTTATTGGTGTTTAACGACACTTTCAACAATGTATCAGGTATAACGTAGAACATGGTGACCAGTGTTATTGGTGTTTAATGCCACTTTCAACAATGTTAGTTATAGCGTAGAACATGTTGACCAGTTATATTGGTGTTTAACAGCACTTTTCAACAATGTGTCAGGTATAATGTAGAACATAGTGACCAGTTTTATTGGTGTTTAATGCCACTTTCAACAATGTTAGTTATAGCGTAAAACATGTTGACCAGTTATATTGGTGCTTAACGCCACTTTTAACAATGTGTCAGCTATAACATAGAACATGGTGACCAGTTTTATTGGTGTTCAATGCCACTTTTCAACAATGTGTCATATATAACGTAAAACATGGCGACCAGTTTTATTGGTGTTTAATGCCACTTTCAACAATGTTAGCTATAGCGTAGAACATGTTGACCAGTTTTATTGGTGTTTAATGCCACTTTTCAACAATGTGTCAGGTATAAGGTATAACATGGTGACCAGTTTTATTGGTGTTTAACGCCATTTTCAAAAATGTTAGTTATAGCATAGAACATGGTGGCCAGTTTTATTGGTGTTGAATGCCACTTTCAACAATATGTTAGTAATAGCGCAGAACATGGTGACCAGTTTTATTGGTGTTTAACGACACTTTCAACAATGTGTTAGTTATAACGTACAACATGGTTACCAGTTTTATTGGTGTTTAACGACTTTCAACAATGTCAGGTATAACGTAGAACATAGTGACCAGTTTTATTGTTGTTTAACGCCACTTTCAACAATGTTAGTTATAGCGTAGAACATGGTGACCAGTTTTATTGGTGTTTAACGCCACTTTCAACAATGTGACAGGTATAAAGTATAACATGGTGACCAGTTTTATTGGTGTTTAAGGTCCCTTTCAACAATATGTTAGTTATAGCGTAGAACATGGTGACCAGTTTTATTGGTGTTTAATGACACTTTCAACAATATGTCAAGTGTAACGTATAACATGGTGACCAGTTTTATTGGTGTTTAACGACACTTTCAAGAATGTGTCAGGTATAACGTATAACATGGTGACCAATTTTATTGGTGTTTAACGACACTTTCAACAATGTGTCAGGTATAACGTATAACATGCTGGCAAGTTTTATTGGTGTTTAACGACACTCTCAACAATGTGTCAGGCATACATGTAACGTATACTATGGCGTTCAGTTTTATTGGTGCTTAACGACACTTTCAACAATGTGTCAGGTATAACGTATAACATGCTGGCAAGTTTTATTGGTGTTTAGCGACACTTTCAACAATGTGTCAGGTATAACGTATAATATGGTGTTCAGTTTTATTGGTGCTTAACGACACTTTCAACAATGTGTCAGGTATAACGTAGAACATGGTGACCAGTTTTATTGGTGTTTAACGTCACTTTTAACAATGTGTCAGGTATAACGTAGAACAGGGTGACCAGTTTTATTGGTGTTTAACGTCACTTTCAACAATGTGTCAGGTATAACGTAGAACATGGTTACCAGTTTTATTGGTGTTTAACGACACTTTCAACAATGTATCAGGTATAACGTAGAACATGGTGACCAGTGTTATTGGTGTTTAATGCCACTTTCAACAATGTTAGTTATAGCGTAGAACATGTTGACCAGTTATATTGGTGTTTAACGCCACTTTTCAACAATGTGTCAGGTATAATGTAGAACATAGTGACCAGTTATATTGGTGTTTAACGCCACTTTTAACAATGTGTCAGCTATAACATAGAACATGGTGACCAGTTTTATTGGTGTTTAATGCCACTTTTCAACAATGTGTCATGTATAACGTATAACATGGTGACCAGTTTTATTGGTGTTTAATGCCACTTTCAACAATGTTAGCTATAGCGTAGAACATGTTGACCAGTTTTATTGGTGTTTAATGCCACTTTTCAACAATGTGTCAGGTATAAGGTATAACATGGTGACCAGTTTTATTGGTGTTTAACGCCACTTTCAACAATGTTAGTTATAGCATAGAACATGGTGGCCAGTTTTATTGGTGTTGAATGCCACTTTCAACAATATGTTAGTAATAGCGCAGAACATGGTGACCAGTTTTATTGGTGTTTAACGACACTTTCAACAATGTGTCAGCTATAACATAGAACATGGTGACCATTTTTATTGGTATTAACGCCACTGTCAACAATATTTCAGCTATGATGTATAATATGGCGCACAATTTTGTTGGTGTTTAACGACACTTTCAACAATGTGTTAGTTACAACGTACAACATGGTTACCAGTTTTATTAGTGCTTAACGACTTTCAACAATGTCAGGTATAACGTAGAACATGGTGACCAGTTTTATTGGTGTTTAATGACACTTTCAACAATGTGTCAGGTATAACGTATTACATGGTGACCAGTTTTATTGGTGTTTAATGCCACTTTTCAACAATGTGTCAGGTATAATGTAGAACATAGTGACCAGTTTTATTGGTGTTTAATGCCACTTTCAACAATGTTAGTTATAGCGTAAAACATGTTGATCAGTTATATTGGTGTTTAACGCCACTTTTAACAATGTGTCAGGTATAACGTATAACATGGTGACCAGTTTTATTGCTGTTTAATGCCACTTTCAACAATGTTAGCTATAGCGTAGAACATGTTGACTAGTTTTATTGGTGTTTAATGCCACTTTTCAACAATGTGACAGGTATAATGTAGAACATGGTGACCAGTTTTATTGGTGCTTAACAACACTTTCAATAATGTTAGTTATAGCGTAGAACATGTTGACCAGTTCTATTGGTGTTTAACGCCACTTTTAACAATGTGTCAGCTATAACATAGAACATGGTGACCAGTTTTATTGGTGTTAAACAACACTTTCAACAATGTGTCAGGTATAACGTATAACATGCTGGCAAGTTTTATTGGTGTTTAACGACACTCTCAACAATGTGTCAGGCATACATGTAACGTATACTATGGCGTTCAGTTTTATTGGTGCTTAACGACACTTTCAACAATGTGTCAGGTATAACGTATAACATGCTGGCAAGTTTTATTGGTGTTTAGCGACACTTTCAACAATGTGTCAGGTATAACGTATAATATGGTGTTCAGTTTTATTGGTGCTTAACGACACTTTCAACAATGTGTCAGGTATAACGTAGAACATGGTGACCAGTTTTATTGGTGTTTAACGTCACTTTTAACAATGTGTCAGGTATAACGTAGAACAGGGTGACCAGTTTTATTGGTGTTTAACGTCACTTTCAACAATGTGTCAGGTATAACGTAGAACATGGTTACCAGTTTTATTGGTGTTTAACGACACTTTCAACAATGTATCAGGTATAACGTAGAACATGGTGACCAGTGTTATTGGTGTTTAATGCCACTTTCAACAATGTTAGTTATAGCGTAGAACATGTTGACCAGTTATATTGGTGTTCAACGCCACTTTTCAACAATGTGTCAGGTATAATGTAGAACATAGTGACCAGTTATATTGGTGTTTAACGCCACTTTTAACAATGTGTCAGCTATAACATAGAACATGGTGACCAGTTTTATTGGTGTTTAATGCCACTTTTCAACAATGTGTCATGTATAACGTATAACATGGTGACCAGTTTTATTGGTGTTTAATGCCACTTTCAACAATGTTAGCTATAGCGTAGAACATGTTGACCAGTTTTATTGGTGTTTAATGCCACTTTTCAACAATGTGTCAGGTATAAGGTATAACATGGTGACCAGTTTTATTGGTGTTTAACGCCACTTTCAACAATGTTAGTTATAGCATAGAACATGGTGGCCAGTTTTATTGGTGTTGAATGCCACTTTCAACAATATGTTAGTAATAGCGCAGAACATGGTGACCAGTTTTATTGGTGTTTAACGACACTTTCAACAATGTGTCAGCTATAACATAGAACATGGTGACCATTTTTATTGGTATTAACGCCACTGTCAACAATATTTCAGCTATGATGTATAATATGGCGCACAATTTTGTTGGTGTTTAACGACACTTTCAACAATGTGTTAGTTACAACGTACAACATGGTTACCAGTTTTATTAGTGCTTAACGACTTTCAACAATGTCAGGTATAACGTAGAACATGGTGACCAGTTTTATTGGTGTTTAATGACACTTTCAACAATGTGTCAGGTATAACGTATTACATGGTGACCAGTTTTATTGGTGTTTAATGCCACTTTTCAACAATGTGTCAGGTATAATGTAGAACATAGTGACCAGTTTTATTGGTGTTTAATGCCACTTTCAACAATGTTAGTTATAGCGTAAAACATGTTGATCAGTTATATTGGTGTTTAACGCCACTTTTAACAATGTGTCAGGTATAACGTATAACATGGTGACCAGTTTTATTGCTGTTTAATGCCACTTTCAACAATGTTAGCTATAGCGTAGAACATGTTGACTAGTTTTATTGGTGTTTAATGCCACTTTTCAACAATGTGACAGGTATAATGTAGAACATGGTGACCAGTTTTATTGGTGCTTAACAACACTTTCAATAATGTTAGTTATAGCGTAGAACATGTTGACCAGTTCTATTGGTGTTTAACGCCACTTTTAACAATGTGTCAGCTATAACATAGAACATGGTGACCAGTTTTATTGGTGTTAAACAACACTTTCAACAATGTGTCAGGTATAACGTAAAACATGGTGACCAGTTTTATTGGTGTTTAATGCCACTTTCAGCAATGTTAGTTATAGCATAGAACATCGTGACCAATTTTTTTGGTGTTTAACGACACTTTCAACAATGTGTCAGGTATAGCATAGAACATGGTGACCAGTTTTATTGGTGTTTAATGACACTTTCAACAATGTGTCAGGTATAGCGTAAAACATGGTGACCAGTTTTATTGGTGCTTAACAACACTTTCAATAATGTGTCAGGTACAACGTAGAACATGGTGACCAGTTTTATTGGTGTTCAACGACACTTTCAACAATGTGTCAGGTATAACGTATAACATGGTGACCAGTTTTATTGGTGTTTAATGCCACTTTCAACAATGTTAGCTATAGCGTAGAACATGTTGACCAGTTTTATTAGTGTTTAACAGCACTTTCAACAATGTCAGGTATAACGTAGAACATGGTGACCAGTTTTATTGGTGTTTAACGACACTTTCAACAATGTGTCAGGTATAATGTATAAAATGCTGGCCAGATTTATTGGTGTTTAACGACACTTTCAACAATGTGTCAGGTATAACGTAGAACATGGTGACCAGTTTTATTGGTCTTTAACGCCATTGTCAACAATATTTCAGCTATGATGTATAATATGGCGGTCAGTTTTATTGGTGTTTAACGACACTGTCAACAATGTGTCAGGTATAATGTAGAACATGGTGACCAGTTTTATTTGTTTTTAACGCCACTTTCAACAATGTTAATTATAGCGTAGAACATGTTGACCAGTTATATTGGTGTTTAACGCCACTTTTAACAATGTGTCAGCTATAACATAGAACATGGTGACCAGTTTTATTGGTGTTTAACAACATTTTCAACAATGTGTCAGGTATCACGTAGAACATGGTGACCAGCTTTATTGGTGTTTAACGACACTTTCAACAATGTGTCAGGTATAACGTAGAACATGGTGACCAGTTTTATTGGTGTTTAACGACACTTTCAACAATGTGTCAGGTATAACGTAGAACATGGTGACCAGTTTTATTGGTGTTTAATGACACTTTCAACGATGTGTCAGGTATAACGTATAACATGGTGACCAGTTTTATTGGTGTTTAACGCCACTTTCAACAATGTTAGTTATAGCATAGAACATGGCGACCAGTTTTATTGGTGCTTAACGCCACTTTCAACAATGTGACAGGTATAAAGTATAACATGGTGACCAGTTTTATTGGTGTTTAACACCACTTTCAACAATGTTAGTAATAGCGTACAACATGGTGACCAGTTTTATTGGTGTTGAATGCCACTTTCAACAATATGTTAGTTATAGCATAGAACATCGTGACCAGTTTTTTTGGTGTTTAACGACACTTTCAACAATGTGTCAGGTATAGCGTAGAACATGGTGACCAGTTTTATTGGTGTTTAATGACACTTTCAACAATGTGTCAGGTATAACGTAGAACATGGTGACCAGTTTTATTGGTGCTTAACAACACTTTCAATAATGTGTCAGGTACAACGTAGAACATGGCGACCAGTTTTATTGGTGTCCAACGACACTTTCAACAATGTGTCAGGTATAACGTATAACATGGTGACCTGTTTTATTGGTGTTTAACGGCACTTTCTACAATGTTAGCTATAGCATAGAACATGTTGACCAGTTTTATTAGTGTTTAACAACACTTTCAACAATGTCAGGTATAACGTAGAACATGGTGACCAGTTTTATTGGTGTTTAACGACACTTTCAACAATGTGTCAGGTATAATGTAGAACATGGTGACCATTTTTATTGGTATTAACACCACTGTCAACAATATTTCAGCTATGATGTATAATATGGCACACAGTTTTGTTGGTGTTTAACGACACTTTCAACAATGTGTTAGTTATAACGTACAACATGGTTACCAGTTTTATTAGTGTTTAACGACTTTCAACAATGTCAGGTATAACGTAGAACATGGTGACCAGTTTTATTGGTGTTTAATGACACTTTCAACAATGTGTCAGGTATAACGTATTACATGGTGACCAGTTTTATTGGTGCTTAACGACACTTTCAACAATATGTCAGGTATTACGTATAACATGGTCACCAGTTTTATTTGTGTTTAACGACACTTTCAACAATGTGTCAGGTATAACGTAGAACATGGTGACCAGTTTTATTGGTGTTTAATGCCACTTTCAACAATGTTAGCTATAGCGTAGAACATGTTGACCAGTTTTATTAGTGTTTAACAGCACTTTCAACAATGTCAGGTATAACGTAGAACATGGTGACCAGTTTTATTGGTGTTTAACGACACTTTCAACAATGTGTCAGGTATAACGTAGAACATGGTGACCAGTTTTATTGGTCTTTAACGCCACTGTCAACAATATTTCAGCTATGATGTATAATATGGCGGTTAGTTTTATTGGTGTTTAACGACACTGTCAACAATGTTAGTTATAGCGTAGAACATGGTGACCAGTTTTATTGGTTTTTAACGCCACTTTCAACAATGTTAGTTATAGCGTAGAACATGTTGACCAGTTATATTGGTGTTTAACGCCACTTTTAACATTGTGTCAGCTATAACATAGAACATGGTGACCAGTTTTATTGGTGTTTAACAACATTTTCAACAATGTGTCAGGTATCACGTAGAACATGGTGACCAGCTTTATTGGTGTTTAACGACACTTTCAACAATGTGTCAGGTATAACGTAGAACATGGTGACCAGTTTTATTGGTGTTTAACGACACTTTCAACAATGTGTCAGGTATAACATAGAACATGGTGACCAGTTTTATTGGTGTTTAATGACACTTTCAACGATGTGTCAGGTATAACGTATAACATGGTGACCAGTTTTATTGGTGTTTAACGCCACTTTCAACAATGTTAGTTATAGCGTAGAACATGGTGACCAGTTTTATTGGTGCTTAACGCCACTTTCAACAATGTGACAGGTATAAAGTATAACATGGTGACCAGTTTTATTGGTGTTTAACACCACTTTCAACAATGTTAGTAATAGCGTACAACATGGTGACCAGTTTTATTGGTGTTGAATGCCACTTTCAACAATATGTTAGTTATAGCGTAGAACATGGTGACCAGTTTTATTGGTGTTTAACGACACTTTCAACAATGTGTCAGTTATAACGTACAACATGGTTACCAGTTTTATTAGTGTTTAACGACACTTTCAACAATGTCAGGTGTAACGTAGAACATGGTGACCAGTTTTATTGGTGTTTAATGCCACTTTCAACAATGTTAGTTATAGCATAGAACATCGTGACCAGTTTTTTTGGTGTTTAACGACACTTTCAACAATGTGTCAGGTATAGCGTAGAACATGGTGACCAGTTTTATTGGTGTTTAATGACACTTTCAACAATGTGTCAGGTATAACGTAGAACATGGTGACCAGTTTTATTGGTGCTTAACAACACTTTCAATAATGTGTCAGGTACAACGTAGAACATGGCGACCAGTTTTATTGGTGTCCAACGACACTTTCAACAATGTGTCAGGTATTAAACACGATCAAACAAACAAACCAAATATATCAGAAAATACATGTAATTCATTCAATCAATATTCAGTAAGTATGATGTTGGTCACCAAACTGGATGGTAGTTATTAATACAAATGTAGATTGCAAAGTCATTATTTTTAATTTAGTTCATCAACTTTGTTGTCAATTGCTTGATAACTTATTTTCTTTTTTATACTCTTACTCTCAGCTGATACTGATATGTCAATAAAATATAGTAAACATAGGCAAAATTTCAAAATAACTTTTTTATCAGAAAATCTGAGTCTTAATCCATAATAACAGTCTTTTATCCTACATCTTTGAACTATGAAAATGTCTTCAAATAAGTTGCATATGGTTATTTCTACTACATGTACATGTATGTGATGTCATAAACAATGTAAAATTATTAATACAGATAAAATCCCTGTTTTTAATATTTAATAAAAGAAAAGGTTTTTAAAACAAAATGATAATCAAATAACCTCAATTTTTTTATTGATTTAGTTAAAGTATTTGTACAAGGAAACTTCCTCCAAAATCATGTAATGTCTCAATAAATTAATTTTAAATTAAAAAAAACCTCCCTTCCAGATCTCAGCTAAGTTGTCTATTTTCAGCTAAAAAAAAATCCTTTCACCCCTTCTCCCCCACCCCCCCCTCCAAAAAAAAACCCAAATACTCAAATACTAAACAACATAAAATTTAGGATGAAGTCTTTGATGACTTGAAATGAAAGCTTAAAAAGCGTAAAAATTAGTCATAGCAATGGTCCTCCTATGTTGGAATTTGATCTGTCATCTGAAAGACTTCTAAGCCAACATCCAGTTTATGTTGTATTTGCTACCAAGTTCCTGACAACCATTCTGGAATCCATCAGCTGTAACAAAAAATAACATTATAGTACTTGATAACAGAAATTCTAAAATAATATGACATTTAAAAAAAATAGATGATGTCTCAAAAGAGGTACCAGTATTTTAAGGCAAACTTATCTATTTTATTAAAGATATATACCGGTACTTTGATTGTACCTCCCTCGTTTGATACTGTACATCACTTTCTCAGTCAAATCACAAACTCTGTAGTTACTCTATGTAGTACTAAGGTATATATATTGCTGTTTTGTCTTGCATGTAGAACACTACATGTTGATATCAATAGAGGAGTAACAGAATTTGACACTCATCTGATCCTGTATCTCTCATGCATTGTCGTTTCGATATGTATACATGTATAAAAGAAGAGGGTACTTTATTTACCAAATATAGGCCCACGAGGGGCACGAATATTCACATATATAATTATTTAAAACATAACATATATGTTTAACAAAGACAAAGATACAATTACATATACTTATAACATGTCATTTATATGCTCAGTGTGGTTGATATGTTTTAATACATCCAGCTATGATATATGTATCACATAAATATGATGATAAATAAATAGATAGAGCCGACTATTTGTATCCTACCCGTGTCTGAAACAGAGAGGCAAACACAATGATAACCTTTCTGCAGGAGACACCAGGTGACGGTGCTAAAAGGATGATAGTCAACCCTTAATTTTGAGGTACAGGTATGAGCCATTTATATCCTCCCTGTGTCTAAAGCAGAAAGGCAAGCACATCGGTTGCCCTTCAGCAGAAGACACCAGGGGAGGATGCTAAAAGGAATATATATAGATGGCTTCATCATGCAGTTTTATAATTATTGCATTCAAGTTTAAATCAAAATACATGTAGCTATCTGAGAAAACTAATTCTATAAGTACATACATGATGAAGTTAGCCATCTCTTTGATCTGCATTGTTATATTCCTTTTTTCCATGATCATAGTGTTATTTTTAGTCATTATATAATGAATCTTCTAGCAATCCAGAGATTTGTATTTTTTTACATGTAGGTCGCATTAATTTCTGTATTAACAGGACTCCAGGAGGAAGCTGATCTAAAAATTGCTAATGAAAATTATAGCTTCCTGGAGTTATTTGGACTATGAGTGATATTACAGGCAGCTAATGACCAAGTGTTATTGGTGATATGGATATATACATATATGCATATCATTAACCTTTCAACCAAAAATTGTGGCTATTTTTAACCAGAACCATTGTGAGTCATGTGACATGTTGGTTTGTAAACAAATGCAATTTAAGCATTATTTTCATTCTAAAAAATAATAATCAAATAAAACAATGTTAAAACATCTGAATTATATAATAAATTAAGCAATCGGTCATTTTAAAGTCCTTGTAATGACACCTTTATTTTTTTTTCTATAGCCTCAAATTGCCCGCTATACCACAATATGCGTTGATCAATGAAGACGAACTTCCATGTAGAATTTTTAACTGATTTTACATCGAAACTTACCAATTGTGATATAAATAAATATAAAATCCTAATTTAAATCCAACTACTGAATTTCAAGTCAATAATTTCACCAGATCATGTTCAATTCAGCGATACAAAAATATCTCAGGCACAAGGCTTCATGAAATAAATATGGCCTCTCTTCCGGTTTCATAAAGCTGCTTTAAATGAAACAAATTGAATCATGAGGATTTAATGGATACATAACACTTCTCTATTCAGCTTGTATTTGGAATTTACCGCCGCTGTAACTTTATAACAGAGAATACCACAAAATCACGCGATATTTTATTCCGAATAAATTTGGAAAGACAGTAATAGGTTCGAATATTATTTACTCTTTCATTGGATCAGTAATACGTTTATTTTGGTAAGAAAGACAACAACTAGTTTATGTTTATTAATGACAATCTACCGGTCGAATTTCCCGTGTGGTCGAAATAACACCACTCTCCCCTAACACATAAATATTCACAAAATGTCACCAAGTATCAATGTTCAATACCTCATACTATACTCTAAATATTACTAAAATTATCTGTTTGTACAAACTGATTTTCTGTCACTTTTTTAACGTACAAAATTTGGTATACAAAAACGTTTGTTTTTTTGTTGTTTTTTTTTTCAAAATTGAAAATTTCTAATTATTATTTTCATCAAAACGTACTATAACTTCATTTCATGTTACTGACAACATTCAACATACACATAAAGAACATAAAATATAAATGCAAACCTTTAAATGACATAAACAGATAAATACAGTGTTTCTGCAAAAGTATCCTTCACTGTCAAACATGTGGATCCAAACCGGATGTTGTCAATTTTTCGGTCGAGTGCACTAAAATAATGATGCGATGATCCCGGGTAAACGTCCAAATTTTCCAGAAACTGCAACAATCACGTTCGGAGCCATTTGTCGTCGGGTCGATTCTCAGTGGAATAATGTAACAAGACGTAGTGAGTGCTAACATTTATTGCAGTTGGAATTCATATTTCCATATAAAATAGACCCTGTAATGACAATATAAAATATATAAATAATGGATCAAGAAAGATAACTCTTGATAATTTATGCATTGGAATAAAGTAAATTACAAATATTACAAGTTTCTATTCCATTATTGTAACAAAATATTTATTCTCTATAAATGATTTATATACCTGCTCATGGTTCTCATGGACATTTACAAACATTAAACAAGTGGTATTACTTGTACAATAATGGTTTCACATGAACCAAACAAAATAATAACAAAATTAAGAATAAACTAAACATTGTAATACGAAACAAAATAATAACAAAACATAAACATAAGCGAAGCAAAAATAAGCATAAGCTCAACATTATAATAAAGTAAAATAAAAAGTAGCATAATTAGCATCAATAAGCAAAACTATAAAAACAATTATCTTTACCTCACACTGGGGTGCAAAGGTCTTGAAATACAGGATATACCTCAGATCAAGCTGTTCATCAGTATTTAATATATCATGGCAACCTGAATATAAAAATGGGTTTATAACTATTGTGCTCAAAACATGCACAATTACACAAAACACAGTTTACACACAGAATTGTTAATAACTCACCTTTTTAATATTTTAATGGTAAAAATAGTATTATGCTCAATATTAAACTCATATTTCATAGTTCCAAATATTATTTCATTTAACCTTTAACATTTTATTGGAATTAATGTTTTATAAGTTTATCACATTTTAATAGCATTTAATATGTTAAAATAAGTTTATCACAATTTAATATGTTTTATAAATCAGTCAATCAATCAATCAACTCAATCTCACTGAGAAAGTTATTTTATAGACAATTAGTAAGTTTAGTATAAATACCTTAATGAATGTTAGTGGTGTCAAATAGAAATATCATCAGTTCAATAGTCATCCAAAATTGGATCCAAAAGAATAGTAGTTGGCAATATGTCTGCCTTCCAAGATATGAAAAAGTAATAGAATGTCTCAAAGAACAAAAGAATTTCCCACCAAAAATTCAGGTGACTACAATAACCAATGAAATGAAATAACTGGTCAAACTGACCTTAACTAATCAAATATGCAAAGACAAGATACATATCAGGGTTACCTTTGTGAACTTAGGTCATAACCCTAATTAGAATACAAAACATAACACAAAGTTGTAGACCTTATTAATTTTATTATTAAGAGGTTTTAAATATTATAATTAAATGAAAAAATTATTAAAGTAATTATATGAACATATTTTATTTACAAAAATATATTTTATGAACATAGTAAAAATGAAAAATTAAATTATTTACAAACTGTCAAAATTGACTCTTCCACAATTATATAAAAGGTCCATGAGATCTACAGGAAAATACTGTGCATAGGGAAACATGTTGCTATGGACGGGGCATAACTATGAATAAAAATATCAAAATGTATTTTTGAAATATGAAATGACATTTGTAGTGTGTATAGCTTGACAGAAATGTACCGCTTAATCAAATATCAAGTCAAAAGATCGTAGATGTCAGAATTCAACCATTAATTGCAATAATATAGGCTAATTTAATGTTTACAAAACCGTTGCTAGGTTGACAAAACAACACAAAAATACTATATGCTACCATAGACAATTGGAATATTAATTTTTAGAGTGTACATACACAGAATATAACATTTTGTCGAAAAGACTGTGCAAGATATGTAAAATAAAACCACCATATTTGAATTTCCAATGATTAATTGGACCCTCCTCCATTTACGTTGCTAAGAAACAAAGGACAAAGTGAAATCATCCAAAAAATTATTTTTCTTACCTTTCAATGATTGTGTTGAATATGATATCTATATAAACAGTTTCTGAGATTGGGCCAAAATCGACCCTTATCATACCTACTCCACCATCTTCGACGCTTAGATTTCTTGTTCTGTGGATGTGTAACAACGATAAATTTGATAATCTCTCATCACCCATTGTAGCTCTAAGACTGATTTTTACGCGGAGCATCGCACTGAATGAACGCTCACTCAGGGGTTTCAAAGTTTTTTTTATAATAGGAGGTACTTCTTAAATTTTAGGAGGTACCTAAAAAAAATTAGGCTGAGGGCCGTAAGGGGTCCAGGGGGCGGAAGCTCCTGAAATCTAGCATTTTGTGGACAAAAAAATGTACTTCAGAGACTGCAAAACATTAAGTGTTTTTGAAAGAAAAATGCCAAGAGTGAAGACCATGCATAATGCCTGGATTTTTCCCCCCAATTTCTTTATTGAATATTTCAGTTTACAGACTTCAGCCAAGATTATTCATAGATAGTCTGCCATATCTTAAAAAAAACCAAAAGGACCATAAAGAGCTACGGTTCCGCAGCTAGGCTTGACCCAAGCCATTGTTATCAAAGCTTAAACTTCTCAAAATTCTTTTGTTGGCTTTGTCCTTTTCTTTTTCACAATACCATTGGCTTGTGTGTTTTTTTATACTTTATTACCAGTAATTAAACTCATCAAAGACCGTTGGCAGGATCAAGACATATAAGTGTCATAATTAATGAAACCAAGGACGTATATAGAATACGTCCTTGATGAAACATATAAATTTAATTTGCAATCATCAATCTTTAATAAAATTTATATTTTTTTAATAGATCAATACAAATATAATTAAACAAAAACAATATATATTGTTACTTTCACGACTTATGTGCAAAAAAAATGTTCGAACAAAAACGATTCGCGGGAAGACATTTATTAACATTTGAATCACAAAAGTTAAATTATTTTGGACTACAATGCAATTCGTATTTGAGCCATGTCCGGTCCTTTTTCAAGATTTCTAGTAATTTTCTATCCCTTATCTCCTCGTACCCCCTTTTAAAAATGTTTTTCAGCACATTTTCATTTCTGTGAACAACCGCGGTAGGGCCCCGTCAAAATATGTAAATAAATTAGCCATAGGTTTTTATTTTTTTATACCGGAAGTTAAACAATATGGACGGAGTTAAGCAACAAGACAGTACGCCCCAGAATGATTCGACCCTGGGTTTTAAATGGATAAAAAAAATCGCACAAAATATTGTGTAGTCATATATTCATAATACATAATGATCATACTTATATTACTGGAGATTACACTAAATTGTGTTTGAACATAATTTGTAATCGGTCATTTTTTTATTTTGAAATGATGTCAGCTTTGTTCCGGTCCGAGTTTTACACAAGGATGAAAATATATTGGGGCGAAAACATATCTATTTACCGCATGCGCAAACTGCTATTTACGATTCTAAGGTAAAGTTATTTTTAAAACAGGGAATATCCCATCAACTTGGTCGTGACGCAATTGTTCGATTTGAATGCGAGAATTCAGCAATTGACGTGATCATTAATTTTTTATGAAAAATATTCCACAAGCCTATCGACCATCGTACTTGTGCCAAGTTGTGGTTTTGACCACCGCTAATTTTGGGGGGTTCAGTAATTTCTGCCGGTACTATACACGATCTCAGGCGGGTAAAAGTACCGGGTACCGGCCCACTTTGAAACCCCTGCTCACTAGACGCCGATGACACGGGTTGTACTAAACTACGAAACGAAATCGAAACGCAACGAACGAAACGAAACGAAACATTACGAAACGCAACGAAATATACTAAAATGAGAAACGAAACGCAACGAAACGAAATATACTAAAATGCGAAACGAAACGAAAATATAGTAAAATCCGATAAGAACAACATGAATGGAACGAGACGTGATGAAAAAGTCTAAGCAGAATTTTATACTAATATGCATGTATAAGAAGATTTATGAACCATTTTTCAAGACAAAAATTTAATGTATAAGATTTATGAACCATTCGTCAAAACAAACAAAATAAAAATGTATCAACGACCATTATGCCAGATGGGAATCCTCCTTTCTATAAGGGGCACCCTCAATAAATGAGGTAAGAAGGATATCCAGGCATTCCTGTCAGGGTTTCTGTAATATTTCCAGAGTCGGACCTCAGGGTCTATGCGTCTGGTCTAATAGATTAAACGGGGGTGCAGGAAATACTTACATGCCACTCCATGATCATCCCTACAGTGATGTGAACATTATTTACAGTGTAGTGCAAACGGGGGAAAGAACCACGGACCGGGGGACAAATTCAGCCCCAAACATTAAAAGGCTCTGTAACGGGGAATGCCGACCTGGACAACTACATACTATCCAGTCGAGTAACCCCAGATACCACTGATGCCGATGTACATGCACTATGTACAAAACCGGCTGTATTAAAGATGGAGGAAAGCGGAAAATCCTCAAGGGGTTTCCGAAAGAAACCATCGAACTGTCAGAGGAACAACCGAATTTCAAACCTGCAGACATCAAGTAAATGAGAGGTCTGCTTGATTTCCACAGCGTTCAATGAGTCAACTGACAGCCCCACGTTTTCCAACTTCACAATAAAAAAGAATAGAAATCCGTTCGTTGTAAAAGTGAATCAGCTTACCACAAAATTTAAAAACGTTTTCGATTCGCATTATCAGATGCATATTCGTCTGACACACAACCGATCTAGACGTTTTCATGTCAGTGTGGAAACAAATTTATTATTCGTGCACATTTCAGTACGTACATATAAACTTATTTTTGATATACGCATACAGAGTACGTAATAACGCATCATTTATTATAGTAAATCCGATTACTATGGATTCAATTATTTTTGTGGGTATCGATTTTCGTAAACTGAAAAAAAATGGCAAGTTGTGGATACTCAATTTCGTGGTTTGTGGAATTCTACCAGATCATCTTTTATAGAATAATAGAATAAACAGGTCGTTGGAAAATTGGTACCTATCGAAATTAAATGAAACCACAGTTAATAAGAGTCACGATGATTAAACAACCTTATTAAGAAAAAAACTGATGGGACGTGCTAATCTGGGTCACGGGTCACTGTAATCGGGCGGCTGTATCGAGAAACAGATACGGTGTTGACAAAACTGTTGATACTCATAAAATATTGATAAATGGTATAAAAGTTTATGTTTGTCTTCAAGAAATATGATAGACAAAACCATGTGTGAAGTTTTATGACGAAATATCTCCGATTTCTATGTAAATTTACGAGTTGAAGTGGGGAAACACCCACAGGTAATTTTAGCGATGTATTTTTATCTTGGACAAGAATAATGAGCGTCCTGATTGGATGACCAATTTAAAACACACTGATACCGCATGGTAAAAAGATGCATGTAAAAGAAATCTATGTTATATTTATTCATTTGTTTGATTCTGGAATATTGTTGATCATTGATTTAAACAAGAAAAAAGGGGGGGGGGGTTAAAAATTGAACAAATATCAGTGGTTTTGTAAATGAGATATATTTTAAATAGAAAATCTGAATTTATTATTTATTAATTTATTATTAATGATACACTTTTATATCCCTTGGGAGGGGGAGGGGAGGGGGGGCTATGATGAAAATTTGAAATAAAAACACAGGACCGGACTTAATAATAATCCAGGATTAGTTTTTTATTAAAAAAATCCAGGACCCGTGTCCATGATTTTTTTTTTTAAAGTTAATAATATGAAATATTGACATCCACACTTGCCTTTAGGACAGCACATTTCTGTGTCCACACTTGTATCTTAATAGAATATCTTTTAAAGAACATCTGTACGGAAACGATATCTTCTCAAAACTCGAGAAAAAAAACTTCGTTTGTTGTTATTTTACATTCGCATTTTTTTTTATAATGCTTAGTCGGTTTCGAATTACGAAGAATAAATGTTGAATTTTAGAGGACCACTTTGTGGTGCAAGGACAGTGCAGTTTTTTTTCAATTTAGAACTGATTAGTTTCATAATTAACTCGTAGTTTTTTCTGTCGTCTTACCGAACTATGACATGAGTAACGTCTTACCGGACTATGACACGAGCAACATGGTGGGTGTTTCATGAAAAACAGAGAACACTTACCCAACCGGTGCATCTGGTCCAAGTTCCACATATTTGGCAGAGTCCGAGTTGCTGATTACTCTTTAGTTTCTGTTGTGTAAATTTCAAGTTTTTGAGAGTTGAATTTCGTCTTTGTCATTGATATCTTGACCTTGTCCTTGTCTCTGGATTTTGAGATTGATTATCATTAGAATCGCGGTTTTTCATGACCTCTCTTGATTCGATATACATATATGTAACTACTTAAGTTTATCTAAGGACCGCAAAATGTCACTTTGACCTTGACATTTTACCATTGACATTGAAAATAAACATTCATACAATCTCAACGATTAATATTTACAAGTTTGATTGAAATCCATTGAAAAACACAAGCTTTGTTGTGTCAACAAGGCTGTAAAAGAAATTAAAAATATAACGGGGACCTTGGCATTTTGACCTATGACATTAAAAATACGATACACTTCTTGCTCTCTAAATGGATAATGTTCTAACCAAGCTTGATCGAAACCAATTAAAAAAGCTATGTTGTGTCCGCTAGGCTATACCGGTATATGAAAAGACATAATGTCAACATGCCCCTGACCTCTGAATTTAAAAATTAAAAGGCTACTTGCATTCTCAGTTGTTGATGTATTCTCCAAGTTTAATTGAAATCCATCGAATGAAATAAGTAATAAGGAATAAGTAATGAATAAGGAATATAACTTAATATGTATTCATGATCTTAACCTTTAACCTATGACATTGAAACTCGAATAGGGTTTGTTGCTATTATACTGAATATGTTTACTAAATTTGATTAAGATTGGTTGAGAAACATCCAGGATATCCACAATAATTAATGCTATAGATGGACACACAACAGGACTGGTATTGGTATGCAGGGAGTGAGGACAGTCCAGATACAATACACCCTGTGCAACCTCGCTGCTTGGGGATATCTAAGGTGCTGATAAATACATGCATGTTGGACACGTTATGAGGACCGTATAAGGTCTATTTCTGTCATGTTTGGTTTCAATCCATGCAGTGATTCTTTTGTAACATATTTCAAAAGGGTCCAATTTTAAACTCTATTCCAAGAGTTTAAAATATTTTTAAACTCTATTCCAGGGCCTTGGTGGCTCAATGAGTTAGGTAGTTGGATTATCTAACAACTCATACAAGCCTATCACCAATACGGCGTGAGTTCACTCCCGGCTTTGTAAATTACAAAAAGGGTGCACTCGACTCGCAGTCGCATGTGATAAAGTTTACCAGTTGCTTGCCCATGGTCGGTGGTTCTCTCCGGGTACTCCGGCTTCTTCCACCACTAAAACTGGTCGCCATGAAATAGCTGAAATACTGCTGAAAGTGGCGTTAAACACCAAAAATCAAAATCAATCAATCAAATAAATACGATGTACCTTTTGTGAAATCAGCATTGAATTTTACAGTACTAGCACAGAAGCTCCTTTTGGTCAATTGATCAAACAAAAGGTTTCGAAAAAAACTATTATTACTAATAACTATTTTTATTATTATGACAATGCACTTCGTGATCTGATAAATTCACCATGAAATGTATGCCCGCTTTATTTTGTACAGCAGCCACATAGACAGTATCCATGTTTGTGGAAACCCCATTATTTGTTTGCATGTGAAGCGACGGGGTTTTCATCATAATAAATGATCCTCAGTGTCTTAAGATATTTAATTTCTTTTGACGCCAGAAAGAATCCTTAACACTTCATTTTGCAGTGTAGTGATTAGAAACTTCACAATAAATGTAAGAAGGGTAGGGAGCAAAGTGTACGCAGGGTAGTAATAAAATAATGCTGTAAAACGTGTCAATCCTAGAGGATATTATAAACTCTAGATTGACCAACACTAGCTGAGCACACCCTCAAAACACGACTCGTCCTGTATTATAAAATTACTCACTGTCTCATTGTCATTCCATCAGACACCTTAACGCCACCAGAAAAAAATGGTTAAGAAAACATCATTCACAATCAACACATACAAACATCTAAAGATACATATATATGGTCATTTCCCCCCATACAGTTATACAATGTAACATGCTACTGCAACATACAGTACAATCAACAACAATAGACACATTTAGAGCTCAGTTAACTGTTCTCTATCCACTCCTGTGAACCATTGATTTCAGTGTACATAGTCTTACCCAAAGTTTGCAAGAAAAGCAATAATTAGAAAAAATTGTAAATAATTCACTGATGTAATGTATAAAACATTTTTCTGTCTTCCTATGATGCTGCGATCCAATCTACGATAATAAGAATGTTCTGACTGCCCGTGGATTTCCGTGTCTAGTTATACATGATTTGGACCGAATTAATCGTTCATGTATGAAGCGCAACGGAACCTGGCGCCAATGTTATAACCAAGATAGTTCACGTATCCTGGAGCCAATGTTATAACCAAGATAGTTCACAGATTCTGGAGCCTATGTTATAACCAAGATAGTTCACGGATCCTGGAGCCAATGTTATAACCAAGATAGTTCACGGATCTTGGGGCCAATGTTATAACCAAGATAGTTCACGGATCCTGGAGCCAATGGTATGACCAAAATAGTTCACGGATCCTGGAGCCAATGTTATAACAAAGATAGTTCACGGATCCTGGAGTCAATGTTATAACCAAGATAGTTTACGGATCCTGGAACCAATTTAATAAACAAGATAGTTCACGGATCCTGGAGCCAATGTTATAACTAAGATAGTTCACAGATCCTGGAGCCAATGATATAACCAAGATAGTTCTCGGATCCTGGAACCAATGTTATAACTAAGATAGTTCACGTATCCTGGAGCCAATGTTATAACCAAGATAGTTCACAGATCCTAGAGCCAATGTTGTAACCAAGATAGTTCACGGATCCTGGAGCCAATGTTATAACCAAGATAGTTCGCGGATCCTGGAGCCAATGTTATAACCAGGATAGTTCACGGATCCTGGAGCCAATGGAATAACCAAAATAGTTCACGGATCCTGGAACCAATGTTATAACCAAGATAATTCACGGATCCTGGAGTCAATGTTATAACCAAGATAGTTCACGGATCCTGGAACCAATTTAATAAACAGATAGTTCACGGATCCTGGAGCCAATGTTATAACTAAGATAGTTCACAGATCCTGGAGCCAATGTTATAACCAAGATAGTTCACGGAACCTAGAGCCAATGTTATAACCAAGATAGTTCACGGATCCTAGAGTCAATGTTATAACCAAGATAGTTCACGGATCCTGGAGCCAATATTATAACCAAGATAGTTCACGGATCCTGGAGCCAATGGTATAACCAAAATAGTTCACGGATCCTGGAGCCAATGTTATAACCAAGATAGTTCACGGATCCTGGAGTCAATGTTATAACCAAGATAGTTCACGGATCCTGGAGCCGATGTTATAAACAAGATAGTTCACGGATCTTGGAGCCAATGTTATAACCAAGATAGTTCACGGATCCTGGAGCCAATGTTATAACCAAGATAGTTCACGGATCCTGGAGCAAATGTTATAACTAAGATAGTTCACAGATCCTGGAGCCAATGATATAACCAAGATAGTTCTCGGATCCTGGAGCCAATGTTATAACTAAGATAGTTCACGTATCCTGGAGCCAATGTTATAACCAAGATAGTTCACAGATCCTAGAGCCAATGTTGTAACCAAGATAGTTCACGGATCCTGGAGCCAATGTTATAACCAAGATAGTTCACGGATCCTGGAGCCAATGTTATAACCAGGATAGTTCACGGATCCTGGAGCCAGTGGAATAACCAAAATAGTTCACGGATCCTGGAACCAATGTTATAACCAAGATAATTCACGGATCCTGGAGTCAATGTTATAACCAAGATAGTTCACGGATCCTGGAACCAATTTAATAAACAGATAGTTCACGGATCCTGGAGCCAATGTTATAACTAAGATAGTTCACAGATCCTGGAGCCAATGTTATAACCAAGATAGTTCACGGAACCTGGAGCCAATGTTATAACAAAGATAGTTCACGGATCCTGGAGTCAATGTTATAACCAAGATAGTTCACGGATCCTGGAGCCAATGTTATAACCAAGATAGTTCACGGATCCTGGAGCCAATGGTATAACCAAAATAGTTCACGGATCCTGGAGCCAATGTTATAACCAAGATAGTTCACGGATCCTGGAGTCAATGTTATAACCAAGATAGTTCACGGATCCTGGAGCCGATGTTATAAACAAGATAGTTCACGGATCTTGGAGCCAATGTTATAACCAAGATAGTTCACGGATCCTGGAGCCAATGTTATAACCAAGATAGTTCACGGATCCTGGAGCAAATGTTATAACTAAGATAGTTCACAGATCCTGGAGCCAATGATATAACCAAGATAGTTCTCGGATCCTGGAGCCAATGTTATAACTAAGATAGTTCACGTATCCTGGAGCCAATGTTATAACCAAGATAGTTCACAGATCCTAGAGCCAATGTTGTAACCAAGATAGTTCACGGATCCTGGAGCCAATGTTATAACCAAGATAGTTCACGGATCCTGGAGCCAATGTTATAACCAGGATAGTTCACGGATCCTGGAGCCAGTGGAATAACCAAAATAGTTCACGGATCCTGGAACCAATGTTATAACCAAGATAATTCACGGATCCTGGAGTCAATGTTATAACCAAGATAGTTCACGGATCCTGGAACCAATTTAATAAACAGATAGTTCACGGATCCTGGAGCCAATGTTATAACTAAGATAGTTCACAGATCCTGGAGCCAATGTTATAACCAAGATAGTTCACGGAACCTGGAGCCAATGTTATAACAAAGATAGTTCACGGATCCTGGAGTCAATGTTATAACCAAGATAGTTCACGGATCCTGGAGCCAATGTTATAACCAAGATAGTTCACGGATCCTGGAGCCAATGGTATAACCAAAATAGTTCACGGATCCTGGAGCCAATGTTATAACCAAGATAGTTCACGGATCCTGGAGTCAATGTTATAACCAAGATAGTTCACGGATCCTGGAGCCGATGTTATAAACAAGATAGTTCACGGATCTTGGAGCCAATGTTATAACCAAGATAGTTCACGGATCCTGGAGCCAATGTTATAACCAAGATAGTTCACGGATCCTGGAGCAAATGGTATAACCAAAATAGTTCATGGATCCTGGAACCAATGTTATAACCAAGATAGTTCACGGATCCTGGAGTCAATGTTATAACTAAGATAGTTCACGGATCCTGGAGCCAATGATATAACCAAGATAGTTCACGGATCCTGGAGCCAATATTATAACCAAGATAGTTCACTGATCCTGGAGCCAATGGAATAACCAAAATAGTTCAAGGATCCTGGAGCCAATGTTATAACCAAGATAGTTCACGGATCCTGGAGTCAATGTGATAACCAAGATAGTTCACGGATCCTGGAACCAATTTAATAAACAAGATAGCTCACGGATCCTGGAGCCAATGTTATAACCAAGATAGTTCACAGATCCTGGAGCCAATGTTATAACCAAGATAGTTCACGGATCCTGGAGCCAATGTTATAACCAAGATAGTTCACGGATCCTGGAGTCAATGTTATAACCAAGATAGTTCACGGATCCTGGAGCCAATGTTATAAACAAGATAGTTCACGGATCCTGGAGCCAATGTTATAACCAAGATAGTTCACGGATCCTGGAGCCAATGTTATAACCAAGATAGTTCACGGATCCTGGAGCAAATGGTATAACCAAAATAGTTCACGGATCCTGGAGCCAATGTTATAACCAAGATAGTTCACGGATCCTGGAGTCAATGTTATAACCAAGATAGTTCACGGATCCTGGAACCAATTTAATAAACAAGATAGTTCACGGACCCTGGAACCAATTTAATAAACAAGATAGTTCACGGATCCTGGAGCCAATGTTATAACTAAGATAGTTCACAGATCCTGGAGCCAATGATATAACAAAGATAGTTCACGGATCCTGGAGCCAATGTTATAACTAAGATTGTTCACGTATCCTGGAGCCAATGTTATAACCAAGATAGTTCACAGATCCTGGAGCCAATGTTGTAACCAAGATAGTTCACGGATCCTGGAGCCAATGTTATAACCAAGATAGTTCACGGATCCTGGAGCAAATGGTATAACCAAAATAGTTCACGGATCCTGGAGCCAATGTTATAACCAAGATAGTTCACGGATCCTGGAGTCAATGTTATAACCAAGATAGTTCACGGGTCCTGGAACCAATTTAATAAACAAGATAGTTCACGGATCCTGGAGCCAATGTTATAACTAAGATAGTTCACAGATCCTGGAGCCAATGATATAACCAAGATAGTTCACGGATCCTAGAGCCAATGTTATAACCAAGATAGTTCACGTATCCTGGAGCCAATGTTATAACCAAGATAGTTCACGGATCCTGGAGCCAATGTTATAACCAATATAGTTCACGGATCCTGAAGCAAATGTTATAACCAAAATAGTTCACGGATCCTGGAGCCAATGGAATAACCAAAATAGTTCAAGGATCCTGGAGCCAATGTTATAACCAAGATAGTTCACGGATCCTGGAGTCAATGTGATAACCAAGATAGTTCACGGATCCTGGAGCCAATGGAATAACCAAAATAGTTCAATGATCCTGGAGCCAATGTGATAACCAAGATAGTTCACGGATCCTGGAACCAATTTAATAAACAAGATAGTTCACGGATCCTGGAGCCAATGTTATAACCAAGATAGTTCACAGATCCTGGAGCCAATGTTATAACCAAGATAGTTCACGGATCCTGGAGCCAATGTTATAACCAAGATAGTTCACGGATCCTGGAGTCAATGTTATAACCAAGATAGTTCACGGATCCTGGAGCCAATGTTATAACCAAGATAGTTCACGGATCCTGGAGTCAATGTTATAACCAACATAGTTCACGGATCTTGGAGCCAATTTTATAAACAAGATAGTTCACGGATCCTGGAGCCAATGTTATAAACAAGATAGTTCACGGATCCTGGAGCCAATGTTATAACCAAGATAGTTCACGGATCCTGGAGCAATGTTATAACGAAGATAGTTCAGTTTTATAAATAAAGCTCTGCAGAACGCTGTCAAAAGTTTAATGTATGATATAGGTCGGATTATCAGTAGGACCCCATTCGAACCATAGTGGACAATAATGAACCAAATAGGCTCTCATTTCTGATGTTCTTTATTTTTCTTCTTCAATAATGCAAATTAATGGGAAATAATCATACTTGCTGTCTTATAGTTTTTTGCTAGGAACAAAAATATGTAGAAGGGGCCTTCGTGGCCGTGATCGTATATATATATATATATATATATATATACGTCTGAAAATTAAACCAAACAGTGTTAGAATTATATATATATATGGTATTTGGATTTACAACTACCCCTGTTATCAGTGTATATCACCACTGATGTTGTGTGTTCGAATCTCGATCAGGGCGAGATGTACAACATTATGTGATAACGTTTGTCAGTGACTTGCGACAGATTGGTGGTTTTCTCCGGGTCCTCCAGTTTCCTTCTCCAATAAAACTGACCGCCATGATATAACTGAAATATTGTTGAAGTGGATCTTTGTGTTGTCTTCTATTACAGGAATCTCCTCCTCTGTTATTTCAGTTCTTAGTCATAAATCATTACATACAATTTATATTGTTACACTTGATTGATTTAACCTTAGTCCTATAATGTAACCATAAATCATTACATACAATTCATATTGTTACACTTGATTGATTTAACCTTAGTCCTATAATGTAACCATAAATCATTACATACAATTCATATTGTTACACTTGATTGATTTAACCTTAGTCCTATAATGTAACCATAAATCATTACATACAATTCATATTGTTACACTTGATTGATTTAACCTTAGTCCTATAATGTAACCATACATCATTACATACAATTCATATTGTTACACTTGATTGATTTAACCTTAGTCCTATAATGTAACCATAAATCATTACATACAATTTATATTGTTACACTTGATTGATTTAACCTTAGTCCTATAATGTAACCATAAATCATTACATACAATTTATATTGTTACACTTGATTGATTTAACCTTAGTCCTATAATGTAACCATAAATCATTACATACAATTTATATTGTTACACTTGATTGATTTAACCTTAGTCCTATAATGTAACCATAAATCATTACATACAATTTATATTGTTACACTTGATTGATTTAACCTTAGTCCTATAATGTAACCATAAATCATTACATACAATTTATATTGTTACACTTGATTGATTTAACCTTAGTCCTATAATGTAACCATAAATCATTACATACAATTCATATTGTTACACTTGATTGATTTAACCTTAGTCCTATAATGTAACCATAAATCATTACATACAATTTATATTGTTACACTTGATTGATTTAACCTTAGTCCTATAATGTAACCATAAATCATTACATACAATTCATATTGTTACACTTGATTGATTTAACCTTAGTCCTATAATGTAACCATAAATCATTACATACAATTCATATTGTTACACTTGATTGATTTAACCTTAGTCCTATAATGTAACCATAAATCATTACATACAATTTATATTGTTACACTTGATTGATTTAACCTTAGTCCTATAATGTAACCATAAATCATTACATACAATTTATATTGTTACACTTGATTGATTTAACCTTAGTCCTATAATGTAACCATAAATCATTACATACAATTTATATTGTTACACTTGATTGATTTAACCTTAGTCCTATAATGTAACCATAAATCATTACATACAATTTATATTGTTACACTTGATTGATTTAACCTTAGTCCTATAATGTAACCATAAATCATTACATACAATTCATATTGTTACACTTGATTGATTTAACCTTAGTCCTATAATGTAACCATAAATCATTACATACAATTTATATTGTTACACTTGATTGATTTAACCTTAGTCCTATAATGTAACCATAAATCATTACATACAATTCATATTGTTACACTTGATTGATTTAGCCTTAGTCCTATAATGTAACCATAAATCATTACATACAATTCATATTGTTACACTTGATTGATTTAACCTTAGTCCTATAATGTAACCATAAATCATTACATACAATTCATATTGTTACACTTGATTGATTTAACCTTAGTCCTATAATGTAACCATAAATCATTACATACAATTCATATTGTTACACTTGATTGATTTAACCTTAGTCCTATAATGTAACCATAAATCATTACATACAATTCATATTGTTACACTTGATTGATTTAACCTTAGTCCTATAATGTAACCATAAATCATTACATACAATTCATATTGTTACACTTGATTGATTTAACCTTAGTCCTATAATGTAACCATAAATCATTACATACAATTCATATTGTTACACTTGATTGATTTAACCTTAGTCCTATAATGTAACCATAAATCATTACATACAATTCATATTGTTACACTTGATTGATTTAACCTTAGTCCTATAATGTAACCATAAATCATTACATACAATTTATATTGTTACACTTGATTGATTTAACCTTAGTCCTATAATGTAACCATAAATCATTACATACAATTTATATTGTTACACTTGATTGATTTAACCTTAGTCCTATAATGTAACCATAAATCATTACATACAATTTATATTGTTACACTTGATTGATTTAACCTTAGTCCTATAATGTAACCATAAATCATTACATACAATTTATATTGTTACACTTGATTGATTTAACCTTAGTCCTATAATGTAACCATAAATCATTACATACAATTTATATTGTTACACTTGATTGATTTAACCTTAGTCCTATAATGTAACCATAAATCATTACATACAATTCATATTGTTACACTTGATTGATTTAACCTTAGTCCTATAATGTAACCATAAATCATTACATACAATTCATATTGTTACACTTGATTGATTTAACCTTAGTCCTATAATGTAACCATAAATCATTACATACAATTCATATTGTTACACTTGATTGATTTAACCTTAGTCCTATAATGTAACCATAAATCATTACATACAATTTATATTGTTACACTTGATTGATTTAACCTTAGTCCTATAATGTAACCATAAATCATTACATACAATTTATATTGTTACACTTGATTGATTTAACCTTAGTCCTATAATGTAACCATAAATCATTACATACAATTTATATTGTTACACTTGATTGATTTAACCTTAGTCCTATAATGTAACCATAAATCATTACATACAATTCATATTGTTACACTTGATTGATTTAACCTTAGTCCTATAATGTAACCATAAATCATTACATACAATTTATATTGTTACACTTGATTGATTTAACCTTAGTCCTATAATGTAACCATAAATCATTACATACAATTCATATTGTTACACTTGATTGATTTAACCTTAGTCCTATAATGTAACCATAAATCATTACATACAATTCATATTGTTACACTTGATTGATTTAACCTTAGTCCTATAATGTAACCATAAATCATTACATACAATTCATATTGTTACACTTGATTGATTTAACCTTAGTCCTATAATGTAACCATAAATCATTACATACAATTCATATTGTTACACTTGATTGATTTAACCTTAGTCCTATAATGTAACCATAAATCATTACATACAATTCATATTGTTACACTTGATTGATTTAACCTTAGTCCTATAATGTAACCATAAATCATTACATACAATTCATATTGTTACACTTGATTGATTTAACCTTAGTCCTATAATGTAACCATAAATCATTACATACAATTCATATTGTTACACTTGATTGATTTAACCTTAGTCCTATAATGTAACCATAAATCATTACATACAATTTATATTGTTACACTTGATTGATTTAACCTTAGTCCTATAATGTAACCATAAATCATTACATACAATTCATATTGTTACACTTGATTGATTTAACCTTAGTCCTATAATGTAACCATAAATCATTACATACAATTCATATTGTTACACTTGATTGATTTAACCTTAGTCCTATAATGTAACCATAAATCATTACATACAATTCATATTGTTACACTTGATTGATTTAACCTTAGTCCTATAATGTAACCATAAATCATTACATACAATTCATATTGTTACACTTGATTGATTTAACCTTAGTCCTATAATGTAACCATAAATCATTACATACAATTCATATTGTTACACTTGATTGATTTAACCTTAGTCCTATAATGTGACCATAAATCATTACATACAATTCATATTGTTACACTTGATTGATTTAACCTTAGTCCTATAATGTAACCATAAATCATTACATACAATTCATATTGTTACACTTGATTGATTTAACCTTAGTCCTATAATGTAACCATAAATCATTACATACAATTCATATTGTTACACTTGATTGATTTAACCTTAGTCCTATAATGTAACCATAAATCATTACATACAATTCATATTGTTACACTTGATTGATTTAACCTTAGTCCTATAATGTAACCATAAATCATTACATACAATTCATATTGTTACACTTGATTGATTTAACCTTAGTCCTATAATGTAACCATAAATCATTACATACAATTCATATTGTTACACTTGATTGATTTAACCTTAGTCCTATAATGTAACCATAAATCATTACATACAATTCATATTGTTACACTTGATTGATTTAACCTTAGTCCTATAATGTAACCATAAATCATTACATACAATTCATATTGTTACACTTGATTGATTTAACCTTAGTCCTATAATGTAACCATAAATCATTACATACAATTCATATTGTTACACTTGATTGATTTAACCTTAGTCCTATAATGTAACCATAAATCATTACATACAATTCATATTGTTACACTTGATTGATTTAACCTTAGTCCTATAATGTAACCATAAATCATTACATACAATTCATATTGTTACACTTGATTGATTTAACCTTAGTCCTATAATGTAACCATAAATCATTACATACAATTCATATTGTTACACTTGATTGATTTAACCTTAGTCCTATAATGTAACCATAAATCATTACATACAATTCATATTGTTACACTTGATTGATTTAACCTTAGTCCTATAATGTAACCATAAATCATTACATACAATTCATATTGTTACACTTGATTGATTTAACCTTAGTCCTATAATGTAACCATAAATCATTACATACAATTCATATTGTTACACTTGATTGATTTAACCTTAGTCCTATAATGTAACCATAAATCATTACATACAATTCATATTGTTACACTTGATTGATTTAACCTTAGTCCTATAATGTAACCATAAATCATTACATACAATTCATATTGTTACACTTGATTGATTTAACCTTAGTCCTATAATGTAACCATAAATCATTACATACAATTCATATTGTTACACTTGATTGATTTAACCTTAGTCCTATAATGTAACCATAAATCATTACATACAATTCATATTGTTACACTTGATTGATTTAACCTTAGTCCTATAATGTAACCATAAATCATTACATACAATTCATATTGTTACACTTGATTGATTTAACCTTAGTCCTATAATGTAACCATAAATCATTACATACAATTCATATTGTTACACTTGATTGATTTAACCTTAGTCCTATAATGTAACCATAAATCATTACATACAATTCATATTGTTACACTTGATTGATTTAACCTTAGTCCTATAATGTAACCATAAATCATTACATACAATTCATATTGTTACACTTGATTGATTTAACCTTAGTCCTATAATGTAACCATAAATCATTACATACAATTCATATTGTTACACTTGATTGATTTAACCTTAGTCCTATAATATAACCATAAATCATTACATACAATTCATATTGTTACACTTGATTGATTTAACCTTAGTCCTATAATGTAACCATAAATCATTACATACAATTCATATTGTTACACTTGATTGATTTAACCTTAGTCCTATAATGTAACCATAAATCATTACATACAATTCATATTGTTACACTTGATTGATTTAACCTTAGTCCTATAATGTAACCATAAATCATTACATACAATTCATATTGTTACACTTGATTGATTTAACCTTAGTCCTATAATGTAACCATAAATCATTACATACAATTCATATTGTTACACTTGATTGATTTAACCTTAGTCCTATAATGTAACCATAAATCATTACATACAATTCATATTGTTACACTTGATTGATTTAACCTTAGTCCTATAATGTAACCATAAATCATTACATACAATTCATATTGTTACACTTGATTGATTTAACCTTAGTCCTATAATGTAACCATAAATCATTACATACAATTCATATTGTTACACTTGATTGATTTAACCTTAGTCCTATAATATAACCATAAATCATTACATACAATTCATATTGTTACACTTGATTGATTTAACCTTAGTCCTATAATGTAACCATACATCATTACATACAATTCATATTGTTACACTTGATTGATTTAACCTTAGTCCTATAATGTAACCATAAATCATTACATACAATTCATATTGTTACACTTGATTGATTTAACCTTAGTCCTATAATGTAACCATAAATCATTACATACAATTCATATTGTTACACTTGATTGATTTAACCTTAGTCCTATAATGTAACCATAAATCATTACATACAATTCATATTGTTACACTTGATTGATTTAACCTTAGTCCTATAATGTAACCATAAATCATTACATACAATTCATATTGTTACACTTGATTGATTTAACCTTAGTCCTATAATGTAACCATAAATCATTACATACAATTCATATTGTTACACTTGATTGATTTAACCTTAGTCCTATAATGTAACCATAAATCATTACATACAATTCATATTGTTACACTTGATTGATTTAATCTTAGTCCTATAATGTAACCATAAATCATTACATACAATTCATATTGTTACACTTGATTGATTTAACCTTGAAATTAGAAATAAGAATATAGATCTATAGATTATCTTCTTTTAGGGGAGTTTATGTCACTTTGTCCCAATTGATCCAAAGATACTTTCAAAATTCATGTTTTCAGTGTGAATAAAAGCATTAAACTTTCTGTGAGCATGCGACATAACTTCACACCATCAATATGTGCAATTAATATTCTAATATTGCTTATGTCATCCGATCAAAATTGGTGTTATGTAAAATGCTACATTAAAACATTATTCACTAATATAACATGCTTGAATTTAATACATGCGACCAAAGATCACACATAAGTATCATTTAGTTTCTAACATCACATTTCAGGAAACGTTCATGGCAGCTAACACTTTTATATACCTATTTCACTTTCATAAGTTTTTCCTTCCCTTATTTCTTTACTAGCAGTCTTTGACGATCTTGTCTGCTTTAAATGAAAATGTCTTCTCTTAGCTTCTTTGGTATTTGTCTTATCTTTACTTCTTTTTCTTTTCTCATTGATTATTGAGGTTCTTTTCATTGTGTCTTGTCCAGGACTAGGCAGGAGACAGTCCCATGGATTCATGCGCCTACAAAGATTTTTTAAATGAATAAATTAAAAAAGTGCTTTAAAAAATGCATAAATTAAATTACAAAATTTTAGGTTTCTTGAACAGATTTAAAGGGTCATCCTCCTTAGTGAAGGATGTGAACATTTTGTTGTTGCTTTTAGCATTTTGTTGGGTGTTTTTATTATTTTTTTCAATCTTAGATGGGGTTAAACAGAATGCAACCCCCTAATTAGTGTGTCTTTTAAGAAGTTTTTCCATGCTTGAATTTGACATAGGATGCATATAATTTACATGGAAGTTGTTGAAAAAAATCAGATTTATGTGTATTATCCTTAGAAACTAATGTAAAATACAATATACATGTATTAGCCTTAGAAACTAATGTAAAATACAATATACATGTATTAGCCTTAGAAACTAATGTAAAATACAATATACATGTATTAGCCTTAGAAACTAATGTAAAATACAATATACATGTATTAGCCTTAGAAACTAATGTAAAATACGATATACATGTATTAGCCGTAGAAACTAATGTAAAATACAATATACATATATTAGCCTTAGAAACTAATGTAAAATACAATATACATGTATTAGCCTTAGAAACTAATGTAAAATACGATATACATGTATTAGCCGTAGAAACTAATGTAAAATACAATATACATATATTAGCCTTAGAAACTGATGTAAAATACAATATACATGTATTAGCCTTAGAAACTAATGTAGAATACAATATGCATGTATTAGCCTTAGAAACTAATGTAAAATACAATATACATGTACTGTTTTATCCTGCATATATATAACACATGTTGATTCAAGTCCCATAATTTTTCCCACAAGTTTTCAATGTCAAAATAACAGTTATCTCCCCTTCACCATACAGGTAATTTATTTTCTTATTGATGAATCTGTTGAGTTTTTTTCAATGAATAAAAATTTGACTAAAAAGTGTATATTGTTATACCTCACTAACATAGGAATATCCTTCATTCTTCTGTAAAATGGTTGAATCTACTCTAGATCATGAGTAGTGTTTAGCTTCTGTAAAATGATTGAATCTACTGTAGATCATGAGTAGTGCTTAGCTTCTGTAAAATGATTGAATCTACTCTAGATCATGAGTAGTGTTTAGCTTCTGTAAACTGGTTGAATCTACTCTAGATCATGAGTAGTGTTTAGCTTCTGTAAAATGGTTGAATCTACTCTAGATCATGAATAGTGTTTAGCTTCTGTAAAATGGTTGAATCTACTCTAGATCATGAATAGTGTTTAGCTTCTGTAAAATGGTTGAATCTACTCTAGATCATGAGTAGTGTTTAGCTTCTGTAAAATGATTGAATCTACTCTAGATCATGAGTAGTGTTTAGCTTCTGTACAATGGGTGAATCTACTCTAGATCATGAGTAGTGTTTAGCTTCTGTACAATGGTTGAATCTACTCTAGATCATGAGTAGTGTTTAGCTTCTGTAAAATGGTTGAATCTACTCTAGATCATGAGTAGTGTTTAGCTTCTGTAAAATGGTTGAATCTATTCTAGATCATGAATAGTGTTTAGCTTCTGTAAAATGGTTGAATCTACTCTAGATCATGAGTAGTGTTTAGCTTCTGTAAAATGATTGAATCTACTCTAGATCATGAGTAGTGTTTAGCTTCTGTACAATGGTTGAATCTACTCTAGATCATGAGTAGTGTTAAGCTTCTGTAAAATGGTTGAATCTACTCTAGATCATGAGTAGTGTTTAGCTTCTGTAAAATGGTTGAATCTACTCTAGATCATGAGTAGTGTTTAGCTTTAGGTGCATTTGCAACAATCATGTTATTCAGATTTTCATTCGCTGGCGAACTTGATAGGTTGCAAGCTTCCTTGGATTATTAGACTCTTTCCCCAAAAATATTTTCTCTAATACTCTAAGTAAAGAACTGGATGTTAAGTCTTTTCCATGTGGAAGATTATTGTGCTTATAGTTTTTTCTGTCTAAGAAATCCACACCAAGATATATTACAATGGTTGTGTTCCTCATACATATGTTCCACTATTGCCCTCAGCCAATTTTCTGTTCCCTCTGGATTGCCTTTGTTTTGATCGATCATGAATGAAAGTTCTTAAGGATTGAATTA
This sequence comes from Bathymodiolus brooksi, assembly GCA_963680875.1. Classification (NCBI taxonomy): domain Eukaryota; kingdom Metazoa; phylum Mollusca; class Bivalvia; order Mytilida; family Modiolidae; genus Bathymodiolus; species Bathymodiolus brooksi. The sequence continues at coordinate 76,955,087 of OY804589.1, forward strand.
ATTACCATTTCAGAGAGCTTTTTATGTTGGCTTCTAATTACGTATAATTTTTTTATGACATTCTTTTTGACATGATTTCTGTCGCTTGTTTTGATCATCTGGGAATCAGGATATATCCCTTTCAGCTTTCCAAATCCTGTTGTGTCATCATCACCTGCGATTTCAGCAATATCGATTCCTTTGTTCTTAACATCATTGACCATCTGAACTAGCATATCTGGCTCCATAGCCTTTGCTGAGCCTGTCCAATTTTTCTTACAATTGTGTTTTTTAGGCTGAATTCCCCTTTTTGCTGCACAATCACAAATTCTGCATTGCTGACACCTTATTGCATGATGGACAACTCCTCCAGTTTTCTTCCCTATCAATGTTGATATTCCTGAAATATTCATTTTAGTTTAAGCTGGCTTAAATAAAAGTGTGTGTTTAAAGGACATGAATGCCCCAGATTACCACATTGTAAGAAATATGCATTAATTGGATGAGGCCAAAAACAAATATTCTAGTTTAATGCCTCCCGACTTACTCTATTGTTTCTCTCAAAAATGCCTACCCTAACACATTTTATAGTCATTTTGGCTCAATTAATTTTTTTTTTAAAAATAAAATGAATTCTCTGCCTACTTACCTACCTCATATTTTTCAACTTTATATTGTTTTTTGCTATAGGACATGTCTTCATATTATGAGTGTATGGTTTGCAATGTGCAAAAGCCAAAACTATCTATGTCTTTCAGCAAATTATGTTAACAACTTAATATACCTATTTGCAGAGAAATTATCTGATCTTGAAAATAAATATTTGTAACTGAAAATTTAGAATGGCATTAAGGTTAACACCTTACAATATTGATTTTAGAATCGAAACTATCTCATTTTTATTAAAAGCTCAATTAATATCCTGCCTGACAAACTGTTATATGCCCTTCCTGAACCTTTTTTCTACCAGCATGTATCTGTAGATAAAGTAATACGTTGTCTTTCTTCATTTTCTATAACAAAAATTTGCTTTCATTTATTCGATTTCTACACATGACATCAAAGAGGGCATCTGTAATTTAACCATTGAGTCAATTGAAAAAAAACATCATGCAATTGCATCAATAGTTCAGTACTGTACATATATAACAAGTGTTTCGTTGATTTTTTATGCAGATAAGCATACCAATCTCGAATTAAATTTGTATTATATGTCATAACTGTTTTCTTGTGTACAAATTTAAATTATACCTGAATAAGCTTAGCTATTTTTATCGTAATTTGTTGAGTATTTTGATGCCCTGAACAGATTTTCCTTATTGTTATTCAAGATAGTGAAAGTTAGACTGACCTGACAGGTTAAATTGTCTCTTCATGACAGTGAAAGTTAGACTGACCTGACAGGTTAAATTGCCTCTTCGTGACATTGACACAAGATTACTGAGACTACACAGGTGCTAATACATAAGGTTTATGGACCTCATGCCTAAAAAAGCTGTCCCTAAACTTGCATAATATTCTAGATCAGCTCCGTCCACATGTGTGTTTGATTTGTTGAAAACTTTGTTTTTAGTTTTGACTAGCTTAAGTGGGTATCCAAATTAACTTAAATGAGGGGACAAAGAATAAATCATAAAGTTTTCTCCAAAAGACCACTTTGAACCCATCACTGATATCAATATGTTTAAAGAACTCTTATTAAGTTCTAACTTCTGTGCATTTTACATTCTTTCTGGTGCAAAACAAACACTATTGACTATCCATTTAAAACTTGTGGTGTGTATATTGTTCAATGAATGCATTTAATTTTGTTTACATTATACATGCATGCATTGTGTAGTTTATTAAAGTGAATCACAAATTTGGGGAAAAAAGGGGGGACGGGGAGTGCCACAAGTATATACAGTTTTAATTCCCACCAAGTCCATCCTTTTTTTCCAATGGAAATAAAATAGCTGAAAAAATCGTGATTGACTCATTATTTATTAAATATATATTATTTATCAAATAGTTCATGGCACTAAGGGCCATATGGTAATTTATGGACCGGGATGCAATACACAAAATATTATATGGACCGAAGCGAAGCTGCGGTCCATATACTATTTTGTGGGTGACAGACCGGTCCATAAACTGCCATTTGGTCCGAAGTGCTACGAACTATTTGTTATTTCATACTCAATGCATGCAAATCTGTCAGATGACATGTTTTTGTTATTGCATATCTAGACAAAGAACGAGATCGGACAAAATCTGGAAGAAAACATAATATTAATTGGGCCTGGTCATTATACTAAAATATTGACCGTTGTGCTAGAAAAGACAAATAGGGAAAATAAAAACGTAAAGTATAATATATATAAATATAGATTTTCTAAAAAAAATATATTTTTGCATGGAGGGTATGACCCCAAGATAATTTCTTTTTTTCAAATAGGATAGGTAAATACCCCAAAAAAAAATCAAAAAAATGTCTTGTCCCAATTCCTATTTCTTTTTTTTCCTTTTTTTCATACAATATTCTGATATCAGGTACCAATGTCAGAAAGAGGTTAGGCAGCCATCACGACAGGAAGAAGCAGGAATCAATGATCTTTTAAATCCAATTTAAAACGCTGTTTCGTTGTATAATTTATGGGTTTCCATAATCCACTAGAATTTGTTGCAGTCCTATATAATGCTCTTGTTAATTTTCATTGCCATACCATAACATCTCCTTGCTTTTTTTTTCTACATCAGGATTCAGGATGAATTACTGCATATTTGCAGAAGTTATTCTTGCAAGAGCAACAAAAGAGAAAGCTCTAATTGATTTAATTCATCAAGTGATAATGACAGGATAAAGGCACAATATAGCAACTCATTGTCACTCAATATACGTTATAACAATTGTACTACATTTATGACAATTATACTACATTTATGACAATTATACTACATTTATGACAATTGTACTACATTTATGACAATTGTACTACATTTATGACAATTATACTACATTTATGACAATTGTACTACATTTATGACAATTATACTACATTTATGACAATTATACTACATTTATGACAATTATACTACATTTATGACAATTATACTACATTTATGACAAGTATACTACATTTATGACAATTATACTACATGTATGACAATTATACTACATCTATGACAATTATACTACATTTATGACAATTGTACTACATTTATGACAATTGTACTACATCTATGACAATTATACTACATTTATGACAATTATACTACATGTATGACAATTATACTACATGTATGACAATTATACTACATTTATGACAATTGTACTACATTTATGACAATTATACTACATTTATGACAATTATACTACATTTATGACAATTATACTACATTTATGCAAAAATTTCCTAAGATGCATATAAATTCTTACATATATTTTTGTCAGAAAGTGCCACATGTACAGAACTATGTTTATATCAACACATGTTATACAACAAACAATAAGAATGGTGAAAAATCAAGATTCGTCAATCATTTTTCTCTACAAGATTGGTTACAATTGACCAATAGTCAAAAACATGGACATCAGCTTGAAGTGACAAGAGCAATGGTTAACATTCTTAACTCAGTCTTTGAAAAAGAATTTAGCCATACTTTTCAAAAAGCAATGATAGTGGCCCATAATCTCTCGCCACAAGAATCTTCAAAAGAAAAAGGTAAAAATGTTGAAAAATCAGTTCGTCAAACAAACAAATTATTACCAAGACAATGGAAGAAAATGACACAGATGCTACTATATTATTATAATGGGCAAATCATACAGTAAGCATGAAAGAGAACGCTTAGGACTTTGTTACTTATCCAAGTCAGAAGCAGAACAATCTATGCTAAAAAGAAATGAACAGGAGTTAGAAGGTAAAATAAAACAAAAGAAACACCATGGGAAATACACTAATTACTGTTTTAACAAAGATAACTTTTTGGAAGAAATGAAAAAAAACCTAAAAATGCAATAGTAAACTGGACAAAATTAGCTACAAGATATAATCTAAAATCATTAAAACCCAACGATGCACCTGGAAATGGTGGGCAAGTACTCAACGGCATAGAAATCTATCAATTAAATACACACATGAAACTAAGTGATAGCGACATATTGCACAGGGAAAGAAGATCAAAGAAAAGGGTA